>OW388161.1:412500-1719000 GCA_936450015.1 Meganola albula | reverse complement strand
CGCTTGACTACCACTTGCCTGATGTTAATCAATGCTGTATTTTACAATGGAATGCACCTGCCCAATATACCGATTCACTCATGACTATGAATGATTGAATTTGCTCTATGATCAAAAGAGATTAACTAAGTAGAAACACGTGTCTATTGGTAATTAAAGATACTCACCGGCCAGTGGGTTTGTTGTGGGTTTGACAGTAACTTGAGGTAGGACTGTCACCTTCTTGTCACCCATCCGCGCTGCTGCCGCCAGGGTTTTACCTCCACCTGGTTTAATAACAAAGATGTTTATGAAAGATACACACATCTCATACAACTTTCTACCGGCGGCTTCACCTACATCAGCAGTGGGCTATAAAGTAAACTATAGCCTTCCTCAATAATCAAATCGCAATTTTTCAAATCAGGCCAATAGTTTCTGAGGCTTACGCGTCCAACAAGAATAGCTTCAGCTTAATAAAATTCATATAGATTATGTTCAATCCCACTCCAGGTCCCCTCAGTACAAAGCACCAGACCACTAGATGTAACATTGCCTATAGACAACAGTCAAATTCCCGAATTATTGAGTTGTCCTGTAACATCCTAACTAGATTCGTCCGTGGACAAGTATTTGATCAATAAAAGACACTGATGCTAATTAGACAACCCTTCTGAATAAAAAATTGTTCCCTTTTAGGAAATTTCAAACTATTCCTTTGGGTTAACCACAAGCCTTGATCCCGGTCTCCAATCCTGGGTGAAACAACAATTGTTGCTGGGTTTTTTGACAAATATTACAGTAGCAGCAAAGAAGTTAGGACTTTTGCATGATATAGCTACAGCCTCTTTTCAATTTTTAAACAAAGCTTATCATTTTTTTGCCTTTTTATTCTATCAAATGTTAAAAAATATCGACTTCAGTTGAGCCTCAGGTATCCATCGATAGTATCAAAACAACGTTGACATCACCTTGAGCATAAATATAGCATCTCAAAATAGTTAGGGAGAAAATTTACATGTCTGAATCTGATACTCTATTAGCAGAGGGCAAGTTATTGTAATGAACACCAATGGCTTTATTTCAGATCCCACATCTTTTTATGTTCCAAACTTGGCATTTTGTATGACATGTATAAGTAAATTTTTACATACATTAAGGATAAATAATGAAATATAACTCAAATTGCCACAAACTGGTAAAAATTTTATTTTATTCAAATATCGGTACATACCTGGAACTTCCAAATTGTCTGGATCCACATCATCATCAAAATCTGAGTCGTCTGAAGGTGTCGGTGGATTGTCTTCATCGTCATATGCTGAACGTTTAGACTTGAAACAAAATGTGGAGCTATAGATAGTGTATGACCCAATGTATAAACCAAAAACAATCTATGGGAGTCTGTTCTGCTGAGAATCCTCTACTTACATAGAAACACACAAATCCATTATAGAAATAGGTGTGATGGTATAGTAGAAATAACTTACAGTGTCACTAACATTCACTGAACCTTAACATGAAATAAATAAATTTTGTATTTTGTATAAATCATTCCATATAGATGATGTCACCAAAAAAAATTTCTCTTATATAATTGAATAACTTATTTTGGCAAAAAAGTTTTTAGAATTAAGTCATATATGTCCTGATGTCAGGTAGGAAAGTACAAAAGTATCTATTTATATAAAAATCGTGTTAGTTAGACTATTTATAACTTGAGAACGGCTGAACCGATTTGGCTGAAAATTGGTGGGGAGGTAGCTTAGAACCAGGAGACGTACATAGAATAGTGATGATGGGAAATCCAGCTTGGTCTATTACATAAGTACTTTTTTGCCAGGAGTAAATGCTTTATGGTTTCCCCTGCCTCGTGTGGGTGGCAGTTTTTAATTATTATTTTTTGACTGCTTATTTTGATTACAGATAAACTTAAATAAAAAAATTGTCACATACCAATATCTAACGAGCGAAGGCAGGGTCGGGTGCTACTATCTTATAAATAAAAGAGTATGTGTTTCAAAATCTTTTAGTGTTTGTGTAATCCCTATTTGTAATGGTGAAAAATGCACAAAAAAACATGTTGCAAGCACTGTGTATCAGTTAGGGATGAGTAGACTCCTAAACATAAGTAATTTTTTTGTTAGCAATACCTACAAAAGCATAATATTTAGTTAGAGTGGTGGCACAGTGTTAGAGGCCTATTTTTGGTAGCTGTTTTTGTGTTCTGGGCAATGTTTGTGGATACAGATTACGTTCTGCAGGAAGATTTAACCCACCAGAAACAGAATATCACAAATGCATAGGAAATCTTGTATAAGGCAGTATACTAAAGGTGAATGCAGACTTGGACCACACCACACATGCTGTAGTCACCACATTCAAAGTCTTTGTCTGTCACTAGAGTAACTGAAAACAAGCAGCTGTGATGCATGTGGTGAGGTCAAGTCTGAGTTCAAGTCAATTTTAAATTCGGATGTTCACTATTAATATTTTGTTGTTCTATCAAGCAACCAATTTGGTGGCTAACTGTAAACAAACTTATTATGTCATTAAACCCAATCCATATAAACACACTACATGTAAATAGGCATTAAAAACTCTTAATTTTTACTAATATTTTGTCATTTCTATAAAAAGAATAAGTAATGGTCAATTTTAAACTTTAACCTTGAGATAAGAGTGGTATGTCGATTCAATACCGAGATTTAAGCAGACTTACTACTATGATTATATTGTAACTAATCCAGACTAAGCTTAAATATTCGTTTTGGTATAAGCACAGTAGTTTTTAAGTGTGTTTATGATATATCATTATTCAATGTCTCACTAAAACATGTTTATTGTTTATTTGTTTCATTAAAAGCATACTTTAATAATAATTGGTGTGAAATTTTGATTCATGCCTAGTTAGGTAATGATTCAGCACATTTCATCTTCTTACATACAATATTAATATCTGCATATTATAATGTGCTTATCTGCTTTGGTATTATAATAAACAAGAAAACAACATGGGAAGAGTGAAGTATGATATTATAATATCACATGTAATTCTCTTTAATTACTTGCCAAAAGCTAGCATTTAAAAAAATATAGAGGTAAATAAATGATCATAGACAAGAATTTCTGTGTAACTCCAAATTGCAAAAAAAAATCTCTTGGCACCGTTTGAATTATTACATTACCTACACTTGGCAAAACTACCAGAATACATAAAACCCCTTACATAACTGATAACAATGATTTATGCATGTTTTATTGCTATTTACTTCAGCCATAAGTAATACCCCAAGTGAAGCAATCATTGAGCAACTCATAACATCTCATCTTACAAGATACTGGAAAACCCTGTAGGAAAATTGTCTTTTTACTATATAGAGGCTTCAAAATTAGAAGAGAAAGATTAATTTGGATATCTAAACATAGAATAGTAACAATCCTATTGATCGCAATGCGTTAACCCCGCATTGTTACTTAGATAGACATAAGCACAGTGCACCACTTCAAGACGTATTCTAACACTATACCTAGTACCTTCCAAGAAAATCAATACAGCCACACCCAACCTGAATAATTAACTATCGTCGAACCTAACTCATTAAACAATAAGATGAAGGAACATTGAAATAATATCACATGTGAGGTCGACATTACCTTCACAATTTTTTTGGTTAGAAAAATTCAAAACAAAGAAAAAAAAGGA
Source organism: Meganola albula (assembly GCA_936450015.1). NCBI lineage: Eukaryota > Metazoa > Arthropoda > Insecta > Lepidoptera > Nolidae > Meganola > Meganola albula. The sequence goes on along the minus strand of OW388161.1, from coordinate 1,715,315 downwards.
AAAAAACATGTTTTTCTGACTCTTGACAACAGTACCATTCTTTCATAGCATAATTTCAAACATATATCAGCATCATTGCAAAGAAAAATCAGAAAAACAGATTTTTAACAAAGTTAAGTTTGTAAAAAAGTATCAAAACAAAAAACTATCATTACCATTTTTTTAAATGCTTGGGACGTCTAAAAGCACTTAGTTTGCAAACTTATTATGGCAAATTGCTGAACAATATAGTGTGTTCACTCAAATTTCACACATTTAAACAAAAATAACAAAGCACTTCTTTATTCACGAGCTAAAAAACGCAGACGTCCGAACGGCGGTCACTACCTCCGCCATATTAAAAAATGCCCAAAGAGAGTAGACTTTTAGAGTTCGGATACATCTTGAAACTACAAATGTCAAATAACTGTCACTTTTCATGCATTGAATATTTTATGCAATAATGTATCCGATCGACTTTTGAAGGGACAAAAGCCTAAAGAACTATCTGTGAAAGGAACATACACGTAGTGATTATATACTCTTTGGGCACATACCACAAAACTCGGTAGTTCAACGGAATCGTAACGCAGCTTAACATTAGCATCCCTTTTTTACTAGCTATTCTACCTAAGCTCCACCCGCACGTATGTCGATCATCGCGTTAAACCATCCATTAGGTACTTTTTGCTCAATCGGATAAAAACAATCCCGTTTCTTTACCCAGTCTCAATCTCCATACCAAATTTCATCGAAATCGGTTCAGTAGTAGCGTGACAGCGCGAAAAGCAGACAAAGTAACTTTCGCATTTCTAATATTAGTAAGGATTAGCTTTGTATAAACGGTGATTCAATAAAGTGGGAATTACTGAAGCAATGAGACTAGAATGTTCCTCACCACAGAAATAAAACGTTTTTTTTGTACTTACTTAATATACTTTAATTTAAATAATAACATTAATATTACACTGATTTATTTAAAATAACAATAGGTAATATACAGATGACACTATGTGTAAAAATAAAAATATGGTCTACTTTAGCTTTAGACCGGACTGACAGGTGGATAGAAACACCTAAAACCTTGCGATTTGCCTGGCGAGTAGAGTCAAATGTAACTAACGTTCTAAATTTCTCACAATCAATTTCACTCGGCGGCGCCTCGATATCGCTAGGTGAATCGCTACATAGGCGCTTAACAAAGTTGCTTGCAGGCGCAGGTTTACAGAAATGCATATTTAGTATTTACCAGACCGGAAAAGAAAAATCCGAAACTTAAAGTGCGACATAAATGAGTAGAAAATCAATAAGAGCGCCACACTGGTAAATATATTATAGAGAAATAAAAAAACACATCGATTTTTTTTAATTCCCGAGTTTTACTCATATAGGTCTCACTGTAGTTCACAACTTCTTTTAAGATAGCCTTAGGCTACATCTACACAGACAGGCGACTTGCTAAGCGTAGAGCCAGAGCATAATCAGATACAGACCAGAGTTATCAAAAAAATTCTGTAGAAATTGTGTAAATTGAATTTTTCAAAGCATTGACTCATCTTGGTTGCACTCATACTTGAAAAAACATCAACAGAGCCCCAAGCAAGTCCAAATGCAAACGATAACCGCATAATGGAAAGGCTTAAGACCGAAAAAAATAAGGTGTGTCCATTTTCACACTTCCCTCCATTTCGTTACATGGTCCCTCCACAAGGCATCGAACAGTTCCACAGATTCTAAACCTTCTATTCTCTATCACGATCATGTCATCAGCTTAATAAAGACTTATTTTTGCGCCTACATCATTGTCAACCATTATAAAAACCATAGTATTGGCCGCACAATCGTTTATATTAGCTGTAGAAATTTTGCAAGAGTATTTTTATGTAATCCTTTATATCCATGGGTTTCATATAAGTAATTTAAGTAAGAATAAGACTTTAAAAGGACCTTCAGCTAGATCACATTGAACTACAAGCACCAAATCAAGCAGTTATTTAATTTTTCATTAGATTCTATTTTACAACTGTATAGTATAAAGTACAGTCACAATGAAAGCAGCTAAATCTGTATTTTAAGAATGACTGACTTTTAATGTGAAAATCTACCTGTAAGATACCAACATCTCACAGACATAATATGTGTATGTGTACAGGTGACAATCTACATTACAAATAGAGTAATATTCTGCCTACCATAGAAATATTTTCAAATTGACACTTAATAATCGGTAAAATGTGATAAATTATTTATTATGCATAGGTACCAGTCGCGAAGGGTAAAAATTTGAAAAAAGACGGAGCAAATACAATGAAACGCTGACTTTCAGTCGTACTAAAAAGTATATACGGCATTTTTAAATGCTATTTAAAACTTTTAGGCGTTAAATATTTGATTAAGTATGTCATATTGACCAATTCCTAGAAAGCAGGTGGGAATGGACTCTTCGCCATTAATACCTACTGATAAACATGTTAAGGTAAAGTCCATGAGATTAGCTAGCGTCGAATATAAATGGCATCTATTGCGATTTTCTATTAGTGTTAATAAATTTTAACTATCGAGTACAATTGCAAAAAATTGCACAAACAGAAAGTTTCGGCGCGAAAAGAAAATGGCTACCATTTGGGGTCAGTGCATATATGACGGCAAATGCTTTGCGTGTCGCGTCGCGTAGCGGAAGAACAGTAGAGTGATAATCGTATGTCAAAGCGTATTTATGTATGAAAAATGAACATCGCCATCTGTTCATTTTCCATACAAAAATACGCTTTGACATTACGACGATATCGAAAAACAAGAGTAGAAGAAGACAGATACATCAAGAGTGTCATTATACAATGGATGACACTCTTGACGTATATTCCGTCAAATATGTACCACCCCTTAGGCGCTATTTCGCACGCCCTTTACCTTAATTCTATGACATAGACAATATTTTATAGGGAAGTGCTCTCTCACTCAAAATAAAATATAAAATATGATATTACTAAAAATTATAACCAATATTTTCAGAGTTTCAAAGTCATTAATTTAAAAGTCACATTCTGAATGTAAGTATTTTAAATCCATATAGGCATTATTCGAATAATATTCCATTTAGCATCATTTGAGGTTTTTAGAAATGGTTTCCATACATTCCTGGCATTGGCATATTCAATGGACCCATTGGGTATGGCACACTGGGAGCAGATTGTGGGGGCCCATAGCTGGGATAAGGAAGGTATGGCTTAGCATAACCATTTCCAAATGAGTTTTGAGATCCTGATCGTAATAATTCAGCCATTTTCTCAGCCTTAAACTTCCTGAGATGCATATTTTTGCGAGCAGGTTCAAATTGTTCTAGAAATTTCTCAACTGGAATTTTTCCTGATAGAAAGTCTTGGGCTAGGTTCTCTGATTGTTCTTCTGATTCTGCAGCTGCTGTTTGTAAAAGTGCTTGTGTGGTGTCCGGTGAGATGCCTGCTGATTTCGTTTCTATGGACAAAAATCAATTTTGTAATCAAGATCACATCTATATACTCGAACTATGTGTTTTTCGCTAGTCATGTTAATCGGGTGGTCTCATACAGTGTTACTCACTTCAACTCATTCTCTGTGTCTCTAGCATTGGCAAAAGAAAATATTCAAATAAATTTTAAAACTTAATTATGCAATGTATTATAGTCAATAAAAGAGTTATGGGGTGTCTATTAATTACGTGAGGTGTTCTAGGGGGGAGGGGGTCAAGCTAAATCTTCCCAAATCTTACTTAGGGGGGAGGGCGGGTTTTTGCACATATCACGTAATTATTTTAATTTTTAAATGGACGCCCCCTAACCAACCAGTTAAGAACTAACAAAATTACTCTGTAAAACTCACTGTAATCCTCTAGAAGCTCCTGTATTCTTGAGCACAGCTGCTCCCCCATCTCTGACTTCTCTTGCACATCTGCCTTCAACTGCTCAAGGTCTGGCTCCTTGCCTAAGTTGAACTCTGCTAAAGATCTGTTACTGGCTATTGTCATTTCTCGTTCAGTCTCCCAATCTTTTACCTTGAAGTAAATAAATAACTTAGTATCACTTCAACACTTTTTTTTGTGTCCCACAGCTGGGCAGGGGCTTCTATCAACTATCTTACGAGTTGAGAGAGTTTAGGCCTTAATTCACACATGCTGTCTAAGTGTGAGGTGTATGCCACATTATACTAAGAAATGGAGGTTTATTCACGATCTTTTCCTTCATCAATATTGATCAGTGGTGATGAAACAATTCACACAATTATTTACTTCACTTAGTATAATAACACTTAAGTTGGCTGAACTTTATCGCTATGTAAAGAGAAACCCAGCTAGTGAGAGTGTGTGAATAAATCTGTGAAAATTTGAGGATCAGGTGGTAGTGACCCCCCAGTGTTTTATGGGAAGATTTTTTGGCTAGGCGAAGTGTGATGACCGGCAACACACAACAAACATAATTACACAATGACCTAATGCAATATTGTTGCAAATTTTTTAGAAACTAGGTATTGCAACAGTAACTGTGTAATGCTATTCTAGTGAAGTTAATCAGAGGACAGTAGAATATGTCGAGTTCATATGACATGATTGATGGTATTTAAAACAAAGGCAAGGTATTTAAATATCACCTTGAACTAGAGTGTGATCAATTAAAACAAGAGTTTGGTGAAGCTTTATCACCAATAGTAATAATGCTGCTAGCTAAAAAAAGTCTTGGCCAATAGGTCATCTTAAGGGTGGAGTTGTACCAGGGGCGTAGCTACCGCCGTATCTGACGTATCAATTATACGGGGCCCCCAAGCTACGGGGGCCCCCGACGTGCGTAAGCAATAGTTAATAAAATCTCAATTTTTATTATTCCAGAAACCACTTAGTAAATTTAATAAAAAAAGAGTCATCATCATAAATGATTTTATAAATCAGTTTGACAAAATATGGGCAAGAGTGTAGGTATATTTTTTAAATAATTTTTCTACGGATTTTATCGCGGCTTATCTTTTCAGACTTCAACATCACGGGTGGAATCGTCATGGTTTTTATTTTTTATTTACCTAATTTAATTTTTTTGTAAATATTTTGGATAAAGTGACAGAATAAATACTTCTTATAATTTTATGTAAACATTTTTTATCCATTTAAACATTTTTTTTATTGGAAATCTTTACCCTTCCTAGGGGCCCCAAACAATTTTTTATACGGGGCCCCGCCATAGCACGCTACGGCACTGAGTTGTACCTATGTTGAATGTAATTCCACAAAAATTACTATTGATGACTTTTTAAAAAATAATTAGTTAATAGAAATGTACCTACACAGAGAGATAATTTCCTCTTTCGAAGGGAGTAAAATTAACAATATTAGAGTTATAATAAACTGTAGGTCGACCGTTTAACTCGCGTATCGCCATCTGAGGTACAAAGTCATAAAACATTAATTAAATCTCTAATTAATTAAAGAACTATTAAACCACAGATAAAAGTAATGTAAGACTATTCGTCACTAATATCCATATCGCTTAAATCATCATCACTGTCTGTGCAGCTTGAGGAGTCAGAATCTTGGCGATAGGCGATACGCAAGTTAAACGGTCGGCTTATAGTTTACTGTACTAGTTTTTAAGACCCAATACACTTTTTGGTTTGTCAAGGTGTGGACAAGTCAAGATTATTTTGGAATAAAAAGGACCCGGAATTCAAATTATTGGGCGAATGGCGAACACTAATACTATTTACTACTACCTACTACCTAGCCCAAGGAGTCCATTGTTCATTGCAATAAAACAATAATAATGATATGACTCATGCAACCATTTATTGATTCATAGATTAGTTTAGGCCTTCATTATAACTTTAAGGGTCTTACCGATTGTAAATAATACCAAAGAGCCTAAATATTTCTTTAAACCGCAAGTAATTATGAAGTCTCACCTGTTTCACATCTTTTAGCACAGAATCAAATTTAGTGTCGTCATTTAAAATTTCTTTCAGCTCTTCAGAGTTTAAGTGGTTAAGCAAGCCAATGGCAGACGGGTAATCTGGTTGCATCATTTTGCCCGATAAATATTTAAAATGCTACTAGTATACGTAGTTAAAGTTTTACGTTTATTTTCAATTTTATTACTTAATTTCCGTGAAAAAGTAAATAAATTGATTTGGATTTTTTGACTTTAATTTGACGTTGACGATGATATGACAGCAGACAGTTAAACTTACGGTACGAAAATAAATGGTTTTATCTTTTTTTTTCTTCTATTTAGGAGGAGTCAAGGACCTTATACTACTAACAAGACCACGTCGTTTTGTTTAGCTAAAAAAAATTAGATATATTTTTGGTAGATATTTCCTTAAATTCAGTTGCCAGCTAAAAGTAGTCCGGCGTGAGATCCCGTAGTGTGTCCTTGTCTAACGCCTATCCAGATTAAGAAATCTTTAACGTTTGGTGGAAATGGTATAAAATTTTATATTTTACTTTTTTATGATTAATCGTCGGTTAACCGAAACGGACAAAAACAGGGGTTCACCCTAGTTCAGGTATATACATAACTCTGTTTTTATTTTATAGTTAGTTTTAATCTCATGTTGTACCTTTTCAACCAAATAAACAATTATTATTAATATTATTATATTATTTAGGGTAACCATGAATTTTGTCGATCAAATATTTTTATACAATTTCGTAGTTGTAGGCAGGTAGATATATACTTAAAAAATGTACCGACTGTCTTAAAATAAAACTGTATGATTCAGCAATGTATAAAAAAAATTTAAACGAAATTTATTAAAATTTAATTATGTTATATTTTTTTCAGAACATTACATAACGTTCATGTGACCTCACATTAATAATAATAATATGTGAGGTTATCTCTGATTTCAACATAAATACTTAGCTTTTAGTACAGACGGCTACACACCCAGCTTCTTTAGAAAGGGACGCACTACCACCGGGAGCCCTCTCACGCGGACCGGATTTTTCATCATAGTGCTCAGTCTTGTTATTAAGTATAATGTCCATGATATGTATTCAATGAACGAGTTTGATTTGAATTCAGATTCTGTGTTTTTCGAACCGAAAGTGAGCTAGTCATAGCCAACTGTCAGTGTCATTCAATCAAAGGTCAAAGTTATAAAAATATTTTTCTTTAAAAATTACAAATAATAGAAAACAAACTATGAAGAAAGAAAACAAAATAGCGAAGAGAAAAGGCAACAGATATTAGCCACATTATTTACAAAGCTTTAGATAGATTAGTTTCAGTCAGAAATGTTGTTTAATAGTTCATTAGAATTGGAAGAGCATTTGCATACATTTTATGAAAATTTTGTTGAAGATATTTTAATATATTTGAAGAATTTTGCTTTGTATATAAGCTTATGGGTGTTAAGCTACTTGTTGATATGTTGTGCAGTATACAGGCGTTATGCGAGGAAATTGCCTACGCGGACTAGAGGTGCACTTGGAGCAAAGCGTGTGTTAGTGGTTGTAGCCCACCCAGATGACGAATGTATGTTTTTTGGACCTACAATCTTCAGATTAGGCGAGCAAGGTGCTGATGTGCATATATTATGCTTGTCTAATGGTAAGTTTCATTAATATATGATTGTGTGTTCAAAATTGCTATAATATCCAGTTATCCTGCCATCATAAGGAAAAGAGGACATCTGACATTATTTTCGTAACTAATTTATTGATCAAAGTCAGTATCTATTACTCATACCGACAATGTTAATATCTACGTTACGATAAATAATGCTAGATGTGCCCTTTTACTGTATGACGGCAGTAATATTGACGAAAAATAAATAAATAAATAAATATTCTGGGACATTAACACACACGGTCATCTGGTCCCAAGCTAAGCAGAGCTTGTGTTATGGAAACCAGATAACTGGTAATATACTACATATAATACTTTTCTTTTGTAAATATATACTTAAATATAGATAATTACACCCAGACACAAGACAAACAGACATATTTTAATGCACAAGACAACTGTATCTCTCTCACTTAAAGATGAGTAGAAAGAGATAGAACTGTTCTTGTGTCATATTTTGTTATTTAGTGTAAATAAAGAATTATTATTATTATTATTATTGTACTATACGACTGTGTATGACATTTATAGCACTTATATTTCAGGCAAAGAACGCATCTTTGCCTAACAAACAAAAATAAATTGTATGTCAATATTACTAACTACAGTATTTGACCAATACTAAGTCAAATATTTCATGGTTTAACATAAAAAAAAAATTGTCTGTATATAGAGAGCTTAAATTCAAGATATTCCATAGGATATGACAGTTGAGAGCTCATGTCCAGCACTGAGACACTAAAGAACCATAATTTTACTTTACTATGTGCTGTTTTTTAATTCCAGGCAATTATGAAGGCAAAGGCCAGATCAGGCGACAAGAGCTGTGGAACGCATGTAATGAATTGGGCGTTCCTAACCAAAACATTTGTATTATCATGGACACACGTCTACCTGACAATCCTAAAGTGCACTGGCCGGTGCCGGTGATAGCAAAGTTGCTACATCACCATATAGAAGTATTAGATATAGATACGCTAGTAACATTTGATAGAGGAGGTGTATCTTCACACCCAAACCATTCAGCTGTATTTTATGCTGTTGCCTATATGTTTGTTGAGAAGTTAATACCTAAGAGTGAGTATTTCAAATTATAATACTATATTATATATAGTCCTGGCAAAGACATCTAGGTATGCAGTCCAAAAACTAGGCTAGCTACATAGTCTTCGTTTGTGAGCCCGAACGTGTCTTGTGAAACCGAGCTTGGTCTTAAAAGTGTGTACACAGGAGCACAGCAGAGTTCACCTTCACCATTGTAGGTGTCGGTATAGGAAGTTTTTGGACGGGTCTTTTTAAATTATAATACTATACTTTTACCACAAACCATTACTATTAACCTCTTAACAAACAGATTCGCAAATGTGTTTGTTCCTTCAGCGCGTGTCGCATTTACGTGACAAAAAACATGCGTTTTTCTGTTCCATTTTCATCTACTGCACCTATAACCCTTAGAGCGTTTAACACAGGTGTTGTACACAACTTCTAGTACTAAATTGTTTCTGCCTGTTTTTGGGGGAGGCGAGATAACCACCTACCTATAGCACAAATTTGCATGTAAATAAAAGCTACATACAAACACTAAACATAAAAAAAGACAAGTTGCACGTTCTTTGCGCATTTCAGTGTCAACCCTTGTCAATTCTGTTCCTTGAATCAGCTCAGAATTTAATTAAGGCCTTTCTTATATTTCAGGATGTACAGTTTATACACTAGACTCTGTAAATATACTGCGCAAGTACATGGGGTTCCTAGACCTTCCACTAAGCTTCCTGCTTTCTTCCAAGAGGTATGATACTATTAAAAAGCACATAGATTTGTAACCGCGCCTTTGCACTGCACAACAAGACATTATACAACGCAAATTCTATCTCTTTCTACTCATCCCTAAGCGATAGAGACAGATTGTGTTTGCAACATGTTTTGCCCAGTATGCATGTAAGATGTTTTAAATGGCAATAAAACTAAAAAGGTTTACCAAATCTTAACTTGTTTTTGATTGACTAGTATGTATGCTCTGATGAAAAATGTTTGCAAGTGAGTCTTAGTCTTACTTCTCGTTCGTTCACACCGGAACTGACTATAGCTAGCATTGTTGCAGTAGCAATAGCTTATGTATCGAAAGTTGACCTTGAAAAATTGTAGGTAGCGCGAATAGACCTATCGAAATGTTACAATACTATCAATAGTATCGATACCATCGATAACCTATCGACACGTTTCAATAGTATCGATAATTTTGATATAGTAACTATCGACGTGTTATCGATAGAGCAATAGTATCGTCGATCGATAGTATCAATAGGACTATCGATTGAGTAACTGATTTTCACTATCACTATCGCAACAACGCTACTATACGCTATTTAGAGAATTGTCGACTATGAGCATATTATGATTTATGATATACATTTGGCGTGAACGATGCCTTAGAGCCTGAACGTAAAGAAATAATGTCATTTCTATCATTATTACAGATACTTCCTCCGCTGGACCGAGAGTCGTCGCGTAGTTCGCGCGATGAAACACCACCGCTCACAGATGGTGTGGTTCCGACATCTATACGTAGTAGTGTCTAGGTACATGATTATTAATACATTACGAAGAATTAGCTTAGCTGACATTGAGCTTGAGTTAGAGGTAGATGATTGAAGTAATTGGTTGTATAACTTGTAAAGTCATTGGAAAATGTTGGTAACGCCTGGTTCGCATTGACGAAACATGCAATATGTAACATATTGATTGCAAACACAGTCCATCTCTGTCGGTCAAGGTTGAGTAGAAAGAGATACATAGTGCTCGCAACATGTTTTGTTGTGCGATAAAAAACGCACACTAATGGAAATGTACAAACATACGAAACGAATGATGAATGAGTCGGTACCGATACGACTAATTTCGTCTCTTATTTTGATTGGTCGACATATTGTAAAATTTTTGATTCCGACAAATCCTGTCGGGCGATACATACGCTATTGTTTCGTTTTCATAATAGTAAAAAGTTGGAATTTTCACAAAATGTATTTTTACTCCTCCTATAGCAGATAACATGCTATGCAAGGAAACTTTATAACCAGTACACAAATATATATGTTATTTCTGGATCAGTAATAGAACACATTTCCATTGTTCAATACATTTTTATAAATTCTATATTCGACATAAATTCTGCAAATTATGAGAGCGCACGGCGTAGAAGTAGCGGTCAAGGACCCCAGTGAGCGCACGGTTGATACGACGGCGTGCGGGTGATAGAATTATTAGTCATTTATTTTCTTAGTTTACACACTGGTTAAAATTATTTATATAGCTATTGGGTCTGGCTCGCACATAACTGGCTTTTTTGAATTGCTGGTCAAATTTGTAATATATCGGCTTTATATTTGGTTTTAGTATGTAAACACCCTTAGCATAACCACAGGTGATAGATTCTGTAATTTATAAAAAAAAACTATTTTAGGCCGAGATCCATAACAGGTACCTATATACTTAGAATAGTATTCCAACACATTCCCTAAATAGATTTAGCTTTGATTAAAGCTTAGCCTGGACGCTAAGCAAGTCACTGAGCACGTTTCTTGCCAGTCTTCTAGTAGAACTTGTTGTTCCACCTTGTCTGAGTGTGCCCCACGCTGTTTGCCCATCAGTAGTCTTATTCACTCCCAAAGTCACCTAGTCGAGCAAACTATTTTGGAATCCAATCTTTAGACTGGATGAATATTATTAAAATAAGGTAACATCAATAATGATAATACTCTTAGATATTAATATCATCTGATTCCATAATAAGCAGAGCTTGTGTTAAGAAATTCGGATAACTTTTTATATCAGATCCTCTTCTTTTGTAAATACTTACATATAATAGATTTACACCCAGACTCAAAACAGATACACAAATGTCTGTCATCATAGCAGAGATAAATTGGTCCTTAACAAAACAATTTATGAACAATACGAGTCCAAAAAAAAAATACCTCAAAATTCCTGAAAATTTATTAACTGTCAATATTTCTTGTAATAAGTGTTCATTCTAGTTAGATGTTCAAATTACTATTTAACATGTAAGACTTAAAGTCTAGTGATGTTCAAAGCAAAATTAAGAGAAATGGGTTTAGACAAAATTAAGGTAAAGTAGGTAATTATAATAAATGCTGGTCCGTTAGAATAAACTTTGACAAGCAGTGCAATTGTGAAAATCTTGTTTTATTGTTAAAGTAGGTATTTTATATTCTGTGATATTGATTTAAGCTTCAATGGCAACACAAAATCAGTTTTCTTATCTGTAAATTATAAATTATGAAATAAAAAATGTGACTAACTGTTTTATTTGATTTTGAATTTATATTCCACTAACACTCTTACGTGCATATAAGCGACCAAACAAAAAAAATGTTTTTTAAGTTTTTATGTAATGAGTAATCTGCACACTCCCGAGTAATAAATAAAATGTACATTATATATAAATCCCCTTAACTCCCGCCGCTGTGAACCCGCAGGGAGCATTATGCAACTGTAGTCTTAATTGCACCATGTGTTTCATGGATCAGAGGGGAATTTCCTTATTACTCCCATATTCTCCCCAACCAAGTACCTAATAAAATCTACAACGAAAATTATGTGTAACGTACCATGTAGTTTGCGGATTAAATAGATGGAGCAAATGAGACTATTCAATGGCATATGGTCCCTGCGGAATCTTATCAGCTGGAGCATTTGGGAACAACCAGTTTACTCTCAATTATAAGGCATCTATCTACTCAACGGAAACAAGTCACAAAAGATTTAATTATTTTATTGTGTTGGCCTCAAAATATTCATAGTACATTTTACAACAAATGTTATTATACATTATACTTATGCAATGCGAGAACTATTGAAACGTTTTAACTAGCTAAACATTTAAAATTGACGATTCTGCCGCTAAATCTATATGTGGATCAGGAATTTATCTAAATGCAGCATGAATTACACTTTTCAAATCGACCAAACTTTGTTTATTGTTCAAAATAATTAAAATGGCAACACAGAATTTAAAAAAAAGATTTTGTAGTTACTTCGTACTAAATACCTACTGTCACTGATTTAACATTATGAATTCCTTAATAATTTGAATAGACAAAGATGTTCGGGCTACCAAGTAAACAATAAAATAAAAAGATAGTGTACTTAACTTTATTTGGTAACTGCAACAAAGCTTTAACAACTCGAGCGGCGTATAATACAGTCGTGCGGCCGCTCACACCTGCTTGTAATGGAACTCACTGTTAAGTACTACGCGGCGCTTGAAACGGGGTGCGCACAATTTTGTTACAACTTATAACAAAAATAAAATAAATACTACTTGCAAATATATTATCACGCTGTATTTGATGTAAAACTTATTACAACATAGGTAAAAAAACTTAAAAAAGTGCAAATAAGCTGAAATGCGTCTCAGCTCACAACTCCCGCGCAATGCCCTCGGTATTTGTAATGTCTGGATTACACGTGCCACGTCGAAGGGCAAATCCACAGATATACAAGGCCCGAGTCCATAGAGTGACGAACATGTAACTGTAATGTCGGCAATTTACTTTGTGCGTGTAATGGAGGCATAAAAGGTACAGCCGGGGAGCTGTGAGCCGGGGCTAAGGCGAATAAATGGCTACATCAAATTATTGGTTAAAACAGGAACACAAGTTCTCCATGAACAACTCAAAGATCCACATAATTATTGTACTGATTTATATATTCCACAACACTGATCCCATAACATCAGAGAGCAATCGAAACATTAAGTAGCAAACGATACGACAGTGTTCACCGACGACCAACTGGAATGTCACACAATTATTAAAAATACTGATTTGTTAGACAACAAAAACTTATACATAAAAAATATATTTGAAAACTCACTAGACGAGGATGTTGCAATCTGAACCCGTTCCCAATAAATAAATTAACGAGGTTACCACAATAAAAAAACAGCCATAGACACCATACCGTATATATTACATTCACCTTGCAACACCCTCACAGACCCAAATACCTTAGGGTTGCCATAGATAAAAAATATTGCACCAATAATTTATTACAGTGCCAGAACTTGTTATATTAAGAACGTTAAATTATTTATAATATAAATACACAACAGACGAGTCTAAACCCGCTAACAGAATATCTGATCATAAAAATCTCTGGCCTTATCCAATCATGTTGCAATGTAGTTGTCAAGAAGTAATTTTTAATTATTTATTAGGTAACGACAACACTACCTGTTAACCACCGACTACATTGACTTAATAATTAATTATCTATACCATATATATTTTTCTAATGGTAATCTAAGCCCTTGGACTGAGATCGCATTTGAACAAAGATGGTTCAATTAAAAATATGTCATACATATTTTGATTAGAATACATTTATGGAAATAAAAAGTAATAAACTCTTTAAAGTAACAACTGCCAGCAGTTGTCATTTAGTGTTGCTATTAAATATAAAAAAGTAGAAAATCAACATATACTAACGAAATTTATACACATCTAGCTTAAAACAACAAAATGCAGCATATAATTTTTATTTCACAATTCCATTTCGCTTTAATACGCTTTTAAAATCATATATCATAGACAATATGGTCATTTTTTCAATAGCAACACTTACGATGCGATCTCAGTAACTGACAGGCGGTGAGCGTTTCTCAGCGCGGGACGATACTTATTGCTTAGAATAGACCGACCATGTGCTACCCTACTCTTTGACAATACACTCAAAAGTTAAATTTATACTATTATATTATTTAAGTTGAAATTGCAATGACAATTGGATTTTTTTTTCTTTTTTTATGATTTTGATGTAAACTTCTAATACCACTATTAGAAGTTGTATTGTCAAAGAGTGCCAGGTTCAATTCCGCTCATATTAAAAACAAAGTAACCGAGCTACGGTAACATTTGTTTCAACTGGACAAAACTTTATCGTTCGAGAGCATCAGCCGAACGCGTCTAACATTTACGTTTTAAATCTAATCAAAGTGAATTTTAAATTCAAGTAAGTTTTGGTTGTTAAGGAACGCGGCCATCGCACAAGCATAGCGTCTTAGCGTTACACTGGGAGCTTTTTACTTTTGGAAAGTACATAGTTAAAATGTATGTAATTATTATTTCAAATACTCTATTTGCAGTTAATTACTTTTTAATACAATTTGGGGCACAATGAAATTTGTAGTGCTAGTGGCATGGTGTAAAATGTCACTTTTGCATGGAAAACACGCTAGCATACTAACGAACAGGTAACACGGAACGATTAGATTGAGTTACTTTATTTTGACATGAATTGAAAAGTATGTCCGAACAGTTTTCAGATAAACAATGGGTTTCAGGAAACTCTAAGTAACAATACTTGTCCATTTTTTCTCAATTCTAGCTACTTTATATCAGAAGTGGAATCAAGTAACAATTTATATTATTATTACTCAGTGTATAGGAAATAAAGTCTACTTTAAATTGAAGCAATACTCTAAAATATACTTGATCTCTAGATATTTGATATGTGTATAATTACCAAAATTACCTGAAACTTATTTAACAGGACTGCGACACATATTTCCTACAAAAAAATCAGGTTACACTAATCGGGTTGAAGTGAATCTGCGACTTATACTAGTCGCTCGTGTCCGGTATGCCCGCTAGCGCTCTCCCGGTTATGCTCGGCCGCTAGTGCTGGGCCGCTTATGCTCGGCCGCTAATGCTCGGTGTTAATCGGCTACTCGTTTTCAGCTCGCATGCCGCGCACTTCTCCCTCGCGCCGGAGCCGCTCGAGCTCTTCCTTGGTGCGATCCTCAATGGCACGGATGTCCGCCATCGTCATGCCGAACCAGTCGTCCATTGAGCAGAACACTTGTCTATAACAAACAACACATTACTTATTTATTAAAACTGGACGTTTTCAAGTAAAGGCGTTACTAGAGTAGTGAGTCAAAGGGCAAGGGAACTAGTATATCTTAATGGAAGTTTGTAAGGGTTTTTACTCTCCAGACACTATTAGCTGCATTCTAAATCTGCATATAGAAAATGTTAAATCCCTAAGGATCTTTCTTGCGTAATTTCTTTAATGTAGGTAGGTACATATTAATTGAAAGTAATTTTAATTAGGAGTTATTTTAGTAATCACTTATCATAGATTATGTTACCTGTGGAATATAGTGAATAACCGCCGTTCTGATTTCTGGATCACATTTTCTACTTTACTCTGAAAGCAAATTAAAAATAACTTCAATACACCCTCCTTGTCTCTGGATAAAATATATAAATAAATATTTGAAATATTTGTTTCAAAATTACTCAAATCAGTATAGGCAGCCGTTCTCAAGTTTCAGCGAGACTAACGAACATCAATTGATTTTGATTTATTTATCTTATATCTTGAAATGAGCAATTCTTGTATATATATAAATATATAATTGGAATCTCGGAATCGGCTCCAACGATTTTCATAAAATTTAGTATATAGAGGTTTCGGCGGCGATAAATCGATCTAGCTAGGAATCATTTTTAGAAAATGTCATTTAAATAAATAATAATACCGAGCAAAGCTCGGTCATCCAGATATTTGATAATTACCTGAAGTCCAAACCATTTGAACTCAGCAGTGACTAGTTTATAACAAGTCATGACTGGCTTGACGTCCTTCTTCCAGTTGGGACCGACGAGCGGGCCGCGGCCTGTCTTCACCGACTTGAACTTGGTTGGGTCGGTCTCGGGTTTGTAGTCGGCGGAAGGGAGCGGGTCGTTCGCGATGTCTATGTGCACTACTTCGCGGTTCTTTAGCTTCTCTGGAGGTAGTTCGTGCACCTAAACCATAATATCAATAATAATGATAATAATATAGTGGAACATTAACACACACGGCCATCTGATCCCAAACTAAGCAGAGCTTGTAGTTTGGAAACCAGATAACTGGTAATATACTACTTAAAATACTTTTCTTTTGTAAATATATACTTAAATAAACTAGCTTCCGCCAGCGGCTTCGCCCGCGAAATTGGTCTTACTAATCTTGTTACTCCAAACAAACTTTGGAACCCCGTTTCGCCCCCTTAAAGGGTGAGTTTTGAAAAGTCCTTTCTTAGTGCACCCCTAGACCCCATAAGGAACCTATGTGCCAAATTTAGAGTCTCCAGACCCAGCGGTTTGGGCTCTGCGTTGATATGTCAGTCAGTCAGTTTCTTCTTTTATATATTTAGATTACACCCAGACACAAGACAAACAGACATAGATAAACAATAACAGTTTGTCTCGGGTGGGAATCGAACCCACGACCTGCGGCGTGTGAAGCAAGTATGTTCCGTTCACGCCACCGGCCCGTCAAATATCAAAGATTTGTGTCAATAATTCAACTTTTTGATAAGGTTTGATGCCAAATTTAGGATGGCAGCTTTCCATGATACATATCAATGAGAGGAGTTAGCCCCTAGCCAGCCCTAAGCATGTTAAAATTATAACGAATTATTTTTTTAGCTTTATTTTAGTGACACATAATTATTATTACGATATTTTTTATTTATTTTATTTTGTAACATTTAGAATTACCAAAATATTATTATTGTTATTCCTTAGTTTAATTGTTTTTAAAATTTCTTGGATTAATTTTAATTCTTGTTTTATTGTTCGTTTTGACTTAGTAAAATAAATTTTTGTACATATTTCTAATTACCTAATTCACATTTTCAATTATAACGATTTTATTTAAATTGATATTATTTATTGTAAATTGACATCCTATTATGTAATGCAATGTCGTGGCGTGGATTCTTATAGTTTTTACAAGTTAGTTTATCATCTATAGGTTGAAATACCTACTTAATTTTCATAAACAACTTGAAAATTTCTATTTTAAGATCATTTATTTACATAGCATGTGTTTGGGTCACCAATTTACATATTTACATACAGATTGACAGACAGCGGAGTGAAGGGTTCCGTTTTAGCCTTTGAAATAGTTTTATTTTTATTTTTTATTCTTGAATAGGCTGGCGCTTGACCACAACTTACCTGATGTCAAGCAATGATGTAAGCTACAATGGGGCGCGCCAGCCCAATGTACCGATTTACTCGTGACAATGACTACTTAACTCGACCCGCCCTCTTAAATGGTGTCACCAGACATCGCACCGGAACACGGCAAAGCCGCTTGGCGACACGGCTTTATCTGATGGGTGGTCACTAACCACGACCGAAGCCTACCACCAGTTCATTACCAGTAGACATAATTACCAGTTGATTTGCACCACCCGGGGACCACGTGTGGGGATTCAGATAAAAGGTGCACTCCCACGGACGAAGGTGACTTAGTCCCCGAAATAGTTTTTGGTGGTCATATGTGTCTCTCAATGATTAAAATGCAATTGGCGACAGAACCAAATCAAATATGTACTTTTACTGTGCCCAATAGGAAGAAAGTAATCTTTAATAATACTATAAATGCGAAAGTAACTTTGTATGTCTGACTGTACAGCTTTCACGCCAAAACCAGAGAACCAATTTGGATAAAATTCGGTATGAAGATAGTTGGAGACTCGGGAAAGGACCTAGGATAGTTTTTATACGACTACGCGGTAAGAGGTTAATGGTTTAGCGCTATATATCCAACATATGCGCGGACGGAGTCGCGGTCAGAAAGCTAGTATTAATAAAAATAGTTTATAGTTATCTCAACATCAATATAATAAAGTATTAGAAACTCTAATCTGTTTTCTATTCCAGGTATAAACTAGCCTATCCTCACATTAATATATTACAGCGCTATGGTCTACGATGGAACGCGCTTACCTAGTAAATACCGATAGACGTCAATAATTACTAAATAACAAACTACAGTTTACAATTCGATCGACCTCGTGACGTCACACATACGTGTAAAATTTCGACCAATGCGACGACCTCGCGCGATAGACAACCTCGGTAGTCGAGCGGTGTAAGCCGTCGGATTGGGCTATGCTGTGCCTGGGAGGTCGCGGGTACGATTCCCACCCCGGACAATCTATCTATTTCCCTACGGGTTTCGAGGTCGGATGGCAGTTGCTCGTATAATTTTGGTAGCTAGCCACATTAAAAATGGGAAAGAAATGGGAAAAAGACCAGGGAAATTATCTGTTCCAAATTTCATCCCAATCCGTATCAACTCAAAAGTTTTCGCATTTTTAATATCAGTAGGATAGGATGGAAAATAGACTATTCTTAAAGATAAGTGACGTCACACTGCAAGATCTACCCGTGATTAAACGTCGCGTGAATGTAATTAGAGTAATTTAGTACCTACAGCATTTATAGATTCTGTCGAGTGCAGCGAATGATAAAAAATACGCATTGTTGTTACTACCGCTTACGTTTTTATTAGCAAACATTTATTGGCTTATCAGAAGGTGCAGATAAATACCCACTCTCAGTAGAACCTATCTTCTTTTTCTAAGTTAAATCCACGACCAAAATCCAATCACTGCTATTCGTGTAAGTCACAACGACAGTCTGCGCGCTTGAAGAGGCTCGGGATATAACCCGGTCAAGTCCCGGGACATCTAAACTGCATTGAATCCCGCACAAATTTATATTATTTATACTAAAACCATAAAACTAAGTGTTAGCTTGTAATTTCATGGTACGATTTGAAAAATTCTTGCACTGTTAGATAACCCATTTATTGAGGAAAGCTACAGGCTACTTTTTACCCCACTGCTGATATAAAAAAATAAGTAACGCAGGCGGAAGCTTGGTTAATAAAATATGGCCCTTAAGTTAATTGCCTCGAGTTCAGATCCTGAATAACAGAAGTCTTTTTATCTGACCTAAACAGTTGACATGACTGGTGCAGCATACATGGTGTTCACCTCTGCCTACACCTTTAATTGTAACAAACTTGAGCTTGACTTGAAATTATCAACAAAAATAAACGAAGAAATAGTACCTACTCAAAAATTATTTACTTACAAGAAAAAAAAACACATCGAGGTATGTAACTCAATGTCAAACTTTACTGATCTTTGTACCCACTACATCAGTACAATATAAGGCTAAATACATACGAGTTAAATATAGCGCAGTAAACAACCTACTACAGTGTAAGGAAATTCACAGTGGTACAACACAGTATTACGCTGCCCGCACACAACCGATTTTTCCCATCGATTTTATGACCAATTTTATGGAACACAGTACAAAACTCAAGACCTCACACTCAAGGTCACAAAATAGGTAAAAAGTAAGTGACAACCTTGAACTATGACGTAATGTCTAAACATTACGTCATAGTTCAGGGTTGTCACTCTTATCACTTTTTTAACATCTGATGAAAAATAAGGGTGACCTAACAATTACTCAACTCTCAAAGGCAAGTACCCAAGTACCTACAATGTATGGCTACCTACTCGGTACTACACCCAAACCATTGGATGACTATAAGAAAGATTTCAATAGACTACTAAGTACTAGGGTATCATGAATACGAAAATTTCTTAATTCTTGTGAAAAACGATGAAAATTTAAATCAGATTTCGTATAAAGTTATTAGCTGATATAGGTACACACACGTTGGTGGATTTTGTTTTATTTGAGTACCTTCGTGTATAAATGTTGTGAATGTTAAAACTGTAGACTACATCGGAACATAAATTATATTTTGTATTAATGTTTGTGCAGATTATAATAAGTGGAAAATCGATGGCTCATTAGAAACTCAGCTTTAGAACGACTATTAATCATAACATTCTTAGTTAATTTTGTATTCACATAACAACTTCCTGCATAGATTTTTCATAAATCTAAACATTCATTCGTATTCGCAGTCATGTAGAACTCTAAATATTTTATTAACGAATATACGAGTACATCAATTATAAATACATTAATAACTAGCTGTCCGCTCCAGCTTCGCGCGGGTATTGAGAGTACCTACCTAAAATATATATATATTTTTTTTAGTTTTTCTGAAAATTGCAGTTGTCAGTTTCTGTATTGGATCAATAACCATTAACCATTTCAATAGAATAAATCTGCTACACTGTGCAGCAGGTTTTTGTCAGGCCATAACTGCTACAAAATCTTTTCAAAACTATGTTTTGTACAGCCAAACACTTGAACTTCACAAAGGTCAATGTCAATGATATCGAATTTCATCAAAGCATTTGGCCTGTAAAGGGCAGCAACAACCCTTTGAGACGTCGTTTTCCGGAGCCCTATACAATTTGTGTTGTGCACAACATTACAATATTTACATTTTGTCGATGATATGTAAAAAAACTATCTTGACTTGACAAATGTTTTAAATTTATTCATTGACATAATTTTATTTAATGTTACTGGGTAGTTTATTGTAGAAACGTATACATCGCCCCAAGAGTTACTAATTTTGTGGAGACGCGTATGATGCGCTAGGAGATCATTCTTATTTCTGGTATTTACATTGTGTGTCGCTTATTTTTTTTTAAATTTTTAATATATAAAGTGGGCTCTGCCCTACTTCTGACTGTATCTCTAACAAGTAGCAGCAGTCATGGACAATCTATGTAAAGAGAGAATACTTGAGGCTTCCTAGTATAAAGCGGGTAGCACAAAAGATCCCTCTAGGTCGAAATGCTCTGGGTTTTCCAGACACTTTTGTTATTATGTAAACAGATACTTACATTGTATTGATCCCCACTATCAGGTACATGAAGTGATTCTATGCAAATAACAAAGTTTTCTTTCATGTAACCAGGATTCTGTAAACAAAAATATATAAATCAGTTAAATAATTCCTAAGTTTTAGTTTCTATACATATAGGTAAGCATTGTATGTAAAAATTGTTGATTTTAACGGTTGCCTAGCTTCCTGCGGCTTTGCCCGCATGGTAGGTAGATAAAAGTCTATAAAGAGTAACCTATATGCTATTCCAGACTATAATCTATCTGTGTACGTTATGAAAATCAGTTTAGTAGTTAAACCTACGCTGAACTATTAGCCTCATTTTTTGCGCAGTCGGATAAAAACTATTTCCTTCCCCGGGTCTCAAACTATCTCCTTACCAAATATCATCCTAATCAGATCAATAGTTTTGGCGTGAAAGCGCGACAGACATACAGTTACTTTCCCAATTATAATGTTAGTAAGGATCAGTAAGACAGCTAGTTCCCAACGCGTTTGATAGGGGTGATTCGAAATATATAGGTATTCTTAAAGTAGGCAGTGGAAGAAAAAGTTTGAGAACTTATGGAGTGATGGTGTCTGTTTATTTGCCTTCCATTATCCTACTAATATTATAAACGCGAAAGTTTGTAAGGATATGAATGTATGGATGTTTGTTACTCTTTCACGCAAAAACTACTGGACGGAAACCGGACTGGATGAAATTAAAAAAAAATAGCACAGATATAGATTATGGGCTAGAATCTAGACCATAATCTATCTCTGTCCTAATTTTTTCTAGCACATTTCTGTTGTTATCAAGACTAGATAAGTACCACGCGGGCGAAGCTGTGGGTGGAAGCTAGTTAAACATAATCCATGGCTAATCGTTACCTACAGTTTTAATGAAATTTACTGATGACTAACCAATACCTTTACACTGTGATATTAATACATAATATGTAAAATATAATACCTTAACAAAATACTTCCTTACTAACTTCTTAGTACTTATATCTTTAAGAATAAGGTTCACAATTCCAGTAAATTTATTCGGTCAAACTACTTGACGATAAGATTAACGTTATCGCGTTTTAAGTGTTCATTATTATAAAAATTGTGTGTCGGAACAGCCCTATCTTATCGTAGTGGTGTGGCGGCACTCAGCAATATATGGTTTTAAAGTTACACTCCTTTAACTATTTTATTATCAAGAAAACAAGACTTCGTTGCTAAAATTCTTATACCTACTGTTGTTCATAAAAATCTTATAATGGATTTTGTCTATTTCTTTTTAGTATTAATGTCTAGATGATAGACAAAGACTCACGAATTATAAACCTATTTTAAATATTATAATAATCCTTTAGGATGATAATGAATAGGGAGGTTAATCTAATGGGCCTACAAGGGACAGGATAGTAAGACAGGACAACGGATAATGCCATGTCGTTTACACGCAGAATAGGACAGTCCCTACACATGAGTCATTTCGCAGTGTAAGCCGTCTGATGCACACGCTCTTGGAGATGATAGGCATAAAACTGCTAAGTTCTACGTTTAAAATATATAAAATTGTTTGCAATAACAAACACCGAATTTGAATTTTTATCAAAACTCGTCCAGTATTTTTTGCGTGAAAGATTAACAAACAAAATTTATGCAAAAACTACGGAACGGATATAGACGAAAGGAACAGATATAGATTCTATTCTACTACAATTTTTTTAATGTCAATTTTTTTTACCACAGACGGACTATACATAAATTTTTCTCTGTTATAACCAAGTTCAATTAAACCTCATTTTGGATTCTGTGTGCCCATCCTGCTTATTCTGTACACAGTCTCTATATTCTGTAAAGGTTAATTCTTACGGCCTTATTCATAAAAAAGTTATAAGTCTCTTTAGTTAAAATGTAAGATGACAGACAAAGACAAACGAATTATAAACCTATTTTAGCTATAGGGAGCTTAAAATTACGTTTACTTATGAATACGGGGGTAAGTCTCTACTTACCGTGAGCACAGTCCGGCAGTATGGGTAAGCATTCCACGCCTCCTCGTGTACCTCCAGGGAGCCCTTCGGCGCCAGCAATCTGATGAAGGCGGGCACCTTCGACGCCAAATGGTATATCTTGTATGTGTACTGACCTGACGAGAATTTTCCACCTGAAAACACAAATATTCATTACTAATCAAAATATTAATACCTATTAATCTATTTAAATATATAAAAATTAATCCCTATATCCCTTGGTCACGCCTTCACGCGTCAACTGCTTGACCGATTTTTTTTAGAATATTCCTTGAAGTACGAGGATGGTTCTTACGTAAAGAAAAAAAACAATCTCCTCCGAAACGGCTTGACCGATTTTTATAGAATCTTGTATCTATATTCGATAGGTCTCAGAATCGGTCGTAGTATATTTTCGGACCAGGTAGGTGGCACTGCTTTACTGGGCAGGACAACGTCTGCGAGGTCCTCTAGTAATAAATTAATTAATCATTATTAATTATTTTTTCATAGAAGATCTTAATAAATTCGTTTAGGACTCGTCCGATATCATAATCATTGAAGTCTAAAGTCTACAGTAGCAATGTGTAATCAGCTTTAGTCAATGACGTCATTGAACAGTGATGTCACACAGAACAATCATTGCATTGAAATCGATATGAATATATTCAATGGCCTATCTATTCGATTTGAATAAGATAATGTGGTGTTATTGCTACCTAAATCAACGTAAACTTAGTTCTTCCTTAGCTGATTGTTATTCGAGTGTAAAGAGACTCGGACGAGTACTTTTGGCTGACTAGTTGAGCTCTAATTGCATTACGAAAATCATTATAATGATCTAGGTCTTAATCCACACACACTGGTCAAGTGCGGGTTGGTGGAAGTCACACGTCCTCGAATGATTAGTTCTTCAACATGCCGGTTTCCTCACGATGCTTTCCTTCATCAATATTGAGCAGCGGAGATGAAACAATTCACACAAAGATAATATACACAGGGCACTTTGGAACCCGCGACCCGCGATGTTTCTAAGGCGAGGCCCGTACCGCTGCGCCATCGCTGCTCGCGCTACCTCTGCTCTAGTGATCTAGTTTAGATATCAAAATTAACCTTCAGCTAATTTAGAGTTTTCGATGGTACAGAATACGATTTTTAGTACCCTTAGTACGAGTTGCCACTACGATAAATGTTAGAATATTATCATGAACCCGTCAAAATTAAAGTTAAAATGCACGAAACTCTACAAATTATTTTGACCTCTCCTATCCATTTTATTCTATTTCTAGTACCTATAACATTTTCTTTTTAACGAACATGAAAACGTATTTTGACACAGGTTCAAGATGGTATTCAAAAACTTGTTTGGAATTGACGAACAGGTTCGTCAATTCCAAACAAGTAAGGGTACCTACAGGTTAAGAGAAAAAAATGCTCTTTATCTGTCTTATTTGAAATAGAATGTTAGTAGCAGCGCGGAGTTGGGATTTGTGGTCGATGAACGTCAATAGGCGTCTTACTAAGAAATGGACCTAAGTCAAAGTCGGAATCAAAATGTTTTTCGCGTAAATCTAAGACAATACTGTGAAATGTTGTTCAGCGAAGTGTGTGCAATGCAACCTCGTCTATACCTTAAGATGTTACAGTATGTAATCTAATGATACCATAAGTTTAAAAAGTTATTAATAGTCAAGAGGCACCTTTGATCTGCTATTAGTGCTATTACACATCTACGACATTCGTGATGTGTAATTACACGAGTACTTACTGCAAACTGACACTGCATGACATTATTTCTTCAAGAACTTAAAGTATAATACTAGCAATGATCTATTTCTACTACTAGTGATAGAAAGAAACATAAGTACTACGTTTTAACGGATTTTATCGCGGTTTATTTTAGATTTTAGATCCCGACGTTTCAGTCTTTTGTTTTTTTATTTTTTTTCGTTTTTTATTTCGTTTTTTTTTCTTTTTTTTAGTATTTTTTTAGACTTTTTTTTATTTCAATGTGTGATATTCGCGTAAATCTAAGACAATACTAACATAAGTCCTTATTTAGGGACAAAACTCGATTTTTCCACACCCGATTCACAAACGAAAGCTTAAGCCTTTTTTGATTTTTTTTTGTGATGTGGTGTAACCCCATACTTTCCCCGTAAATCCTTATAAAATTCAATCATAGAAGTTGGGGGAATCGGTCAATAAATATGCAACCGAACGTAGAAAAATGTAATTTATTTTGATACACCTAAGATGCAAGTCGCCCCAAATGGTCCGTAGGTTTATACCTAGTTGATGGATTAACCCAGAACTTCCTAGAGTTTATCAGAAGTCGGTTAAGAATAAGTATTTATTTATTATTCCAATAATATAATATCGACATATTACCTGGTTTTATTGACATGGATTTAACTATTGTCAAGGGGCCCTAGAGCGAAAGACTCGCTAACGTAGAAGACACCATTAATAATTATAATCAAAGTACAGCGACCTTGAAAACACATTAGTTACATCAAAAACAAATATTAGTATCCAAACTACCACTATCGAAGGATATTTAAAAATACACCTGTGCCAATTACAAACAATTCTATACCTAATAATATTTAGTATAGAGACGATTTTCCTTTACATGTTTGTTTATTTGAACTCACGTTTAAAGATAATGTTATTAACGACACACTGTTAACTGGTATTAATTTTGAAGTATAGACACACATTAAACAAACAGATGGGAAACTGAGTATAAAGTAGGCAACAGTTTTTATCGTAAATATGCTAAATCTTATGAGGAAACGAGAGCGGATACACTATTGCGAAACAAAACCCTAGACATTCAGGAATTTAGGACAAAATTAGTCTTATAAAAATTATAATACCAATTTTGGCGTGAAAAAAAAATGCGAGAAACGGGGCGTAGATCTTGAACAAATTTAAATGAGACCACTCGAAAAGCACCAGCTTTCAAACAAAAGGAATCATAAAAAACGGTTCAGGTTTATTAAAGATATTAGATCACCATGTCATTCCCCTTGCCTTTTTCCCATTTAAATTGGGGTCGGCTTCCAGTCTAACCTAATGCGGCTAGCTACCAGAATTATACGAGCGACTGCCATCAGACCTCGAAACCCGTAGGGCACCAGTAGCCGCGATGGTTAGACCAGGTGTCAGATTATATTTGCTTCTGACTACATACATGTAACGATTGTCATAGATGTGTTAAAATGACAACCGGTACAGACCTAAAACGTGCTGCTTAACGTGCTCTCCGAGGCACGGAGGGTAGGCTCTCAATCGACCAGACACCGAAACAAATTTTTGTTATTACACAAATATTGTCCATTCGGACGCACAGTATTAAAGATATTAGTTAACAAAAATAAAATATAACGTTCAGTCGAATTATTTAATTAATAAATAAATTATAATTATATAGTTAATTAATTGGGCTGGTCATATTTGTCGCAAGCATCGAGACAGACGGGCCCGTATCACGACGCAGTGGATTCCTGGAGACGGTCGTCGTCTCCGAGGAAGACCACGAAAACGATGGTGCAATGATATAAGCTCGTTTGTCGCGACTTGCACGGAAGAAGCTAGCAACAGGGACAGTTGGAAGGCTATGGGGGAGGCTTTTGCCCAGCAGTGGGACACTACAAGCTAATAAAAAAGAAAAAAAAGTTAATTAATAAATAAATTATTAATTAACCATTTTATTTGTTAATGTTAATTCATAATTCAATGTTTACTTTTCGCCCAATTTTTTCCTAATATGAGAGACCTAACGCCAACTCATATCAATATAAAAATCGATCATAAAGTTCGATGGAAGAATCTACCGTGGCGCGGCGTGGCGTGGGTGGGCAAAATTATTTGGAAGGTAACTATTTCGTACACTCATTGAATCCTTACTAATCCTTACTTCCTTACTAATATTATAAATACGAAAGTAACTGTCTGTCTGTCTGTTACGCTTTCCCGCTTAAACTACTGAACCGATTTGGATGAAATTGGGTATGGAGGTAGTTTGAGACCCGAGTGAGGACATAGGATAGTTTTTATCCGACTGCGCAAAAAGAAGGTAATGTTTTGGCTCGACAACCGACTTACACGCGGGCGAAGCTGCTGTCGGAAAGTTCGTAAGAAAAAAAAGTTTTTTTTTATATAAGAATGATATAGGTACTTTGCTTTTGTTTTTACTTCTATGCTATGGACAAAGAGTCTGAAATAAATGAATTGAATTTTGTTTTATTTTTTCAGTAATTGTTATCAAATTTGTATACTGAACTTCCGTTCACAGCGCAATTGTTATAATGTTTCGGAGATTTCTAGCGCACACGATGAATCTAAGAAAAAGGAAAAGGTTCGAACAACCTACATCCATTCAAACAAAATGTATTCTTATTTACAAAATCGAATCAAGCCTGCACAATACAGATCCACTTTCAACGGTAGACTGCATCGACGTGACAACACGAGGTCGCGAGTTTTTGACCCCGATGTGGAAATAAAGCCGGGTGTGACGTCATAGCGGTTACGTCATACTTGAAATAAGATTATTTTTAAATTCAACTTGAGACTTCGCTTGTCATTCTTTTATCATCATCAGTCATCGGTATTATAGTCAGAGCAGCGGTACGGGCCTCACCTTTGAAATATAAGGTCGCGGGTTCGATTCCCAGTTCGTGCCCCCACATCCTTGTGTGAATCGTTTCATCGCCGCTGCTCAATATCGGCGAAGGAAAACATCGTGAGGCAACCGGCATGTCTAAGAACTAATCATTCGAGGACATGTCACATCCATCAACCCGCACTAGGCCAGCGTGTGTATTAAGGCCTAATCTCGATCGAATCGTAAGATAGTTGAGAGAAAACCCGTGCCCAGCAGTGGGACACTAGAAAGGGTTGAAGTGAGGTCATTCTTTGAGTACAAGTAAAATTATTTTTTTATTCTATGTTAGGCGAGCTTGAAACCAGCCTTGCCTGATGTTAAGCAATAATGTGACGGGGTTTCCTAATATACCGATTCACTCGTGATTACGACTACGGTGAGATTGTGGCATAATTTAGAAATTCGAATCTGTTCAGCTCACAGATCATCAAAATCCTCCACCCTGCGGCTGCTCTATGGTTCAACCACTACCTCAAGAACTTACTTCTCCTACTAACACAATTTTGATGAAATTTGGTTTTGATAAATGAAGGCTGGGAAACGTTTTTACACTTTTTACTAGATTTTATATATCTCTATCAAACATAGCAGTAATTATTAAATGTAAAATATATTTTTAATTCAAATGTTAATTAAGTAAATTATAAAATCAAATATTATAACAAAGTCCGAAATCCACTCACAAAACCACCCGTTATTTTATCTATTACACTGTGTAGGTAGAGTCAAACATACCATTTTTTAATCAAGTGATTAACCATAAGGCCAAATGCCTCCCACAACATTCTACGTAAACCAACAACCGTCCAGTGTGCCCACACCTAGACACGGACCCATCAGTGGACTTCTCTCAACTATGTTAATAGTTGACAGAATATAGTTATTAATCGCCAAACACTGGCAAAGTGCAGGTTGGGGGATGTCACCTTGACGACGTATTTTTAGTTCATACACCTTTATTTTAAGAGTGTTTAAATGCGCTAATAGAAACTAATGTTTCGAATAGCGTACTATGGATGATGATAAGGTATGAAAAATCGCATTTTAAATCCGTCATAAAGATCATAAAAAAAATGTTAGACATGTATTTTTTGTTTTATCATTGAAATGAAGATGAAACGCATTAAAGTTATGGAGTGGGAGTGCGTTACGTCATACAGAGGTATAAAACTTACATATGCGTGGAAGACATTCGAGATTTCACTTGGACGTGTCGCCGTAATCTTTAATCACACATGAATGAATGAATGAAAAATCGTATCCAATGTTTTTAATTTATCTATCTGACGGACAATACAAAAAAAAACTGTCGGCATTTCTATTCTTTAAGTTGAGGAATAGCCCGGATAAAATAAAACCAGTATCGAGAACAACTGGGCTAATATTACAACATCACTCTATGACCAAAGACGAAATTGAACGGGTCAGGTAGATAATCGTCCGATTAAGATACCGGTTAACTTAACTGTATGATATAATAATTAATTTTAGTAGTTAATTGTGTAGATACCTTGACCTAGAGATACGCATAATGACGGCAATGTTTGACGGTCGTAAAAAAGGATACGAATTTTTCATTAACACTTGTATATTTGAAGGGTATAAGGAGCAGTCATCATCATCAGCCTATTTTAGTCCACGGCTGGACATAGTCTCCTAAAGCACCCTAAACCACGCCACTGCTGAAATTGTCACTCCACCTAGTTTGAGGGTGTCCTACGCTACGTTTGCCAATTCGTGGTATCCACTCAAGAACTCGTTTACCCCAGCAGTTGTTAGTTCTGCTGCAAATATGACCGGCCCACTGCCACTTAGCTTACTAATCCGGTGAGCTATGTCGATTACGTTACTTCTCTGTCGGATCACTTCATTGCGTAAGCATTCGATCCTTCAGAGACTCGGAGCATAGCACTTTCCATACGGTACTATTAGTGGTACTACACAATTCAATTGCCTGTCGAGCAAAAAACTTTTTTTATGAAAATTAACCTAAGTGGTAGATCAAAGTATTTTCATGGGACTTAAGAGCGTTTACGCCGTCCGGCTCGAAAAGTGTACTTTTCAAACCTACTAAACACTGCAACCGCTTTTCGTAAAAATATGAAAATTACCAATAAACATGGGGAATTTCTTCATCATTTAATATAATTGAGAAAATATTTAGATTAATGTAGTATTTGTACACTATATTAAGATAACCTAACAGAGGTTTTCATAATTTCGCTGTAGACATCAGTTTCGAAGCTACTCATCTACAAAACCATTTACAGAACTAGTTGGAAATTTTTTTTGACCAATTGCAAAGATCCTTAAGCATTTAAATAATTGAGAACATTTATAGATTTTGGTATCCTACAACAAGAAATAAAATTACAAAGAATATGAAAAATTAAGAAATTGAAA
Source organism: Meganola albula (assembly GCA_936450015.1). NCBI lineage: Eukaryota > Metazoa > Arthropoda > Insecta > Lepidoptera > Nolidae > Meganola > Meganola albula. Next base: position 1,685,013 of record OW388161.1, on the reverse strand, counting down.
TGACTTTTTTAACGACTTAACTTACTCAATTTGATGTAAAAGTAGCATAACACATTAAAAAAACATCTGCTTCAAAACATACACTTTGAAATTTTAACAAATTTGTAATAGTTATTTTATTAAAAATATTTTAAAATGACTATAAAACCGCGTCGGCAAATCGTGTCAAATTAGTCCGCCGTCTGGCGTTTCAGCGAGAGGACGTATCGCTCGGCGCTCTGATTTGACCTGTGTTGACCTTTGTTGTGCATACAATAATATTGTACGTATAAAGTGCGCTCGAAAACTCTTGGTACTTTGGTAAGTTAAATATTTTATTACTGTTTTTTAATGATTGACTATATTTTTGAATTGACAATTAATTATAATTTCAGTTATAATGGGAAATAAACGAAGTCGTTTGTATCAAAGAAACGAAAATTCAAAAATTTGGAAAGTATGGTGAAAGCAAGAGCTAAAAGGATGGTAATCCAGATCTTAACCTCACTTTGGACTAACCCTCTGACTAATAAAATATGTATGATAATAATAATAACAAATTTATTTAAGTGAATAGTTATTTTATGTTTTGCCCTTTTCTCCCGTATGACAATTTTAAATTATGTGACAGAGACAAAACATACAAAAGATATTTACAACTTGTACATCGTTTATTAGTGAGTACACACATGAAAACACACATAATCCTAATCACTACATAGTATAAAACAAAGCCGCATTCCTGTCCCTTATATCCCTATGTGCGCTTAAATCTTTAAAACTACGCAACCGATTTTCATGCGATTTTTTTTATCTTAAAGAGTGATTCAAGAGGAAGGTTTATCTATAATACATGCATAATATAGCAGAAAAACACTGATAATTTTAGATGTTTCTGATGCGATGTCGTAAATTAACGCATTTTTTGTGCTTACATTTCAAACGCTGGCTAAACTCTACGAAATATATCAAAATAATGTATTACAGTATTGCACACCTTAAAAAGGTCAACAAGAAAGTCCGTGATGGTATGTCTATCTCTTAAGGATTACCCACAATAACCACAATATCTTTTACTTTCAACCAAAAGTAATGGCTTTTTTACGAAGCGATTTTAAGCAATTTTTCATTAATCCTTATCTAATTATGTACCTTAAATACATTGTCTATTTAATATAGATCAATATGGCCCTTTACAGCCCATAATTTAAATGAATATTTCCGAAGATATTACAGATATGATATCCGGTGCGGCGGTACCGGCCCGGCCGCGCGCGAGTTATGCTGTTTCTTTTGTCTATTGGCAAAAATAAAAGGACATTTTGTAAATATACCTCAATATATTTAGTATCAGCATTGCACCCGTGCGAAGCCGGGGCGTGTCGCTAGTATTATATAAATGCAAAAGTAACCCTCTCTGTCTGTTAATTTTTCACGACTGCGCTATTGAACCAATTTACAATTAGTTCAAATATTTTCTAATACGTTCGGCAATTTTAAAACTACACGTTTAAAGCTTATTTTTGAATCTTTCTATATAAGTAATTTTAAGACCTCAAATAAATATGGGATACAGGTTTTTTATTATTACATATTCTAATGTTGAAGAAAATATATTTTGATAACAATGGTGGTTTTATATAAATATGCCCATCAGCGTTGCCAGACGTCCCGATTTTATGTGTCGGGCGGGATGTCCCGCGTAGATCAGGCGGGACACTGCCGCTGAGACTACTACTGAGACTGCACGACCGTGGGTTGTGGCGTTGTTGTGTATAAGGTGGCAAAACTGGCAACATTCCGCGGGCCCACGGCCTTAGGAGGCCCCAGGTCTGAGGAGCTTGAAATAACCAAACTGCTTTAATAATATAAAGTAAAAAATAAAAAAATTGCCCGTTCGTGCCCGTTATCTGTGTGCGAGTTGTTTCGTTGCCGCTGCTCAGTGTCGGTGGAGGAGAGCATCGTGGGGCAGCCGGCCTGTCCGGGAGCTGGTCATTCTGGAGTATGTGGCGTCCGCCTGCCGGTCCACGCTGGGCGACGTGTTTGGGTTGAGGGCCTGGATTCTCTCAGCTCTTGGGATGGATGGGACACTTGTGTCTAGCGGTGGGACACATGTATCCAGCAGTAGTGACTGGGACACCTGTGTCCAGGAGTGGGACACTTGTGTCTAGCAGTGGGACGCCTGTGTCCAGCAGTAGGACTCTGAAGGATGGTGGAATGATTGTTAAATCTGAACTTTAGCACAGCTTTGCCACACCGTGCGTACCTATAGATGGCTGTTAATCCTGACATACTCGTATTACCTTCACGAGCCTTCTTAATGTTTAGTTTATTTATTTACTTTATATATTGTTTACTTTATTTTAGTTTGTAAATAAATGTGGAAATAATTGGAACTATCACTATACGATTTTAATTTGTGACTTATTACGTAGGTATACCTGTTAGTACCGACTACCGACGAAGGTAAGATATGAATGGACAAAAATATTCATATTAGTTACATGTCTGAAAATTGGATATTGCAAACTAGCAATAAACAAATTTTCGGTAACAACAATATTGCAAAAAAAAAACTTTTAAAAAGATTAATGTATCAAAATTATTATAACTTTAAATCATTTGTACTTTTCATCAGTACTTTTTTCGAACACTAGCCATTACACTCGAACGGATCAAAATGGGTTAGTTGACTATAACGCAAGACATCGTGCTAGCACCGTGCACACTGCTGCGTGCTTTAGTGTGCGTAATATTTTCCATTGAATTACCTACACTTGATGTCTCGCGCTACGCGTAAACGCTCTTAACATACCACGACTATCCCACTACTGCTACTCCTGTAAGCCAGGACCAACAGTGGCGCCGTAAAGACACTCTAGATTTGAACCTGGCCATGTCCTGGGATTCACCAAAAAAAACAAACCCGCACTTGGCCAGCGTGTGTGGATTAAGGCCTAAACTCTGTCAACTCGTAAGATAGTTGAGAGAAGTCCCGTGCCTAGCAGTGGGACACTAAAAAGTGCCTAGAAGTGAGGTTGTCTTGGGACAACTAACTGGCTTGGATCTCTTCTTAATAAGCTCGAAGTTGGGAAAAATTCCCAACTTCGAGCTATCGCCAAACATAACATAAGGTTGGATGTTTGGCGATAGAGTCGTACGGATTGGACCAGCCATTTTGGCCACACTTTTGTAATACAGGCATGAGCACTGTTATTTTGTAATGTAGAGTTCTTTAAAACAACATGCTAAAAGCATAACCTGCGCAGACTGTGTACTATCCTCTTTTTTCTTTACTCGACGAAAATATAGAATTAAGCCCGACAAGATCCCCCCCCCCCCCATGAGCTCGCTTAACTATGTCCTACCACAACATATCATCCGTCCATAAGCTAATTTTAATTGGTTCGTTTATGAACCATAACTTGGACGAACCAGTGAAAATTTGCCATCTTCTCCGATACCCCGCCAATTTTGGACGATTATTATTTCATACAACACAATAATAGTAGGAAAGATTTATACGATTTCCCTACGAAAGTCCTTCAACAGACAGATAAACAACTCAATTTGCTTGTAAATGGAATACTATCTATAAAAACTAAAACATTACATACCTACATAGTTTATTCCTTAGTTGTTTTTCGATCGCTGACCTCTGGATGTTTTGCAAATATTTTGGCATCATGCCAAACTTAACCTCCTACTTTTTGATGTAGGTTAAACAATGAAAAGGAAGGCGAAAGACAGCGAAAATGATAAGTTAGTGAATATAAATAGGAGAACGAGGCATGCGGGAGGTTTTTGACCTCCTTGATACAGTGGATCTCAAGATTTGATTGGAATTGATATCCAAAAGTAATCTTCCGCTTTTGATAGTACCTATAGATTGAGTTGTAACGAAGTAGGGATGACGTCAATGTATAAAAAATTTTATTTTAATGATTCCGTCACAAAGATTATAAAAAAAAATTGTATCGCATCGCAATAGAGTATCTAAACCATTAAACTCTTTGCGCAGTATGATCACAACTATCTATATTTCGCGGGCTCCATACCACGCCATCGAAATCTGACTGTCATCAAACTGTCTGACAGAGTTCCTTGCGCATTAATAATATTAAATAAGGATTTTCAATGTAAAATAAAACTACGAATACATGTGCATTTGAACAACACGAGAACAATGAATCAACAGCTGCGCAAATTGATTACGTCACAAGTCTAGCATACAAGGTATTGGTAGAAGTATGTATGTAGTACATTTATTTGTAAGTAGTTCCCATTATTTTTGCAACGATGTAGTCAACGATGAAACGTGCCAGCCTGGTATAACGAATAGCTCGTGATTATGAATGATTTCCGGTGAGAAAGTAACAGTGGAATCATCCTCTTTAAGGTTAGAAACGAAGCAACAATTCTGGTCCACACTGCAGGATAGAAAATCATTGTTGCAGGGTGTCACCGGAATACGGAAAGGCCGCTTGGTAGTGAGGCTTTGTCTGGTGGGTCTACTACTAACCAAGTATCTTTTATCAAATTTTAAATGTATCTAACAAAACAGAATTTTGTTAAGTACTAGCTTTCCGACAGCGGCTTCGCCCGCGTGTATGTCGGTTATCGCGCCAAAACATTACCTTCTTTTTGCGCAGTCGGATAAAAACTATCCTATATCCTTTCTCGGGTCTCAAACTACCTCCATACCCAATTTAATCCAAATCGGTTCAGTAGTTTAGGCGTGAAAGCGTAACAGACAGACAGAGTTACTTTCGCATTTATAATATTAGTAGGGATAGTTTGTTACAAACAAATCCCACACTACTAAGTCCCGGACGATCCCCGGATGACCTCTAACCCCGGACAATTCGTTGGCAACCCTAATCGTAACGAATGATTTAACGATGTAAATACGAAAAAATAATAAAACCAGGCCAACTGCTGACACAGTAACCTTGAGTGTAATGGATTCGGTTGCCATCTACGTAACCGCATAGTTTTTTCCAACTAAACTTCACGTATGTTGTAAAAAGCCTTTAGACACGTAGTCACCTCGTTTTAATTATTAATCCTTTTAACTCATAAATGTTACTAATGAAGCTAAAACAGATTACGAAGAATTATTTTTTTAGTAAGAAAAATATTAAGTTTCGTGTTATTAATAGGGGGTATAAATAAGGGTTAAGGAATTCACATGTACACTATTTTTTATAATGACGCGATAATCACACAATGAAATAAACCGTGACAAAATCTATATTCTTATTCTAAATATATATAAGAAGAAACTGACTGACTGACATATAAACGCAGAGCCCAAACCGCTGGGTCTGGAGACTCTAAATTTGGCACATAGGTTCCTTATGGGGTCTAGGGGTGCACTAAGAAAGGATTTTTCAAAACTCACCCTTTAAGTTTAAGGGGGTGGAACGGGGTTCCAAGTTTCCAGTTTGTATGGAGAAACAAGATCAATCGGAAGCTAGTAACAAAAATGAATCACTAAATGTGTTGAGAGAGAGAACGTTTTTGGTTCTTGGCTCGCATATGGGGCCCCTAGGCAGTTGCTTAATTCGTCGTATAGATAATCCGGCCCTGCATACATTATGCGTAACGTATGTTTCTAGGAAACGACGGTTTTCATAGCAGAAATCAACGTCAACTTATAGGTAACGTCATTGGCAGAATAAATGATTCTTTACTTCTAAACTAAAATTACATTTAATTTTACATAATAAATGGCTCTACGAGATAACCAACTAGATACCTGCGCTACTAACAACTTTACTGATTTATATCTAAATCCATTATTACTTATCTAATCAATTCAAATATATAACTGCATTTCATAATTACCGACAAAATATATAATAATGTAATAAACATCCAAATCGAACGACTCTTGAGTATAACCGGGGAAATGCAATTTGTATAAATACCGCTTATTATATTCAAATCGAGCGTAAATATATCTCTAAAAACTGACTCAGAAAAATCTAAATAGCAGCATGATGTTGGGAATTATGCTCATATTATGTACAGCAAGACTCTCCAACCATTATGGGACCTAAACAGCCGGCAAAATGTGGCAGATATTCACCTCTTTTTTTATTCTGTAATAGGCTTGCGCTTGAGCACAACTTGCCTGTTGTTAAGCAATGACGCGGTCTACGATGAAACGCGCATACCCAGTAAATACCAATTCACTTACAGACAGGGCAGATGACACAGAAATAATCGGAAAACAGAGATGCTGGGAGCGAATTCCACAACTTGGCAGTTCGCACAATAAAAGAGGAAGCAAAGCGTAACTACCTTGGGGTAATACAGGCGCTAGGCGTGAGCGCTGGGTAATTTGTTTTCATATTGAATAATATTCATACATTATTATCAACATTTCATTTTGCTAACTTAAGTGCAGTATTAATATGTACGCAGTAGTAAAAATAAAATAACATTGAAATGCGGTATTACAAATTGCATCATTTTCTATCAAGTATTTATTAACTTAACTTTGTCGGGAATTATGTGAACAACGCTGATCAAATCTTGTACTTTCTATCTACAAGGGGTATTATTGTTGTTACCCTCGCAAGTAGGACAGGTATCACAGCTGGGGGTCGATATGCCTAACGTCGCGCCAACCGTTGAGTTTTCATCTAAAACGTAGGCCAAATTATTAAGTTAAATTCAATAAAGATTACTTACGCCTTTATCCTGGAGCGGAGTCTAATCCTACATCACAAAACTTTCGTACGTTTAAGGTACGAACATAATGGACTACTTACACGAAGACAATAGCCAAGACAGGACCGCAAGCCACTAATACTAAAGTTTGGGGGCTAAGTCGCCTTCGTCCGTGGGTGTAGGACCTTTAATTGAATCCCCACACGTGGTCCCCGGGTGGTGCAAATCAGGTGACAATCAACTGGTGGTAGGCTTCGGCCGTGGTTAGTGACCACCCACCAGACAAAGCTGCACCGCCAAGCGGCCTTGCTGTGTTCCGGTGCGATGTCTGGTGACACCACGGAGTGAGGGTGGGTCGGAATTGTTGCTCCTTTAAGGTTTCTAACCTTACTCCACTGCCACCTTCTCACCGATAATCATTCGTAATCTAGAGTGAATCGGTATACTGGGCTGGCGCGTTCCATCGTAGACTACATCATTGCTTAACATCAGGCAAGTTGTAGTCAAGCGCCAGCCTATCGAAGAATAAAATAATAATAATAATACACTGCATAAGATTGTCCTCAAGACAGGTAGTGCTTTTTTGTGGTTTGCTGCCCGGTCCCGGCTTTTAACCTCGTGTCAATGGTCCATTACTGTGCGTTTGCACCGCACAACAAAACATGCTACGAGCACTGTCTCTTTTCACTCATCCCTGAGCAATAGAGATGGACAGTGGTTGCAACATGTATTCTTGACAAATAAATAATTGATATGATTTGATTTCTTGTGCATGTTTCGTCGTCAGTACGAACCAGAGAGGTTAACAAGCATTATCGCTCCATGATTTTTTTTTAATTCGACTTAAAAATTAAGGTAAAAGAAATTCGTATAAAAATATAAGATTCGATGTTTATATTTATTATATGTTTGTTTGTGCACAGCATAGTGCGACATAAAAGAGAAGAACTGCACTCACTGTAGAGCAGGTAGCGGTGGCGCAGCGGTACGGACCTCGCCTTAGAAATATAAGGTCGCTGGTGCGATTCCTAGTCGTGCCCACACATATTTGCGTCAATAGTTTCATCGCCGCTGCTCAATATCGGTGAAGGAAAACATCATGAGGAAACCGGCACGTCTAGGAACTAATCATTCGATGACATGTGACATCCGCCAACCTGCGCTTAACTAGCGTGTGTGTATTAAGGCCTGAACTCTCTCAACTCGTAAGATAGTCGAGAGACGGCCCACTGGGACACATATAGGGGTTGAAGTGAGGTGACCGTACTCCGTGTAAGCGGGTATCAAGCGTTGGGATATAGATGCTGTACGTGTCCCGCCTGCATCACTCAACGAAGGTCGAAGATATCGTTGAGTACTGCCGTGTGAAGACCAATTTCACGCTGAGGGTCGAGCGCTTGGAGTCTCACCACAATGTAAATTTTAATTCCTTTGTGGTGAGAGTACCCACTGAACATCTGCCAACCTTCGCAAAAGAAGAATTTTGGCCGCAAGGTTTCTCGTTCCGGCGCTTTCGAGGTCGGATACCTGACACCACGCGAAACACTCACGATGCAAGGAAGAAAAAATAATTGTATTGAATCTATAGTATTTAGATGAGATGAGATGAAATTTAATATTGTATTTGTTTATATTGTTATATTTTATATGGGCCTTGTAGCCTGAAATAATAATAATAATATGGTGGGACATTAACACACACGATCATCTGATCCCAAACTAAGCACAGCTTGTACTATGGAAACCAGATAACTTTTCTTTTGTAAATATGTACTTAAATATAGATAATTACACCCAGACACAAGACAAACAGACATATTTAAACAAATGTTTGTCTTGGGTGGGAATCGAACCCACGATCTGCGGGGTGAAAAGCAAGTATGTTACCGACCACGCCACCGGCCCGTCAAATAAATGGTTATTATTTAGACCTCTTCAACAACTCTTTGAACACCCTAAAATCTAAACTTATGTTGCAATTAAAACAGGAATCTCCACAGTAGCATACATGTACATGTAAGTATGTAAACGTTGTTATTTTCCAATGCTACTTTTTAATTTCTATGTAGCTTTTTGTTGTTTGTCCGCTAGCAATTTCCAGTAATTATTATTGTAATTGTTTCTCTTAGGTACTCTTTGTCTTTAGATTAAGTTTATATTTAAGTCACTTTATATAATGATGACTGTTTGTACCAAAATAAAATAAATTATTATTATTACATATTATAGATATGTAGGGCACGGGCATAAGTAGTGTCTGAAAACGTCACAATAGTGTCCACTATAGCGACTGAATGATTTATCTATTTTTTCCTTACATAATAACTGAGACTGGTTGACTTTGATTTCTTAACACGTTTCAAAGATCAAGTTTAGTAACCAGTTTGTAATTTATCTATACAACTGCTATAATTTGTTTCACTTCCACCATTTTTAGTGTCCCACTGCTGGGCACGGGTCTTCTCTCAGCTATCTTACTAGTTGAGAGAGTTTAGGCCTTAATCCACACACGCTGGCCAAGTGCGGGTTGGTGGATGTCACATATCCTCGAATAGTTAGTTCTTAGACATGCCGGTTTCCTCACAAAATTTTCCTTCACCGATATTGAGCAGCGGCGATGAAACGATTCAAACAAAGATATGTGGGCACGACTGGGATTCGAACCCGCGACCTTATATTTCAAAGGCGAGGCTCGTACCGCTGTGCCGCCGCCGCTGCTCAATGTGTTAAAAGGCGATAATTTTATCATTACACGCGTCTATCCGTAGACGGAAGTTAGTATTGTTTATTATCCCGCGTACAAACATTAATTCTGTAAGTTATTTACGGTCAAAGTGCACTGTTCAATAACTAACAGTGTGAGGTGTCTTACACGGTATTAGAAATTAACATTCGAGGACATATTGTGACATCCACCAAATCGAGTGCAGGCTGTCAGCAGGAGCGAGAGAATTGCGACAATACTATCCCTGCACCGCGATATCTCACTCGTGGATACCGTATCCACCTCAGAGAATGTATAGAAATACGTGGCCCGACTTTAATATAACGCCGCGATTCTCTCGGTCGTGGAGAGCCCTTAGGCAGCACCCATCTCTACATTGATAAACTGCACCCTTTATAACATGAAGGCTGTCTGTTCGCGATAAAGTCAAAATCTACTGAACGGTTTTTCGTGCGGTTTCCTTGAAGTGAAGTGAAGTTTCTTCGGTGCGGAGAAAGAAGTTGAAGAAGGATTAAGTTTATAATTTGTACCCGTGCAAAACCGGGACAGGTCACTGGTTGTAGAATAAACCTTTTTAAACAATAAAAAGTTTATTCGTTCTTCTATGACGGTACTATGACCAGCATAAAAGATATTTAAAACATCTGAAAAGCAGAAAGTCGTTTTCGAGGCGAAGGGTGGAAGTCTGAAAAAGGGAAGCCGGAGCAAAAAAAATCTTACATAGGAAAATAATAACTATTCACAACCGTCACCGATCGTTCTTACACTTGCTGCTATACTTATTTCTGTCGCTATTTAAAACTTTTAGGCGTTACATAATATATTATTAAGTACATGTGATATTGACCATTTTCTAAAGGGAAGCCGATGGTAATCGGTTTGTATGGACTCTTCGCCGCTGGTACATAGTCTGTTTAAAAACAGGGGCAATCCACCCACAAATTACTAACAATAATGGACAATGATCGGGGCGCCGAACTTTGCCGAAGTTCAACACCCAATCACGGTAAACGACACTTGATAAAGGTTAATTGGATCGAATTAGCGTGGGATAACGTAAAATGGGCTTAATTGCGGCTGGAATAGGGATGCGTTTGCATATCATATTATCTCATTTATTGTCGACAACACTACGCCAGGGCCCCGATTCTCACATTAGACATTTATGTCTAATAGACAAATGTCTCAAAAAAAAATGGCGAATGTCATTGAAAACTGATGAAATCGCCATATTTTTCGACGTGATTATGTGTCTAACCCAGGGCCCGATTCTAGATAAATGTCTAAAACGTGAGAGTCGGAACCCTGGACCGCTGGGGTGTCATTTACAATTGTATTTTTGGCTCTTTTTAACCCCCAACGTAAAAACGACGGGGTGTTATAAGTTCGACGGGTCTGTGTGTGCTGCTGGGCATAAAGCGCGCGGTTGTTTTATGCGGAAATCGCGCGCTTTAGACTTTCAATAGCCGCTAATTCACTGTCTTCGGCCCTTCGCATCCAGTAGGTACCTACCTCTAGTACGAGTTCGACAATAGGAAAAAAGTTTTCGAAAGCCATGTTGAACTTGTTAGTGCGTTTTCAAATTTATTATTTTTATACAAAACGTTCGACAAAAATAAAATAAAATGCTTAAGGATAAACTAAAATTCTGGATTTTAACTTAATATTTTGACAGGTTCAACTTTTTAGACAAAACTTTTTAGAATTGACAACTCGTACCAAGAGTACAGTTATTGTCAGCGACCTTTGCAATTATAATAATTATATTTTGTATAATATAAAGAACAGATGGAGAATGGGTGATAGATGATTGACGAAAGGTATATATACGGCGGAGGTGAATGGAAACGCTGGGAGAGGACGCCCTAGGAGGACATTCGCTGATCTCATCGGCGATGTCCTTCGAAAGGGACAGGTGCGTAGCACGTACAACCGCCGTGCATGTATGACCAGATGCACGAGTATGAACATTAGCGAGGCTAAGGAAGCATGTTTAGACCGTTGCAAGTGGCGCTCTATACTTTCTGCCTACTCACATGGGAAAAGGCGTGATTGTATGTATGTATAGTGGACAAATCACAACGTTAACTAATCGGGTTCTAGGTATAACAGGTACAGTTTAATTTACCGATAAAACTTCCTTAAACAGCCAAATGGTCACGCAAAAATAATTCAACTCCAACAATTACGTTCTATGACATTCGATTATCGATAGTTTTAAAATAATTATGTTACAGCTATCAAATAATTTGTACTGATACTATTAACGGAATGTATTCTTGTATGTCTGTTACTGGGCGTTTTAACTGCACAACAAAACATGATACAAGCACCGTCTTTTATCTCTTTCTACTCATCCCTAAGCGATAGAGATAGAAAGAGTTAGCAACATGTTTTCTTGTTAATCTTTCGCCAGTGGAAACTAGGGGTCACTTTTTCAAGTTTCACTTGAAGTAGATTGCATTATGTAAAGGAGTTGTATTTAAGCTCCGACAGAAAAGAAGGGTGTCATACAAAAGTGTGACGTGTTTTTCCTATCTCTGTAAAAGTTGAACGAATGGACCAATTTCGATAAGAAAATGACACATCGGAGGTGTAATTAAATTTTTGATTTTGAGTTATTACTTCAACTGATATAATTATAGGCTAGCGATGTTGCGTACTTTGGCTAGTAGGTATATTTAATAGATACAAATGATACAATGTGTATATTTTCACACGATTCAATGTCACGGTGTTACAATCGTAGGCTTAAATATTACTCCAAAGGCAACTTAACAGTTGAGCGAGTATTTTCTTCAACTTACGAGTAAATAACACATCGAAATAAAACTACTTTATCTCAGACTAGCTTTCCAACCGCGGCTGCGCCCGCGCGTGTGCCAGTCGGATAAAAACTATCCAATGTCCTACCCCAGGTAACAAACAATCTCCATACAAATTTTCATCCAAATTGGTTTAGTAGTTTTGGCGTGAAAGCGGGACAGACAGAGTTACTTTTGCGTTTATAATATTAGTAAGGATTTCATCGCAGTTTTTTATCTTTGAAACGTCGGGATATAGAATCTAAAATAAACCGTGTTATAATCCGTTATTGTCGTTTTATTTCAATTCGATCGAGTATTACAGAGATGTGTATGGCACACTGTCAAAATATTTCCTACAGTGTGTCATTTAACAACCAATCATTTAAAAAGGTCACATTAACCAAAATTAACTGCTTTTTTGTTGAGTTTTTCTCTCATTTTCTCACTTACAAGGATCGGTCATCTTTACAGTGTAATTTTCAGTCTGTCCCCGTAGTATTTTCTTAGATTTACAAGAATATCTCATATTGAAATAAAAAAATATAAAATTCGTTATAAAGTAGTATTATTTCAAGTCTATCCCCGATAACAAAAAATAATTTTAAAGAATCTAAAGACTCACTGTAGTAAAAATGTCTTTGTAAAAGAAGTTTTTAACGAGTCTAAAGGTTCACTCTAGTAAAAATGTTTTTATCTAATCATTCTTTAGTGAGCCTTTACATTAGTTTACATGTTTTGTATGTTTAATTAATAATAATTATCAAAATAATATTTCATAGCTACACATCAGCTTAATAATCAAGGAAATGCTTGGATCACATATAAAATAGAGAAGACAGCAAAACATATAGTACTTATACTAAGAAATTGTATCAAAATTTCGTCAAGGGCTTTATAAAATTGTCTCATCTTCCTACTCAGTGTGATACAGGCATTATTTAGTAGTTTAATTTTGTATTAAACAATAAATTAACTTACCAAGTAGTGGGAAATCTTTGAAAGGTTCATTCTTTATAACTTCTATGCCTTCACCGCCACCCGTTTCATTTTTTGAGACTTCTGCTACACAGTATAATTGTGCAACTTGGTACTGTAGAATGAAATACAAATAGTTAGACATAGCTGGAACAGGAAGATGACTAATTTTATTTTTCAGGCGTCTTGTAAATTATTTGAAAATATTATAGGTATATTTTTCTTTTTTACTTAATAAAAAATAAAAGCAAAATAACTAATATCCACAAAGTAGTTTTTAATAATAACTATGACCCAAAGAACTCCCTTTCCTTACTTTCGCTTATTATTATTAGCCCTGATCGTCCCACTGCTGGGCAAAGGCCTCCCCTAACATATTCCAGACATCACTATCTTGAGCCTCTTCCCTCCACCTGCTTAAGAACCCATCCAGTTTGTCCCGCCCGTCATCTCCGCCTGGGTTTACTTTCCCTTATGTATCCCAAATTTTTAAATAATCTACATCAGGATTGAATAGTATTTTGTTTTTCATACCCTAAATTCACACCTATTAAAGACTAGAGACAGAGACTCTACTCATAAAATATTAAATTACCTTTATCAATCACAGATCATACAATGCTCAGTTTTACAACTTCAATTAGATTACTAAGGGGTCAAGAAAGTCTATTATAAGGTCAGTGATCAGTTTATATTATATTAGCACTCAGGGTCTCGGTTATGGAACAAGAGTATGAGCCTGGTTAGTGAAAATTGTGATTAACTGTCCTTTATATACTCACAAAGTTTCATGTAAGTTAATACCCAGTAAAGTAATACTTAACTAACCATGCAAACTTAACTGCCCTAGCAAACTTCATACCGCATATTTAACAATAATATAGTGGGACATTAACACACACAGCCATCTGATCCCAAACTAAGCAGAGCTTGTACTATAGAAACCAATTAACTGGTAATATACTACATATAATACTTTTCTTTTGTAAATACATACTTAAATATAGATAATTACACCTAAACACAAGACAAACAGATATATTTATTCAAATGTTTGTCTCGGGTGGGAATCAAACCCACGACCTGCAGTGCTTTCAATGTTTATTGATTGATTCAACTTTAACCCTGAATAATAGGTATATGGAAGACAAACATTGATTTGGACCTAGAAACCCTTGGTTACCTGGCTGGTATCTTCTTCTTTTAATTATGGCCTCTGTAGAAATTATTCCGCACTTTTGTCTATATCACATTTAAATAAGTATACCAACTTTTAAAAGATTACTAGTAAAAACCTGATAAAACATCAGCGGTCTTGTGGTCAGGTAGTTTTCTAACAATTTGACGCAGACAATAATTTACAATGTTATAAATTATTATACTGTATACCTTTTTTTTAAGTCAAGGTAAGAAATAAGACTTTAATATTCATGAAAACATACATTTTAAGAATTTATGAATACAAAATTATTAATGTTTTTGTCTGTATGTCAGTTGATAATTATCTTATTTTTTCACACTGAATAAGGACAAGGAAATGGTGTCCATTAGCAATTAAATGAAAAATATATTAGTTAAATTGTTATACAAGGTCATTTTACAATGTAACTGGTATAAGTACTATAATTTATATTATGAAGATACTTATGTAGAATTATATTTAGATAAGCTATCCAGCCTGAAGGGGGTTTTCAAAAGTTGGGTTGTAGTGTAAAAGTGGTTATTATCTAGCTTATTCTCTAAGACACTATCTCTCAATGAATAACACACCACACCAACAAGGTTACACAGTTATTTTTTTAACTTAAACATGACTCAATATGTATTTTAAGCTCTTTAGAGTAGAAAACAGAACTGATTGGGAATCACTGCTATAGGATATAGTGGGAAGACAAAGTTTACATGAAATGGTCTGCAATGTACACCCACATACTGTTTATCTTTAACAGATATAGAAGTTGATGTAAGCAGGCAGTAAAAGTTTAATGTTTAAAAAATTAAATTATAAAAAAGATTTTCTTACCTCTTCTACTGTTAAGGGAAGTGTGACGCGGCTGCAAAGATTAAACGAAATTGCGTTTAATTGTAAAATATATTTCACTTTTTATTAAACATCAGATATTTCGCGGAAATTCGTAACTTCCACAGGCAAACCTTGACCTAAAGATCTGTCACTGTCAGCTTACCATATTTCCACTAGATTAAATTTAATATAATTAATACGAATTATTATAACAACACTGAACATACGGCATCAACTGATAAGGTGGAAAAATTGCACACAGTGGCAGATTTTCAAGCAGGATTTGCCAAAAATCGATTTGTATTCGCGAACTTATAACCTTAACACTAATACTCACTATTCTTTGATAATCATGCTGTATATTTATTTAGTATCACTTAAATGCACATCAGACAATACACTACCACCGTAAATGAAGACTTATCACAGAACGAGACTTGAGCGATGGCCCGATTATTGGTAGGTAAGATTATTAAAATAATTTTAATCTATGACCAACCAATGAAAATGACAAGGCGCATGCTTCGGTCAGTATGACGCAACGGAAATTACGTCAAGCAACACTCCATTTTGCGCAATTTAGCTAATATTTTTTTTGACTTCATCGAGTATTTTACCTACAGTGTACTCTAAAAATAATAATTTAATGATTTTTAAGCTATTTTTTTATCTAAAGAGTAAGATATAGGATGAAAATACTTATTATTAGAACGTCAATAAAAAAATATTGTGTAACGGAACGTTGAATTTTAACCGGAAATAATACGTTCGGTGCTACGCAGAAATATAATATGCAACGACCTTAAGCAGCTGACAGCTACTCTTGGATCGGAACGAATCTTTGACACTTCTTCAGACTCAGACACTTGTCACTTTGTCAGTTGTCACCTAACAAAATTGTAAAGTATTTCAATCAATCAAGCAAATTGTCTTCTTTGGCTGATAATTGTGTCTGTCTAAATTAATGTAGTTTTTAAAACCAAGAATGCAAAGAATGGTCTTGAAATGATTTGAAATACATTTACGAAACCTTTGCAACTATACCTGTGCTAAAAAATACGTTTTATAATTAACCTAGAAGCATTAAAAGTAATCAATCAAAAATGAGTATGGTCGGGAAAAAGTGCGGATCAATACCGCTATTGGAACCTGTGAAAGATGAAATTAACTTGAATGAAATAACACCAGACTACGTTTTAAGGTTGGATCGAGTAACAGATACGTATTTATGCAGTCCCGACGCAAATGTATACGACATTGATTTTACGAGGTTCAAAATTCGAGATTTAGAGTCTGGAACTGTTTTATTTGAGATTGCGAAGCCTCCTACAGACTTCGGGGTGGACAACGAGGGTGCTGAGGATACGCCTGAGGACCCGCTGGATCCTAATGCCGGTAGATTTGTCCGGTACCAATTTACGCCTCAGTTCTTAAAACTCAAAACTGTTGGAGCTACGTAAGTCGAATTAAAGTTTTACTTAAAAGAACTTTATACCCGTCACACTCTCGTCAGTGGCATGAGAATTTTTGAGGAAAGGAGCCCAAGATGTAGTATAAAACTAACACTTATGAAGAAACTAAGCAAATTTTGCATTTGGAACCTTAGAATTATAATAAACACCCTCACATATAAATACACACACTAACTAGTAAATTCATGATAATCATCAGCATCAGACCACCTCTCTTCTTTCATAGTGAAAATAAACTAAGTGTATATTTTTCTTATCTTTCAGGGTCGAATTTACAGTAGGTGCTCGCCCAGTGAACCACTTTCGTATGATCGAGAAGCATTTTTTTAGAGACACACTGCTCAAAACATTTGACTTTGAGTTTGGTTTCTGTATTCCTTTTTCAAGAAACACATGTGAACATATATATGAATTTCCAACACTGCCTCCAGATCTTGGTAAGTTAATAATATAATATTCTGGGACATTAACACACAGTCATCAGATCCCAAACTAAGCAGAGCTTGTTTTATGGAAACCAGATAACTGATATACTACTTTTCTATTGTGAATACATACTTATGATAGATAATTACACAGACACTCAAGGCAAACTGACTTATTCATCACACAAATGCATGTCTTGAATGGTAGTCAAACCCATGACATGTGAGAAGCAAGTATCTTACTGACCACACCTCCAGCTCATTGAAAGTTTCTTGACTATGCATAATAACACCAATAGATAAAAATTAAACATACTTGCTGGGAGAATATCACATAAACTCAAATGTTTACCTACTGTAATTTTGCTAAAAAGTTGTTGTTTGATTTAATTTTTATATTTTCAGTTTCTGAAATGATCACCGCACCGTTTGAGACCTGCTCTGACAGTTTCTACTTTGTTGACAACCGTCTCGTAATGCATAACAAAGCTGATTATGCATACAACGGTGGTATAAATAATTAAATTATTTTATAAGCCAGCCTTATTTCTACAGAAAGTATTTTTTTTAAGAGAACTCATAAATCTTTGGCCTTATTGTAAGGTATATCTTTGATATACTCTTGTCCTTGATAAATATGATGAAAGAATAAAATAAGTAAAGAGGTTGAACATTAAGTTGCCTCAAGGTAGTGAGGTTCTATTACAGCTCGTGTGCTATAAATACTATGGGTATCTGGAAAAGGTAATGTGAAACACACTACATAGGATAAAAAAAATGTTAGGAATAATATAACGTATGATATTGATACCTTTATGATATACCCTTGTGTCTTCATAGCTAGTATATTTAAAGGAATATGTCCTCATAAAATAATGTTGTAAGGGTTTAAAGTGGTTTCCCTCCAGGGCTAGTTGATTTTTAAAAAACCTGTAACTTTTCTTGGCATTAAGCCTAAGAGCCATTGCACACTGGTCGGCTGGTCGCTGGTCAGTTGTTCTTGGCAACATTAATATAGGCCTACAGCAATATGAAGCAAGTTAACTAAACATATTATTATAGTCCGATAACCACATAAGCATAGTATTTAAATTGTTAGAATCCATAGTCGCCTTCGACGGTCGCTGGCGACATGTCGCTATTGCTAGGTGCAATAAAATTGAGAAGAGTTCATAATAGGTTAGCAGTAATAAGGCTGGTGGCAAACGATTTTTACTATTGGCACTGCAAAATGTTTGTGTTATAGTGTTTTTATTACACTTAATTACACTAGATTTAAATTAAATTGTTAAGTGTTCAGTACCTATTAAATATACGAGACCCTGCACCCAAGCTAGCCAGCATATTATGGCTTTGGCAGTATTTTAGTTTGAAGTGAAATTTCAGTGACTTGTCTTTTTGAGTGGTTAGTTTTGGTCAATTAGACTTGACATTTTTTAAATTTATCTCAAACGTTAGAAATACTGGGTGACAT
Source organism: Meganola albula (assembly GCA_936450015.1). Taxonomy (NCBI): domain Eukaryota; kingdom Metazoa; phylum Arthropoda; class Insecta; order Lepidoptera; family Nolidae; genus Meganola; species Meganola albula. Next base: position 1,666,452 of record OW388161.1, on the reverse strand, counting down.
AGTCAATTTTCTGTCAGATCCAAATAATTGTAGATTCCAGGTAACTGGTCAAATTGCTATCAACTAGCTTATGTGTAGGGTCCCTAATTTTACTTTGGTAAAGAATATGTGATCTCAATTTTACGACACCATTAATGATATTTGTGATTTCGATTGTGATTTTTACACCTAATTGGCAAATTTAGGAATACATAGTTGTAAATTTTAATATCTAGAGAGATGTTATGTGTTTATGTAAGTAATTTTATAAGCTTAGTAATGATTTGCACTATAATATCTTGGCTAATCAGCTTGGACTGGCCACTGTAGTTGTAACACGGCTAGAATATTATTAAAAACTTATTATTTTTATTGTTATGACAGCTAAAAATGGGTGAACTTTAAATCATCTTTCTTTTTCTACCGTGTAGTGAATAACGTAGTGCTAAAGGATCGAGTGATAAACGTAATTTGCTGTCACTTGCTCTTGTATATCGTAAACGTAGTTGTTTGTTGTGGCTGAAAGTTAATTGCATTCTATCATTGATAGCCTAGCTGTGATTATATTATTATATTGTTTAAAAATTGTGTTGTAATTAAAAAAAACGAAGAATGTAGTGTCAAATTGTGAATTTTTGTTTTGTAGTTGTAAAATCAAAACTGATTATTTTTACATTCCATGTTAAATCAATTTAGGTCCATTTTCATGTGTGGCGTCTAATCACAGCTGTATGAAATTGTATGGCAGCCTTTCCAATGCCAGCGACAGGTGCAATTGTGCCGCGATGCACAAAAATTTACCTTTAGTGATTATGCATAGGGGGCTTAACTCAACTTTGGAAAATGGCTACCTATATATAGTAAATGAAAAAAAGAGGCTTAACTATTAATATTTATAATATCCACACTAATCACTATGGCAACACAGTGTGAAACACCAATAGCGTTAACGGATTTTATGGCGGTTTATTTTAGATTTTAGATCCCGACGTTTCAAAGTCTTTTCAGACTTCATGTTCACGGGTGGACTGAGGTATTTGACGTCCAAAAATATTAATCACAATTATTACTGACTACCTCCAAACGTTAATATTTAATTTGCGTTCCGATTTAAGCAAACTAAAATAAACTGCGATAAACTCCGTTAAAAAGTAGTTTTATTTCAATGTGTGATATTCGCGTAAACCTATAGCGTTATTCCAACATCAGGTTTAATCTTAATAAAATCTTGATTATACAATAGACATCAGACTGTGAACTGGTTAAACCTTGTTTTGTATAAGGCCGTATTACATTGTAGGTAAGTGGTGCTTCTAGTCATTAGAACTAGTTCTATTGCCACAAACACATATCTAACCAGATTTTATTTAAAACATGTTTTAAGCCTAGTCTGAATCTGTAAGTTGGCATAAACCGTAATGGATTGGTTACCGTTTTTCGAATTCTGAATGACGTCATAGATGTCAACCAATAAAATAAATAAATATAAATAAATATTTTTGGGACATTAACACACACGGTCATCTGGTCCCAAGCTAACGACAAACGAAAGACAAACGAACGAACGAATTATAAACCTATTTTAGCTATAATAAGCCTTTATTACGTTTATTAATACGTGATATAATAGTCTAAAAAAGATATGATTTTGCAAATATGGGTACAGAATGGAGTTAGACATACATTTATCAAGTTCAGCCATATTTTCCCAATGGGTATGCAAAAAAATATTGGCAAACAATGTCATACGTATAACGATTCTTAGGTAGATGTCTATGACATCATTTGGAAAATGAATTCGAAACAACCGGACGCAGGTTTATGTTAAAGGTCCTATTTCTACTAAGAGACTGGCAACCGCAGTCACCCGTTACTAGCTTTTGGAAAAAAAGTTTAAGCCCGGGAAATATGACGGGTCGGTGGCGTAGTCGGTAAGGTTTTGAGTGTAATTGTTTCATGTGTTGTGGCAAAAGAATCTACATTTATTATATTTCATTTAAACGGCTACAGAGAGAATATTACAGGGAGTGGAAATTGAGTGATAATAATTTATGGGGTCTAAATCTTAAAACTTGTCAGGTCCTCACAACTAAGTTTACTGGTTATACGGTTTCGGAATGAGGCCGTTAATATTTAAACCACACTTTTATTAAAAAATGTCGGTTAACCGAAAAAGTCCGGTGAACGAATAAAGGCCCTTCCGGCCGACTGGGTTAGCTCATCCGCAAAAAAAAAATTTGAGAAATAAACACAATATAGGTACGGTCTGCAGCGTACGGAGAGCAGCGGTGGCGCAGCGGTACGGGCCTCGCCTTAGATAAATAAGGTCGCGGGTTCCAATCCTGGTCGTGCTTTCACATCGTTGTGTGAATTTTTTCATCTCCGCTGCTTAATATCGGTGAAGGAAAACATCGTGAGGAAACCGGCATGTCTAAGAACTAATCATTCGAGGACATGTGACATCCACCAACCCGCACTTGACCAGCGTGTGTGGATTAGGCCTAAACTCACTCAACTCATAAGATAGTCCTTGAAGTGGGACACTAAAAAGGGTTGAATTGAGGTACGCTCAGCTGATAAACAGTTAAAGTTTATAAACAGGTTTAAATAATGTCGTAACACTTAAAATATTTTGTAAATAAGTGTAGGTTTGTCGTGACGAAAGGGGAAAATAATTTTGTCTTTGGTAGTTACAATGAACAGTTGCACGACACTTATTTAAGAACCTAAGGGTTTTGTTAAATTGCCTGTATTTTAATTTTAAATTTTCTCTACAATAGTCAAGCAAAGATCGAAAGACCAAGATTTTTCATTGTCTACTAGTACATTAGTAGTGTAGTTGTTTCCGAGATGAAAGTATTCAATCAAATTATACAGTTTTATAATGAATTAAAATATTGTAAATAATGTACCTATGATATGTAAACGAATCTCCCTAAATCCCATTTTGCGCCGTCCATTTTGTTTTTCATAAAGTGACCTTGATTATAAATACTTAAGACGAACTAAATGTGTTCACAATTTTATTGATTTTATATAACTAAGTTAATGTATTTACTTATTTATAATATTAATTAAGTGATATTTACTCACTTTAAAGTGATTGCAATGGGATGTAAAAGACGAAATATGTAATTATAATTGAACAAATCTAAGAAGTACCTTTTGACGTTTCACTGTTTTGTATTAAATTAGCTTTATAGAGGCGTAATTCACACTGTAAAATAATTGAATTATGAAGCTATTTTTATTTTAACATAGCATAAACAATTTTCATACAAAAAATAAAATTCTGAATGTACTACGTTTAGAACTGTCAAACGGTACTTCTCAGATTTGATGGACTGTAAGTAGGTAATATGTAAATTTACTAATTGTAATCCATGAATTTATTGTTCTTTTCCATTTTACGAGTTTTCTTGGCCTATTATTGTGTTTTACCGGCGCTGATAAGCCAATTCAGTTAGTAAATCTGATTGACGATAAAATCGTATCGTGCGAAAATTAACTAAAAGTTGACACTCGGGTATCAGATATGAAGCAAATTTATTTTAGTACTAGCGGACCCCGCAGACGTCGTCTTGCCCGGTAAAGCAGTGCCACCTACCGGGTCCGAAAATAGATCACGACTAGAGATGGGCGGTGAGTAAATACTGTTTTAGTATTTACTGAGTAAATAGTAAAAACTGAGTATTTACTCATTTCTACTCAGTATTTACTCTAAAGCATGAGTAAATACTTTTGACAATAGTGGAGTGTCTTTTTTGCGAACTGACTGCTATGCCGGAGGTCGGGGGTGCGATTCCCGCCCCGAACAAATCTTTGTGTGATGAGCATGATGGTTTTTTTTAGGTCTGGGTTAAAATTTATCTATAAATAACGGACCCGGTTGACGTCGTCCTGCCCGGTAAAGCAGTGCCATCTACCGGGTCTCAGACCTACCTAACAACCACCCAAATGTAACCACGGCAGTTTAAGTCATGAGTACTAATTGCTTTTCCTTCGGCTGTCCTTCTATAATATCTCGCCCAGTTTTCGGCCGTGACTTTTTCTTTCGGATAACTTCTGTCTTTCTAATTTTCCTTTCCCAATTTCTTATTTTTATCTTTTTTTCTTAAAAAACAATCTCGTACTTCAAGAAATATTCTAAAAACAGAATTAGCGAAAGCAGCCGTTCACGCGTAATGGCGTGACCAAGGGAAATAGGGATTCAATTTTATATAAATAGATAGATTAGTGACCGACCAAAAGTTCGGTTTCGGTTGCGGTAAGTTTCGGCAGAAAAATGCAGCTGCTATGCCAGTTCCGTTTTCGGCAGAAAAAATGCCGAAACTGAACGAAAAAGTAAGCAATTTTCTGAGTAGACTGCGTTTTGAAGAGCGTAGTATAGCATACCCTCCAGTTAAGTGAAGTGACGATCTGCGAAAGATAATCGGCAAGCCGATAACAGGGTGAAATGAATTGTATTGGTAGAGATCTATGTCCAACCGTGGACTGCAATAGGCCGATGATGATGATGAACCACCAAAACAACTTATACTATGTGTGACCTTCACTTACTTTGATTTTCTTTTTATCCTAAAATAGGGTTGCGCTTAACCACAACTTGCCTGATGTGAAACAATGATGCAGTCTACGATGGAACGCGCTTACCCAGTAAATACCGGTTCACTCGTGACTTGAAAACCGGGAGATCATAGCTATTGGAACACATAGATGCCGGCAACGGATTCCATAATTTGGCAGTTCGCACAATGTGCGTACCCGTGGAATTTCCACCATATAACGATGGCGCATAGCCGTAACTCTACTTGACCGATGGAAGAACGGGGATGGGGGAATAAGATTGTGTAATTCCAACGCACACTCTCCGAAGTGTATCCGGTAAAAGACCGAAAGACTAGGAACTATGCGGCGATGCTCGAGACTTTTCAATTTAGCCTTGACGAGGGATTCGTTGCCAATAAGCTTCTTGGCTCGCCTTACTATAGACTCTAACGCCTCGTGTTGGTATTTAGCTGACACAACCCAAAGATGCGAGCAGTACATGCATGAACGAACTTGTGCTTCGTATAGCTCGAGCATCTGTTTCGGCCTGAAGTACTGACGCAGCTTCGCGAGGACACCTAGCTTTTTGGCAGCTAGTTGGGCCATGGACTCAATGTACGGGCCAAATGAGGGTCGAAGTCATATTGACGCCAAGAAGCTCAAGGTGGTCTGTAATAGTCACGTATACACCTTGAAAAGTAGGAGCCAATTGAAATGGCCTTTTTTTAGCAGAGAATAGACCTGAGTTTTAGCAGCATTAAACTTGACTAGATTGGCGTCACCCCAGTCGGAAACAGCTTTAAGAGACAAGTTTAAGCGCTCAACCATGGCCTCTCTAAAGGACTAGATCTCAGCCGTACTGGCAAGTGGACTTGACATATAGCTCTCTACAACTGTGCTATGTTAAAACGTAGTTCATTCCATTTCCTAGCCAGCTTCAGCCACTTCTTTTATTAAAGGGAAATGTCTCTAGCATCTCCTCGCCCTGGACAGACACGGGGGGAGTGGTACTCCTGTTTGTAGCAAGGGTAAGCAAGACCCAGCAAGGTTTCCAGCTCTAAGCAGCTAAGCCCGGTTCACCCCCTAAAATCTTTGGCAGTGGGCTAACCCGCCGGCCAGCATCTGAAGCTGCGGAGCGGGAAGATGTTTGCCACCCTCTCTTGTTTCCCAGCCATCGCGACCAGTCTATGACGGCCACATCGGGCACTTGGTCAGCGTATGCAGCGCCATGCCCTTCAGCCCCGAACTGGTGGCACTCGGGTGACTTCTCCCGTCCGAGGTGATTTAGGTATCTAATTGCAAAAACTCCCATGCATAGCCTGTAAGTGCCTGCGTCGTTCATAAGTCGAGGGTCACTTGGAGAGGATGGACCTTGCTCTGCCTCAGCTACCTCGCCTCGCCCTTTTCCGCATACCGCGTAAGGTCTATCTAATTATTTCGGAAAGGTAGGTTTCTAGTTCTTAGTATACCTACTATTAGAAAAAGAAAATAATATATTTGTTGCATTCTTTAATTATTGTTACTTTGTCATTTTAAAATATTTGCGCGCGTGTGTGTGTGTGTGTGTGTGTGTTAAAATTAGATTTACCTACTTTATCGAATCGGTTAATCAGTTGGTCTAATTCAGGACTCTATGATAGTTCAATTAAAATAATTTGCTCTATTCCTTTAAGTAAGTACCTATGCCTACAGAATCAATAAATCAGAATAGGATCCGTAAGAATAAGCCAAATTCAAAATGGATTTACCACGTAAACTAACACGACCGCACTCTACGACTGTGGAACACAAAAAAGCATGTCCTTGATGTTTGTTTGATTTTGCCTCTCATTCTATTATTTTCTAACTTCATTCAAAAAAGTGACAGAGAAACTAATAGCATACCTTCTATTGTTTTATGCAAAACATTATATCCCTTCAATGTAAAACAAAGAAACCTTACATATGTAGTCCCTTAGTGGGGTTGGTGATATGGACTTTAGTGTGTTATAATTATTTCATATTTTTGGGTACGAAATTATCAAATTTAAGCAATACCTAGCTAACTTATCTATTTTCAAGCACATTTCCAACTAGGTACTAAGAAAAATTACAAGGAAAAGTTACATTGGTTCGGCATTTTTATGAATTAGCTAAAGAAATTAAATCCTTAGCGGGTCCTATCCTCATAGGGTCGTATTTTCTATGTCAAGCTCCTGGAAAGAACCAATTAATGTGATAAAAAATGAAAAAAAAGTATTTACTGTCGATTTTTAGTAAATACTCAGTATAAAAGAGTATTTACTCAGTATTTACTCACGTGACAGTATTTACTGAGTCTTTACCCATCTCTGATCACGACTGAATCTCACACCTACCGAATATACATAGGTATAAGACTTCACAAAAATCGGTCAAACCGTTTCGGAGGGCTTTTTTTTTATATTTCTCTGCGTAAGAACCATCCTCGTACTTCAATGAATATTCTAAAAAAAAAAATTAGTGAAAACGGTTCAGCCTTTTCCGAGTTTTACGCTTACCAACACATTTCTGTGATTCATTTTTATTGTATAGATTTATTGTATAGCACTTTATTTAACTTTTTAATAAAAGCGTAATAATTTGAAATCGTAATTTGACAAGTTGAAGATAGATTCGAACTTCTTTCGTGATACTGTTAGTAGGTAGGTACCTACTATTGTAACTACAGGTTTTATTTATATTTTGTCGATAAAGGTATTACTATAACATGTTATGTTACATGAATTGTAGAATAATTGTATCAATATTGTATGAAGTGGTTTAACATACAGTAAGTAAAAATAATTCTTGAAAAATATAACAATTTATAAGTCATGTTTGAGTTCATTATGTTGAATTCAAAAAGTTTTAATGCAGTCCAGTTATATATGATAAAATACATACACACCCCATGTTACAGATAGGGTAAGCAGGATATTAATAAACTCCTAAGGCGAATTAGAAGTTTAAACGCGTGCAGTCCGCGAGGCCTAAGCTGAGTTGGGTGCACATAGATAGTGTAGAGGTGACGGCGGCCTTGAGCGCGACGCGTCCTTTGCTTGGTTTAAACCGGTTTATACTGCTTTTTGACTAACTGCCTGAGCTTAGACCTCGCGCACTGTAACATGATTATCCTGAATCGAATTTGACGTCTCTTAATCAATCTTGGTGTTTAATCAAACTGGGGGCGTAATGTTGTAAATTGTTTGACGTAGTCATTAGAAATCAACCCAAATTGTTACTGGGCGTTTGCACTGCGAAACAAAACATGATACAAACATAGTCTTATCTCTTTCTACTCATATCTAAACGATAGAGATAGATAGTGCCTGCAACATGTTTTCTTGTGCAGTGGAAACTAGGGGTTACACTCGATCCCCGTCTCAATATAACCCGAATTAAATCTGTGACAAGTACTCGTAATTATATCTTGTTTATAATCACACATTATTAAAATATACTGGAATCGATAGGATCGAGTCGAGAGAACCAACAGGCCGTTAGTATTAACTTTATACAGTACTATGCGTTTCAAATAAGAATAGGACTGGACTCGCGGCTAACTTCATACCAAAAACCAAGCAAAAGTAGCGATAGCACAAAATATCAAACCACAGACAATAATATTATTTTGAAATGTATGGAATAGTAATTTATGTTAAAACTTTACTTAACTGTGTAGTTACAATGCAGCTACCTACCAAAATTTTACGCGCTAGGATACCACAAATTTGTACCCAAATTCATATACACGGATAAAAACACACGTTTTAACTTATAACTCTGATTTTTATCGTCGGAAGTTAATAAAATATGTTCGTACCTAAATATTCGACTCCAAATGTCCAACTTACTCAAACGGCTATAAGATGTACGCCTATTTTTTTTTTTCGTCTAGATGTGATGTGATTATTATATCGAACAAACATTTTTGCTCACTCTACTAAAAATGTGAAGTTGTTGCGCATTTTAGTCCAAGATATCGGATTTCCAATAGTATTCTTATTTGAAACGCATAGTACCTACCTAATTATTGTTTGCTCATATTGTTAGCCACATTCTTGAGAAAGCACTAATCACCAATCACATAACACTAGTTCTGTCGATGTAATAAAGTTTAATAAAATGATTATGCTGTGTTTTTGTTACTTCCTAGCCGACCAAATCACCAAAATGTAGATCCCACTTTGGCTTTAGCTATAACAAAGTTGAATCTACCTACTGGTGATTTTCGGCTTATTGCAGCTAAGGTCTTAAAATACCTAAGTATGACTATGACTTCACAAAATTTTAAATTTCAAACAAACGATGTCATAGTTTTTCTAGAGTAATGAACTCTAAAGTTCTAAGATAAAACGTTATTATGCTTGGCTTGGCCCGTACTGAAAAGTAACGTTTTTGTAGTTCTCACATTGTTAACAGCTGCGGTCGTGTAATACATATACCTAGCCAGTGTCACAATTTTTTTCTGTTTGGTTGTAAGTATGAAACGGATAAATAATTCGCTAGTTTGCGGTAGAAAGGTCGCAAACGCTATTCTACTTACCTACCTATTTCTTGGTGACCGACGGAAGGTTCGGTTTCGGTTTCGGCAAATTTTGGCAGAAAAATGGAGTCTTGGTGCAAATTTCGGTTTCGGCCGAAACAGAGGGTAGAACCGAAACTCAGTATTCGTGATTTCTCGTGCATCATGCGGCGTACTTCGGTCGAGTCCGACACGTGGACCCACCGGCTTTCGCTTAGTTTGCCACAATAGTCATGCTGTGCGATTGTGTCAATTGTAACTTACTCATAAATAATTAGGTGTTTGTTTTGTTTGTAACTGTCATTTTTTTTATTTTAATGGAAATTATTAGGTGCAGGGCACCATTTTGCTGTTTTATTTTATTTTGATAAGGTCTACCCTCTACTTAAAACTTTCCAAATCAAGGCGTGTTCCGACTCCATGTTTGGAGTTTGCCGTTTGGAGATTGATTTGCTGGAACCCACTGAGAACATCGATGAAAACTTAATAGTCTGTTTGAAACACATAAAGATGAGGGCATTAAATTTTATAAATGCAACGTAGAGACAAAATGTCTAAAAATTTTATTTATTTATATGAGAACAAATAACAGTTATTATGTTATAGAAATACAATAAAATATATAGGTATATAATAAATTGGTAAACATATAACCCACACCATTGTCCACGGATTAACAGGCAGAATAGGAAACACAAAACAGATCGCGTTTAAGTTTTTGATAAATCCTAGTTGATACAAAAAAATCATAGTACCTAGGTAGGTATACCTACCTACTATTAGTGTTTAAAGAAAATATTATATTTGTTTAATTCTTCAGTTATTGTTATTTTGAAATTTTAAAATATTTGAATGATTATCGGTTTTGGCCGAAGCTCGGGACGACAACAATCGAAAGTTAGGTTTCGGTGGAAAATCGTGTTTCGGTCGGACACTACCTATTATTTTTCTCAGGACAGCAGACACATCGATAAGGATCGATAGAGCACGGAAAACAACCACTTCAACCCTTTTTTTCTTTAGTGTCCCACAGCTGGGCACGGGTCTTCTCTCAACTATATACGAGTTGAGAGTTTAGGCCCTAATCCAAAGACGCTAGTCAAGTGCGGGTTGGAGGATCCAAATGTCGTCGAATGATTAGTAGTAGACATGTTGATTTTGCCACGATGTTTTACTTCAGCATACTGACCAGCGGCGATGAAACAGTTCACAAAAAGATGCGTGGCACGACCGGGAATCTAACACGCGGTCTTATATTTCTAAACACTATTATAAAGAACTAAATTAAAGAGATAAATTTTGATAAGCATTTATTGAAATTAGAAATGAAAACATAATAATGACATGACATACAGAATAGCAATAATGATAAGTAATTATAATTCACGTACCCTATAACTATACTATTTTACTTGTAATTTTTAATCATTTTTGCAAAAGAACAAAAGCTGAACAATTATTTATTTCCTTCAACCCTCTCATTTAAAAAAGTATAATAATAGTAAATTAGGGTATATTTACTATAGGTAGGTTAATTAATAGAAACCTAGCCTATGAGATAGTGAAAAAATTGTATTAATCTTCTAAATAAATTTACGATCGAGGCCGTAGGAGGTCAATCACACCTCTAAAATAAAAAATATAACCCAGTTAAGCTGTCAACACGTTACTTGTACAAGACAACAAGTTTTAATAAAATTATAATATCATATAGGCTAGGGAAATATCATCTCGAATTTAGATAACATTAAAGTAACCACAATCAGTAGGCTAATTCACGTCATTTCTTGACGCGCTGTTTAAGTTTCAGTGCAGTTGCAGTTAAGTTTACCTACGTCTTAGTGCAAAATGGTATTCTTGTGATTGTCATAGACGCGAGCGTATCTGACAGCGGTTGTCAAAATTACAACAGTGCGAAAAAGGCTGTTTTGATCAAAACTTAACTGCAACTGAACTCAATTTAATTACGTGAATTAGCCTACTGAATTGGCGTAAGGGACAAGACTTATTTTAAAAATCTAGTCTTATAACTTTACTGCAAAGTTAGCTTGTCCCTTACGCCCAAAAACTAAGTAAAAAGTCCTATTATTACCTCATTTTACACTTAGGCACTTTTATATTTGCGCACATAAGCTAAGCAAGTATCCATAAGGCCCACCTTACAGTAAGTGGTCAACGTAGCCTATGAACGCTTGCAACACCAGAAGCATGACTCGCGCGTTGCCAATACTTTCAAAACCTTAATACACGTTTAATGTAATAAAAACTACCGCAAAGACTAAGTGCATTTTTGTAATTTGAAATTACTAAAGTACATAAAAATCTATTCTTATTTCTGTAGAAGTATTTACTTTGGCTAAGTTTCATTTTTATCCGGTAATTTAATTTTAAGTAATCCAATCTAAACCTACTTGTACTATAAAAAAGAATTAAAAATTAAATAACAATTCTAGTTAAAATTAACCATTTTTGTAATTTGTATCTTAATATGAAACTTATTTATAAATCTTGTATTAGTTTGTGTTGGTTTATGAAGTTTTTGAGACACCAAAAATATATAGAAAATCTTCTTCATTATTAGTAGGTAATTTCAGAATTATTGTAATATGTACCTAAATTGTAGGTATGTCTGTTTAACATTGATAATTACAACGCGCGATACTTCATATTTTTTTCTTTACATCTCACAGCTCGTATTAACTTACTCTTACATGACCTCTCGTCTTTATAAGCCATATAAAAATTAAATTAGGTATTATTTTTTTAGAACCGAAATCATACTGCATCAAAGTTCACTTCGAGCAAAATATCCCTTACGCTAAGTTTGATTCCGTCGACAATAATATTACAGTGTTGCCATAAAAAGCGTATACAACACAAAATTCAAGTTTTCTTCTAAATCGGTCTTCTCCAATTATATTAATTATCAGAGAACCCTCCAAAAGAAATTAGTATTCATGTGACATTAGGGTACCGTCGCTAAAATCACCATTAACGACATTTCCCCCATACATTTTACTTAACCATATAGGCACCTAGCCAGTGATAATATTTCAATATCATTATTATCACCTACACTTTAGTCTAATATAAATTCTTTTGTAATACTCATAAACAAAGTTTAAATTTTACCATCGACAACACCAAAAGAAGTCAAAATTATGTGACGTATTTATTACGTACATACATATTCAAAATAATAAAATAAGATTACTTTTTCATTTATCAATTTCTGTGTCCGCCCCTCCCTCCGCGTGTTGCCTTGTTCTTGAAAATTCTTGGTCGATCCTCATTTGTCTTTTTGATAAACAACTTGTACGTAAACACACCATCGCGTTGGTTAAGAAAGCTGTACGCGTACGTGAATGGCAACACTGCACATTTGCCCTCTGTGAACAAATCCTTAACACTCTCCTTAGACGAAGTGCAGATATCAGAATAAACATATTTTCTACGGGCCTCCCCTTTATTATATACGTGTATTTCATAATACCATTTGCTAGCACTCATTGCAGTGCCAATAAGTTGAGCTGCCATATACAATTTACTGTCTACCTTCGACACTTTAACGTGAAGTAAGAAATTGTACACCCCCAAAACGACGAGATATAAATCTTGGTTATTGTTGAAATTTTGCAAACGTATCTCTGTGTCCACATCCGCTTTCTTGTTATTGTGTGAGAAGTCAAAGTGTGCAGCAATCTGATTCAGTTTTCCTACAAAAGGAGTTTCATTTTTTAAACTGGCAACATTAACACTTCGATTTTTAAATCGATGTTCAAGCCTTAGAATTTAACACAGAACTGGTATTGCGCGCGGTACCCCTTTGCCGAAGTATATGAACAATTTCTAGCAAACTGTTAATGTTTTGTGTTTATATGTAGCTTTTATTTACGTGTGCATTTATTTGTAAAGACGCTTCAACTTTTACCTGTATGCAGTACGTGGTTCCCCCTCCCCAAACTGGCAGAAACAATTTAGCACTAGAAGTTGCGTATAACACGTCCCGTGTTAAATACTTTAAGGTTCAAGCACCCAGTAGAGCCAAAATTGTGATTGAAACCTAGTAAGTATTAGTATAGTATTATGTTATCTGTGTTGAAACGTACCTCTCCAGGGACAATATCCGTATACTGCAGCCATAGGACACTCTTGTTCATTAAAGGGGCACTCTTTGATATGCACATCCATGAGGTTCATCATTATAGATAGCTGGCAACCAGCGTCACTGTTAGGGCAGGGCACCTGCATCAATACACAAAATGCCATTAGGTACTGCTCAGAATAAAATCCTCCGATTCGACAATGGGCAAAGCAGAAAAGACTGACAAACATTGCAAAATTAAAAAATATTTAGTGATTTCTTGTTTGATACTCACAATTTTACTAGCAACCCATGCTTCCACAGCAAAGTTCCTGGTGGCACCGATGCTTTGCCCACAAATACCACAGGCTTTGCACATGGATTTGCAAGTGCTGCAGGAGCTGTGCCCCTGTGCGCACTGGAAGATGGTAAGAGTGAAATGATTCTTGCACGTCGGGCAGTTGATTTCGTTTTCTTCATTGCGCTTGCCAGTCTTGTTACGGTTTCTGTAAATTGTTAGCTTTATAATCGGCAATAATATGAGGGCGTTCTAATAAATAACTAAAGTACACTAATTTATGATCGTAATTAATTGCTCTCTCTACAGCTTGATTACTACAAGCACAATGTAGATATCTGAATATGCATGATTTCAGGGTACGAAAATCAAAATTTTATTTAGTCTGACCCTGTTAGATGATTGAAAAATACCTACCTATTGGTTACGTAATTTTTGTTTTTACTAACTAATAATATCGATAAATCGAATTAAAGTTAAGGTGTGAAGTGTGTACGTGACGCGACACTAGCTCAATGTTTCATTGATATTGCCTCTTTATCGATTAGGTAGGTACGTAAAAAAAGAAAAATATGTGTCCACTATTACTTTCAAACAATCCACAAAATGAACTAAAAATAATATCTTGCCCATTATTCACTGCCTAGGGTCTTACTGAAGTCGGAACGCATGCAGAACTTGGAAACTTTTTTATTCTGTACGTAATAGGCTTGCGCTTGACCACAAATTGCCTGTTGATAAGGAATGACGTAGTTTAGGATGAACCGCGCTTACCCAGTAAATACCGATTCACTCGTGACTTGAAGACAGTCATATTATAGCTATCGGAAAACAGATGCTGGTAGCGATTTCCACAACTTGGCAGTTCGCACAATAAAAATGGAAGTAAAGCGTTTTGTGCTTATCCGTGGAATTTCTACCATATAATCGATGACGCACAGCCGTACATCTACTTGTACGATGATAGAACGGAGATGGGGGTATAAGAGTAGGTATGCAATTCCAACGCACATCCCCCCGATCCCCTAAAAACTAGTGTCCGGCAACGTCCTGAGCCGAGGTCCGTCCCCACATGGGGAGCCCTCATGGCAGTTGCCACAGTACTTGATCGGTTCGACCGTCCTCGGACGGCTCACCGAAAAAGTCCGGTGAACCAATAGAGGCCCTTCCGGCTAATTGGGTTAGGTCATCAGCAAAAAAAAAAACCAACAAAAGCAACCTTGCGGCGATGCTCGAGGCTTTAGTGAAATAAAAAGAAAAGTACATACCGACTCGCAGATCTGTCCCGGTTTGGCGCCGGTGGGGCAGATGGCTTTGGTTGAAAACTGTTAAATTGTAACAATGCATGTAACAATGTAGATTACAATGTAATTACTATGTCCCATAAAGACTTAAAAAGCTATATCATACACTAAGTGCCCTCGCCTTTTTGTAGCGATGCTGTCGCATAATTACGGTCGCAAGCTGTTTACCACGATTCAGATCCGATGTAAACGAGATATGTCGCGCTCCTGTCGCGATATCTGTGTTGCACTGATGCTTGGTTCTCCACTCACAACCAATAAAGGCCGTTCCGGTTGATTGAGTTAGGTTACCCGCAAAAAGATGTTCTCCACACACACGCCACCCTCCCTCTGTTCTCTCCCCGATGTCAACCGACACGGTCGTGAGTTTGAGTCGATACAGTCGAGATGCAGTAGCGCGGTAGCGCACTGGCATTCCGTAGCGAGTTTCAAATGCGACCAACGCGCGTTTGTGGCGATGATGTCGCGAAAATACGAAACGCGCGACAGTGTCGCTACAAACGCAAACGCATCGCTACAAAAAAAGCGAGTCTTTACATGTGTGACAAGTCTTATGAATAGGTAACTGTCAGATTCCAGGCCTACGAAGTACGTCTGACAAACATGTATTTCAGCCCACTTCAACTATTTTTAGTATCCTACAATTGGGCACGGGTCTTCTATCAATCTTAAGAGTTAAGAGAGTTTAGGTTTGAAGAAGTAATCATTCGAGGAATTGGACAACGTGTCTTCACACACGTTGTCCAATTCCTCGAATGATTACTTCTTAGATATAAGGTTGAGGTTTCCACACGATCTTCACCGATATTGAGCAGCGGCGATGAAACAATTCACACTATCGAACACCACTTGAACATCGATCGCGCCCATTTGCCATTCAAGACGATTAAATCTAGTGAAGGCAATGTGGCCAAAATAGAAATTGTAATTAATTTTAAATTAAACTGTTTCGAAACTAGCTTTTAATTAAATGCGCTAAAAAGTCGTGTTATTCTTACCAATTTATTTGATACCCGTATTGTATCAAAAAATAAAGTTGTCTAAAGTAGTTACCTATTCGAAGTAGGTACCTACTACTATCTATACATTGCATGATGATTAATAGCTTGTAAAATTAGGGTAGGGTAGGAGCGTATGGAAAATATCATTTAAGGAACATTTTTCAAGGACATATGACATCCACCAATGCGCACTTGGCCAGCGACTTTCTCTACTTTTATGATAGTTGAGAGAAGACCCCGTGCCGAGGGTTGAAGTGAATAAGTCAAATGAATTACTTACCCAGGTCCCTGTCCTTTAACATTAGTATTCAGAAACAAGAAATCCCCATCATTTTTTGGATTTCCACTAAAAGTATTGTTTTCGCTAAACTGAAAGTTGTGCACATTTCTTGATTGTGGAGCGTTATTCAGCGAGGGGTACAAAGACTGTCTCGGCGCACTAGCTAGGCTCGGGACAGGCGTTTGGAAAATTTGGTTAGACTGCTTGGCAATACTTTGAAGGTCCTGGCCTGTGTATTGGTAAGGAGCAGGGGCTCTGTCAGGCTCGAAGCTAGACTGTTGTGCTCTGTTAAAAGAAGGCCAAATAAACATTTTGCAATCAGATTTTTAAATTGGCAAAAATTGGTTAGATTAGGTTAAACGGCCACAGTTGCACGGCCATATACAGGAGTCCCCTCTAGTTCAAGAAATCAACAAAGGATCAATCAGTAATTTTATCATTTTAAAAGAAAGTATTTTCATCTCTGATAATTTGCTGTGTCCTAATCGGTCCATAATTGTGACATATTAAGTATTATTTAATATTCAAACTACTACCCCAAAACATTGTGGAATATGCAAATAAAGTATTGAGTAATAATCTCTGTTGATTTTAAAATGATTAATTTAGTACTCAAATCACTCAGTGTCAATTAAGAAGTCAATCTTATGTAAATACCTAACTATCATATAACCTAATCAGTTTAGAATACGGCCCTATTCTTTTTTCTATTGGCTACTAGGGCCTTTTGTAATCTAGTTACCTAACCTGTTGGTTGGACTAGGTAGTTGGACCTACCTAGTCCAACATAAAAACGTGTTCACGATTGTGCCTACCTTTTTTTGTCATCCTCCACATTAGCAGCTGCTTGTGCTTTAGCAGCAGCTTGTGCTATGGTAGCAGCTTGCGCCTTAGCAGCTTCTTCTGCTTTTGCAGCGGCTTCTGCTTCAGCGATGGCTTTCCTAGCAGCTTCTCTCGCTCTAGCAGTGGCCTCAGCTCTAGCAATAGCCTCAGCTTTGGCGTCAGCTTCTGCCCGAGCAGCGGCTTCTGCTTTTGCAATAGCTTGTGCCTTAGCAGCGGCTTCTGCCTCGATAGCTGCTTTTCTATCCGCTTCTTTGGCACGTGCTTCAGCCTGAGCCCTAGCTGCTGCTTCTGCTCTTGCAGTCGCTTGTGCTTTGGCAGCGGCTTCTGCCTCTATAGCAGCTTTTCTAGCAGATTCTTTTGCTCTGGCTTCGGCTTGCGCCCTAGCAATTGCTTCTGCCCTTGCAGTGGCTTGTGCTCTAGCAGCTGCTTCTGCCTCGCAAGCGGCGTTCCTTACAGCTTCTTCTGCTCTAGATTCGCTTATGGCAGTCCGGTAATTTAGTTCAATGTTTCTTTGCTCGTAAATTCGTCTTTGAGCTTCCAGAGCTTTCAGCACAGCATCTTGCTGATTATCTCGACGCCTAAGAAAATGATAAAGTATTTATATTATAATGTCATAAATATTAACAAAAGAAAGCAAGAAACCTTATAACAAATTACTAGAGCTAGAGAATTTTGAAACGGTGGATTATGTTGGAGCTATGTTCCTAATGTTACCCCCTAGTTTCCACTGGCGAAACATTCACAAGAAAACATGTTGCAAGCACTATCTATCTCCATCGTTTAGAGATGAGTAGAAAGAGATAAGACTATACTAGTATCACGTTTTGTTGTGCAGTGCAAACGCCCATTTACAAAAATGCGGCGCGAGCACAAAACAAAGAGCGGGAAAGATAATAGTTACATTACATTAAGCTAGATGGCGCTACATATTGTAGATGGACTTGTGAATAGAGACATTGGCCGTATCTATCTTCGCTATTGACAATAGTAAACTATCCTTGTATTAAGCGACTTTAAAAATAGGAGGTTGTCAATTCTGCTTTAGGTTTTTTAGTATGTGTGTTCCGTGATAATTCGGCCAAATAAAGATCGATTTTAATAATACTTAATTGTTTTAAAACTAATACTTACCATTTAAATTTTTTCAAATTTGTTTGTACTGTTTTTACCCAATTGCAAAAGAAGGGGGAGGGTTATGTTTTTTGAGTGTGTGTATATTAATAATAATATTTTCATACATACACACAGCGCCATCTAGTCCCAAATTAAGTAATGATATTTGCTTGTGTTATGGGTAATAGTAACGAATATAATACATAAATACATTTGTTTTTTGTAAATATATACTTATTATAGATAAATTACACCCAGACAGAACAAACAATCGTGCTCATCCCACAAGCCAGCGGCCAGCGGAGGGAACAGCAAGCATCTTACCGACCACGCCACCGGCCCGACAATAATAATAATAATAAAAATTTTATCTATAATCATTTTAATCATCCTAGCACTGACTGGATCCCGAGATTGAGATGACTGCTTCCACTCATAAAAACAAATGTACGTACATACTTAAAACTTTTATTGTTATCTTTTAGTGGTAAACAAAAGAAAGATAATGCTGTAAACGCCAAAATCGGGTAGTTTGTTTTGCCTCCTATTATAATAGCTTTGCATCTGACTTATATTGTCACTAATTGCTATAGAATATTAAGTTTTTTTTCTGCCCAACTTTCTATTTGTTGAAGTAATATGGTACGGTAACGGCTATATGATTTTGTCTCAAAATAAATAGGTTTCTCGGGGTTTTAGACATTAACGGGCTTTTTAAAAGAAATTGGACTATTTTTATGTAGACTCGCGTCTAAAAAAAATAAAGCATGTTTTCATTTCATTTCATTTCATAACTCTAATAGACATAATATGTCTATTAGAGTTAGAATACTAATGTCAGAATACTAATGAAAAATTTATTTTATTTTCGACGTGTATCTCTACTCTAATAAACATTTGTCGCATTAATGGCGATTTATTTTGTTTTTCAATGACATCTGCCAGTTTTTTTTCGACATTTGTCTATCTCTTAATATATAAAAGAAGAAACTGACTGACTGACATATCACCGCAGAGCCCGAACCGCTGGGTCTGGAGACTCCAAATTTGGCACATAGGTTCCTTATGGGGTCCAGGGGTGCACTAAGAAAGGATTTTTCAAAACTCACCCTTTAAGGGCGTGAAACGGGGTTCCAAAATTTGTGTGGAGAAACAAGATTAGTGAGATCAATTTCGCGGGCGAAACCGCGGGCGGAAGCTAGTTAGAGATAATTGTCTAAAGCGCGAGAGTCGGGGCCCAGTTTGTATGCATAAACTGTTGATGTCTTGTGTACAAGTGTAGCTTTTACACATTTGTTGTAAAGAGGCTACAAGTTTCACACGTTTGCTGTAGGTGGTTAGTTCGCTTCCCCCAAAAACTGGCAGAAACAATTTAGTAGGTAATGCTCTAAGCTATAAAACCTTACCTACTACTTAGATAACTCTAAATTCAAAATTTACCTACCACCTGAGGCTAAAATATTGTATCTGTGCCACTGTGGATTTGGTTACTAGCGGTAAGTACTTAGGTACCTATTTGACATACATTAGCTCCATAAAAAATAGGGGAGTCAAAATTTTATGTCCAGTAAGGAAATTTTATATTTATTTTTTTATTCTGTGATAGGCTGGCGCTTGACTACAACTTGCCTGGTGTGTAATGATGTAGTCCACGATGGAACGCGCCAGCCTAGTATACCAATTCACTCGTGATTACGAATGATTATCGGTGAGAAGGGGACAGTGGAACGAGCCTCCATATGGTTAGAAACCTTAAAGGAGCAACATTCCAACCCACCCTCTCTGCATGGTGTCACCAGACATCGCACCGGAACACGGCAAGGCCGCTTGGCGGTGCGGCTTTGTCTGGTGGGTGGTCACTAACCACGGCCGAAGCCGACCACCAGTTAATTGTCACCTGATTTGCACCACCCGGGGACCACGTGTGGGGACTCAACCAAAGGTGTACACCCACGGACGAAGGTGACTCAGCCCTCATAACACCTCTCATTTTCGTCGGGGTTTAAAAATACCACGTGTGATAATAGGAACAACGCCTCCCACTTCATGTCTCAATTTGGTCCCTATAAAAGTATTATATATTGTGTACCTATATTATATATTGTGTACTTAAATTATATATTGTGTACTTATATTATTTAAGTGTTATTAGTTATTACGCACACTTGCGCGAACTAAATCTTGGGTTGTACGGCAACGTTCAGGGGTCCGACTCTCGCGCTTTAGCCATTTAACTCTAATAGACATTTGTCAAACAAAAATGGCGATTTCTTTTGTTTTCAATGACATCCGCCCTTTTTTTTCGACATTTGGCGCTTTAGACATTTAATAGACAAATTGCTACGACTTTCCATTGACGTTCGTCGAATTAAGGGAAGGGAGGGTGATGGGGGGACGTGGGGGAGTTTTACTACCTTCCCTTAAAAGGAAAAGTTGCGTTTAGGTGCGTATATATATATATATATATATATATTATTTTATTCCTCCTGAGGAAAAAAGCGGTATTATAAGTCAAAACGTGTGTTTATAACCTTGTTTAATTGTGTACAAATTTGTGGCATCAAGACGCGTAAATTTACTTAGGTACATAAGTAACTGTATGTAGCTACTTATGTACATTAAGTTTTCTACGTAAACCACTTTTCCATAATTTTAAAATTATCTTCGTATTGTTTGTTGTGGTTCTCTATTTTGTGCTGGCGCTACTTTTGCTTGGTTTTTAGCATGAAGTTAGCCGCGAGTCCAGTCCTATTCTTACAACTTCTTCTTAAAACGTAGTGATTATATGCTCAGTGTAGGTATTCTTATTAGCGTAGCATGTGTGTACACGCATAGTATGTCCAAGTATAACACCTCTTGTTTTAAATGCTCTAAGTACCTACAAACTTCATTACTTTCCAACAAAATGCGATAACGGAGCATCGAATAGGTATCTACGCGATAAAAACACGAACAATTTTTAAGTCGGGACCTACCTAAATTATCGTAAATATTGTTGATTCAGAAAGATTAGGTTTTCTGAATAAAAAAATACTAATTACGTTAATTTCTTTTCGCGCTTAAATAGTACAAATTACCGTTAATACTATGCGTTTCAAATAAGACACGGACTAAAAATCCGTCATCTTAGACTGGAATGCGCAAATATGTACTTCACTTTTATCAGTACAGTAGGCAAAAAAGTTTTTGTGAAAAATTTATCACATATAGGTATATGAAGATTACAAAAAATGTGCGTATCATATTGTAGTTAAAGAAGCATTGGGCATTTTTAGGTGCGAACATATTTTATTCACTAAAAAGAGGTAAGTATTACAAGTTAATCTTAATATATATATTTCTTGTGTGCGTGTGTGTGTGACTGAACTCCTCCTAAACGACTGGACCGATTTTGATGAAATTTTTTGTGTGTGTTCAAGGGGATCTGGGAATGGTTTAGATTCACAATTTTGTCCGCTGGCGGTACGAAGTTCGCTGGGGCAGCTAGTATTTGTATATAAATCTATGTTTCTGTGTATTTGTGTACAAGTTTGTGGCATTCTAGCGCGTAACTGTACTTACATAGGTAGCAACATACTTTTTTAAGTAAATCACTTTTCCATACATTTTAAAATAATGTGGTTTGATATTTTGTGCTGGCGGTACTTATGCTGGGTTTTATTTGAAACGCATAGTAGTACAAATTACCGTTAACATTTAGGCAAACCTTAGACAAAGGGAGGCAAACAATACTTTGTTTGTACTTCTTCGAAGGCACGAAGCAGGTATTATTAATATTACTACCATTAAAAGTTGAGAAGTAGGTAGTTACACTGTGCACCTACCTACATAACTTATAGAGGTAGGTAGATAAGGTATTGTATGACTTACGGTTCCTGCCTGCCAGATTGCTCATTTCCCATCTTGATAATTGATTTCTCAAAATATAACACTGACACATGCAATTAAGAATAACACATACCTAATATGGCAAATAAGTATTTTTTAACAGGCTATTAAATCACAGAAACTATAAAGTGCATACGATACAGTGTTGTGTCACACAAATTCGCAAACAGAATGAAGTGAAAAATGAAACACGGTGTCCGTGTTGTGTTGTCGATAGATTTTTTTTATGGACCTACTTTTAGTGCAGTATTGTTTGAATTGTCGATACATTTATCTCAACTATCTCTATAAAAGTTGAGAGAGTATATGCCTTTATTCACATCTTATGGTTAAGTGCGGGTTGGTGGACGTCACACGTCCTCGAAGAGTTAGTTAAAGATGCCGTTTTCCTCTCGATGTTTTTCTTGGTATTGAGCATGGTGATAAAATAACTCACACAGATGTGTGAGCACGACATGAGATATGTAACCTATGTTTTAATGCCGCTGTGGTCAATACGAGCTGCTTCACCGCTAGCCTACAATTAGTGTTAAAGAATCGATAACCTTATGGTTAATAATATGCATTGAACATAATATAATTATTTAGATAATAGTTTTGAGCTTTACCACAGATAATAAATAATACTATACTAGGTTTTACCTAAGGCATGTCGTATACTGTGGCCTTATAGTATAAGTAAGTATTTCACTTACTATGGTAGTAACGTCGTAAGTTTACCGTTTTTAAAAGTATAAAACAATTTTTTTATTGAAAGCAAAGTGGTCCGATCTTAAACATCAATTTTTCGTTTTTAGTTATGTATACAGATACGACGTATTTACCTAAACATATACTTAGTATTTCTTTAAGTAAACATACTTATAATATTCGTAATTATGTTACGAATATTATTTGTATGTTTACATAATAATTTTTAAGTAAATGATTTACAATTGTATGACACATTGTTTTTATATAAATTAATTTTTAATTTTTTATATTTATTATGCCGCTCCCTACCGCTTGTTGATAAATAATAATTGTATATTTAATGTAATGTATCGATATCGATACTTTCCTGCACACTACAGCACTTCGCATATCGATTTTAGTTTTCACAGAAATCCCCTTACCATAGACAATGGTGATGTTCATATAGTTCAACAAAATAACCTACTTTTTCAGACATAAACAAAACCTAGACCAACACAGACTGGGTAGAGCATAGATTGGGTAGAGCTTAGCAAAGAGATTAAGATTGAGCATAATTTTGTTGCTATAGCATTTAATAACAATTAACAACTTAACCTTCCTTATACAGATTATTCGATGTTACTCTAATCGAGAATCGAGATAATTATGTGTGCCATCATAATCGACAATAGATTCTCTTCATATATCACTTAGCTGTAACAAAACAGTCACATGATATTTTATATAACGGTTTTCCTACTCCGTAGTAACTGACTGCTGTTTATTAATTTTCTCGATTAAAATTGAATCCATTCTTATCAAATCAACTAAACGATCATGCTGGTTCTGGTGTCATTCAACTGTCAATGTGAACAAGGTGATGTCATTCTCAAAGTCAACAAGTGTCATGTCACTGTCATTGTTAACCACTTTCGATATGTGGTGTGTTTTCTGTCTCTTAGTCTAGGTTTTTCAGTAAATATTTTATTCAGCTGTGTTCAGCGCGCGGGAGTTAACTGTTTTCTTTACATAACCTTCTTTTTTAGCAGTAGAGTAGATTATTTTAATTACCTCTCATACAGGAGCTGAAATAATTCAAAAATGCCGCACTTTAGGATCGAGACCAACGTACCGAGGTCGAAAATTCCTGAAGATTTTGTGTTGAAAGCAGTACCGATATTAGCGAAGGCACTTGGAAAACCTGAGCAAGTCAGTAAATGAGTTTTTGATTGATTCACCTCAAATCAGTGACAGAAAAAAAATCCTGTAAACAATCTGCTTTTGTGAAGTAAATTTATTTATAGATAAAGACCTTACCTTACCTTAGATAAAATTATTATTTACTGAATTCCCAATTAATATTAAATCAGTTATCAAATGCATCTTATCTTATCTTATAAATGGGGTGGGTAGAACCAGAGCACTTTGACCCAGCTGGATTTTTTGTGCATCCCCTTTTTGTCATGAAGCCTAAGGTATACATCCTCCCCACAGCTTGTCCATGACTGCTACTATCCGTCGGGGACACATAAGGCTGTATTCATCAGTAGTAGGGTCATCCATTCCTTATGCATCCATGCGTTTTCCCACCAGCGAGTCGCACTCGCACAGTACATGCT
This sequence comes from Meganola albula, assembly GCA_936450015.1. Lineage (NCBI taxonomy): Eukaryota > Metazoa > Arthropoda > Insecta > Lepidoptera > Nolidae > Meganola > Meganola albula. Next base: position 1,642,295 of record OW388161.1, on the reverse strand, counting down.
CCATAGCTTCATCAGCATCTTCACATGCTAAGCAAGTGAGACTTTCTGCTAGCCCTATTTTAAACAGGTTTTTCTGCAGCCCAATGTGCCCAGTTAGTGCACCTACTACCAGACTCATTTTAGACCTGGTCAATCCCCCTTAGCCTCTGAGAGAGTATCTCAGGGGCCATTTGCCTATATTTTTTTTGGAGTGAAGTGAGTTTCCCTTTGGTCTCTTTCCATAGCTCCTGGGGTTTTTTGTAGGCACATTTTTTTAATTACCCTTTAACCTTTCTGGTTGTTACACCAATAAACAGTACTCGGCCAAGAGAGGCTTCCATCGACCCCTTTCTGTCAAATGCTTACTCTTGTCATTGTAGTAGATAGTTAAAAATAATTTGAACCAATGATGATAGATCATTATTCTATAATAACATTCGAAATAAGACAGTAATTCTGTCAGTCATTTTACTTAAATTGATTTTGATAAAACTCTGCTGATGTCCTCAAAAGTATAACCCCAAGTGTGCAATAACGAAATATGCACAATGATGTTGACACTGCAAACCCTTGTGAGTTGTAAATTAGTGAACTGGTAAAATAAGTTTTATTACCCAATTAGTTAAGGTCATTTTTACCAGATTACCATGTGAACAATTATGAGGTATTGCAGCATCACGGTTGACAGGAAGTAATGTCCCAAATAACATTGATCAATATCACTCAGGGATGAGTAGAAAGAGGCAGAAAGAGCTCGCAACATGTCTTGTGGTGCAGTGTATATACAGTAATTGTAAGGTACACACTTACAAAGTTCACAAATATTTGTGTATTATTGGTTTCAGTATTGTGTGGTTTCCGTAATACCAGATGTGCCGATGAGCTTTGGGGGTACCACTGACCCTTGTGCTATTGCTAACCTAATGTCCATCGGAGCCCTAGGAGTGGAACAAAACAAGAAGCATGCTAAAGTTCTTTTTGATTTAGTTGAGAAGGAACTTGGGGTGAAAAATGACAGGTTAGTACATTAACCCCTTAATTTTATTTCCACTGCTGAAAGTATGTATTTGATATAATGTGGATAAATTAAAAGAAAAGGTTTAAAGTTTGTAAGCTAAACAGCACATAAAATTAAGGACATAGTACCATCATTCATATCATCCAGCTAGGACTACATACACCAGTAGGTTTTTCAGCCATGTCTCAGGTCTCAGTAGGTACTTACATTAGATTGGATTGGTAAGACCTACACACCTCCCATTCCCCATTTTTAACACACTTTTATAGGATTCACATTTATGATTGTTTTTATATTAAATTTGGCAATTGATTCATGATCAATTTTCTAGTTTCTTTTTGGAATTGGGTTATCTTGCATTTCTTATTAACACCAAAAATGGGTACAAAAACCATATAGCAATTTTCTCTCTTCGAGTCTGGCTTATAGCACCGGTAGACTGACATAACCAGTCAGATTGGGTGCATGGCCGAAGTCATAGCATTGTCTTCAAAGCATGTGTTACTTATGTGTAGCTACACTTTTTGGTTCGGCATGATTTTGAACTCACAACCTTACAGCTAAAGGTGAACAACCTATGCCCTTAGCATTAAATGCATTACTCAGTCTTTAATGTAATAATAAATCATATTTTTATGTATTAGATAAGTAGTATGCCATTATTGATAACAAAAACTCATTTACTGCTTGGATAAGACAATTTAAATAAATATAGATAGAAGTTGGACTTTGATTAATGTTTATTTGCATAACTAATAGTTACTACACATAACGTCACGTTTGTATTAGGCACCTGAAGGTGTAAGCAGAGTCGAATATCATCCACTTTTCGCTTTGTTTTTTTTTTTACTGTTACTGCAAGTTAAAAACTAAATTAGACCTGAGTGTGGAACTTGCGGAGGGAGAATACTTGAGACTTTATACGTTCAAGGGGGGATTCACGAAAGATTCCATTGGATGAAAGTGCTCTCCGATAGGTCTCCGAGCCAGATAAGATCTATAGGAGTGTTGTTTTCTTGGTATACGTCCCATTGTTGTATAATCTATCCTATACTTTTATAAATATACTCTTACGGCGTTTTTCATAAAAAAGTTATAAGACTCTTTAGATAAAATTGACTTTGTCTCTTTCATACTAGTCAAGATGATAGACAAAGACAAACGATTTATAAATCTATTTTAGCTGTAATGAACGTAAAATATGTTTATGAATACGGGGACTATAGTAATGTTATAGGAGTATATTCCTATTTGCATAAATAATTGTAATTTGCTCTTGTGTGCATCTTTTTGTTATAAAATTATAAAAAAGTTTAGTTTAAAAATACGGGAAAGGATTTGTAATCGGTTACCTACACCATCCGTGTGAAGCTGGGGTTGGGTCATCGAGTATTGTATATTATATTGCGATACAATGGTTTTTGCATATAAAACTCAAGGCGCGTTATGTTTATCAAACATAACTAGTAGTGACCCATTGTTTGCACTCGTGTTAATTATCGCACGGCCATTGTAGTAGGTACACTTGTTAGTTGTTACCTATTTAAATATATATCTATATCTAATCTCGTTATACTAATGATAATATTATGCGAAGTATTTTTGTTAGCACATACACACATCTAGTCCCAAAATTAAGCAATTATATTTGTTTGTGTTATGGGTACTATAGGCTGACCGTTTAACTCGCGTATCGCCATCTGAGGTACAAAGTCATAAAACATCAATTAAAACTCTTATAGGGCTATTTATCTACAGATAAAAGTAATGTAAGGCTATTCGTCACTAATATCCATATCGCTTGAATCATCATCACTATCTGTGCAGCTTGAGGAGTCAGAATCTTGGCGGTAGGCGATACACGAGCTAAACGGTCTATCTTTTAGTGTCTACATTTTTTTTTGTAAATACATACAAAGGTAGAAATTATAGATAAATTACACCCACACACAACAAATAATCGAGCTCATCACAAAGATTTGTCCTGGGTGGGAATCGAACCCACGACCTTCGGTGTAGCAGTCAGGGTCGCTAACCACTATGCCAACGGGCCAGTCAGCTCTTTAACTTTTTGTCACTGTTCGCATAGTGACACACAGCTTGGCACGGGTTTTCTCTCGACTATGTATCTTAATAGGCCATTTACTCGAGGACAAAAGCCGGGACAGGACAGCAAGCCACTAGAAAATACACTGCATTGGATTGTCCTCAAAACAGTTGTCCCCATTTACACGATGCTTCTGATGCTTCTTTAGTGACTTGCTATCCTGTCTTACTGTCACGTTGACGAGGACAAAATCCTCGTCTAAATGGCCCATAAGAATAGAAATTTGATGTCTCAATCCCCACACTCTCGACAATGTTCCTCGAAAGTTTAGTTTTACGACTGACGGTTTTATCATGATTACTTGCTTCACCTATATCACGAAGCTAAAATTGAAGAATTCATACATGTGTGGGCACTACACATGCATGTATGAATTTGAACCAGTCAGCCGAGTCTGATACTGCTGCGCAGCCGCAGTTCATTTTGTTTGTATATTTTATATTATTTTCTGTTTTCAGAATGTACATAACATTTGAAGACAACCCTACTGGCAACGTTGGATTCAAAGGGACTACGTTCCATGCTATATTTGGATAAAAAAGATTTTAGGATCATTTTCTATTTAGGGTTGCCCGCCCACAATAGATTTTTATGACCGATTTTGTGACTGACTCAACGCGTGGTTTCAACTGACTTGCACAAAATCGGTCATAAAAATCGGTGGAAAAATCGGCCGTGTGCGGGCAGCGTAAAAAATATTTTTAGTAGTTAGGTACCTACAAAATATTTAATTTTATACTTTGTTTTAAGTACTATGATTCTATTTTGGTATTAATAAAATGGATTTAAATAAATTTGACTTATCAATATTTTTTAAACTTAAGAATAATTTTTGAAATTACCTTTCCTGATGTTAGTCATCAAATCTTGCAAATTAAATTTGATCCACTTCTAGGTTATTCCATATTAACTTTATTGCACACTTCCGCTTGAAACATGATCATGCGTTACCTACCTACCAGGTGATTTAAATTAAGAGAAAGTTGTAATTTGTGTCAAACAATATCATTAATCAAAGAAGTCTTGTGTGTAATACACGGACACGGGTGGGGAGTTTATACAAAATATAGTAGTTTATTTCAAATTCTTCTGATTTCTTTTCCCATACTATTCTTGATCCTACTTTAAAAGTCGTTCTTATAAAAACTGATTTCATAATTCGATTATAAACAATTAGCTACGAATCGATTTGATGTCCAATTCTATGAGTATCCAACCCTAATCTTTTTTCAAAAAACTGACACTTCTGATAGTCACTGACTGTTTGATTTTAAAATGTCAATGTCATTGTCAGTTTAATTTTCCATACGAAACTCACGCAAGTTTTTCGGAGAGGGATACATTGTACAATTTATAGTAGCTAGATAATTAAACACAGAAGTTTTATGTTGTTTTAAACTAAGTTTTTCATTTTATTGCTGATTAAGTGCAGTAACATTACCAAAATGGATGATAACAACGTAGAAGCCACGCCAGCGTCTCAGCGGCTCACAAATGATGACTTTAGGAAGCTCCTCATGACTCCCAGGGCCACCCCATCAGGAGGAGCACATCCCACAGGCTCTGTACGGGAGGCGATGGCTAATTCAGGGTAGGTGCTTGAATTCTTTTAGCCTTCGTTAGTCACTGGCAGAAGTACATAACAATCTTTGTTTTGGGTGTGTATTTAAACTAAAAGCTGGTTAGTTTCAATAAAAATTTGTGGCATGAAGTAGAAAACGTCCGCCTCTCCTGTTGTGGCTGTGGACAGCCAATCTAATGCCTAAATAAATTTCCTAACATCTTAGCAAGGACACTGGTGTATTAGTCTATAGACTATTCTACTTCTGTAATGGGCGATTCACACTAGGACAATAAAATAGGACTAATAAATAGGGAGTTAAGGGACAATCCATTTTCTTGCATCCCGGCCATTGTCCTTACGTAAATGAGACCTGAAAGTTTGTGTGCGCTGAATTCTTCAAATCTAAAAACAGACACGCATCAGTTTTATGAGCTGCTAGTGTGTTCCTAAAGTAATGATATTAATAATGTATGATTGTGTGTAACTCTTACACTGCTTAAAACTGCTGAAAGGACTACTTCTGTGCCAAATTTCCTCCAAAACTGTCCAGTAGTTTGTGTGAAAGAGTAACAAACATAAACACCTTCACACATCCATACAAAATTACACATTTATAATATTATTAAGATTAAAATGCAATGCAAAAGTTTAAAAGTACATAACATTTCAGCTCTATGCCACCACCAACTGAAAACAAAGGGGAACTCAGAAGAAAAAAGAAATCATACTACGCAGCTCTCAAGAAACAAGAAGATAATAAACTAGCTGAGTTAGCAGAGAAGTACAGAGACAGAGCAAGGGAACGAAGAGATGGTACCAACGAACTCACACCCATAGATCCCATGAGCAACACTAGTAGCGCATACAGGTATAATCAAAACTATTTACAATATTATGTACTAGTTTTCCGACAGCGGCTTCGCCCGCGTGTATGTCGGTTATCGCGCCAAAACATTACCTTCTTTTTGCGCAGTCGGATAAAAACTATCCTATGTCCTTTCTCGGGTCTCAAACTACCTCCATACCCAATTTCATCCAAATTGGTTCAGTAGTTTAAGCGAGAAAGCGTAACAGACAGACAGAGTTACTTTCGTATTTATAATATTAGTAGGGATGTAGAAAAATTTACACATTAGTTCAGCTGTGCAAAGCTGAATAGATAGATACATTTGTATCCATATACATACCTGGTACCTTGGTGTTCCAGTGGTAAGAGTGTTCTCTTAGTAAGTGTGAAGACACAGGTTTAATTCCTGAGTCAGCTTGAAGACTCCTAATATATTTAGAGAATCTTGAAATTTGGTATTGTGAACATAGCTGCAAAAAATGGGTGATATTCACCCACTTTTTACTGCATGACAAAATAAATAAATATTCTGGGACATCAACACACACGGTCATCTGGTCCCAAGCTAAGCAGAGCTTGTGTTATGGAAACCAGATAACTGTTATGTACTATACATACAATACTTTTCTTTTGTAAATATATACTTATAATAGATATTTACACCCAGACTCGACACAAACATAAATGTTCATCACTAATGTTTGTCTCGGGTGGGAATCGAACCCACGACCTTTGGAGTGAAAAGCAAGTATAAGGTAGGTAAGTAAGGTAAGTATAGGCCCGTTAAACAAAAGATTAAATAATCAATATTTATATCTTTTATTTAAATTGCTTATTTTTAATTAAGTAATATTATTATATTTTGATATCATCACACCTGTTAAGCTTAGTTAAAAAAATACTGACCTAAACATTTGTTATTTGCAGGGCTGTAGCACCAGATGTGAAGTCAGGAATGGATGCGAAAGAAAGAAGAAGGCAACTTATTCAGGTTTGTTTTAGTCACTAATCAGATACTTAAAAACACCACATAGCTGGGCCCCCGTTAACTTATGCTGTGGCATCTGACCACCTGCTAATTTTGATTGACAAAAACTTGAACTTGACGCAACATGTTTTGTTGTAGTAGAAACATAAAGTAATAAACATATGTTTTTTTTTTCAGGAATCTAAATACCTTGGTGGTGACATGGAACATACTCATTTAGTGAAAGGTCTTGATTATGCTTTGCTGCAAAAGGTAAGATATTTCGATGTATACAATATTTATCTTTAGTTGAGGTATTTGGAAACTCTATCAAATAAAAAATAATTAAGCACCACAGTATTAGCTAAATCACTATGGACTTGGGGTGTTCTTGAATTCAATGCCTACCGTGTTGGGTAGAGAGCTGGAGTAAATTAAAGGTAGAGTTTAGGGAAATTTACGTGAGGTGTCATGTCACAGGGAAGAGTTGCTTGTTTGATCATGTCATTCGATTCTGGAGTATGTTTAAATTCAAACTTCTATACTATATTCAGGGAGCCGTGAGATAAAAGGTAAACAAACCATTTTAATACTACTAAATTATAGATCACAGATCTGCGAACATTTTACATTAAAATGTGACGTTTTGTCATCGGTCTGGTTATACCGGCTATCTATAATATCGATAAACTTGTATGAGAAACGAATTTTCTTTGTTTACACTTTGTTTCAAGTCCAAATGAAGAGGGTATACTTTCGCTTAATTTGCACTATGATATACAACTTACTATTTCTTATTATTATTATTAATGCGAAAGTTGGTGAAGATCAATGGATGATGTGGGTGGATGTTGTTACTCTTTTACAGGAAAACTGCTTACCGGTTTATATTAAATTTACACACACACATAAATAACATGACATGTGATATACACCAACAAGCATTTGGCCAGCGTGTGTGCATTAAGGCCTAACTCTCTTAACTCGTAAGATAGTTGAGAGAAGACCTGTGCCCAGCAGTGGGACACTAAAACTGTTGACGCGAACACGATAAATTAACTGCTACAGGTTCGTTCAGAGATCCATACGAGAGAACAGGAGCAAGAAGCGGAGATGGAGAGACTGGTGACAACACCGGTGGAGCCAGCACCAGTTAAAGAGAAAAAGGAAGCTCCCGTTGTGGTAGGTGGCTTTATATATATTTATTTACACGTAATTACATCTCATTTGACTCTGCTTTTATTTGGTGGCAAGTGACTGAAGACATCGCTTCTGGCTATCGTGTTTTAGTTCTCTGCTTTACAAAGACCTCTATTCATTTTATCTTTTGCCAGTCATCTTGCAGAGAGTAATTAGTTATTTTGGTTAATAACTTTGGTTGTTGTGAAAGTAAATTATTATTTCTCTTGCCATTTTACCATTTCTGACGGGCCGGTGGCGTGGTCGGTAAGATACTTGCTTTTCACGCCGCAGGTCGTAGGTTCGATTCCCACCCGAGACAAACATTTGTTTAAATATGTCTGTTTGTCTTGTAAGTATGTATTTACGACAGAAAAATATTATCTGGTTTTCATAGTACAAACTGCTTAGTTTGGGATCAGATGACCGTGTGTGTTAATGTCCCACTATATTATTATTATTATTCCTATTAAGGTCGGCTCCCAGTCTAACCTAATGCAGCTAAGTACCAGAATTATACGAGCAATTGACATCAGACCTGGAAACCCGTAAAAAAACAGTAGCCGAGATGGTTGGACCAGGTGTTAGATTATATTAGGCTTCTGACTACATGCAAAGATTGTCATAGATATGTTAAATAACAACCAGTACCGACGGCTTAACGTGCTCTTCGAGGCACGGAGGGTAGTCCCTCAACCAACTAGACACAGTAAGAATTCTCTGTTGTTACACAAAGATTTCATACGGTGTCTCGAAGCCGCGACCTCCCAAGCATAGTATAGCCCAATCGGACGGCTTACACCGCTCGACTACCTAGGTTGTCGTTGTGAAAGTAACTATTGTATGTATGTATGTATGTACACAAAAATGTTTATTAAAATTATCATTTTCACACGCATTGTTTCGTTAAATCTATACTAATATTAGCTTCCGCACGCGGCTTCGCTCACGAAATTGATCTCACTAATCTTGTTTCTCCATATAAACTATGGAACCCCGTTTCACCCGCTTAAAGGCTGAGTTTTGAAAAATCCTTTCTTAGTGCACCCTTAGACCCCATAAGGAACCTATGTGCCAAATTTGGAGTCTCCAGACCCAGCGATTTGGGCTCTGCATTGATATGTCAGTTAGACAGTCAGTCAGTTTCTTCTTTTATATATTTAGATTATTTAATTATTAATTTTACTGGGCTTCCAGTAGTGTCGTTTTTCTTATTTACAATTTAAGATCCTGTGACTTAAGATTTTTGCTATTCTGGTAAATTCACTGAGAGGACACGTAAATATGTCTAAATGTTTCTCTTCTGTATATAAAGCTGAAGAGTTTGCTTCTTTGGTTGAACGCTATAATCTCAGAACTACTTTTGCATTGGAAAAATTCTTGCATTATTACATAGTCCATTTATTGAGGAATGCTGTAGGCTAGTTTTTATTCCATTGCTGGACATAATATAAAATGAAGATCATGGTAGAGAAGCCGCCAGTGGAAAGCTGGTTTTTTACTAATTGTAGACAAAGTATGCAAAAGAATCATCTAAGTGTTTTTTTTAGCAAGAAGAGGAAATGCAATTCGAGACGGCAATGGGAAAGAATATTTATAACATGATTCAAGAACAAAAGTAAGTGATTAAAATTATATTTACTAGCAAAAAAAGATGCTTTAGGAAGGCTCGCGGAATTTCTATTTTCGAAAATATGGCGTTAGTACTCACTAAAGGTCAGTTTATGTTTAAGTATTAGTTGATTTATATAGATTAGATATAGATATTATTATTTTATAATAGATAATCACCGACCAGATACCTATAGACACCGTATAACAGGTCCCTGTGCTCGCTAAACTTATGCCTTACCATTACATATTGTCTGACCATTTTGATTGAATCATTCCCACTTGCTCGCACCTTATTGTTGTCATTAGTCACACAAGTCGGTACAGTACACAAAAAAGTAATATTCTATTTGGACTATGTATACAGTATTACAGTCCATCAAATCTAAAAGGTACCGTTTGACGTTTCACTGTTTTCTATTAAATTAGCTTAATAGAGGCGTAATTCACACTATCTGTAAAATAATTGAATTATGAAGCTATTTTTATTTTAACATAAATAAACAATTTTCATACAAAAAATAAAATTCTAAATGTACTACGTTTAGAAACGGTACTTAGATTTGATGGACTGTAGGCATTAAGCTTTATACGTTCAAGAAAAAATCGAAATGCGCTGTTTTCGAGTCTATTTAGCATTTATTGATTTATTAAACGGTACATATCTTGCTTATTTATTTGAAAATAACCAAAGTTTGTAATAGAAGATATAATATATCTGACTGCCTTGTTTTGCTGACGGTACAAACTGTCATTACAAGTACAAGCCGCCATTTTAGGTCCGTTTCTTAATTGGCGCGGGTTATTTAAAAGTTATGGGCGAATTTTGAATTCATAATAATTCAAATTCATTATTCATTGCATAAATAAGACGGGCGGGTGGCGTGTTCCCCCAAAAATATGCGTCAAGTATTAAGGAATATTTAATTTAGGAATATTATTTTAGGAGTAAGAAAGTGACTCGCAACGAGATGTTCGCTCCAGGTCGTATGGCTTATGTTGTGGAGTTAGATGAGGAGGGGGTAGACAGTGATATACCCACTACCCTCACCCGGAGTAAAGCGGATGTTCCCGAGCTGGATGAAGGAAGAGCCGCTACCAGCGCGAACGATGTGGTGCTGGATAAATTGGCACAGATCTTCTCGTATTTAAGACACGGCAGGCATAGGAAGTTGAAGAAAACTAAGGTTAGTGTGTAATTTGTATGTTTGGTTTTCTTCATTCCACTGCTAGTCATGGGTATTCTATCAACTATTATTAGTTTAGAGAGTTAAGGCCTTAATCGACACAAATGTCCTCAATTCAAATGATTAGTTTTTCGAAATGCCCGGTTTCCTCAAGTTGTTTTTCTTCAACGATATTCAGCAGCGCTGATGAAACAAATCACACAAAGATGCGTGGGAGGGACCGGGGATCGAACCCGCTTCCTGATATTTTAAAGGCGACGCCGATACCGTTCCGCCACCGCTGCTTTCGCATTGTCACAGCCGATTTGCTTCAAAACTACTGGACCGATTTAATATAATTTTGGTGCACTTATGTAAATTGGTGACCCAAAGAGGGACGTGGTATGTAAATAAATGAATTTTAAGCATGGATGCCGCATTTTGGGGTTAATTTGAAAATTAAAAAAATAAAGTTTGTTTAACTCTGTGTGATGTGAAATGAAAGAATTTGTGCCCTATAATATAGTACCTTAGTACGAGTTTTCAATACGAATACTATCAGTAACATGTCAAGATATTAAGTTAAAATGCACATACTTAAATCTACAAACTATTTTACCTATTCTGTTGCCAATCCATTTTCTATTTCTAGCAATTATATATATTTTTTTAATGAATGTTTTAAACAAAAGAAGTGAATTTGAAAACGCATTTTGTTAAGTTTAAGCTAGTATTCGAAATTTGTTTTTCGTAATGTTGAACTCGTATTAAGGGTACTGGCCAGTCAGCATAGATTGGCCGTGGTAACTGGAAAAATGGCATAGATTATCATTTTGTCCAGGACAAGCCAACAGAGAAGGGTCGTCAGGATGATTCCATTTACGGTGAGATTGGGGATTACAAACCGGGAGAGAGGCGTGAAAGAAGAGAGGAGAGACCACGCACTGGGTACTTTGATAAACCTAATGAAGATGATAAAGAAGGTAAATTCACACTGTTTAGTATTGTAAAAATACATTGTTTGATTACCTCTGTAGGCAATATTTATTTATTTGATTCACTAACATTTGTGTGCACTATTACAACACATTTTTTTTTGCTGTTGACCTAACCCAATTAGCCGGAAGGGCCTCTATTGGTTCACCGGACTTTTCCGATCAGCCGTCCGAGGACGGTCGAACCGATCTTACAACACACATATGATACAGCTTATAAACCAGTGTAACAAACAATATACAGGTAAAGTAAGTAAGTAAGTAAATAATTCTTTAATACTTTTGATTAAGCACATAAAGATTGTAAAGTGCATTAAATAATGTAACATCAATCAGCCTGTTTGGGGCATACAATATTTTAACATTTGTTGAAGGTATCGTAATTTAAAATGATTTATAGTGTAAAACCATAATAGTGTAGAAACATTTTTCTAACAGCCATTTTTTTCGCCGAAATGTGGGTGATATTTAACTCTACTCCACCTTCGAGTAATAGAGGCGTGATCCTATGTTATAGATCTGTGTGTATCCCCAGTTCCAGCGGGCGGTGGTGTGGGGGCCGGGGGCGGCAGCAGGTCGGCGGCGCTGCTGTCGCGGCTGGCGGCGGAGCCCGAGGGGTACGCGGAGTGCTACCCGGGCCTGAGGGAGATGGACGACGCGATCGATGACTCCGACGATGAAGTTGACTACACTAAGATGGACGCCGGGAATAAGAAAGGACCCATAGGTAATTAACCATTTCAATTTTGCATGCATTAAATATTCAAAGCATAAACGGTGGCGTGGTAGGTAAGATGTTTGTTTTTCACGTCGCAGGTCGTGGGTTCGATTCCCACCCGAGACAGATATTTTTGTGGTGAACATGTCTGTTTGTCTTGAGTCTGGGTATAATTATCGATTTTAAGTATGTATTTACCAAAGAAAAGTAGTACCTACATGTATGTATATATCGGTACAGGGGGCCGATCACAGTGATAGTCCTCACCAGAAGACTTATTAAGTGGGCGTGTTTATGAGCAGCAAACAAAGTTAACTTAATCACACTATTAATTTGTTACGAAATGTAAAAATAATACAACGAGTGGTAAGACAGTTCCTAGACCGCTGTTGGTCGCACGGATGTCTGTAGATAACTGAGCACAGTTCGTGTAGCGACAGTCCCCACTGTATGCCCGTGCGGACCTCAGGGTAGACTCTGCCGTAGCGTGACGTCACGACGCGCTGCCGCCTCGCTGTCAACTCTGCTCCCCGTACTAATGACTTCTCCGACATATAGTATATTAGTTATCTGGTTTCCATAACACAAGCTCTGCTTAGCTTCACTTCAACCTTTTTTAGTGTCTTACTGCTGGGCACGTGTCTTCTCACAACTATCTTACGAATTGAGAGAGATTAGGCCGTAATCCACACACGCTGGCCAAGTGCGGGTTAGTAGTTGCTTAGCTAGGGATAAGATATTCGTGTGTTAACATCATAGAACATTATTATTATAATGTTAATATAAATATAATTATCGGTCTCTGTTTTGCATATAAAGGTCGCAGGTTCGATCACCGGTCGCACTCACACAGCTTTGTGTGGATCACTTCACTTCACTTCACTTCAACCTTTTTTAGTGTCCCACTGCTGGGCACAGGTCTTCTCTCAACTATCTTACTATTGAGAGAGTTAAGGCCTTAATCTACACACGCTGGCCGAGTGCGGGTTGCTGGATGTCATATGTCCTCGAATGATTAGTTCTTAGACATGCCGGTTTCCTCACGATGTTTTCCTTCACCGATATTGAGCAGCGGCGATGAAACAATTCACACAAAGATGTGTGGGTACGAGTGGGATACGAACCCGCGACCTTATATATCTAAGGCGAGGCCCGTACCACTGCGCCACCGCTGCTCTAAGGTCAGGCTTGTGTGAATAAGCAACAATAAAAGTATAAAACACGTACTTTTTCATTTTCTTTTTCCATAATTGCATAACATCAGGCGAGTTGTAGTCAAGCGCACATCTGATGTATTGTTTGTATATCCACAGGCCGCTGGGACTTCGACACACAAGAAGAGTACTCCGCGTACATGAGCAGTAAAGAAGCATTACCTAAGGCCGCGTTCCAGTATGGCGTGAAGACACAGGACGGACGGAAGACAAGGAAGACCAAGGATAAGAGCGAGAAAGCAGAACTTGATAGAGAATGGCAACAAGTATGAGAATACCCTCTTATCTTACTTTGATAAATAAGAAAGTTTTACATAATATATTTGTTACTGGGATTTGACTGGACTTTGGGGACTGTGTCACCTTCGTCCGTGGGAGTGCACCTTTTATCTGAATCCCCACACGTGGTCCCCGGTTGGTGCAGATCAGGTGACAATCAACTGGTAATTATGTTTACTGGTAACTGGTGGTAGGCTTCGGCCGTGGTTAGTGACCACCCATCAGACAAAGCCGCACCGCCAAGCGGCCTTGCCGTGTTCCGGTGCGATGTCTGGTGTCGCCATTTAAGAGGGTGGGTCGCAATTGTTGGTCCTTTATGGTTTCAACCTTAAGGACCTTCTCACCGAAAGTCATTTGTAATCACGAGTGAATCGGTACATTGGACTGGCGCGTCCCATCGTAGACTACATCAGGTAAGTTGTAGTCAAGCGCCAGCCTATTCAAGAATAAAAAAAAGACCCTTTACGCAAATTAGAAGTAGATAGATCTGAGTGATAAATGTATCTGTGCGATGTTTTTTTCGTACTGCTGTAACAGTGTTCAGTGCGTTTGTACAATTTGTTCATAATAATTAAAACCCTAGTTACAAAGTTTTTCTTATAAGAAATGTCTTCATGCTTCCTACTGGAACAAGAAGGCAGATTTAATAACGCGACTTCAAGTTATCAATTTGAATGTTTCTAGTTATTTTAAAGTTCGGGTAATAATTATTATGTATGAATTTGTAACACTTTAAAACTTTTTTTTACTTTTATTACCATTTCTAGTAGTATTAATTTTTGTTAAAAATTGTATGTATATTAATTAAATGTAAATTGTTTCAGATTCAGAATATAATACAGAAACGCAAGGCGCCACAAGCGACTGACGAACCTTCTTACAAGTCTGCTAAATATTAACATTACATTACTTCAAATAAAACATATTGTAGGACTATTATTTTGCCTTTAGCCCCCTCTGTTCTTTGCTATAGAAATACCTTTATCTGTTTTGTAACCTGAAAACCAAGCAAGAATTTAAATAATATAAGATGTAGCATCTAGAACAATGACATGACATGTTTATTAAGCCTAGATGTATTTTTTATCCCTCTCACACTTTACCGTTGTAACCGGCCAGAAAGAAACAGAAAATATAAGAGTGGTCGTTCAAATGAATTAATTGTTCGTTTAATTCAAGGTTAAATTTCTTGTTTTCAATTATTTCTTTTAGATCCAGTGTTTCAATACAAGATTATTGGTATGACAACATATTTATTTTAAGATATCCAGTTATGGTAGATTTATCTCAAACGTGACATCGTGAGACTACGAAAATGATTTTACAATCGACATTCACCATTATATATATGTCGCGTTCGACTTAAATGAAGCCGCGAGAATCAGGGTTCTGTTCCCCAATCCTCATGCTTTAGACATTTAAACTCTAATAGACAAATGTGGAAATAACAAAAGAAATCACCATTTTTATTCGATAAATGTCTATTAGAGATAAATGTCGAAATAATGTCAGAAAACTAATGAAATTCTTATTTTATTTTCGACATATTATGTCTATTGGGACCCTGGTGTCGCGGCACTGAGCAGGTAGACTGTGTGTGTTCGTATGTTTTTTTTTATCCTAAAATAGGCTTGCGCTTGACCACAACTTGCCTGATGCGAAGCAATGATGCAATCTAAGATGGAACGCGCCTACTGGGTAAGTCAATTGGTAATACCAATTCACTCGTTACTTGAAGACTGGCAGATTATAGCTATCGGGAACATATTATGCCGGCAGCGAATTTCACAACTTGGCAGTTCGCACAATGAAAGTGGAAGCAAAGCGCTTTGTGCGTACCCGTGGAATTTCCACGATATAAAGGTGGCGCATAGCCGTACCTCTACTTACACAGTCTCCAAAACTGCTGAATTATTTAGTATAAGTTTCGGATGAGAGATAATACAGATATGATCGTACAGATTTTCATAATATTGTACTGTTTATGTATGATAATAAAATTGTTTATTAGTAATATTGCTTGTAAGTACATAATGTGATGTATTTGTAAATATAATTATGTGAGCGACATATTTTGTTTTTTTTATCTGTGTTACCCCTAGTAAGTGGTATACATATATCTACTTTTTACTTAGAAACGAAGCTTAGGTTAAGAATAGTGTAACGGGTACAGAGCTTGAAACGGCTGAATTAAGTTAAATAGGAAATATAGATTTTTTTATATTAACGCAAAGATATTTAAAAATAATATAAAGTAATAAAAGAAGATTCTAAATACCACCTACTTTTCGCCGGCTATGTTTAGGCCCCATACGCAGGGGCATTCTTCAAACTTTTTTTTTCTAAGCCTTACGAAGGAAATCGTTTGCTCGTACAACCTATGACCTCGCGGTTATTACGCTTTACACTACCACCAAGCCAAATGGGACCATTTGGGAATAAATTCATTTCAAAACCGAAAAAGGTATAACTAATAGTAGATTTCAATAGAATTGTTCGAACACCAATCTGCTTTAATATAGGGGTCAACTGACTGCCGGAATGTTAATTAAACCTGCTGTTAAACTAGGTAATCATCAATGTGACTGAGACTGCGACCCTATTGTTGCTAAGATTGAATTAAGTGTTTACATACACTGGTGCCACTGGTGGTAGTTCACTGAGTGTTCTTACAAAGTTGCAACAATAGGTGATAATACCCGACTAATTAATTGTATGAGATGTGCTGAAACAATAGGAGGTATATAATTTCCGGCAAACGCATGTGATCGAGCGCAGGTCGGTCGGACGTCCGCTTCACGCTCGTCTGTTGAGGAAATTCTCTCGGTCACCACTGTCACCGGCGACCTTCAGTTTTCACCAGGAGTGCGGCATTCCGTCACGTCGGGAGTTGTGACGCGACTGTGAGAGAAACGCGACCGAATTCGCGACGATGGGCTCGCTTGACACAATGCCGGTTCATCGGCACGGTGCGGCGCGGCGCAGCTCGCAGGTGCGTGTGCGCAGGTCGGCCCCTCGCCCCCCCGCGCGCCGCAGGACGCCATCTTGAATTCCGCTCACCCACCTCAGACCCGCGGCCGACTCGCGCTCGCCGCACGTACCCACCGCGAGTGCACGTCGCGCGACTAATTGTGTTCCGAAGTGATCAGTGGTGATGTTGTGAGGGTGTCGGGCCCCGGTGAGTGACATGGAGTCGACGCCGATATGTCGGTGCCGCGTGCTGTACCTCGGCTCGGCGGTGCCGCAGCAGAGCAAGGACGGCCTGCAGGGCATCCAGGAGCCGCTGCGTGAACTGTACCCGGAGAAGGGTGCGACGAGCGGCGGTATCGACTCGTGGCTCTCGGTCTGGTCCAACGGGATCCTGCTCGAGAACGTGGACGAGGGCGGTGCGCGCGTCGCGCGGTTCTTTCCGATCTCGAGCCTGCACTACTGCGCGGCCGTGCGGCGCGTGGCCGTGGAGGGTGCGGCGCGCTTCCTGCCGCTGGACTCTCCGTTCGCGCGCGCGCCGGCGCCGCGCCGCCCGCCCCTGTTCGCGGCCGTGCTGCGGCGCACGCGCGGCATCAAGGTGCTCGAGTGTCACGCCTTCGTGTGCCGGCGCGAGGCCGCCGCCAACGCGCTCGTGCGGTGCTGCTTCCACGCGTACGCGGACAGCTCGTACGTGAAGCGGCTCGAGGCGGAGCGGGCGCCGCCGCAGCCCGACCTCGACGAGGAGCTCGAGGCGTACGACGGCGACGAGAACCACAAGGTGTGGGTCGGAGACACCGAGCGCGACGACCAGCCCGACGACCTGCCGCCAGCCGCACGCGCACCGCGACCGCGACAGATCACGCGGCCCGCCTCGGTGCCGCCGCCGCCGCCTCCGCCCGAGGAGCCCAAGAAGAAGCCCCCGACCAAGAAGACGAAGAAGAAGTCTTCGTCGTCGATGGACGAACAATACGGTGGGTCGGCCACGACGGGGCGGTCGCTGGGGCGGGCGGCGCCGGGCTGGGCGCGGCCGGTGCTACTGCTGCACGCGGGCGCCACGCTGCCGCCGCGCGCCGCCACGCTGGGTCACCGCCCTCGCCTGTCGGGCGGTCCGCCGGCACCCTTCCCGCCGGGGCCCCCGGGTCCCCCCGGGCCTCCGGGGCCCCCTGGAGCTATGCCAGTACCGCTGGCGGGGCGTGGGCGGATCCAGTACGCGACAGTGGACCCCCGCCGCTCGAAGCCGCCGCCGGGCGCGCTGAAGGCGGCGCAGAGTATGACGGGACTGGAGGCGGCGGACGACCCGGGCGGTATCTACCGCAAGAAGGGACATCTTAACGAGCGCGCCTTCTCCTACAGCATCCGCCAGGAGCACCGGAGCCGCTCCCACGGATCTCTCGCCAACTTAAAGTTCGCAGCTCCGCCTGAGGTCAGTCTAAGCTCTCATTCATTATAATGAAATACGATATATCTGAATCGTTTTACAGTTTCAAAGTTAAAAGTAGAATCTACCTACATTTGTTTAATGATTTACTACTTCACACGAATCGCAGGTTTTTGCTAACAGATTGCAAAACGATACTGTACCTACCTACTGTAAAGGTGTCATTGCATGACCTCAGGCGATCATGTTTTGTACCTACTTACCTACCTACTTAACTGTTTTTATTTAAATAACATTAATGTTTATTGTTGTGCAAAACCTAAGAAGAATTATTACTGCATCAAATGCCATTAAGCGATTGTTAATGCTAAAATATCACTGATTATGTAAGAACTATCGTAACATCATAATCAAACATCACAAGCAGAAAAATGATGTCTAGAAATTCATGGCCACTGTTGATTGTTCACAGAAATTATCAGCAGAACACATAAGCTTTACTTTAGACCTTCAATTCTGCTTACCTTTCGAGGAGGATAGCGTGATAATACTTGTTACGTGTCAAACACGATCTATTCTATGGGCGTGTAACTTCACGACCCAAGGTGAGGCGTAGTTTCAACACAAAACGTGCCACAAACATTTTGTTGTATTAAACATTGTCCTGTCGGTATAAACTCTCAGTAATTTACTATTTAAGTACGTACTTGTCAGATTCACGTGGGATCTCATGACAAATGCGAAAATATGTAAAAACATTTATAATCAATCTGCGTGTAATAAGGTTCAAAAGTCTTTTCAAGGTCTGTAAAATAAATAGTTAAAAAGCGTATTAAATATAATATTACCTACAATACCAATATTATTCTTCAGAGGGAAGAATTTTGAAAACCGGCCCGAATAAGACTATTTTATGAACCGAAAACATATAAAAGAAACATCAAATTTTAAAGCTTATATCTTTTTGAAATCAGTTTACATTTCTTACAAATATTTTAACTTAAAATATCCTCTGTATCATTGTGGAATATTTCACTCTTAAGCAGGTAGCAAAGTTAACCAACAATAAAACGTCAAACAGGTAAATGAAGGGTCTGCTACCTGTTTGCTGTTTACCTCTAGATGATAACGATGCAAATTCACTGAAACATTGATTACTTTGTAACTAAAATGTGTTGCGAGTTGCAAACACTGTGTATCTTTATAGTTAGGGTTCAATAGAAAGCGATAACTTCATTAAAAAACAAATACATTTTTTAATATTTCGAAGGTTTTTAGATGTTGTAATTGAATAATTCATAATTCATAATAATTCATCTTTTATTTATTGTTCATAAACATGGGATTCAAAAAGATGATGACATAGGTATAAATTAGACGAGTATGCAATGTTTTACCATAAGACGTATGAATATTGTAATGTTGAATTGCTATCCAAAACGAGTGTAATATCAAGGCGTCAGGGTTTTTTCCAAGTGTTTGTCAATTTGATGTCACTTTAACCCTTTTTTAGTGTCCGACTGCTGGGCACAGGTCTTCTCCCCACTATCATACGACTTGAGAGAGTTTAGGCCTTAATCTACACACGCTGGTCAAGTGTGGGTTGATGGATGTCACATGTCTCCGAATGATTATTTCTTAGACATGCCGGTTTCCTTCACCGATATTACGCAGCGGTGATGAAACAATTCACAAAAAGTTGTGTGGGCACGACTGTGGATCAAACTCGCCACCATAATATTAAAAAGGAGAGGCCAACACCGTTGCCCAATTTAATGTAGTGAAACTAAATAAGTATGAAATCGACTATTCTAGAGTTTGTTTACAAAGTTTTCATCGTTGATTGGAACAAGGTATAACATGTTATGTTGTGAGGTGGCAACACACAACCACAAGTACAACACCTACCACAGGTGATAACAATGCAAATTTATTGAAGTACCTAACTTCAAACATCGCTCTTGTTTTCAGTTACCTATTATCAACTTCAAACAACTCTGAGTGTAAAGCATTTTGTTGTGTAAAAGTGTGCATACAAACCACAAAACAGTGCCCCCTGATCCCCTAAAACTGGAGTATCCAGCAACGTCCTGGGCAGCCCTCATGGCAGTTGCCACAGTACTTGATTGGTTCGACCGTCCTCCGACGGCGCACTGAAAAAGTCGGGTGAACCAAAGTCCCTTCCAACCGATTGGGTTAGGTCAACCGCAAAAAAAAACCACAGTAATTTCTGTGATATTCTTTTGCAAATCATCATCTGGGTATCATACACTACGCTTGCTAAACGAGGTCTACACTTAGAACTCCGTCATCCCAGGAGATATCAGTCCTCCACATCAGCTTGGTAATCCTATGATTTCGAATTATATCCTTTACGTGGTACTTATTGGGGTAAAAAATATAAGCCTATGTGTTAATCCATACTATAATCTATCTCTGTGCTAAATTTCATACAATTCCGTTCAGTAGTTTTTGCGTGACAGAGTAACATACTTCCATACATTCTAACAAACTTTCGCGTTTATAATATTAGTTGGACTAGCTTTTCGCCTGTGTGATTTTATATGGTGCTCAGCTGTGGGATTAAAGTAGCTTATAACCTTCCTCAATTAATGGAATATCTAACAGTGCAAACGTTTTCAATTCGGATCAGTAGTCCCTAAGATTTGCACATTCAACCAAACAAACAAGCTCTTCAGCTTTAGAATTAGTATAGATTCTTTTAGGTAAGTACTCTTGTGACGTTTCCGTATCTTTGCAAATAAAGTTTAGGAAGAAAGATTTGCTAACTACCTCTGTCTATCTTCGGGTAATATAAGCTTGAGCATAGTTTGCGCTATATATTGCGTACACAAGTTAGTACAGATGGTTCAACAAACTGTATTGCGTCAGACTTACAGGGGTGACAGCGTTAACATTAGTTTTAATAAAGGCTAAATAAATGACAAAATAAACGACTTTAGAAAACAAACTTTTGTTGAAAATGATAATTATATAAAAGCATGTAGTAAAGCGTTAACTCGATGTGTTTTTTTTTAGTTTAGTTTAGGAATTCTTGTAATCATCTTTTAACTCCCGTCATCATCAAAGTGGCTCCATGGTGCCATATTATGGTATTGTCACGGGAGAATAGACTTTGAAAGACTGAACTTCAGAATCAATCGTAAAGAACTATTTCTATTTCACCTTCTATCAAGATTTTATCCATACAGATACACTGCAAGTTAAATAAAAGATTGAGGTAAACAATAATTACTTAACGAACACATTTTCGATTAGTTAATTCATTGATTTCAAATTCAAAGTTAATAAAAGTGTTAGGTAAACACTGGATCTTTTTTGCGGTTATCTCCTGCACTATGCGCCACCAAGGCAATCAATAATGTTATGATATAAAATTGCGAACACTTGCAGCCCTACGGGTGACATGTTGGAACTGGTTAGACGGGCCGACTAATCGATGTTACCGCAGCCTCCCGGTTGTGACATCTAGATAACTGCAGTAAAGCCTCTACCACACATGCGCTATATATTTTTTATATACTAATTTGGCAAGCAAACATATTTCTTGCTTGATAATAAGCCGTCCTAACGTATGGAATAAAAAAAGGGCCAGCTGAAAATCGGTGCTGTGCGCTAAGTACAGCAATTATCGAGCTGGATCCCGTGTTGCATGCTAAAACTTGTGATCAATAATTTACTTCGTGTCATGTTATATCTATAGCGTGTAACAAAATAAATGATTTAAATGTACGCAAAATCAGAAAAATCTGTTGCGCGATGCGGATCTTTAAGGGCATGTACAAAATAAAAGCAGGTAGCTTGCGCTGACTGCCAACGCAAGTAATTTCCTTCATAACAGTGGGCTGGTAAAAGAGCGTAGTCTGTGCCCTACGTCTTAAGTCGGGGTACGTCTATTAAGGCTTACTGCAGATATTGTATTAGGCATAGGTACGCTTAATAATGAAAGAAAAGAAATGGAGGGCCCGTACATAAAATCGTCCATTTCTTTTCCTAATGTGCAGTGCATGATGTGGCAACAACTGAGACTGCACAGCACTGTTAAAAACTCTAATGAATCATATTAACTTGTCGCCTAAGAATAAGATGCTGAAAATCGTAGTTTGTAATAAGTTGAATCTTTTATGCGATCTTCATTATCCACGTCTGCAAATACCTTATTTATAACCATAGCCTGTAGCTTATACTGTGGTAGTATGTGGACAGGAATTTTTACTACCAGTTACTACCTGATGTTTAAAACAAGCCACAATATAAGATAACTTACCTTGTTTATCGTTTTGGCTAGTCTCCAAAACATTATATCTACGGCTGAGGGACAGAATTGATAAGCAGTGCTTAGATTAAAGGACACGGGTCATATCTGGATAAAACGTATAAATTTTCAGCAAATCTATACCTATCCATAGAAAATCCATACCCATATCATCACTTTAACCCTTTTTAGTGTCCCACTGATGGGCACCGGTGTTCCCTCAACTATCTTATGAGTTGAGAGAGTTTAGGCCTTAATCCACACACGTTGGCCAAGTGCGGGTTGATGGATGTCACATCTCCTCGAATGGTTAGTTCTTAGACGTGCCGGTTTCCTTACGATATTTTCCTTCACCCCCTTGCGGGGTGAGTTTTGGAAAACCCTTTTTTAAACCTCTCACTGAACATATGTGTTAAAATTGGATTCACAGACCCAGCAGTTTGGGCTGTTCGTTGATATGTTAGTCAGTCAGTATCTTATGTTATAAAAATAATAATAAAGACATAAGATAAACCGTTTATGATGTTATTGAAATATTTAAATAAAATTATAAGTTCTGATTTATAGAATGTGCGTGTGCGCCGAATGCGTGTGCGCGTTGATGTCTTTTGTATAGGAATCTTATAAAACTTTTTTTTCTATAATATTTTATTTAGTATATCAGTATGTTTTTACACGCATTACTTTTAAAATAATGAAGCAATTTTGACTTGATATGCTTAACTGCCCTTAAGTAAATTGCAGGAATAAAGTTCTAAACGGCATCCATATTAGATAAATAGATAATTTAAAAACCCTGACAAAAAAGAGGGGGGAAAAGTTTGACGTGTGTTGTATCTGTGTACAAGTTTATTGCCACGTACTGCCTTAACGGATCGACCGATTTAGATACGGTTTTGTTTGAAAGCTGAAGTGATAGTTATGATTCTTAGCTATAAAAAATATTATATCAAATATTCTTAGTGACTTAAAATAACCGCTTGGCATTAGCTTGAAAAGGTACAATTTATGATGATCAAAAGCCAATGTAAAAATGTCATAGTAACATTTTCTACTGTAAGATAAAGATCTACACATACATCTACAATGTTTACCTTACAGTAAACAAATACAGCAGAGGTGGCACAGGACCGAGTCCTGCCTTTGAAATATTATCTAATATATAAAATTTCCATGTCACAATGTTTGTTACCGTACTCCTCCGAAACGGCATTACCGATTTTTACCAAATTTTATATGCGTATTCAGTAGGTCTGAGCATCGGCTACTATCTATTTTCCATACCCCTAAGTGATAAGGGTTGTTCACCCTTAATTTTTTTTTTAATTTTTGGACAATTTGCATTAGTAATACGCGGTACGAAGTTCGCTGGGGCAGCTAGTTATTATATATGTTAGGCGGGTTTGATGGGCGATGGATGGATGGGACGATCGGGTGTTCGGGCTATTCCTAAAGAAAAGTACTGTGAGGAAATTGACACGTGTAAAAACTAATCAAACGCACTTGGCTAGCATGTGTGGATTAAGGTCTAAACTCTCTCAACTATCTTAAGAGTTGAGAGAGTGAAAGACCCGTGCCCAGCAGTGGGACACTAAAAAGGGTCACGTACTTCACTTCAACCCTTTTTAGTGTCCCACTGCTGGGCACGGGTCTTCTCTCAACTATCTTAAGAGTTGAGAGAGTTTAGGCCTTAATCCACACACGCTGGCCAAGTGCGGGTTGGTGGATGTCACATGTCCTCGAATGATTAGTTCTTAGACATGCCGGTTTCCTCGCGATGTTTTCCTTCACCGATATTGAGCAGCGGAGATGAAACGGTTCACACAAAGATGTGTGGGCACGACCAGGATCCGAACCCGCTACCTTATTTTTCTAAGGCGTGGCCCGTACCGCTGCGCCACCACTGCTCACGCTGCGCCACCGCTGCTAAAAAGGGTAGAAGTGAAAAAAATAGATTAATTATCACGTGATCAATGAGAGTAAAAAAAAACTTATTTAGTAAAACTAAACTACTCTTTAGTGTCACACTGCACTACTTCGCTAATCTAATACAGCCTGAGACTTCCATTGTCACGGTAACCAACTTCACAACGTAGAAAAACACGCGAAAATATACCTTAGCTGCATTGAAATAAAAGTTATATTATATGTATTTTATAGTTTTGTTTATCACGTCCCACGCGCGGTTGCGGTCAATGTTCTTAGTGTAACGTTGTAACGGGGTGAAAAAAGTATTAAATTCAGTACTAACACAATTTTTTATGAGTGAAAGTATGTCTGTTTGTTGTTAGCATGAAGTTCTAAGTAAAACTAGAGACTACAACTTCAAATTAACCCCTTTCGCTCTCTGTGGATAGGCCCTCTCTGTCTAACATACTCAAAAGGAAAGGGAGACAGTGATATAATTTGTCTTCAGTATTTCCAAGTGGCGTCAATTGAGTTTTTTTTATACAAGCCGCTATTTTTACCGACTTCAAAAAGTTATGCCCGAAGAAACATAAATATATACAAATATTCAAATAGAGAGCAGCGATGGCGCAGCGGTACGAGCCTCGCCTTAGAAAAATAAGGTCGTGAATTCGAATCATGGTCGTGCCCACACATCTATGTGTGAATTGTTTCATCTCCGCTGCTCAATATCGGTGAAGGAAAACATCGCGAGGAAACCGGCATGTCCAAGAACTAATCATTCAAGGTCATGTGACATCCACCAACCCGCACTTGGCCAGCGTGTGCGGATTAAGGCCTAAACTCTCTCGACTCAAAAGATAGTTAAGAGAAGACCCGTGCCCAGCAGTGGGACACTAAAAGGGTTGAGGCGATTCAAATAGGGAATGTCCTCCGTTTTGAAGTCGGCTAAAAAGAAACGTTTATTGAATGAAATGCAAACTGGGTAAATATTGGTAGAAACTGGCGACCGGTAATGTATTAAATATTGGTTTTTCTGTTCATACGTTTGTTTAGTCGATTTGTATAGATAATATTTGAACAATGGGGTGGCCTATATTAATGATGGTTCATCGTGAGATACTGTCTGTCTTATTAATAAAAAAATTATGAAACTCTTTAGTTAAATTGAAACAAAACTACTTTTCAGCGGATTTTATCGCGGTTTATTTTAGATTTTAGATCCCGAAGTTTCAAAGTCTTTTCAGACTTCATGTTCACGAGTGTCCCCCATTTCAATATGTAATATTCGCGTATATCTAAGACAATACTCATTAGTTAAAATTGACTTTGTCTCTTTCTTATTAGTACAAATGT
Source organism: Meganola albula (assembly GCA_936450015.1). NCBI lineage: Eukaryota > Metazoa > Arthropoda > Insecta > Lepidoptera > Nolidae > Meganola > Meganola albula. Next base: position 1,616,766 of record OW388161.1, on the reverse strand, counting down.
CAAGATAACAGACAAAGACAAACGAATTATAAGCTATTTTAGCTATAATGAGCATAATAATATAAGATATTTATGAATACGGGGCCCCGTATACCCCCGCGAACATATTCTATGTTCCCACTCCCAGCGTCGCTGTCAATCTTGGCTTACAGTGGCTTAAGCCCCAAATAAAAAAGTGATAGTTTATTAGTAGATAAAATATTTTCAGTGTGGCAGTTTCCTTTGTTTATTATCCTTATGTCAGATACGGAAAATATAAGATTGTCACGTGATATTTCGTAGGTACATTTCTTTTCGGTTTTTGGTTTTCGCTTATCTATGTCAAAAGAAATTAACATATCTGGGCCTCTAAATTTGTCTATCAGCCCAGATATGTTAATTTTTCTGGCAAAAAATATGTCTGACATTTTGCATATCTGACATAGGGTGTGTAAATCTTTCTGAGGGTACCCGAAATCATAAATAAACTTAAATATCGATTGAATCTGGTTTAAAAACTAGATAGAACTTCATAAAATTCCTCCAAAACAAGACTTGGGGGAATGTATCTAGAAGACTGGCGGCATGGCTCTTTGTTAACTACTGAAATTTCAGACTCCCTTTATTCTACAGCCAGTGAGCGGGCACCCTCTGTAGTACCCCTAGTATTGTACGAGTTCGTAAACACGAAAAACATATTTAACCTGTCAAAATATTATCTAAAATTAAGTTTTTTCGTAGAAAATATTCTTAATTTAGGAAATAAAATCCTAGAAATATAATAAAATAAATTGGAAATCAACTAGGTAAAATGATTTGTAGATAGTTTTGTATTTCGACTCATCATCATGGTCTTAATTGTTACTGATGGTATTCGAAACATTTTTCGTATTAACAATTAGTACTAAGAGTAGTGGACCCGATAAGGTATTTCGCAGGGTGCTACAGTTCGGCCCGCACCACTGTTAGGTTGGCTGAAAGATTTGAAGTCAGATAAGTGATTAGACAGTTTATTTTGATTTGGTAGAACATTTCCATAACTTTGTAATACCATAACGTTATAACTGACCGTTAAACGCCCCTAACAAACACTTTCGCTGCGAAATTTCATAACATTCTTCTTATTATTCCACAACACATAGGTTACAATTACTTGCGGTAATTGATTCTCTTTCCAAGCGAATAATCACGACTTATTCTATGTGAAACTTAAGTAGACGTATAAAAAGAGGTTGTTCACATAGGGTTTTAGAAGTTATCTCTATTTGTACTCTTGTTTTTTTTTCTTTTACATTTGTTTTTTTTCTCTCTCTTTCTATGTGTTTCTTTTTTATCATTTAATTTTGTGTGTCATGTCGTTGTCAAATAAATATTTTTCTTTTTTTTTTTTCTTATTTATGTGATGCAATGGTCAAATTCTCTCTCGAATTGTGTTGCCGTATATCGTGATACTAAATAAAACAAACAATCGTACTACCCACTATTGTTTCGCATTGTCTCGCAACGATGCTCATTAACTATTTAATCAGACTATTGTATTTCATGCGGCTCCGGTCGACTGGTTAGGAGATAATTAGCAAATTGGCTTATACTAAGCATAAATAACAATGGTAAGGTTTTTAACTTATATCAGTTTATGAATGTAATGACAGAGAGGAAGGTTCAAATAATTTAATCGAGAAAATTATACCATCAATCTTGTGTTAATACAAATTTGAACTAGTGACATGAGAAATACAAATTCAAATATTTATTTGCGTAAAACATGGTATACAATGTTGCCACAATATAATAATATAAAGGCTTTTGAAGGTTTTAGACTAAAAATATCAGGATAAGCAAACAACTTTAGGTAGGCGTGAATAATCAAGTAAGAAGACGGTATTTCAATAAAATAACTACGGCAAATATCACTTCGCCCCAATCTCTCGATAGCACAATCATGAATTCTACCAGTTAATTACAGATTGTTGAGATTACGTTGGATTATAACGTAACGTTCACCGAGCACGTTGTTGCATCTGCTTTTCCCGACACAACGGTCCAACACCTTGTGTTAGCCATTCTAAGATGGCCGCTTCACTCGTGCTCGGTGTTCATTCGTTTGTTCATATTGTCATTTTCGAGGGACAGCTGACTTCAAAGACGGACGCGATGACAGTATAAAATGACTGCTGATGCATTGAGTTGTAGATGTGCCAACCAATATGAGATCATTCATGTTTTGCTTACAAATAAAGCATGCAAAATAATCACGAAATTAACATCATAATTTATGTTCTAAATATGCCTTAATACTATAAAAATTATTGAAATTATTCCTTAACACTACACGACTAAGGCTGCACTTTACTTCTACCCATTTCACAATTTTTCACTACTGAAGTTTTCCTCGTGCTCGTTAATAAAAGTCCATACAAGCCGATTCCGATCGACTTCCCTTTAGGAATTGATTAATATCGTTTACTAAATTAAAATTTTGTAAAGCCTAACTTACTTGACTTTGAAATGGCATCAAAAATAATCACTACATAGTTTAAAACAAAGTCGCTTAGATCTTTAAAACTACGCAACAGATTTTGATGCGGTTTTTTAATAGATAGAGTGATTCCAGAGGAAGGTTTTTAAGTATAACACATTGCACCCGTGCGAAGTTGGGGCGGGTCGCTAGTTATCTATAAATGAAAGGGGTGGTCACCATAGAAACATCGGTGACTTTTTCGAAGAGTTTTGCTCCGGCTTCCCTTTTCAGATTTCCACCCACCGCCACTGGAACTTACTATTATACAGGTAATTACTATTTTTTTTTATTCTATAATAGGTTTGCGCTTGACCACAACTTGCCTGATGTGAAGCAAATAGCAATGTTGCAGTCTACGATGGAACGCGCTTACCTAATACATACCGATTCACTCGTGACTTGAAGACAGGTAGATTATAGCTATCGGGAAACAGAGGTGCTGGCAACGAATTCCACAACTTGGCAGTTCGCAGAATAAAAGTGTAGGCAAAGCGCTTTGTGCGTGCCCGTGGAATTTCCACCATATATCGGTGGCGCATAGCCTCTAGTTGTCCGATGGAAGACTAATAATAATAATAATAATTTTTATAATCATTAGTACCCCTACTACTTACGTGAAAACTCATAAAGTTGTAGTTACTACTGTTCACGAAATTTCTATTACAAACAAAACAAGTCATTACATTGTAACAAATTACTCCGTACCTATGTATTGTACTAGACGGAGGTGATTTCATAGTTTCGTAACTAGAAATTATAATTTCAGAGCAATAATAATTTCTCTCACATCCTCTATAAAAGAGAAAAAGATGTCTTATGTCTCTGCTTATCATCAGATCGGCTCGTTGAGTGTTATATTTACGACCTACTTGCATTTTATTGATCGTAAAACTAGTGGTAGTAATTAATTTAATTGTAATAATAAACTAAACAGAATGAAACCAACTATATTAAATTAAATATCTACGTCTCCCCCCCCTAGCAGCGGTTTCCTAGTCTAACCAAACTAGATACAGACAAAATATCGATCAGACGCAATTTTCTTTAAATATTGTATGACATTGTAATTGTAAAAAGTTTGCGGGGATATAGGGAACGAGAAATAAGAACATAAATAGGGATTTTTTTATTCTGAAATAGGCCTGTCTGATGTTAAGCAATGACATAGCCTACTTTGGGACTCCTTTGTGGTAAGAAACCATAAAGGAGCAATAATTCCGACCCATCCTCTTAAATGGTGTCACCAAACATCGCACCGGTACACGGCAACGCCGCTTAGCGGTGCGGCTTAGTCTAAATAAATTATAAAAAAATAAATAATAGCTAATTTTAGTTGGTTCATTCAAGTTCTTGTGCTTGATTGAACGAATCTAAATTAGCTTGTGGTCAAACAGTATTTAGTGGTAAAAGACATGAGGCGAGCGCGAGTGACTGCTTTTCGGTGTCTATAGGTAGGTATCTGGTTCATTGGCAGGCAGGAGATAATACTAATATAGCTCTGCAGTGTGTGTGTGCGCGCAAACTCTCTCAGAATGCTGTGGAACGGGCTGGCAGGTACGATCGATCAGAGACCGGGCGCAGGATCGACGGCTTAATGTACTCTCCGAGGCATGGAGTACACTTCATTTTTATTTAGAACTTTTTATACTTTAAGTGTGGTAGGATTCACCTCAACATACGTGAATAAAGTTTTTTGTCTTTGTCACACAATGCCAACACTATTCTGTTCCTTATAATTTCAATGTTAAGGTTTAATATGCTTTAGTTATTCTGATATACACTGACTGACATAAAAATTAGAGGCCACTACAGCCATACAACATATTATTAGTCAAAACATAGGTTCGCATAGTACTACGGTTATCAATGTTCTAAAAAACTAATATGCGTATCTTATGTACTTCAATTAACATTAACGGGACTCCCGGTCACTGTGTAGGGCTGTCAATATGTGTCATAAGATTTTACCATTTTACTGTATACAACTTGGACCAAAAACGCTATTTTACTTGAAACCAGACATTCTTCAGGTTCAAATTGATTTACAATTATAATAATTATAATTTAATACGATTTTTGATGTGTCAGGTTTTTGCAATAATTTCGCGTCGCACAACCCTAATCAGCGGTTTTTCTGGACTCTCTTTGATCTCATAAAAGATGTGACAAATAAATGACAAATGAGGGTCTCTTCAAAAGTTAGGGTTGTCTAAGAAAATAATTCTTTCTTTTTCTAATTAATTTATTAGAATTTAAACGTCACAATACATTTTTTATTCTTGAATAGGCTGGCGCTTTACTACAACTTACCTGATGTTAAGCACCGATTAATGTACCGATTCGCTCGTGATTACGAATGACTTTCGGTGAGAAGGTGGCAGTGAAATGAGGCTCCTTAAGGTTGAAACAATTGGAGCAACAATTTCGACCCACCCTCTTAATTAAATGGTGTCACCAGACATCACACCGGAACACGGCAAGGCCGCTTGGCGGTGCGGCTTTGTCTGATGGGTGGTCACTAACCACGGCCGAAGCCTACCACCAGTTAATTACCAGTAAACATAATTTCTAGTTGACTTAGATGGCTTACATAACGTAATATTTTAGGTAATTAAATTCAAATAAGAAATAAACTTTGGTGCGAGTGTCGCAACTTCCATAAGCATTGTCGTTTCCTATAATATTAACTATGGTTAGAGCTAGTATAGTATTGTATTAGTGTACTTAGTTTGACTATGAGCGATTGAGCTATTTCAATCGCTACTACAACTAGTTATTGTTAGATAACCGCTATCGGTTACCTATCAATAACTAGTTATCAAAGACGACGACGGGCCGGTGGCGTGGTCGGTAAGATACTTGCTTTTCACGCCGCAGGTCGTGGGTTCGATTCCCACCAAAGACAAACATTTGTTTAAATATGTCTGTTTGTCTTGTGTCTGGGTGTAATTGTCTATATTTAAGTATATATTTACAAAAGAAAAGTATTATATGTAGTATATTACCAGTTATCTGGTTTCCATAGTACAAGCTCTGCTTAGTTTGGGATCAGATGACTGTGTGTGTTAATGTTCCACTATATTATTATTATTATTATTAAAGATGGCAACAATACAGACCCATGACAATCCCGTGTTATTTGGAAACATAGTATAATTCTGTCAACCCTATCTAAAGTTACAATCAATATAGCGGTACAGATTTGAGGTACGTTACAAACAGCTGACTTTGTGTCAGACACATTTTTTACTGTTTCTCTCTGGGAACTAACTAGATGGAACCTCATTGAGAATAATAAAACAATTCAGGTTTTTTATTACAATAAAAACGAGTTGTTTTCAACTGTTTTTGGTTTAAATTAATCTACATTTTAAACTTATATAAGTTACAATATAAGTTAAAGATACTTATATTTTGGTTTAAGTTTAAACCATCTTTCAATAAAAAAATGTCTATCTACCATCATCAATTATTTACGGGCCCGTGGCGTGGACGGTAAGATACTTGCTTTTCACGCCGCAGGTCGTGAGTTCGATTTCCACCCAATCAGACATTTGTGTAATGAACACGTCTGTTTATCTTGAGTCTGGGTGTAATCATCTAACCGTCTAACATTGTTAAAGAGATGTGCTATGAAATTACGCGGCTTCAAGCTAGCAGTGCTCACGCTTGTTGGATCAGGGTAGACTTTATTAACTTCATTTTAATACTATCTCTTACATTTCGTGCATCTCAGAAGCCTCGAGCACCGCCGCATAGTTGCTAGTCTTTCGGTTTTTTACCGGATATATTTCGGAGAGTGTGCGTTGGAATTACACAATCTTATTCCCCCATCCCCGTTTTTCCATTGGACAAGTAGAGGTACGACTATGCGCCACCGTTATATGGTGGAAATTCCACGGGTACGCACAAAGCGGTTTGCGTCTACTTTCATTGTGCGAACTGCCAACTTGTGGAATTCCCTGTCGGCATCTACGAGTATGTTTCCCGATAATCTGCCGGTCTTCAAGTCACGAGTGAATCGGTATTTACTGTCGGTAGACTGCATCATTGCTTCATATCAGGCAAGTTGTGGTCAAGTGTGTAGCCTATTTTAAGAAAAAAAAAGAAGCCTATTCTTGGAAGCTACATTCTTCTAGTGATCAGTATTTGTCGTTCTCACGCCCACACAGCTACAAGTTATACAGTTGCTTCGGAATGCGGACCACAAACTCAGCTATTCAACCATCGAAAGTAGAAAATAATATGTTAAAAACTTCTATGACAAGATTATACTAAAAAGAGTTTTATAGACTGTGATTTTCGTATAATCACAGTATATAGAACTCTTCTTAGTATAATCACCCATTTTTTTTTATGGCAGGTCTCGGGCAAAGGATCAGTATTGCCATCCAACATACCAATGCTGCTGGTCTTCTGGGTACGTTCCCGAAAGATAACGATGGGGAAGAATTTTTAGATGCATTAGTGTAGTAGGTTAGGTATTAGTTAGTTTAGTTCTTTACTAGCTTTCCGCTGCGTTTACGCCCGCGTGAACTACATATCATGCCCAGCAGTGGGCATGATATTAGTAGCTTTTAGCCTTCCTCAATAAATGGGCTATCTAACAGTGCAAGAATTTTTCAAATCGTACCAGTAGTTTCTGAGATTAGCGCATTCAAAAAAACAAACAAACTCTTCAGCTTTATAGTATTAGTTAGTTTAGTGTTGAGATTGTTATTTAGTTAAGTTATTTTTCTTATGCAACGGTGGCGCAGCGGTACAGACCTCGCCTTTGAAAAATAAGGTCGCGGGTTCGAATCCTGGTCGCGCCCACACTTCTTTGTGTGAATTGTTTCATCTCCGCTGCTCAATATTGGTGAAGGAAAACATCGTGAGGGAACCGGCATGTCTAAGAACTAATCATTCGAGGACATGCGACATCCACCAACCCGCATTTGACCAGCGTATGTTGGTTAAGACCTAAACTCTCTCTACTTGTGTGATAGTTGAAAGAAGACCCGTGCCCAGCAGTAGGACACTAAAAAGGGTTGAATTGAGAAGTGAAGTTATTTTTCTTGTCCAATTGCATCTTTATGTTGTAAATATATGTACCTATATAATAAAAATAGTATAATTCTAAGCGCTATGTCCTTGTTTGGCCTCTTGACTTTGACCCGAGCGTTACATCACTATACATGCTCAATACATAATTTAATCTTGAATTTTAATTTCTGTTATTATTTCTTTGCCTCACGAGTTCGTTTTTACTGTTATATAAGTTCAATGTTATAAGTATACAGAAATCAAATATTAAGTCATATCTATTATGCTGTTCTGTGCAACATTGTCTGCACTATTTATTTATTTACTAGTGGCCCGCCCCGGCTTCGCACGGTTAGATATCGGTATTATACAAAATTTGTAATCATCATACATTTTATCAGACTCTTGGCTTACTTTTCATGCTTAGAACACTCAATCAAAATGTTTGTATGGGAAAAAGAAAAGGGCTGTTTTATGGTCTTCCCGGCAATTATTCGAATTTTTCTCACCTTTTAAACCTTCCCTACACCTCCACGAACATTTTACGACCAAGATAAGATAAATCCGTTCAGCCGTTCTCGAGTTTTAACGAGACTAACGAACAGCAGTTGATTTTTATATTTTATAGATAGATAGATTTGGCTCCTCAACAATGTGTACACTTTAACACACACGGTCAACTGATCCCAAACTAAGCAGAGCTTGTACTATGGAAATCAGATAACTGGTAATATACTACAACAATACTTTTCTTTTGTAAATATATACTTATATTATAGATAAAGACAAACAAACATATTTAAACAAATGTTTGTCTCGGGTGGGAATCGAACCCACGACCTGCGGCGTGAAAAGCAAGTATCTTACCGACCACGCCACCGGCCCGTAATAAACATCAGAATATAAAACCTTCTATATTTTGTATTCTAGTTAAAATTGAATAACACCAAAAAGAAATCTATGATTTAATGAATGATTTTCATACAAACTATGTAGTTATGTAAATACAATGTGTCTAAATACACGCTTTCGAATAATCGGACGATAAACTAATTTAATAGTCATACAAGTTGTACATCTTATAAGACTGGTTTCTGCATGAATGTGGAAATAACTTACTAATATTATATTGAGCACTAGCGGACCCCACAGATGTCGTCCTGCCCGGTAAAGCTGTGCCACCTACCGGGCCCGAAAATAGATTACGAATGATTCTCAGACCTACCGAATCGGTCAAGCTGTTTCTGAGGAGGTTGTTTTTTTTAATTTTCTTTAAGTAAGAACCATCCTCGTCCTTAAAGGAACATTCTAAAAAAAGAATTAGCGAAATCGGTTCAGCCGTTCTCGAGTTATGCGCTTACCAACACATTTTACTATTCATTTTTATATTATAGATTGGTGGCGCAGTGGTACGGGCCTCGCCTTAGAAATATAAGTTCGCGGGCTCGATTACCAGTCGAATTTTAATCTTAAAGGAAAACATCGTGAGGCAACCGGTATGTCTAAGAACTAATTAAGAGGATATGTAACATTTACCAACCCGCACTTGGCCTTGTGGATTAAGGCCTACACTCTCAACTCCTGAGATAGTTGAGAGAAGACCCGTGCCCAGCAGTGGGACACTAAAAGGGTTGACGTGATAAAAAAAGCAGTTTAGAGTATTTTAAAGCTAAGTTAGCAATGTTATCAGCAAGTTGCGTCCGCATTGCAATATCCACGTAACTGACTGTGGTTTTGCAAGCGCTGCTCGAGGTTCGAGTCCCGTTAGGGTGAAAGTGACAACGTGACCGCTCGCAGCCGAGTTTAGGTCGCGGCTTCGATTACCGTGAAGTTGGTCACTCATCATATTTTTATCCGACTTCAAAATTGAGGTTATTGCTATATTGTGTTGTCACCATATTTTTGTATAACTCTCGTAATACAACTTAACTATTAACTTAATTAACAGCGTAGCTTTACGTTTGTTCAAATCTGTTTTTTTTTTTGAGTTTGTATGGCACAGGAGGTTGTTTGACCAGTAAAATTAAAAAAAGAGTGATAAATTAAATAAAAAAAATATTAAAAAAAATCGTTTTACATGCGTTATGGTGTTACTCTACAGTCTAAGTTCTAGAAATATTATTAATTAAGTACTTAACAAAAGAAATGAACACCATTATTACTCAGATATTAAACAAGTAATAACCATTAATTACTGTTGCAATCTAAAACAGACTTTATGCCATCGAAATAAAGTTAATATTACAATGTAGAAGTGATAATCTTAACGATATGGGATTAGAAACAAGTATTGCGCGGGCGCATTGCGCAACTATCTTGGTATGCACTATTATACGTGGTGAATCGATTATTAAGTATAGGTGGTATGTGAACAAAATATTTAAGTTCTCGTATTTTCTTTAAAAATGATTTTTTTAATTAAGATAAAATTGTTACCAAACAAAAACATAATTTAATATGTTTTAGTGCACAGACCTCTACTAGGATTCCCTCTTCGTAGAGGCTAGTGTCTTCCTTATCAATAACAAAATTATTTGAGTATCAATTTATCAATACAAATGTGGGCTATTATAAGAAACAGTACATTTCAACAAAGTAAACAGATAACAGTAACAGTTTGTTGCAATGTGCTAAAACTCTAGAACTGCTCAACAATTTAAATGATTTCGGTTTTGAAATAAAATATATGTTTTTACAAATATTTTTACAAGAAAACAAAGAATGTCTGATATTTTGTACAATTTGCATAGTAAATATCAAAAATTGTAAGTACCGGCAAACTTTGTACTAAGACTTGGACCAAGTCCAAGGAGGTTTATACGCGGTACAAAGTTCGCCGAGGCAACAACTAAAAAGGATTTCAGTAAAATTTCTATAACCTTGCTAAGTCAATACTGATTTAGTTACTTCCTGTTCAATAAATATAAATACTGTTTACGCAATACTGACGAACCAATAATTATAACTCATTAGACTTAGCCTTAAATGGCTGATTTCCTATTGCCAAAACAACAGCAATACATTCGTAATTATATTTAGTAGGAAGAAACATATCGGTTTATTAATTAGGTATAATAAACCAGTACCTAGATTACGTGTTCTTAGAACATAGATGTGTTATGCAGCTTATGAGGAAGCTGGGCTACAAAACAAATTTGTAGCGTCACATACAGTCCGCTAGGGCATAGCGGACTCACATATGTGCAAAGCTCAGTATAGGCAGGGCCTGATTTACCCTTAGGCTAATTACGCCACAGGGGGTTAAAAATAGCAAAAATAGTCTTACGTAATAAATGAATGGCTCCATAGGCCGACCGTAACACACCTGACGGGGGCGCGTCCTCATAATTGGCCTAGGGCGGTCAGAACTGTTGATCAGTCGCTGAGTTGCCTAGCGGCTAAGTCTATGACTGATTGCACAATAGGAGTGTGTGTGTAATATTTAGTGCGGGCAGTGCCGCTAGCAACAGCTGGTTCTATTATTTTATGGACTAGATTCTTTACTCGTACTTCGTAGTATCAACGTACTTTCAAATGATCAAATATTGCAGTGGTTTCCTAAAAACTGAACATAATTGTCGTATTGTGAAACTTGGTATGAAACTGTGAAGTAATCAGTTCTTGGTATTTGTTTATAGTATTGGAGTAAGTTTGATTTATGGTTTGTTATTATACAAGTTGCAATCTATATATTTATTATTTAAAAATCAATTGCTGTTCGTAAGTCTCGCGAAAACTCGAGAACGGCAGAACGGGTTCATCTTATCTTAACGGGTCTTGAAATGTTCGTGGAGTTCTAGGGAAGGTTTAAAAGGTGAGAAAAAAAATATCCGAATGTGTAGGTCTTTTATTTATCGATTGAGGCAGTACGAAGTCTGCCGGGTCAGCTAGTTAATATATAAAACGAATTTCCGGGCTTTGAAAAGATTTCGTCATAATTATTACTGGAAAAAACTAAAATAGGTCCCCTTAGATTTCACTATCCGTGGTGTTTAGACCATTTTGATAATGTAATTTGAAACCTCTCCTTTTTCTATTTAATTTGTGTCTCGCTTTGCATGGAGAGAAGTGGACAATCTTACTGTCCAACTCCTCTTATTTTCTTTCTGATTAAATTCATGCAAGATCCAAGACAGTTTTAGGTGTCCCGGAACTAAGCGGGGTTCAAATCCCGAGTCTCTCTACGGGTCCGCTGTCGATCCAGGGTTACAGGAGTTGCAGAGGTGGGATTGCGGTGTTGAGTTAACACCTGAATAAAAAAAAATAATCAATATTAATTGTAGTACATTACCAGTTATCTGGTTTCCATAGTACAAGCTCTGCTTAGTTTGGGATCAGATGACCGTGTGTGTTAATGTCCTACTATATTATTATTATTCATTATTTATAATACCTAATGGATAATAAGTATAATTTATTAACAAAACAAAATATTTATAATCTTCTATGTATTTATCCGAAAGTAATTAACCTCGATCCAGATTTGTAGTAATTATAAATAAAACAATCAAATTTGAAGTTAATTCGTGAAATTAACAAAATAGTTACGGCACAGATTAAAAATAAATTAGTAAGGTAATTTAATTAATGTTTATTGATCATATTCACGCTAACCTGCGTTAAGGTTGAATTTTTTTGTTACATGACTGACAAGGAAGGTTATTTTTGAGCGTATTTTATATATTTTTTGTAAATGAGCAATCTCCATGTTTGACACTGATGGGTTACACTTACTTTTGTTGTTTAATCTGTCACTTCTATGTAACGGTTTACATTTATGGTTTCTTTTTTACTTTTTTTACTTGTTTATATGTGTCCTGTCAACAAATGTTTTTTTTTATAGTATTGTCTTAGATTTACGCGAATATCACAAATTGAAATTAAACTACTTTTTAACGGATTTTATCGCGGTTTATTTTAGATTTTTAGATCCCGACGTTTCAAAGTCTTTTCAGACTTCATGTTCACGGTATAGACGACCAAAAATATTATTAACAATTATTACTGATTACCTACAAACATTATTAATTAAGTTGCGTTCCGATTTAAATACGTAATTAGGTATTTTTTTCATTTTTTTTACGTCAACATGAAGTCATGTGAACGTTGGTATAGAAGTTGGAAGTGTGGAAGTTGTTACTGTTTCACGCAAAAACTACTGGTCAGAATTGAATAAAATTTGGTACGGCAATAAATATTAATAGGCAAATTTGTATCCTAAAACCGAGCAAGCAGCAGCGGTGATGCAGCGGTCGCGGGTTCGAATCCTGGTCGTGCCCACACATCTTTGTGTGAATTGTGTGAACCGCTGCTCAATATCGGCGAAGAAAAACATCGTGAACCCACCGGCATGTCTATGAACAAATCATTCGGGGACATTTGACATCCACCAAGCCGCACTTGGCCAGCGTGTGTGGATCAAGGCCTAAACTCTCTCAACTCATAAGACAGTTGAGAGAAGACCCGTGCCCAGCAGTGGGTCACTAAAAAGTGTTGAAGTGAGTACCGAGCAGAGTCATAGTTGATTCTAGTTTATCTATAAACTTCATGTATGTAATTTGTATTTATTATGTATTGTCGTGTGGCTACGTGACTTAGAGATTGATTTACACCCCAGCCTTGTCGTGAATGTCGTGATAATGCAACACATGCATAGAGTGTCATGTTCACGGAATTGTAATTATGTAGGCATAACACATTAGTTATTTAAATACTTAAATTTAAATTATTCTTTCAATTATACAGGGTGACTTGAAATTAGTGAACACCCTTATAAGGGATTATAGTATCTACAGCTCATTTGCAACAAATTTAGGTAAGTATATGCTTATGCCAAAGTCAACCATTACTGAGATATTAGAATTTTAACAATTTTTTTCAAAAATCATTGGGTCTCATCTGTAGCCATAAAATCTGACGTGATGTAAAGTTACCGTGTTTTTAGTGTTAAAATTGAGTGTTTACGAAAAAGACTTAAAAATTTTTATGCTCTTTTTAATTGTCTGAAGCACTGCATCTTAATAAACGATTTAAAAAACAGTTAAAATTATTATATCTCGTTATTAGTTGGCTTTAGCATAAGCATATACATAACTAAATTTGTTGCAAATGAGCTGTACTATGATCCCCTACAAGAGTGTTCACTAATTTTAAGTCACCCTGTATAGTTAAAACCACCATGGTTAAGTCGTATTACATAGTTAATTATTCTATTAAAAGACAATAATAATATAAAAACAACTAAGTAAGTATATATTTTCAAATGAAAAGCAGTTTAAGTATAGTATATAACAGTTATCTGGTTTCCATAACACAAGCTCGGCTTAGTTTGGGACCAGATGACCGTGTGTGTTAATGTCCTAGAATATTATTATTATTATTAGCTACTACAGCGAACTTCGTACCGCGTGTTTCTCACCTTTGGTAAATTACTAATATCACTATTAAAAATAGGGGTGAGTGGCAAAGAGGTGTTTAGGGTTTTTATGAATTTTTTAATACCAGATCATAAAAAAATTACCGAAAAATGATAAAAAAATTAGAGTGGATCAGTTGGGCATATGAAAAATACATTCCGACCGATTCTCAGACCTACCGAGTATAGATTAGATATATGTAAAATGTTATAACACACCAAACAAACTCTACAACTTTATAACATTAATACACGAATTTGCAATTAATAATAATATAGTGGGTTATTAACATGGTTGTGTACCGTCTGATCCCAAACTAAGCAGAGCTTGTACTATGGAAACTGATAATACTTTTCTTTTGTAAATACATACTTAAATATAGATAATTACACATAGACTTAAGACAAATAGACATGTGCATCACACATTGTCTGACTTGGGTGGGAATCGGACCCACAACAGTTCTGTTGCTTTTATGTTTAAATTAGAGTTGATTCCAATGGTCCCATTTCATTTTTAAGTAAATTATTTCAGCAAAATTTTAGTGGAACACCGTAATTGGAAACAGGTAGGATTTTTTTTAATTTAACCTGTAGAAGCCGCATAATGTGGCCTTATGCGGCCAAAAAGCGATCTCACTCGGTTAAAGTTTTTTTTTGTAACAGGTAGCTTACCAATCCACTTTTTTTGAGCAGTTTTTACGCCAAAGATGTAGTACAAAGATTCTATGCAGTTCGTAAAAAATACACAAGAAAAAAGTACCATCATCAATTAAAGAAAGTTTTATATTGAAGCCGAAATTACAAAATAGTTGAATCTCGCTTGGCCAGACGGTGTGGCATTTTACCTTGCCGGTTCAATGTAGGCTCGGTCAGCTTTCGAGATGTGTGACGTCATTTCCGAATACTTGTTATAACGTACCGTTACGTTTACTCTGCCCACCACAGACTACTAAGAGAACCGCCCACCGACCAGATACACATATAGACACCGCATAACTCGGTCCCCAGCTCGGTTAACTTATGTCTTGGTACTATATATTGTCTCACTACAAGTTTAGGTAATTTTTATTAGTTAGTTCTAGAAAAAGAACTTGATTAATAATTTTTGATACAATATTTGAACCAAGTGGTCTCTAGCAGGTATCTAGTCTGTGACTCTGCCTTACATTTTGTGGAATGTGATGGGACTAAGATAATTATTAAAAATAAATTAGGTTTACTCAAATTATTTTCTGATGGATGGCTAGGGGCATCTACGAGGTTCAAACCAGATAATATTTTTAAATACTTAAACAGATACTATGTGAGTGGTTAAATCAACTGTAATTTAACAAAATAATAATAATAATAATAAATAACTGACATAAATAGGGATGAGTAATAGTAAACAAATATTTGATACATATTAATATAACACATACCTACACTTGATTTAAAAATTAAATATAATTTGAATAATAATAATTTAAATTGTAATGAACTTAACATTATTTACAGAAAATAAATCATTTTTTTTGTACACTAATAGTAACAATCAAAGGATTATTTATTTATTTAATAGCAAACAATGCAGTCCGTGTATTTTTATAGAACTGTGAATGACCCAGCTTTTGGTTAGAATCTACAGATTTTTATAAAAATATTTTTTAAATTCATTATATTATTTTTGAAAATATTGTATCTCAAAGTACACATCACCAAATTAAAGGTAAATTATAATGGATATCCAATAGACAGAACTATATTATTTTGTCAATACAATACAAATTACATAAAATACAGTCGTGTCAAATAGAAAAGTGAAAGTCAAAGTGATTTTTATCACTTATTTTACATGCCGCATTTACAGAACCGCCATCTTGATTCTTATTTGCCAACATTGAACGTTTATCGATGTTCTTTTCACTTGATTTGTTTTTGTTTTTCGATGCTGTTTTGTTTACATAATTGTTTTGCTTTTGTAGTTTTTAGCGTATTGTTAAAATTTTTAACTGAGTTTATTTATCTTAGGAGAGTTAGTAGAAGTAGAGGCAGAGCTAGGCACATTTAACAAAAATCAATCACTAAAAAGTCGACCATCGGCCTTGCCGTGTTCCGGTGTGATGTCTGGTGACACTATTTAAGAGGGTGAGTCGAAATTGTTGCTCTTTTATGGTTTGTAACCGTAAGGAGTCTCATTCCACCTTCTCACTGAAAATTATTTGTAAACACGAGTGAATCGGTATATGGTGGCTCAGCGGTACGGGCCTCGCCTAAGATTTATAAGGTCGAGGGTTCAATTCCCAGTTTGTGCCGCAATTCTAACATCGCCGCTGCTCAATATCGGTGAAAGAAATCATTGTGAGAAAACCGGCATGTCTAAGAATTAGTCATTCGAGGAAATGTGACATCCACCAACCCGCACTTGGCCAGCGTGTGTGGATTAAGGACTAAACTCTCTCAACTCATAAGATAGTTGAGAGAAGATCCGTGCCCAGCAGTGGGGTACTAAAAAGGGTTGAAGTGATGTCGAAAAAATGGCGAATGTCGATTGAAAACTAATTTTTGTTTTCTCAGAATGTCGCGTTAGAGATAACTCTACCACTCAATGTACCTAGTCTATAGCAATCGACGTCATATGTCGATTAATAATTTTCAATCGACATTCGCTATTTTTTCAACATATTTTATGTCTAGTCGAGATTACACGTCTTTAACGCGAGAATCGGAGCCCTGATCATGTCAACGCAGTATAAATGCGTAAAACAACGGTAGACGATTGGACAGTGACATATCTAGGTCACGTCCATTCACGTTCCACGTTTCAAGGTTGCTACTTTCACACAAACAGCTGCGGAGCCCTGATTGCATTCGATTAATTCATTGATAATAGATTAGAAATTATCTTAATCCTGTTCACAATTTAATGGCAATTTAATTCAACAATAACAAATGTGCACATATCTAACTAGTATTAAAAACTTGCTACGAAAAATACAAATTGATAACGAGACACCGATCAGATAACCGCTGGGGTATAAAGGTTCTCGAGTGTAGACCACGCAATGGTCGCCGCAGCATCGGCCGGCTCAAAGTGGGCTGATGACATTGTTAAATTTGCGGGAAGCCGATGGATGCTACGGGAAACGATCGCTGTGGCTTTCTAAAGGGGAGGTCTATGTCCAGCAGTGGGACGTCCCCAGGCTGATAATGATGATGACAATAAGACAAAGCGTACATAAGCGAAATTTAAAAATAAAAATAATGTTTAGTAGATTACTTTGCGTCAGTTGCATTGTGTACAGAGAAAATACGGATATAGAACGCCTATACTTGTACTTTAGATGGAATTAGTCAAAGCATTTTGTTGCTATGTATATATTTAACCGATTTTTATTCGATTAACCAGATCTAGTGTCATTAAGTCCGCCTGCTTCTTACGTATTAATGGCATTTCTCTCTCTTCTGTAACTTGTTCCTATGGACAAAGTCTAGGTACGTCACATATTGGCAGACATGCGGCACAACTTATCATCACGTCCGGCAATATCTCGATTTATTAAGCACAACGTCATAGAACGGGGTTCGATCATTATAACATTGAATGGTTTCGTTGCTGTGGCACATAGCCGTCTCTCAAATGTCTTAGTGCTTTACAGTGTACTGTTTCCATATTTTTTGAATTTTGAAGATAGTTTCTTCTAGTCCTAAGTACCTATTTTATTCAAGCAGAACGTGATTACACGTTTCACTTAATCAGTGATGAACGTTTACGTCTTAGGACGTCAGTATAATATAAACTAATACTGATATCATTAAGTCGCACAACGTCATCAGACGTTACTTCAGTTTGTATGAAAAAAATTGTATGTTACGCAACGTTAAGTTGTTGGTCACGCTTGTTATCAATAGAATAGGTTAAAAAAAAACAAAATATTATTTTCTTAAAACGCGAATACCACACATTGAAATAAACTATTTTATAACGGATTTTATCGCTCTTTATTTTAAAACCGCGATAAAATTCGTTATAAAATAGTTTTATTTCAACAAAATTTTAATAAATTACCTTATTTTGACAACCGGAGTTTATAACCATCATATAAATGCACCATAGATTAATAATATAAATTATTTTATGATCGGCCTTCCTTGTCAACACCTGTTTTGTAAATCTGTTTTAATAAATAAATAAATAAGACCTTAGGTGCACTAAAAAAACCAGCCAAAATGTAGTTCCGACTTTTTTAATAGCTGTGGACGTATAGCATTAAAGAAATGACGTTATCTTAGTATTTTCTTAGATTTACGCGAATGTCATTCATTGAAATAAAACTATTTTTCTCATAAAAAATAGTTAATGTTAAATAATAATGTTAGTAGTGTAGTTAGTGGGTAGTCAGTAATTTTGGACGTCAAATACCTCAGTCCACCCGTGACCATGAAATCTGAAAATGCTTTGAAACGTCTCGGGATCTAAAATCCGAAATAAACCGCGATAAAATCCGGTATAAAATAGTTTTATTTCAATGACATTGTCTTATTGGTTTGTGAGAGGAATTTCTTTCCGCATTCCATTAGTCGCTTGGCTCTGTGATAATCGCAAGTATTCGACCTTCAGTGTCTTACTAATATTACAAGCGAAAAGTATGGGTGTGTGGATGTTTCAATTCAACCCCTTTTAGTGTCCCACTGCTGGGTACGAGTCTTCTCTAAACTATCCTACGACATGAGAGAGTTTAGGCTTTAATCCACACGCTGGCCAAGTGCGGGTTGGTGGATGGGACATGTCTTCAAATAAAAATTACAATTCTTGGAATACCGGTTTCCTCACGATGTTTTCCTTCAGCCTTATGAAGCAGCGGCTGTGAAACAATTCACACAAAGATGTGTTGTAAAGACTTGGTATCGAACTTGCGAAGTTATATGTCAAAGGCGTAGCCTATACTACTGCGCCACCGCTTCTCTTTAATCTTATAAGTCTGGCTGGATACGTTTTCTCCATACAAACTTTGGAACCCCGTTTCACCCCCTTAAAGGGTGAGTTTTGAAAAATCCTCTCTTAGTGCATCCCTAGACCCCATAAAGAACCTATGTGCCAAATTTGGAGCCTCCAGACCCAGCGGTTTGGGCTCTGCGTTGATATGTCAGTCAGTCAGTTTCTTCTTTTATATATTTAGATTGTACTATTTGTTCTAATACCACTTGAGCGAAGCAGTGAGCTGAGGCTAGTCTTAAATAAATATTTAATTTCTATCCTAATGTCTATTAGATACAAATTTACATAACAATTAATTCAGCACGATCACCTTTATGGCACGTTTTGAGTAACAGTGCCTGAGGAAATTATAATTCTATACTAATGTGTTCCATCCTAGAACATACCATCGCTTAGTAAATAAAATTCGAATACAATTCTAACGTGTCAAAACGGATTTTCAAATTAATTATTTCCATAGTATTTTCTTAAATTTACGCTGATATCACAGATTGAAATAAAACTATTTTAGAACGGATTTTATCGCGGTTTATTTTAAATTTTGAATCCCGTCGGGATTTCAAAGTCTTATCAGACTTCGTGGTCACGGGTGGGCTGAGGTATTTGACGTCTAAAATTATTAATCATAATTATTACTTATTACTGACTACCTACAAACAAAATAACAATGTTTGTAAGTAGTAATAATTGTTAGTGATTAATAATTTAGTCCGTTATAAAATAGTTTTATTTCAATAATTTTTTTACATTCAAAATGTTCGTTTTAAAGAAAATAAAATGCTATAAATGGAATAAAAAGAATTGGAAATAGAATAGGATAAATAATTTGTAGACTATTTTTGAATTTAGAATAACTTGTATGCGAAATCTTTTTCGTTTCTATAACTCGTACCAAGGGTACAGGAGAATTTTTGCTTAATATTATCTGTGGTCTAACCAAGGAGTATAATTTAGTCAAAAATTCACGACGCGACGTGTCTTAGCTATGTCAGTTGTGTGTACGGAGTAATGCTATGCTATCACATTCCTGAGTGTAAGCAGCGGCTAATCGGGTTGCGTTTAATTGATACTCGTACTACCTAGAAAGGAATGAGGAACAAACTAGGTACTACGGTACAAGCGGTTTATAAACAAACCAAATGTTTTACTAACTAAACAGCGGTTTTGTGACGAAATTGTAAGGTTAAGGAATGACTTTATGGTTAGATGTTGGAGGAACAAGGTCTTGGTGGGCGGACGGTTGTTATAAAGTTATTTGGAACCGGTTCTTTAAGCTGGTTCGTGCGGATTTGAAAAGGACGAGAGGTTCTTTTGTCTGAAGAAAGGTCATTTAAGTAGCATAAATCTATAGTTAGGTATCTAAATAGGCCTAATGAGTTTTAACAGTGTTTCTCAGTAGTGCCAGGAAATAACTGCTCCCGTCCCCCTTATGATACACACACATAATTCAAGCTATAATTTCCAGTATAAGCTGATCTCGCATGGTATAGGATTTCCGTACGACGAGAGGTCAGCTTATACTGGAAGCCGTGTAGATGTGTGTACAGGCCCTCTTCAAAAAATAAAGAGTATTTTTTATTTGATTATTTGGTTCGATTCCCATCCAGGACAAATCTGTGTGTGCACGATTGTTTGTTCTGTGTCTGGGTGTAATTTATCTTTAATATGTATGTATTTACAAAAGCAAAAATGTATTGGAGTAGTTTATCCATTCCTTGTACCAAACACATAAGAAAAAGTCTAGTCTTTTCTCAACTATCTTACGAGTTGCGAAAGTACGCTGATTCAATGCGGGTTGGTGTCGAATGATTACTTCTTAGACATGCCGGTTTCCTCAAAAATTGGTTTTTTAATATTTATGTATGTTATTTTTTTAACTAAGACTTATTTTACTATAAATGAATTGAATCCCATCCCTATTTTATGTAACCGACAAACAAGCTTTCACACATTGCAATATTAGGATTTAAAAGTGTCGACACAAGGAAACATTTGTGTTTCCTCATTCACTTTCTAAGTTACTTGTAAGTTGTGTTTCTAATTACCCGAAGTGCCGGTATTACCACAACTGCTGAGTATGTTAACCCTTATCTATTTTTGGGACTTCAACCATCACGGCCATCCCGCCACTGCTATTCCTGTAAGCCAGAATCGACAACAACATATTTTTTTAGTGAAATTATATTTTTTTAAAACGAAACCGACTTCTTGAATTTGATCATTGAAATTGTAACGTCAATGAAACAACGAGGCTAACGGCTGACTGGTTTATTAGATGAAATGCATCTACCTACAAAACAATAATATTGAAATATCTACATATACCTTACACTTTTCCCCCTTTTAAACACAAACAAACTGTTTTTAATTTCTAACTGTACTTAAATAATGTAAATGTTTAAAGCTAAACTAAAAGTGTCTAATGTCTAAAGTAATATAACATAAAATTAAACAAAGCTAATTTACTTCTAGTAACAAGTAAATAGATGGCTCAACAAATGACTCATGTTTTAGTTTGTGCTCTGACGTAAGCACGCACGGCTCGTGCCGAGGCTCCAGGTGGCGGCGGCTGCGGTGTCGGGGCACGCGGCTCAGGTGCCACTGCACCCGGCGAGCCCGCGTTTTCCGACTCATCCGCGTCCCTCGCCACCTGTGACTTATCCGATGCGTCATAGTCACTTGCATCGCGGAAGTCCTCCTCCTTATCACTACTGACATCTTCTCCCTTGTGAGATCCAGTACTAGCTCGTGACAAGGAAAATCTGGACTTATTGTTAGTTGGTAATATCTGATTTTGATGTCGTCGCCATACGACGCCATCACCCATATTAATTTTATATGATACTGGACCGGTCCGTTCTGTGATCGTCCCCGCAGTCCACTTATTTGATCGCACCGAATAGTCACGAGCGAGTACTGGTGAGCCTATTTGCATTGGAGCTCGGCTCGTACCGCCCGCATTACTAACCTGACGCTGCTGTGATGCCTGTACAACTGCCGCTAAGTCTGGTCGCAACGCATCTAAACGCGTCCGCATCCTACGTCCAGTTAATAGCAATGCCGGCGCCACGCCCGTAGTACTATGTTCACAATTACGGTAATACATTAAAAAATTATTTAGAGCCTGTAATACATTATCACCAGAAAATATAGCCCGTTTGATCGCCTTTTTTATTGTTTTCACTGCATTTTCAGCTGCACCATTTGCCTGTGGCCTGAAAGGTGCACTGGTTACGTGTCTTATAAAATTTTTAACACAGTAATTTTTAAAATCATGAGATAAAAAAGGCGGTCCGTTGTCCGTTACGAGTTGTGACGGTAAACCAAATCTACTAAAAACCGACATCATTGCTGTGATCGTCGATTGAGCATCGGTACGATCCATACAAATAACCTCAATCCACTTTGAGTGAGCGTCGACCATTACCAAATATCGTTTTCCTGAGTATTCGGCAAAATCAGCATGTAGACGTTGCCATGGGTAAGCAGGGAACTCCCAAGGATGGAGTTCCGCGCGCGGCGGCGCGTCGCGTACGGTGCGACACGGCTCACATGTACGACATACATTTTCTAGGTCTTTATCTAAACTTGGCCAATACACGTAGTTACGCGTCAGATTTTTCATTTTATTTATGCCTAAATGACCTTGATGAATTTCACGTAGAACACAATTTCTTAAACTTTCCGGTATAACTACACGATATTTGTATAACAAACAACCAAAATCAATACTTAATTCACTTTTACGTGCAAAGTAAGGTTTTTCTTGATCACAACTCGGCACCGACGGCCATCCAAACTTAACATAGTTCATTATCTTACATAACAATACGTCATTGCTCGTCTCTTTACGAACGCACTTAAAATCAACAGGCATATGTTCCTGTACCAAATTAATATAACTGATTGAGTCGAGGGAGCGGTGTTCGTGTGGTAACGGTAAACGTGACAGCGCATCAGCTGGCCCGTTTTGTTTTGAAGTTACAAATCTAATAGTAAAATCATAAGCGGCTAGCCGCGCGGCCCACCGCTGTAAGCGACTGGCCGCCGTTTGAGGTATACCCATTTTATCACCAAAAATATAACTAAGCGGTTGATGATCGGTACGTAATTCGAATTTACGGCCAAACAAATATTGATGGTGTCTCGTAACTCCGTAAAAAATTGCTAACGCCTCCTTATCGATTTGACTGTAATTAAGTTCCGATTCATTCAATGTACGAGATACACAGCTGACCGGTCGCTCACTACCGTCGGGGAACCTGTGGGCCAACACTGCCCCTAGCCCATACGCGCTACTGTCCACCGATAACACCAAAGGCCGCCCCTCCTCATAGTGCGCAAGCACCTTGTCACCTAATAATGTTTGTTTAGCTAATTTAAAAGCCCTGTCACATTCTTTGCTCCAATTCCAGCTGACTCCTTTTTTTAACAATTCATGTAATGGATGTAATAATATGCTTAAATTTAAAATGAACTTGCCATAATAATTTAATAAACCCAAGAAGCTTCTTAACTGTGTAATATCTTTTGGTGTGGGCGCATTTAAAATCGCCTCCACTTTTTTAGGGTCGGGATGCAAACCATCACTATCGATTATGAAACCTACATACTTAACACTGCTTTGCAAGAAGCTACATTTACTGAGTTTCACTGTTAAACCCATTGACTTAAGCCTAATAAGAACTTGTCTCAAATTACTTAAATGGACAGATCGGCTGGGGCCCGTTATACAGATGTCGTCCAAAAATACGACCGTGGAAGGCACTCCTCGTAGTGTTTCCTCCATCAACTTTTGAAACTTTTCCGGGACACAAGAAAGACCATAAGGCGTACGGCGATATACGAATGTACCAATGTGTGTGGTGATCGCGGTGAACGGTTGTGAGTCCTCCGTTAGCATTGTTTGTGCGTACGCATGGGTCAAGTCAATTTTAGTAAATTCCTTACCCCCACTAAGGGTAGCAAATAACTCTTCAATACGGGGAAGTGGATAATAATCCCGTTTAAGTTTTCGGTTGATAGTAACTTTATAGTCGCCACATATACGTATCTCCCCGTTCGCCTTAATAACCGGTACAATCGGTGTCCCGTACTCAGAGTGCTCGACTCGATAAATAGTGCCCTCCCGCTCTAACCGTTCAAGCTCACATTCAACCCGAGTACGCAACGCTAAAGGTACTTGTCGCGCTCGGATGTAAACCGGTTCATTGTCAGTCAGCTGTAATTGTAGCAATTTTTTACATGTACCTAGTTTGTCTGTAAAAACCTCTGGGAACTCCGCGGCAAGATTGTTTACAAATGGATCGGTCGAAATTTCATTAAAATTCATTTGTTTTATGTTCAAAGCTCTAATCCAATCACGACCTAACAAAGGCCGGCCCCCATTTTTAATTACATACAAAAATAAACCATTAGCACTAAACTTCCCGAGCCTCACGTTAACCACGACATACCCCAACGATTCTATTTGTGTACCAGAATAGCAACGTAACAATAAGTTATCAGGATAAATAGATTTATGAGAAAACCTTTTTTTATAGAAATCTTCACTTATCGCCGATATCCTGCTACCGGTATCTACTTCGCACTCAATAGTAGAACCGTCTACGTCGACGCTAATAAAATAAGGCTTATTACCTTTTGACACCAAATCAATGCTATACAGATCTTCCTCTGAACTGTAATCACTCACGTAGTTCTGTCGACCGCGGCTCGATTTCCCGCCGTCTCGCACCTCCTTGCACATCACCTTCAAGTGACCGCGCCGGTTGCACTCGTCGCAGTTGTAATTAGCAAAACGACACCTGTCCGGCCGATGCGCCTTCCCACACCGCCAGCAATGCTGCGCCACCCCCCGGACCGGAGCGGGCGCGCCGCCGCCGCCGGCACGCTGCGTGCGCGCCGCGCTGCGCCTCGCGCTCGCACTGTGAAATCCCTCGGGGTCCCCGCCGCCAACACCTGAGGTCGTGGCTGCGGCGCTCGTCGCCGCGCTCACCTCCGCGTGCCTCTCTGCGGCCTCCAGCGCCAGAGCCAGCTCGATTGCCTCTTTGTACTGAATTTTCTTCTCAGCAAATATTCGTGACCGCATCGCGGCGTTGGCGAGCCCTGACACGAACTGATCCCGCAGGTTCTCTTCTAACGCAGCCCCGAAATTGCAGGTTGTGGCGAGATGTTTCAAATCTTGCAGGTAGGCGGACATGGATTCTCCGTCACGTTGTCTACGTAACCTAAACACGTGACGTTCCGCGATTTCGGATCTCTGCGGTTCTAGATGTTCGGTAACTACCCGAACGAGATAATCGAAAGATTTAGTCTCGGGATCACTTGGGGCACACAGATCACACATTAACGAATATGTCGTTTCACCCACTACCGTAATCAACAATGGCACTTGGAGTTCGGTTTTGATTTCATTTAACAATATGTATTGTTTAACCCTACGAATGTAGGCTGGCCACTTTTGAGAGTGAACATCAAAAGGTTCTAATTTTCCGATAGGCATTTTAAACCACAGCACACGAATTATTTAGTTCGAAAAATCCTCGTCGCCAGTGTAACGTCAATGAAACAACGAGGCTAACGGCTGACTGGTTTATTAGATGAAATGCATCTACCTACAAAACAATAATATTGAAATATCTACATATACCTTACAGAAATGGGATCTTTTGTTAAGAAACAAGTTCAAGTCTCTTTTCTTTAAGTCGGTTAAAAGTGCAAAATAAACACGTTTGAATAGCTGGGTTGGTATGGGACGTATATCATAGTATCTTATTAAATTAATTGATTTAGTATGTCTTAGATTTACGCGAATATCACACATTGAAATGAAATTACTTTTTAGCGGATTCTATCGCGGTTTATTTAAGTCTGAAACGTCGGGATCTAAAATCTAAAATAAACCGCGATAGAATCCGTTAAAAGTAGTTTTAATTGATTTACTTCAGGAATTGCCAAGTTGTGGAATTCGCTGTCAGAATCTCTGTTTTCGTTTAAGTCACGAAAATATCGGTATTTACTGGGTAAGCGCGTTCCATCGTAGACTAATCCTTGCTAAAAATAAAAAACAAATCCTTAAATATTATCATTATTATTATTGCTTAGCAACAGGATAAAAAAAGTATTAAAATTATATTTATCACTTTTATTCATAAGATTTGCTGCATAAATTTTGCCAGAATTTATTGGACTATACCTACTATAAAAGTATTATGATTAAAATCTCAGGTAGTTGAGGCCGGTATCGCCTGAAGGCAGTCTGTGTTCCCATTGTCTGTGACTTAAATGGCATGCGAAGGCTTCATAATAGTGCTATTAACTTAACAGAAGCATGTAATTTAAACAAAAAATCTGTAGTAAGTAGTTTTGGTAGAGAACTCATCAGTTCTTTAAGCATCCTGTTTGAATATATTCAAATTCTAGCAGGTACACATTTTGTAATAACTATTATAACAAAGATAAATATACTGATGCGAACCTGGCATGTTTTAAAATAAATCATGAATTGAATAATAATAATAATAATAAGCCCGTAGGGCAGCTTGTGGCGAGCTGTTATGGCGTAGCGACCATACGGACCCGAGTGCTCCAGGGAGAAGGTTCTGTCCCTCACCTCCGGCTTGTCTTTACTGGCTAGCTGGAGTGAACCCTGACGGGGGACAGATCTCCCACCTCTTGCTTGCCTTCATTGGCTGGCTTGAGTGGAGTCGTTAGAGCAGAGATGCTCGGAGGAGGAAGTGTCCCGTAAGTGGCTAGTGAGCACGTGAGGCTGGACCCTTAGGGAGCCAATGATCGGGTAGAATGCCGTGGGACACCGCTCTACTCCTCTAGCCCCTCAGAATATATTGCCCCTTGTCGCTTCTTTTAGCGGCCATACGGGGGCCCATTTATTGAGTGGGCGAGTCACCCCCTGCCATTTTATCCGTGTTAATTTGCATAGGTCAGGCAGAGGCCATAGTCCATCCATAGTCCTAGTTACCTAATCCATTAGCACCCACCACCATAACCTAGATTTTAGTTCCTATATTCTGCAATAGTTCTGCTCTAACCACTAACCGGGGATTGTCCTTTGTTGTACCTATATGGTGCGAACAGGGATAATCGTCGGTTGGTGCCACATTACATTTAGAGTAAAATTGTCTTACGGGCCTCTACGTGTTGGCTTCGGCCCCACGCACGCCTTTTAAAAGTCCGGAGCTCCATAGCTCCGAGATAAAAAAAAGACAAACATAATAATAATAATATAGTGGGACATTAACACACACGGTCATCTGGTCCCAAGCTAAGCAGAGCTTGTGTTATGGAATCCAGATAACTGGTATATACTATACATATAATACTTTTCTTTTGTAAATAAATACTTATAATAGATATTTACACCCAGACTCGACACAAACACAAATGTTCATCACTAATGTTTGTCTCGGGCGGGAATCGAACCCACGACCTGCGGCGTGAAAAGCAAGTATCTTACCGACCACGCCACCGGCCCGTCAAACATGTGGACATAGTTGAAAAAACATTGTATACCAAATGGAAACTTCTAACTTATGGGCATCGGGCATGTTTTACATACTATAATAAAGGATTTACATTATCTAAGTACCTACTACGATGGCTATGGGCGATGGTATGCAGCATCTTAGGTGTCAAACTAACGGACAGAGTACGTAACACCGAGCTGCGCTCAAAAACACAAATCGCTGATGTAGTATGGAAAGCCTCTAAGTTGAAGTGGAATTGGGCTGGCCATGTTTGCCGTATGGCAAGCGAGCTGTGGGAAAAGATAGCCACAGACTGGCATCCAGATCCGAGGAGGAGGCGTCGCGGTAGACCGAGACTGAGATGACGGGAGGAAATCGATAAATAATTTCTTGGATAATTGGATGGAGGTGGCACAAGAACGCGACGCCTGGAAGGTGTTAGGGGACGCCTTTGCTCAGCAATGGGATGATGATCCGGGCTAGTAATAATAATAATAATTACCTACTACATAGTAGTATGAGCAGCGGTGGCGCAGCGGTACGGGCCTCGCCTTGGAAATATAAGGTCGCGGGTTAGAATCCCAGTCGTGCCCACACATCTTTGTTTGGATTGTTACATCGCTACTGCTCAATATCGGCGAAGGAAAACATCGTGAGGAAACCGGCATGTCTAAGAACTAATCATTCGAAGACATGTGACATCCACCAACCCGCTCTTGGCTAGCGTGTGTAGATTAAGGCCTAACTAAAGTCTCTCAACGCGTAAGATGGGTGAGGGAAGACCCGTGCCCAGTTGTGGGACACTAAAAAAGGTTGAAGTGAAGTACCTACTATTGTAAAAAAATCTATAACAGTTTGTCTATAGTAATTGTAATTCTTTCACTTATTTGTGTGAACAGCCAAGTTGTGGAATTCGCTGCCGGTATCTGTTTCCCGATAGCTATAATCTGCCTGTCTTCAAGTGACTAGTGAATCAGTATTTACTGGGTGAGCGCGTTCCATCGTTGATTACATCATTGCTTCACATCAGGCAAGTTGTGGTCAAGTGCAAGACTATTAGAGGATAAAAAAATGAATATGTATCACAGCCTACGCAAATATAGGAATGATTTTGAATGCATTATCATAATTTATCATTTTGAAGTATTTGATACATACATACATACAACTTAAAAATCAATTTGGACAGAGAAAGGAAATAAAACTACTTTATAACGGATTTTATCGCAGTATGTTTTAGATTTTAGATCCCAACATTTCAAAGTCTTTTCAGACTTCATGGTCACGGGTGGACCGAGGTATTTGCGAATTTTTATTTATCAAAATTATTACTAAATTGGAACGCAATTTAAATAATACTGGCTGAGGGCTAAGCTAAATGATTGATTCTATTAAATCAACCCTAATTTTTTTATTATTACAATTTCTAGTTAGTTATTTTTTCTACTTGTGGCTGAATCAACGTTTAATCGTTTTTATGATTTGAATACTAATACTTTCCATTATCACTGTTGGATAAATATTGTTCACTTCAACTCTTTTTTAGTTTAGTTTAGTTATTTGTAGATTTTTTTTCTAACTATCTCTATATGGGCAAGGAATTATAAACAAAGTCCGCGGGCCTCATGCGTCACGGTCGCCATGTGAGGTTGGGCTCGAGTTCGAAATAAGAATGCGATGAATTCTGAGTAAATAAATAAATAAATATTCTGGGACATTACACACACGGTCATCTGGTCCCAAGCTAAGCAGAGCTTGTGTTATGGAAACCAGATAACTGGTATGTACATATAATACTTTTCTTTTTTGTAAACACATACTTATAATAAATATTTACACCCAGACTCGACACAAACACAAATGTTCATCACTAATGTTTGTCTCGGGTGGGAATCGAACCCACGACCTGCGGCGTGAAAAGCAATATCTTACCGACCACGCCACCGGCCCGTCAGTAAATACTGATTATTTATGACGATACCTATCAATATAAAGGATACACTTAAGGATACATAGTATTAAGTGTCTACACACACATGACACTGGGCACGGGTCTTCTCTCAACTATATGACTCACCTCTCTCTCGTCTCTTGACTACTTAAGTAGCATTATTTCTATTTTGTAAGTCGTTTTGTCATGTCAGTACCTAGTTTATTTTACCTGAAACACAGGATTACCTAGTTCAGGCACATATTTTGTTCAGTAGGTATTTTTGTGTCAAAATTGTCCCATGTTTACCTTACCTATCTATTTTATAAGTTGTTTTTAAAAAAATATTATTATTATTATTATATTATGAGTTGAGAGAATTTAGGCCTTATACATGCTGGCCAAGTGCGGGTTGGTGGATGTCACATGTCCTCGAATGATTATTCATTTTGATATATTAGACAAACAGCACACCTATCGAGTACGTATAGTTCTGCAACAGTAGTACATATATAGCCGACATAAATACCGCGCGTACGCAAATGATTTGACCGATTAGCACACTCAGTTGCGATGTTTGCAGTTGTTAGAAAGTGGTTGCAATTTCGATTGCGCTGGGTTTAGGAGGGTACCTACAGTTATGTTCCAATTATATATTTTTTTCATTAGTGAGGTGGCGCGCCCCCAATCGAGTTACACTCTCTACTACTCTTTTTAGATCAGCGGTGGCGCAGCGGATTGATTTTGATTTTGATCCTTCGAGCCGGATTTTATTTAAAGGCGACGCCGATACCGCGGTGCCATCGCTGCTCGCCACGGCTTCGCCAGCTTGACCTACATTCTATAGTGAGATAAAAACTAGCATAGAGCCTTCTTCAATAAATAGGGTATCTAACATTATTTTGTCTGGTATGTGATCACTAACCACGGCCGAAGCCTACCACCAGTTGATTGTCACCTGATTTGCACCACCCGGGGACCACGTGTGGGGATTCAATTAAAGGTGTACACACCCACAGACGAAGGTGACTTAGCCCCCAAAATGCCATTGCCAGTATTTCAGCTATTTGAGTTTAAATAAGACGTTTATGAATACGGGGGACAGTATTCTGTCAATGTCCGTTAGTGATATAATAAGATAGATAACATAAAATGCGTAAAGTTCTATCAATGACAGATTACTGCGAAAACATTACCTTCAAATTACCTTGAATTCGCATTCACAGTTATAATATATCTACATATTATATAAAAGAAGAAACTGATTGACTAACTGACATATCAACGCAGAGCCCAAACCGCTGGGTTGGGAGACTCCAAATTTGGCACATAGGTTCCTTATGGGGTCTAGGGGCGCACTAAGAAAGGATTTTTCAAAACTCACCCTTTAAGGGGGTGAAACGGGGTTCCAGTTTGTATGGAGAAACAAGATTAGTGAGATCAATTTCGCGGGCGAAGCCGAGGGCGGATGCTAGTGAGTTTATAAGATGTTTATGAATACGGGCGACAGTATTCTGTCAATGTCCGTTTGTGGTATAATATAATAATAATATAATAATAATAATAATATTTTTGGGACATTAACACACACGGTCATCTGGTCCCAAGCTAAGCAGAGCTTGTGTTATGGAAACCAGATATCTGGTATATACTATACATATAATACTTTTCTTTTGTAAATATATACTTATAATAGATATTTACACCCAGACTCGACACAAACACAAATGTTCATCATTAATGTATGTCTCGGGTGGGAATCGAACCCACGACCTGCGGCGTGAAAAGCAAGTATCTTACCGACCACGCCACCGGCCCGTCAATATGATAGATAACATAAAATTCGTAAATTTTTATCCATGACAGATTACTGTGAAAACATTACCTTCAAATTACCTTGAAATCCCATTCACAGTTATAATATAAAATGTAATATTACATCAAAAGACATCTGTAATAGTACGTTACGTTACGTTGATATACGTGTGTTCATTTTGTAATTTTAGTTAAATAATATATGGCCAAAGATGTTACATTGAATTTATAATTTATTAAATTTACTTTAAAAGTAATAGATGTTTTGTTATTAAAACTCAAATG
The DNA here is from genome assembly GCA_936450015.1 of Meganola albula. Lineage (NCBI taxonomy): Eukaryota > Metazoa > Arthropoda > Insecta > Lepidoptera > Nolidae > Meganola > Meganola albula. The sequence goes on along the minus strand of OW388161.1, from coordinate 1,585,329 downwards.
TAATGTGTGTGAGTAAAAATGTGTGTGAGTAAAAAATAGTCACTTATTAAGATTCGAGGACCAGGAAGTTATTAGTTAAAAACTCAGAATCATTTGGTATTATTCTTTATGATAATTAATAATTTTTTAAATCTAAACATTGGGAAGATTTAAAAAAAATCGTAATTCTCATTGTCGTTCGAGTGAGGTTAAATATTTTGAGTCAAATATTACAAATAATACAAATCATTTATTGCATTTAAGTTGTCTTAAAATTTTCCTTGTTTATTATAATATTTTAACACAAGTAATTTTAATATTTTTATTTATCATAACGGGCAATTAATGAGCTCAGGTTGCAGCGGTCGTATTCGCAAGCAGACTGATCCAGAGAAAGAGCTCCGTTGATAAACAATATTTTCTCGAAATACCGTAATTTGTATTATTAAATATTATATTTAAATATTGTTAGGGACCCTTCACACTACACTCACTATGTCCGAATTTTCGATCTTCAAATAGCGAGGTATCATATACATAATTATAAATATATTTATGTGTACAACTATTAACAAATTATTTACTTCAAATTAACACGCAATAAAACATTTTTTAGTTACCTGGTTCCACAATGAGGTAAATCGGTCAATTGTCGAAATTGCCCATAACTAAATTGTTTTACTCAATTTCGCTCACGCATATAACTCGCATGTAAGAATTGGTCACTTGTTCAGTTCAAGGAAATATCTTACAATATGCTAGCTGTATTTGTATTACGTAATGTTGCTGAGACTTTAAATATCATTACTTTTGGAACAGACACAGCTGTGCGACTGTGCGCCATCGATATATGGTGGAAATTCCACGGGTACGCACAAAACACTTTGCTTCCACTTTTATTGTACGAACTGGCAAGTTGTGGAATTCCCTACCGGTATCTGTTTCCCGATAACTATAATCTGCCTGTCTGCCTGAATGACTGGCAAATGCTGAGAAACACTGCCAAAAAACTCAGTAGGCTTTTTTCTTTTATTACATTTTGTTTGTTTAGTGTGTTGAATTAGAGTGACTTAATTCCAAGCGTTTTTATCCAGTGTCGGCTATTTGTGTTACTCGTAAATCCTAAAATATAGATTTCATATTCTATTAAAAAGTTCTTATTGCTAGGTAAAGTAAGAGATCTCAGTGATCCATCAAATCCTATACAATTCTACCTAAACAAATTTCACAGCATTCCGCTGTTTTCTATGTAAATAATTCTTAACAGTACAATCGACTGAGTCGGAGAAAGGTGCTAATGATTTGAGAATACCAGGCGTAGTCAGTAGTTGTCGCAACTAACTTAAACTTGACGTAAATTACTCAATAGACTTGGAAAAGTGCTTGATACAAGTTATGTAATTACTTGTTGTCATATATAATGATTACTTTTGCAAGGGTCTCCACTATCTCCCTATCTTATTTGGCCTTGAATTGACATCGGCATTATAAATTTATTCTGTATATGCTGGTATTTATAAATATACAATTATCAATAGTTTCCCGGGTTTAATATTTTTTATGATTACCTTCAATGTTATAGAAATTGATAAGTACTTTAAATAGTTTAAAATTAATAGATTCTTCTTATTAGGTAGATACTTCTTTTGCCTTTCGACTTGTAAATGATCCAGATAACCCTACGATTAATGCAGTGGGCATAGTCGTCTTAACTTTGAAGGTTATATCACGGATGAAAAATCTCATCACACTAGCTTTGCAAATAATGACAGTATAAATTTTCCTACCACTGTCAATCATGTCACCTGCCAACACCAATAAATACTCTAATGCAGATTTGCAATGAATGCAATTGTAATAGTTTTCTCATTTCGATTCCAGGTGGAGTCAGGTCGCGAAGAACTGAAGAAGGAGCGGGAGATCATGCAGCTGGTGGCAGGGCTCCAACTGGGAGATGAGGAGCGTCGTGAAGTGCCCCATGTGCTGCGGCAGAGGCATGCGCCTAGGTGGGTACACACTGTTATACCTATACATTATATTATTGTAACTACTTTTACACCCGCGACTTTGACACGACCTACATTTTATATAATTCCCAGCAGTGAAATAAAATTTACTTTATAGCCTTTCTCAATAAATAGGCTATCCATCAGCCAAACAAACTCTTTATCTTTATAGTCTTAGTATAAATAGATATGCTCTTGCGCCGATAAAGCACCTAAAAGTGAATGATAATATCAGGAGAACACTTGCATTGTCTAAAAACTAAACATTCGTGGACATGTGACATCCACCAACTGGAACTTGGCCAGCATGTGAAGATTATGGCCTAAACTCCCTCAACACACAAGACAGTAACTGACGAATATCTTGTGTGTTAGAGAGTGTAGGCCATAAAAGTTGAAAGTAGACACGTAGATAATATCTAAGGAGTAATAGTTACTAATAATGTTTATTGATATTTATTTAATACCTAGGTGTAGGTTTATTGGAATTTTATTCATATAATTTAAATTATTTTTTCAGATAACACAACGCCACATCTTCGGTGGCGCCATCTGTTAGCTGATAATGGAATCAGCAACTATAAAGATTTACCTCGACAACGAACCATGAAAGCCGAATAGAGCATTCGTTATTTAAATTCTAACCCAATTCTATCCGAGAAGTGAATGTCGTGAATCGATTAGCTTTATCGATTTCAATCGAATTGTCACGACCTTTTTCGGGTGATACATTCCATTCGATATTAATAATTGTATTATTTAATTGTACGTATGGACAGGGTGCCTTACATAGTTTGATTATTATAGTAGGTGAGGAAATACATACATAGATATTTATACATAGATACACAGATTATAACTTTTTAATTTTAATAACTATTATACGAAGTTGGCAAATAAAAATGAAACACTAGAGGCCTTAAGCGTGTTTTGTCGACCATCTAGAGGTGCTTGTACCCGCATGTAAAGGGACTTGAGCATGTTACAAGCATCATGCAAACGGTCGAGCCCCTTTACCTCTAAAAAAAATGGCAAATGTTGATTGAAAGCCAATTTTCGTATTTTCAAAATGCCACGTTAGAGATAAGCCTACCACGACATGCAATGAGTAGTAGTAGTAGTATATTTTCATTACTTTTCAATCGATATTCGCAATTTTTTCGTCAAGTCATTTGAGCATGAGTTTAAGCATGCTGTTCGCGCAAGTAGCCAGCTACTTGTTCCACCTGTTCGCATCGTGTACATGCACCCTAGATGTCTATGGGCCTAGCTAACTGACACAAAAAACAACCAATAGTGCTTGTATTCTGTAAGGTGAGGGTACCTTCCCAGTCGAGCTGCTGAGCGTTTGTTTGTTTCGAGTAAACTGTATTAGATACTTATATAAATGAAAACGAAGTATATTAAAAAAATGCCTGTATTTATCAGTGCCTGTATTAAGAGTTTTCTACGCTCGCTACAGAGTATAGAAACCTAATATTTACTGTTTTAGTTATCATAGCCGCTGGAGGCGCTGTACTTGCTTTCTTACAAATTGAATTAAACTCGTCAAAGTTGTAGACAGTGGTAAATATAATTCATGTTTTTCTATAACTCGATACGTTAAGGGTCATTTAGATAGGCCATATTTTTGCGTACCTAATCAGTGGTTGCAATATGGATTATGATATAGCCAGGAAGAGGCTTATAAGTGCCTATACTAAAGCAGCCATATTGTAACATTGTAATCTAGCAATATCTTGTTTTGCCGTAAAAACTGATCGGACACTAATATCGACGCTGTAGAGTGAAATCCTCGTAAGTGTAAAAGAAGCAATTTGTCAGGAGAAAGAAAAAACTGCTGTAAAGTTTTGCAGCGCGACTTCTATGTATGTTTTTTTTTATTATTTAATAGAAATTTAACCCGTTTTTACCGCCATTAATTAATTTGCGAAAAAATTCATTTACGGCTTTTATGGCTTTTATATTCAGAACCAAAAACAAATGAGTATCGATGTTGACTGAAAAATTTATTAATGACCATTTACACTAAATGAAGATGGTCGTTGATCTTTGAATACATAATGAATATAAAATTCAATGTAGATATCTACTCCCTTATTTATAAACGAAAAAAAAGCTAAATATAGCTTATAATGTTTTGTCTTTTTCTCTCTTAAAGTACTTTGAAATTATTTGACAGAGACAAAATATTGATTAGCTATTTCAATTTACTTTTCGTTTATAAATTAGTAAGGCAGTTAGAGCTCTTAGGTAGTAAAGATGCGTGAGAATTATTTCCGTTTAGTGTAAATAAAACATAAAACGTGAGAACAGTGATTATTAATTAAATTTATAAACGCACTGTACCGAGAAAAACTTTAAACTCAATTTACTTACAATGCAGGAATGGTAAATTATTAACGGCTATTGGGAAAATCCTCAATAATTCATTCTTTGATTTACAAAATTCCTTGGATGGGAATATATGAGAACTTATTGGGAATTTTAGTTATGTGTTTACCCCTTTATTTAACTTACTGGGAAACGTTGCCCTAAAAAGAGTAAAAGAGTAAACAAAAATATATTACTAAGAGACAAAGAACGAATTATTGGGCCAACGATTTAAATTAAAAAATATAATTTGTAACTAAAACTTATAAAAATATATTATAGTCATTCTTATATCCTGTAGTTGTACCTTAGGAATGAAAATTTACGTATGGTTAAGGTTTTTATAAAATAGGTTCTTTGTAAGTACCTATATTATCATCACCAATCATTTTTGTTCGTTTTAAAAAAATATTATAATTCCATTATATTGCTTTAGTAAAAAATGGTAAGGCATAAAGATCACACTTTCTCAATATTGTCAACAAAGAGTTCATACTTATGTTACTTACAATTACACATTAGATTTTTTTTTAATAATAATATGAGTACACTTTTTGGAGCACTAGTTGCTTTTATTTTATACCAATCCTTCCGTGACTATGTAGTCCGGTCCGAACCAGATATTTTGTATAAACACAAATTAAGTAAATGACATTTCACTTTGTACAACTTTATCTAATTGTATGTAACACAGTGGCGAAGGGTGGAAGTCTGAAAAAGGAAAGCCGGAGCAAAAAAGTTCTTACTCAGGCAAATAATATCTCTTCACTACCGTCATTGATCGTTCTTACACTTAATGCTATACTTATATATGTATAATTAAGTATGTAATATGGTAATCGGCTTATATGGGCTCTTCGCTACTGATAACATTAAATTTTATTTCCTTATTTCTTTGATTAATTAGTTAATGTAAAAATCAAAGATGTTGTTATTATTAGTCTTGATCATGCTATTGCCGGTCAACAGCCACACTTAACACCTCTCTTATATCCCCAAAAAATTTTTTTTTGTATAACTTTTAACTCAATTGCAGTTAATGTAGCAAACTAATCAGTCATTCACTGCACGGTAAGAAAAGAAATTGGACTATTTTTATGTAGACTCGCATCTCAAAAAAAAAATAAAGCATATTTGCATATTTTCATTTCATTTCATAACATATTTAAATATTATTAATCTATGTTAAAAAAATATCAGGATTATGTTGTATATCATATAAAATAGGTACTGTGTGTCTTTAACATGTAAAAACGTGTGTACAAAACAAATATTAGTCAGTAGATGGTTTATTATATGTATATTTTGTAGGTTGGTTGTTGGATATGGTGGGTAAAATCAGTTGTTAGATTGTGCATAAATCAAGTAATATAAAAATCTAAATTTTACAATGTCAGCTTCTAATTGCTGCTATAATTAGCAGATATAATTTAGGTCCCGCGTTATATTGTATTAGATGTAGTTACGTCGAATTTGGAAAAGTCAAAAGTCATGAATTTGTCATATACAGAACAATTCACGAGCACATTTTTAGTAGCGTGTATAAGAGCCTTAAATGTAGTTGTTTTTTTTAATTTCTAGCAACTGGTTTTTATTAATATTCGTTGTTGAAGGCATTTGTTATTTTAGCAACATAGATTTGTATTTCGAATTAGATTTTAAATTAAGAAAAATATATGAAATCTTGTATTCTAATTTTAAATATCGACGTTTACTGTCATTTTTTTTTAAATATTGACAAGTAATTTTTACCGCGTCAATTTTAAATCAATTAAGTTTTTAAATATATTTATGGAATAATGTAAATAGGTATAACAAAATGATGTTTTGAGAAAAATCATTAAAATATTTTAGGCTATGAGTGCCATTAAAGTTATATCATTTCTAGTTATTTTTTTAATAATTAAAACATAAATAATAGTACCCTAATGCAAGAAAAAATGCAATGTAACAAAAATGTACAATGTATTTGTGTAGAAGGTACTTATAATTACTTAGTGGTGATTTTGCAACGAGTAGACAACGATGTATCCGATTTTATATTAGTTAATCAATAATATAGCGTGTACTTAATAATAATGTGTTTTATTTTCGGCCATCTTGGATTTATTGAGGTATTGACAGAGGTGAGTATTACCCACATTTCTAGGGCTATACGTTTAGGTCCCATAGGGGCAATCCTAATGCCGGTTATCGTCCGTAAACAATAGCTATGGCTCCTAATATGTTTTTTTTGTCTCCAAGCAAAATCTTGAATTAAGTCATGCCTAGGTAAGTTTTATACAGAGGTATGACGTAGCTTACTTCCAGTCCATAACTTTAAGTAATGCGTTTTATCACAATCTTATTTCATTTCAATGATAAAGGCAAAAATATGTGTCTACCATTTCTTTTTGTAATCTCACTGACGGACTTATTAAAATTCGGTTTTTCATACATTGTCGCTATCCCTATTTCAAGATAAGAAGAGATATTAAGATTAGAAATGTCTTTTTGCTCGACCGGGGATTCTAACCCCTAAAGAACGCCTAATAACTTCATGCTTCATGATAATTAGGAATACTCTTACCTCTGGACTAATGAAGTTATTCGAATACCTATTATATCCTATATTATTAAATTATTATTCAATCCTCAATACTTTATTTGCCTATTACACAATGTTTTAGAATGGTAGTTTGATAATATATAATAATACGACACATTATGGACCCTTTAGAGCACAGCAAATTAAAAACGATGAAAATGCTTTCTTTTAAAATAATAAAATTGAAATTAATTGAATAAAAATGAAAAAAAAAATAACATAAATTATTATACAATAATTTAATGATGAATTGATTATTAAAATTTCAAATAACTAAAAGCAGCTAAATTAAAATGAGCGAATTACTTTATTATATACAAAATAAACTAAAAAAAATGTTAATAAGATGCAAAGAATTTTTACCCATATTCTATCTTTTGTAGCATCAAAGCGCTTTGCTTCCACTTTCATTATGCGAACTGCCAAATTGTGGAATTCGCTGCTGGCATCTATATATGTCTTCCGATATCTATAAATCGGTATTTACTGGGTAACACATCAGGCAAGTTGTGGTCAAGCGCAAGTCTATTTTAGGATAAAAAAAAACTTAACATTTTGAGCACAATGGGACTGTAAATCTAGCTAGATTATACACAACATGAAATGTCATCCAAAAGCTAAATACAGCAGATGTAGGTATATCTAAATTACAATAATCAAAGTTTATCAACGCCTAGTATTGTTTTAGATTTACGCGAATATCACACATCGAAAAAACATCCTAATTTTAACAGAGAAAATGGTTGGAATATACCACCAGCTTGGGACCCAGTGCTTAATTTACTTGTACCAAAACCTAAGCAAAATCAACTCAGAATTCAAGATACCGTGACCTCAGTTTGCTTAAATCGGAACGTAACTTAAATATTATAATGTTTGGAGGTAGTCAGTAATCTAAAATCTAAAATAAACCGCGATAAAATCCTTTAAAAAGTAGTTTTATTTCAATTTATTAACGCCTGCTATGTTATAAAAGTTATAATCACAGATAATATAATACTGTTATAATATAACTAGGTACAATGTTATAATTGCTATTGTATTTTGAAAGTGTCGAAATTTTTGATATAATATATCATTCGCCATCATCATATAATACATCATCATCTCAGAAGCCTATTCTAGTCCACGGCTGGACATATGGACATAGGCCTCTCCTAAAGTACGCCACTGAGCACGACCCGCGGCTTTTCACATCCAGTTCTTGCCGGCCCTGCTGAGATCGTCACTCCACCTAGTCTGAGGGCGTCCTACGCTGCGTTTGGTAATTCGAGGTCTCCACTAGGATGATGATGATGAAATAGTTATTATCACCTATCTGTTTTTGCAACGCACATGCAATCACTTCACTTATCGTCCCACTGCTGGGCACGGGTCTTCTCTCAACTATCTTACTGTGCTGAATATGTCATGTCCTCGAATAATAATAATAATAATAACCGGGGATTGTCCACCACTCGACCACCGAGGCAGACCTGAAAAAAGTGGGTCACGCGTCCATTGACCCGCTCCAGACGCACGCGCAGGCAACGGATTGAAATTTTTTCAGAACGACTTTCGATGCAGTCAGTAGCGCGGTGGCGCAGGAGCAGCGGTGGCGCAGCAGTACGGTCCTCGCCTTAGAAAAATAAGGTCGCGGGTTTGAATCCTGGTCGTACCCACACATCTTTATGTGAATTTTTTCATCTCAACATCGTGAAGAAACCAGCATGTCTAAGATCTAATCATTCGAGGACATGTCACATCCACCAACCCGCACTTGTCCAGTGTGTGTGGATTAAGGCCTTAACCCTCTGAACTCATAAGATAGTCGAGAGAAGACCCGTGCCCAACAGTGGGACATTAAAAAGGTTGAAGTGTGTGTAAGTATGCGGCGGCGTGGATAGAGGGCCCAGTGCTGAGTAAAATCATACAAAGCAAGCTAAATTCTGTTGCGTACCGTGCACGTCAAGGCCGCGTACCTTAACGGGCTGTTACGTATTTTTTTTAAGTTCATTATATTTTGAAATAAAACTACATTTTAACGGATTTTATCGCAGTTTATTTTAGATTTTAGATCCCGATGTTTCAAGTCTTTTCAGACTTCATGTTCACGGGTGGACTGAGGTATTTGACGTCCAAAAATATTAATCACAATTATTACTGACTACCTCCAAACATTAATATTTAAGTTGCGTTCTGATTTAAGCAAACTGAGCTCACAGTGTCTTGAATTCTGAGTTGATTTTGCTTGGGTTTTGGTACAAGTAAATTAAGCACTGGGTCCCAAGCTGGTGGTATATATATTCCTACCATTTTCTCTGTTAAAATTAGGATGTTAATAATATTTTTTTGACAACTGCAGCCTTCTAAATTCACGCCAGTTTTCACCTGATTTTGATATACAGCTTGCTCTCTTTATATAGATTGTAGGTCTCTAGCGGGCACTTTCGTACCGTTCTCTGGGGTACAAATTAGCTTTCACGGCCACCTACCGGGAGAAATTAGAAGTCGACAGGGATTGATCTAGTAATAGATCAAAGACACCGTAATTTTATTTCGAGAGTCATATGTTCGATTAATGAAAAGTCGACTGAACGTTTTTATTAACAAAAAATATATTAATAAAATTATTTATTATCTGTTTAAGCCCCACACGGTATATTAAATCATCTTTGCGGAGGGAGTTCATAACAGATTTCCACTTTAAATAAAAATAAATAAATATTCTGGGACATTAACACACACGGTCATCTGGTCCCAAGCTAAGCAGAGCTTGTGTTATGGAAACCAGATAACTGGTATATACATATAATACTTTTCTTTTGTAAATAGATATTTACACCCAGACTCGACACAAACACAAATGTTCATCACAAATGTTTGTCTCGGGTGGGAATCGAACCCACGAGCTGCGGCGTGAAAAGCAAGTGTCTTACTGTCCACGCGACCTGCCCGTCACTTCGTTAATAATCATCCATCGACTGCACGTATAAACAAAGCAATACTACTTGTCGCGACGATTCTACTGTGATTCTATGAGGAGTTCTGTTCTATGTCACTGAAGTCCATCAACAGATAGAAAAAAAAAATCAATGACACTAACTTGAAGGTATACTCTTTTATAAAAAAAGAATTTTCAAATTTTTTCTACATATTACGGAGTAATCGGCGAATATACATTAAAAAAAAACAAAAAGCATACAAACAGCCGAACATAAAACCTCTTCCTTCTTTCAAAAGTCGGTTAACAAAACGACCTTTAGTCCCATTTCTGGCCTTAATCCACATAAGCTGACCAAGAGGGGGTTGGTGGATATCACGCGCCCTAGAATGATTAGTTCCTAGATATGTCAGTTTTACTCACGATTTTCCAATTTTTCTCTTGAACTAGGATGGCATGACCGGGGATCGATCTTGCAGCAAAACTAACAGGGCTTGTGTTGTGAAGGCTGGGTGACTGGTATTTACTATGTAATTAATTATACTACTACACTTTTGCAAATTTATAAATAAGTAATTACACAAACTGTCTAATATATAAAATTACCATACTCCTCCGAAACGGCTAGACCGATTTTTATGATATTTTATATGCACATTCAGTAGGTCTGAGAATCGGTTACTATCTATTTTTCATACCCCTAAGTGACAAGGGTTACCACCCTAACATTTTTTTAAATTTTTTTGGGCAAAAATGCTTTTTCATTTAAATTTAATTTTTAAATAAAACAGTCTCTTATAATGAATGATTTGCGTGAGTTGATTTGTCAAACATGTAGTATAATATCTAAAAGAAGTTGGTGAAGTTGTACTTTAGAACGTTTCTATTATTTTATTGATCTCTAGTAAGACATTAATGTTTGAGAATAAAATTTCTTTAAACATAACAATGAACTGCTATTATTATTTACTTCCAAATATTTCTAACACCCCATAAAGTAATCGTACCTAAATAAATCTTAGGTAATTCATTAACCTTTCGACAAAACTACGCACTGTGTGATACAGTTAATTTTATTATATTTAAGTAACTTCTTATTTAAACAATGCACCTAAATACCTAAGCCTAAAGAGGAAAATTATAATTAATCGTACGAACATTGTACGAACAGTAATTTTCACTTATTTTATGATCTGTGCAAGTCTTCAGTTGACCACTGGCCGGCAGTACCGCCGCACGCAAGCGACACACTTCGCACAAAAAAAAAACGACTATGGTTATTGCGCGCGCAAAATAAACTATATTTAATCTGTGATGTGTGGTGTTTTAATTTAATTTTTAATCTGTTTGTTCTGGATAAAAGTTTAAATATCTTGGATTTGTGGATTCTGATACTCATCTTTATTATGGTAAGATTTTTAAATAAGTTTATTATTTAGTTTAGTTCTTTATAGCAATTATAAATTAGTCTACGGTTATAATTTTTTTTTACAAAGAGGTTTGAACCTTTTTAATGATCAAGTGATTTTTTTATTTTTAAAGTGAAACGGTATTTTATGTGCATAATTTATTTAATATTTATGTAGCGGTAAGTCAGTTTAAAATTATTCCAATTAAGTTTGATAATTAACTAACTAAAAATAGTTAAGTAACGTTTTCTAGAATATGTATCACATCACATAGGCCTTTTCACACAAAACTCAAGACTAACTCGAAAGTTTTCGTAAGTAAAAGTTGCGAAGCGTCGACTTCGTGTATGAGTACCTAAATATCACATAACACGTACGACTTTCTACTCTATCGTATACATAATAGAGTCTGAATTAGATTACATTAAAACATAAGTGTCATTTACTACATTGCTGATAAATATTTATTGCAGTAGAAATATTAAATTCATGGTCCGTAAAGATGGCAGCGTTTCACTTTACACCCTTTGACGTTATGTTGGTAATGGTCATCATGAAGCAAGTGACTGAAATACAGGGCAGCCAACGTTTAGTTGAAGGGAACGCTTGCGTGACGCGATCTTAATTCACTGCGTTTCTCGTGAGATTTTAAGCGAGATTAAACTGTCAGTAATTAATTTATTCTTTAAATTAACTGTTTACTTTGTTGTAGCGGTTATAACGCATTTTTTCTTCTATTAATAGTCATTGGGCCAGTGGTAAGGGTATTCGCTTAATAACCTCGATGTCTTGGGTTCGATACCCGGGTCGAGCAAAACTAATTTTCTTATATACTAAGAGAATCTTAGTCGCAGCTCGAAGTTTGAAATTGTGTCCGTAGCCGTCGAAAAGTGGGTGATATTAACCTCTGCCTACACCTCCGGGTAAAACTGACCTGGCGCTATGTGATGTGAAAAAATCTTAAACTTGGGAATTACGCAGATGGAGAACAATAGTCTTACACCTTTAATTGAATCCCCACACGTGGTCCTTGGGTGGTGCAAATCAGGTGACAATCAACTGGTGGTAGGCTTCGGCCGTGGTTAGTGACCACTCACCAGACAAAGCGACACCGCCAAGCGGCCTTGCCGTGTTCCGGTGCGATGTCTGGTGACACCACGTTGGGTCGGAATTGGTGTTCTTTTAAAAGGTTTCTAACTTTAAAGAGGCTTATTCCACTGCCACCTTCTCACGGATAATCATTCGTAATCACGAGTGAATCGGTATACTGAGCTGGCATGTTCCATCGTAGACTACATCATTGTTTAACATCAGGCAAGTTGTAGTCAAACGCTAGCCTATCGAAAAATAAAAAATAAATCTGGGCAAATAAATGAAAACAAAATATTTGGTTAAGGCTCAGCTTATCATAATAGACTTTGGCAGCTAAATAAACACCCTTAATTTGTTTTGTAGATATAACAAGGTAAAGTTCATTCTGCGGTTACCGTTACGCGGTATTTGAGTGTAGGAATAAAAACAAGGTATGTAAAATCGTATTTTAATTAGTCCGTTAGTAAGATAATAATAATTACAATAATATAGTCGGATATTAACAAACGGTCATCTGATCCCAAACTAAGCAGAGCTTGTACTATGGAAACCATATAACTACATATTGTATAGTACTTTTCTTTTGTAAATATATACTTAAATAATTACATACAGATTTAAGAGAAACAGACGTGTTCATCACATAAATGTCTGACTTGGGTGAGAATCGAACTCACGACCTGCGGCGTGAAAAGCAAGTATCTTACCGACTACACCACCGATCCGTCAAATTATAAAATAATGTAATACAATTATTTTTTGCTTTATTATCGAAATAAAACCTTATTAAGATTAACGCAAAAAAGTTATAGAGTAGGAGTGCGCTATCTCATACAGAGGTATAAAACTTACCTAAGCGTGACGTCATTCGAGATTTCGCTTGGACGTATATTTTAACGAATAATTTATCTATTTGACAGTTAAAACAATAAAAAATGATCGATATTTTCCTGTTGTAGTATTTATATATTCTTGTTATGTTAACATAGTGTGTGAATGGTAGACCCAGAGCACAACGACCCAGCTGGATCTTTTGTCCTTCCCCTTGACACTATAAAGCCTCAGGTATTCTTCCTCCCCACAGCCGTCCACGGCCACGACGAATGTGTAGATTAACGGCCATATTCATAAAAAGTTATAAGACACTAGTTAAAGAGACTAAGTCCTCTTTCTTACTAGTATATGTCAAGATGAATATAGAACTATCTGTGTTTGATATTTTCTGCTGACGCTACTTCCGCTTGGTTTTTTGTATGGAGTTAGCGAGTCCATTCTTATTCTTATATGAAACACAGTTTTATATTACTCCATTCCTCAAGAAGGCCTTATTATACGGAAATTCAGTCTAATTTAAGTCTGATTTAATAATGATTCTAATTTAAGAATGTTTTTCGCAAGTGTACCTTACTATGACTATAGTACTTACACAAATACAGGTCGATATTTTTTACACGTCACTACTGTCACGTACTTAGTAGGTTATGTAGAACGTGTAGTCAGAGGTGAATATCATGCTCTTCTCGCTGGTTATATTTAAGTCTCATACGTAATAGAGGGTGGCTGTTCCCGTTCATCGGACATCATTCTAAACTTCGATTTGCAACTAAGTTTCTCTAAGTGGTGTAGAAAAGTAATTTTGCGCGGATCGAGCGAGATTGAAACCGGTACCTCACGGTTATTAAGCGAACACGCTTATCACTGGAACACTGCGACAGATTTTTTCAGTTTAACATAACATAACATTACTCCAATATTATGTTATAAGTAATTAATCATTGTGATAATTTTTTTTTTATCCATTTATTTTAATTATTGTAACGCGTTGATGTCTTTTGTTCAGGATATAGGAAATGTTAGTTATTTATACTTTAAATTATTATTTGTACCTTCTTTGGAAAATTATCATTCTGATGTTGAAGTGAACTGTGCAATACGCTCGCTTCTTGTAATTTTTTATTTATTTTGAAACATGCTTGCGCTTAGTTACAATTTGCCTGATGTTGACTAATGATGTGTCTAAGAAAACAAAAAAATAATAATGAGATCTAAACGTAGCTAGCGAAATATGTGTGATATTCATCTCTGCCTCATCTTAGGGGTTATACAGGCGTGAGAGTTATATTATACATACATAACTCTCACGCCTATATGTATAACCCCGTTTTCCTATAGGGGTAGATAGAGTATAGAGCGCCACTTGCTACGATCTAAACATACTTCCTTCCCCCCTGTTTCCACTAGCGAAACATGCATCACAAAACATGTTGCAAGCTTTATCTATCTCTATCACTCAGGGATGAGTAGAAAGAGATAAGACTTGCTTGTATCAGGTTTTGCAGTGCAAACGCACAGTAAGCCTAACTGACGTTCAGATATTTGGTGATACATACTGCGGTTATGAGTGCTACGCACCTGTCGCTTTTGACGGACATCACCGATGAGATAATAATAATAATAAATTAATTTATTTTCTCCATCACAAAGTTACAATGATTGGGGCTGAGTCACCTTCGTCCGTGGGTGTAAACCTTTAATTGAATCCCCACACGTGGTCCCTGGGTGACTCAAATCAGGTGACAATCGACTGGTGGTAGGCTTCGGCCGTGGTTAGTGACCACCCACCAGACAAAGCCGCACCGCCAAGCGGTCTTGCTGTGTTCCGGTGCGAAGTCTGGTGACACCATACAGAGAGGGTGGTTCGGAATTGTTGCTCCTTTAAGGTTTCTAACCTTAAGGAGGTTCATTCCACTGCCACCTTCTCACAGATAATCATTCGTAATCACGAGTGAATCTGTACACTGGGCTAGCGCGTTCCATCGTAGACTACATCACTGCTTAACATCAGGTAAGTTGTAGTCAAGCGCCAGCCTATCGAAGAATAAAAAAAAATGTCTTATGCTAGTAAAATACACGTTAGGAAAACTTTGTGAGAGACTGGTGCCCGATTTAGGTTTATAAAATAAACCTGTATTACCAGTCACCAGATCAGCTAATGTCCTCGTAGGGCGTCCTCTCCCGGCGTTTCCAAAATTATGTAAATTTGTTATTTGTACATTATGGAAACTAGATTTCTGTGACTATGTCGAAATTAATGGAGAACTATTTACATCTTGACATAGAATAGTAAATGAAATAATCTTCTAAATACATACTGTATTTATTTAAATTGAATGAAAGTCGACACACCGGTCTGATAAACTCTACTTACACAAATTACTTACATAAGCCCCGCCGACATTGTTTCTCTACAGCCACCGAAATTAGATAATCTTTAAACTAGAGTTTTTAGAGAGGCTAACACAACATTTGTGTCATTTTTCTCATAATAACATTAAGAAATTATTACAATAGTAAGAAATTCATAGTAATTTTATACATGTGAAGTTTGTAAACTTTTTGCTGACTGCGTAAAAGGAGGTTATTATTTTTGTGGGATATAAAAACATATTATCATATCACTATAGCAAGAACTGAGCAGCGGTAGCGCAGTAGTACGGGCCTCGTTTAGAAATATAAGGTCGCGCGTTCCATTCCCAGACGTGCCCACACATCTTTGTGTGAATTGTTTCATCTCCGCTGCTCAATATCGGTGAAGGAAAACATCGTGAGGAAACCGGTAAAACCAAAAAAAAGTGAATTCATGCCTAAACTCTCAGATTTCGTAATATAGTTGAGAGAAGACCCGTGCAGAGGGACACTAAAAAGGGTTGGAATGAATTGATTACATTATGGGGTGATATAAACTACAAGCTATCCCAGGAAGTAAAGTAAGTACATATCTAGATCAACTTTCACGTAGAATTAAATCTCTCGTTGAGTATTTACTTCATTTTCCCGCTATACATCCAATTAGTGATCGCTACAGTAATACTTTTTACTGTATGGAGTTTTTATTATATAGCAACACGCAACGAACTTGATACACCATAATTGGTAAAATTATCTTATGTGGTTCCCTTTCTTTACTCCATATTTTTTACGCTTAATATTCCGCTGTATAAACGCTCTTGACCTAGTATAGTCTTAGATTTACGCGAATATCACACATTGAAATAAAACTAAAAAAAAAACGTAAACCGCGATAAAATCCGTTGTAAAGTAGTTTTATTTCAATACGCTATAGAACTCTGTAGTCGTCCGGTGTAAGGGTTATACTGGGCTTGGTCGCCGGTTCGATTCCCCATGGACAGTCTGTGCTCAACAATGAAAATTTGTTTCGGTGTCTGGTTGCGTGAAGGAAAGCACGTTAGGACGTTAGCCGTCGGCCTAGTCTATATTTAAAACATTTAAGACTATCTTAAAAGGTAGTCACAAGCTTAATATAATCTGACACCTGGTCTAACCATCTAGGCTACTGGTTCCTTACGGGTTTCGAGGTCTGATGGCAGTCGTTCGTTTAATTCTGATAGCTAACCGTATTTGGGGCTGAGTCACCTTTGTCCGAGGGAGTGCACGTTTCATCTGAATCCCCACACGTGGTCCCTGGGTGGTGCAAATCAGGTGACAATCTATTAACTAGTTGATGTTCACTGGAAATTAACTGGTGGTTGGGTTCGGCCGTGATTATTGAGACAAAGCTGCACCGCCAAGGGCCTTGCCGTGTTTCGATGCGATGTCTGATGACACTATTTATGAGGGTGGGTCGAAATTGTTGCTCCTTTATAGTTTCTAACCATATGCAGCCTCATTCCACTGCCACCTTTTCTCTGAAAATCATTCGTGATCACGAGTGAATCGGTATATTGGGCAGGCGCGTTCGATCGTAAACTATATAAATAAATAAATAATAATAAATATTCTGGGACATCAACACACTCGGTCATCTGGTCCCAAGCTAAGCAGAGCTTGTGTTATGGAAACCAGATAACTGTTATATACTATACTTATAATACTTTTCATATCATGCTTAACTTCAAGTAAATTGTAGTCAAGCGTAAGCCTATTTTAGAATTATAAAAAAAACTAGCTTCCACTCACGGCTTCGCCTGCGTGGTACTTATTGGGATAAACAGCAGCCTATGTGTCAATCCCGATCACAATTTAGCTCTCTGCTAAATTTTATCCAATTCCGTCCTGTAATTTTTGCGTGAAAGAGTGACAAACATCCATATATTCTTGCAAACTTTCGCGTTTACAATATTAGTAGGATCTATTCGTAATAATATCGATGAAAGCGCGCGGCCAAAAGCACCCTAATAGAAATGGGAGAAAGGCAAGGGAAATGTTGATTGTATTCCGCTATATCACAGTCTAGATATTATAGTGATATCATCGTCTAGACCGATTGTATGATACCTACTCTGTGACTTTATTATGTATGCTTATATTACGAGGCCTGTAGTGGTATCACAAAAACATTATAATATTTTTTCTATATAGTGGTAGACTACTGACACTATATACTTCTTCAAATTGACTGTCCTAACGAAATAATTTTCAATAAATCCAAATAAGACTAGAATTACGATATAGGACGAGTAAAAGAAATAGATAATAAGAACCTAGGTACTAGTTACAATGAAAAATGAAAATGAAAATGTGCTTTATTTTTTTGAGACGCGAGTCTACCTAAAAATAGTCCAATTTCTTTTTCCTCCTAATGGTTCTAGAGATATAAAATACGGATGGACAGACGGGCCGAGATGATTAAGTTCTGCATTTTTACCCTCCTCACCTCCATTGAGGATCTGCGTCGGTAGGAATTTTACGACTTTGGTGAGGTTAAAAAAACATAGATACGGTCGAATTAGTAAACCTCCTCCTTTTTTTGAAAGTCGGTTAAACAAAAAGAAACTCACCTTAGTGTGGTGGTAGTCCTGAGGGACTAAACAGTAAAATTGTAATAGCGTTACAGAAAATCGAAAAACATATGGGATTGATATGGGTACAGTAGAGGCGCAACGGTATCGGACTCGCCTTTGAAATATAAGGTGGCGGGTTCGACTCCCGTCGTGCCGAGTGTGCCCACGCCTTTTTGTGTGAATTGTTTCATCACTGCTCAATATTAGTGAAAATAAAATCACGAGGAATCCGGTATATCTAAAACTAAACATTAGTCATGTGTGTTGATTAAGACCTAAACTCTCAACTCGTAAGATATATGAGAGAAGAGAAGTGCCCATAATGGGTCTCTTTGACGCATGACATCTCGTTGGTGTATATCAATTCTCATTCTATACATTTTATTCATTTCGATTTTCATTATAGCTATAACAATGCGACTTTGTCTAAGCCACCTGTGTTGTTGGGGTCTTCTCGTCGTTGACGGAATCGACCAAGCAATCAATCGAAAACCACAAAGTAAAAGAAAAGTTTAATTTTTTTTTGATAACCGAAGGCTAACTTAAGTGTCTGAGTTGTACTTAAGTTAGTTAATAAATATTGACACATTAGCACATGTCGGAGGTTAAGTGACGACTAAAAATACTTAATTAGGTTGCAAATAATGTTATATAAAATGCTGTATGTGCGTAAAAGGCTCGTACATTGTATGTGTGTGGTGTCACAAAGTCGTAAGCAAAATTTATTTAAATTCAAATTGAGATAAGTTATTTAATTTATTCCAAATATCTGCAGATTCTAAAAATACCATAAATTATTTTTTGAAGTTCAACTTTATTCCAATGAATGCATAATTCTCTTAATTGATAAAAAACAGATAATTAATCCAGTATTTATAATGTCATAAAACTTAATCACTACTAATATTATTTATACGACAGTAACTCTATCTGTATTTTACGCTTTCACGCCTAACCTACCTAAAAAAAAACAACAAACAGATTAAAAAAAACTAAAAACTTAATCCTACAAATGGTCATAATAATAATATAGTGGGACATTAACACACACGGCCATCTAATCCCAAACTAAGCAGAACTTGTACTATAGAAACCGGGTAACTGGTAATATACTACATAAAATACTTTTCTTTTGTAAATGCATACTTAAATATAGATAATTACAGTTAGCCACAAGACAAACAGTCATGTTCATCACACAAATGTCTGATTTGGGTGGTAGTCGAACCCACGACCTACGGCGTGAAAAGCAGACATCTTACCAACCACACCACCAGCCCGTCATATTATTATGACATATCTTGTATGTCAATACCATAAGGGTACCTGTGACGAAGAGTGAAAATCTGAAAATGGAAAGCTTGAAGAGGAGAACGGAGCAAAAAAGTCCTAAAAAATAAATAGACAACAATGTACAAGACAGAGCAGCGGTGGCGCAGCGGTACGGGCCTCGCCTTAGAAAAATAAGGTCGCGGGTTCGAATCCTGGTCGTGCCCACATCTTTGTGTGAATTGTTTCATCTCCGCTGCTCAATATTGGTGAAGGAAAACATCGTGAGGAAACCGGCATGTCTAAGAACTAATCATTCGAGGACATGTGACATCCACCAACCCGCACTTGGCCAGCGTGTGTGGATTAAGGCGTAAACTCGTAAGACCCGTGCCCAGCCGTGGGACACTATAAAGGGTTGAAGTAGACAACAACGTTAATAACTAAGTTACGAAAAAAATATGTCAGATATGCCCTATGACGGCAGTACACTGGATCCGTAAATTTTAAGCTACTCAGCGAGCTATGTAAATCTATGCTCAAAATTTCTCTGAAAAATCGAATACCTACGCGATGTAGTGAACCGACAATGAACAAAAGTACCTAATTATGACGTAGAAATCTCCTAAAGCACGCCAGTGATTATGTTCAAGGTCTTAGACTTACACGACTCTACTCACACACGGAAAAATAATATTATTTCAATATGGGTTTCAAGTTTTCAAGTATGCTCTTTAGATTCGAATGAGTTTATGTGGCATCTTAAAGATTAAGAACTGTACTATCTTTTTAATAAATAAATTAAAAAAAAAATACTTTACATTGGAAACATAAATTAGCAGACGGCTCGCTGTCTTACCGGGTGTTGCAAGATAGCAGTCTTCGGTATCCGCACGTTGACTGCTTGACCCAGACGTAGCCAAAAATACGAGTTGTTTCAATGGAATCTATGTCTATCGCTAAAAGCCTAAACGATCGGCGCGTGGACAGTGAGCAGTCGCTTTAGTTTAGGGCAATGTTGGAGCAGAGTCGTGTAAGTGGGCTATTTTTTTGAACTCTCACCACCACTTACCATTGCAAAGATCGTCACTCCAACTAATCTGAGCGAGTTCTATGTTTGCTCCGCAGTTTCCACTATGACCCCCCTTGACTTTATTTATAGCAGGAAATCCGATTTGGTTTGTTAATTGGCTATGAAAATTTAAAAGGTTATGTCTCTATGTATATTCATAGATTTCTCCATCAATTATGAACTAATTTTGAAAGTTCTAATTAAATAAAACTAGTTAGCTTTTGCTAAACGCTCGTATATTTTCATTCTGTTATTCGCGTCAAACATCATTCTCTTTTTACGGAGTCGGTTAAAAAGTTGTTATATACGTTGATATAATTAAAACTTCACAAAACAAATTTTAGCTTCACAAAGGACTAGGGCTGGACAGCTTTTTCGTTTTTTCTTTAACTGGTGGTAGCCGTGGTTAGGGACCACCCACCAGATAAGCCGCACCGCCAACCGGCCTTAAGATCTGGTTTGAAACAACATTTGAAAGTGTAATTGCTCCTTTATAGTTTCGATCCATATAGAGCCATTCCATTGCCACTTTCTCACCAAAAATCATTGTAATCTGTATATTTCATATTAGAACTTTTTTAGCATAAATTTTACACCGGTCGCGACGACTAATGATCGTCATATTAGCAAATAGCTTAGCAATGGCAATTATTGTGCTAAAAGTCATGAATTCGCATGCTTATGAAATTTTTTACCTTTACTAACACCTACCTACACTATCTGTTAGCCTAGCAGACTGAATATTTATTGGTAACAGACAGAAAAAAGTTAATTATTTATTATAATAATGGTCTCTGGATGATCGAGCGTGTCTTGGCTTTTTTTGGAAATTATATTAAAGGGCTCCCAGTTACAGTTTTTGTCACAAAAACAGGAATTAAAACAAAAGGAAAAAAATATTATCTTGATCCGAACTGGGATGACTGGCTTTATGACTACCCCATCTCCCAACTGAGTTATACACATAAATTGTAGCGAAATTAGCCTTTATTCTAATGATGTGAAAACACGAAAAAAACGTTTTCTAAAAACGAAACCTAGCTAGTTCGATCATTCATCGCCGAAACCCGCTGTATACTAAATTCCAAAAATCCTTGGAGACCGTTTCTGTGATTTAGATTATTCAATTATATAGGTATATATATACAAAAATTGCACGTTTTAAGGTATTAGATAGTATTGTAAATGTAGTAGTCATTTTATTTAATTACAGTTACAATTATAAGGTCAACGGCGCTACTTTTCAATGTTAATTCACTTTGAATAACTGTTGAAATAAAACTGTAGTGTCATTCATTAGTATATCTAGTTTTGATTTATGTATCATTTTTATAAGTTCTTTGATTCAATAGTCACTGTGTTTGTTTTATAAGCTAGAGGTTCCGGTTTCGAGCAGAATGCTATTTTGACTTGTCTTATGTAGAAAGATGTGGAAAAATTTTCGTGACTCAGATAAGTCTGTGTCAATTTTACTTAACGTTTGGTTAATACAACACGCGACAAAAAGGCTGGCCTAATTTTGGCCGAAGATTAAGCGGTCCTACTCAATGTGGCAACGCTGCCAGCCTTCTTGGTACGCTACCAACCGACATCATGCGGAGGAGTTTTTGACCCCCAGCTTTAGATATATTTTATAAGTTCTATTGGCTGTGTTAGTACGTAGGTTTTCCTCTTAATATCTTTTCAATAGAATTAATTATATTGTTTGTACTACACACCTGAAGGTTAGATACTAATTTTACTCACACTTTTATTTGTGGCAATTTTTAGTGGTGAGTTTTAAATCTCGTAGAAAATCTGTCTTGTTAGTTCAATGATTAGCAATGACCGCGAGATCTTGGGTTTGAAACTCGATTCGAGGAAAAATATGCTTCTAACTACAGTAGAAAAAATCTTAAAAGATGAACGGCATAAGATTGTCTAATGTTGTTGTTGTTTGTCGGTAGTTGTTGTCTTTATTGTTGTTGTTTTATGTTGTGTTGTTACTTTACTGTGCGTTATAACTGCACAACAAAACATGATTAATTTATTTTATCTCTTTCTACACATCCCTGAATAATAGAGACAGACAGTGCTTGCAACATGTTTTCCTGAGCATGTTACGCCAGTGGAAACTAGAGGTTACGTATACGAACTAAACACAACCAGCGAAATGTGTTTATAAATAAGCCACAGATAATATAATATTACTATACAAAAGGTTTTAATTAAATAACTGTCAAACTTTGCTAGTGTACTTGGTATTGAAAAATAAACATGATACAAAAAACAAGAAGAAAAAGTAATCTATCAAAAATTCTTCCGTACAGTACCTAATTTACGATGCGATGCTGGCGAGCGCGCTGACGACTGGTAGATTGAAACGTCATACGGATAATATAACGTTTAAAAACTTACCTTATTTAAAAAATACTTGGCGATTATACATAGAAATATTATTGACAACAACCCCATAAATTTTAAACGAATTGATTTATAATTACTTAAATAAATATTTTGTTCATTTATTCAATAAAACTTTATAAACATGTATAATTGATAACTATTCACCTCTATCTACACCTTCGGTTACAAACGTGAGCACCTGAAAGAGCCTAAGTGTAATGATTTCCAAAATCAAAAATTCATCAAAACCGGTTCAGTAATTAATCGCGAAAGCTTGATTTGCATTATTGTAACTCTAGGATAACGATATCAGTAATTCTAAGCCTAAAAGAAAGCATAATGAGTGTTACGTTATCAAAATAGTAGTTTCTATGCATAACTATGATTATCCGTCCTTACACAAGCCGCTTGTAATATTATTCAATACTTTTACCTTGAGAGAAAGCGAATTTCGCCATCTTAGAGTTTTAATGTAAACAAAATTTAAATTTTATGTCGTTTTTAGCCCGGTGAATAATAATTATACGAGAAGTTGTTGATTGACTTCTGTATTACGGAATTGTGACCATTCAATGTAAAAGTATTCTAGTTTTCATATAATAACAGATATATTATGAGGTTGTATAATTCTAAATAAACAAAAGTAAAATCCTCCCGACGTTGTTTTGTCAAGAACCATGTTTATCGCTCTAGCTTTTCATGAAGATCGCATTGAAATTTGGTCATTTGACTTTGTTAGTATATAATGTTGCAATAAATTGTACGCATATATGACATATAGATCAAACCTATAACATCCCTCTTTTTTGTCGGGGTTAAAGATAAAAGGGCAAAGTGATCTAAAGTTTTATTATAGAAATTGGAAAAAGGTTTATAAAGTCAACTGGTGACCCTCGCTCCGGATCATTCCTGATTCAGAAGCAAAGTTTTATAGGAAGTTACAATTCAGTTGTGCCATGAATAAGTTCAACAAATTCCATAGCGAAGCGATAACGAAAGATTGAAAAGATTAAGATCTATAGGATTTATTGTCTTGTTACAATCTTATGTCAATCCCATATTAGTTATACTTTGTTCTCTTCGAACTTTCGATTTCGCTTCTCTGTGGAAATTGTCTAGAGGCCCTGAAGTTGTAGGTAATTTTGATAATGTTATCTTCTATACTTACCCCCGTATTCATAAACGTCTTATAATCTCATTATAGCTAAAATAGGTTTATAATTCGTATGTCTTTGCCTGTCATTGTGACATTTATGCTAGTAAGAAAGAGACAAAGTCCATTTTACGTAAAGAGTCTTATAAGATTTTTATGAATAAACCCGTTAGTTGATTGTTACTTCTTAAACAGTAGAGGTTTGTTTGTTTGAAAAAAAATCTTTATTATATCAAATAATATTACAAACTGTAGTACCTACCTACTTTACAATTAGAAGATGAAAAACTGAAAAATGTTTATTGAAAAAAGAAAATATTACAGAGGTACAAATTTTCCGGTGGCCCCAAACTAGGCATGGCCTGTACTATGGGTGCCGGGTACGATTAACAAATATTAAAATTAAATGATTCGGTCGTTGTCAACGGCTTAAAGATATCTTAATCTAGGCGAATTTAATTAATAACAAAACAAAAAGATAACAGTTAACATAATAATAAATTACTTTTACAGGCTAAGTACGCCTTTAAAAGTTTATACAAATATGGTTTAGTGCTATTTACAACTGGTAGTGACTTTAGAATAAATTTTTAACTAGGTATATGTATTTTTTGGACGAAAATACATTTACTGCGGTGGGTGAAACAGTAGAGGTAAAAGTTAAATAACAAACAGTACGACATGTTATCGGCGCCATGACCGGTTCGAAGTTACGTCCAGTAATAAACCGAGAAACCATAATGTTCCCGTTACACGTACGTAACAAATATATATTGTTGTGGTTTTACAACTTACAGTTAAAGTTCTGTTAAAATCGAACTAACAATTTGGTTATACTCCTTATCTTTTTAACCGACTACCAAAAAAGGAGAAGGTTTCTCAATTCAAGCGTAGAAATGCGTTTTTACTTATCTTAATAATATTATAATCTATACTAATATTATAAATGCGAATGTAAGTTTGTTTGTTACGCTTTCACGCAAAAACTACTGAACCGATTGGGATGAAATTGAGTATGGAGGTAGTTTGAGACCCGAGAAAGGATATAGGATAGTTTTTATCCGACTGCGCAAAAAGAAGGTAATGTTTTGGCGCGATAACCGACATCCGCGGGCGAAGCCGCGGGCGGATATCTAGTGCTTAATAATCGCGAGGTCCCGGATTCGATTCCCGCTGTATTTAACAGGAAATAATTTGTCATTAGTCCTTTATTGATTTTTACAAAAAGTTTTCAACTACAACAAATTGCAAGTAAGATAAACTTTAATTCTAACTTAAAAACTAGATATGGCATCACAAAATTTCTCCGAATTTAGGCCTTGGCCAATTGAATTAGATGTAGAACGGCGCAGGTCTGGGAAGAGTCTATCAGACGTCTTGAAATTTTATCGAAAAGTACACGGGCGCTCAGGCCAAACGGCTCAGGTCCAAGGATTTCAACCCGAAACGGCTCAAATACATTTTATAATTTGTATTCAAATTACTATTACCGGCCGATGGGCTGGTGGCGTGGTCTGTAAGATTAAAGATACTTGCTTTTAACGCCGCTGGTCGTGGGTTCGATTCCCACCCGAGACAGGCATTTCTAATTAGGATTTCTAGACTGTCTGGGTCTCTCATAACTGTGCCCGAAGGACTTGAGGACTTTTTGCCTACAGATTGATGTCCTAGAATATTATTATTATTGTATTTGATCGGTGGTCCGCCGCTTAGCAGTCTCTGCATTTCACTTTATTATATTAGTAGGTATTGATAGGAGGCGGATCTTGGTATAATAACTCAATAACTTTATTACATTGCAGCTAATAAGTATAATTTGAGTGATTATGATTAATTTATCCGTGATGTTGGCTGCCTGTTTTAATAATTTGAAGAATCATTTTGCTTCAAAGTTAATTGAAGTTGTTAAAATATTGACTTTTTGTGCGCTCGGTGTTACCTTGGAAATTATTTTCTAACAGGGTCTAGACTGTAGTCTAGACTGTTGCAACAAGTCCTGAGATCATATCTGCCTTGAGATATCTCGTTTTTTTCTTGTTAAACGCTCCATCTCACATTTCGTCTCCCTGACTAATAAATAAATAAATATTCTGGGACATTAACACACACCGTCATCTGGTCCCAAGCTAAGCAGAGCTTGCGTTGTGCAAGCCAGATAACTGGTATATATTATACATATAATACTTTTCTTTTGTAAATCTTATATCTTTAAATGAGCAATTCTTGTATATATATTTATACTAGTTTCCCGGCCGCGGCTTCGCCCGCGGATGTCGATTATCTCGCTAAACCATTCATCTCTTTTTTCGCAGTCGGATAAAACTATCCTTTCCCGGGTCTCAAACTATCTCCATACAAAATTAGTTCAGTAGTGTAGGCGTGTTGTAAGCAACATTTAGAAATCGGCAAGCCCCCATAGGCATATCCATAAATAGGGGTTTCATAATAAATTCTACGGCTCTTAGACCATAATTACTGTAAGTTTTTCATTCATAAAATTTAAATTTCGAATTCTATTCATCGCATTGAGTTATCAAACATGTCATTGTGTCAAAATAAAGAGTAATTTAAATCAAGAACACGAAAGAGTATTTATATCAACTTCGAAGAAAATCCCACTCAGAATAATTTCTCAGGCTTCGCCCGCATAGTATTAGGTTAAAAATAAAAAAAAATGGAAAAATAAAAAACACGTGTTTCATTACTTGTTTTAAGCTTTATTTGTACCGAATTTGAAGTGAATCGGACCCCAGGTTAAACAGTTCTGGAATATTTAATTTTTCCAAAAAAGTTTATTTTACACTCCCCCTGGGGGTAGCTTAGGAAAAATAAAAAACACGTATTTCATGATTTCTTTTAATTTATATTTGTCCCAAATTTGGAGTGAATCGGACTTGAGGCTATACAGATCCAGAGAAACTTTAATTTTTACCAATAAAACCCATTTTCCACACCTCATGGGGGTAATTATGGAAAAATAAAAAACCCGTATCTAATTATTTGTCTTAAGGTTTATGTGTACCGAATTTTAAATGAATAGGACCAAGGAATAAAAAGTTGCATACAAACTTCACCCCTCTATTTAACCCTCTTAGGGTATGATTTTTGACAATATTATTAGCTTATGTCCGATTCTAGGGTATACACTACCTACATTTCAAATTTCAATATAATCGGTTGAGCGGTTATGGAGATACGCGGTAACAAACCTTCACACACACACACACACACACACACACACACACACACACTTACTTTCGCATTTATAATATTAGTAGGATATAATTGGAATCTCAGAATCGGCTTCAATGATTTTCATAAAATTTAGTATATAGGGGGTTTCCGGGGCGATAAACCGATCTAGCTAGCAATCATTTTTAGATATTATATACTTATAATAGATATTTACATCCAGACTCGACACAAACACAAATGTTCATCACTAATGTTTGTCTCGGGTGGGAATCGAACCCACGACCTGCGGCGTGAAAAGCAAGTATCTTACCGACCACGCCACCGGCCCGTCAAATAATAATAATATCCTTTTAACTATTTTTTCTTCTTCTTTTAGCTTCTTTAAAGAAAGTGGTGCGGTTGTAGTTTAGTTATATTTATAGATCAGTTTGTACGGACGCATCACAAAGCAAGTGCAGACATAAAACCGTATATCGATAACAAGTAACTGCGATCATGACATTGATCATGCGATGACACACTTCTACAACCGTGATGCCGTTAACACAACCGAAATGTATCGGATTATGGAAAGTAACAGACGGGTACGGGTACGGGTACATGTACAACCAGCTACAATAATTGAAGAACAAATTCACATCACAAATTTAATATGCCATTAGGTGGCTCAACAATTAACTACTCTGGTCGTACATTAAATAAATAAATAAATAAAAAATAAATAAAAAAGCCTGAAGGCTTTCGAAGGTTTTTTTTAGACTAAAAATTATCAGGATTAGCAGACAACTTTAGGTAGGCGTGAATAATCGGGTAAGGAGGCGGTATTTCAATAAAATAACTACAGCAAATATCACTTCACCCCAATCTCTCGATAGCACAATCATTAATTCTACCAGTTAATTACAGATCGTTAAGATGACATTGGATTAAAGCGTAACGTTCACCGAGCACGTTATTGCATCTGCACTACCGGACGCCACAACGGTTCAACGCGCAGTGGCAGTGTCAGCCATTCTAAGATGGCCGCTTCACCCGCGCTCGGTGTTCATTCGTTCGCTCATAATGACATTCTCGAGTGACAGGTTACTTCAAAGACGGACGGGATGACAGTATAAAATGACAGCCGATGCATTGAGAAGCAGATGTGCCAACAAGCCTTTATTCCATTTTTTGACGGGCCGGTAGCGTGGTCGGTAAGATACTTGCTTTTCACGCCGCAGGTCGTGGGTTCGATTCCCACCCGAGACAAACATTAGTGATGAACATTTGACTTTGTGTCGAGTCTGGGTGTAAATACCTATTATAAGTAGGTATATATTTACAAAAGAAAAGTATTATATGTATAATATATATATACCAGTTATCTGGTTTCCATAACACAAGCTCTGCTTAGCTTGGGACCAGATGACCGTGTGTGTTAATGTCTCAGAATATTTATATTTATATATATTATTTATTTATTTATTATTTACAATAAATTCATTAGATTAAATTATTAAAATTAAAAAATAATTTGATCGTTTATGAAATTAAGAGAAGATCAAAATGGAATATCGCCTTATGGTATCAGTTGCTACCGTCAATGCACTAATATACAATAGGAAAAATTACTTTATATTAATTTCTATAAATTATGTTAAAAACATGTGTGCAAGTACGATATGTTTTTATTAATTTATCCGAGCGTTACTTGGCAACAAACTGTTTTTTTACAGTTTTACAAGAGGAATATATATTTTATGTAGGTAACATTGTACCATTTTATTTGGTTAAATAAATAAAAAAAAAACAGCAATGTTTCGAAGAATTCAATAACACTGACATCTCTGAAGAAAGGTAATTGCGCAAAATACTAATTTCAAACATGAAGTTCCAAGCAAAAATGGAAGACCACTTCGAACAACTCAAAGCTTTCTCTGTATATATGCGCTCTCTTTCTACCATACTGGAAAGCAAAGAGAGGCAATGACCACAGAGTGAGATAGATATACGAATTGTAATTATTTGACTAAAGTTTTTGTTTCAAGTATGGCCTTCATTTATACCTAGAACACCATTATTTCAAATTCATAAAAAGCAAAATAGACCATGACAAAATATCCTAACACGAAAAAAACATAGAAAAGTGTATAGAAATTTTTTTAACAATTTTTTTTATTTAAGTATGTATTTACAAAAGAAAAGTATTTTAAGTAGTATATTGCTAGTTATCTGGTTTCCATAGTACAAGCTCTGCTTAATTTGGGATCAGATGACCGTGTGTGTTAATGTCCTACTATATTATTATTATTATTAACTTCAACATTGATATACAAAAAAGCGGTTTAGGCAGAGATGAATATTACCTACTTTTCGCTAGCCATGTCTAGGTCTGGCGAGTCTTGTACTGTTTATCGGACGCAATCCCTAACTTCAAAATGCAACTAAGATTCTCTGAGTATATTAAAAATGTCTTCTTGCTCCTCCCGGAAATCGAATCCAGGACCTCGCGGTTATTAAGCGATCAGGCTTAGGAGGAAAAAAAAATATATATTATTACTAGCTTACTTACTAGCTTAGCTCGGTACTTATTGGGATAAAAAGTAGTCTATGTGTTAATCCAGACCATAATCTATCTCTGTGCTCAATTTCATTCAGTTATGTCTAGTAGTTTTTGCGTGAAAGAGTAACAAACATCCATGCATTCTGACAAACTTTCGCGTTTATAATATGAGAAGGATTATTTATTTGTTTATCTCTCAACTTTCAAGATACTTGAAAGAAGATAACTATAAGATGCTGTGTCCCTTCAGTTTACGCCAGTCATTCATAATCTATATTTCTAAGCATTCGATTATTTATGAAAATTGGACGATTTTAATCGATCGAAAGTTCGAAAATCGAAACGATGCGGTGAAATTCTGATTGTATGGTATTTCATAACGAGGTTCTATTGTGGTATTAAAAGTGCAAGTTGTAAAAAAAGTGAGTGAAGACCTTTGATCTTTTACTTTCGCTGTTAAAGATAATATTAAACAATAAGAAGTATCACTTCCATGTATGTGATCTTCAATTGTTATGTTATCCTTGGCCTCTGGGTTGAATTAACAATACTTCTTCCGCCTGTAGATGTTGTTAAATATTATTTATGTATAGGTTTCTAATTAACTATTTTTTTTATAATATTCTGAGACATTAACACACACGGTCATCTGGTCCCAAGCTAAGCACAGCTTGTGATAACACAAGCGCCTTTATCATAACGAGCAAATAACGCGCACACTTTAAATTAAAAAAAGATATACAAAGAAATATACATAGTGACTTTGACTTTGGAGTTCTTGATCTTTTGAATTCTTTGAAAGTCATTCTTCTTAACAATTCTAGGTTTCTATTAGACTCGCAAGTTTGAAGGAAGTTTAGTTCCTATAATTTCACTTCCCCGATTCATTTAACGACGTATGCGCATTGATAGTTTCCTGTAATTATTCTCCATTTCCCATGGCTAATTGTTATTTGAAATTGTGACATTACTGTATGTACTGATTTGAAATCAATCAGTTCAATATTACGAAAAAACATTTCGAATACTGTCTTAAACTTGTCAAAATGCGTTTTTGAATTAATTTCTTGCGTTCAGAACATTTATCAAAAGGCTTAAATTAATAAAAAAAGGGCTTATATTATCAGCTGTGCGCTCGTTAGGGTCACTGACCGCTAATTTTACGCCGCGCGCTTTCATCGATATTATTACCATTGTTTTTATTGGTCTTCCATAATTTGCTGCTTTTATGTTGAATAAAAAATATATTGTACAATTAATGGAAATGTATTCATTTACTGATACAGAATGACCAAAAAGACGATAAAAACGTGTTGCCTTGTACAGCTTAAAATGAACATTTTATCTTAACTAAAGTTGGTATTTCTTTTTATATATTTTTTTTTTAATATTTTTTTTTAATATTATTTTTTATTTAAAGAAATGAATTCCTATTTCCCTTGATCACGTCACATCACACGTGAACGGCTGGACCGATTACGCTAATTTTTTTTTTAAATATTCTTTAAAGTACGCGGATGGAAGAACGCAGAGAAAAATTTAAAAAAAGAAATATCTAGATTCTTGGTCACGCCATAACGCGTGAACGGCTGGACCGATTTTACTAATTCTTTCTTAGAATGTTTCTTATATATAAAAATGAAATATTTAGGAAGAAAAATTACAAAGAAATATCCGAGTTATCCAAGAGAAGAAGAGATAGGCTTAAACATAATAAAGAGTTCTAAGGCCAAAAACCCGGCGAGGTAATTTAAAAGGAAAACCACTTGGTTTCCATGACTTAAACCGCTGCGGTTATATTTGGGTGGTTATATTCGGTAGGTCTGAGACCCGATAGACGGCACTGCTTTACCGGGCAGGACGACAGTAAAGTTGACTAAGTTATAGAGCATTGACAGGGCGGTGGCGTGGTCTGCAAGATAATTGATTTTCACGCCGCAGGTCGTGGGCTCGATTACGACCCAAGTCACACATTTGTATGATGACCACGTCTATTTGTCTTAAGTCTGGGTGTGAATATCTATATATATGTATGTATTTACAAAAGAAAAGTATTATATGTAGTATATTACCAGTTATCTAGTTTCCATAGTACTTACAAGCTCTGCTTAGTTTGGGATCAGATGGCCGTGTGTTAATGTCCCATTATATTATTATTATTTCGGAGATTTCTGACTCGAAAATCAAACCTACGACACGATGTTTGGTAGTTACCAAGCGTGTTACGATCAAACGTGGGAGTTTAATTTCATAATTATGCATCTATTTTATACAGTGAAAGTTATAGTTTTAAAATGTTAGATTTATTTTGGATAACCATTTTTAAAATACTTATATTTTAGTATCATTGAAATGCAATAAATATTCTACAATGAATGCATGACAAGATGATCTGCATATCATTAACTTCAGTCAGAGATTAGTGTCGAAATAAATACTAAAGTTTTACCTGTTTACAACTTACAACACAACAACGTGTGAAATAACAGCATTTTATTTTGTTATTTGTTGTCACAAGTTTATTAGAAATGTTATTAATGTTGTTGAATACGAAAAGGAATATTTATTACTATCTTTTTGATTTGTTATTGAGTTTTGACAATAAATTAATTGAGTTGTTGAGGATGCATTGATGTCTTTTCATAAAAATATATAAATTAATATCATCACAAAACTAATATAACTAAGAACCATCTCAATTATTTTAGCTTTTGAATTAAGAAAACCTCATCAGGGATGAAAACCTCTCGTTTGTCCGGGGCTGCACGAAAATATCTAAAGCGATGGCAGGAGAAAATCAGGGCCCCGATTCTGCTTTAGACATGTATCTCTAACAGACGTTTGTCTAACAAAAATGGCGATTTCTTTTGTTTTTCAATGACATCCGCCATTTTTTCGATATTTGCGCGCTTAAGACATTTATTTCTATTAGACAATTGTCGAAAATATGGCGGATATCATTGAGAAACAAAGTCTAATGGACCGGAATCGGAGCCCTGAGCAGTTGGTTGCTTCCGGATAAAATTTAAGATTGAGTGGCCCCTGATTGTATATGATGCGGGAAAAATTCAATTATGATTGTTCGAGAGTCTGATTGAATCATAGGCCATTATTTTTCGGGTCCGGACGATCATACAGTCCGAAATATGTATAACGTATCCCGCCCGGCGCGCGGTCTGATTTTCAGACTCTGAAAACTTTGGCTAAGTACGAATGAAAACCTACCGTATACATCTTGAACATCTGGCTGATTGTACGTTTTAAATCAAACACTGCATAAAACGTGTTTGACAGTGTCGTGTAAACCTAGCCTTAGATGTATAAAAAACCAAAGTCCACCCACGGCTTCGCCTGTGTGGTACTTATTGGGATACTCATACATACATGAAATGACGTCTTTTGCCACTTGCTGCGGTCTAAACATAATAATATTATAATATAGTGGGACATTAACACACACGGTCATCTGATCCCAAACTAAGCAGAGGTTGTACTATGGAAACCAGATAACTGGTAACATACTAGGTACCTATCTTAATAAGTATATATATTTTTTGTGTGCGTGTGTATGTGACTGAACTCCTCCTAAACGACTGGACCGATTTTGATGAAATTTTTTGTGTGTGTTCAAGGGGATCTGGGAATGGTTTAGATTCACAATTTTGCGCGGTACGAAGTTCGCTGGGGCAGCTAGTAAATAATACTTTTCTTATGTAAATATAAACTTAAATATAGACACAAGACAAACTGACATATTTAAACAAATGTTTGTCTCGGGTGGAAATCGAGCCCACGACCTGCGGCGTGAAAAGTATCTTACCGACCACGCTACCGGCCCGTCATACTTTCTAAGCCTCGCTAATGTTCATACTTCTGGTCATACATGCTGCGGTTGTAAGTGCTACGCACCTGACTCTTAAGGACATCACCACCGCTGAGATCAGCGAATGTTCTCCTATTATTAAATTCTTTTTCATCGGGTGTTAAGCAGCAGAAAAGCATTTTCTCCGTTTTAATTATTACCCGTAAGAAAATATCTGGATCAGTGATGTAGTTTTAATACCTAAATCTGTGAACGAAGGTCGTTTGAAAGTAGGTCGCCCTTTGTCTGACATCTGCCTTGAATGCGAACAGAAATCATTTGCAAGAAATCAAAGATGCATTCACTTGTGCAAGCAAATTAATAATTTAGTTTTAATTATTCGAATGAAATTACTAATCATAGTTGCCTAATGTAAACTCTAATCCTATTAATATTATAAACACGAAAGTTTGTAAGAATGTATGGGTGTATGTTTGTTATTCTTTCACACAAAAAGCTTCTTGACGGATTGGATGAAATTTAGCACAGAGCAAGATTATAGTCTGGATTGCCACAAAGGCTACTTTTTATCTCAATAAGTACCACGCGGGCAAAGCCGTGGGCGAAATCTATTGTAACATATTTTTATACATAGTTGTGTATGAAATATGAATTCATGGACGCCAGCAGTATCTTTATAGTAACTTTTACTTTGAAATAAAACTATTTTATAACGGATTTTATCGAGGTTTATTTTAGATTTTAAATCATGACGTTTCAAAGTCTTTTCAGACTTCATGTTCACGGGTAGACTGAGGTATTTGACGTCCAAAATTATTAATCACAATTTTTACTGACTACCTACAAACATTATATTATTTAAGTTACGTTCCGATTTAAGCAAATTGAGCTCACAGTATCTTGAATTTTGAGTGGATTTTGCTTGGATTTAACTTTTACTTTACCAATCATAAATTTGCTACCATTCACAAAACATCATTATCAATGTCACGGTGTAATTACATTGGGTTACTAAACTACCTACACTTGACTTCGTTTGACTTTAATTGATGATTTTTAGCACTTAGTTAGTAGTTATTTAGTACCACAAAATAGGGATATCGACTTATACATGGATATTGACAGGCCGGTGGTGTGGTCGATAAGGTACTTACTTGCTTTTTATGCCGCAAGTCGTGGGTAGCCACAACAGACCAAATTTTTTTTTAATCCTTTGATAAATTAACGAACCGCCTAACGATTCCAATCCTGAAAGCAATTGTTTGAAACCGCTTCTGACGTCATCCGACTCCTTTGGTACCGCCAATGTAACCAAGACAACTACTCTCTCGTTCAAAATTATTATGTTAAAATTTATGACATTTTACAATTTTATTTTTTCACTTATGCTTTAAATCAGTAAATAATAGAATTAACTGTCAGTCATCGGTAAATAATAGGTGCTTAGTTCCTAGTAGTACGGAAGTTAGAATACAGTTACAAAGTACAGTCGTGCACTAAAGTGATAGAGTAATAATAGTGTCACTATGAAAATGGTGACTGTCCTAATGATCAACGGTTTCAATATTGTCTATTTGCGCATTTGATTACTAGTGATAATTATTTGAAAATGATTGTAACATTGGCCACAGGATTAATATAAATTTAAATAATAACACTATTACAAACAATAACAAATAGGTAATATTGTTACAATATAAATTTTACATATTATTATTATATTTACAAAATACGCTAAAATATTATATCCAGCTAACAAATCCACACATAGGATATTGAAAACCTTTAAAATTGAAGAATAACGTAGATCTGAAAATCAGCCACCTTTTTCTCTTTTTGAACCAGCCACATAGGTCAGGGATAAATGAAATTAGTCCCTTATTACCGCTACATGACATAATAACTAATAAAATATGAGTGTGAGCAATGTCACATTTAATTTTTTTATAGCAATCAAACAGTACTATTTGTAAAAACTAAGTTCAAATTGATTGGGATAAGATGGGACTGGCATATTGTGAGCGTAAAAATCTGTTTTAAAACTAAAGACAAAATTTGTAGTGTGTAGGTATTACTTTTATAATTTAATAAAATCTAGTAAAATGTTAGTTGTGATAAAATATCTTGTTATTTTACTTAGAAAAGTGGTAAGAACGGGTTCTGTGAGCAATTTATCAGATATCTAGAGTAGTTGATGAAAGTAAATAATTAAAATTGATTGATGACGATCTAAGACACTTAGACTTTAGTATTTAAATATTTTACCATAAAAATCTCATTGATACACTTTAAAGTGTTGTCTTAATTATGTAAATATTATATTTAATGAGGGAATTAATTCTGCACGTAAGCATTTAATTTCTGTCATCAAGTTTTCTTTTAATTTAGACGCACACACCTCAATCCTTTCGTCCGTGCCGTTTTTAAACTTTTAGCTCTAAATGTCCTTATTTTATATTATTAATAATTGTAATGCTAGAGGCTCCCTGATGTTGTCGGGAGCGTATACAATATTCAGTCATTTGGCCCCCTGATGTTGATGGGAGCATATAGTCATCAAATTATTTATCAAACTAGCTGCCTACAGCTTTGCACAAGTAATGTTACATTTCATAAATATATATAATTGTATTCCTTCTCTTGACAATACTATAAAAAAAACATTAATTTATTTCAGTGTAGCCGTCTGGATGAATGGAATTAAACAAACTTGTTGATTATTTATCGTATATATAAATTAATAAATAATATTATTACACACACACACACACAGCGCCATCTAGTCCCAAATTAAGCAATCATATTTGCTTGTGTTATGGGTACTAGGAACGGATAAATTACTTATACACATTTATTTTGTAAATACATACGTAAAATAGATAAATTATTACACCAAGACATAGAACAAACTACCGTATACAAGAAAGTATAGCACTTTTGGTTTCGTCAGTACGAGTAAGTACATTAAAATAACGAAATGGGTAGAATATTTGGAATTGCATACATTCTTTTACTTGCTTGATTGATCGTGTATTAAACTGATTTTAATCTATTGTAAAATGGTATTTCCTGTATCTTTCGCTCCGAGTCGCTACTCAGTGAAAACTGGTAAAAGTCACAAATTGTTGACGAAACATTGCTTTCGTGTGCAGCTTTTTATAAGTTTATCGTAATATGCATGTAATTTTATTGATAATGTCTTGTATTTTATAGGTTATAATAATTTTTCTTCTTTGTGATTAAGTATTCACACAAAGATGTGATGAAAAGATTGCGGATCGATCTTGGGACATATCATATTTCAAAGCCGATGCCGATACCGCTACGCCACCGAAACTAACCATGTAAATACATGGTTATTTTCGTTTTACTTTTAACACATGAAATATATTCACACCTTTAGTACAGATTGTCAATACGAAAAAAGTTTTCGACTACTTTCGTATTCAAAAACCTTTGAACATGTCAAAAATAGAATTCATTTTATTCTATTACTTGCAATTTTTGTGGACGTTTTAAGTGATTTAAAAATGATTTTGAAGATTTTAAGCTAATAAGGTATTAAATTATATTTCATTGTAATTTATATAGCATCGTATCATAAATAATATAGTATCGAATTCAAAAACAGCACCAACGTAGATGGCGCTGGAAAAAAAATCGATCGTCCGACGATAAAGGTCATTAACAAAAAAGGCCAGTCCGTGGTAAATTAAATTACATAATCTAAAAAAGAAGTCTTATCTGTGGTTTAAAACTTTTTCGTATTTATACTAGGGCCGCATACAGAAGTATGTGCAATGTTGTCTTTGTACATAAATTACATAAATTTTAATCCTTTTATCTTTCAAATTGTAGCTTTCAAGACTTAGCTTTAAGCTTATGATATGACCTTTAAACGTCAATAAATATTGTTATTAACGTGAAAGTTTTACAGTAACTTACCCGACATATTATAGGATTTACTTTCTACTTAAGTACGTAATACTAAATACAGATAAATATTTCAAAGATCTTACTTAAGAGATTAAGGCCCTTATATAGACATATCTCAGTTTTCAGTGTGAGCAGTCATTAATCTTGACTTCAACCGTTTTTAGTGTCCCACAGTTGGATACGGATTTTATATCAACTATAGAGTTGAATAACTTTAGTGCTTAATCCACACACACTGGCCAATTGCAAGGTAATACAAGATGTGAAGATCTGGCTTCAACTCTTTTTAGTATCCCACGGCTGGACATGGGGCTTCTCTCAACTATAGAGTTGAATGACTTTAGTCCTTAATCTACACACACTGGCCAATTGCAAGTTAATACAAGCCGTGAAGTGACCCACGGCTGGACACCGTGAAGATCTGATAGGTAATTGATTGAAAATACAGTTTTTTAATGACCGCATAAAACATGAACGATTAGTGATTTCATTTTTATTTTCTTGCAAGCCAAAGATGCACTTGGAGACAAATGTCAATGCGACATGTCCAGCAACGTCGGGCGATTTCGATTGACATATTTGGCGACATTGCGCGACGTCAGGCGAAGTCATGCGACTGAATACCTTGATCACACGTACAGAGGCTAATTCACGTAAATAAATAAGTTCAGTTGCAGTGCAGTTGCAGTTAAGTTACGATCGTTGATAATATAATACTATGTTACGATCAAAACAGCACTTTTCATACTCTCGTAATTCTGACAACCGCTGTCAGATACGCTCGCGTCAAGTTCGCGTCACGTGAGCGCTTTAGCGTATGTTTTTTGTATATGACAATTACAAGAATACCATTTTGCACTAAAACGTAAACTTGATTACATCTGCAACGCAACTTGATCGGAACTGCACTGCAACTTGATCGGTGTTTCAGGAAATTACGTGGATTACCCTACTGGGCTTCGACTCCCGGCTAATAAACAACTGTCGAAAAAATGCCTGAAAACTAATGAAATCCTTATTTATTTTCGACATTCGATATTAGATAGACGACCGCTGCCGATCCTGGCTTACAGTACCTACAGTGGTGAAATACTTAGAACATTTTAACTGGGAATTGTTATGCCTAACATCTAGTACTAAATTGTTTCTGACAGTTTTTCGGGGAGGGAAGATAATTACGTACAGCACACATTTACATGCTCAAGCTGGTTGGAGGCCACACTCTGTATTATTAACAAAGATAAATATAGACAGGTTATTTATTTCGCTTTAGTTTTATAGTAGGTAGCAAACGTATAAAATAATCTCGTAAAATACATACTTTCACATCGCTTGTGGTACAATTAATTTAATGAGCAATTAATTCTGAATACAACTCCGGCTTTAACGCGGACTATCTAAAGGTACTTTTACACCTGTGTTCTAACGGTCTTATTCTTAAAATTCTTATAAGACTCTAGTTAAAATGGGCTTTGTCTCTTTTTTACTAGTATAAATGTCAATATGAGAGACAAAGAGAAACGAATTATAAACCTATTTTAGCTATAATAAGCTTAAGACGTTTATGAATTTGTGTGTGATTTATATCGCTCTATTGGCAGCCGAAATGGGAACATACGGATGATGTGTAGCCGTGTGTAGCTCCACCTTACAGAATGTACACAGTGCAATAAATTTTTGTTGTGTTCCTGAGTGTGCTAGTCAGTTACGCCGTGACCACGGGACACTGCGTCGGGCGGTACGACTGGCGATTTTGTAGTTCATTGCCCAGTCGCGTTCACTTGTCTTTAGACACTTCTAAAACAAATACGCAATGAACGATGAAATCGCAAAACGCGCCGCCCAACGCCAAGTCCCGTGGCGATAGCGTTAGCCAGTTTCATCGCCATATAAAAGGTTTTTAACGCGCCAGTAATGGTGTTGCAAGCGACCGTTTGCTACTGTGACCACTTTTAAGGAGGTCGTATGCTTGCTTGGCGACTTAGTGTTAGAAAAAAATAAAAATGTTTTGAAACTTACTGTTAGTATATTTGTTGAAACAAGCAGGACGGAACCTAATTAAAACTATTTTAAAATTTTCAAGAGAGCATTTAGCGAGAAAATGCCAAGGATTGCGGAGAGCGCGAAGCGGCGAACTCTGTTATAGTAGTCCGAGACACATTTTGGGTCGTTGAGCCAACGGAGTAAGTAAGTATTTCCATAGAGAGTACAATAAAATCCGTCGGCAGCTAGTTTAATACATAAATCATTGTTGTAATCTTTAAAATAGTTTTCAACAAAACATTTAGTACACCTACGTAACAATAATGTTTGTTTACGCTTTTGTAAACATCAGTGTAAAATCATCTTAAAATAAATACTATTAAGAACTCAAGACAAATTAAATAAATTATTCAAAAAAGTTAAATGAAATTACAATTGAATGAAAAAAATACTTTATTATTAATTAATTAGATTTCGTCACCGACCGCATGCGTGCTTACTTAACTACAATTATGATATAATAAGATTAATAATGATAAATATATTCACATCTACAGTTAATTGTGTTATTTTGGTACGTTTTGTTAACTCCCAACCAAAAATTGGAGATCGTGGGGAGAGCTCTCTCCACCTCTATAGATGTTGATGACTCAATGTGACCCTTAGAGCTTTTAACACGGGAGGTGTTATACGCAAGTTTAGGCCGACCGTTTAACTCGCGTATCGCCTATCGGCAAGATTCTGACTCCTCATGCTGCACAGACAGTAATTGGATATTAGTGACGAATAGTCTTACATTACTTTTATCTGTGGTTAAATAGTTATTTAAGAGATTTAATTAATGTTTTATGACTTTGTACCTCAGATGGCGATACGCGAGTTAAACGATCGGTCTATAGCTAACCCTGCGAACTTCATACCGCCGAGAAGCCTAATAAAGCTCAAATTGACTTTTAAGTATTATTATGAATCGTTTGTATGGGACTATAAAAAAATGTACTTTTTAGACTATTTCAGGCAACTTTTCAAATTTTTCTTTACGTAAAAACCATCCTCATACTTCAAGGAATATTCTAAAAAAAAGAATTAGCAAAATCAGTTTAGCCGTTTTCGAGTTTTGCGCTTAGCAACGCATTTAGTAATTCATTTTTATTATATAGACTAGCTGACCCCGCAGACGTAGTCCTGCCCGGTAAAGCAGTGCTAACTACTTACTGAAAATAGATATATTTACCACCCACAAGACTTAGGCCAGCTCAACGGAACTGGTTTCCTTAGAGGAGAGGGACCCCCAATCAAGGGATCATTTCTGCACAGCACGGTCCTAATAGAACATAGTACATGGAAAAAATAAGCTACTTGTTACAGTTCCTTTTTCTAAGAGTTTTAAGTTACGTAAATTATTAAGTAAGAAAACTATTACAGGCCCTATAACTGTAAATATTAATAAAGGCATAAAATAAACATGATTACGGTTTGTTGGTTAATTGTAACGTTATTTACTTAACTGTGCACTCAGCTTCATCTAACTGGTTTACTCAGCAACGCTAGGGTCGGTGTCCACTAGAGCGATAACTACAGATGAGATTTATTCAACAAACCACATCTAAAATGTTCAAGATTGATTTTTACACTAATAAAAATATTGACTTTGACAGCTTAACACAACATTTATTATAAGCTTAAAGCATTCCCGGCTAGACGTAGTTAATAATGTAACCTCTAAAAATATTAAAATATATTAAATAAACTTACCTACTAGCCTTTGCTAGATTTTAATAAAAAGATAAGTTTTTTATAAAACACATATATGTAAATATACAATATACATATATTTTTCTAAGCACTATGTAACATGCACATTACACTATGTAAACATAACGTTTTTGTAAAATTTTAATTGAAACTAAATCCGGGGAAGTCATTCAATTTAACATCCAATACCATAAAATAGTTATTAGTTTATTTAAAAAAAAAAGCATATTCAACGAAACAGTGAAATACGACTCGGACTCACATACGAAGGCTTCTATATAATTTTATTAATTGTTGAGTAGAGTAGCAATAATTTCATAAAGGTTTTAATACTATTACGTCATTAGATACAGCACGTTGACAGACATTCTGAAGTTAGAGCCCTACTAATAGGTCTTTATTTTCGGGTACGGAAATTTAAATGAAGAATTTATCTTGATAAGTATGTCTAGCAGGAAAGCACAATAAATGAATGTTTTCCCCACTGTAGGTATAATAAATATTTTTACTCCTATTATTTAGTTATAATGAAAATGTAAATCTTTTAACTCTTGATAAGTACATATTCCTAGCTTAGTAGGTATGTCATCTCGCATCTGAGCCCCTACATAATTCACATAACGATGCGATAACGAAGATTGAATAGAATAAAATGTATGGAATTGATTGCACAAAACCCATGTAAAATCCACTCAGAATTTAAGACACTGTGACCTCAGTTTGTTTAATTTGGAATACAACTTCATTATTGTAATGTTTGTAGGTAGTCGGTAAAAGTTGTAATCAATAAATTGTGACGATAAATACTTCAGTTTCCCGTGACTACGAAGTCTGAAAATTTTTAAAGGTCGGGATATAAAATCAAACTAAACCGCGATAAAATCCGTTATTAAGTAATTTATTACATTGTGACTTTATCTAGGGGTTCTGTAGTGGACAAGAAGCTTTATATTAACGAAATTTTAATGTGAACTCGTAAACAAAATTATACTTTTTTAATCGGTTACACATTGCATAGTACTATGTGAAGGCCCTGTAGTTAGGAAATATTTAATTAAAAAATAAAAGTGACCTTCACTGACCTTCATGATATAAAAAGGACAAAAATAATTTAAATTAAGTAAATGGTGTTTACTAGTTTGATGGTAATGGATTACAAAATTAAATATTTTGTTTGAATTTTACATTACAACTAACTATTGAAAGAGCTATAAGTTCGTATGAATAATGAAAAGGAACTTTTACTTCAAACAAATATTTGATGTACCTACATTCTTCATTTCTATACTTATGCACCATGTTTATGCTTAAGACGTTTTTTTTTACGATAACTTGAGTTGAGAGAGTTTAGGCCTTAATCCACACACGCTGGCCAAGCGCGGGTTGGTGGAGGTCACATTTCCTCGAATGATTAGTTCTTAGACATGCCGGTTTCCCCGCGATGTTTTCCTTCACCGATATTGAGCAGAGGCGATGAAACAATCCACACAAAAATATGTGGGCACGGCGGGAATCGCACCCGCGACCTTATATTTCTCAATACCGCTGCGCCACCTCTACTCTACAAGACGGGATTTGGACTCTATTAATCTACAAGACGGGTTAAATACAATTTAGAATTTTTAATACCCTGGTAATATGCCTATAGTAAGTAGTTGACGATTCAGCTGTGTACTTGTATCTAGAGTTGTAAGATAAGGCTGGTCATTAAGCGAGTTAACCTACTTGCAACACACCCTGCCCGTTACTTAACCGATCTGCAAGTAGGTGTCCGTCAGTGGGTTTATATGCTACCGTACTGGTTTCATCTGAGCTCCTTATAATGCACTTAACTTACTTAGTTATTATTAGTGTTGCCCAAATGCAAGAACAAGACGAGACTTAGCCAGTCTTGGTCTTGGTCTTGCGCCAATACACCTGGTCTTGGTCTTGGTCTTGGTCTTGCGCTCCCAGTCTTGGTCTTGGTCTTGGTCTTGCAGCAAGAGTCTTGCAAGTCTTGCAATTACCTATTAGTCTATTACTATTTATTAAAGTTTACTTTAAATCTTAGAAAAACGTATTAGAATTGGAACATTGTGAGCTTGAATTAACATAGCCATAGTAAAGATCAA
Source organism: Meganola albula (assembly GCA_936450015.1). Classification (NCBI taxonomy): domain Eukaryota; kingdom Metazoa; phylum Arthropoda; class Insecta; order Lepidoptera; family Nolidae; genus Meganola; species Meganola albula. The sequence goes on along the minus strand of OW388161.1, from coordinate 1,541,935 downwards.
GCAGATTAATAAATAACTGAAGATTTGATAAGAAATTCGAAAAATCAACTGACCTATATGTCGTTTTCCATGGAAGTAACTGTTTCTTAGTAAACATTTATGATTTATAAGCTTACATTTGCTAAAACATTTAAAAAAACAAATTAATTACAATAACTTGACTGTATTTTAAAGAACAATACTTATCTGTCTAGAAAGAGATTGAACCCTCAACTTATAAGAAATTTAATAAAATTTATTCTTTGGAACACCTGTAGGTACTCTACTAGGAAATTATTTTGCATGAGTATACCTACGCCCTATGGCGGCAATCAAATAGTGTCAAATGTTATGATTTCGGCGTGGCGGCAACGATTGTTTTGGATTTCAAAAGAAGCCGCCGGCGCGTGTATCATAACCATGTACTTCCGAAAAGCGGCAAATTTCTTTGAGAAGTAAGTACAAAACCTTTGATGCCGCATTATCAAAGTGCCGATGGTTAAAACATAACTATGCATGCACTCAGTTTGATTTTAATAGATATTTTTTTATTCGCTATGTTTATGGTATTAGTCGTAATGCGCATAGGTCCAGTTTTTCCTATTCTTTGATACAGTTTTTTGCGTCTCATAGAATTCCTAAGCGTACCTACCTATACACCGAACTGTTACACCTAACTATTCAGTGAAATAGCGCTAAGTCCTAGCTGCAAGACGCAAGAGTCTTGCGGGCTATGTCTTGTTCTTGCTCAAGTCTTGCACGGTCAGTCTTGGTCTTGGTCTTGCTAAAAATACGCGGTCTTGTTCTTGGTCTTGGTCTTGCGAAAACGCAAGAGCAAGACCAAGACTGAATTTGGGCAACACTAGTTATTATCTTGATTAGAAGCGGCGGTGGTGCAGCGGTACGGCCCTCGCCTTAGAAATATATTCCCGGTCGTGCCCACACATCTTTGTGTGAAGGAAAACGGCAAATCTAAGAACTAATCATTAGAGGACATCTGACATCCATCAATTCGCTGGCGTGTGTGGAGTAAACCCTAAACTCTCTCAACTCGCAAAATAGTTGAGAGAAGACCCGTGCCCAGTGGGTCAATAAAAAGGGTTGAAGTGATCTTGATTAAAATTTAGTGGTAACTAGTCTTTATAACGTATACCTATTACGAAATCTTAGACCAAATTTCATAAATGTATTTTTATAAAATTAAAAGAAATATTCAAATTTTGATGTATTGAATGTCGAAACGTCAAATTTATTCCATACTAACTGACTCAGTGCACTTTTAAACCTTCCTAGAACTGTATGAATATTTGAAAAGAAGTTTATATTATGGGGGAAAGCCATATCCGGAGATAGCTAGTATCTTATATTTTTTTTACACACTAACGACCCGCCCGACTCCTTACGGGAACAAATTATACACCTAAACCTTTGTCATGAATCACTCTGTCTATTGGCGATAACCGCATGAAAATCCATTCAGTAGTTTTTAAGTTTACCGCTAACAGACAGCGAAAGTGACTTCATTTATACTATTTATTTAAATAAGATCTGCCAACAGTATGCCTACACATGTCATATTATGAATTAACAATTTTATTGAAATAAAACTACTTTTTAACGGATTTTATCGCGGTTTATTTTAGATTTTAGATCCCGACGTTTCAAAGTCTTTTCAGACTTCATGTTCACGGGTGGACTGAGATATTTGACGTCCAAAAATATTAATCACAATTATTACTGACTACCTTCAAACATTAATATTTAAGTTGCGTTCCGATTTAAGCAAACTGAGCTCACAGTGTCTTGAATTCTGAGTTGATTTTGCTTGGGTTTTGGTACAAGTAAATTAAGCACTGGGTCCCAAGCTGGTGGTATATTCCAACCATTTTCTCTGTTAAAATTAGGATGTTTTTTAATTTCAATAGCTTCGCGGATCATTCTTGGTAGGAACCGGTTTTCTTTGACAAGGACCTGTGTTTTATCAAATCTCAAGTAATGGTTGGGGCCTTTTTGAGTATGTTCACACACTGCAGATTTCGTTGAGCGTTGATGTTTAACATCAGCTATGTGTTCTTTTACGCGGGTCCCTATACTTCTTTTTGTTTGTCCTATATATGAGAGTCCACACTCACAGTCAATTTTATAAACACCCGCATCTTGTAGAGGGACTTGACACTTGACAGATGGTAAAAATTGACTTATCTTGGTTTTTGGCTTGAAGTAAGTATTTATAGAAGCCCGCTTAAGGATATAGCCAATCTTGTCGGTCACTCCTCTTATATAAGGAAGAATTGCAGGTTGCCTTTCAACTGTAGCTGGTTTTACACACCACTGGTCCAATAGTGAGCCAAATCGACACTCCAACCTACAGATTGGCTCAACACCTAGCGAAAGTACTCTCACCACTCAGAGGACACTCGAGAGCACATGTCAAGGATTCCTACCATTTTGTTAGTGAGTTAAAACACCTTCAGCTTGCTGACAATGAAACTATGGTTAGTTTTGATGTTCAGTCATTATTTACTTGTCTACCTGTTAATGACTGCATTGAAATCACTAGAAGGAAACTCTTAGAAAATGATATGCCTGAGGAATATGCAGACATTTTAAAGCATTGTCTAACCAGTGGTTATCTACTGTGGGACCAAAAATACTACGTCCAGCTGGATGGAGTAGCTATGGGTTCTCCAGTTTCCCCCGTTGTCGCCGATATTTACATGGAAGACTTCGAGGCGCGGGCCCTGAATACAGCTCCCATCATACCATCTTTTTATAAACGGTACGTAGACGATACTTTTACCATCTTACCAAAAGACAGTGTATCTACTTTCCTCGACCACCTCAACTCCATTAACAACAACATTCAATTCACAATGGAGTTGGAGGCAAATAACACCTTAGCTTTTCTAGATATCCTTATAACCAGGAATCCTAACAATACCTTAGGTCATACAGTTTATAGAAAACCAACACATACAAATAGGTATCTAAACGGTGATTCGCACCACCATCCTAAACAGTTAGCTACCGTGGGCAAAACTTTGTTTCAGAGAGCACACGGGATCTGTGATGATGAACATCTTGACGCAGAGCTTAAGTACGTCAAGCAAGTATTGAATGACAACAAGCTCCGAGCACCGCGTCGCCGCAGATCACGTGTAAAACCAGCTACAGTTGAAAGGCAACCTGCAATTCTTCCTTATATAAGAGGAGTGACCGACAAGATTGGCTATATCCTTAAGCGGGCTTCTATAAATACTTACTTCAAGCCAAAAACCAAGATAAGTCAATTTTTACCATCTGTCAAGTGTCAAGTCACTCTACAAGATGCGGGTGTTTATAAAATTGACTGTGAGTGTGGACTCTCATATATAGGACAAACAAAAAGAAGTATAGGGACCCGCGTAAAAGAACACATAGCTGATGTTAAACATCAACGCTCAACGAAATCTGCAGTGTGTGAACATACTCAAAAAGGCCCCAACCATTACTTGAGATTTGATAAAACACAGGTCCTTGTCAAAGAAAACCGGTTCCTACCAAGAATGATCCGCGAAGCTATTGAAATTAAAAAACATCCTAATTTTAACAGAGAAAATGGTTGGAATATACCACCAGCTTGGGACCCAGTGCTTAATTTACTTGTACCAAAACCCAAGCAAAATCAACTCAGAATTCAAGACACTGTGAGCTCAGTTTGCTTAAATCGGAACGCAACTTAAATATTAATGTTTGAAGGTAGTCAGTAATAATTGTGATTAATATTTTTGGACGTCAAATATCTCAGTCCACCCGTGAACATGAAGTTTGAAAAGACTTTGAAACGTCGGGATCTAAAATCTAAAATAAACCGCGATAAAATCCGTTAAAAAGTAGTTTTATTTCAATGTGTGATATTCGCGTAAATCTAAGACAATACTATAACAATTTTATATCAAGGACTCAGTACTAATAGGATCGGCTCGACCGTCCTCGGACGGCTCACCGAAAAAGTCCGGTGAACCAATAGAGGCCCTTCCGGCTAATTTTTAGGTTTACAAGTCACAGACACATTCAACATCTATTATACATATGATTCTTATTCTTATTCTTTATTGTACACAAAACACATACACATACAATTTTTATAAACTAGCTTCCGCCCGCGGCTTCGCCCGCGTGGTGTTAGGAAATTAGCCAAGTGACAGATCTATAAGAACCCTTTATTATTTTTTATTTGTTATTGGTGGAACCCCGTTTCACCCCCTTTAAGGGTGAATTTTGAAAAATCCTTTCTTAGTGCACCCCTAGACTCCATAAGGAAACTATGTGCCAAATTTGGAGTCTCCAGACCCAGCGCAGACGTTTGGGTTCTGCGTTGATATGTCAGTCAGTCAGTCAGTCAGTCAGTCAGTTTCTTCTTTTATATATTTAGATGATAGGAAACAACAATGTACCCAGGCGAGCTAAATTCAAATATGAATTTTCTACCAGCAAACCTTAAGTAGGGAAACATTGTGGAATGGGCAGAAGTGCACAATAAATAACTTTAAATACGTATACCTACATACTAATATTACATACTATGTACTTATATAAATTATATTATAATTTATATATACTAATAATAAAAAAGCAAGTTAGAACACAACTTTCTTGACTATATAAAGAAAGTGATTTGTAAGTTTGTCTCTGTACATACATAGGATTTTATTAAATATTGTTGGTATGCGCATGCGTCTAACATAATAATAATATACATTACCATAACAAGCGACTGTTTACGTAGCTATTACTAGAAACCGATCGTTAAGTGAATGAATACTGTGGTCAGTAACTAAAGTTTAACCATACAAATACTATAATATTATAAATGCGAATGTAAGTTTGTTTGTTACGCTTTCACGCAAAAACTACTGAACCGATTTGGATGAAATTGGGTATGGAGGTAATTTGAGACCCGAGAAAGGACATAGGATAGTTTTTATCCGACTGCGCAAAAATAAGGTAATGTTTTGGCGCGATAACCGACATACACGCGGGCGAAGACGCGGGCGGAAAGCTAGTATTAAATAATTTATTGCGTTCCTCAATGTGTACATAGATGGTAAATTTTATAATAATAATATTTTCACACATGCACATAGCGCCATTTAGTCCCAAATTAAGCAATTAAATTACTCAATACTCAATGTCTTTATTGTATCCATAATGTTACAGATTGGTGGTAAGTAATACAATTTTGTCACAATTATGGACCCTGTTGGGCACAGCATAAGAATGAAGAAGTTTATTATAATAGCATGCAAAAAATAAATTTTCGGAGAGAGGAGGATGTCTCTATTACTAAGTAAATTGTCTTTATTGGTACCAACAAGAGTGTTTAGTTATATTGATCATTTAACGTTACAGTCTTTATTTAAACTAGTCATTAAAGTTGTTAAATGTCATCTAAGTTTAATTAGATATGTTAAAAAAAATTATAAGTTGTCTATAAACAAATTAAAAAAAAAACAGTTTTAATTAAAAACTATAGTATGTCATCTAAATAAAAAATATAAATCATTAAAATTTAAATCTATAAATATAAAAATGAAACCCGTTTTCCGTTGTCACGACATCACGCATGAACGGCTGGACCGATTTCGCTAATTCTATTTTTAAAATATTCCTTTAAGTACGAGGATGGTTCTTACGCAGAAAAATAAAAAAAAAGGAAATGTAGAAAGCAAAGAAGTGCCGAAAACCGGTTTAGATAACTATTATTTATTATTGGTTATATTCGGTAGGTCTGAGACCCGGTAGATGGCACTGCTTTACCGGGCAGAACGACGTCTGCCGGGTCCGCTAGTTATATAATATATTTGCTTGTGTTATATTATCTGTGCTAGTACCCAGCACAGATAATATAATACTATACTAGGAATGGATATACTACTTAAATACATTTTTTTGTAAATACATACATAATATAATAGATAAATTGCACCCAGACACAGAATAAACAATCGCGCTCATCACTTAAAGATTTGTCCTGGGTGGGAATCGAACCCACGATCTCTGGTTTAGCAGTCAGGGTCACTAACCACTACGCTAACAGGTCAGTCAACATAACATTGGAAAACTACAAAATTCAACCTACAGCATTTATAACTTTTTTATGAACTACAAAATAATAAACTTCTTACATAAATGTGGTTTTCATTTGTGTTCGTTTCTATTGTTAAAGAAAATTAAAAAAATAAATGAGATAATCGGGTTTATTTTTTTTATATAAATATAAATTATTATTTTTATACTTATTTAAATAATTTGCTAACTCAGTCTACCATTTACATTTATTTTAAATCTCGTTTACATAAAAACAAGAAAATAATTATTCAATTCGATTCAGTCGGAATTCACGCGCTTACAACATTTCGATGAATCATTTTTATTTCAACAAAATATTTATTGGTTAATTATAAGGTTAGATTTCTACTGCTATTAATCGCGAATAAATCGACTTGCATCATTCGATGCAAAATTAATCGATTACTTTATTGGTCATCAAACAATCGATTGGTAATAAAAGTCATAAATTTTAATATTAAAATCGTTTAGTCAGCACTTAGCATATAGGAAATGGCAAGTAATTTTGTTAATCTGAATGACTTTAGTCAATCAGATTAACAAAATTACTAGTTTTTGGCTTAAATATCGTGTTGTGTAGAGTTATTAAATAAGTAAAAGTTTATCATCATTCCCCTTGCCTTTTTTCCATTTCTATTGGGGTCGGCTCCCAGTCTAACCTGATGCGGCTAGCTACCAGAATTATACGAGCGACTACCATCAGACCTCGAAACCCATAGGGAACCAGTAGCCGAAATGGTTAGACCGGGTGTCAGATTATATTGGCTTCTGACTACATACATGTAACGATTGTCATAAATGTGTTAAATGACAACCGGGACCGACGGCTTAACGTGCTCTCCGAGGCACGGAGGGTAGTCCCTCAACCAACCAGACACCGAAACAAATTTTTGTTGTTACACAAATATTGTCCGGGGCGGGAATCGAACCCGCGACCTCTCGACAGAATACCCTAATCGGACGGCTTACACCGCTCGGCTACCGAGGTCGTCAAAAAAGTAAAAGTTTATATTTAAAATAATTTTAAAATAAATAAATAATCTTTGTATAAATTTCAATTTTGTTCACAAATGTCGTACTCGTTGTTAAGTTATAAATGGTGAAGTTAATTAAGTCGATTTTATTTTGTTTATAAAATGTAAAATATATTTACCTCTTCCTACACCATCTATTTATATAAAAATGAATCCCAATTCCCCTTGGTCACACTATCACGCATGAACGGCTGAACTAGTTTTGTAAATTATTTTTTTTAAATATTCCTTGAAGTACGAGGATGGTTCTTATGCAAAGAAAAATTAAAAAACCTCAAACCTCCGAAATGGCTTGATCGATTTTTATACAATTTTGTACCTACGAGTATACTCGGTAGGTCTGAGATTCGGTCGCGGTCGTAATCTATTTTCGGACCCGGTAGGTGCCACTAGTTGTCGCTAGTTGTAGATAAAAATAATAATAATAATCATTTATTAATTCAAATATTTTTACAAATAACACATTTTGTACAATTTAGTTGTAAGTTATTTTGTTTAGTAGATTACAACGCTTTACTACAACAAGACACATGTTTTACTATGTCAATTAAACATGTAACCCTATCACATAATCTAGTACTTATCATAAGTGATAGTCTTAGAACAATTAACAAGGGAACAGTTATGCGCACGCATTCCCCTCTGTCGAATTATATGAACAGTTTGTAGCGTAAACTGTTCATGTTTTGTGTTTGTGTGTAGCTTTTACTTGTGCATTTGTAAAGACGTCTTCATCTTTTTGTAAGTGTGCAAGAGGATATAAAAGTGTGATACCTTGCCTCCCCCAAAAACTGACAGAGACTAGTATAACTTAGTTTCGTATAAACTTCTCGTGTTAAATTTTCTTAAGTGATGGTGTTCAGCGATATATTAACATGTGTAATGTGTATAGAATCTAAGATTTAAGATTAGCGAGAGCACCATAATGAGTAAGAGGCTTTGAGTATAAAATTAAATGCGTGTTGTTACAGAGGTGATGAGAGCCCATTAGAACTGTTAACAAGTGCACGCATTGCACGCCATGCGATCATTACGGTGTTTATGCATCTAGTTTTTATAATCTACCTTATTAAGTACTGGGTTTTTTGTTACACTCGAGATCCCGGACTCAAATTGTTGGTTAAAGGTTGTGGGTTTGATTCCCACCCAGGACAAATCTATGTGTGATTTGCACGAGTGTTTGTTCTGTGTCTGGGTGTAATTCATATTTATATGCATACTAGCCTCCACGACACAGGGAATCCTAGTGTGGAGGCTAGTGCACTAAAACATATTATTGTCTTTTGTTTTGTAATAATAAATTTATCTTTATCTTTATCTTTATATGTATATACTAGTTGACCCGGCAGACTTCGTACTGCCTCAATCGATAAATAAAAGACTTAAAATTTTGCATAAAATAATCTTATTCTTGAATAGCAATAAAGCTCAAATTGACTTTACATTTTATTTGTTAACGTTTGTATGGGAAAAAGAAAAGGGTTTTTAGGGTGTTCCCGGCAATTATTCGAATTTTTCTCACCTTTTAAACCTTTCCTAGACCTCCACAAATATTTCAAGACCAAGATAAGATAAATCCGTTCAGCCGTTCTCGAGTTTTAGCGGGACTAACGAACAGCAATTGATTTTTATATATATAGAAGAGAAGATGTATTTACAAAAATAATGTATTTGAGTATTATATCCGTTCCTATACCCATAACACGAGCAAATACAATTGCTTAATTTAGTACTAGATGGCACTGTGTGTATGTGTGAAAATATTATTATTATTAAATTGATTAAGTAAAACAGTTGGTTGGAATATACCACCAGCTTGGGACCCAGTGCTTATGTTATTTGTACCAAAACTCAAGCAAAATCTATTCAGAATTCAAGACATGAGTTCAGTTTGCTACTTACATACTAATACTACGAATTACCCCTTAATTTAAACACATTGTATCCTTAGATGTTATTTAGCTATTTCAAATAATAGTGACAGCTGAAGTAAAAATTATTCTCTTTTTTACATATAACCTAACAATTAATATAAAAATTATGATCAATCAACAAACCGAGCCCACACAACCAGTTACAATCAATTATCATTTAACACAAAGATTTATGTTCATAGACATTGAGAAATTAAGGCGCGGTATACACGATAAACAACTAAATCATCCGCAGAAGAACTAGTCACCGACATAACGATCAATATGAGTAAGTTGAAGTGGCAGTGGTCAGACCACATCGCTGGTAGAACTAGAACCGCTGGGGTATAAAGGTTCTCAAGTGGAGACCACGAAATGCACCTAGCTGGAGGGCGTCCCACACTACGGTTGCCGAGATGTGGCCTCCACTAAAGAACCCGCTTTCCCCAGCGGTTATCAGTTCTTTGACAGATGTGGTCAGCCCACTGCCACTTCGGCTTGCTAATCCTTTGCCCTATGTCGTTAACTTTAGTTCTTTGTCGGATAACCTCATTGGAGATTTTATCCTTCAAAAAAAAAAACCGCCAAGCATAGCGCGCTCCATAGCACGCTGAGCGACTTTAAATTGGTGTACCAGCCGCATCGTGAGTGCTCATGTGTCACGTGTCCATGTTTCAGCACCGTAGGTCATAACTGGTATAACACATTAGTCAAATGTAAAGACTTTAGTCTTCAAGCATTGTGGTAGTGTTAACGTAAAGTCTTCAGCCAAATGATTCAGCCCAGCTGAATCCTCCTCTTGGCTTCCTTCTCAAAGTTGTTTCTACCTAATTGCATAATCTGCCCAAGATAAGGTAGCGTTTGAGTGATATTAATGAATGCTGAAATTAGTATTGTCTTAGATTTACGCGAATATCACACATTGAAATAAAACTACTTTTTAAGAAATATGAAATTAATATTTTTATTATTATTTATGCTGAAATTGTCTGGTTATCTTTGTATTAACCTCTTTTGAGCATGGAAATGCTACAAAACAAAAGAAAGTATTATACTTCATCGTCGATAGAGTGGTCAACAGCCACAGCCTGTCATCGTCTGTCCGCCATTGACCTTCGTCTATACTGCATATAGTAGGTATATTTAAAAAAAACTTTCATTTTCATCCTATTTCATCGATTTGCATGCTAAAGTATTCAAATTGTCTCGTTAAAATAGAAGGTTATGGCGGAATCAGTGTGTTATGTAAAATATTATTAGATCATTGATTTAATTAAGGTGCACAATTTGTTTTATCTTTGCATTTTAGAAACTTTAATTGCTTTTCTATCGTTTAGATGTTTTTGATTGCAACTGACTTTTCTAATTTCTAAAATACCTGGATCCTGTAATACCTTTTATGTCAGTGTAATTAACTAAATGTATTTCTCATATTTAGTGCTAGAAGTGGTGTTCACTGTGCGTTACTACATTGTGAATTATACTAATAGCAGTAACGGTAGCGCAGAGCAGCGGCGGCGCAGCGGTACGGGCCTCGCCTTAGAAAAATAAGGTCGCGGGTTCGAAACCTGGTCGTGCCCACACATTTGTGTGAATTGTTAATATATCGGTGAAGGAAAACATGGAGGAAACCGGCATGTCTAAGAACTAATCATTCGAGGACATGTGACATATACCAACACGCACTTACATCCACAGCCAGCGTGTGTGAATTAAGGCCTAAACTCTCTCAACTCATAAGGTAGTTCAGAGAAGACCCGTGCCCAGCCGTGGGACATGTAATAGAGGTAAAGCATGTTATGGTCAAGCGAAAACCTATTTTAGGGTTAAAAAAATGTTTACCACTTAAACACAGATCTTCTACAGTGTAGGTATAATCTAGTTGGTATAGTATTATATTATCTGTGGTATAATGTAGTTATAGTATGTATGCCAGTAGGATAATGTACTGTAATGATCAGTGGACGCACCGGCGTCGAACCCGTTACCCGCGCAATTGAAATTGTAAGAGTTATTGGAGCGGGTGTTCATAAGCACGATCTCTATGTAATTGGATGTATTCAAAGATTGCAATAGCTACAGTACAAACATCAGAATGATAGATAGATGCATGAATAGATAACTCATTTTTTTTATTTTTTCTCAAAGCCGCACCACCAAGCGGCCTTGCCTTGTTCCGGTGCGATGTCTGGTGACACTATGCAAAGAGGGTGGGTCGGAATTGTTGCTCCTTTAAGGTTTCTAACCATATGGAGGCTCATTCCACTGCCACCTTCTCACCGATAATCATTCGTAATCACGAGTGGACCGGTATACGGTATACATCAGGCAAGTTGTAGTCAACCGCAAGCCTATATCTTTTTTTTTATTCTTCGATAGGATGGCGCTTGACTACAACTTGCCTAGTATTGTCTTAGATTTACGCGAATATCACACATTGAAATAAAACTACTTTTTAACGGATTTTATCGCGGTTTATTTCAGATTTTAGATCCCGACGTTTCAAAGTCTTTTCAGACTTCATGTTCACGGGTGGACTGAGATATTTGACGTCCAAAAATATTAATCACAATTATTACTGACTACCTTCAAACATTAATATTTAAGTTGCGTTCCGATTTAAGCAAACTGAGCTCACAGTGTCTTGAATTCTGAGTTGATTTTGCTTGGGTTTTGGTACAACTAAATTAAGCACTGGGTCCCAAGCTGGTGGTATATGACAGAGAAAATGGTTGGAATGAAAGAAAGGTAGTCAGTAATAATTGTGATTAATATTTTTGGACGTCAAATATCTCAGTCCACCCGTGAACATGAAGTCTGAAAAGACTTTGAAACGTCGGGATCTAAAATCTAAAATAAACCGCGATAAAATCCGTTAAAAAGTAGTTTTATTTCAATATACAACTTGCCTGTTGTTAAGCAATGATATAGTCAACGATGGAACGCACCTGCCCAATATGCCAAAAAACCTCTGAAACTATCCGATCACAGAAGCGAATGAAAAGAATACTGAGAGAATTAATTGACAATGAGATAAGTATAGGGCCACTGCATAGAAAAAATAATCAACTAATATTTTACTACACTTATTTACGTAATAATTTATTTTTTTATATTTAAGTTGAAATAAATAAATGACGAAGTAATATTTACTTATTTTTTTTCTTTAAATGGTTTTGGTATTTAGAAGTGTGAATTATTATTTATTTTGTTGTTGTATAGATGATAATAAGAATTAGTCATCATTTAATTAAACGAGATTGATCACTATTTTTTTATTTCCCTTTGTTTAAGCCAGCATAACTTTACAAGGACTTGCAATCGTCCCAACAAATGAGTCATCGTGGACCAGTTGCCCATTATCAAATTCGAAAAGGCGCTAGTGGTCCCAGGTCCCAGTTTTAGACGAGGACGAGATGCCCCCTAACCCGGACGGCTCACCGAAAAACTCCAGTGAAATAAGGGCCCTTTCCGGCTATTTGGGTTGGGTCATCCGCAAAAAAGATACCTATGCGATTCAGACTGAGCACGCGCCATCGCATCTTACGTTAGTTATTTTTTTTCGCAGATTTTTTTTTGATAGATTCGGTGATTTTACCGTCGCGGCAGCAGCACGTGCAGTTCTACCGTCGTGCGTCGTTTGCAGGTTAGAAGCCATTTCATGTAAAATAGTGCAGCTACAACTTTCTTCATGCAGCCGCTGCACGTTCTGTCGGCTGTCAGACTACTGATAATAAATGTAAATCCACATAAATTTCATAAGCATGCGAATACAACAATCTCAACATGCTAATTGCTATTGCTATGTTATTTGCTAATAGATATGACAAAAATGAATAATGATTTTGTTAATATACGAAAGTTCTAATTATTTTCACTCACGAACGATGAGAATCAAGGTGACGTGAAACCGAAAATGTAGTATTCCTGATTTCCGGTGGGTACAGGTCCATTCATACTTCACAGAATTTCACAGCTACATTTAATTTGTTAAATGCTAATGAAGAATTAGCATGCTAACAATCATGTAACTAAATGCTTATTAATTCAGTACTATTTCAGGCTTGTGTCTTTACTATGTAGAATACCATTGGTCAGCGTATTTTGCTAATGTGGGATAGTTTTGGTATTTCATAATTATGTATGAATTCTCAAGCGGAAGCTAGTAATAAATAACAATGCTATTTGAATTTGACCTATATTTTAATAACCGTTAAAGTTCAATGTTGCATATATTTTAGTTGCATATAATTATATTATTAAAGTTTTTAATAAAACTGTCCTTCCGGGTCAGCTAACACGCGTATTAATAACAATATGTAAAAGAATTGAGATCTATAAGCATGCTAATTAATTTCTTTTATTTAGGCATCTATAAATAGTTACTCCCTATTTACTATAACCAACCAGATTCTCTTGTGGTGACCACGAATAATTTGTGACAGTTGCTTTTACCCTTTTTAGTGTCCCACTGCTGGGCACGGGTCTCAACTATCTTACGAGTTGAGAGAGTTTAGACCTTAATCCACAACCGCTGGCCAAATGCGGGTTGGTGGATTTTTCTTAGACATCATTTGTGACATTATCGGACATAAAATTAAGCCTGTGAACTAAATTCCTAAGCTAAGACCAATAGCGCTGTGCCTCTACTGCTGTAAGAGTGTTAATAATAATATTTACAGCGGCATAAATTACAGTAACTTTAGTAAAAAAGTGTTTCTTGGTAGAATCTAATATATTTTTTTTAGTCTATAATAGGTTTGCGATTGACCACAACTTGCCTGATGTGAAGCAATGTTGCAGTCTACGATGGAGCGCGCTTACCTAATAAATATTCATTCGTGACTTGAAGACAGGTAGATTATAGCTATCGGGAAACAAATATAATATTATGACATGTACATAAAGTATTATTATCTGTATCTTAAACATGATTACCAGTTAATTGTTACCTGATTTGCACCACCCGGGGACCACGTGTGGGGATTCAGATAAAAGGTGCACTCCCACGGACGAAGGTGACTCACTCCACCACTCTAATCATCTGTGTTAGAATTCAAAAATATGTTCTTAGCGAGTAGGTAGGGTCTGCTACATAGCTCGCTGTCTACTAGTATCGTAAAAAAATGGCAAAGGCTGCCTTAAATTTTATTTTTACAGTGACAACAAAATAATATACTCAACCAAAAATGCCATTGCGGATTTAATTAATAAATTTGAGCACGCAAACTCCGGTAATATTAATATATTAGATCCTTAATTATCATAGGTGGCGAGACGTTTGTGTGTTTATTATCTAGAATTACCATACCGCATTATCTATGCATTTTAAGAAAATTACAATCTAGAAGATAGCTTCAGAGGCGACATTTTAAATATTCATTATTAGTAAGTATTGTATTTGACACTTTAACTGCAAATTTATTATCATAAACTTTCATCTGGTGCGGTAAGTTGAAACCCCCCACTGATCTTTGCACCACCTAAGCATGTGGTAGGTCTTTTTAACAACCTATACTAGTTTGTTATTTATTCAAAAGCTGGAATAGTTGTGAAGAATAGCCTCCGTATTGATATACGTCTTATAAGCTCATTATAGCAAAAATAGGTTTATAATTCTTTTGCCTTTGTATGTCATCTTGACATTTATACTGGTTATAAAGAAACAAACTCTATTTTTACTATAGAGTCCTTTATGATTATTATGAATAAGACCGTAGGTTTTTAAATTTAGAGTTATTCGCCCCCACATATAAACAACTAATATAATTATATCATTTTAAGATAAGTACTGTTAAATACATAAAAAGCACTGATTTCAAAAATATACGGTTTTATAAATATTAATGTTACTATGCTCTAGTTTTAAGTAAATTAAAATTTTAAATTACTTATTTCGTAACTGTTTATAACTGCAATTTGCTCGCCACGTCATTTAAATGAAGAGGATTTGTAGTGTCACCTTATAAAAATGATCCCCTTCTAGTCGCAGTTTTAGCTACGGCAACCAGTCTACTATGCGTTTCTAATAAGAATAGGATTGGAAATCCGCCATCTTGGACTGGAATGCGCAACGACTTCACATTTTTAGTACAGCGAGCAAAAATGTTTGTTCGATATAATAATCATATCTAGACGAAAAAATAAATAAAAATGCGTATATCTTATTGCCGTTCGAGAAAGATTGGACATTTGGAGTCGAATATTTAGGTACAAATATATTTTATAAACTTCCGACGACAAAAATCGGAGTTAAGACGTATGTTTTTATCCGTGATATGAATTTATGTACAAGGTTGTAACTACATATTTTTGTAACGTTTTTACATAAATCACTTTTCCATACATTTCAAAATAAGATTTTTGTCTGTGGTTTGATATTTTGTGCTGGCGCTACTTTTGCTTGGTTTTTGGTATGAAGTTAGCCGCGAGTCCAGTCCTATTCTTATTTGAAACGCATTGTAAGATGTACGGAGGAGATATTACAGCGCATAACTGTGCAGTAAGTCCATAACGTGTATAGCGTGAAAGCAATATTGGTCAATTTTCTCTGACCATAAACAAAAATTGTGCTAGACCTTCACTATTTTTTTTGAGAGAAACCTTTTTTTTATTTTTTTGTAAATATAAGTTATGTAATTGTTATAAATAATGAAAATAAGTGTATGTTTGTTACAGGTGTTTTGGGTAGTAAGCGAGGTGGAGTCACAATGCTAAGAACTATTGGGCCCAAGGCCCATCGATTTCAAAAGAGGTGTGTATACCCCCATATGTATTTAATTTTTTTTAATATTATATTCGTTTTTTTGTCCTAAAACTATGCGCATTGACAGACCGGTGGCCGATACTAGCTTTTCACGCCGCACGTCGTGCGTTCGATTCCCACCCTAGTCAGACATTTGTGTGATGAACACGTCTGTAATTATCTATATGTATGTATTTACAAAAGAAAAGTATTACATATAGTATATTACCAGCTATCTGGTTTCCCTAGTACAAGCTCTGCTTAGTTTAGAATCAGATGGCCGAGTGTGTTAATGTCCCACTATAATATTAATATGCGAGCGGAGGCTAGTTATGTCTATATAACCGAAATAATGAAAACATGTTGTGTACATAACGTGGCTAGGTGTTATATTGTACGGTCAATTATCTTAATTAGTGGGTTTTGTTAAACTAAGGTAATGAAATAGTTACACGCAACATGTAGCCGAAGTACACACTAGTTACAGATTGTTACTAGGTCGTTATTGATTAATTTTTATTCTGCAATAGGCTTGTGCTCGACTAAAATTTGCCTGTTATAAAGCAATCATGTAGTTTACGATGGAATGCGCCTGCCGAATACACCGATTCACTCGTGATTACGAATGATTTTCGAAGAGGTGGCAGTAGAATGAAGCATATATACATATGGTTAGTAATCATAAAGAAGCAACAATTCCGACCCACCCTCTTAAATCTTACTAGACATCGCAACAGAATACGGAAAGGCTGCGTGGCGATGCGGCTTCCTCTGGTAGGTGGTCAATAAGCACGGCCGAAGCTAACGGTTAATATCCAGTAAAGATAATTATCACCTAATTTGCACGTATGGGGATTCAGATCAAAGGTGCACTCCCACAAATGGAGATGACTCAGCCCCCAAAGTCTATTATTAAGCTAGCTGTCGTTATCATTATGGGCCATTTACATGAGGCCATTCCGGGGACAGGACAGTGACAGGACAGCAAACCAATAAAATACACTGCATTGGATTGTCCTCAAGATAGTAGTCCCCATTTACACGATTCTGTTTAGTGGCTTGCTGTCCTGTCTCGGCTAATGTCCTCGTCGAAATTGCCCATTAGCCCTTCTTAACCCGCTACCGCAATCCCGCCATAGCTACCCTTGTAAACCAAGATCGACAGCATCACAGTAGAGAGACCTGGTATTTGAAACCAGCCAAGTCCTCAGGCAACTAAATTGTTTTGGAACCAGTACGAATTTAATGATAAAGATAATAGGAGGAGTTGGAAAGTAAGGTTTTTCACTTCCCTCCAAGCAAAGCGGGAGACAGCATAGAGAAAAAAGAAGAGGTTTAAGTTGTGTAGCTTCCAACCTGTCACAATTATTTGTTGTCATTAGAAAAAAAAGTTGCAACACTGTTGAGAAAATCATCTTGAGTACGTTAGCAGATGAACCGCGTAGACCCCTGGGTAGGCAAGTTACGCGGTCGGTGCGATGATAGAAGTGAATAATGAAAGTTATTCATCCGATTGCCGTCCGCGTGGAGTGCCTTGCAGGTACATTGTCTATTGAATTTTTGTTATTATTATTATGTTTGTCTTCTTTTTATCTCGGAGCTATGGAGCTCCGGACTTTTGGAAGGCGTGCGTGGGGCCGAAGCCAACATGTAGAGGCCCGTTAGACAATTTTGCTCTAAATGTTAACTGGCACCAACATTATTATTATTATTATCATCACAATTTAAAATAAAACTTATAAATAACGGTTAACGGATTATATCGCGGTTTATTTCAGATTTTAAATCCCGACCTTTCAAAGCCTTTTCACATTTCATGGTTAGGTACCGGTGGACAGGCAAAGTCTAGAGAAAATAATATCACAATTTAATTTTAATTTTACTAACCGAAGTTTATAAATTCAATAATACTAACAAATGGATTGTTGTTATCCAAAAATGAAGATATTTGAATTACTTTTAGTTTAAAAGAGATTTAAATTAGAAATTTGCCTGTAACAATAAAAAATCGTTCAAGACAGAACAGTAAATATTGAGAAAGTTCCGAGTATGTGTGTATAGTACTGTGTTTTTTAACCTCCGATAAAAAGAGAGGTGTTCTTTTGAGGCATGTATCTGAGTGTCAAACTTAGACTGACCTGTTGGTATAATGATTAACGACCTGGGTAGAGGTTGATGTGATTAGATAAAATTAATAAAAGAAAATCTTGTAATATTTTTGTAACCTTCACCTTAGCGAGTTATAAAAACGCTTGTCATTACGAAACTAGTGTGGTACACCTGATAGATGAAAGTGTTTGTACATTTGTTGTGGTTTTCTAAAGAACTGCTGCATCATTGTGCACTTCACCTCGTGTCACTTGTGGAACCGCCTACGGTTGCAACTCTCTAATCTCGTTAGATTCAACAAAATTGAGCGTAAAATGTTTTAGAATTTTAGCTTTGTCTGTTTGCTTGCTTTTCATTATAAAAACACTTCTTGGATAAATCCTTACGAATATATATTTTTTTAATTTATTTAACCAAATAAAATGGTACTATGTTACATAATATATATTCCTCTTGCCAAACTGTAAAAACAGTTTGTTGGCAAGTAACGCTCGGATAAATTATTGTAAAACATATTGTACCTACATACATGTTTTTAACAAAATATAAAGAAATTAGTATAAAGTAATTTTTCCTAATGTTATATATTGCTGATTAACAGTATATTTTTTAATTTATTCTATATTTAAATGCGAAAGTTTGTCTGTTTGTCTGTCGCGCTTTTACGCCAAAACGACTGAACTGATTTGGATGAAATTTGCTGTGGACATAGTTTGAGACTTAGAGAAGGATATTGGATAGTATTTATCCGTCTTTGCGAAAAGCGGTTAATGGTTTAGCGTGATAACCGACATAGTGCGGGCGGACCCCCAGGTAGAAAGCTAGTTGTATTATAAACTGGTGTGACTTTGGAAGTAGTTAGTGACCACCAACCAGACAAAGCCGCACCGCCACGCGACCTTGCCGTCTTCCGGTGTGTAGCCTGACATTATTCGAGACAGTCGGAATTTTGTCTCTTAGGTTATATATAGCATAATTTCACTACCATCTTCTTACTGAAAATCATTCGTAAAACAAGGGAATTATTGTATTAGGTAGGTGCGTTCTATCCTAGACCACGTCACTTCTTAACATCAGACAAGAAGTGGTAACCGCAATCCTATATTAAAATAAACTTAACGACTTATAATAGTTTGCCTTTGTCCGTGGAAGAGCAAATTCAATCTGAATACCCACACGTGGTGCCTGGGTGGTGCACATTAGGTGACAATAATCTGGTGGCAAGCTTCAGCCTTGAACTTGAACAGTATATAATATTATGAATAAACTGTTCATGTTTGTGTGTACCTCTTCTTTAGGTACGTGTGGATTTGTAAAGACGCTTCAACCTTTACATGTGTGCTGTACGTGGTAACTTTGCCTCCCCTAAAAACTGGCAAAAATAATTTCATACTAAAAGTTGCGTATAACACTTCCCATATTAAATGCTCGTGGTGCTGAAAGGAAACATAGTGAAGAAACCTAGTCTAACTAATCATTGACATGTGACTTCCACCGACCCGTACTCGACTATAGCCCAAACTAAGCAGTGGGACACTAAAAAGGGTTGAAGTGATTTGTAACATCGATTTGGCCACGATATGCATTTGATGTTAAAACTAATAACATCTAGAACAGTCGAACAATGTAATCGTAGATTATGCTGCATTACAAAATCGATTATTAGATCGAGGATGGAATAACAGTTTTCAATCGATACATCGTTTTTACTCCGGGTAGGAAGCTAGGTATGTGGTTAGTTATCATGGAAAAAACTGCATTATGTGATAAGAATTCATGTTTGAATATATGTGTAACGAGTAATGTTTATGCAATATTAAACCAGTTATTATGAATTCATAAACCAAAGATTAATTAATATTATGTAGGTGTTGATTTTTAAATCCCGACAGAACAGTGTTATAATTTTTACGTGTATACCTGTTTATTAATAGTTAATCGTCCACCGTATTCATAAACGTCTTATAAACCTATAATACCTGAAAATAGGTTTAAATTCGATTGTCTCTACCTGTTAGCTTGAATTTTATCTAGCGAAAAAGGGACTAGGACATAATATTTTTATGAATGAAGCCGTAAGTCGTCAAAATTTGAGGGGTTGCTCAATATAATATTCCATGAATGAACTACAAATATATATTTTTAAATAAGCTATCGATTTTAAGTTTATTCGTAGTCATAAACAAGTCCATAATATGATTTTAATAACCGTTAGCAAGTACGTAGTGCGTCGAAACCTCTCAACACGTATAATATTACAATTAGTAACAAAAATATGAACCGCTCAGCTCTTTAACACAAAATACGCTTTTAGCAAACAAATTTACATACCACAGATAATATAATACTATTTAAATACATAATTTAGCTATTCAGGAAACCAGAAAAATGTATATTTTTCGATATAATTTTTTACATAGCGAGTGTTTTTTTTTTAGTAGAACGGATTAGAATCAGTTGACAATAAACTGGTGGTGGCTTCGGCCGTGGTTAGTGACCACCCACCAGACAAAGCTGCACTGCCAAGCGGCTTTGCCGTGTTCCAGTGCGATTTCTGGTGACACCATATAAGAAGGTGGATCGGAATGTAGCTCCTTTATGTCTAACCTGAAGCTTCATTCCACTACCACTTTGTCATTTTGACAGAATTTCCATAAATTTTATATCTAATCGGCCCTAAATAAAATAAGAATATTAACTAACAAAAATGACAATGAAAATTTGTAACAGATGGTGACAAGCGAGAGCCAAGCCGCGCTAGGCGGGTTCCGCCTGGGCGCGCACGATGACCACCGCACGCGCGCCCCCTCCGTCTCCTCGCTCTCCTACAAGCAGAAGATCGACGCGCTGTTCGATGACACCAGGTCTATCACCAGCTTGCAGTACACGCCCAGTCTGCCCGTGGAGCGGGAGAGACGGGATAGTAAGGTGAGCTGCAATCAAACTCTACAAACTTGTATTTTTCTAAATCCCCTTATTGATAAACCTTTTATAAGTTACTATAGCATTTGCTTGTGTCTGTCATCTTAATATTTATACTAGTAAGAAGGAGACAAAAATCATTTTTACTATAGAGGTGTAAAAGACTTTTATGAATAAACCGTTACCCCCGGATTCATAAACGCCTTAAGATCGTCAACTAGACTTTCATTTACTGATTTTTTCTAGCTCGTCCGGACAATTTATATTATAACTGTGAATGCGATTTCAAGGTAATTTGTAGGAAATGTTTTCACAGTAATCTGTCATGGATAGAACGTTACGCATTTTATGATATCTATCATATTATATCACTAACGGACATTGACAGAATACTGTCCCCCGTATTCATAAACGCCTTATAAACTCATACAGCTAAAATCTATACTAATATTATAAAGCTGAAGAGTTTGTTTGTTTGTTTGTTTGAACGCGCTAATCTCAAAAACTACTCGTCCGATTTGAAAAATTCTTGCACTGTTAGATAGCCCATTTGTTGAGGAAGGCTATAGGCTACTTTTTATCCCACTGCTGGGCATGATATGTAGTACACGCGGGCGTAGCCGCGGCGGATGGCTAGTAGGTTTATAATTCGTTTGTCTTTATCTGCCATCTTGGCGTTTATATTAGTAAGAAAGAGACAAAGTCCATTTTAAGTAGAGTCTTAAAAAAGATTTTTATGAATAAGACCGTAAGTGTTTATTCCTAAAACTTAATGCTTTTTTCACAAGTTATGATTTCATTAAATCATTTCAGACGTATGTTCTGCCAGTAGCTATCGGCTATCGTCTGCTATTGCACAAAGTCATTACCTTCCTTTACTTTAGTCAAATAAAACTGTGAAAAAAATCTTTCCGTGGGCCTCAAACTATTTCTATCAAAGTTCATCTAAAATCAAAGTCAAAGTCAAAGCGTTTATTGCATTCATGTGTAGGTACAGATGTTTAACAATAAGTTACAAATTTTCAACATGAGACCCGATTAGTGTATAGCAACATACAAAAGAAAGATAAAACAACTTAAGATAACAATGCAACGCGAAAGTTTACAAGTCTATAAAAGAAGTTAAATTTATACAATATAAAGCCATGACATAATTATTACGAATTTGAGTCATCTGTGTTAGGTACTCTTGCAGTTTCTTGTAATAATTTTATGATTTTAATCAACATTTTGTTGTTGTTGTTGTCATCGCCGCTGCTGAATATTGGTTAAGGAAAAGGTCGTGAGAGAACCGGCATGGCTAAGAACTAATCATTCAGGACATGTGACATCCATTAACCCGCACTTGGCCAGCGTGTATGGATTAAGGCCTTTATTTACCTGTAACGTAAGATAGTAGAACGAAGACCCGTACCGAGATGAAACAATTAACAGAGAGAAAATATGTGTGGGCACTATTTTCAATCAAACCTGCGACTTTATATTTCTAAGGCGACCGTACCGCTGCGCCACCGCTGCTCTATACCGATGTTAGAAAATATTAACATTCTCGTTGTAACTAATGTTAAATAATATAAACATTAATACCTAACACATTTTTGAGATCTACTTAAATTAATTATATCGTTTCAACACAACATGTATTATTTTCGCAACTGTAGATACATTAGTTACGAAAAAAAATACTTTGAGCACGTTTAACATTAATATGTAAGTTATAATGCGTTTTGTATTCGTCAGTTGAGCAATAGGAAACATTTGTTGTGGTATGTTGGCTAATGCGGAATAAATAAAGCGGATTTAGAGGGCGTGAATTTTGTAACCGACTGAACCTTTATTAGAATTATTACATAGACCCTATAATATATACTTCCTACTTACGTTACTTAATTTGGAACCACTTAGCATTTTGGACGGAACTTGTTCGTACTTCTTCGAAGTTTAGGCAAAATGCACTCTTGTTCTCATCTCGCTAGAGTATAATTACATACTTTAGTACGCTTTTGTAACGCGTTATAAGTTTTTATGCATAAGGGGCTTGTTTTTAGAGTCGTTTACTTCTTTCAAGCACACTGAAATAAACGGATTAAATTATAAGTTTGTGATAGTCGAATTGAAATAACGTATTTAATGCTTTAGTAAGTACAAGTTATCCTCAGGCTAAATCTCTAGTTTTTTAAGAAATAATACTATAGAGGTTCGGTCAGAATGCGAACCTTGAATGTGGGTAACAGTACGCTGTCTGACGGGCATAAGTTCCCGTATGGGGTAAGTGAACGCTTCTAAAAAGGTTTACGAAAACGAATTAAAAAACAAACTATGAATTAAAAAAACTAAACACAGACGAGCCGGTGGCGTGGTCGGTAAGATACTTGCTTTTCACGCCGCAGGTCGTGGGTTCGATTCCCACCCGAGACAAACATTTGTTTAAATATGTCTGTTTGTCTTGTGTCTGGGTGTCATTATCTATATTTAAGTATATATTTACAAAAGAAAAGTATTATATGTAGTATATTACCAGTTATCTGGTTTCCATAGTACAAGCTCTGCTTAGTTTGGGAGCAGATGACCGTGTGTGTTAATGTCCCACTGAAAAATTACAAGGAAATTACATTACATTGAGGGTAAGGGATGATTCTCATTAGAACGTGTCCGGGACGTGCCATATACGTGGCGGGGACGGGCCGGGGCCTCTCCGTGAAATACAATTTATATTACACCGAGTGTGACTTTCAGCCACCGCGGTTGCATAGTGATGTGAATATTTCCAATTATTTAATATACTAAAAATGGATTTTTCCACTCTGGAGCTGGCTGCTATTGCAATAGCTCTTGATGAAGAGGAAGCAGAAACAAGTAGAAGGCAGAGAAGGGTTGAAAGAAAATGGGGCGTGCATCCTCTTTGGAAAACACGAAATTTGTACGGAGAATTTAACTCTCTGTGCAGATATTTACCAGACGATGAAGAAAATTTCTTTGGATATTTTAGAATGTCCAAAGAAAACTTTGAGATTTTACTAAATGAGCTACAGCCCGTCCTTAGAAGACAACAGACGAGGTTTAAGACACTGATAGAAGCTAAACAACGATTAGCGACAAGTTCAATTAATTTTTCGTCCTCCATTTTACAATGCAACAAAAACTTTCGAACTTGAAAAGGACGAATGACGCAAGCACAAACTATATGACGCAAGAGCGCGAAGACGTGCGTGGTACCTCACTAAAGATTCGTCGCTCACTGCCCGTACGCAGCACAGAAGAGTGTTCGCATTACGACGGGACGGGGCGAGTCCATGCATTAAACGAGTGTCAAGCGGGCCCGGACGGGACACGGATCATGCACTGTGTAATATAAATTGCTTCATACTAAATATATGTAACGTCTCACATCCGTGCCCCGTCCGAGCCACGTACACGGCACGTCCCGGACACTGCACGTTCTAATGAGAATCATCCCTAAGAGTTCGTGAGCGTTCTGTTGACTCCGCTCTCTTACCTCACAGGACTACTTTTTGACTATTTCGCTCGTATATATATGTACTAAAGGGGTAACAAAATTTTTTAACACTAACACTAGCATATTAATAGAGTTATAACAGTAATAACTAATAACCACGTTAATATTAAGGTCATCGAGGCTATAAAGTTTTCTGTAGTGTAAAAATCTACAGGTCTAATACTGAAAATCACACATTTTTGTTTTATTTTTTGACGACAACGGCGCACAGCAATCTGTCACTTGGTTTCAATATGGCCGCTCACTCGCTTCTCATTTTGTCATATACGTGCCCCTTGTCACTTCATTCCCCGCGGAGATCTCAGCACTGCGATTAATTCCGCGTGCTCTTACCCCGAATATAAAATAAATACCCTTTATGTAAACTTCTAAGATTCATTAACTGCACTAGTGAAGATTGTAAAATTGTGATTAAGATATTTTAAAATGTATTTGAACCATAAACTTTGTATGAAAATAAAACCAACTTGTAATCTTGTTTACAGATCAGCTCGAGACATGAAGGCGAAGTTGCAATCTTCGAAGATGACGAAGGTTACTGCCAGAGCAAGTTCAGTAGTATTGTCAATAATACAGTTCAGGACAGAATAGAACGAATGTTCGCAGACATGGCGGGCGAGTCCAAACTCACTGACAGCATAGGAGTGCATGTATTTAACGTACACTATCTCGGCTCCACGCCGCTCCACAGCAAGGTCACCAGTCTCTCCGGTCTACAAACACCACTAAGAGACCTATATTTCTCATACAGAAAGAACCACCACAACAAAAACCCATTCAACGGCAGATTAGAAATCTCCAAAAACGGTCTCAAAGTGAAATACAAATGCGACAAGGGCGATTTGGAGCAACTCAACCCTTTCCCCACGATAGCGGTGTGGTCCGCCGTCAAGTTCATCGTCCAGCCCTTGGAGACCGACACTAGAACTATGTGCTACGCATTTCTGCCACTGATCACAGACCCCGACAATATCGATCGACACGCCCTTTTTCACAGTTTAGAACCGGCTGAAAAGAAATACATCCTCTCCCACAACAAAAATTCGCATTCACCTCTTTTCGCTGTCGTGATGAGGAAGATCGGCGTCGCCAAACAGCTGGAGTGTCACGGATTCGTATGTCAGACTACCGAGGACGCTATCGTCATAGCGGCCACTCTATACAAATCGCTAATGGCGCACATGAGCCGGCAGGGACACGGCGACAAGAAGAAGTTCAAAAGCAGGAACGGCGTGAGCTGCATGAGCGTCGGCAGCAGCATGTCGCACCGCGAGGCGCCGCGCGCGCACCGCCGCGCCCCCTCCTCGCTCAGCGCCGACAGCGACAGGGCCGACGGGTTCTCCGCCTGCGAGTCCTTCACCGAGAAGCCCAAGTTGGAGCGGACCAAAAAGATTTCTTCCGAGAGCCTACCGCAACCGCCGCCACCTCCGGTCATTCATCCCGCCGAGGCCAAAAGAATCACGGTCGAGGAAGTCAAAGCGAAGTTGGACGCGATCAAACAGAACGATTCTAGCGGTACCGATACGCAGAATTCGAAGAGATCCATAAAAGCGTCGCAGTTCCCTGCCAACAGACAGATTCAGAATTTGAAAAATGCTCAGAGCAGTAGCGAGTCGTCTGTCAGGAGTAAAGTGTCGGAAAAGATAGAACTGTTCAGACAGTTGGAGAGACGGAAGAGCCTCCAGCGACCGCCGACTTTGCCGCCTCCCATCCCGGTGAAGCCGCAAGTCGACACTCCACCCGACCCTTGCAACGAAAGCCTGCGACGAAGTCAGAGCGGTCGCAAATCGATAAACGAGTCTGGAGACATACTGACGAAAGTAGCTATTCCCAGATCAGGTAGTTTCTTAAATGCCGGCGGCCTGACGAGGTACAAGTCGATTGGTCACAGGTATGTAGTGTTTCTAATATGTCTAACATTTTCTAGCGTATAAATCAAGATTTCGTTTAGTCGTGCACGCATCACTTTATTTAGTTGCATATTTCCTTTTGCCGGTGTTGTGATGTCCGTTTTTCACATGATTAGAGGAGCTCGAATTGCCGACTAACGAGAGGCGAATAGAGCGTGCGCAGTGGACTGTGCACTCGCATGTTGGTAATTGTGGCAGCGCAACCGTCGCATTCCTCTGATCCAATACGACGCTGAGTTATTTTAAACAAGCATTGCTAACTGCGGGCTAATGCAGAAAGCCGGCGGTTTTTTGTTGAACATGTAACGTAATTTTCTTAGTTAAAGGTAGTTATAACCTGTGAACTTTTTGTTTCTTTTACTAAGCTTTATTTGTTGTAAAACTTCAAGTATTACCTACATTTCGGTAAGTGCGAGCGTACAATGTAGATAAGACAGTATTAAAACAGACAGACAGAAACAGACAAACACAACATCTTAGACAATGTTAACGCTGAATGGTTCAAAAAACAGTCATGAGATAAGACAGTAGTCTTAAC
The DNA here is from genome assembly GCA_936450015.1 of Meganola albula. Lineage (NCBI taxonomy): Eukaryota > Metazoa > Arthropoda > Insecta > Lepidoptera > Nolidae > Meganola > Meganola albula. Next base: position 1,515,157 of record OW388161.1, on the reverse strand, counting down.
TGCAGTGTGCGCTCAATCTCTAAAACAGAGTCACGTTTGTATATTCCGAAACAGATATTGACTTTTTCGTAACCTGCTACATGAAATGTTTAAAGATATGTGTGACAATCCTAATGATTTGTAGTTTAAACTAAGAAGCTACATTAAAATAATGGAAGTTGCGTCTAAAACAACTTGTTAAAGCCAGGAAATATGACATTGAATGACGTCGGTCATATTTTTTGTCTTTAACAATTTGTTCTCAACGCAACCTGCAGTGTTTTAATGTAGGCTTCTTGATTCAATCCCATTTACTTCATTTACCACAATACTTTGTCTAAATTCGGATATATCCTTCTTATTGACAAAAAGTACAAGTCATTGAATAATTAAATCATTTTGAATAAGTTGCGATGACCTCAGCTTTTTTACACACATAGTATTTATACTTCTGGATGTATATTATGTCTATGTTTTTTATTTAGAAACCATTTAATACCATGACTTTAAATTTCAGAAACAATGGCAAGAAAGGGGGCGGTTCGCCTTTAGGGTTCAATGAACTTTTTAATGAATTCAAAGTTCAAGAGAACTTGCACTCAATGGATGAGATCCTAAGCGCCATAATTGATTCAGAAGGGATGTCCTTCAATGACTTGAAACCGATATATAAAGAATTCTTGCTCAAGTTGGCAGTAACGTTAACAAAAGATGAACTATTCCAACACAGCAAAGCAATAATGAAGAAACAGAAAAAGAAAATACTCAGGCGAACAAGCATCTTTCAAAATAAGGGAAGAAAAATTTTTAAAGGGGCAAGTGGACTAAAAATGGTTTTTAAACTACCGTTCGGGAAAGATGTCAAGCATGAGAATGAAGTCCAAACAATGTCATTAGAGACATCATTACCTAAAGAACCAGCTTCAGATAGCTCAGTATCTACCTCCAGTTACGATATCCGTCAGTTCCATCCTAAAGAAATGACCCCAAAACGACACCACTCCAGACATAGATCCTCAAAACGATCTGACAAAACCGTCCACGTTAAAAGAACAGGGAAATCTAGACTTGGCGAAAGAAATTCAACTTCGGAAGAATCGGATTTTTTAACTTTGAGTAATCGTTTGGGATGCCAAAATCGGAATAGTTCAAGTGGCTATGTGTCTTGTTCTGAGTGTGAATCTGAGAGTTGTGTGGATAGATGTTATTGTTCTCTAAAAGGAGAGTGCCAGTTGAAATGTTATTGCTCAGCGGTAGACTCCAAAGATAAACCCAGACTCCTAATGAAAAGTAAAAGCTGCAAAGACTGTTCAAAGTAAGTAATAATTCAATCTATATTAAGTTAGGATACCGTCTATTTTTGTAAAGGTAGTTTAGTTTCAATTTCGTGCGAGGGACGTCATATCTTACATCCAGTTTTTAGTGATAGTTTTCTTTTTTTAATGTTTTACACGTGTGAATATAGTATGTAGTTTGTTATTAGTATCAGATTTTAAGGTTTCTACAAAACGATCTCGTGCGGCTTAAGACTGCGTTTCCCCCTTCAGTAAAACATCATTTTAGCGACATGCTCTTCATCGAAATCTCTAAGTCACGCAGAAAATATCGCAAGCAGGTTTATCCACAAGTATGATTGAATATTACCATTCCCGGAATTGGCCAGCGTGTGTGGATTAAGGCCTAAACTCTTTCAACTTGTAGGACAGTTGAGAGAAGACCCGTGTCCAGTAGTGGGACATTAAAAAGGGTCAAAATGATGATAACGATTAGTCCATCCATACGATGCGGAATAATTTTAAGACGCATTAGTTTAGGTTTGTAAGTTATTTCTTTATTTGGTTAGTTTTTGCATTATCTTTCTGTCAAAAGTAAAAATTTTAACATGTTTTATATTGTACTCGCAACAATTTGCTAGTTTAATCTTATCTACCTTGTAATCTACAAAATAAGTTGTACAAGATAAGTGTTTCATGAGGTCAGAACCGCTATGACAAAATGCATATATTTTCCATTCTGAGCAAGTAGATTGATGACCTTAATTTTAAGATTCTATGATGCAAGCCTGTTTCACGGTTCGCTATTATATACCTACGTTATTTTTCTTCTTCATCCTTGAGTTCATGAGTGACTACGAAATAGCAAACGTAGAACGCCCTCAGGTTAGGTGGAGGAATGTTCGGTGAATGCAGTAGCAAATCTCGCATCAAGATTCCAAGGGTCGGGAAACGTCGGGGAGGTTTAGTCGGTCGCTTGACCACAACTTGCCTGATGTGAAGCATTGATGCAGTCTACGATGGAACGCGCTTACCCAGTAAATACCGATTCACTCTTGACTTGAAGACCACTAGATTATAGCTATCGGGAAACATAGATGCCGGCAGCGAATTCCACAATTTGGCAGTTCGCACAATGAAAGTCGAACCAAAGCGCGTTGTGTATAACGGTGTCGCGTAGCCGTACCTCTACTTGTCCGATGGAAGAACGGGGATGGGGGAATAAGATTGTGTAATTCCAACGCACACTCTCCGAAGTGTATCCGGTAAAAGACCAAAAGACTAGCAACTATGCTGCCTGTAGCTTGTCGGGCCAAGGATGGGACGAGGGGAACTAGGGGCAAGGATTAGTTGGAGGGACAAATTCAGTTAGATATAGAATGATAATACATAGCAGGTCATAGATACTTAGTTTCGCGTTTTAGGTTAGGCCTATATCCAGTAGCTGTGTGCTGAAACAGGCTAATGGTGATGAAGTTCCTCTTTCAGTTCTTTTAATGAGAGAGTGAGAGAACCTTCTTTCTCCTTTTTATTTTTATGATTAAATTTGTATAGGGTCCAAGATAGGTCCTGATATCAATCACATTCTCTGGCCATGTTTAGGTCCAATACGAAATAGAGGTCAATTACCAGCTGCTTAAAAGATTTTTTTGAGTAAAATTTGACTGCTGTTAGTATAATTTGACTGCCTCGGGGGCTTGGATAGCGTATTCGCTTCTAGCGTCTGGGGTAGCGGGTTCAAATCCTATGTCGGACCATAAGTGTTGAGACTACCAATTCTCTGCATTAGTCCGGAGTCGGGAAGTTGATGAATACCCTCGTGCCATTAACAGCACGTAAAGCCGTCGGTCCTGCGCCCGCAATGGTCGGGTCGGTCAATCCGTCCCACTGAACTAAGACAGAGAAGAGAATAGAGAATGCACTTGTCCACTGTTATATCTCTTGAGTACGTGGCTAGTCAGCTTAGACTGGCCGCCGTAGCCGGAATACGGTTAGGAAGGTATAATTATGATTTGGAACAGATGACATAACAGATAGATAGGGTTTTAATTGAATGTTTTTCATTATAAAGTATAGGCACTGACTCAAGTGTTTATTGCCAAAAATTTCTCTACTTTCAAACACTTAGCCGTCCATTACCCACCAATAGGAAGACGTAGTATAGTACTAATTACATTAAATCTCGCTACGCTCAAAGAAATATCGACTATATGCCTTTAAATATAAGGTTTAGTTCAGCGTTCGATGTTGTAGAAACGAAATTTACAAGTGATTATCAGAGCGTGTATGTACTGTGATTCTGTTAGACTGTGTTCAAGATATTTAGCTGAGATTTTAATTAACTCACGCTTGTATTAAAGAGGAAGACATAGGTGAATCTCGCATTATTTTGCCAGTCACAACTCAAATATATGCCAAATACCTACGCCTAAATCTAATTTTAAGCATTATCTCGAAAAAAGTGTTCGATGCGTTTCAAAAAAGAATACGATTGGAAATCCGCCATCTTGGACTAGAATGCGCAACAGCTTCACATTTCTTAGTACAGTAGGCAAAAACGTTTGTTTGAAAAATTTATCACATTTTTTTTATCCTGAAATAGGCCTGCGCTTAACTACAACCTTGCCTGATGTTAAGCAATGATGTAGTTTACGATGGGACGCGCTTGCCCACTATACCGATTCATACGTAGTTACGAATGAATTTCAGTGAGAAGGTGGCAGTGGAATGATGCTCCTTATGGTAAGAAACCATAAAGTAGCAACAATTTCGACCCACCCTCAATGGTGTCACCAGACATCGCACCGGAGCACTGCAAGGCCGCTTGGCGGTGCGGCTTTGTCTGGTGGGTGGGTGGGTCACTATCTAAATGAAGATGTAAAACAAATGTGTGTATCTTATTGCTGTTTGCGAAGGATTTGGTAATTGGAGTCAAATATTTACGAGCGAAAATATTTTATTCACTGCGGACGAAAAAAGTACTGTTACAAGTAAAATTTGTGTGCAAGTCTGTGTAACTGTGTATTTGTGCGCAAATTTGTGGCATTCTAGCGCGTAACTTTACTTACATAGATAGGAACATACTTTTTTACATAAATCACTTTTCCATACATTTAACATAATTTATTAAGTGTGGTTTGATAATTTGTGCTGACGTTACTTTTGCTTAGTTTTTTGAATGAAGTTAGTCGCGAGTCCAGTCCTATTCTTATTTGAAACGCATAGTAGTTAAAACAAAACCCTTGCTTTGCTTGATTTGGTGCGATGTCTGGTGACACCATTTCAGGGGGTGGGTCGGAATCATTGCTCCTATATCCTAACCTTATGGAGCCTCATTCCGCTGCTACCTTCTCACCGAAAATCACGAGTCAGTCGGTCTCACTCAAGCCAATACACAAAGCAAAATGAATGGCAATAATTAATAATAAAAATAAAAATAAAAATAAAAATCCTACTTAATATTATAAATGCGAAAGTAAGTGTGTGTGTGTGTGTGAAGGTTTGTTACCGCGTATCTCCATAACCACTCAACCGATTTTATTGAAATTTGAAACGTAGGTAGTGTATACCCTAGAATCGGACATAGGCTAACAATATTTTCAAAAATCATCCCCTAAGGGGGTTAAATAGAGGGGTGAAGTTTGTATGCAACTTTTTATTCCTTGGTCCTATTCATTTAAAATTCGGTACACATAAATTTTAAGACAAATAATGAGATACGGGTTTTTTATTTTTCCATAATTACCCCCATGGGCTGTGGAAAATGAGTTTATTGGTAAATATTAAAGTTTCTCTGGATCTCTTTAGTCTCAAGTCCGATTCACTCCTAATTCGGCACACATATACCTTCAAAGAAATCATAAAACACGTGTTTTTTATTTTTCCAAAACTACCCCCAGGGGGAGTGTAAAATGAGCTTTTTTGGAAAAATTAAATATTCCAGAACTGTTTAGTCCTTGGTCCGATTCACTTCAAATTCGGTATAAATATAGCTTAAAACAAATAATGAAATACGTGTTTTTTATTTTTCCAATTTTTTTGATCTTTATCCTAATACTACGGGGGTGAAGCCTGAGAAATTATTCTGAGGGAGATTTCCTTTGAAGTTGATATCAATACTCCTTCGAGCTTTTTAGCTAAATTACTTTTTATTTTGACACAATGACGTTTGATAGCTCTGTCCGATTATTAGAATTCGAAATTTAATCTGTATTTCTTCTCAAATATTGAACGAAAAACTTACAATAATCATGGTCTAAGAGCCGTAGTATTTTTTAAGAAACCCCTATAGATTTATGGATATACATATGAGTGCTTGCCGATTTCAAAATGTTGCTTACACGCTTTACTACTGAACTAATTTTGTATGGAGATAGTTCGAGACCCGGGAAAGGATAGTTTTATCCGACTGCGAAAAAAGAGGTTAATGGTTTAGCGCGATAACCGACATCCGCGGGCGAAGCCGCGGGCGGAAAACTAGTAATATTATAAATGCGAAAGTAAGTGTGTGTGTGTGTGTGAAGGTTTGTTACCGCGTATCTCCATAACCGCTCAACCGATTTTAATGAACTTTGAAATGTAGGTAATGTATACCCTAGAATAGGACATAGGCTAACAATATTTCCAAAAATCATCCCTTAAGAGGGTTAAATAGAGGGGTGAAGTTTGTATGCAACTTTTTATTCCTTGGTCCTATTCATTTAAAATTCGGTACACATAAACATTAAGAAAAATAATGAGATACGGGTTTTTTATTTTTCCATAATTACCCCTATGAGGTGTGGATAATGAGTTTTAATGGTAAAAATTAAAGTTTCTCTGTATCTGTATAGTCTGAAGTCCGATTCACTCCAAATTCGGCACACATATACCTTAAAAGAAATCATGAAACACGTGTTTTTTATTTTTCCAAAACTACCCCCGGTGGGGGTGTTAAATGAGTTTTTTTGGAAATACTAAATATTCCATAACTGTTTAGTCCTTGGTCCGATTCACTTCAAATTCGGTATAAATAAAGCTTAAAACAAATAATGAAACACGTGTTTCTTATTTTTCCATTTTTTTTTATTTTTATCCTAATATTACGCGGGAGAAGCCTGCGAAATTATTCTGAGTTTGATTTTCTTCAAAGTTGATATCAATACTCCTTCGTGCTTTTTAGCTAAATTACTTTTTATTTTGACACAATGACGTTTGATAACTCAGACCGATTATTAGAATTCGAAATTTAAATTTTATTTCTTCTTAAATATTGAATGAAAAACTTACAATGATCATGGTCTAAGAGACGTAGTATTTTTTAAGAAATCCCTATAGATTTATGGATATACCTATGGGTGCTTGCCGATTTCAAAATGTTGCTTACACGCCTACACTACTGAACTAATTTTGTATGGAGATAGTTCGAGACCCGGGAAAGGATAGTTTTATCCGACTGCGAAAAAAGAGATTAATGGTTTAGCGCGATAACCGACATCCGCGGGCGAAGCCGCGGGCGGAAAACTAGTTAATAATAAAAATGAATTATTGGAATAATTAATTACTGTAATTTATCTATTTTAATAAAAAGGAAAAACAAAAAGCAATATTTAAGCAGTACTCATATCAAAAGCAAATTATATAATTATGTCACTGTAATATATAGCGCTGTGTTATCAGTGAAGATATTATTATTATTATTTTATTATTAATACATCGGTTACGCCTACGCATAATATGACAGCAATGTATGTATTTTCTAATCACTCATAAGTACCATTGCTGTGATATTATGCGTAGGCGTACCCAATGTAATTTCCGCCATTCTGAAACACACGAACTGTCCTGCTAAATAATAAGGTAAAAGTGTATTGCAAAAATAGCGAGTAATATTTTAACGTACTCGGACCTTTTAAGGTTGCATCTTCGAAAGATCCTTCCAACGTCAGCGGGCTAAATCTCATGATCCATCATATAAATATAAAGAAATTTTTCACATGATGTGTACGAAACGTAAGGTCGTGAGTTCGATTCCTGGTAGTGCCCAAACATCGTTGTGTGAATTGTTTCATCTCCGCTGCTCAATAACGGCGAAGGAAAACATCGTGAGGAAACCGGCATGTCTAAGAACTAATCATTCGGGGGCATGTGAAGTCCACCAAATCGCATTTGCCCAGCGTGTGTGGATTAAGGCCTAAACTCTCTCAACTCGTAAGATAGTTGAGAAAGTGCGAGTTTGATTCGCACTTGATTGTTTTGTATTGTTCGTAAACTGATTGGAACCAATCACTTTAATGTTAATCTTATTTAGGAAAAACTACACAATAAATTAATGAAAATTTTCATTTACCGTAAATCTTTTATTTTCAGGGAATATTACGACGCTGACTTCAGCTACTGTTCATGCGATTCTGAGAGCTGTGCTGATAGCAATAAGTGCTATTGTACCAATCCGAGGAGGATGCAGGTGTCACATTCCATGGAGTACCTCAGGGCGCCGTCGAAGGCTTACTCTGATAGAATGAAGCGCGCCTTCGATGACGACAAAAGCGGGAAAGTCGGGTACTTTTCTTTTTTTTTTACTTTTTTTTTTCTTTTTCTTTTGACGTGGTCGAGGTCTGCGGTTCGATTCTCACCCAAGTTAAACATTTATGTGATGAACATGTCTGTTTGTCTTGTGTCTGCGTGTAATTATCTAAAGTTAAGTATGTATTTACAAAAGAAAAGTATTATTATATGTAGTATATTACCAGTTATCTGGTTTCCATAGTACAAGCTCTGCTTAGTTTGGGATCAGATGACCGTGTGTGTTAACTAATGTCCCACTATTATTATTATTATTTCACTAAATGAGACTATAGGCCGACCGTTTAACTCGCGTATTGCCATCTCAGGTACAAAGTCATAAAACATTAATTAAATCTTTTAAAGAACTATTTAACCACAGATAAAAGTAATGTAAGACTATTCGTCACTAATATCCATATCGCTCGAATCATCATCACTGTCTGTGCAGCTTGAGGAGTCAGAATCTTGGCGATAGGGGATACGCGAGTTAGACGGTCGGCCTATAGGCTTAACCCAGAACACTACAACGCAGTGGGATCTTTAGCGCATACCCTTGATACTAGGAATCCTCAAGTATTCTTCCTTCGCACAGCTTGTCCATCATCACTGCCACTTGATTATGGATAAATGAGGCTGTTGTGTAGCAGCGGTGGCGCAGTGGTATCAGCGTCGCTTTTGAAATATAAGGTCGCGGGTTCGATTCCCGGTTGTGCCCACACATATTCTGTGAATTCACTTCATCGTCGCTACTCAATATCGGTGAAAGAAAAGATTGTGAGGAAAACGCCATGTCTAAGAATTAATCATTCGAGGACATGTGACATCCACCAACCCACACTTCGCCAGCGTGTGTGGATTAAGGCCTAAACTCTCTCAACTCGTAAGATAGTTGGGGGAAGACCTGTACCCACCCTGAAGTGATGCCTGTAGTCGTAAGTAGGGTGATCTATTTTTAACGTATTTAACTAGGTATGTGTTTTTCCATCACAGAGTCACAATTGCCAAGTTTATGTTTGGTCTTTCTGTGTCTCCATATTCTTCGCAAATGGAAGTTTCAGTTATTCCTTCTACAAGTAAAGACATATGGCTACAATAAATGTTTGTCGTATTCCAGTGCAGCGCGGCGGCGCGCGCGCAGCTCGGAGGGCGCGGCGCCGGCGGGCGCGCCGCGGCGCATGCAGCGCGTCACCGCCACCTCGGTCTCACGATGTACGTTGTGCTACCGCCTTCCTAATAACTTTTACTTCAAGACTGTAGCCGAACCACAGATCCGCCATTACTGCTCTTGTTAGCCAGGATCTACAGCGGCGGCGGACTACTAGGTTCCTACAGCATTTTTGTTTTCGCTGTGGAACTGCATTTGCGAACTGTCACGTCGCTGGGCCACGTCGTGGCACCGAGAAGCGGTACACACCCCTTAGACATTAACCTTCAAAAATCACGTGACAATCATAAGTCAAACCCTATGTTCTTTACGATCTTTCGCTATCGCTTCGCTATGTAACTTTGTCTAGAGTCCCCGGTAGCATAGCCACTTACCACTTACCATCGGGTAATTCGTGTTTGTTGACTTAGGACTTTCTTAAATTGCCCTCCCTTCACCTACTATTATTTAGGACCCATAGGTAATAACGAGCAATCTTATTTCTATTCCTCGGGCATAATTTTCAATGTGATAAGATTTAACGAAGTCTTTTCTTAATTTTATTCTAACTATGACCCATAATCGCGGGTCAACAGACCGACCAAAGAGCCAGGTCTTCTTTTCCTTTATTGAAATGATATTTTCTCCTTCCAGCAGTACGCAGCAGTGCTGGGTCTCACGAGGCCCTAAGCGTCAAGAAGTCCGCTGAGATGGCCGCGTTGTTCGCTGATGTCCGTCTGTCACAGCGGACTGACGTCAGATCTCTCTACTCGCGGACCAAAGTGTCCGCCTGCACGGTGTTCAACCACAGGCCACTCAGTCGTAACGCCAGTTTAGAAGAATCTTTGGGATATCTACCGTAAAACGGAACGGAAGCCATACAGTTTGACAGATATAATATACTGATACTGAATATTTTTTGGAAAAAGGAATTCATAATAAGAAATACGGAATACGGATGCTCATAATTTTGATGTTTGAAAATTTGAAATTAGAATACTAATTTTGATCAGAGAAATAGAATACGGACGCTCATATTTGACATTAATTTGAAAATAGAACACCTACCATAAATTTATGTTTACTGAACATAAATTGAATTTAAAAAAATCTATTTTCAAAAGATCTTTTATATGGTTACCCAAATTACACTATATTAAATTCCTATTTTACTTTGCATATTTTAAGCTGCATTTACCAACTGTCAAAGGGTGCCATTTAGGATTTGGATAGGCACTAACCTTAGTTCACCCAATAATTACGAGTATCATTAAAATATACTTAAAGCCACTCGATATTTGACAGAGTAAGTAAGCTGAATTCTCAGTTACAAAATAGATGTCTTATCAAGCTCTATAAACTGATGGTATCTTACCTCGTAAACACCTATGGCCTGCATTGATCTAACATTGCTTGTAAACTGTGCTTTGGTTGATCATTTCAAACATCTATGGATTGTATATTGTCGATAGCGCTCTCTGTAAACTGTATCACTTTATGTGAGTATTATTTTTAGGAGTCAATTTTGGAGGGATAAACTAGAACTAAGAAACTGTGCAATATTTTGACGCGTGCAATAATCACTAGTGAATTATAGATATTTGATGTTATTCTTACATAAATATTGTTTAAATTAGAACGTTTACAAAGATATACTTAGTGAGTTAAGTTAAGGGGTTGTAATTTAATCAGGTTTTGGTTGTCCGAGCCGGTCATTTAGTCAATTTTTCTATATATTTTTCACATGCGACTCATGAACACCATGCAACCTTGACACATCACTGATACAACTTAGCTACCTTCGTTATATTTTTTAATTGCGTTATTTTTTTTGTCCTAGGACATGCTTCAATAAATATGATCAAGAATACGTAGAACAATATAAATTTGTCTCGCATAAGTACTCTGAGTGAGCTTACATTGGTGTCCTATCACAAAATCTGATATAAAATCTCTCCATAAATAATGGAAAATTTAAATATCTACGATAATAACCAACTTAAATGAAAATGAAAGAAACAGCGATGTGCCAACGCAACAATGTGGTTTTTTCATGAATTGCATACCTCCGTATTGTATACGAATACCTGTCGATATAAATATATTATATTATATCTCCCTTACATATACCACCTTATTTTAATATAAGGATATAAAGTATATCGATGTTTATATAATGCTATGTATGTAGTTATTTAATGTAAAAATAACCTTTATACATAGATATAACAAACTTAATTTATTTTTATAGTTGAAAAAGTTATGTAATTATATATATGAAAGACTTGAATATAATTATATTCAAGTCTTTCACTGGTCTTTGTTTTAAATTATGATTACAACAAATTTGTATTATTTTATTGCACATCTTTTAAAATTAATAAAATTTTATACTTACTTAGTTTGGGTGTATTAAATTTTTATTTATTCAAATATATAATCGGGTAATGAAGTAAATTTTCTATGAATGTTATTTATTTTGTGAATATTAGTGTTAATTGCGTAATAAATAATAAGTGCACTCAGTACCTATTCTCACCAAATTTTTTGATAATATATCACAAAGGCTAGTTTCATACGTTGACATAAGCGTATGATGTATTTATGTACACACGGCTACTCATCAAGATATACAAAACTTAAGCTGATCTCTTGTCATAAGGAAATCGTATACAATGCGAGATCAGCTTATATTGGTTTTGTATAGCTTGATGTGTACCCGTGTGTACTCATGACCCCACATTCGGCATGACCCCAATTGACCTTAATGAAAACTAGCCTTAATATTAATTTAGGATCTATGAAATACTTTTTAAAATTACTTAAAATTCTTGTGTGAATTATTTTTTATTACATTAACTGAAGTTTTATGTGGTTTAAGCAAGCCACGCAAGTCGATTTTATACTGATGTTTTTTGAATATTTTGTCCAAATTATATTTATGTGCAATATAATGGCGCGTCTGTTGCGATTTTGTAAATAAAATGATTTCATTATTAAGCCTTGTTTTTTAAACGTAAGTACAAAGGGTACGTTTATCTACCATTTTGACACTTTCATTGTGTCAGCACCTGTTTCGCTTCAACCACTTTTTTTAGTGTCCCACTGCTAGGCACGGGTCTACTCTCAATTAACTTATGAGTTGAGAGAGTTTAGGTCTCCATCCTCACACGCTGGCCAAGTGCGGTTGGCGGATGTCACATGTCCTCAAATGATTAGTTCTTAGACATGCCGGTTTCTTCACGATGTTTTCTTTAACCTATATTGAGCAGCGGAGATGAAACAATTCACACAAAGACGTCTTGGCACAACTAAGATTCGAACCGGTGACCTTATTTTTCTAAGGCAAGGCCCGTACTGCTGCGCCTCCGCTGCCCTATTGTGCAGTGCAGTATCCTAAGTGTTTAATCATCCTGTATTTTGGCTGTGGTATGGGAACAGCAAATTGTTAAGGCATTGTACACAACCACTTTGGGCTATAAAACTAGCTATATACAAATCCCACTTGCCTAGCATATGAGGACGCGGAGGAAACCATGTGACTCACTGACGCAAAAACGCATGGAATGGACGGTAGGACGGTAGGACGAATAGTGAATACGGCCTTAAGTGTAGCAAGTAGCAGCGATAATGGACAAGCTCTCGTATATATTCTATTCTAGCTGATTTTATAAACTTAAACACCAACTTAAAAATTTAATCCTTCCCAAATCCTATCCTGGTTTTTCCATCCGCTCTAAATTAAATTGTTATAATGTTTAATAAGTTTCCCTAACTTTGTTATTGGCAAATGGTCCACAACAGAGCCATTATTATATAAAAAAAAATGGACAAGCTGTGCGAAGGTAAAATACTTGAGGCTTCATAGTGTCAAGGGCAAGCACAAAAGATCTTACTACGTCGAAGTTCTCTGGGTTTACCAGTCCTGTTGATAAGATACAATACGTGTATCTTATTTATTACGAAGGCCTCTAGACAAATTGCATAGCGAAGCGATAACGAAAAACAAAAAAAATAAAATGGGATTGACATAAAATTGAGCAGCGGTGGCGCAGCGGTACGGGCCTCGCCTTAGAAAAATAAGGTCGCGGGTTCGAATCCTGGTCGCGCCCACACATCTTTGTGTGAATTGTTTCATCTCTGCTGCTCAAATCGGTGAAGGAAAACATCGTGAGGAAACCGGCATGTCTAAGAACCAATCATTCGAGGTCATGTGACATCCACCAACCCGCACTTGGCCAGCGTGTGTGGATTAAGGCCTAAACTCTCTCAACTCATAAGATAGTTGAGAGAAGACCCGTGCCCAGCAGTGGGACACTAAAAAGGGTTGAAGTGAAAAAGTGAAGTGACATAAAATTGTCACGTGACATTTCGAAGGTGAATGTCAATGCCGTACATTTTGTTCTTTTCGATCTTTTGTTATCATTTCTCTATGTAATTTGTCTAGAAGTCCTAGGCTAATTCACTTAGTTAAATAAGTTTACTTACAGTTTAGTTTCGATCAAAACAACCGTTTTCGTACTCTTATAATTTTGACAACCGCTGTCAGATACGCTCCCGTCCAAGTTTGCATCACGAGAGCACTTCGAATAGATATTGTAGCTAACCAATTATAAGAATACCATTTTGCACTACGACGAAATCTTAATTAGAAACTGCACCGACACTTGATCGGCGCGTCAAGAAATTACGTGAATTAGGGCACAGATCTGTTCCAATTTACGTCAGGCGTGTCGTCGGAACATGACTGAGTCGTTCGTCGACGTGTCTTTGCTTTGTCAATACTGAGGAAAAGCAGCAGCCGAAGTCTACCACCAGCCAGGGATTATGTGTGGTCCTCAAGGGTAAGGTAAGGATGCGAGCTGTATGCCTATTATGTTCTTAACCTTTACCTAATACTAAAGTTGTGCTATTCTAAGCAATTAATGTACCTAGGCACTCCGTACGATGGTAGGCATAAATCGCTCCCATAACACTGTATATGATTTAATAAGACAAAGTACCTGTTGCGTTTGTATGTTTATAGATGTTTGCAATAATTTCAAAACACACTTTCGTACAGTTCACCAATGGATTCACGAGGAAGCAAGGTTTGTGAGTTAACTCCACTGTAAAGTCGGAGTTAGTCGGTAGTAATAATTATGCGAAAATATGCATGATACTTTTGTACATGCATACTTTTTATTGAAGTTTCAATACTTAATTATTTTAAGCACAGATTGACTCAGGACAAAAAGACATATTTATCATTCAAACAATTATAATGTTTGTTTTGTATTGGAAATAGAAATCAAACCCACGACTTGTGACGTTAAAAGGAACTATCTTACCGCCACGCCATCGGTCTGTCAATACCTACAAGATAAAGCTATGAATCGTTAAATAAAAATCAATAACTTTATTAAGTTTATATCTTTATTGTTTTAAATCTGTTCATAAAACATGATAATATTTGTTTACATTAAACGAACTTACACATAAATTACACGTAATACCATAACACTATACTGGTGAGAATTTATAAAAAATACACGAATAAAATTTTACTAAAAATTACTTATAATTATGTTAAATTATGTTTTAAAATTTGTTTACATTTTTTATGTTTGTTCAGGAACAATTCGACATATATTTATACATGGATGGTTTTTAAATTCTTCTTTGTTTGAAAGAGTTTTAGGCATTACACACTTACGTATTATACGCTGCCGACTGTGAGCATGCTTACTGTTGAGAACACACTACGTATAGCGTGGGTTTTAGTTTGAATGAAAAGTTAAATATATATGGAAAGGCGATAAACTGCGTAACTGCGCTCTCACAGTCAGCTGTCGATAATACGTCTGCTCTGAACAATGCCTTATTCTGAAATTGTTCCATTGAAATTTAAAGTCACTAAAATTCTTCTTTTTTTAATTAGTCTTGTAATATTATTTTCTCGGTACAATTTTAACTTATTGTAGTTTTGACTCAATATGACTTTTATGTTGAAACTGTTTTCATTACATTATTCAGACAGAATTTACTGTAGTAAATATTTGGGTAACCAAATTTTAGCACTAAAATTTGTGGGTTAAACAAAATGAAATATATATATAATATGAAGATATGCAATTTCTCACCAGTATTACATTATGATTAAACTGAAATAAAATTAAATCTCCAAAAACGAAACACAATTTGAAAATATACAATCAATGAATGTTGATTCGTCGAAAATACTTTATTAATAATCTCTTAAACGATTTACATTAGGGCTAAAATACACGATCGATTAGATATCTGGTTATTTTTGCCCTCTTCACATATAAAAAATCTGTAACCCCCAACTCGGCCGTTAGGCAATAATAAAACTACATCACTATATGATTTTTCTTAGTTTTAGAAAAACCAAAAGTGTAACGATGTCGGAATTGTATCACACGTGACCACAAAGTTATAGATTCACCCTGGGGATCGCGATCGAGAAAAACAATGAACTAGGTTTAAGTTATCGAACCGCTCATGTAAATTCTCCCTTAAAGATGTAATTATTTATATAATAACAATTATAAAGTAATAATAACAATTTATGTGAATTGTATATATGCTATCTAAAATAACAAAGGTACTTGATTTATATTTACAAATATACTGTAAATCTAGATAAATAATACGTTTCGAAAAACTTCTTTAGGAATCGCACTTCATTTCACGCAAAGTACCAGAGCTTAATGTCAAATCAATGAGTAAACTAAATTTTGGAATAAGTACGATTTTTTTCTTAACATTACCATTATTTCTTAACACTTTAATTGCCATATTTATTTTCGTCCTATTTACCAGCGATGCCACCTTATATAAAACGTAGGTAAGTTTTGAAAATACACGACATCTTTAATGTATGTATATGATTGGCGGTATGATGAGTGCCATGAAAATCCAAGAACACGTGTGGCGTGTTCTCTATTCGGTGAAAAACAATTGTGAGGACACGCTAGGTGTGTCAGTGGCAATGAATGTGTTAACATTATTGCTTGGCACTAGTGGCGTAACTACAGGGCGGCAGGACTGTCGAAATGCCATGAACCCACAGCCCGAGGGTGCCTTTATCTGATAGTAACCAAACTTTTTGAGCAAAATATAGGTAGTAAAGAGTTAGTACTGGGCATTTGCCCTGCTCAACAAAACATGATACAATAATGAGTTTAAGTACTGAATAATATAAAATAAAGACATCAAGAAATAAAAGTTTAAAAACGGCACTGACGAAAGGTCTGAGGTGTGTGCGTTTAGAATTAAAAAAAAGAGTATAGGTACTGTTGAGTATCTACTTCAATGATTTAGGTATTACAATTAAATTACAATGGGACGATATTTCTGGGGTCCCATCAGTTAATACAAAGAATTTGCCACGGGCTCCGGATAGTCTAGTTACTCCACTGCCTCGCACTGATATACGTTGTAAATGAAGTAAAATTGTAACTAAAATTTTCTAATGCATATTATTTACCTGGATTTAATTTAGGTAATAATTATTTTATATTCTGTGACTTAATGCCGTCGTTATGAGTATTTTTATAAATACAATTATTTATTACAATATTTCTTGTTAGTACACCACGTAGTTATCATGGCAACGAATTAATACAATAAATTATTGCTTCTTTAGTCAGGGTATAATTGAGCCGTTAAGAGCCAAGTTTTTAAAATGAATGTTTTACTGGACATCTTAACATGCCATTTAAATGTTGAAGAACTGGTCTAATAATTTTTCAGATGAATCATCATTCCCTTGCCTTTTTCCCGGGTCCCAGTCTAACCTGATGCGGCTAGCTACCAGAATTATACAAGCGACTGCCATCAGACTTCGAAACCCGTAGGGAACCAGTAACAGAGATGGTTAGACCAGGTGTCAGATTATATTGGCTTCTGACTACATGAATAATAAATATTCATCTGAATAATTTTTCAGATAAATATTCCACGATAAAAAATTAACTCTTAACAAGTAACAATATTTCAACAATTAAAAGGTATTATATTCGTCAATCTATTTTGTTCTGTTTATTTTTGGTTTTATCCGAAATTATTATATATCTATTTATGGCATTTAATAAGGTCTGACGGTCCCGAGCCGTCCTCTCGGTATCGGCTCCGCATAACTATGGCGGAACTTCGTCTGCTGCCTGTCGGCTAGATCACGGAAGTCCCTGTACTCCCTGTCATAATATCTGTCCCTATCTCCTTCAGCATACGACTGCCTGTGATCCTCGAGAATTCTAGAACGGCTAAAAGCTCTTTGCCTATCATTCCAATCCCGTCTTCGAGTCTCTATGACAGGTTCAATAATCTCATCTTCATCGATGCGTCGATCGAGTTCCCTTCTATCTCTACGATCATATCTTTCGAAATCCTGATGAGGTTTCGGCTCGATCCTGTTCAAGTATTCCTCAGCACCATATTCGAACCGTTTGACGTCATCTCGTTTCCTACCAATACGAGGTAGACGTTCGATTTCCCTGTGTGCTATATCTCGAGGGTCTCTGGTCTCTCGTGGTTCATCGCGTAGACGGTCTGCGTCCTTACGCCGATCTGTATGAGGGCGTTCTTCTCTTCGGGAGCCATTGTGGCGGTCTTGTCGCTCGCTTCGTTCTTCCTCGGGGGAAGAAGTAGAGCGACTGTTTCTCTCCAGCATACTCCGCCGTATTGCCATGTGCTGCTCTAACTCACGGTTGAATCGTTCCCGTTCGAGATTCATGAACTTCTCCTTGGCGACGTTGAACCTGTCTTTTGGAGACGCTTCCGCGAGTTTTAGGCTACCTTCGCTGACGCCTCTTTGGAGCTTCCCGAACCTTCTGTCTTCGGCTCTGTCGACGCTTCTGTTTGAGGGTTTAGTCTCTGCTACATATCGTCTCCTGTAATTGACAGCTTCATCTTGGAATTTGTCTGGTTTATCTTTTGTGCGCTCTAGAGACTCGTGGCGGAACCTGCGTTCGAAGGCTGTCTGATCGCGGAAGGGAGCTAGTTGATCGCGGTATTGTTCAGGGTAATCTTCAGTATAGCCTCGGTCGTAATTGCGGGGAGACAGGGCTCGGCGAGGCGGCGAGGTACGTCGGGGAGGAGAGGAACGACGGGGTGGGGAGGAGCGGTGGGGAGGGGAAGAACGACGGGGTGGAGATGTGCGACGGGTCGGGGAAGTGAGGCGGGGGGAGGTAGCGCGGCGAGGAGGCGACGCATCGAAAGCCTCGTGCATCAGGTATGCTGTGCTCTCAGCCCAATCTTCCTCTGAAACAATATAAAAGTACAGTATTAGAAACCAATTACTACAATTAATTATTACAAACCAGGACCACAGTGTACGCTAAGATTTCTTGTCGGAACATTGATACGCCTATAAGTGAAACGGAATATTTTGTAAATCACCTCTACAAACATTATGAATGAACATTAATTAATACAGAATTAATTAGCTACGCTTATTACATGTTTAGTTTGAATAAAGCACTCTTTATATACAGTTAGATGTGCTTAAAATAATGTCGAAATAAAAAAAATAAGTTGTGATGTCTGAGAAGTTGGAAGTTGAGTTGCTCCCACGCAAAATCGTCAATATGAGTATTATAAGAGGCACTTTCACTAATGTACCTAAGTGTGTGCAAACAAAACAATAAAAGTATGAAAACAGCCAATTGACACGCATGTGCCAGCAGCAGGAGCTTATGGTTAATGTTACTAATGTTATTCCTTTTGATTTTTATTATTTTCCTTCTCTATATCACACTGAAACTTGAGTTGCAACAAATAAATAAGCGGCACATAATTTGAATACTAGAAATAAGAACGATCTTGTAGCACATCATACTCGACTCCACAAAATCAGTAACTCTTTTATGGGGCAGTGTATACGTTTTTACAATAAACTTTCAAATAATATTAGGGAAATGACTATTAACAAATTTAAAATAATTATAAATTGTATGTTATGTAAGAAAGCGTACCTTTTATAAAATTTCAGACTATCTAACGGATAAAAACGCTTGGAATTAAGTCGCTCCAATTCAACACAATAAACAAACAAAATGTAATAGATATAAGTACTTCATTTAAAAAAGAAAAAAGTTTTTTGGCAGTGTTTCTCAGTAGTTAGCTAGTAGCTAGTCCTTCACTGCACGGTAGGAAACGAAATTGGACTATTCTTATGTAGACTCGCGTCTCAAAAAAAAAATAAGGCATATTTTCATTTTCATTTTCAAAAGACTACTGAAAATCACTAGCAACAACCCCTGCGGTGTTGCGCTGACGGGCTTTATAAGCAGGTTCTACATTATACATGTACGTGACGGAACACAGTGGGGTTTAAGGCTTTAGTGAGTAAACATGCCGGGTTTGAAGCTGGAGACCCTACGGGAGTCTCACATACCCCCTCGAAGCACCAACTCAGAACAGAATGCTTAAAGCATTTCTCAAAGTAAAAAAACGTCCTCTATAATGTTCTAGTGCAAAGTAGAACGCAGAATTGTCTACAAAAGACACATAATATATGTATTTAGTTACCTATAATGAATAACTTCAAAACATTAGCTGTGGCCTACATATAACTATGTTTGGCGGCTAAAATTCTTGACGCGTTTAAACATAACGGCATCTTGAGTTTTGTATTAGGATTGGATTGACATAGAAACAAACCTGTCATGTCGCTGCCAATGACAGGTGTGAAAGTATGCGTGGTTATGCGTGATAGTGTTACATCTAAAGTCGGTTTTTTTTTTATTGGTACGTTCAAAATAGTCGTATCACTCCATTCACTCCACTTCAGCACTTTTAAGTAACCCCCCCATTGGTGAAGGAAAACATTGTGAGGCATTCAAACCGGCATGTCTAAACGGTTTTAGCTAAGCAGGGTTTTTACATGCTATAGCTTGTAAAAACCCAGCTTAGCTAAAACCATTAGCACTAATGCTAATAATAGACGCACGTCGCACATTTTCCATCGCCACCATTTTAAATGTAATCGGCCATCTTGTTTTAAAAGCGCGCGAAAATTCTGTGTATGGGATTTGGGTGACGCGTATCAAAATGCAAGCAATTAGAGACAAAAACAGCCACCTTATTGTACTGTTAATAAGAGCTATTTTACTGTAATTATATACTTAGAGGCTGTGGAAAGATTCATTGTTCATTTTGGTCTAATTCTCTTGTGCGCTATGGGAACTGAGATTTTCATTTACATTGTTTTGTGTTTAATAGACTCTGCTTATTGTGTTGTTGACTTGTGTTATTAAGGTGTTAAGCTTTATAATGAAGAATTTTAACTGCTGCTTCTATTTCTAGAGTTCCTTATAAGATGGGTGCTCCGTTAGTTGCCTTGTCCATCGGTCTGTCAGTGGGCAGTATTTTGTGAACCTTTATCGGCAGAAAGTTCAGGTTTTTTCGCAGATTATGTATTTTTATTACCGACTAGCAGCCCCAGCAAACTTTGTACCACTTATTTCTCATATTTAAAACCTTCATAAAACTTCTAAAAATGTTTAAAACTAAAACCAGACAAATCGGTTTAGCCGGTCTTGAGTTTTAGCATTTTTATATAGGTAGGTATAAGAAAAATATAACCACAAATAATCAAATCGTATACGAAGCCCTTCATGTGTAAGTACGATTCGCACTTGACCGGTATTAGATATATTGATGAGATTATATCTATAATATAAAAATGAATCGCAAAATGTCTTGGTAAGCGCATAACTTGAGAACGGCTGAACCGATTTCGCTAATTCTTTTTTTAGAATGTTCCTTGAAGTACGGAGATGGTTCTTACGCAAAGAAAAATAAAAAAAACTCCTCAGAAACGGCTTGACCGATTCGGTAGGTCTGAGAATCGGTCGTAATCTATTTTCGGACCCGGTAGGTGGCACTGCTTTACCGGGCAGGACGACGTCTGCGGGACCCGCTAGTTAAGAATCATTTTACCGATATACACATCAACGGATAACTTTCAAAGTTCATAAAATCTTGATCGTGAAATGTACAGTTGGGGATTATGGAACAATTTGCTCTACCCGGCTTCCAACCCGGGACCTTGTAGTTAATAGCAAACACGCTTAACATAGAGCAGCGGTGTCGCAGCGGTGCATCTATGTGTGAATTGTTTCATTTTCGCTGTTCAATATCGGTGGAGGAAAAAATCGTGACGAAACCAGCATATCTATTATTACTAATCATTCGAGGATAGTGACATCCACCACCCCGCACTTGGCCAGCGTGTGTGGATTAGGGCCTAACCTCTCTCAACTCGTAAGATAGTTGAGAGAAGACCTACATTCAGCGACACTAAAAAGGGTTGAAGTGGCTTACCACTAGATCAATGCGGAATTTCTGTTAATGAATTAAGAACCTCCGTTTTTCTATAAGTATGTTAAACTAGGTTAAAAAGATAAATATAGGTACATCTTGCTTATTACGTATAAACAAAAGAACGACGATGAATAGGAAGGCTGTCCATTGAAAAACACAGTTTTCCAGACAATCGCCTTTTTTGCAGTTTGGGAAATCTTAAGAAAATTATCCTTTGTCTCTCTTGCACCTTATTGTTTTAGGCAGAGGTGTGGGAAAACTGCATGTTTGGTGCATGTGAAAATTTAGGATCTTAGTAGATACAACCATAAACGGCCTTTGGTTAGAACCGAACGAGGGCATTGGACCGCCCTTGTCTCACCACTACTCCGCGCGTATCTTGTTTAACCAAAACCATTACACCTTTTGCGCAGTCGGATAAAAACTATCCTACGTCCTTTCCAGGGTCTCAAACTATCTCCATACCAAATTTTATTAAGATCGGTATAGTAGTTAAGGCGTGAAAGCGTATCAGACAGAGTTACTTTCGCATGAATAACTTTAGACGGAGTTTTAGTACTATTTTTTTACACGAATGAGCTGTTAAAGAAGCATATGGTTGACCAGTCCCAGTAACCTTCGGACGTTTGCACCAATGGCAAGTCAAAGTCAATAATTATATAATTCAGTTAAATCGTCTTTACAAATGCACACGTAAATAAAATCTACACACAAACTTGCTTCAAAAACACTATAAAGTTTAATAATAAAGTTTATTTCCAATAATGTAAGGTACAGTCTGTTACACAACGAATTTTACAATTGGGATCGCATAAAAATACAATAGTAACAACGAAAAGACTCTGACGTCCTAGCTAGGTTAGGGTACTATGCATATAAACTGTTCATGTACCTCGGCAGAAAGAACGCGCAATACCAGTTCCGTTTTAAATATTCTAAGTAAATTTTCAATAACAAAATATAGTTTAAAATCACCGAAGAAGATACGACTGTTATTTCACAATACTATTAACATTTAATACAATAGACATCTACGTACTTCTATCATTTAACACCTCAACAAAATCTCAACTGAATCTCAAATATAGTTCAAGAGCACAACCTCAAAGTCATGCATTGACAACCTAATGACTTGTGAAACGATCACTTAACATCAAACCATAACTAACTGTATTGTTACAAAGTGGTATTAGATTTTGAATCTTATTAACCTTTAAGCATAATTGAGATTCGTATGAAAAGGGCAGCAAGTTAAGGATGTATTTGGTGTGTAATTTTTAATAGTTGAAGGTGTGTTTTGATGTTTTTGTTATCAGTTAATCACCTAGTCATTTGGTATTTGGAACTGATGATTATTGAAGAAAAACAGAGTAGTAGGTAAGTAATTTAAGCCTGACTTAGTTAATGTTATTGTTTTCAAATTTAAAATCCACAAATTTTCTTGAAACCTTGTTAAGCACAGTCTCAATTTTCAACCGACAGTTTTCGAAAAAATGGCGTTTATGTACGATGAGGACACGAACTTGTACACAGGCGTACACACACCTCAAACTTATAACACCTATGTTTTTTGTCGGGGGTTAGAACAAGTAATTAACAATCCTTTTAAATTATTTGAACTCATTTGTGGATCTCAGACACGGTTTATATCATAACCACGGGAGAAAGAAACAAGTCTTAACCCACATATGCTGGTTAGTAGATGTCATGCACGAATCAAATACAGTACCCTTAATACGAGTTCAACATTATGAAAAAAAGTTCGAATACTATCTCGAACTTGTCAAAATGCATTCCAATTTTACGTAGGCAGGTTAGAGCGCCACTAGCTACAATCTAAACTTACTTCTTTTACCTCACTAATGTTCATACATCTGGTGATACATGCTGCGGTTGTGAGTGCTACGCACCTGTCGCTTTTGAAGGACATCACCGATGAGATCAGCGAATGTCCTCCTAGGGCGTTCTCTTCCAGCGTTTCCAATATTATGTAAATTTGTTGTTATTATATCATGGAAACTAGATTTTCGTTATGCTTATATCATCCATTATCTCCACAGTTGTAATGTACTTTGAGAAATAAACGATATTTAAACCGAAATATATTGTAAACCCGATTCTGCCATCTGTAGTTACTGTATGTTTTATCAAAACTAAGTTGAAACTTTCCATCCGCATATAATTTTTTTCTCTAACTTAAATTATTATGGAAGTTGATAACCGTCTATTGAACTGTTTCTTTAAGATAAAACAATGGTGTATCATTTTATAGAGTAATTATGGGGTTGGTGATGACGTCACTTCCTTACAGTTACTTTTCTACGCAGCGGGTAGCATTTATTGACTGCTGGTGTTTGTTTTAGAAACGGCAATGGGAATTTTAGTGACACCATACATTTTACAACCAGTTTGAGTAGATTGATTATCGAATTGTGCGCTGTGGATACAAATGAAACTCAAGGACCGTTCATTAGGATTATGTCCAATTATATCGAACAGTGTGGATGTGGATGCTATGTTGGTAAATTTTTTGATTAATACTTAAGAAATCAATCTACCCTATTTTTGTTTTTTTGCGGTAAGGATCCAAGGCCCCTATTCTGGCGCTTTAGATATTTATCTTTAATAAACATTTGTCTAACAAAAATGGCGATTTCTTTTTTTTTTCAATGACAATTATTTATTAACTTACTGCTGGGCAGAAGCTCTTTGAACTTGTAAGATAGTTGAGAGAAGACCTCTCTCAACTATCTTACAAGTTCAGAGAGCTTAGGCCTTAATCAACACACGCTGGCCAAGTGCGAGTTGATGGATGATTGAATGATTAGTTCTTAGACATGCGACGGTTTGTTCATGCAAGATATCTGGGCACGACTTGGAATCGAACCCGCGACCTTACATTTCAAAGGCGAGGCTTCGACACCTTCAACAAATTAAAATATTGTATGCCCCAAACGGGCTGATTGATGTTACTTTATATACTTTACTTAACATCTTATGTACTCAACCAAAAGCAGTAAAGAATTACTTACTTAATTACACTTACTAATTAGTAATGTTATTTAGTTTACTTAATTACTTAATAATACGACCTCGGTAGTCGAGCGTTGTAAGCCGTCCGATTGGGTTATACTGTGCCCGGGAGGTCGCGGGTTCGATTCCCGCCCCAGACAATTTTGTGTAACAACAAAAAATTGTTTCGGCGTCTGGTTGGTTGAGGGACTACCCTCAGTGCTTCGGAGAGAACGTAAAGCCGTCGGTCCCGGTTGTCATTTAACACATCTATGACAATCGTTACATGTAGTCAGAAGCCAATATAATCTGACACCTGGTCTAACCATCTCGGCTACTGGTTCCCTACAGGTTTCGAGGTCTGATGGCGCTATATACGAGTCGCTCGTATAATTCTGGTAGCTAGCCGCATCAGGTTAGACTGGGAGCCGACCCCAATAGAAATGAGAAACAGGCAAGGGGAATGATGAATAACTTAATAATACCGTTGCGTGAGTCTGCTAGTTAGTTATTGTTATAAAATAGCAAGTGAGTACTTTATCTATAAATGTCACAGTTCAAAACAATAAGATAAAAGTTGTCTTAATTATGTCATTATCTTTTAATTTGTTTTTAAGCAAAGTCTCATTAGATTTGAAAATAACTGATACCTGCCTACTTATGCAATTTGAACATCTTATTTGTAGCTCAAGTAAGGAATTGTGGCGTGGTCGGTAAGAAATGCATGTAGCATTTCACGCCGCAGGTCGTGGTTTCGATAGCACCCGAGACATATTTGTGTGATGAACATGTCTATTTGTCTGGAGTTGGGGTGTAATTATCTATATTTAAGTATGTATTTACAAAAGAAAAGTATTATATGTATGTATGTCTGGTTTTCATAGTACAAACTTTGCTTAGTTTGGGATCAGATGACCGCGTGTGTTAATGTCCTAGAATATTTATTTATTTTTATTTCAAGGTTCAGTAATAATTGTGATTAATAATTTTGGACGTCAAATACCTCAGTCCAACCTTGACCAAGAAGTCTGTTAAGACGAAAACTTCGGGATCTAAAATCTAAAAAATGCTGCGATAAAATCCGTTACAAAGTAGTTTTATCTCAATGTGTGATATTCGCGTAAATCTAAGACAATATTAGTACAAGTACTAAGTAAAATATTAAATATCAAATTCTTTTTTCTCAGACAACACTAACTTTCAAAGAGACCGCCTATAATTGTTATTAATTTGTAAAATCTAGTTTAAAAAGAGTTCAGAAAAGGACAGAAAGACAGGTGATTAGGGGTGCGCGACGCGATTTTTTTGCGAAAACTTTGCAGATCAGAAATCGTAATAAAATAAAATAAGATATCTACTAATTAATATCTGACTCATGTCTTGACTGATTGCCTAGTGGCGTAGTAGTTAATGAACTTGACTTCTAAGCCGAAGGTCGTGGGTTCGATTCCCACCCAGGACAAATCTTTGTCTGATGATGAGCTTGATCGTTTGTTGTGTCTGAGTGTAATTTATCTATTCGACTAATACATACTAATTACTACATAAAATTGTACTCGCCTATTTCGCTGTGCCCGATAGGTGATCTAATCCAATGTAATTTACCATATATGTACATATTATGGAAATGCAATAAATGATTGAGTGTTGAGTATTGAGTATACGTATTTAGAAAAACTAATAACACAAGCAAATAATATAATTCCTTAATTTGGGACTAGATGGCGCTGTATGTATGTGTGAAAATATTATTATTATAATAGTCATTAGCAAAGACCGAAAGAATATCTGGTTGCAAGTATAGAATAGCTTTTAGGTTCAGGTTGGAAAAGATACTCACCACTGGTGCTATGGTTATCATGCTGTCTGTATTCATTCCTCTCTGGGGACGGTGCCAAGTCACTGCCGATGCCAGAACTGCCTCCAGACGACTCTAACTTACGCCTCGCGTTTACTCCCACAATGTTCTGGTTCAAGCAACGCCTGGTATCTATGTTGTTCAGGTTCCCTTTCTGACGGTGGACTGTATCGTAGTCTCGTGGTGGCAGCAGGATGGGGCTCTTGCCTGGAAGTAAGTTAAGCTTTATAAGAACAATTTCAAAAGAGGTTTTACATAATAGTAATAATATGCTTAGTGGGACATTAAAACACACGGCCTACTGATTCTAAACTAAGCAGAGCTTGTACTATGGAAACTGATACTTTTCTTTTGTAAATACATACTTTAATATAGATAATTACACCCAGACTCAACACATGTTCATCAATGTCTGACTTGGGCGGGAATAGAACCCACGACCTGCGGCGTGTAAGGCAAGTATCTTACTGACCACGCCACCTGCCCGTCAATTTTTTTTACTCTTCTTATCTTTATGATTACATTCGTGCGGGATCCAAGACAGTTAAGGTGTCCCGGGACTTGGCTGGGTCAAATCCCGAGTCTCTTCCCGGCGCCACTGTGGATCCTGGCTTCCAGGAGTAGCGGTGGCATAATTGCGGTAGTGGGTTAGGTCCCATTTAAAATCCCATTTATGTAAGTTACGAGTGCAGCGATGGCGCAGCGGTAGGTATAGGCCTCACCTTTAAAAATATAAAGCCGAAGGTTCGATCCCCAGTCGTACACACACATATTTGTGTGAATCATCAGCAGTGCTCAATATCGGTGAAGGAAAACATCGGTAGGAAACCGGCATGTTTAAGAACTAATTATTCAAAAACATGCTACATCTACTAAACACCAACAACTTGGGCAGCATGTGTGTAAGGGCTTAACTGTCTCAACTCGTGAGACAGCAGTGGGACACTGAGAAGGATCGAAATTATGTTTAAAAATAATGTTTTATTGAAATTAAATTGCTCTATAACGGATTTTATCGCGGTTTAATTTAGATGTTATGTCAATTAAACCTTAAACCGCGATAAAATCCGTTATAGTTTTATTTCAATGTGTGATACGCGTAAATATTATTAAATGAAAATACAATAATGTGTTATTTACTTTACTAACTACGTGTATGCGTGCTTTGCGTGGGCGCAGCCATGTGCTGAAAACTTCTTAAGAAAATTTAAGCGTATATAGATCTACATTCTAATATATTTTATCCTGAGGACCTAGACAAAGTCGCAAGAGCAATAACGAATATAGAAAAGAATATAATGTATCACACGATATACGACTGACTCTTCTGAATTATCTCTTCTTAATATTCTGAATCTTCGTTTTTGAGACAATGTAACTTTTGTCTAGGCCCTCAGCCGGTTTAAAATAATAATAATAATAATAATAATCGAAAAAACGAAATGAAAACGAAAACATCCGATAACAGACGTATCCTGGGCTAAAGTTATCTTTGTTACCTACGAGTATAATTCGTAAACAGACTTAGGGCGTACCTACCTACATCTATCGACTGGGAATCGACAGGAATAATTAGACGAACCGCGTCTAGTGATATTTCTTCACTTCAACCCTTTTTAGTCTCTCGTTGCTGGGCACGGGTCTTCCCTTAACTATCTTGAAAATCAGTGCTGTGCGCTAGTACAGCAATTACTGAGTTGTATCCCGTGTTGCACGCTACAACTATGATCAATATTTTTGTGTGATTTCTGTGATTGTACCTATAGTGTGTAACAAAATAAATGGTTTATATGGTTTATCTTACGAGTTGAGAGAATTTAGGCCTTAATCCACACACGCTGGCCAAGTGCGGGTTGGTGGATGTCACATGTCCTCGAATGATTAGTTCTTGGTCATGCCGGTTTCCTCACGATGTTTCCCTTCACCAATTTTGAGCAGCAGTGATGTAACAATTCACACAAAGATGTGTGGGCACGACTGCGAATCGAACCTTAGGCGAGGCCCGTACCGCTGTGGCACCGTTGCTCATCTTACTGATATTTGATGATTGCGTATTAGAATGAGATATACATATTTCTACAACAACCTTACTTTTTGAGAAAGATTGATAATACCTACACCTAGTTATTTGGCAAACCATTGTTTGGCAGCACCTATGACCCTTCATAGTTTCATCAACTCATATATATATAATGAAGAGTAGTTATAAAGTAGTTAAATTACAATTTAAGTATCATTCAAAATGGTGGCTGTCTTGCGGTTTGCTGCGGTTTTATTTTGCATAACCTTGGGTAAGTAAAACAATACTTAAAATTTGCAAACGCTTTTCTTCAAAAGATGAGACTGCTTCATACACAGAGTTGCGCCATTGTTGCCTATTTCGTGGACGCCAAGTGCCTTATTAAAAAGACCCGTCCTAAACCTTCCTATACCTACACCTACAATGGTGAAGGTGAACTCTACTGTGCGTCCTGTGTACGCACTTTTAAAACCAAGCTCGGTTTCACGAGTCATGTTACCTAATGCTTTATGACTTTGTACCTCAGATGGCGATACGCGAATATAGAACTAGAAGTTGCGTTTAACACTTGCGTGTTAAATTTAAATGTTAAATTTTCTTATATTTCAGGTAATGCTGATGAGCCTGAATCATATGCTTTATTGACTCAAATCATCGACGCTGCGATTGATTCGAAAGATTCCATTTACGCTGGAGATCTTGATGGTCGTGATTATTACGAGTCTCCATTGCTTGAAGGTGCTCAAATAAATAAAGTGGAGACCTGCAACGTTAGTAAGATAAGGTACGAGTAATATTTATCATAACGGGCATTTAACGCGCTCACCTTTAATTTGGCTTTACGTCTACGGCTAGACTTATCTAGAGAAAGAGCTCCATTGATCAACGGAGGTCTTTCGCCTTTTGCATGTCAGTTATTGCGCTAAACCTCTCTTTGCGCAGTCGGATAAAAACTATCCATGTCCTTTCTCGGGTCTCAAACTATCTCTATACAAAGTTTCATCCAAATCGGTCAGACAGACAGACTGCCTTACTGTCGCATTTATAATATTAGTAAGGATTTTATTTGCTTTAATCTGACTAAAATATAGTTACCTAGTTACTCTAATTTTGAAATGGTTGATTATATAAGATATGTTATGTTGCAGGGTAAACAAAGCTGAAAATAACAAGTTTAATATCGACTTGAGGTGTCATTTGTCAGTGAATGGTACATTCAGAGGAGACTCCGTTATCGTAGATAATTCAACCTTTTCGTACGAAGACGGTGATCCAGAACCATGCCACCTTAATCTCAGTGAGTACAAATGCGAGAGCACATTACACAAGATTGAATGATTGACTGAATTCAGTACCGAACCGCGCATTCGCGATATAAACGTTGACTCTATTTAACAGCCTAATTCCCTAAATCTCGGTTACTAATTTTGATAATATTTTTTTTTCATCTTGATATTTAAGCTAGTAAGAAAGAGACACAGTCCATTTTAATTAGATTCTTAAGATTTTTAGGAATCAGACCGTTAGTATGTACCTACAAAATTCTTTTAATATTCTCTACCTATTTATTCTTACAGTGAATTATGAGATTGGCATCGAAGGGAGATACGTGTTACGAGGTGAGCACCGTGTGTTGCTCAAACATTACAAAATGGAGGGTAACGCCAACGGAACAGTAAAATTTAATTTCACTAACTTGCTGAAACCGAAAATAAAGGAAGGTAAATAGTTAGAGGTATCTTATCCTACATGGACCCGTTTATCTTGAAACCTAAATCATGTTTAGCGATTACGTTGCCTACGATAGAATGCGCTTCTATTATAGCAAAAAGCAGAGATGACGGCCGCTACAGTCCACCAAATCTAAGAATGCCGTTCGACAGTTCTAAACGTAGTACATTCAGAATTTTATTTTTTGTATGAAAATTGTTTATGTTCTGTTAAAATAAAAATAGCTTCATAATTCAATTATATTACAGGAAAGCTAATAAAAATAGTGTGAATTACGCCTCTATTAAGCTAATTTAATAGAAAACAGTGAAGCGTCAAACGGTACTTCTTAGATTTAATGGACTGTAATTATACCATAATGTTGAATCTAGTCAACAGCCCGATCCCAAATATTTTCAGAGGTCCAGACTTAGAAATTATTGACACGGAACTGGTATAACGCGTGTATGAAAAGTCTGTTGTATAAACTGTTCATGTTTTGGGTTTGTGTGTAGTTTTTTTTTCAACTTTTTTAGTGATGGGTCCAGTAACGGCCTAAACCGAGGTCCTCCCCACATGGGAAGCCCTCAAGGCAGTAAGTACTTGATAGGTTTGTCCGTTTTCGAATGACACACCGAAAAAGTTCGAACATCATTATTTCCCTTGCCTTTTTCCTCTTTTCTATTAGAGTCGACTCCCAGTCTAACCTTATGCTAGCTAACAGAATTAACCGAGCGTCTTCAAACAGACCTCGAAACCCGTAGGGAACCAGTAATCCAGATGGTTAGACCAGGTGTCATATGATATTAAGCTTCTGGCAACCTTTAAAGATTGTTATCGATGTTTTGAATGACTACCGGAACCGACGGCTTTACCTGCTTTCTGAGGAATGAAGGGAGGTCCCTGAAGCGACCAAATACCGAAACATATCTTATTTGTTGTCACACGAAGATTGCTCGGGGCGACCTTCTGGGAACAGTGTAGCCCAATCGGACGGCTTACACCGCTCGACTAGAGGTCATCTACCAAAAAAATCAGATGAACCAGTAAAGGTGAAAATAACCCATCAGCATAAGCTAAAACTACAATTAATGGAACTGTTTTATTCCAGCTCAGAAGTTCTTCAATGAACACTCAAGATCGATCGAAAGGGTCCACTTTCGAGAGCAGTTAACCACCAAAATTGCAGATGTCATAATAGAAGAAGCTAATGAACGCCTGTCAAATGTATCTGTGCGAGCATTAGGATTAGAGCCGTTACCATCCCTTAAACTGACCTGCTGATTTACTCTTGATTCTCGATTCTCGATCGTAATCTCACCATAACACGAATTTAATAGTGACAGTTATGATTGTATTGTTATTACTTGTAAGGCCTTTCAACATTAGCAGTAGGTTGGATGATGATGCGACGCGGCAAAGCAAAAACATCGCGCATGCCGCAAAATAAAACGGCATTCGTATCGTTCGAACGCTCGAAGAATGCCTATAACCAATGTGGGGAGGACCTTAAACTAAAAATTTTATAACCCCCAACATAGCTAAGAACCATCTCAATAACTCCAGCATTCATAGTATTGTCTTAGATTTACGCGAATATCACACATTGAAATAAAACTACTTTTTTAACGGATTTTATCGCGGTTTATTTTAGTTTTTTTTTTTTGTTTGGAGGTAGTCAGTAATAATTGTGATTAATATTTTTGGACGTCAAATACCTCAATCCACTCGTGAACATGAAGTCTGAAAAGACTTTGAAACGTCGGGGTCTAAAATCTAAAATAAACCGCGATAAAATCCGTTAAAAAAGTAGTTTTATTCCAGCATTCATATTAAGAAAATTGGTTAAACTGGTAGTTTTATTATAGATCAGGAATAAAGATTTAAAATGAATTTATTTGTTGTATGTTTCCCTATTTAACTTGTAATGTACTCCTTCTTAAAAAAAATATACAAAAATACTGCCTACTTGATGGTAAGAAGCTACCTTATACAATGAACGCACGGCCAGAGACACCAAAAATTCTCTTGTAAATAAAAAGCATACATACCCAAACCACAAAGCATCTACCTACAAAAAACTGGTACAAAATTGACTGACCTAGTCCCTTTTTACCTGTAGACAGTTTCTGCTTCAGCTCAGCCGCTAGGCTATCGTACAGATTGGCTACACATCGTTCTTCATTGCTCCCTGAGTCCGATTCTCTTGAAACTTCACTACCTAATGAAGAATCTGGGGGTTTTTTCATAGCAGGTAATGCACCCCTCATCTGAAGTTTGCGTTCTATGTCAGCAAATTTCTTTTGGTTCTCCGGCCGATCGATCAACGCTTGTAAATGTGTGAATAGCATTTCTGCTGTGTGATCGGAGTCGCATCTGTGAACAAAGAAAATTATGATTAATAATAATAATACCCACCGGTGGCCAGTCTAATCTGACTCTGGTACGCACGAAATATTATAGTGCACAAATGTATGCGCAAACACAAGTGCACTCTCTATTTCTCTTCACTTTCAGTCTGGTACGGATTGGCCGACACGACCGGTGAAAGATCGGGCGTAGAACCGACGGCTATCTAGATAGTGAGCAATCAACTCCCTGTAATATGCCACATAGTAACTATAAACCTCAGGAAGTTTTAATGGTTAGAGGACTGCGTCCGACCCGTCCGTCTTTGGCTTTTTACATTATCGTTCCATTCCATCACCTTAGTCAGTAGCGATGAGCGAGCGAGACGAGATTTCCTGACTCACGCAAATAAACACGGGTTCATATACTTCTACTATCGTTGCGATATAAAGTACCTATGTGTTTTATTCAATATTCAATTACTTTTTTTAGCGTTCGAATTAGGAAATCAAAATCCGGCTTTTAAATATGTGTACTTAATTCGATATTTTTGTCTGATTCTTAATTTTTCTTTATGTCCGGCTTTGAGACAGAAAATTCCGGACTTTTTTACGGGTAAATCTGGCTATTTGGTTTTTAGAGATGGCAATGTTATACGCGGAGGCCTCATTGGTGCTACGAAGGGAAGGGGTAAGGAGGACTATCTTATATGGGGGACAAGTTAAAAAAGTGTCCAGCTGTAAGCTATAAGTAACAGTTCAAAAACCTTCCAGAATGACGCTAGCGTAGC
Organism: Meganola albula; assembly: GCA_936450015.1. Lineage (NCBI taxonomy): Eukaryota > Metazoa > Arthropoda > Insecta > Lepidoptera > Nolidae > Meganola > Meganola albula. Next base: position 1,482,142 of record OW388161.1, on the reverse strand, counting down.
AACAGTGTAGGGTATGAATGTAGCAGTTGTAGACGGATTGAAGTGTGCTGAGTTAATATGTTTATTATTTTTGTTGACTAAAGTTAACCAATAATTTAATAAGGTTAATTAAAAAGGTATAGGGTAGAGGTAACTAATACCTGTAATAAGGTTAATTTACCCTAATTTTTTCATACACAGAGATAGTCCTCCTTACCTCTACCCTCTATAATTGGCGCGGGGCCAGCAAATGCTGCTTTTGCTACGTGGTAAATCCTACTACATTATAGCGCCTAACGTTATCGTGCAAAGGCGCTAGGTGTGGTCTCAACTCGAGAACTTGCTTTCAGCGGTAGTTGAAGACTCTTTCGGTTTATCAACGTTTACCATCAAGTGAGATGAAGGCCAAGTATTTCCTTTAACAGTTCACATGACTTTCTGCACGAATTTAAATACAATTACAAATATTTAGGGTTGCCATGTATCGGACGTCCGATATTATTTGGTCATCCAAATAATATTATTACGCTTGTATGGTAAATAGTGGAGAAAGTTGAAAGGCTCCGAAGGTTTTGTCTTTTAGGAAAATTGGTAAAATTTCGTGGCAGTACTTTTTAATCGTCAGCAAAAAAGACGAGTTGTACATATGTTTGACGTGTGTATTTGTGTATATAAGTTTGTTGTCTTTTTTATTCTATAATAGGCTTGCGCCTGACAACTTGCCTGTCGTTAAGCTATGATGCTATCTACGATGAAACGCGCTTACCCAATAATTACCGATTCGCTTGTGAGTTGAAGACAGGCAGATGATAGGTATCGTGAAACAGAGATGCTGGCAGCGAATTCTCACAACTTTTTAGCTGGATTTAAAGAAACATAGGCGACGACGGTAGAGTTACTAACCTTTTAATTTACAGACAGATATCATTATTTATATTAGATATTCAGACTTTTTGTGTTGTATTTTAAATCCTGGCAACCCTACGTATTTGAATTGCAAAATCCTAAATTCATTCATGATAATGCGTGTCAAACACGCACTTTGACAAAGGGGCATTGCTCAATATCGACGCAGGCGCAATGCGTGCGATTGTTAATCTTACTGGCTCGACCTTAATGTCAAAATGGTATGCATAACTAAATTGATAAATAAATAACGCACGACTGTACGAGAACTGTGAAAAGACGTAGGGCTTAGCGAAATTCATTCCTCTCTGGACAGCCCGACTGAGGAACCTCCATCTTATAGAATAAATAATTTCATTCTCATTTTCATTTTCAAGCTCTGCTTAGCTTGGGACCAGATGACTGTGTGTGTTAGTGTCCAAAAAAAACCAGTCCGGGTAGGCTTCAATGAGGCTATTGAGGACAGGTCACGCCGAATAGGTGATATATTTATGTTTTGACTGACTTGGAAATTGGACCGATCGTCTAACTAGTAATACTCACAGATATTACGTGAAATAAGTAGATCGTTATAGTAATAAATAAAGTTTAACGTAACTTAAGCTTGATTAAGCACGAATCTATTATATAATTGTACATCTAAGATATTTTTATGATATAACACTATGACGACTCGGTGGCGTGGTCAATAAGATACTTGGTTTTCGCGATGCAGGTCTGTCGGTTCAGTAGGCTAATTTACCTAATAAAAAAAATCAGTTGCAGTGCAGTTGCATTTAAGTTTCGATCAAAACAGCCCTTTTCGTACTCTCATAATTTTTACAACCGCATACCGCAACCGGCATAACTAAGAACTAATCATTCGAGGACATGTGACATCCACCAACCCGCACTTGGCCCACATTTAGGCCTTAGCCTAAACTCTCTCAACTCGTTAGATAGTTGAGAGAAGACCCGTGCCCAGCAGTGTCCCACTGCTACGCTAAAAATGGCTGAAGTGAAAGATTAAAGTACCAACTTAGTTATAGCCGAGGACAATGGCTAGACAATGGGTGAGACCTATGTCCAGCAGTGTACTGCATATGCCGATGATAATGATAATAGTCATAAAGCAATAGATACTCAAAATGGCAGTCAGCTCACACTCGCAACGGATATGTCACAACACAACGTAAGAGGTTTGAAGGTGGGCCCTAAAATTTACATAAATTCCTTTTATATTATATGTATTACCATAATGTTATAACGTAATCATATTAAGTTTATAGTTACTCAAGGGTGTAGGCAGAGATGTATTACTTGTTCTTACGAATGTGATCCAGATGCAGGCCAAGATAATAAAAAAATAACAAAACACTGCTTTTTAAATGGAATAGAATTTTTTCAAACAAAAAAAAACGTTTTGCAAATCCGGCTTGTATTAAACTAATTACATAGACACGTAGAAATTACTAGATGGCTTTTTCTTAATATCGAATGAATTCTACTAATATTATAAACGCGACAGTTGGTAAGAATGGATGTATGTTTGTTACTCTTTCGCGCAAAAACTACTGGACGGAAATGAAATTTGGCACAGATATAGATCACTGGCTACTCTTTATCCCAATAAGTTCCCCGCAGGCGAAGCTGTGGGCGGAAGCTAGTGATATATAAAAATAAACTGACTGACTGAGATATGAACGCACATCCCGAACGGCTGAAATAAACGGGCATAGAAATTTCAAATTTGCCACATAAATTTTTAAAAACTCAACTGGGAAAACACTGGTATTTATTTTTATAATTGATTGTACATTATTATAGTCAGTTTGCGGGGTATTAGGGAAGGTAACCAATCTTATTGGTCGGACAATAAATGAATGAATAAATGAATGAATGAATGAAAATGTAGTAAGACATAAGTTAGGCAAGCAAGAATAGCTGCCCCCAAGCTATGAGTCTATAGATGTCTGTTCGGTGGAATTAGTTAAAAGCGCTCACAAGCACAGGAATAAAATCGCCGCTTGCGACCACCCATCCATCGAGTGATTATGATTGTAATTTAAATGGCATGTCAAAAGGTAGTCATATTACCCACATAATAAAGCTAATAAATAATTCAACAAGACTTGAGTCTTGTTGGTCGCCCTTTAGGTGTGGCTGTAGGCGGTATTGAATGTTGCTGCAATGTTCAACGTTTTGACGGTAGGTCCGTCAAAACGTTTTACGAAACCAAAAAAAAGAAAACTTAACTACAAAAGCGATATATATATAGGATCATATAAAGGACAAACAAAGAGAAGTATAGGGACCCGCGTAAAAGAACACATAGCTGACGTAAAACATCAACGCTCGACGAAATCTGCAGTGTGTGAACATACTCAAAAAGGCCCCAACCATTACCTGAGATTTGATAAAACACAACACAGATTCTTGTCAAAGAAAACCGGTTCCTACCAAAAATGATGTTGAATTTAAAAAAACACCCTAATTTTAACAAAGAAAATGGTTGGAATATACCACCAGCTTGGGACCCAGCGCTTAATTTACTTGTACCAAAACCCAAGCAAAATCAACTCAGAATTAAAGACACTGTGAGCTGAGCTTGCTTACCCAGATAAGCCTACTGTCCTATATTTAGGACAGTAGAAATAAAAAAAAATATCAGAATACCCTCTTTATCTAAGATTATTTAGTCTTATGATTTGCAGTAAGAAACGTGTCAGCTTTATTAGAAAAAATAAAAAGACAGTTATTTTAACAGTTTTTACCTTATATTTTACCTTATAAGTGTGTAATAAAAGTGCGTTGCAGACATGGCAAATGACAGGTATGTATAAAAAGTTATATTTTACTCGTGAGTTGTTTTTTTCTGTGTTAATATCTAGTTGATAACCTTAACTTTTGTACTAAGTAAATAAATATTCTAGCAAAATAATATAAATAAATTACGTATAACTTGTTACAAATACTAGCGTACTATATATAGGACAGTAGGATAATATACATGATTTTAGTACAATAATACAACTTTTTCTTTACAGACCGTTAGCTGCGCATGAAATTTTAGATGCTTTAGAAAATGTTTCTGATAGTGAAAAAGATTATAGAGAACGACTGATATGTATTCTACCTCCTCCTGTTGATCCTGACTGTTTCACTGACGAAGATTCGGGTGAAGAAGATAATGTAACTTTGAATAATTTGCCACGAAACATTCTGCTTCAACCGGCTGAAGTAATGATTCAAGGGCAGATTATGGTGAGTGATACAGAAGAAGAACCTTCTGATTCTACAGGTCGAACTAAACGTAGGCGTACCTACGCATGGAGAAAACGGGACTTGGCAAAAAATCCCGTGAATTGGCCAGATGTTCAAGGCGCTTGCCAAGATAAGCGCCCAATTGAGTGGTTTGAAAACTTCTTAGATGAAGATGTTATTTCGTTGTTGGTGTCAGAGAGCAATAAATATGCTGTCAAAAAGAATTTGCCTGGAGACATAACCACTGAAGATATGAAATGTTTCATCGGCATATTGTTGGTTAGTGGTTATTCATGGCTCCCCCGTAGAAGAATGTATTGGGAAAACTCCCCTGATACAAAGAATGAATTGATCAGCTCGGCTATGACTAGGGATAGATTTGACTTTATTTTTCGCCACCTTCATGTCAATGATAATCTGGATTTGCAAGACAAATACACAAAAGTACGCCCCCTAGTTACACTTCTAAATAAAAGGTTCTTAGAGTTTTCTCCTCTTGAAGAGCATTACAGTGTAGATGAGGCCATGATCCCCTACTATGGTAGACATGGCTGCAAACAGCACATAAAAGGTAAACCTATTAGGTACGGGTTCAAAGCTTGGGTTGGTGCTACACGGTTAGGGTATGTTTTATGGATGGAACCATACCAAGGTGCTACAACTATGTGCAATCCAATATATAAAGAATTGGGGCTGGGTGCAAGCGTTGTTCTCACTTTTTGCGATGTGCTGATTTCACGTGGCTTCGACCTTCCTTACCACGTAGTTTTTGATAATTTTTTTACTGGGATGCCCTTGCTGGAAGAGATAACAAAGAAAGGCCTTCGTTGCACTGGGACAGTTCGAGAAAACAGGACATCTAGTTGTCCTCTGATTACATCGAAGTTACTAAAAAAAAGGAACGTGGTGCTGTCGATTACAGAACGACACATGACAACACGTTCATTATTGCTAAATGGCATGACAATAATATATTCAGTATTGCTTCTAATGCTGTAGGAATAAATCCTAAACAATCTGCCAAACGCTTCTCACAAAGTGAAAAGAGAAACATTGTCATAGAAGAACCACATATGGTGTCCATCTATAACAAATATATGGGAGGAGTGGATCGGTCTGATGAAAATATTTCACATTACCGAATTGGTATACGAGGAAAGAAATGGTACATGCCGTTGCTCACACACATGATTGATCTTGCCGAACATAATGCATGGCAGTTATATAAAATAAATCATGGAAAACTGGATCATCTTGGCTTTCGCAGAAGGGTAGCAATTGCTTTGATTGAATCAAACAGAAAAAATGCCAAAAGAGGGCCTAGCCGACCCTCCCATCATGAACATGCTGATAGTCGTAAAGACCAAATGAATCATCTGGTTATTCCTCAATCGAAGCAAACACACTGTCGTCAATGTCACAAAAAATGTTTGACACGTTGCAAGAAATGTGATGTTGGAGTGTGTGTCAAGTGTTTTGAAACATATCATTCATAAATAGTGTTAATCTAGTAAATTACATATAACAATGGGTAATATAATCAATAGTTATCTAATAAACTACACTTTTTGATTACATTCTGTTTTGTCATAAATGGTCTTTTATTTCCTCTTATTATCCTACTGTCCTACATATAGGACGGCTGTTTCCCTGAAAGCCTTACACTTAATTTTTTTTTCATAATTTGTTTTATGTTGCATAAGATCTAATAAACTAAATAATGTAACTTTTTTCAATTTTTTCAAAAAGTTTAAGTTTCAGGATTATCTGGGTAAACCAATCCTAAACCAATCAGAGCTTGTAAAATGGAAACCAAATAACTGATATACGAGTTATTATATTACCTACTTTTCTTTTGTAGATACTTAATATAGATAATTATACCCAGACTCAAGACAAACAGACATGTTCATCTCACAAATGTGTGTGTTGGGTAGGAATCGTAGAATCGGAACGCAACTTAAATATCAATGTTTGGAGGTAGTAACTTATTGCGAACGGATAGTACCTACCAGAGGCGACTCGCCCTTATCACTTGTTTCCAGCAATGTCCACATTCCCACAGTATTGTCGGTTGTTATGTAACTTAGGGGTTAAAATGTATTGGATTCTCAATTTGACTCGTTTTTATATGACTTTTATAACCTTAGTATTGTCTTAGATTTACGCGAATATCACACATTGAAATAAAACTACTTTTTAACGGATTTTATCGCGGTTTATTTTAGATTTTAGATCCCGACGTTTCAAAGTCTTTTCAGACTTCATGTTCACGGGTGGACTGAGATATTTGACGTCCAAAAATATTAATCACAATTATTACTGACTACCTTCAAACATTAACATTAACATTTTACCATTTTATAACCTTTGTTTATAGCTATTGTAGAAGTTTATTTTCTATCAATATTTAAACTACTTTTCACGGTAATATAGGTAATGAGATTGCCGTGACCAAATATCGTGTCATCGCACAATACTTGAACAAAAAGCATCATTATTGAATAAATTGTAAACATTTATAAAGGTTACATACATTACAAACTACGAGTAGACATTGTTCTGCAACTAATCATTCACCTGTCAATGTATTTTAAAAGGTGTTATTTTCGTATGTTTTTAATGATTAACAATTTTAGAAGGAAAGTAGTAAATGCATTTTAATCCGATTTTATAATGGAGGAGATTTTCAATGCGTGTTGTTCAAAATTTTTGACGTTTTCTCGGATTCAACGCCGTTTTAAAAGTTTTAATTTAATATGATTTACATTATTGATTTACTTTAAATGGATAATAAGCGTTTTAAAAGATTTTACAAACAACGCGCCGACGCCATTTTTGCGCTCTAGTTAGAAAGTGTTCCTGTACCAGAGCGCAAACTTTACTAAAATAAAACTGAAACAAATTTTAACAAATACGTTTCAGTATCTTTATACTAAATTTGAAAGATGTTTATTATTTATAGTGACTGTACTGTCACCACCGTATCAGCTGTGCGCTCACTGACCGCTTATTTTACGCCTCGCGCTTTGAACGATATTATTATTTGTTATATTTCATTCGTAGTTTGCTGATTTTATGTCAATTATATAATAAAAGTATTGAATAATTTACGAATATGAGTTCTGTTAAAACCGCTAAATTGTACTAGTTAAAAAGTTTTCTATGGTATGTATTACTATAAAATTGACACTGTTAGGATTGCTAACTTATTTATGTGGAAGCCATAAATGGAATTTAGTGATTGTAAGATACCAATTTTTCTTATTAGTACATATAAAAAAAAATTAAAAAATAAATTGAGAAAAAAAAATAATACATAAGTATATTAAATTAATAAAATTAAGCAAAGTTAAATTTAAATATTAGCAAATGTTTGTAAATTGGCAGTTTTCCTAAGCGCCAACTTCCTTGAAATGTATTATTATATTATTATACGTTAAACAATTGACATAGTCGTTTCAAGCTCGATTGCAGAAAGAATGTTGACATTTGAATGTCAAGGCAAAAGAATTGAACGATGTTCAAAGTTGGTTTTTGTATTTAAAAATTCTCTTTTTGTTACAGGTTGTAGATAGTGCGATTATTCACCCGCGATGAAAAATAGGGGTATTATAAGTTGGCTTGTGTCTGTTTGTTTCCTTGAAGCGTTTAAACGTATGGAGCTTAACGCACCATCATTTTGGTACTTAATGCACCATCGCAATCCCGCCACTGCCACTCTTGTGGGTCAGGTTCGACAGTGGCGCCGTAAAGAGACTCCGGATTTGGACCCGGCCAAGTCATGGGACACCTAAACTCTCTTGGATGCTGCACGAATTTAATCAGAAAGATAGGAAGAGAGAGTTGGAAAGTTATATTAAAAGTCAAAAGTGAACCTACCATAATACGCTGGCGTTGGCCAAGGAGGCTTATGTGGTCCAGCATTTTCACGGGGAATTTTGTGTGACATTTCTGTACCGATTTAACCACAGATTAACTAACAGTGTTTTAGTCATGAAAATATAATAAAAAAAATATATTAATGAATCAGAACTGGATGGATTTTACTGTTAACCTTAAACTTACTTACTTATATTTTAAGACAACATGCTTGAGTTAGTACCTAAGAATAACAACCTTTTGTGAGGATGGCACCAAAACCTAGTTAAATCCTTTAATATTGCAACATGACCTTTGCAAAAAGGTAATTTAACTTGAAGCAAGAATTTAAATTGAGTAATATGTATTCAGTATCGGTTCTGTTTGTGTTGTTATGGTAAATGAATACCCAAATATATAACAATAGTTATTTTTTATACTACGAAGTTGGCAAACACTTGACGGTCCCACTCTTTTGTAGGCAATGGGTACTGGTTACCTTACTTTTACTTTTTTTTCTTACTTTTTTTTTGCTCGTATATACTATGACACAGCGTGTATTCTAAAGGTAAGGCCCTCCCAAGACGACCTATACCTTAGTCATTAATTACTAAAATAAAATAAAAAGTCTCCTCATCACTAGGATGTTTTTTTTTATTTTTGTAAAAGATATAGTTCATTGGGGTAGTAAGTTAAGGGTAATTTTTCCGACTTCAAAAAAAGGAGGAGGTTCTCAATTCGTCGAAAAATATTTTATATGTATGTTCACTGATTACTCAAAGACGCTTGGACCGATTTGCAAAATTATTTTTTTGTTTGATAGGGTATACTTCTCAGGTGGTCCTACTTATAGTCTAAGTTAAGGATCTGATGATTGGATCCCCGGAAAATCGCGGATACCCTGAAATTAACGTGCTTTTTACGTGTGTTTGCGGATAATTTCATCGGTTATAAGTTAGGGGAAATTTTACTTAAAGAATATTATGTTATTTAATCATGAGTCTAAAAGCAACATAATTCGTAGGAATGCACCTACAAGGGTCATTACTACCAAAGATGCCAACTTTGATAAGGCAATTTAAAGCTTTCTTTTTTCTATGCTGTCTCCCGCTTTGTCTGGGGAAATTGGAAAATGTAACTTTCCATCATCTCTTATTATCTTTCTGATTAAATTCATGCTAGGTCCAAGACATTTTAGGTGTCCACCGGGACTTAGGTGGGTTTAAATCTCGAGTCTTCACGGCGACGCTGTTAGTCCTGGCTTAAAAGAGCAGCTGGATTGCAGTGGTGGAGAAAAGGGCTTGATTTAGGTTAAAAACACAATACGTTCGGCAATTCAGGCAGCGGGAGGGGTGTGAACGAAGAGACGAGAACGAACTCAGAGACGTATGCGCGGGAATTGCAAGACTTGCAGTTCCCGCGTATACGTCTCTCAGTGTAAGACCACGTACCACACTGCGATGAGCTGAGCTCGTCCCGAGTCCCGAGGCGAGGCGATTACATTACGATCACGATTACCTTTTTGTTATTTTTTGCGGATGACCTAACCCAGTCGGCCGGAAGGGTCTTTATTGGTTCACCGGAATTTTTTGGTGAGCCATCCGAAGTCGGTCGAACCGATCAAGTACTGTGTCAACTGACATGGCTCCCTATGTGGGGACGAACCTCGGCTCTGGACGTTGCCGGACATTCTTGCAGTAAAAGGAGTTTCATACAAATGATAGTGATAACTGAACGGCTCGAGTTGATACAGTGATGATTTCTTGCCAAGTTGATATGCCTGCTGCGACCTTGGCTATCAAAGAAGGGGTAAAATAAAATGGTTGAAACATTCTTTCACAATAATCTCTTCATAACATTGACACAAACTTATGATTCGCAATATGAAATAAATTCATTTTTTAGTCTGTTTTCATTGTTTTTCGTTCAATTGTACCATTAATTGTATGTAAATTAGACAAATGATTATACAATTAGTGGCATCCTGTTGCTGACCTCAGAATGAGTCACTTGACCCCACATTCTAAACGAATGTCAAGGTGGCTGTGATTTCAAAAATAATATTTTGTTTAACACCCACAAAAGTATTTTTATCAATAAATATTTATTTTGTAATTTTAACAGTTAGTTAAAAACACTTTAGCAGTAATTAAAATGTTTAAATCTGACTTTTATTGTTTATTACATAACTCACACGCCTAGCTTATATTACGCGGGGTATGCAGAAGTGAATATAACCCACATGTAGGCTGTTTACGACCCATTAGAGGGAGAATATAACATAGCGTCACGGTGTAGAACATCCCCTAGGTACTTTACGTCCCATATTGTTTAGGTTCCATACCGGGGCCAAGCCTATTACCGTCCATCGGGCACAATTCAAAACTTCGAGTCGCAACTAAGATTTCTTAAGTTAGAATTATTTTTGCTCGAACCGGGAACTCTCGGTTATTAAGCGAACACGCTTACCATACCACCGAGGTATATTGCCGTAGGTATGTCACATACAACTCCCAATATCGAGCAAGTTTTTTTATATGTTTATTGGAAATTACGACCTCTGGTACTCAAGAGGTGTAAGCCGTCTGATTCGGCGATACTGTGCCCGGGAGGTAGCGGATTTAATTCCCGCCCCAAGCAATCTTTGTGTAACAACAAAGATTTGTTTCAGTGTCTGTTTGGCTGAGGAACCACCATCAGTGCCTCGGAGAGCATGCTAAACGGTTTCCATTGTCATACAAAACTTTTCAATCGTTACTGGTAGTCAGAAGCCTAATATAATCTGACACTAGGCTAATTCACGTAATTAAATAAGTTTAGTTGCACTGAAACGGCAGTTAAGTTTCGATCAAAACAACTCTTTTCATATTCTCGTAATTCTGACAACCGCTGTCAGATACGCTCGCGTCAAGTTCGCGTCACGCGAGCGCTTTACAATTGAACAAATCTAAGAAGTACCTTTTGACGTTTCACTGTTTTCTATTAAATTAGCTTTATAGAGGCGTAATTCACACAATTTTTATGAGCTGTCTTGTAAAATAATTGAATTATGAAGCTATTTTTATTTTAACATAACATAAACAATTTTCATACAAAAAATAAAATTAGAACTGTCAAACGGTACTTCTTAGATTTGATGGACTGTAGTGTATGTGTTATTTAAATGACAATTATAAGAATACCATTTTGCACTAAGACTTAAAACTTGATTGCAACTGCACCGCAAATTGTGAGAATTAGCCTAATGGTCTATGGTAAGAAACACAAAGATCTACAGTTACGCTCAGGCATATCTATGCCTGCATTATCATTCTTACAACTAACATCGACTCTAAGCACTCACACCCATAGCGTAGTAACTATTCAGTAATCTGTGCCCATAGCGACTCACTCTTAAAACTAACATTGATGTTTCCGGATTTCTAGGTCTGATGGCAGTCGCTCGTTAAATTCTGGTAGCTAGCCGCATCAGGTTAGACAAGGAACTGACATCAAAAAAATGGGAGAAAGGCAAGGGAAATGATAATGATTCACTTGTAATTTAGTTCAAACTATAAAAAACAACTTTTTCTTGTTGCCAAAACTTATTCCAGCAACAATCAGTGAAAGTATTTTTTATCTGTGGTGTGAGTCCGCCATTTTTATTGTTGTCAAAATAAAGTTGTGAGGTGTGTGAATTACTTTACGTGATTATTTAGTGAAAGGGGAATAAAAACGCTTAGTTAACACAGCAGGGTATATGTTACAATACTATTTGTTATATTAGCGACGCGCCTCGGCTACGTAAAGGTGCAATACGACGTATTGCCACCATCATCTCTATTTTGAAATATGCCAGAATGCCGCTAGCCATTTTAGATCATGCAATCAACCTTTATCATATCTATAAAAAAAAAACTGAATCACTAAATGTGTTTCGAAGCGCAAAACTCGAGAACGGCTGAACCGATTTCGCAAATTATTTTTTTAGAGTATTCCTTGAAGTACGAGAATGGTTCTTACGCAGAGGAAAATTAAATAAAGAACAAACTCTTCCGAAACGGCTTGGCTGATTTTTATGAAATCTTGATTTAGAGACCAACTTTAGGATAGGATTTTTCAAACCATCCCCTAAGGGGGTGAAAGAGATACCACGCGGGCGAAGCCGAGTGTGGAGGCTTTTAATTTTTTTAAATAAAATCGCGAGCCAAGAGTAGCTATGTTAGCTAGTTGCTAGTTACTGCAAAACTGGGCGTGTTACTTTTTACTTAAATCGTTCAATTGGATTGATTTAAGTAAAAATTATTTTGCTTATATCAATTCATTTTATGCATCTTCACAAACATTCACATCTTTAATAGTGTTAGGAATTAGCAAACTAATAGATATGCGTGCCGTTGTCAGGTCGCCCTATTCACCTTTGAGCTAGAAAATAGCTATTTCTCTTCATTAGAAAGTCTTTCCTTTATAATAAAAATGGCCGCCGTATTGGCCGTATTTTAGACTACCAGAATCGGGCAATGTAAAAAGGAAAATTAAGGAAAAAATAAAAGTTTTGTATAATCCGTAAACGTTAGTTAGAGATAAGTTGAGACTCGCCTGTAATGCAACCCTCTACCTGCTAACTTCCCCTCAAGCTCCCGTGTTGTACTGTAGGCAACGCCATTTTTTAACATCTTAGTCTCGTACTGGCTTACATGACGCAATGACGACGCGCTCCGATTTTTCAATCTTATTTCATACTGTTTCATTAATAGTTATTAGAGTTACTGCTATATTTAATTATTATTTTTTGTGTTAAAATTCTTGTTAAAATGAAGGGTAAAACTTTACTTAGTGGAAAGAGAAATCTCGTGTTAAAAGTGTTGGACTTTTTTGAAAAGGAAAAACGGAACAAACAGTCGTGTTTACGTGTTAATCAGGCAGTAAAAAGAACCTGTATGGAATAAAAAAAATAGCAGTGTCGCGGGTGGATACTTGCTGTGATATTTTTTGTGCACAGTACAACCATGCGTCTGTGACGTCACCGCCCCAGGTCTCAACTTATTGCGCACGAGTAGTATTTGTATAATATTAAGGTATTATGAGATTTTATCTGTCAATGAACCTATAAGTTGTACTAAAGTAATTATAAGAACAGTACTTAATTCTTACTAATATTATAAATGCGAAAGTAAATCTGTCTGTCGCGCTTATACACTAAAACTACTGAACCGATTTGGATGAAATGGAATGAAGATAGTTTTAGACCTGTTAGCGATAAACTCGAAAACTACTTATAAGACTTTCATGCGGTAGCAAAAGACAGAATATCCATGAGGAAGTTTTAGGGGTAAAAATTGTAATTTGTATCCGTGCGAAGTCAGAGCGCAACTTAACTAACAAATTTCTCATAGAAAATCAATTTATGTATGGTCAATTTAATATATTTATAAAGAGATAGAGTAAGCTCTTTACGTACGTAATTAAATATCAAGTTCAAGGTATTTCATTAAAATACTCATTATTAATACTCAGTTGAGATTTTATGCGTCCAGTATAATAATGATTACGTACTTGTCAAACCGGCTTTATCCCTGATTGTGATGCGAAAAATGTGAAATCCACTTTAAATGCTCTTTGATCTCCCTAGAATTATCAATGGGAAAGTTTGTGTATGCACGAATTTTTATTTTTTTAAGATATGAAATGGTACTGTGCTTGACTACTACTTGCCTGATGTTAAACAATGATGTAGTCTACGATGGGACGCGCCTGCATATACCGATTTTCGGTGTGAAGGTGGCAGTGGAATGAGGCTCCATAGTATTAGAAAAACAAATGACATTGTCGTGCGTCACTAAATCATAATAGCTTTTTAAATAATGAGTTTATTTTTCGATATACGGCGACTCGGCCACCTGGATGAAATTTAAGGCAGTCTTATAATTGAAAGAGAATTGCTATTGGATAACTGATAATATTACTACGGCTGGCTGAAAGAAGGAGGTTAGCTTTTACAGACAAAAAGAGGTTGACGTTGAATTGGAAGGAGGCTGCTGATAAAAGAGGTTGTGGTTGGATGGCTCATATTGGCTGGCTGGATGGAGGAGGCCAGCTTTTACTGACAAAAAAGGTTGCCGTTGGATGTCTGATATGGCTGGCTGGAAAAGAGAGGCTGACTTCTACTGACAAAAGAGGTTAGCATTGGATGTATGCGCCCCGGCCTGCGGTAACAGGACTCTTTGGTGGATGCGCATTACTTGGCAAAAGAGGTTAGCGTTTACTTAGCCGCCTTTTTGCTGGCGTTACACACTTAGACAACTAACATCTGTGCTTAGATACTGCTCATCTGTATTTGACTCAGCCTGGCAGTAGTACTTAAGTACTCTAGTTTGATTAACGGTTACTACATACTTACCACGTATGATGGTTAGGTATGATATTAACTTATATCATGTAGTTAATACTAAGCACGACCTCATGTCACAACCAATTCCGTCAGTACGCCATTAGAAGCAAGGTATTTAGATTGCAAACTAAATACTACAACCCTACTTCCCTTATAGGGCCTACACTAGGGCGACCAAGAATTCACTTCAAACACGGATTCTTTTATGTTTATTTTTTTAAAGGAGAGGTCAAAAGTGGGCTAGAATTTTGAACACCAATGTGATATACCTCATTGGAAAGCTTATTTAATAAGCTGTTAGAATTTAACTAAACACGAATTTTAGGAGCAACCATTTTTGTAAAAATCAAAAAAATGTAATAGAAAAACAAAACGCACATTACCTTTGATTATCCGTTTCCTAAGCAGTATAAATATTGCAATCACGTCAATAATTGCATTCTGTTACAGTACTTTTCTCTTGTAATATTATTCTAGCTGCAGCTTAATGTAATTATGCCGAAAAATATTTGTTATCTTATTAGTGTAATAACAAAACGCGTGGAAAAAAATATAATTACGGGAAACGTCATGATGTCATTGTCATTGATCAGTTTGATTGACAGCGTCGAAATAATTTTGATTTTTTTGGTTGCTCAATTGACATTTGACCATGGGGTTGCCAATTGCAATAATCATAATATTGCATTAGGGATTCTTATTTTCAATTTCAATTTTTAAAAAAACGGGGGGGTGTAAAATTATTTTAAATACACCAAAAAATTTAATTAATTATGCTCTATTAACCTATGTAACTCAGATTGCTGTTCAAATTTACAATTATTTTAATCCCAGGCTCTATACATTTTTTGAACGTCTCCTTTCAGTTGTTTTTTTATTATTCTTTTTTACATGTTTTTATATTAGTTATTTGTCAAACATATGATTTTTCTTTTTTTCTTTGTATTGTAATGAGTATTTTATTGCATTTGATGTCACTATTCGTGTCACGTGGTCATTGTCACAGGTACATAAATCTAGTGTTAAATACTGATAACCACAAGATACGAATATTATAATAATAATTTAATTTTACAAGGTTTATTTTAAGTGGTCGTCAGTAAAATTATAAAAGAAATGTTACACACGTATTATTTAAAAAAGAATAATACTTGTCCAATATCCTACTAATATTATAAACCCATTAAAAGTTTGTAAGAATGTATGGATGTTTATTACTCTTCCACGCAAAAACTACTGAACGGAATTGGATGAAATTTAACACAATTTTTAGATTATGATCTGAATTAACACATTGGCTACTTTTTATCCCAATAAGTACTAAGCTAGTTTTTAATATAGATATCTATTTCACGGACATCACAAAAAAAATTACATCAACCCTATAGTCTCAAATATGTTTTCCATGTTGTCACCGTACACGTACGTCCGCAACCAAACCCGATTAACCACTTCTATACTGTATAACTACTAGTTCAACTCTATCAGGCAGTCGATTAATATGCTAAACAGCGACGTGTGTTAGATATTATATTATACCAAAGGTTGACGATCCACGCCTTTGTAAATGTATTTAAAAAAAAATATAAGTAGGAGTAGGTAACCACAAGAAGTTTGTTAGATTAATATTGTCTTAGATTTACGCGAATATGACTCATTGAAATAATACTACTTTAAAACGGATTTTATCGCGGTTTATTTTAGAGTTTTAGATCCCGACGTTTCAGTCTTTTCAGTCCATCCAAATGAAATCTGAAAAGACTTTGAAACGTCGGGATCTAAAATCTAAAATAAACCGCAATAAAATCCGTTAGGAAGTAGTTTCATTTTAATTATTCTATATTAGCCTTGCGCTTTCATCCATTCTCACTAACTTGCACGTTTATATTATACATAATTTGATAGAAATATGTATAAGTCAGTAGTTGATTCAGTCTTGTAACAAATACCTCTCAAGCGGCGGCGTCAGTCACTAGTTCTGACCTTAGATAAACGTGATATGTCATACGGCGACTAGTCTCAATTTGTATGCTTAAATGATCATCAAAATGTCTCAGATCTAAATAAGCTTGGTTTATTTTATTTTCTTTTGAACGAACATTTTATATTAGACTAGCGACCCGCCCCAGCTTCACACGGGTGCAATGTGTTATACTTATAAACTTTTCTCTGGAATCACTCTATCTATATAAAAAACCGCATCAAAATTCGTTAAGTAGTTTTAAAGATCTAAGCATACATAGGGACATAGGGACAGAAAAAGTGACTTTGTATTTTTTTACTATGCAGTGAAAATATTGTCTTGTGTGTCTGGGTGTAATTATCTATATTTAAGTATATATTTACAAAAGAAAAGTATTATTATAGTATATTACCAGTTATCTGGTTTCTATAGTACAAGCTCTGCTTAGTTTGGGATCAGATGACTGTGTGTTAATGTCCCACCATATTATTATTATTCTTATTAACGAGTTCGTAATATAGGATAGATTAGCTAGACAGGGGATTTTATTTAGCACAGATAATATAATACTATGTTGCTTCATAGTTATAGTTTTATAAACTATAATTTCCTTTATACGCGCATGAACTCGCATGCGGAAGTCAGTAAGGTACCTAAATAATATTGAAAGTCGTTTAGAGTTAGCATCGCAATAAATAATCGCAAGTTTCCTCAATATACTCGTAAACCAACATAATTCTATTGCCAAACGCTTGGGAACTGTGTACAAAGGGTTGCCAGGCATCTTCACTTGACATTTAGATGTTGCAACTATTTGTAACCAACCTTTGTGATGGCGTCAACTTTGTTATTTTACGGTTAACAATAAATGTGCACTTTGTATGGTTGTAGGTTCTCTTCTTTCTAAAAATATTTATTTACTTTATTTGAAACAAAAGTTACATGTTAATAACACTCGCGTAATTATACCAAAATACTTTTTTTTGGGGACTGAGTCACCTTCGTCCGTGGTCCGTCTCACACGTGGTCCCCGGGTGATACAAATCAGGTCGTAATCAACTGGTAATCATGACTGTGTACTAGCAATTAACTGGTGGTAGGCTTCGGTCGTGGTTAGTGACCACCCACCAGACAAAGCCGCACCGTCAAGCGGCCTTGCCGTGTTCCGGTGCGATGTCTTGTGACACCATTTAAGAGGGTGGGTCGAAATTGTTGCTCCTTTATAGTTACAACTTTAAGGAGCCTCATTTCACTGCCACCTTCTCACCGAAAGTGACAGTGAATCGGTACATAAGGCAGCGCTTGCCTATTCATGAATAAAAAAAATACTATGTAATAAAAGTTATCTTGGAAGATAATTTCTAAAGAACTTAGCTATTGCTAGATTTAGCCATCATCTGAAGCTGGAGGCGGCAGATAGTCTCCAGTTATCTAGAAAAAGTAATAGACATAGAAGAGATATTCTTACCTATAAGCATGCACATGTACAGGGCAGCCTGTGAGTGGGTTGTACAACAAGAGCACACACGCGACCACATCTGCCTGCACCACCGCGCTAGTGATGCTGCCATGAGGAATGAAGTGCTTGATGGTCTGTTGCTTGCCTTTGGACGTCACATTCTGTATTATCTTCAACCCTTTGTGGGACACCTGGGGACAGACAGACATTATAAATCACTAACTATATTAAAATAATAAAAATATATCACTACAGTCCATCAAATCTAAGAAGTACCGTTTGACAGTTCTAAACGTAGTACATTTAGAATTTTATTTTTTGTATGAAAATTGTTTATGTTATGTTAAAATAAAAATAGCTTCATAATTTTCAATTATTTTACAGGAAAGCTAATAAAAATAGTGTGAATTACGCCTCTCTATAGCTAATTTAATAGAACATAGTGAAACGTCAAAAGGTATTTCTTAGATTTGTTCAATTGTAATCCGCATTGAATGGAGACCTCGGATTGGAAAGGCGTATGAAGCACATAGAGCCTAAACCATGGAAGGAAGAAGCTTCTTGTTCCTTTTTCTAAAGCGTGAACGAAAAAACGGTTGACTGGAATGTGATGTAGGTACTGTTTTTTTGCGGATGGCCTAAACCAATTAGTCGGAAGGGCCTTTATGATTCACCGGACTTTTTAGGTGAGCCGTCCGAGGACGGTCGAACATATCAAGTACTGTGGCAACTGCCTTAAGGGCTGATGTATGGGATTGTAATATTTACTTGTTTATGGATCACTTCAACCCTTTTTAGTGTCCCACTGCTGGGCACGGGTCTATCAAATATCTTATGAGTTGAGAGAGTTTAGGCCTTAATCCAGACATGCTGGCCAAGTGCGGGTTGGTGGATGTCACATATCCTCGAATGATTAGTTCTTAGACATGCCGGTTTCCTTACGATGTTTTCCTTCACCGATATTGAGCAGCGAAGATGAAACAATTCACACAAAGATGTGTGGGCACGACCAGGATTCGAACCCATGACCTTGAGGCCCGTATCGCTGCGCCACCGCTGCTCTACCGCTGCGCCACCGCTGTTTATGGATACTAGGAACATAATAATATGTATACTTTCTACTTTAATATTTTTTTTATAATTACACCCGGACACAGAACAATCATTCTTATCTATCACACATAGATTTGTCCTTTTTTAACCTATATTGGCTTACGCTTGACCACACTTGCCTGTTGTGAAGCACTGTTGTAGTCTACTATGGAACCCGCTGACCCAGTAGATACCGCTTCACTAGTGATTTGAAGAAAGACAATTTATAGCTATCGGGAAACAGAGATGCCGGCAGCGAATTCCACAACTTAATCCTGGGTGGGAGTCGAACCATCTGGCTTAGCTGGGTCACTAGCCACTACAGAGTCAAGTATTATATTTTGTTGTGCAGTTCAAGTGCACAGTAAAAGCAACAAGTTGTTTAATAAATATTAATGCCGACAGAAATATTTTGCCCAAACAAAGTTGCCCTCGATGCGCAGTAGGTGAGTGCCAACTACAACGGTACTCACCGTTGTAAGAGGTCAAGTGATACTGGTTAGTTACATCTTTACTGAAAACATACTTCATAGTATATATACACAACTGTAGTACTAATATTGAATGTACTGCACCGATTTGGATGAAATTTTCGCATAAAAAGAGGTTAATGGTTTAGCATGATAAGCTGAGCCGCGGGTGGACAACTAGTAAAGATATATTTTGACTAGGTATCTATTCGAGCAGTTTCCATAAACTATGAAAAAAAAAACATCCTAATTTTAACAGAGAAAATGGTTGGAATATACCACCAGCTTGGGACCCAGTGCTTAATTTACTTGTACCAAAACGCAAGCAAAATAAACTCAGAATTCAAGACACTGAGCTCAGTTTGCTTAAATCGGAACGCAACTTAAATATTAATGTTTGAAGGTAGTCAGTAATAATTGTGATTAATATTTTAAGACGTCAAATATCTCAGTCCACCCGTGAACATGAAGTCTGAAAAGACTTTGAAACGTCGGGATCTAAAATCTAAAATAAACCGCGACAAAATCCGTTAAAAAGTAGTTTTATTTCAATCTATGAAATATCATTCAAGGAAGTGAGTATTAGAAATTGATTAACATCAAATAAGTAGTGATGTAATCATTGGTTCATTCTGCAGCTTATATAACTCCATTAGAGATATCATACTAATCAGTTAGGATGCAGCGGATTCCGAACTTTCTCTCGTTCCAATATTAAGTTCGGAAAGTATATCGGCAAGTTATTTTACTTCGTTATAAAATAACTTAAACAAATCGCTGACGTTTTTGCGACTGTGTAGCCAGAGGCGAATAACACCCTTATTTAGATGAAGACAGTAGTACACTACCAGGGATCGAATCTGCGACCTAATATTTCAACACAGAGGCTGAACTCTTAGCTACCGCTGCGTTCACGCATCGAATAGTTGTAGATTTTTTTAATAACTTATGGACCCCTGCCCCGAGTGGGTACAGGGCGAGGGCTTGATAGAACTCCCTAAGGGTACCCGCTAAAACCCTCCCGGTGTTCCATTTCACACCTACTCCAGGGGTCGCGGTAACACACGATATTTCCGTAACGGTGATAATGTCGGTTCTACGTCAACTTACTTGTAATGTAACTTTAAACGGTTCCAAGTCCCGGGCCCGCTCCTCCAATATTCGTATAGCTGGGATTGCGAACTCCTCCCCTCTCAGCCCCCGCGACTCCTGCGCTCCCAGGAACCACACGTAATAGGACGCTTTCTTGATATCTTTTTTTAAACGCAGCGCCATATTGTGGGGCTTATGTCATTGTTAGGTTACTGGAACAAAAGAAACACAACATTAATTAAAAATAATTGGACCTTTGATTTTACGGAACTATTTAATCATAATTAACCATACTATAGGCACAAAAATTACCAAGAAATTAAGAAATTTTATGAACTTTCCGATCGCATCCGTCTAGTAGTTTTTGCGTAAAAGAGTAATAAACGTCATACATCTTACTTACTTATACTTTCACGGTTATAATATTAGTAGGATGTACTTAAAACACAAATAACTTAATTTCAACATACAATTTAATCACGTACATGTAAAAAATATATCATTATATATAAATAATAATACGTTTTCCATGTCCTCTAAACACAGAAAGAAGTTTACACAACATTGCGTAGTGTCAAATTATCAAGTAAAGACAATAAAAGTTGCTCAAGTAAGCTTCTATTCTACATTAGATACAATTAAAACAAATCCAAGGTTGTATGTACCAAGAACGTGAGAGCAATCTAAGTTTAAGTTAACCAACTTCTTAATCGGACGTTTATTAATTAAAATATAATTTTACTAGTTGCAAATATGTTCGCTCAAAAACAATATTCTTTCAGTTGACAAGAATATATAAAACTTAAATTCATAATTAAAACTTATAACTGTTTATCACTATGCGATAATAAGCCGTGTCGTGTCCGAGTTGCGGGTAAAGCTTAATCTTAAAGTGGTATTTCGTATCCAATGATTTTCTATATAGTCTCTCGATGTCCGCATCGTTAAAATTGCGGGAAGCCAATGGATGTGAACGGCCGGCAGCCGATCGTTGTGGCGTTCTAAAAGGGTGGCCTTTGTGCAGCAGCGTCCTATGGACGTCTGAAAAAAGGCATTTTGAAACAGCTCATAGTTGGAAATAGAGCCCAAAGAAGAGAATAGATTTGTCCCTTTCACGTATAGTAAAATAAAAGATGTGGAGATCGCTCTTAATTGTAATAGTAAAACGTTTTTTTATGCACCACCGCAAGAATTTAGTTTAAAAAAGTTGCTCAGTTAAAGGTATTTATTTATTTGGCTCCTCAACAATGTGTACACTTTTACAATGACTTATTATAAGTTTTTTGTCTCAAAATCTATGTGCAACATTACATACAGAAGAGCACAGCATGCACTAAAATATGTGCAAGAACTAATATGTGTCATGCAATTACTAGTACTATTTTAAAATTTTAACAACCCAACAATTTTTTTTTTAATAGATTATAATAATTTTAATAGGTATGTATAGGTATGTCAAGATTTTATTAAAATTATAATTATAAAAATTTTTGTTAAAATTAGATGGGAATAAAATTATTAATTTGTATTATTTATGATCGCTGTGTGTTTACAATGTGGTAAAGTGTTTTACACTAATGTCACCCTATATTTAAGACATAGGACAGAGTTAAAAAGTATCTAATGTTTAGTATATTAAAACAGTTGATTATAATTTGGTGAAACTGTGTTTAGTGGTCACTGACTGAGTTATCAAAATGCTAATATTGTTACAGTTTTTACACAGAAGTATAAAACAGTTAAACAAGATAATACGACCTACTTAGATCTTAGTTTCATGAAGTCAGAGAGATTTTTTTTAAATATTTATTACACAAATCTTTGAAACTGCTAGAATTACGGGTCTTCTCTCCACTGTCTTAAGAGTTGACAGAGTTTAAGCCATATTTCAACGCCATAATGCAAGGTTTAAATTACGTCCTTACACATGCCTGTTTCCACACGATGTTATCCTTTACCTTTTTACTGAGTAGCAGTGATAAATAATTCACACTTGAAAATCCCAATTTATTATTTTTTATAACCAGGTGCCTGACAATTTTGCTATAATTATTACTGGAACCAGCTCTAATAAGTCTCCATAGACTAGATTACCCGTGGTGCTTAGTCCATTCCGATGAGGCAATATAAACCTCTCTTTTCTCTAAAATTATAATATAAATAAATTCTTTATTTTCAGAACATAGAGATGAGTCACCTACGTCCGTGGGTGTACACCTTTAATTGAATCCCCACACGTGGTCCCCGGATGGTGCAAATCAGGTGACAATCTACTGGTGGTAGGCTTCGGCCGTGGTTAGTGACCACCCACTAGACAAAGCCGCACCGCCAAGCGGCCTTGCCGTGTTCTGGTGCGATGTCTGGTGACACCATGCAGAGAGAGTGGGTTGCTCCTATAAGGTTTCTAACCTTAAAGGCTCATTCTACTGCCACCTTCTACCCCACAATCATTTGTAATCACGAGTGATTCGGTATACAAGGCTAGCGCGTTCCATCGTGGGCTACATCATTGCTTAACATCAGGCAAGTTGTAGTCAAGCGCTCGCCTATCGCAGAATAATAAAAAATAGTGGAATAAAAAAAATAGTACCAATAAAACTTATAAATAACTAATGTTAGTACTTAAATTAATATTAATTTTTAAGAAACTAACAACTAACAATACAATTCATATAAGACATATACATAACAATTTAACCATACTAAAAGAAGGAACTGCCTAGTTAGGCAGGAGTGAGCTGGTCTATTTTGCGCCTATATGAGCCTGCAGTCTCTCGCTTTGCTTGGACGGAACTGCACCATCTAACTTTTCAACGCCCATTATCTTTCTGATTAAATTCGTGCGGGTTCCAAGACAGTTTAGGTGTCCCGGGAGTTGGATCCTGGCTTCAGGAGTAGAACTGTCGGGATGGCGTTGGCTAGATATTGTATTTCTGCAAAGATATCTTTCATTGATTTTGACGGGCCGGTGGCGTGATCGGTATACTTGCTTTTTACGCCGCAGGTCGTGGGTTCGATTACCACCCGAGACAAACATTTGTTTAAATATGTCTGTTTGTCTTGCGTCTGGGTGTAATTATCTATATTTAAGTTTAAATTTACAAAAGAAAAGTATTATATGTAGTATATTACCAGTTATCTGGTTTCCATAGTACAAGCTCTGCTTAGTTTGGGATCAGATGGCCGTGTGTGTTCATGTCCCACTATTTATTATTATTATTATTATTTTCTAGGAGTTTCATTCGGTACAACACTTGCAAAAAGTCGGTCTATTAACCCAAATTAGAGCGTAACTGTTTAAAATTACAGTTTAGTGTATATGTGTGCAGTAGTTTAGTGTAATATAGTGTTATTATTACGGTATTTAACAGTGGCCATGATTATTTTAATGCGTGTTACATACATTATAATATATTATACACATTTTTCGTATTTAGTTATATGTTGGCAAATATGTAGGTATGTATTTCGAAATAGTTAATTAAAGGTTCATTCATTACAATAAATTGATTTAAGTATTCGTTTAGCAGCGGTGGCGCAGTGCAAAAAGAACGAATTATAAACCTATTTTGGCTATAATGAGCTTTTAAGACGTTTATAAATACGGGGGTAAGTGTCTCACTACATAACAGATTATAAATAGAATGAACAAATTTCGTCAGTAGGAGAAATTCACATCCAGCAGTGGACTAGAGCAGCGTTGGCGCAGCGGTACGGGCCTCGCCTTAGAAATATAAGGTCACGGGTTCGAATCCCAATCGTGCCCACACATCTTTGTGTGAATTGTTTCATCGCCGCTGCTCAATATCGGTGAAAGAAAACATCGTGAGGGAACCGGCATGTCTAAGAACTAATCATTCGAGGAAATGTGAAATCTTGGCCCGCACTTGGCCAGCATGTGTGGATTAAGGCCTAAACTCTCTCAACTAGTAAGATAGATGAAAGAAGACCCGTGCCCAGCAGTGGGACACTAAAAAGGGTTGAAGTGATTCGTTTAGATATTGGTAGTTGTGAATCATAAAACGATACCGGTTGGAAGAAACCGCACTCCACAAACTGATAGAATGAAATCCGTAAATCATACTCGGATGACCGGTACATGAATTAGTTCAGGATTTTTATGGGTATCCAGTAATAGTGATTTGTTTTGTGACCTCTTACGCATCGTTCCTTAAACAAATTTTCTGGATGTATTATTTTAGCCGTCTTTAATTTAAATCGAGTGCTGCATACACAAAATAATTTTAATTAATAATAATAATATAATAATAATAATAATATAGTGGGACATTAACACACACGGTCATCTGATCCCAAACTAAGCAGAGCTTGTACTATGGAAACCAGATAACTGGTAATATACTACATATAATACTTTTCTTTTGTAAATATATACTTAAATAGAGATAATTACACCCAGACACAAGACAAACAGACATATTTAAACGAATGTTTGCCTCGGGTGGGAATCGAACCCACGACCTGCGGCGTGAAAAGCAAGTATCTTAACGACCACGCCACCGGCCCGTCTATATGTGGTAATAATCTCTCTACTATGTGGAGGGCTGTCCCTTCCTCCCTGTAATATTATAGATTTCAGTTATGTATAATTTGCACTTGTAATCTAGTAGATAAATGACTATATAAAAATAAAATATAACACAAACTACCCACTACCTATATGCTCGCGATGGTTTTAAAAACTACTACATATAGTTAGGTCTTATTGCACTCGAGCGAAGCTTTGGTAGGCTCCTAATATCATAAATAAGTAAGTTTTAATCATAAGGTTACCTTAAACAACAATATAACTTGTAAATTTTTTATTCCAATTTAATCACAGCAATAACAAAACGTTGATTTTGACAGCAATGAAAAATAAAAAACAATTTCGTGATGGCCTGCGGCTATCGACTGAGAAAGCGGTTGATTTCTTTTGTTCTTTATCACTAATTACACAATAAGTATCAGAGTTATTATATAACTAACTTAACTAACTTATAAATGCTTTGAATTCTTTTTTTAGCTGTAACCAGAGCCCTTACTACGTGAGTTGACTCATTGTGTACCACGAGCGCCGAGCAGCGGTGGCGCAGCGGTACGTGCCTCGCCTTACTAATATACGGTCGCGGTTTCGATTCCCAGTCATGCTTACACATTTTTATGTGAATTGTTTCATCGCCGCTGCTCAATATCGATGAAGGAAAACATCGTGAGGAAACCTTCATGACCAAGAACTGATCATTTGAGGACACGTGACAACCACCAACCCGCACTTGGCCAGCGTATGTGGATTAAGGCCTAAACTCTCGCAACTCGTACGATATTTGAGTGAAAACCCGTGCCCATAACACTTCTCGTGTTAAATTCTCTAAGTTTTTTGCGCAGTATTGCCACCCACACCATGACTTTTTCTTTCAATAACACGTAACAGTTCCTACGGTGTCACCGGTAACACGTAGTAACGATAACTGAACCGTTATTTTAACAGTTATTTTTAACTGTTACATAATATCGGTCAGAGTAGTACCTACCTAATTGTTTTTTGCACGGTATCTAGTTTTGTCGGTAAGTAAGTACAATGCTAATTAGGTAGTAATGGTTTGTTAAGTTTAACTAAAAACAAACTACAAATCAAATTACCATTTATTATGTTACCCTCTGGTTAGAGCAGCGGTGGCGCAGCGGTACGGGTCTCGCCTTAGAAATATAAGATCGCGGTTTCGAATCCCAGACGTACCCACACATCTTTGTGTGAATTGTTTCATCCCCGCTGATCAATATCGGTGAAGGAAAACATCGTGAGGAAACCGAATTTCTAAGAACTAATCATTCGAGGACATGACATCCACCAACCCGCACTTGGCCAGCGTGTGTGGATTAAGGCCTCAACTCTCTCAACTCGAAAGATAGCTGAGAGAAGACCTGCGCCTGGCAGGGGGACACTAAAAAGGGTTGAAGACCTTCTGGTTTCGGGTATCTAAGTATTGGTACATACCTACGGCTACACGTCAAGGTATATAATTCCAGTATAAGCTGATCTCGAAATGTATAGGATTTCCGTACCTACATAAATTCCGTAATATTTGACAACATAATGGGCAAGGTAAACGCCGCGCTGGCAGATGTAAAAAGTCATGGCTTAGAAACATCCGGGAAT
Source organism: Meganola albula (assembly GCA_936450015.1). Lineage (NCBI taxonomy): Eukaryota > Metazoa > Arthropoda > Insecta > Lepidoptera > Nolidae > Meganola > Meganola albula. Next base: position 1,455,547 of record OW388161.1, on the reverse strand, counting down.
GGACAGGAGTAGCCAGTGCAGAACAACTATTCCGCTGTGCACAGTAAAAGAAGAGTTTCCAAGAGCTGATGGCCAACCAGAAGTGGAGAGGCACTAGAAGAAAAATAATTTGACAACGTGTGTTGATTAAGACTAAATCTCTCAACTCTCTAGAATTGATTCCATGCCTTGCTCATTTTACTACCTATATTTTTCTCATTTCACTTGCTAGGTACCAATTTACTGTGTAACATTGACTATAGAGTTATAGACTTTAAAGAAACATGAATTGAATCACAATAAATGTCACGACACTCTATTGTGCGTTACTTTATGATAAGGGCGTGATTCCTGAGGATTAAACATCGTTGAAACATCCTGGACCACTTGAAAAATTACAAAGCAAAGCGATAACGAAAGATTGAAAAAAAAATGCACCTTCGAAATGTCATTAATATTCTTTATTGTACACAAAACACTTACATAGACAATTTATAAATAGGAAACAAAATGTGTAACACAGGCGAGCTTAATTCAAATATGAATTTTCTACCAGCAAACCCATAATAATGTGAAAAATTGTGGAATGGGTAGTACACAACAAATAACTTTCACGTGACAAACTAATCACAATCCCATACATTTTGTTTTGCGTTTAATTCCTGGTTTACGTTAGAAGTGTGTTTTGTTTTTTAGCAAAAATAATTATTAGTAGTACAGGTCCTTTGTCTGTCTCTTATTTTTGTTTTTACTTGGTCTGACATCGACGATTCAACGTTGTGGTTATATATAGAATAGCAATACCCAGTTACCAAACATTACGTGTTCAATACAAATATTTTTTATAACGTTACCTGTAGTTTTTGTTCTGCAATCGTTTTTAGTTGACTGAAGTAGTGAATTGCAAATATTTGAATTAATATAAGTCTGATATTACTTTCATTTTAAAAGCAATTTGACAGTAAAATGATATTTTTACGAAAGACATCACTTCAACCCTTTTTAGTGGCACACGGGTCTTCGGTTCTATCTTACGAGTTGAGAGAGCTTAGGCCTTGTTCCACACACGCTGGCCAAGTGCGTGCTGGTTGATGTCACATGTCCTTGAATGATTAGGACATAGACATGCCGGTCGTTTTACGATGTTTTCCTTTACTGAGATCGCAGCGAACATATTACATAGGTCTAATGTACATAAAAGTCCATGCACATCACTACATAGTACAAAACAAAGTCGCTTTTCCTGTCCCTATGTCCCTATGATGCTTAGATCTTTAAAACAACGCAACGGATTTTGATGCGGTTTTTGTTTAATAGATAGAGTGATTCCAGAGGAAGGTTTATAAGTATAACACAGTGCACCCGTGCGAAGCTGGGGCGGATCGCTAGTACCTAATTAAGGCTTATTGCCGATGAAGAACTGTTTAAAAAGAACAAAATTTTCCAAGAACTTGAAGATGGCGTAAAATATCAATATATACATACTTCTTAAGTTCTTATACGTTGTTTATTCCATTGTGAGGGTACAGGTAAAAGTATGTATCTTCCGCTGTTAGCAACTAATGGTCTATTGTTCGTATTTAGTCACGGCGCACATTCGTTGCAATGTTTAGTTCCTACCGAGCTATGTAAACTATGCAAGAAATACTGGAAATAAAATATAGATTTGTGTTGAACGTTGTAATTACGTCACCACCAACCTGCGCTTGGTCAGCGTATGTGGATTAAGGCCTAAAGTCTCAACTCGTAAGATAGTCGAGAGAAGACTCGTGTTCAGCAGTGGGACACTAAATAGGATTGAAGTGTTCAATATTCAATAGATTTACACAAAAATAAGCATTTTTAAACTTCATAAAAACGCATAACACTTAAGGAAGTCGCTTGTGATTGCTGGTGATTCGAAATGTCAATCGCAATAAAGGTAATCGCGTTGATTTCAATAATATTTCTGTAAAAAAACTTTACAAAAACAGGAATTTACATTTCTGGTTACACTGTTTTTCTGTTATTCATAACAAACATATTATTATTACTTTATTTACGACGCCGATACGTCCTAGTGTAGATGGTGGGTGGCAGACACGTTTAAATGTGTTTTGGGTGACGGGCGTACGGTGAACAGACGATCATAGTAAATGTATGTAACGCTATGTCGACGACGTCATCCCGTTGTCGATAGCGTCCCTATGACGATGTGGGAACACAACCACCGGTTCAAAATAGAACCACCACTGCACTGGTGGTTCTGTTTTGAATCCCCGACTAAGAGAGATGTTAAAAGTTTGACGCGTGAAATCTGTGTGTCTGTGTATCTGTCTACAAGTTTGTTACAACGTAGCTCCTCGACAAATGGACTGATATTTAAACATTTTTTTATTCGAATGCTGATGTAACAGAGATGTTTCTTAGCTGGAAAAATCTTTGCTGTTATTCGTCGGTGTACCAAGAACGTCATCAGTAAAACTAACATTTCACATCAATACGCAAATTATTGTAAAACGACTACAGACGTGCGTTTTTTCCGCACAATTCCTAAGAACGAAAGTGGGAAGCTAAGCGGAAAATTCGCAATTAATGAACGTTGGTATAATTATGTATCAGCAACAGTTTACAGTTTTTGTTCGGTAATCATGATTCTCTGAATTCATTTTACTTACATTATACTGGGCTCTTAGACAAAGTCACATACCAAAGCGATAGAGATAGATTGAAGAGAACAAAATGTTTTTTTCTACATTCATCTGCGGTCAGCCGTTGAGCTATAATCAGATTATTTGTATTCCTTATCATTTCACCCAGTGGTGTAGGTTTTCGCAAAAGTAGCATCAGATAGATGCTGTTCGGCTTCTTTTGAGTCTGTACACACTGTTATTTGTATGCAGAAGTCTGTTGGCCAGTAAAGAAAGAAAGAGAAGAAAGAAAAACATTTATTTGACAGAGACAGGACACACAGAATCAAATAAAAATAAATATGAGATCTCTTCCTTTCAGGTCACGTGACAATGTTCTGTCAATTCTATACATTTTATTCTTTTCCACCTTTCGTTATCGCTTTGCCATGTAATTTGTCTAGCATAGAATTTGAACTAGCACCAGTGCCTCACTGGTTCTAGTTCAAATTCTATGTTGTTTAGAGTAATGTGGCGTAAATTATTAGATACTCTGGTCGCAAAACTGCGTCTGGTAGTTTGGCCAGCCTTCCACGAAATAAGACTGACATTGTGAAATTAGAAGCAAGCTGATGGATGCTTATGTTCTAAATGGGAGGCTTTTGTCTATCAGTGGTCTTCCTTAAACGGGCGTAGAGCTGTTGTTGTGTATGTTCCTTAAACGGTGACGAAATTATAGCAAATCTTATCGCTGCATAGCATCAGCGCAAACGGTAACACAATTTCGTTGCATAGCTCACTCATCATGCTGAATAGCACTCATAAGTGGATCTACGCTTGCTTTTACTGAGCAATGTCCATGTTTGACACTGATAGGTCACACTTACTCTTGTTTTTTTTTTTTTTTTTATGATTGTTTTTTTTCGTTTCTGTGTGTTTCTTTTTATTATCATTTAATTTTGTGTGTCCTGTCGTTGTCAAATAAATGTTTTTCTTTCTTTGTTTCTTTCTTTCTACTATGGCCTACGCGTTAGACAAATTCAATATCATCATCATCAGCCTGGAGACGAAAAATAAGGAGAAGGTTCTATGTTCGGTTGCACGTAAGTTTTTTATGCTTGTTAGATGATTACTCCATCAATTGCGGACCGATTTTGAAAATATTTTTTTGTGTGAAAGAGTAGATGTACTCCTAAGTTGGTCCCACTGATTTTTTTTATCTGAGAATGGATTTTGGAGACATATAACGTAGAACCGTGCGACAGTAGATAAATATGTATTGCTTAGTTTATACGTCTAATCGATGTCTAATCTCTAACAAAGGTGAAAGAGGCCGTTTTGAAAATAGTGTTAGACAGTAGGTACATAAGTGGAATACAAAGGTGACATGCACACTTGAGTCGACTTATTTAGGACAACCAAGTATACAAAATAGGTAATTCAGCTCTTCAATCTTGTCGAAGTTAGGCGAAGGCGAGGTTCGACGAATTTATGCGAGGCGAGACAAAAAGAGGTTACGTAACCTCTCACCTTTAATCAGTTCTCTCTGTGCCCCCAGCACGTGCTTGAAGTGACAACTCCGGTAGCAAAGTGATTGAATTGCGAGGATGTGTCTCGCGCCCGAAAAACCGACCCCAGCCGGAGTGCAAGCGAGATGAGGCGAGACGCAATAAGATGAGAGTGACAGGCTAGCAAAATATTTTTTTTTTTGTTAAAAAACTTTTATTCTGATCCTATACCTATTCATGTGCTTTATTTGGCCTGATATGATAACTTCACCCACACAGCGCAACTACTATAGCCCTCTCTCTTTCTCTCTTTTGGCGTCTATACATACGCGCATTAGTTCAAAACGCTAGTGTATGACCTCTCTTATAACCATGAGGTCAATCGTACAGTAAATTACTGTTACTCAATAGAACCTCAATACTGATAGCTAAGCTTTTAAATAAATCTAATGTTAATTACATAATATGCTTACTATATTTAGGTGAGGATATGACGTAACTTCCGGTGACCGATGACGTCACCATAATTGACAGTTGACAGTTAGCATAATCGATACGATGATTATTAATTAGGTAGTTGCTTTTTTTATTCGAGCTTTAGTTTGAACTTATACAACCTTAGACGGAAAGGGTAACTATATATACTTAGAACCGATTCTGGCGTTTTAGACATTTATCTCGAATAAACATTTGAAAAACAAAAATGGCGATTTCTTATTTTTTTAATGACGTCCGCCATTTTTCGACATCTATACTAATATTATAAAGCTGAACAGTTCGTTTGTTTGTTTGTTTGTTTGAACGCGCTAATCTCAGAAACTACTGGTCCGATTTAAAAAAAAATTGCACAGTTAGATAGCCCATTTTTTGAGTCCACGCGGGCGTAGCCGCAGCGGAAAGCTAGTTAGAGATAAATTATCTAAAGCGCGGAAATGTTGACAAAAAATGGCGGATGTCATTAAAAAACAAAAGATATCGCTATTTTCATCGACAAATGTCTATCTAAATATATAAAAGAAGAAACTGACTGACTGAATGACTGACTGACATATCAACGCAGAACCCAAACCGCTGGGTCTGGAGACTCCAAATTTGGCACATAGGTTCCCGGCGCGTAGCCGCGGGCGGAAGATAAATGTTTAAAAAGCGAGATTCGAGGCCTAGACATTCTTCTGTAAGGGCAGCACGAACTTTATGTACTCTCGTCTTTCGTTATTGTCGTAACGTTTACGCGTATTTTTGTATGGATAATGAACGGATGGCGTTGTTCTTATCCATACAAAAATACGCTTCGATATTACGAGACGATTTCGAAAGACGAGACTAAAAAAGTTCGTGGTCACCCTACAGGCCGTTACTAATGACTATGTGAAGTCTGCGATCGAGCAGCGAGCAGCGAGCAGCGGTGGCGCAGCGGTACAGGCCTCGCCTTAGAAAAATAAGGTCGCGGATTCGTTCCCCAGTCGTACTTACATATCTTTGTGTAATTTGTTTTATCGACGCTGTATATTGGTGAAGGAAAACATTGTGAACAAACCGGCATGTCAAAGAACTAATCATTCGAGGATGTGACATCCACTAACCCGCACTTGGCCAGCGTGTGTGAATTAAGGCTAAACTCTTTCAACTTGTTAGATAGTTGAGAGAAGACCCGTTATAAGCAGTGGGACCCTAAAAAGATTGAAGTAAAGTGATTTCTGTTTCCCGATAGCCATAACATGACCGTTTCGAATAAGGTGTGCATCAGTATAGACCTAGTAAGCGCGTTACATCGTAGACCACATCATTGCTTAACGCCATACAAATAAATTCAGATAAAAAATGAATAAAGATAAAAATTTAACCACCGTTTTTATACTAGCACAATTTTATACTGCACCTTAACTAATTGGAATAAAGGTGAAATTGGCATAACATTACGTACTTTTATGATTACAGTAACTGGTATTATCGGTCATTGACTTCGAGATAACTACATACCTGCTACCAGATTGACTCTACGGGGCTTAAGCAGCATGAGGCTATTAAAAAAAAGTAGTAAGTAATAACGTTTCTGGGCCTTTAGACAAAATACATAGCGAAGCGACAACAAAAGATCGATAACACACCAATATACACCTCACACCGTTATACACCACACACCTTCATACAACACTTACACACACAATTCCATACACCACAAACATACATCACATAACCTCTTCACTCCTTTGTTTGATTATTATTATATTCCTTTTTTACAGTCAAATTTTTAATATTTATTTTATGCTATTATTTTTATTAACTATTACTATGTCGAAAGAGACTGGACCCTGCAACACAGGGTATCCTAGTGCGGGGCCCAGTGTCACTAACTTTCTACTGAACCTAAACATAAAATAATTTGGTATTTATAATAATAATAATAATATAGTGGGACATTAACACACACGGTCATCTGATCCCAAACTAAGCAGAGCTTGTACTATGGAAATCAGATAACTGGTAATATACTACATATAATACTTTTCTTTTGTAAATATATACTTAAATATAGATAATTACACCCAGACACAAGACAAACAGACATATTTAAACAAATGTTTGTCCCGGGTGGGAATCGAACCCACGACCTTTGGCGTGAAAAGCAAGTATCTTTCCGACCACGCCACCGGCCCGTCGGTATTTGGTATTAAAAATAAGAAAAAAATGTATGGGATTGACATATGATTGTCACGAGACATTTCGAAAGTGGATGTGAATCCATGCATTCTGTTCTTTTCGATCTTTCGCTATCGCTTCGCTATTTATTTAGTCGAGCGGCCCTGAGCAGTTTGTTTTATCTATAATTGAAAGCAATCAAACTAGGTTTATTGGTAATAAACTTTGATTGAATGATAAAAGTAAATGGAACAAAGTTTACGCCTGTACAATCTGAAAGTGTGAGCAAAGTTAAATATTATCCACGTTCTACTGTGCTTAAGTCCCATAAACATATATTAAGGACATAACGTAGGTAATAGACGTTCAGACAAATTTGAACTCTCATAATTCGCGCGGCTTTCAAAATCTGCCGGATTAAGCAAATTCGGGGCCCGTCACAAATCATATTAAGGGGCCCTTATGCATTAAGGTGTCTTGTTCCGGCGCTTCCGTGGTCGGATACCTGACACCACGCAAAACAATCACGATGCAGCGAAGAAAAAATAAAATATTTTGTAGTGTATTATAGTATTTAGATTAGATGAAATTTAATATTGTATTTGTTTATAGTGTTATATTTTATATGGGCCTTGTAGCCTGAAATAAATGGTTATTATTATTATTATTAAGTAAAAGTGCCGTACAGGCCATTACATGCTCAAAACGGATCGGACGCAACGAATAAATTGCGGGCGTCTAACACGCCGCGGATGCACATCCGCTTAGACTAAGTAAGCGCGTTACATTGTAGACCACATCATTGCTTAAACTTTACCGTAAAAAGTGAACCACGGTTTTTATACTACCACAATTTTATACTGCACCTTAAATAATTGTAATAAAGACACACCAAACGTTGCGGACGTGCAAAGAGATCGCCGTGAATATTATAATTAGTAAATATTGTAATATAATATAATTCAGTAAATATTATAATATAATATAATATAGTAAATATTATAATACTATTCGCAGGCTACTGCCTCAGAAGTAATTTACGTATGTAATTAAATAAGTTCAGTTGCTGTGTAGTTGCAGTTAAGTTTCGATCAAAACAGCCATTTTCGTACTCTCGATATTTAAACAACCGCGCTGTCAGATACGCTCGCATCAAGTTCGCGTTACACGAGCGCTTTAGCGCATATATTATTTAAATGACAATAAAAAGAATACCATTTTGCACTAAGACTTAAACTTGACGTTGCGCTGCTGCTTGCGACTCTGCCCACCGTAGCCACTCTCTATGATAAAGCCCTTTACACCCTGGCCACGCCAAACACAGCGTCGGGCGGCGTGGCTGACGATTATGCAGTTCATTGCCCACTCGCGTTCACTTGTCTTTAGACACTGCTTAAGCAAATACGCAATGAACAATGGAATCGCAAACCGCGCCGCCCGACGCCGTCTCCCGTGGCTATGGCGTTAGTCGAGACCCTTTACCGTTTATGAAACTTTTCTTTGCGCTGGGTATTGTTAATATTATTGAGACATCACATTCCATAAGTCAGTGAAAAAAAGGCATCTACCATAATCATAATGTCAAAGTTATTCTTCAGGTAAAAGTTATTTGGTAACAGAGAATGGGCTGCAAGCATTTTAACAATCTAAGCACGTGTTCGCCGTTAAACCCAGGATGCTATTTAATTCTATGATAGCAAATTATGATATTAATACACTCAGCTAAGGTTCACATAAACCCTTTTTAGTGTCCCACTGCTGGGCACGGGTCTCAACTGCCTTACGAGTTGAGAGAGTTTAGGCCTTAATCCATACACGCTGGCGAAGTGCGGGTTGGTGGATGTCACATGTCCTCGAATGATTAATTCTTGACATCCTGGTATCCTCACGTTTTCCTTTACCGATATTGAGCAGCGGCGAAACAATTGACATAAAGATGTGTGGCAAGACCGGAAATCGAACCTACGACCTGATATTTCTAAGGCGAGACCCGTACCATGTAACATACTAACTATTAATCATTGTTTTGACAGTTTATAAATGTACATTATTCATTAGTAGGATAGGATATGGACGGACTCCATTATTAAAGGTTGTTAACCCATAGCAAAAACCACCGTCGATTTCGCCAACCTATTTATTTCTATTGCTTGATGTCAGCGACATTGGGCTGAAAAAGTGTAGAAATTAAACATAGCCGCAGCAAAAATACGGCGACGAAATTCTAAGAGAAGATTAATCTTTTTATACAACCGCTTTCAGTTATATAAACATGCCGCTAGAGGCGCTGTTTGTAGATTCATACAAAAATTATGATTTACTTTACTCGATACCAGGAATTATTATTTACTAGCTTTCCGACAGTGGCTTCGCCCGCGTGTATGTCGGTTATCGTGATTTAACATTACCTTTTTTTGCGCAGTCGGATAAAAACTATCCTATGTCCTTTCTCAGGTCTCAAACTACCTCTATACCCAATTTCATCCAAATCGGTTCAGTAGTTTAGGCGTGAAAGCGTAACAGACAGCCAGACAGAGTTACTTTCGCATTTATAATATTGGTAGGGATTCTGGAATAGGCTAGCGCTCGACTACAACTTAAATGATGTTCAGCAATGATGTAGTCTACGATGGGACGCGCCAGCCCAACGTACCGATTCACTCGTGATTACGAATGACTTTCGGCGAGAAGGTGGCAGTGAAATGAGGTTCCTTAAGGTTGAAACCAAACTGGAGCAACAATTCCGACCCACCCTTACTGCATGGTGTCACTAGACATGCGGGTGGTCACTAACTACTTGGTAGTGAACAAGAAACGTCGCCACTATATAATTTTTGGGTCCTTGATCCCGCTAGAAGTTATGGTATCGAGGAAGAAGTATTTTTAAGGTTTACATGAGAGAATTTTGTTTTTAAACATATTAAAAAACTAAACTTTGATAGAGCAGATAAGTAACTAACTTTTCGGATATTTGCTAAAGTTTATATAAAAAAGTCTTTTTAGGTGTTGTAAAAAAACAAGGCTAAATATTTTTTTACGCTCCTCCATCTTCTACATAATTAATTTATGCTTGCTTCTCTATTCAGGTAAATTAACACAGAAGCAAGCATAATTTAATTTTGTCCTGAAATAATAAAATAAAGATCAACTTTATTAATACCAGCTTTCCACCGCTGCTCAGCCGTCAACTACATTATATATCATGCCCAGCAGTGGGATAAAAAGTAGTCTATACCTTCCTCAATAAATGAACTATCTAACAGTGCAAGAATTTTTCAAATCGGACCAGTAGTCTCTGAGATTAGCGCGTTCAACTAAAAAAACTCTTCAGCTTTATAATATTAGTAGGTAGTACACGTACATTTGTGGTTACTGACCAGCTACGAAGATGGTTCCATTAAAAAACCCGTAATTTCTGGTTTTATAATCTCCTTTACATGAAGACAGTGTGGTTTAGTGACAAAAAGTAAACTCGAGTAAGAATCAAGGGCATTAACCTTATATGTATTACTGAATCAAAATTAAACATAAAATAACTCGAAATTAAAAATGTAATATCAAAATCGCTTCAATCGTTCGGGAGCTACAATGCCACAGACAGGCATACACACTCACACACACATAGAAGCGTCAAACTTAAGACACACTTATACCTAACCGCCTGTGACATTAGAAATATGTCTTACATTTCTAATGTCACACACATTAATTAAAATAACGCACTCAACACCTTTTATTATTACTAGAATTAAAATAAGTAATAAAACTTGTTCTGCTTGACACCTAACTTGGAAGGAACTGATTCCCAGCACACAGCTCACGCTAGTTTGGGGATCAGGGCTTGCATATAACTATGTAAACAACTTTTTGGTATTATTATTATTAAGTAAGATTTATTATTATGTTTTTCTTTTTTTTATCTCGGAGCTATGGAGCTCTGGACTTTTGGCATGCGTGCGTGGGGCCGAAGCTAACACGTAGAGGCCCGTTAATTATGCTCTAAATGTAATGTGGCACCAGAAGAGAGAAAGAGAAAGAACCTTCTTCTTTCTTTTATTATAATTATTATAATTATTCATATACCTCGGCAGAGGGAAAGGGCGCACCACGTACCAATTCCGTAAATTTTCCGTAAAAATTTGGCGACCAATATTTATTGACAACTAGCGGACCCCGCAGACTTCGTTCTGCCCGGTAAAGCAATGCATCGCATTGTAATTCACAGACCTATCGAATCTAAATATATAAAAGAAGAAACTGACTGACTGACATATCAACGCAGAGCCCAAACCGCTGGGTCTGGAGACTCTAAATTTGGCACATAGGTTCCTTATGGGGTCTAGGGATGCACTAAGAAAGGATTTTTCAAAACTCACCCTTTAAGGGGGTAAAACGGGGTTTCAAAGTTAGCATGGAGAAACAAGATTAGTGAGACCAATTTCGCGGTCGAAGCCGCGGGCGGAAGCCAAGGGAAATAGGGATTCATTTTTTTAGATATAGATCATAAGAAGATTTTTTTTTCTCCATAGCATTTTTATTTTTTCCTTCTACAATACTACAAACTAACTAACCAACTCAAAATCACAAAACAAAACAACTTTTTAAATTGTATTTTTTTTATTTTTTATTTTTTTTATTGCCGTGTTTGACACGGCACTGTGTATAGAAGTTTGCAAATATTTCAAAGCTGATAGAAAGCAAATATTTGACATACATCTAGTTATCGTGACCAAAACATATTTGTTTCTTCAATAACATAACATTGTACTTCGATATACAACTGGCCGATATTCGTGAAAGCATCTCAACAGGTACCAAGATTACATTATACCTCAATAAATTCGCATTGTAATCATCCATTGCTTGATTGTATCTACAGGTGTAGGAGATATAACGGTATAAAACAACAATGTATAGCGTTTTAATGAATTGTGACAAGGTATTTTGATATCGTACAGCGAAAGTGCATGCAATAGTGTTTCTGTTTAACTTTTATGGATAATCGTGTCATGGTAGTTTTTTGAATAGATGAATGTATTCATTAGCCTGTGAAAGTAATCATTCATTCCCCTTGCCTTTTTCCCATTTCTATTGGGGTCGGCTCCCTGTCTAACCTGACGCGGCTATCTACCAGAATCATACGAGCGACTGCCATCATACCTCGAAACCCAGTAGGGAACCAGTAGCAGAGATTAGACCAGGTGTCAGATTACATTGGCTTCTGACTATGTACATGTAACGATTGTTATAAATGTGTTAAATGACAACCGGGACCGACGGCTTAACGTGCTCTCCGAGGCACGGGATTCATTAAGCAATCCGTCAACATTCAACAGAATATAACGATAAGGCGTCATGAGACGTAGAGATTTTTATAACTTAGTTCCAATCTTTTGTCCAAAGATACCTGATGCCTGTATAGATTAGAAGTGGTTCTAACTACAGTAAGTACTCCTAGTATGAGTTCGTCAATACGACCAAAGGTTTCCGATGTTATCTTGAACTTGTGAAAATGCGTTTAAAAATTAATTATGTTTATTCAAAATATTCGATAAATTGATAATAAAATGCTAAAAATAGAATAAAATTTAATCTTATCTAGGACCAATGTTTCTGTGACTAGCATGATTGTTTGTTCTGTGTCTGCGTGGAATTTATCTATAACTAGCGGATCCAACAGACGTCGTCCTGCAGAACAAAATGCATAACCGAATATTACCTTACCTAGATTTCATTAAAAATTGGTCACGCTGTTTCGGAGGAGTTTTCTTTAATTTTTCTCTGCGTAAAAACCGTCCTCGTAATTCAAGGAATATTAAAATAAATTTAGCGAAATCAGGTTTAGCCGTTCTCGAGTTGTGCGCTTACCAACACATTTTGCAATTCAATTTTATATTATAGAGAATATGTTTAAATTTACAAAAAAATATGTTTAAGTAGTATATCCGTTCCTAGTACCCATAACACAGCAAATATATTTGCTTAGTTTGGGACTAGATGGTGCTGTGTATGTGTGAAAATATTATATAAAAAAAAATTGTGGATTTTTTGAATTTCAACTAATTATCTTGACAGGTGCATGGCAGTATTCGAAACCTTTTTTCGTATTGACAACTCGTACTAAGAGTGAGTACAGGTATTATTTAGAGAATAACAAATCTCCTGGTGTAAACTATTAATTTTATATATAGGTATTTTCCTTAGAATATCTAGCTATAAAAGATTTCTAAACAATTTTACGTTAGTAACACGAAACTATCAAATTGTTTGCACGCACGTAAATCGATTTAATTTTACGTAAAACTTAAGCTCGATCTTAAGTACAGTTGTCATAATTTATATGTACCTCATCCTGCAACATTTATAAATACCTTAAAACGTAATACGCACAAAATAGTTAATTTACTTAACACTATTACTATAATTATAATCATTATTCACTATTGTAAGATAAAATTATATTTATTTTGTTTATAATACTATTACTATAACTCTAAATTCAAAATTTAATGTCTAATTTTATTTTATTTAATTTTCTAATAAACTTCATCCGTTACAGTACTACACTGCAGCAAACTTGTATACACTCACGCGTCAAGCTTGTATACGCACCTCTTTTTTGTTGGTGGTCAATAAAATAATGTCCTCCGCCGCATTTGTGTGTGGGTATATGAAAAGATTTTCATGCAGATTTCATTAGATAATTTTTAAAAAGTATTTATACAAAAATCACAAATGGTTATATTTTTTAATAGATTTCAATTCACATTTTCACAGGTACATTTCATTAAAATGTACATAAAATCTTAAATAAAGTCTAAATCACAAACTAGATAGAACGTTACAGAAGTATTTCTCTAAGTGTTGACTATTTTTGTATGCAACTGTACATCGCATTGCCGTTTCCAATTCAAGGTTTGTCAACGCTTCCTATGAGAAGTGAAATAATTAAAGCAAAAACGCGCTAATCGCTTTTGTTGTCACAAAAACTGCGTGTTAAGGAAAAATAGCATTGCAATGGTGAATAAAATGTTTTATTTTTGATCTATTAAACTATAAAAACATTAAAAACTATGTTTTAAAAGTACTGCAGGCCCTCTTTTAGTCATACAACTAGTAATAATAATATTCTGGGACATTAAAACATACGGTCATCTGATCCCATACTAAGCAGAGCTTGTGCTAGACAACTGATGTACACTACTTTTATTTGGAAATACATACTTAGATAAATTATACCTAGACTTAAGACAAACAGACATGTTCATCACACAAATGTCTGTATTGGGTGGGAATCGAACCTACCACCTGAGGCGTGATAATATATAAGTTAAAATATTAACAGAAAAACCGACTTCATGGATGCCATTCTCAGAACTAAACCAAACTGAAATGGGACCACACGGGAAGCATCAGGTTTCAATTAAAAAAAAAAATATCAAAATCGGTTCACCCATTCGAAAGTTCTGAGGTAACAAACATAAAAAAATATACAGTCGAATTGATAACCTCCTCCTTTTAGAAGTCGGTTAAAAAGCAAGTATCTTACCGACCACGCCACCTCGGCCCGTCAATAATAGGCTTGTGGTCGGATAATATGTAGTAGTACGACTTAAGATAAGCGTGGGCACCCGCCCTCGCTTTGCCATGTTGCCTAAAGGTCACTAAAACACTACAGTCCGAGCTCTAAGCTGAGGTTTACATTAGTCTAAGTGATCACTAATAATCATTAGAAGTTGCGTCGGGTAAAGGAAGCACTGCGCGTCAGGACGGTCATCAAAGCAGTATAATCCGGTTTAAACCAGGAAAAGGACGTCGCGCTAAGCCACAGCTACACTATGTGCACTCACGCTACGATTAGCTTAGGCCTCGCGGACTGTTCTTTCATTCGAACTGTTTCTAGTGTTTCACTACTGGGTACGGGTACTCTCTCAGCTATTGTATTAGTGTACCTTGGTAGGAAGGAGTGTGTATGAAAGAGCCATAGCCGCAGTGGCGTAGCGTGCCTTGTCGGGGCCCCATATAAAAATTTTTTGGAGGCCCTTATATGGAGGTAAAGATTTTTCACAAAAGAATAAAAATATTGTGAGAAGAAATATTTATTTATCACATAATTTACCCAATTTACAAATATAAAAGGAATTGTTTTATAGAATTTTGTCATTTGTAAAATAAAATAAATTAGAAAGTTTTTATTATTTTTCCTTACACACTTTGGGGGCCCCCGTGGCCCGGGGCCCCGTATAATTGATACGGCAAATACGGCGGTAGCTACGCCCCTGCATAGCCGATATGATTTTTACTCAAAAAGTTATGACAGTTCTACGTAACCAATTTTGTTTTCTTAGAACTGTCATATTTTTGTGAGTAATAGATTCAGTGTTGCTTGGTAAAATCTTAATATATATATTTCTTGTGTGCGTGTGTATGTGACTGAACTCCTCCTAAACGACTGGACCGATTTTGATGAAATTTTTTGTGTGTGTTCAAGGGGATCTGGGAATGGTTTAGATTCACAATTTTGTCCGCTGGCGGTACGAAGTTCGCTGGGGCAGCTAGTATATATATAAACTATGGTAGTATTTAAGTAGGAATCGAAATATCGAAATAAAAGAAATGGAAATTCCACGAGCACGCACAAAGCGCTTTGCTGGCACTTTTATTGTGCGAACTGCCAAGTTGTGGAATTCGTTGCCGGCATCTCTGTTTCCCGATAGCTATAATCTACCTGTCTTCAAGTCACGAGTGAATCGGTATTTATTAGGTAAGCGCGTTCCATCGTAGACTGCAACATTGCTTCACATCAGGCAAGTTATGGTCAAGCGCAAATCTATTATAGGATAAAAAAAAACTATTTTATGACGGACTTTATCGCATTGGCTATGAAATTCGATATTATATAGTTTTATTTCAAGTTAGAAAAAATCACATCGGCTCTTTCCCAGCCTAGCTCTTTGGTTCAAACGCAGTGTTCCCTAGACGTAGAGGTCCGCATGGAGCTAGGTCGTCCGTCCAGTCTAACGGGATATAGACTTGTACAGCGTTAGAATCTAGTGTTTAGATTAATTCCTACCATTATGTATGAATGTTTGCATTCCTTACGGGACAGTGATGGGTCAACGACATTCGTACCAGGATAGAAGAATATAGCAAGAAGGTACTTTAAAGGAATGAAACAGGATAGCATATAAACATGACCTTTATTCGTTTCACAAATAAACTAAGAATTTCCTTTGTGATTACAGTTTTTTCCGTCTAACTTCCATGCACCAAGCATACACTAAGAAACATCGTTCCAGAATTATATTTTTCGCTACTTTTTGCAGATACGGCTACACACCGGACAGTCCCCTGTGCAGGGCCTGCATGGAGGCAGAAGAAACACCCGTCCACGTGATTCTATACTGTCCAGGACTGGCAAAATACAGGGTTTAACACCTCGGGTCGCCGAGGTCGCCCCAGGAAGCCGACGACGTGAAGAGTCTGCTAGGATTCCTCCTGGAGCTGGGCTGGCAGTAGCTAAGCCAAACCACCTACGCAAAATAGGCGCACAACTGACGTCGAGTTGCGGAAATCCAAGCCCGCTACAATCTACGGCTATATATAAGTTATACATCTCCAGTCTATGCTGGTCTCGCATTGTATAGGAGTTCCTAACAACAAGAGGTCACCTTATACTGGATTTGTATAGCTTGATGTGTGTGTACTATGGCCTCAATCTAAATTCATATATATGTAACTTGCCAACGGTGCTTATCAATGTTACATTTAGTATTCTATACGCGACTACAGGGCATTGA
The DNA here is from genome assembly GCA_936450015.1 of Meganola albula. NCBI lineage: Eukaryota > Metazoa > Arthropoda > Insecta > Lepidoptera > Nolidae > Meganola > Meganola albula. The sequence continues at coordinate 1,439,011 of OW388161.1, read as the reverse complement.
CACTTAATTGTTTTGTTACTTCATACGCAACAAGGATCAGAAACTATAAGTATTTGAAAACTAGCTAGCGACCCAAACTATAGGCCGACCGTTCAAACTTGCGTATCGCCTATCGCCAAGATTCTGACTCCTCAAGCTGCACAGACAGTGATGATGATTCAAGCGATATAGATATTAGTGACGAATAGTCTTACATTACTTTAATCTGTGGTTAAATAGTTCTTTAAGAGATTTAATTAATGTTTTATGACTTTGTACGGTCCATCTAGGTATAGCTAAATACCTGAATTATAGATGAGACGATGTAGATAAAATAGTAGGTATCTCCCTTAACCTCTTATGCAAGTAGTTTAGTTAGAATTTGACCTGCCCCGGCTTCATAGAGCTATAAATGAATCATCAATCTTCCACATTTATCGCTATATGTAGTGTTTAATGAAGAAAACCAAAGCATGAATTAAAAAACCGGTTAAGTGCTGGTCCAGCACATAAAAGGTTCCGATATGGAACCCAAAAACCTAACTGTACTTGCCTAAACCTATAGAACCCTTAGAACATTTACTCTAACACATGTTCGCGTATTTTCCTCTCTGCTTTCATGTTTTGTGTTTGTGTGTAGCTTTTATTCACGTGTGCATTTGTAAAGACGCTTCAACTTTTACATGTGTGCTGTACGAAGTTCCCTGGCCTCCCCTAAAAACTGGCAGAAATCAATTTAGTACTAGAAGTTGCGTATAACACGTCCCGTGTTCAATTTTCTTAGAACATTTAACACGAGAAGGAACATTTTTACATTACATAAAATGGCCGAATATTACTCCGACCAATAAACCAACTTAGCTATGATAGTTTTCATTTTAAATTTACTATTTTACCACGTAAGTTACTCGAAAAGCAGCCAGAAACTTACAGTCTTATTTAAAAATATCTTATAACTCTTTAGTTAAAATGGACGTTGTCTCTTTCTTACTAGTATAAATGTCAAGATGACAGACAAAGATAATGCATAATAATAATATAGTGGGATATGAACACACACGGTCATCTTGATACCAATCTAAGGAGTGCTTGTACTATAGAAACCAGATAACTGGTAATATACTACAAATACTTTTCTTTTATAAATATATACATAAATATAGATAATTACACCCAGACACAAGACAAACAGACACATTTAAACATATGTTTGTCTCGGGTGGGAATCGAACCCACGACCTGCGTGAAAAGCAAGTATCTTACCGACTACGCCACCGGCCCGTCAAAAAAAACGAAAAAATAAAAGGAAAAAAAAAACGAATTATAAACCTATTTTAGCTATAATGAGCTTATAAGACGTTTATAGATACGGAGGTACCTAAGTGTCTCACAACATAACAGATTTTAAATAGAATGAACAAATTTCGTCAGTAGGAGAAATTCACATCCAGCAGTGGACTAGAGCAGCGTTGGCGCAGCGGTACGGGCCTCGCCTTAGAAACATAAGGTCGTGGGTTCGAATCCTGCTCGTGCCCACACATCTTTGTGTGAATTGCGTCATCTCCGCTGCTCAATATCGGTGAAGGAAAACATTGTGAGGAAACCGGCATGTCCAAGAACTAATCATTCAAGGACATGTGACATCCACCAACCCGCACTTGGCCAGCGTGTGTGGATTAAGGCCTAAACTCTCTCAACTGATAAGATAGTTGAGATAAGACCCGTGTGCCCAGCAGTGGGACACTAAAAAGGGTTGAAGTGTAAGTGGACTAGAATCAGATGAAGACGTATTAGCTGGTCTAAAAATAGTTACACAACCAGGAAATTCCACACAGATTCATCAGAAATATATCTAAGGTATCTTAACACTACTTAAGATTAGTACATACCTAAGATAAGATTACGATGCAGGTCAACAAAGATTTAGATGGGAATTTAGTATTATCTTAAAATGTTTTTATTTCGCAACTTATGGAATGACTGTACCTAATTTGTATGACTGGCTTACTAAAAACTGTATAGTTTTTTCTCCACGTCCATGTCTATATATAAAAATTCTTCTCTACAAAACACATTCAGATGTTGTTTTTACCATCATGGAGTTACAAAAAGTTTGCTTTCAAAAAGTTTAGTTTTGAAACAAAATTCAACTGTAAGTTTTTCTCCAAGTAAAGTTGTATGGCACAAATAAAATAAAATTTGATTAAAATAACTTAAAGGTAACCTTTTGGAAATAAACCAAGCAAATAAACTTATAAACTTCCGCGTTGCATTATTCAAATTTATATCTATATTTAAAAATAATACATTTTTGTTCAAAATTTCGGACATTTTGAGTATAGTGTGTAGAGTTCCTATCAATATTTAAATTATATGACAAAAGATTCTAGGTTCGAGAAAATGTTGTGCTACTGCTACCGTCATCAACCAACCACGACCGGCGCAACCCGTGACGAAATGTAAAGCTAAATTACAGGTGAGCACGTTAATTGCCCGTTATGATAAATATAAATATTAAACCAAGCATCTTTGGTAATGTAAAATATATGTAGAAGTTTTTCTATCTGTATTTAATCACTAGCTTTCCGCCGCGGCTACGGCCGCGTGAACTACATATTACGCCCAGTAGTGGGATAAAAAGTAGCCTATAGCCTTCCTCAATAAATGGGCTATCTAACAGTGCAAGAATTTTTCAAACCGGACCAGTAGGCCCTGAGATTAGCGCGTTCAAACAAACAAACTCTTCAGTATAATATTGGTACAGAATAAGTACCTATTCATAATCCTCAAAATCTTCCAATCGCATTTCAATAGTTTGATCAAGTAACAAACAAATTAACATTAATTAAGTCGACACCTTCGTCTGTCAGTCAAAACAATACGATAAGCCCACACTAAGTACGCACTCGATTTACAATCGATTAAAAAATATTAATACGTCATTACCAAGGCTTAATTTATTCGAATATTTGATTAATAGTCCGTAACAGATTTCATTCAAGATTAAAAGTAAATAATATTAATAGTAGTAGGAACCTAGTGTAGGAAGCCTTCCAGTAAAGAGGTGACGATCTGCGAAAGATTGCCGACAGGGTGAAATGGCACTTATTTTAAGAAGCCCAGTAGGTCAATTCACGTAAATCAATCAGTTTAGTTGCAGTTAAGTTTCGATCGAAACAGACCTTTTCGTACTCTCGTAATTTTGACAACCGCTGTCAGATACGTTCGCGTCGAGTTCACGTCATGTGAGCACTTTGGCGTTCATGATATTTTACATGACAATTACAAGAATACCATTTTACACTACAATTGAACAAATCTAAGAAGTACCTTTTGACGTTTCACTGTTTACAATTAAATTAGCTTTATAGAGGCGTAATTCACACTATTTTTTAGCTTTCCTGTAAAATAATTGAATTATGAAGCTATTTTTATTTTAACATAGCATAAAAAATTTTCATACAAAAAATAAAATTCTAAATGTACTACGTTTAGAACTGTCAAACGGTACTTCTTAGATTTGATGGACTGTAAGACGTATTTACAACTGCACCGCAACTTGATCGGCGCGTCAAGAAATTACGTGAATTAGCCTAAAGGTCTAGAAGTGGACTGCAATAGACCTTTAACAAGCCTAAATCGATCTACACTACATAGTATAAAACAAAGTCGCTTTTTCTGTCCCTATGTCCCTATATATATGCTTAGATCTTTATTCTTCTACGGATTTTAATGCGGTTTTATTTAATAAATAGAGTGATTCCAGAGGAAGGTTTATAAGTATAACACATTGCACCCCTGCGAAGCTGGGGCGGGTCGCTAGTTATCTATTAAATTAATCAATTTTAATTAGGGCGAAGGTCTTAATATGGCAGGATGACCTCGACAAAGGCCACCTTTATGTAACAAGGCAGAACCTGCAAGGTTTGGGCGAAAAAACTAAACAAACTTTATTTCTAAACAAAAAAGAACATTGTTAATAGCTCACGCTTGTAATACCCAAAGGTTTAGGTAGACATGAATACCATCCACGTTTCGGCGGTTTTGTTTAAATCCCATTCGTTTATAGCAGCTAATAAAGGGCATGTCTTGCACAAATTCTACGAGTAACTTCAAACTGCTAGACTACCCTTTATAAATAGTATTAATACCAAAATTATAAAGCTGAAGAGTTTGTTTGGTCGAACGCGCTAATCTCAGGGACTCTGTTAGATAGACCATTTATTGAGGAAGGCCGGTTTTATCCCACAGCTGGGCACGATTTTAAATGTAGTTGGCAGACCCGCGGGCAAAAGCATAGTCTATTATGTAATAATTGTGATTAATAATTGGACGTCAATACCTCCAACCGTGACCATGAAGTCTGAAAAGACTGAAACTTCGAGATCTAAAATTCAAAATAAACCGCGATAAAATCCGATAAAAAGTAGTTTTATTTCAATGTGTGACATTCGCGTAAATTTAAGAAAATACTTGATCAAAATTCTGTTTCCCCTTAGTTACACCATAACTTGAGATAAATAGATAATCATTTTTTATTTATTTATTTATGTTTTTGACTATGTTCTTTTAAAGAAAACTAGACTCCCGAGCGAAGCTGGTAGTACCTTATAAAATCCTTGAAGCACTTTTCGCCCGTAAGTCGAACCAAAGATCTCTCGTTCTTACCTGTAAACAACAGAGAATATTTTACTACATGTATATTTAAATTTAATTACCAAAATCTACAGTTTACATAAGTGTCCGTTGATCACGGACTTAATAATATATCAATTAGTAGTCATAAAATGATAATAATTGGTGATTCCATAACATACGTGACTGTTGGAGGCTGACTGGTTAATCAACAACATTAATTACACAATTTTAAGTTACTTTCAATAATTTTGACGTGTCCTAAACACAGAAAGAAGAAAGAAAAACATTTATTTGACAGCAACCGGACACGCAGAATCATTTAAAATGAAATAAAACACATAAATGAAAAAAAAACAAATGAAAACTGTTAAAAAGAAGAAAAAAACAAAGAGTAAGTGTGACCCATCAGTGTCAAACATCGATATTTTATCAATTTTGAATGTATCTTCAGAAAAGTGTAAGAAGATGTAACCTAGGTCGCTAATTTTCTGTAATGGGTGATAAGAACCATATTTAACATAAGCTCTTGAATAAAAAACCGCATCAAAATTAGTCCATCCGTTTAGGCGGTGCGAGGCAACTTACCGTACACACGGCTACACATTATGCTATACATTGCCAGTACAAGCTGAACTTGCATTGTATAAACTTTCCGTACAACGAGAGGTCAGCTTATACTGGAAATGTAAAGCTTGATGTGTACCCGTGTGTACAGACCATCTAAATAAAAAGATCAAACTCAATATTTCTGAGTTCGATAATTTTCTGATAAATCGTATTTATCGTGTAAAGAATATGTACAATATGTCAAACTTAAAAAACTTTTATTTTTCACAATGTGTTCATACACAGCGCTTACGTTTGAATGGTAAAAGATCAGGTAAAGGACTTAGTTCTCGCAGGTAAAACTCGACTTTTTTTTTCATAGCACTCACTTTTCATAATCTGGTAGGTTTGGTAGGTAGCCCAACAAAATCTCGGTGTGAGTAGATGCCTCCGACTGCGTTTGTGAACATTGTCAAATAAGATTATTCAAAATCTCATTCTCAACCTGCACTTGGCCAGCGTGTGTGGACTAAGGCCTATACTCTCTCGATTCGTAAGATACATAGTTGAAAGAAGACTCTTTCCCAGCACTGGGGACACTTAAAAGGGTTGAAGTGCAGGTAAGTCAATTCTATACACAAGATTCTTTTATTTCGGTCTTTCGACTATAAACTTTGTCTAGGGGTCGATACTCTGACAAGAAAATTAATTTGTTACAAAGAAAGGCCTTCTATAGGTACAGAGAAAGGCCGAAAAGATGTCTATAAAAGTCAGTTTAATTTTTCCTTGTAATTTATAACTGTAATAAAAAAATATTCAATACATTTTCAACGAGTCGGAACGGATTGATTATGTAAAGTTGTAGGCTGTGATTGATTTTAAAAGGATTTTTTGCGAATTAGCAATATAACCGGTTACAATTGAAAAGCGACCTATTTCGCTATTCTAACCAACTTAAAAAAGGAGGAGGTTTTATATTCAGATGTTGATGATAGTGTCCGTGTTTGACACTGGTGGGTCACACTTACTCTTAGTTTTTTATTTTATTTTTCTATTTGTGTTTTTATTTTCTCTTTCTATGTGTTTTTTATCATTTAATTTTGTGTGACCTGTCCCAAATATCTGTTTTCTTTCTTTCTTTTCTTTCTCTCTTTATATTGTTATGTTTGTTCAGGTATAACTCCGGCATATTATTTACTTTTCTTATTCTTAGAGAATCTTCGTTGCAACTCAAAGTTTGGAATGGTGCCCGATGAACGGCAATAGTGTGAGATCTAAATATAGACGGTTGAAACTAGCGTTTAAAGTATTTTAGAGGGTTCTGTCCAAATTTAAAAAAATCTAATAGAGATTTTTTTTGTAATGTACCTAAGGTACGTAACGGTTTCACATTTTTTTAACAAAGTAAATAGTTTATTTTCGCTTGTTTTGATTATAATACAGGCGAACTATCGGATTATAATACAGGTAGTACTCGAAGAAGTAGGCAGAGGTGAATATGTTCAGGGCCTGTAACTATTGCTATTCAATGGGACACTACCCAACTTCTAGATGCTATTAATACAGAGAATATAATATTAAAGTATGACTAAGATTTTTCTCAATAACTATGTTAGAAATTAGAAACTATAGTATTTCCTTAAAAGACTGAAACGTCGGGATATAAAATCTAAAATAAACCGCGATAAAATCCGTTACACAGTAGTTTTATTTCAATTAAAACTAGCTGCCGCCTGCGGCATTACCCGCGTGGCTTGCTTTGTGCTATTCCATACTACTTAAAGTTTATTTATATGCCAAATTTTATCCAAATTCGACTCATAGTTTTTGCATCAAAGACTAACAAACATACATCCATATCACAGATAATATAATACTACTAGCTGCCCCAGCGAACTTCGTACCGCGTATTACTAATGTAATACGTATGTATTTTTTAATGCCACATTATCTTAATATATAAAAATGAAACCCGTTTTCCATTGTCACGACATCACGCGTGAACGGCTGCACCGATTTCGCTAATTCTTTTTTTTTAAATATTCCTTTAAGTACGAGGATGGTTCTTACGCAGAGAAAAATTAAAAAAAAAAATAGAAAGCGAAGAAGTGCCGAAAACCGGGTTAGATACCTATTATTTATTATTGGTTATATTCGGTAGGTCTGAGACCCGGTAGATGGCACTGCTTTACCGGGCAGAACGACGTCTGCCGGGTCCACTAGTACAAAAATAAAAACGAAAAATTTCGTCCAAAAATTAAAAAAAAGGCAATTTAAGGGTGAATTACCCTTATCACTTAGGGGTATGAAAAATAGATAGTAGCCGAACCTCAGACCTACTGAATATGCATAAAAATTTCATAAGAATCGGTCAAGCCGTTTCGGAGGAGTATGGTAACTAACATTGTGACATGGAAATTTTATTTAATAGACTAGTAATCCATACAAACTGACGCATTTATTTATTTGGCAGTATTTTTCGTTCGACCCCTAATTTTGTTACTATTACGCAGTTTCATTATTTATTACCAAAGGCCGTGATAATTGAAGTATTAAAATATGTATACTACATATTTCCGTAAGCATTGAAATATTAAATAAACCATTAAACATTGTGCCTATGCTATGAATGTAGAAAGTATAGGTTTCACACCGTACTCAAGGCTAGTTCTGTCTATTAGCATGCAAGCGACCTCTAACGGAATGTCAGAGAAAATACGTAGGTATTGAGTGGAGTCCATACAAGCAGATTCCCATCGGCTTCCCTTTTGGAAATGGTCAATATCACACATACATGAAGGCTTTTGAAGGTTTTTTGACTAAAAATATCAAAATTATCAGACAACTTTAGGTAGGCGTGGATAATCGGGTAAGAAGACGGTATTTCAATAAAATAACTACAGCAAAATATCACTTCACCCCCATCTCTCGATAGCACAATCATGAATTCTACCAGTTAATTACCGATCGTTAAGATTACGTTGGATTAAATAGTAACGTTCACCGAGCACGTTATTGCATCTGCACTACCGGACGCCACAACGGTTCAACATGCAGTGTCAGCCATTCTAAGATGGCCGCTTCACCCGCGCTCGGTGTTCATTCGTTCGTTCATAATGACATTCTCGAGTGACAGGTGACTTCAAAGACGGACGCGATGACAGTATAAAATTACAGCCGATGCATTGAGAAGTAGATGTGCCAACATACTTAATAATATATTTTGTAACGCCTAAAAGTTTTGAATAGCAACAAAAATAAGTATAGCATTAAGTGTAAGAACGATCGGTGACGGTAGTGAAGAGATATTATTTGCATAAGTAAGAAATTTTTTGCTCCGACTTCCCTTTTTCAGACTTCAACCCTTCGCCGATGGTAGGTACCTACACATATTTTTAGGTATATATATTACTAGCTGCCCCAGCGAACTTCGTACCGCGTATTTTTCACCATATAGGAGTTAGTGATAGAAGGGTGAAAATTTAGGGTTGCTGTATTTTTTAATGCCACAAAATTCATACAAAAATGTCATTTATACAAAAATAAAAACAGAAAATGTCATAGTATTGTCTTAGATTTACGCGAATATCACACATTGAAATAAAACTACTTTTTAACGGATTTTATCGCGGTTTATTTTAGATTTTAGATCCCGACGTTTCAAAGTCTTTTCAGACTTCATGTTCACGGGTGGACTGAGATATTAAACAACTTAAATATTAATGTTTGAAGGTAGTCAGTAATAATTGTGATTAATATTTTTGGACGTCAAATATCTCAGTCCACCCGTGAACATGAAGTCTGAAAAGACTTTGAAACGTCGGGATCTAAAATCTAAAATAAACCGCGATAAAATCCGTTAAAAAGTAGTTTTATTTCAGAAAATTTCAATCAAAAATTAAAAAAAAATATTAAGGGTGAACAACCATTATCACCTAGGGGTATGAAAAATAGATAGTTGCTGAGTCTCAGACCTACTGAGATAAGAACCTTTCATAAGAATCGGTCAAGCCGTTTCGGAGGAGTACGGTAACAAACATGGAAATTTTAAATACTAGATAATAACTTGTGAACCTACTATGGATCTATGATCTGAAATAAATATTATTATAGAAATAAAACTACTTTTAACGGATTTTATCGCAGTTTATTTTAAATTTTAGATCCCGACGTTTCAGTCTTTTCAGACTTCATGTTCACGGGTGGACTGACGTCCAAAAATATTAATCACAATTATTACTGACTACCTCCAAACATTAATATTTAAGTTGCGTTCCGATTTAAGCAAACTGAGCTCACAGTGTCTTGAATTCCGAGTTGATTTTGGTTGGGTTTTGGTACAAGTAAATTAAGCACTGAGAATTAAGTAAATTAAGACAATACTTAATATTATTATTATTTAGTGGATAGTTACTCTTGTTTTTATTTTTTTTTTTTGTTTTTTTTTTCTCTTTCTATGTGTTTCTTTTTTTTAATAATTTAATTTTGTGTGTCCTGTCGTTGTCAAATAAATGGTTTTCTTTCTTTTTTTCTTTTTATAACACATTCATTCCAAATACGTAGCCATAGAACATTACATACATTAACTTAATTTATTTTATACATATTATAGTTAGTTATTTTGCTAGATTCAGTATAAAAAAACAAAGTATAGAAAGGAATGCGACCCAAGCCACTCGCCTTGGCTCGACACGAACAATGTCTCACAATGGTCACTGTATTGTAAAAATTATTGAATCGTATGTTCGATAAACGAGTAACTTTAAAATTTGTGTTTCTTACTCGCAGATTTGTATTCCGCCTTAAAAATATAAGGTCGCGGGTTCGATTCCCGGGCGTACCACACATCTTTGTGTGAATTGTTATCCTTTTAATTTAATGTCCCACTGATAGGCACGGGTGTTCTCTCAACTATCTTACGAGTTGAGAGATTTTAGGTTCTAATCCACACACGCTGGCTAAGTGTGAGATGGTGGATGTCACATGTCGTCAAATGATTAGTTCTTAGACATGCCGGTTTCCTCACGATGTTTTCCTTCGCCGATATTGAGCAGAGGAAATGAAACAATTCACACGAAGAGGTGTGGGCACGACCGGGATTCGAACCTGCGTCCTTATATTTTTGAAGAGCCTATAGCCTTCCTCAATAAATGGGCTGTCTGATAGTGCAAGACTATTTCAAATCGTACCAGTTATCCCTAAGATTATTCTTTAGCTTTATAATTATTATTTATTATAAAGGTAATATTATAATATTTTTATTATACTTACCTACCTTTATTAGACCTTAGTATATTTCCTATAAAATCTATACTAAAATTATTTAAGTATAGATTTTCTAGGAAATAAAGTAAGGTCTAACAACTCAGAATTAGCTTTCCCTAAAGGTCGGCAAGCGAAAGGCATAACTTCTACCTTGAGCCTACCTCATAGTTGAGTTATAAATTTACATTGTTGTTGTGGAGGCTATTGACATTATTATATGACCCAATATAGAATAGCCTTTAATTATAAACTCGTAAAGAGAATAGAAAAATATATTGTACAGTCGACTACAATAATAGGTAATTCAAAGGGACAGGGACCCAAGTAATTCAAAGTCGCTCAGCGAGCTATAACAGGGTTAGGGTGACAAATCAACATCGAGCTATGCTGCGCTGTAATGCGCTGTGCTGTTTGGTCCACTCGCTCGTCTAATATTTTAATGAAGATTCAAACAAACCATGCATACCATGGTTTGTTTGAATCCTCATTGCGCTGCGCTGTGTGAGGTTGCGCTCTGTTTAAAAACGCAGCAGTCTCGAGCGAGGCGCGCTACCCGCCGTGCTGAGCCGCGCTGTGCCGAACTATGCTGTGCTATGTTTTTGACGAGATAAACGACTACACTTCTGATTACTTTTATACTGAGTTAAGCAAAGCGCGGCACAGTTTGAGGTTGATTGTTAAAAAAACGTAGCTGAAGAAACACAGCACAGCACAGCACAGTATAGCGCAGCATTGCTTGATGTTAATTTGTCACCCTAATGCTCGGAGTCTCTCTGAAGGCTCCAATACGCAATAAAGTGATCCGACAGAGAAACAAAATAATTTAAGTATACGCAATAAACAGTCCTCTGCAGTTCGAAGTTAAAATGGATGCCACAATTTAAACAACAACATGAAGCTAATCCTTTTTCTCTGTAGACAGGCTGTGTTTTTCCACCGTACTGCCATCGGCAAAAAAAAATTACAAGATTCGATTGTCAAACGGCTAACGAGAAACACGTGTATTTGATTAGGAGACAATAAATCCGTTTAAAGCGTAACGATCTTCTATTATTTGCTGGGAAGTAGAGTTGATATTTCAATATGATCATGTTTCAACTTTCGTGAGTGTACTTGACCATAACCATAGATTGGTCAACCCTGATTACAGTCTCTGCGAGCGAAAATCGTTTGATAGTGTGATTATACGCCCACCAACTGTTATAAAATAAGTTTATTACAAAACGGTACACTGTTAAGCAACTATTTATAGAGGCAACTAACAATTTTAATTTCTATAATTAACCTAAATTGGCATTACAAATTGATATTATTACATACACAAAATACGCAATCTGCAATCAATGTCAAATAAAAAAAAAAACTTTACTAAATACCACGAGCCTATTCTTTTCGCGCCATTTTCCACAATTGTAATAGGCGCGAAAAAAAAATAGCTGAAAAAAAATGTAAGGTATCCATAGATCATACTAAATCTATGAGGGTAACTGATGAGGTCATTTGTCTATGTTCTAAAATAAAAGGACATCCCGTTCAGAGCATCTTGCCTTTGCTTTAGAAATACCTATAAATGATATATGTTTGTTAACCTGAAAACTGTTTGTCCCATACAAATAGGATATATCCTAAATCTATGGTTTGTTCCCATGGAGGTCAGGTTAGCCAACATATTTATGTTAGCAGAAACAGCTGTCAGATGCAAAAGATAAAGAGTATAAAAATTTATTACAAAACATAGAGTACCTAACCTCTTTTGACAGGTTATTTATCTCTTATTTATTAATTAACTGCCCAAACAACAAACCTGCTCCAAAATCGATTAAAATCCCCTAAATTACATAACCGATAACATCGATTTAGCGGAAGAATCGATTCTCAGCGTTGCTATCGATTAAGTAGGCCAAGTGCTTGACAAATCGGCCAATGAGACGGTTCGGACCGTTTTAGAAGGGCGACGACCATAGTGGTGTTCCATTACAAGTAGTGAATAACGGTCTAACTATAATTTAAATAATTAGTAACACAAAGAGCCCAACATATCTACAAATATAAGGTAACTTGTAACAGCTCGAAGACCTACTTGTTCATATCATACATCAAATTTATATGACAGGTATTCAATTTAATCGAAAATTAACTTCTGGGCCCCTAGACAAATGATTGACATAAGATTGTCACGTGACATTTCGCAGGTGAATGTCAATCGCACACTTTTTCATTTATTTTGATATAAGTAAGATATTATTGATTATTAAAAATATAAATATTATATTGTTGTTATTTAAGAATTATTCATTATTATTTATTTACGTTTTATTATTATTATTATTCTTTTTGTTTTATTTTTTCCATTATCGCTTCGCTGTGTTACTTTGCATATGGACCCATAAACAATTATCGAGTTGAAAAAGATTTTAACTTTACAATTTAAGTAACTTTTCAAAGAATAATCTAGATACCATAACGATGTATAATCCTCACATAACACACCTTTACACAATAAATACTGATAAACATTCCACAAAGACACAGAGCCAAGGTTGTTCATACCATCATCATTATATAGGATGATCAACAACTTTATCTAAATCTGTAGCCATCGCAAACTACTACAAACAAGATGTCGGCACGTTTTACTGTTCAATTATTTATTATACTGTAATTACTATACCGTCATCTATGATGTCATGATGAAGCAAGAGTCTTGAAAAAACTACCATTTATTAAATATTAAAAAAATCGAAAATCATTCGTAATCAAGAATATATTGGGAGCGTTCCTTAATAGACTATAGGCCGACCGTTTAACTCGCGTATCGCCTATCGCCAAGATTCTGACTCCTCAAGCTGCACAGACAGTGATGATGATTCAAGCGATATGGATATTAGTGACGAATAGTCTTACATTACTTTTATCTGTGGTTAAATAGTTCTTTAATTTAATTAATGTTTTATGACTTTGTACCTCAGATGGCGATACGCGAGTTAAAAGGTATTACTAGTATAAATGTCAATATGACAGACAAAGACATACGAATCATAAACCTATTTTAGTTGAGTTTTTATGACGTTTATCAGTACCAGTTATCTGATTTCCATAGTCCAATTTCTGCTTAGTTTGGGATCAGATTGTCCTATAGCAGAACCACTGTCAAAGATGGTGGACGCCAAATATTTTTAAAAAGTGAAAAAGTTCCACAGATTATTACACAGATTTATTGATGACATAAATGTAATTAGATAGATACAAAATATTCCATAACTTTAAAAAACAAAATTTATTAATGTTCATACTATTTATTCACTTTTATCTAAACTGTCCTTCCTTCCTTTTCGAAGCAAAGACGTTTAAAGTATACTTACACGTAATCTTAACATCACCGAAATATTTGGGTGACCTTTTTTGTAGCAGGTACCAGCTAATGGTACAGGTTCGATCTCATCGCGTGCTCGTTCGATATTTTAATGCTTTTGTTGTTTTTTATTCTGTTTTTTTCCGTCGGCCATCTTTGATAAGTGTAATGTTACGCGTGCTGGTATGCGCGGTTAGAAGATTTGACGTTCGTTTTTTAAATATTCTGAGGTTTTACTTCAAACATTTTGAAGTTTTGAGTTAGCTTTGTTTCTTTTGTAAATATTCTGAGTTATGTTTATAATCTGTACATTTTAATTTACTCTTTTAATCATTAATGTACTTTGAGTTATACGAGTAGAATAGTGATTTATCAATACTCTTTGGTTTGAGTCAGATTGAATTTTTGATGTTGTTTGTATCTACGGTTTTATTCCTGTACTGCCGGCCATTAGCTTTTTTTTAATCGGACCCCTATTATGCAGGTAATGTAATGACAGTAAAAATAAATTTTTCTTTACATACCGTAAAGGTCTTATTTATAAAAATCTTATAAAACTCTAGTTAAAATGGACTTTGTCCCTTTCTTACTAATGTAAATAATTATAAACCTATTTTAGCTATAATGAGCTTATAAGACGTTTAAATTACGAGGGTTAAATTTTACCGACGTTATAGCGTGGCTGAGGAAAAAGTCCTCCTTTTTTGGAAGTCGGTTAAAAACAGGAAAAAAAATTAATCTCTGACAATTAATTAATTCTGAGCTAAAAAAAATTTGGGTTATTTAATTTTTAGAGTTATTAATTAGGTATCTATGCAGAACAGAAATTATATTTATACCTACCAAACACGAGTATCAGGTATAATATAGCCTTTTTATAGAAATAGTGAAAGAGGGATGTCATTAATATGGCCATGGCCGTTTCGTTTCACGGACATTGAATGTATAAATACTGTATAACATTATGATAATTTCCATAACACTGCAGTCACGATTGATTCAAGATCACTACAACAGTGCGTTTGCATTTAAAAATGTTGAGAGCATAGTCTGTCTCTCTTTACTCATCCCTGTGTGATAAAGATGGAGTGTTTGCAACAAGTTTTGACATACAGACTTACGAAACCTTCGATTCGTTACACACAAATGTAAATTAAATGCAACAGATTTTTATGTAATTATAAACAAATCTTGTTCTAAATTCATGTTTATTTATTATCTGTGTTGTATAATTTGATGTTGAAAACACTAATTTGTAAATATCATAATCATAGAACGTTATTTTATTACTTGTCTTTCCATCTCAATAGAATAAAAAAAATATTTATAATTATCTAGGTGTAAAACGAAATGTATTTCAGAAAAGAAATTTTGAAAATCGAATATGTAGAATATAATTTTTACATTATTACCAAGGTAGTGTAAGGAGCGGTTCCGTGAGCAATAAAATCATAATATTCTAGAACATTAGCAGACGGCCATCTGGTCCCATACTAAGCAGAGCTTGTGTTGTGTAAACCAGATAACTGAACTATTTTTCTTTTGTAAATTCTTACATGAAATAGATAAATTTACATCATGATTCAAGACAAACAGACATCACACAATGTCTGTCTTGGGTTGGAATTCACAACCTGCAGCGTGAAAATCAATGAAGTGACCAACCTAGTAAGTAAGCTAATCGACTCGCTTCCATCGTTTGAGACCTAAACATAACGTGTCAAAATTGAGTTAAAACTTTGTATAATAAAACACCTTACAACTCATTTTTTTATTGCACTGTCTTTTTCAACATTGGCAGAATAACTGTCAAAGACGGAAGCCAAATATTTTTAAAAAGTGAAATGAAGTTGATCAATCTATGAGTAAAAAGAAAAGTTCTTCATTTGTAAGTTCACCAGTACCTAATTAATCTTTAAATCCCACATAATACGTATACAGCTTAATCGCATAATTAGATAAGCCGATACTGAGATAAGCTAGCATTTATAAACGCGGTCATATACTTAGTAGGTACCTACATTATTTTAAGTAGGGACTAGTATTCCGACCGCGGCTCCGCCCGCGCGTATGTCCACTGTATTTTTTTTTTGCAGTCGTAAACCAACTATCCCATGACCTTCCATGGTGTTTTTAATATTTAAGGATTTATTTTTAAAAAAGGAAATTCAATTTTTTTAAATTGAATTTTAAAGTGTATTAGGTACCTAGCTACTAAGTTTTAGCCGTCGGAATCCGGGACAAAAATTTCTAATTACTGGACTTAGAATAAGACGCAAAATTCCGGGACAATCCCGAGTTTCCCGGCCATCGGGCAAACCTAGGTGAAACCGAAGATAAATGTACCATAAAAAATCTTTGAGAACAAAATCGCAATTTCAAAAATGAACTGCTAACAAAATGTCACCCGTGCAACTTTTACCTGTGCAATTCACTTTAAAACCTGTATAATAACTTTATAAATAATGATGTGATGTGGTGAAATTCGCGACCTGTGTTAAGATTGTCAATGGAACAGGATCCAAGGGTCAAGAATCCAATGAAACTTTATAGAAAGTAAATACATGATGCACTAACTACACGTGCAATTGTTTTCACTTTGCCGCGTGAATCTTAATCAATTTTGCGTAAAAGTGATATTTGTGAAACCTATTGACAGTCTCAACTATTCATCCACTTGTTTCAAATCTTAATATACCTACATGAAAATGAAAATGTGCTTTATTTTCTTGACACGCGAGTCTACATGAAAATAGTCCAATTTCTTTTCCTACCGTGCAGTGAATGATTGGCAACTACTGAGAAACACTGCCAAAAAACTCAGTAGGATTTTTTCTTTTTTAAATGAAGTACTTATATGTATTACATTTTGTTTGTTCAGTGTGTTGAATTAGAGCGACTTAATTCCAAGCGTTATTATCCGTTACATAGTCTGAAATTTTATTTATCTATATCTAATAGGTATACAAAAAAGATACTGACTGGTTGACATATCATCGCACAGGTTCTTGCGAGATCTAAGAGTATACTAAGGAAGGAAGGAGGATTTTTTTTAACTTAACCCTTAAGGGGTGACAAGGAAACCACGCGGGCGAAGTCATGGGCGGAAGCTAGTATTGACTGAAATGGAAGTCGTCAAAACTTGTTGGGGTATCGGGAAGATAGTTATAGGCCGACCGTTTAACTCGCGTATCGCCATCTAAGGTACAAAGTCATAACATCTAAAATCAAATAAATCTCATAAAGAACTATTTGACCACAGATAAAAGTAATGTAAGACTATTCGTCACTAATATCCATATCGCTTGAATCATCATCACTGTCTGTGCAGCTTGAGGAGTCAGAATCTTGGCGATAGGCGATACGCGAGTTCGGTCTATCTATAGTTAGAGGCGAATATTTGTTTTCTCTTTACCACCACTGGAAAAACGTTTCAGTAACATCTACATATCTAAATATTCATATAACAATAACAATTCAAGCATAAAGCGTTAGATAATGTTTGTTAATTTCCTCCATCTACTATAATAGTTACGTTAAATATACTTTTTCTTCCGGTATTAGTTAGATTGGTAATTCATTCGTGATCATTGATTGAAAGTGAAATTATTTGTAACTATAATTGTTCATATATGTTGACGAACTTAGTATATTATATTAATATATCTTGTTTTAGTAGTATGCAAGTATGATTGTTATAAAGTTCTAGATTAGAGCGTGGTATTGGAATAAGAAGTAGCCTATGTGCTATTTCAGACTGTAATCTATCTCTATGCCAAATTTTATCCAAATATGTCGTGTTTTTAGTTTTGCGTGAAAGAATAAAATCATCCATAAATCCCATACAAAGTTTTATAATATTAGTAAGATCAATGGCAGAATCTGCGGCTCATCTGCCCACAAACTGCTATGAAGTTTAGCAGAAGTAAAAAAAAGTAAGATTTAAAGATAGTTCCAAAGAGCATATAAACGCTGATACCTAGTGCTGCGAATAAACTTGTTATTTATTTATTTATAAGTAGTCGTTTAGAAAGGGTTTTACGTTTGGAGGGGCTTGCGGAGTTGATTAGAATAATATTAAGTCATTGGCATTGTTCGGACTATTTAGTAGATGGTTTATGTGGAGTTTGCACAAAATCGGTTAAGCGGTTCTTTATTTATCACATTATTTGTAAATTGTTGAGTGGGCTGAAGCTACCCGGGCGAAGCTGGGGCGGGCCGCTAGTAATACCATAAATAAAGTTAACACGATAGCTGTCAAAACACCCGCCAAAATGCAACACCTGAGCTACGTCAGGAAATGAAAGTCTTTCGTTTAAAAATTATTTGTTGACGGTTGGTTAGCTTTCACGAGTACTTCACACGTTTTGAAATGTAAAAGCACAAGTATTTATAGTCTTAGTGATATAATAATTAGCGTGTGAACATTTTTAACTGACTTCCGAAATCGGAGTACCTATCTAATATATAAAATTCTCGTGTCACGGTGTGCGTAATCGAACTCCTCCGAAACGGCTCGACCGATTCTTATGAATTTTTTTATGCATATTCAGTAGGTCTGAGAATCGGCCAACATCTATTTTTCATCCCCCTAAGTGAACATTTTTTTTAATAAATACGCGGTACGAAGTTCGCTGGCGCAGCTAGTAATCTTATATGAAAAACATCACAGATTGGTCAACGTGTATTCGTTGCAAGTGAGACGCGAACTTATTTTTCCAATAACTTTTAGGTGTTGTTTTTATACAAGAAGAATAAAACGACTTTAATAATTATTTAAAAAAAAATACCAAAATATTTTTTAACAAAAATATAAAACCGACTACAGAAACTAAAAAACAGCAAAAATATATTTCCTTAGCATAAAATAATTCGTTTTTTGATTTAGTTGATCGGAATTGATTTTATAAGTATTTTATACTAGCTGTCCGACTGCGGCTCCGCCCGTAGTTCGGTTATTGTGCTAAACCACTAACCTCTTTTTGCGCTGTTGGATAAAAACTATCCTATGTCCTTCCCTTGGTCTCAAACTATCTCCATACTATATTTAATTCAAATCAGTTCAGTAGATTTGACGTAAAAGCGCGACAAACAGTTAGTAAGAGTTACTTTCGCATTTATTAGTACGGTTAAGTAAGTATTGAGCAGCGGTGCACGGTGGCATGGGCCTCGCCATAGAATTATAAGGTCGCGGGTTCGATTCCCAGTCGTACCCACACGTCTTTGAGTGAATTCGTTCATCTCCAGCTCAATATCGGCGAAGGAAAACATCGTGAGGAAACCGGTATGTCTAAGATCTAACCATTCTAGGACATGTAACATCCACCAATCCTCACTTGACGTGTGTGGATTTAGGCCCAAACTCTCTCAACTCATAAGATAGTTGAGAGAAGACCCTGCCTAGCAGTGGGACACTAAAAAGGGGTGAAGTGAAGTATTGGACCTCATCAAATAGGAATAAAATAATTATATTATTGTTACTCTGTGCAAAAATAATACCATCCCTTCGTACTTAATCTATACTAATATTATAAAGCTAAGAGTTTGTTTGTTTAATATCAGGGCACTGGTCCGATTTCAAAATTCTTGCACTATGAGATAACCCGTTTATTAAGGAAAGCTATTGGTTACTTTTCATCCCACTGCTGGCATGTACTTCACGCATAGCCGCGGCGGAAAGCTAGTAAAAAATAAACAGCTCACAATCACGAAACAATTTTATGTTCAATCTTCCATTATAATTACAAGTTATTTCATTAACAAGTATCAAATTGATGCAGACAGCGCAATAACAGGTGTGCAGAGAAAGTGAATGACCAGAGAGGCGTTACATTATCAATAACTTCTAGTTATCTTGAGTTTACTCGAATAAAACGTATACTAGACACCAGTGACGAAGGGTCCATACAAGTCGATTCCAACCGGCTTCCCTTTAGGAATTGATTAAAATATCGTTTGCTTCATTAAAGTTATGTAACGCCTAAGAGTTTTAAATAGCATCAAAAATAAGTACCTCTAATATGAAGGTGGTGGTCGCCAGAGAAACATCGGTGACGGTATTGAAGAGATATTATTTTTTTGAGTAAGAACTTTTTGCTCCGGCTTCCCATTTTCAGATTTCCACCCTTCGCCACTGCTGAACACTCGCCCGGACTCAGAAGGCGTAGCAGTTTTTTTTTATCTTAAAATAGGCTTGCGCTTGACCACAACTTGCCTGATGTGAAGCAATGATGCAGTCTACGATGGAACGCGCTTACCCAGTAAATACCGATTCACTCGTGACTTGAAGACCGGCAGATTGTAGCTATCGGGAAACATAGATGCCGGCAGCGAGTTACACAATTTGGCAGTTCGCACAATGAAAGTGGAAGCAAAGCGCTTTGAGCGTACCCGTGGAATTTCCACCATATAACGGTGACGCATAACTCTACTTGTCTAATGAAAGAACGGGAATAGGGGGAATAAGATTGTGTAATTCCAACGCACACTCTCCGAAGTGTATCCGGTAAAAGACCGAAAGACTAGCAACTATGCGGCGATGCTCGAGGCTTTGCTTTGAATTTAACACACAAACCTTGGCAAAAACTGGGTGACTACCAACTATGTATCTCTAAAAAGTTGCAGCCAGCGGTCTTATACAAGCTAATTGAAGGATGCGGTGCGGGTGAATAAGCTCCTGGTTATATATAACTCCGTCATGTCCGGGACACCTTATCTGTCTTTGATTCCGAAAGACAATTGAATATGACTTATCTAACATATAAAATTCTCGTGTCACATATAGTTACCATGCTCCTTCGAAACAGCTTGACCGATTTTGATGAAATTTTATATGCATATTCAGTAAATATGAGAATCGGCTACTATTTTTTTTATACCCCTAAGTGATAAGGGTTATCCACACCTAACGATTTTTTTTTTGTTTTGGGGCAATTATTTTTTTAATTTTTTTATAATGTGGCATTAAAAAATACATACAATCCAAAATTTTCACCCTTCCATCATCAACCCCTATTTTTTAATAGCAATATTAGTAATTTAACATATTTATGGAAGGTATAAAAAGTGAGAAATACGCGGTACGAAATTCGCCGGGGCAGCTAGTTATTATTATAATTGTTAACCGACCTTAAAAAGAAGGACATTCTCAATTGGAATGTGTGTTGAGTTATGTTTGTTTCATATATCTTTAATGTACACACGGCTACACATCAAGGTATACATTTCTAGTATAAGCTGATCTCGCATTGTATAGGATTTTCTTACAACAAGAGATCAGCTTATACTGGAAATTTTAGCTTATTATATTTTTGTTTGAAAGCTGGTGTTTCTCTAGTAGTCTCATTCAAATTTTATCCAGATCTTGACTCCGACCCTGATTTAGGCATGTATCTCTAATAGACATACATATAGGCCGGTGGCGTGGTCGGTAATCTACTTGCTTTTCCCGCCGCAGTTTGTGGGTTCGATTCCCACGCGAGACAAACATTTGTTTAAATATGTCTGTTTGTATTGTGTCTGGGTGTAATTATCTATATTTAAGTATGTATTTACAAAAGAAAAGTATTTTATGTAGTATACTACCAGTTATCTGGTTCTGGTTTCCATAGTACAAGCTCTGCTTAGTTTGGGATCAGATGACCGTGTGTTATGGAAACCAGATAACTGGTATATACTATACTGAAACTACTTTTCTTTTGTAAATATACGTAGAATAGATAATTCACCCAGACTCGAGACCAACAGACATGTTCATCACACAAACGTCAGTCTCGTGTGGGAATCGAACCCACGACCTGCGGCGTGAAAAGCAAGTATCTTACTAACCACGCCACGCCGTCTTAAGTAACTTTAGTTCTATAACGGACCACATTTCATGCTCAGTATAAATTACCCTTAGTTCACACAGGTGAAAGTACGCCTTTTATGTCCATCTGAATCACGCCTAAGGCTTTTCTCATTTAAGCTTTCGTTAAATCACTTTTAATATGCGTCAGAGTGAAAATAGTGTGTGCTAATCTTAACGTTGATTATAGTTAATTATAATTACGTGCATTAAGGATTTGCTATCAATAGGAGTGTAATAAAAGGGAAAGTCCTACAGCGATGGATAAATTACCACTAAGTATGAAGAGAGCAGCGGAGTGGTGGCGCATGCCGGTTTCCTCACGATGTTTTCCTTCACCGATATTGAGCAGCGGAGATGAAACAATTCACACAAAGATGTGTGGGCACGACCAGGATTCGAACCCGCGACCTTATTTTTCTAAGGCGAGGCCCGTACCGCTGCTCCACCGTTACTATAACCTGCTTATACCTATGTTTAGACAACCAAATTGATGACCTCCACATTTTTGAAGTCGGTTTAATGAATCCAAAACTTTTTAGGTGTGTACAAGCCTTTTTACACGTGCCTCTATCTATCCTGACTCAGAAGGGTAGTACTGACAAGACTTAAGATGTATTTAGTCCTAATATCTCTCTCCCTTTCACTCTATTTCTCTCTCTAACAATAAAGAGAGCACCTAATCAAGATTCCCAGACTAGTTTCACTCTAGATCACATGGAAATGAAACAAATTGCAGCTCTTAAAGCGTTGTACTTCAACTAATGACACAATGAGGCTGTTTGACGGTCTAGATATATACATGAACGCTGTATTTGTTAGAAATATCTTTGTTAAAGTTAAAACCAATCAGTAAACGTATATGAAGACTTTTGAAAGGTTTAAGACTAAAAATATCAGGATTAGCAGACAACTTTAGGTAGGCGTAAATAATTGGGTAAGAAGACGGTAAGTATTTCAATAAAATAACTACGGCAAATATCACTTCACCCCAATCTCTCGATAGCACAATCATTAATTCTACCAGTTAATTCCAGATCGTTAAAATTACGTTGGATTAAATCGTAACGTTCACCGAGCACGTTATTGCATCTGCACTTCCCGACGACACAACGGTCCAACACACAGTGTTAGCCATTCTAAGATGGCCGCTTCACCCGTGCTCGGTGTTCCTTCGTTCGTTCATAATGACATTTTCGAGTGACATCTGACTTCAAAGACGGACGCGATGGCAGTATAAAATGACAGCTGATGCATTGAGAAGTAGATGTGCCAACATATACATTTATCTTTTAAAGCTTGTAAATAACAGCTGTAAAATTATTACCTTTTAGACACACTCACCAATCAGTAGGCTAATTCACTTACTTAATTTCTTGATGCGCCGATCAACTTGCGGTGCGATCAAGTCTATGTCTTAGTGCAAAATGTCTCGTAAAACTCGTAATTGTCATTTAAATAACCTATACGGTAAAGCGCTCGCGTGACGCGAACTTGAAACGAGCGTATCAGACAGCGGTTGTCAAGATTACGAGAATACGAAAAGGGCTGTTTTGATCGAATTGTTAGTGATAGGATTGTTACTCGAAGACAAATGAGACATTTAGGTTTCTTGATTAGGCGGTCTCTTGATTGTTAAAGAGAGAGGAAAGAGTGAAAGAGAGCGGGAGTAATATTTAAAATATCGCCACTGCTGCTTTTGTAAGTCAGGATAGACAGTGTCACGTGTAAATAGGCTTTTACACCTTAACTGTTTTAGATTCTAAGCAATAATCACAATACCTATAATAATCTTTGCCTGCCTACAACACCAAATACCTACAGGCGTGAGAGAACCATTTGTTTTATCGGTGACTGCAGAATTGAGATTTCCAATATGGCTGCCGCGAATCTTGTTTGGCGACCTTTGTAAGCATTCCTTTTTGATACAGTCATAATCATTTATGTTTGGCTTGAATTTACATACGAGAATTTGATTATATTACCTACATATTTAATTAAATGTGAGTAGAGATGATTATAATTTAGCCTTGAATTTTAAATAAGATGCAATGTAAAAAATGTTTAATGTCTAATTACGTATGTTGTTAACTTCCTAATTAACAATATATGTCGTTGGAAGTTTTAATCAGTTTTATTTTCTTAGAAAATTCAAAAATGGTATTGAGCGCGTTCCCCTCTGCCGAAGTACCTTCATGAACAGTTTATGTGCATAAACTGATTATGTTTTGTGTTTGTGTGTAGTTTTTATTAACATGTGCATTTGTAAAGGCACTTTAACTGTTACATGTGTGCTGTCCGTGGTTACCTCGCCTCCCCAAAAATTGTCAGAAACAATTAGTTCTAGAAGTTGCGTATAACACTTCCCATGTTAAATGCTCTAAATTTGTGTCTCACTAGACTCAGCGTATTTTTCACAAATGTACGTCACCATTAACACATGACAAGAAAGAGTTATAATTTGAAGTGTTTTCTGTTTGCTTTAGAAGAGACTTACCCTGCATGCGACCTAAATTTAACATTTGGTCTTTAGAAGTTGACGGGCACTTACATCCAGGAACACAACTAAAAGTAATAATAATATTCTTCTGGGACATTTACACTCACGGTCATCTGATCCCATAATAAGAAGACCTTGTGTTATGGAAACCAGATAACTGGTATATACTATACATTTATACTACTTTTCTTTTGTAAATATAATATACTTGTAATAGATAATTACACCAAGACAAACAGACATATACATGCACACAAATGTATGTCTCAGGTGTTAATCGAATCCACGAACCCACGTTCTGCGGCGTGTTAAACCAGTAGGCTAATTCACGTAATTAAATAATTTCAGTTGCAGTGCAGTTGCAGTTAAGTTTTGATCAAAACAGCCGTTTTAGTATTCTCGTAATTTTGACAACCGCTGTCAGATACACTCGCATCAAGTTCGCGTCACGCGAGCGCTTTAGATTAAATGTGATAGCTAAACAATTACAAAAATAACAATTTGCACTAAGACGTAAACTTAATTGCAACTGCACCGCAACTCGATCGGCGCATCAAGAAATTACTTCAATTAGCCCACAGTATCTTACCCACCACGCCACACCGGGTTATCAAAGTTATTATACTGTGTTTTTTTTATACTGCGACAGGCTGGCGCTTGACTAAAACTTGCCTGATGTTAAACAATGATGTAGTCTACGATGGAACGCGCCCGCCTAGTTTACTGATTCACTCGTGATTACGAATGATTATCGGTGAGAAGGTGGCAGTGGAATGAGCCTCCATATGGTTAGAACCTTATAGAAGCACCAATTGTGACCCACCCTCACTCCATGGTGTCACCAGACATCGCACCGGAACACGGCAAGGCGGTGCGGTTTTGTCTGGTGGTTGGTCACTAACCACGGCCGAAGCCTACCACCAGTTGATTGTCACTTGATTTGCACCACCCGAGGACCACGTGTGGGGATTCAATTAATGGTGCGCTGTACTGTGTGTAATAAATAAATTGCAAATACAATTAAGTCTAATCATCATCATCAGCCTATTTTAGTCCACTGCTGGACATAGGGCTCTCCTAAAGCACGCCACAGAGCACGATCCGCGGTTTTTCTCATCTAGTTCTTACCGGCCGCCCTGCTGAGATCGCGCGTTTGCCAATTCGTGGTCTCCACTCAAGAACAATAATAATTATTATTTAGTCTAATAATATTATTTAATTCTAGTAATAAAAAATTGTTATACCATAAAACTTCGGAACAACACGTGGCTCATATAGTTAGCAATCAATTGGAAAGCGGTAGTTATGTAATACTTTCCAACTCTTTGTTACTTAGTTAACTATTACGTGCCGACAGGTTACTAGTTCGTTTGGGTATTATTCTGAGCGTCTCAAAATATTGACTGTGTAAAGAAATTCCACTGCCACCTTCTCACCGAAAATCATACGTAATCACGAGTGATTCGGGAATATTGGGACAATTTATTGCTTAACAATAAACACAAATGGTGATTTCTTTTGTTTTTCAATGATATCCGCCATTTTTTCGACATTTGACTATTATAGACAAATGTCTAATGCGCGCAAATGTCGAAAAAATGGCGGATGTCATTGAAAAACAAAAGATATCGCCTTTTGTGTTTGACAAATGTCTATTAGGGATAAATGTGGAAATTGGCGGGCCGGTGGCGTGGTCGGTAAGTTACTTGCTTTTCACGTCGCAGGTCATGGGTTCGATTCCGACCCAAGTTGGACATTTGTGTGATGAACACGTCTGTTTGTCCTGAATCTGGGTGTAATCTATATTTAAGTATATATTTACAAAAGAAAAGTATTTGATGTAGTATATTACCAGTTATCTGGTTTACATAGTACAAGGTGTGCTTAGTTTGGGATCAGATGGCCATGTGTGTAAAAAAAATATCTAATGCACGACAATCAGGGCTCAGGCGAGTTGAAGTGAAGAACAAGCTTAGCTATAATAATAATAATAATAATAATCATTTATTTCGGACACTTGATCCATATTATTTTACAATATTAATGAAAACATAAAAGTACATTAAATTAAATTATGGTATTAAAAAAAAAAGAATATAAAAGCTATCTAAATATTTAAAATAAGAAACTGACTGACTGACATATCATATACTGGGTCTGGAGACTCCAATTTGGTTTGGTAGGTTTTGGTCTAGGGCTGCGGAAAGAAAGGAACTCAGTGCAGCAGGGACGAAGTGGTGAAAAAAAAGTATCATTCCTTTAGTTAGCTACTCGATACATCTTGTTTTCCACTTAAATAGACATGTGCAGGTTGGTGGATATCACCTGTCCTGGAATGGAAGTAACAATCTAACTTTCCAAACTTTTTTGGCAAATTTGTGCTGGATTCAAGACAGTTTAGGTGTCCCGGGACTTGGCCGGGTTCGAATCCCGAGTCTTCACGGCGCTGCTGCTGTCTATCCTACCTTACAGAAGTAGCAGTGGGTGGCAGTGGTGGGTTAAGTGGTGGGTTAAGGGCATGGGGCCCTAGATTAGTTAGTTCTTAGACGTACCGGTTTCCTCACTAGGTTTTCCTTTGCCGATGACCACCAAAATTGTGAATTTTTCGTATTATGTGACAGTGCTGAAACTAGTTTGCTAAATGAAAGCGCACATCAGAATGTTACTACAAATAGGCGCGCGCGTCACTTTCCAACTGACCGATTGAATCGCCTGACTACAAATCTATCATTTTACTCGCAATTGATAATTACTTACTATCGGCTGTCAAACAGTGCAATTTTTTTTTAATCGGACAAGTAGTCCCTTAGATTAGCTCGTTTAACCAAACAAACTCTTCAGCTTCATAATATTTTTATGTGTTCATAGTTTGTCGCAATCAGAATTTTTACTGTTCAGTGTATCACTTCAACCCTTTATAGTGTTCCACTGCTGGGCACGGGTTTTCTCTCAATTATCTTATGAGTTGAGAGAGTTTAGGCCTTAATCTACACACGCTGGCCAAGTGCGGGTTGGTGGATGTCACATGTCCTCGAATGATTAGTTCTTAGACATGCCGGTTTCCTTCCGATGTTTTTCTTCACCAATATTGAGTAGCGGAGATGAAACAATTCACACAAAGATGTGTGGGCACGACCAGGATTCGAACCCGCGACCTTCTAAGGCGAGGCCCTGAAGTCTTATATTGTCGGAATCAGAATTTTTATTTATCAGTGTATACATTGTCGGGATCAGAATTTTTACTATTCGGTGTATACATTGTCGGAATCAGAATTTTTACTGTTCAGGGTACATTGTCGAAAACAGATTTTTTTACTAGATTAAGTTAGGCATTAGTTAGTTTAATTAGTTCTTTATTTAGGGGAATATTGAGATTTTTTATGAAATAAGGTCAATTTTCTTGTTTATTTTATGTGTATCTTTCTGTTATAAATAAATTTTAATGTAGTTTTGCTTATCAGTATAGATGTACTTATGCACGCACGTTGATGTCTTTTGTTCTATAAACATACTAAACCTATTTCACTTAAAATTTAAGGTAATTTTAACTGCATCTTTTCGACTTAATTAAACCACTTATCTAAAATTATCTACCTTCAAATAAAATTATTCTTTCAAAATACTATACAAATTAAATGTTTATCTAGAAATACCGTTCAGAATCAATTCTACGCTAATCAAAGTGTATTTACCGCTAAAACACAGCTGTTTATAAATGAATGGTAGGACCTACTTGTACAAATTGTAATTAATACTTCACACAATTGATTCGAACGGGAATAGAACCGCTAACATTCGGTCCCAAGAATAGCTAGAAACGTTAGAATTGTTTGTTTTTATAAGATTGTCATACACTTCGCCATGTCAATGCAAATGTGTGTTTTCGTCTGTATGTTACACTTCGACGCCTAAGTCACTGATCTAATTAGAATGTTTAGCGCAAAAATAGATTAAAAAAAACACAATTTGGTATGGTTTATATGGCCAAGAATATTTTAGTAAGCTAACAATAAATTCCACCTGCTATTTGTCTCCAATCCAGTATATACTTATGCCAATTTTCATCTATAGGCCGACCGTTTAACTCGCGTATCGCCTATCGCCAAGATTCTGACTCCTTAAGCTGCACAGACAGTGATGATGATTCAAGCGATATGGATATTAGTGACGAATAGTCTTACATTACTTTTATCTGTGGTTAAATAGTTCTCGAGATTTAATTAATGTGACTTTGTACCTCAGATGGCGATACGCGAGTTAAACGGTCTATCTATAGTTATGTTGAGGCCTGTCGTGTATTAGGCGTAATTTCCACCTTCAGTATGCTACTAAGATTTATCTTGTAAATTAGTTCTACTTAGCTTGGGATCAGATGACCTTGTGTGTCATGGGTTATGTTTGCCACTGAAGCTACAGGTTATATAACTGAAGCTAAGAGGTATTTTTTTATCGACGACCAACCCAATCGGTCGGAATATCATTTATTGGTTCACCAGATTTTTTCAGTGAGCTGTACGAGGACGTCGATCCGATTAAGTACGTAACTGCCTTGAGGGCTTCCCATGTGGGAACGACCCTCGGCTCAGGACGTTCCTGGACATCTCTAGATTTAGAGGATCGGGCAGCTGACAAGGACCGGTACTGACAGGGACCGTAATCGTCTGCCGGGGTGGGCTGTGGGACGCAGCGTGGGCGATATCTTGGCATGTGTTGTGTATTGTCTGCTGGTGGTGTGTCTACCTACTCTAGCTTTAGTAGCTGATCTAAGTTCGCGGTCGCGGGCGCTTTCCAAGGTATCACATCGGCAGGGTAGACAGCTAGAGATATTGACGGGCTGGTGGCGTGGTCGGTAAGATACTTGCTTTTCACGCCGCAGGTCGTGGGATTGATTCCCACCCAAGTCAGACATATGTGTGATGAACAAACCGACGTGTGTAATTATCTATATTTAGGTATGTATTTACAAAAGAAAATATATTATATTTATGTAGTATATTCCCAGTTATCTGGTTTCCATAGTACAAACTATGTTTAGTTTGGTATCAGATGGCCGTGTGTGTTAATGTCCCACTATATTATTATTATATATAGTTATATACAATTAAACAAGTCTGTAATAGTAACTGAAGTATCTGAGACGAGGCGACCCATTTTTTGCTTGGCTGCCATCGCTTTACAGAACAATTAACACGTATTATACTTTTTATATAATTAGTATGAAATTATCTCATAACGGTTTGCTAATTACTGTGATACATACATAACACCTGTACTTCTCTGAAGAGGTAAGCAAAAGTAAGTGGCCCCTGATGTACTCTCAGAGGTTGAGGGGCTTGACCAGGACTAATATGAGACTGTTGCACTAACTGCAGAAACACCTGTTTAAAATAGGGCTAGCAGAAAGTCCCACTTGCCTAGCTTGTGGAGACGCTGATGAAACCATGGAGCATGTACTGTGCGAGTGCGATTCGCTGACGCGAAACCGCATGATTGCATAAGGAATGGACCGCCCTACTCCTGGATGAATACAGTCTCATATGTCCCCGACAATTAGCAGAGGTCGTGGACAAGTTGTGCAGAGGAAGAATACCTGAGGCTTCATAGTATCAAGGGGAGGCACAAAAGATCCAGCTGAGTCGAAGTGCTCTGGGTCTTCACGTCAACCCTTTTAGTGTCCCACTCAAATCAAAATCAAAATCTCACGAGGGCACGAGTCTCCTCTTAACTATCTTACAAGTTGAGAGGGCTTAGGCCTTAATCCACACCCGCTGGCCAAGTGCAGGTTGGTGGATGTCACATGTCCTCGAATGGTTAGTTCTTAGACATGCCGATATTTTCTTTCACCGATATTGAGCAGCGGAGATGAAAGTAAATATAATTGTCTGTTTCAAGTTACTGTAGAGTTTGATGCAGTGGCCGGCAAATAACATGACCTTCGACCTTGACTTTTATTGACGATTTTTATCGGACCGGTGGGGCCCTGATCAAATGAATGATGCAAATGCAAGTATACCATGTTGCCTACATACTTTCTTACTGTCAGTCAGTGGCCAACGGTGCTGCCAGTTTTTTTTTTATTCTTCGATGGGCTTGCGGTTGACTACAACTTGCCTGATGTTAAGCAAGATGTAGTCCATCATGGAACGTGCCAGCCTAGTCGATTCACTCGTGATTACGATTGATTTTCGTTTTTTTTATACTAAAATAGGCTTGCGGTTGACCACAACTTGCTTAATGTGAAGCAATGATGCAGTCTTCCGTGAGAAGGTGGCCAATGGAAGAGCAACAATTCCCACCCACCCTCTCTGCATAGTGTGACCAGACATTGCACCGGAACACGGCAAGGCCGCTTGGCGGTGCGGCTTTGTCTGGTGGGTGGTCACTAACAACGGCCGAAGCCTACCACCAGTTGATTGTCACCTGATTTGCACCACCCGAGGACCACGTGTGAGGATTCAATTAAAGTTGTACACCCACGGACGAAAGTGACTCAGCCACCAATAAAAACGAAAAAAAAAGAAAGATTGAATAAAAGGGTGAACTATCTAAATGTTATTTGGTAAAGGATATAAAATTACTTAATTGTTAACACATAATTAACATCAAACGTTGCAACAATAACTGTTATAATAATAATTCTATAATTAAAACACATCTAACTTGTACTTGACACAGAAAAATATCATTAATTTACATTTTTACCGTTATGTATTAAAATAATTATATAGCCTACTCAAACTGCCTCAGTGGTCTAGTGAGGTTTGTTCGCTTAGTAACCGCGGTTTGGAATCTCAGGTCGAGCAAAAATATAACCCACCATCGCAATCCCGCTACTGTAACTCCTGTAAGCCAAGATCAACAGCGGCGCAGTGATAAGACTCGGAATTCTAACCCGGTCAAGTCCCGGAACACCTAAACTGTCTCGAATCTCGCACGAATTTAATCGAAAGAATGGAAATGAAAATGAAATAATAATAATTGAATGTTAGATTGTTATATTTCTGATATAGGTACACACGGCTACATCAAGTTATAATTTTCCAGTATAATCTGATCTCACATTCTATAGGATTTCCGTACAACGCGAGGTCAGCTTATACTGGATTATTGTAGCTTGATGTGTAGCCCTGTGTACTAAGAAAATCTTTAACATTTGTTGAATTTGTCGAAATTTAAAATTATCTATGAATTAAGGAATTCATAACAGTGTAGAAATATTTGAAATAACTGACTACCTTCAAACATTAATATTTAAGTTAATTTAATTAATTAATTTATTTATTTATTTAATTTTTTTTAATTTACTTGTACCAAAACCCAAGCAAAATCAACTCAGAATTCAAGACACTGTGAGCTCAGTTTGCTTAAATCGGAACGCAACTTAAATATTAATGTTTGAAGGTAGTCAGTAATAATTGTGATTAATATTTTTGGACGTCAAATATCTCAGTCCACCCGTGAACATGAAGTCTGAAAATACTTTGAAACGTTGGGATCTAAAATCTAAAATAAACCGCGATAAAATCCGTTAAAAAGTAGTTTTATTTCAATGTGTGATATTCGCGTAAATCTAAGACAATACCAGTGTAGAAATATTGTTTAAAAGTAATTTTTTTAACCTGGCTTTGAATAAATTAGTGGGTAACTCTTTTATGTTTTGGGGTATTTTGTTATTTAATTAAACAATTGGTCATACATGCACCGCGGTTGTGAGTGCTGCGCACCTCTCCCTTTTGAAGGACATTACTGAAGAGATCAGCGAATGTCCTCCTAGGGCGTCCTCTCTCAGCTTTTACACTCACCTCCGCCGTGTACCTTTCATCAATTGTCTATCATCTATCCTCTCCACATGACCAAACCACCTAAGCATCCTGATTTATCTTAAGCCGGTATGACATTTCTTGAAAGAGTCTTTATTGTTTCGTAGGTTACGTAAAGCTATCGGTCCTGACTGTAGACGCCTAACGTTGTATTTATAACTAGCGGACCCGGCAGACGTCGTTCTGCCCGGTAAAGCAGTGCCATCTATCGGGTCTCAGACCTACCGAATATAACCAATAATAAATAATAGGTATCTAACCCGGTTTTCGGCACTTTTTCGCTTTCTAAATTTTCATTTTTTTTAATTTTTCTCTGCGTTAGAACCATCCTCGTACCTAAAGGAATATTTAAAAAAAGAATTAGCGAAATCGGTCCAGCCGTTCACACGTGATGTCGTGACAACGGAAAACGGGTTTCATTTTTATATATATAGATACTTTGACTAAATACTTTGGTAGGTGCCTAATTCAAGTAGGTGTACATATAAAAACTAACTAACATTCAATGACAAAACAAAATGAGGATGTTAAAAAACTTAATTAGCAGATGTCTCGACGTTCCGCCATCATAACATTAGCAAGTACTTGCGAATAATTTAGCCAACTGTATTTAACAAGTTCCTACGTATTTATAACACAATAACAAAAATATCACATACAGGAAAAATTTTAACCACAGTGATTTTTTTGTAGATCTAACACATTTTCGTTAATTTTTATTTTTTTATTAGACATAAAAGCTATTTGTGGACGTTCTATATAAAATAATATTAATAAAAAGGCCCGGCGTAAAATTAGTCATGTAAAAGTTGAGGCGTCTTTACAAAAGCTACACATAAACACAAAACATGAACAGTTTATGCATATAAACTGTTCATGTACCTCGGTAGAAGGGAACGCGCGCAATATCAGTTCCCTGTTAAATCTTCTAAGGTGCCTCCGGTACGTACTCACAGCAATAACTGTACCCTTAGTAAGAGATGTCGATACGAAAAAAGTTTTCGAAAACTATCAGTAAAATGTCAAGATTATAAGTTAAAATGCACTTAAATCTACAAAACATTTTACCTATTCTGTTGCCAATCCATTTTATTCTATTTCTAGCAATTCATTAATCTTGTGAACTAATGTTTTGAACAACAGAAATGAATTTGCAATCGCATTTTGACAAGTTCAATATAGTATTTGAAAACTGTTTTTCGTTATGTTGGCGCCTTGGCCGCAACCTTGGCGCCTGGTATCACACTGTGGGAATATGGACATTGCTGAAAACCAGTGCTGTGGGTCGCCTCTAGTAGGTACTCACAGCGTTTACTGAGCAATGTCCATGTTTGACACTGGTGGGTCACACTTACTCTTTTCATTTTTTTTATGTTCTTTTCTCTCTTTCTATGTGTTTTTTATCATTTGATTTTGTGTGTCTTGTCTTTGTCAAATAAATGATTTTTTTTTGTTTTTCTTAATGTTAAACTCTTACTACCCTTAGTAAATTCGTACTGACCAGTGACGAAGGGTGGAAGTCTGAAAAAGGGAAGCCGGAGCAAAAAAATTCTTACTTAGTGAAATAATATCTGTTCACTACCGTCACCGATCGTTCTTACACTTGATGCTATACTTATTTTTGTTGCGATTTAAAACTTTCAGGCGTTACCTAATATATTATTAAGTACGTGTGATATGATTGTTTGGACTCTTCGCCACTGGTACTGACCAATGTCCACGTTTGACACTAATGGGTGACACTGTTTACATTTTTTGAGTTCTTTCATTTTTTCTTTGTTATTTGATTGCGTGTGCCGTTTGTGTCAAATGAATGATTTCTCATTCTTTCTCTTTCTTTCTTGTTTAAACATTTTAAAAGATAACGTTACTTCCATTATCGTTAAAAGTACAAAATGTTTCAAATTCCACGCTTTAAAATTATCTTTTCTTTACTTTTACTCGTGTGAAAGTGACGTGGTCAATTAAAACATGGCCCAGTTGCAGGTTATTATCCTTCCAGTCGTCTGCCTTTGGCCGTTGCAACTGCTAGAAGTAGCGGGTTCGATTCAATTTTGTCGTTAAATAGAAAGAAGTATCTGACATTATTCTAGTACACAGCAACACGCCAGTATTACCCGAATGTGTAAGCAGAGGTGAATACCTACTTTCGCGGGCTACGTTTAGGTCCCTTACGTCATATAGGGCGAACTTATTGCCATTCAGCGTGCACAATTCCGAACTTCGAACTGTAACTATGATTTATAAGTATACTAGCGGCCCGCCCCAGCTTCGCCCGGGTAGCTTCAGCTCACTCAAAAATAACACAGAACCGCTCAACCGATTTTGTGCAAACTTCACATAAACCATCTACTAAATAGTCGGAACAATGCCTAAACATTTGGTTTGAATAGGTAAGCCTATTTTTGAGTTATAAAATTACAACGAAAAGTGGCACTGATTTTTATATACTAGTATAGTATTATATTATCTGTGATAAGTATATACAAAAGTCTTTTTACTCGATCCGGGATCTCGCGATTATTAAGCGAAGACGCTTATAGGCAATTTGATATTATAGTTTTGAAACTTAATATTCGTGTTCAAACAACTTTAACATTTTGTAACTTGTGCTCCGCTCCGTCCCGAATGTTGTAGCGTGATATTTTTATTTTACTAGAACGGTACTATTGCTAACTTAAGTTGCTTACTTTCAACTTAACCTTCTAAGTCACTTCACTTGACTGACACGAGTAACTTGGATTTTTTATCATCTGGCTGTACAACGCTCCTTAATGATCAATGATTGATTAGTCAAAAATATGTAACCCTAAGTTAAAAAAATGCGTAACGAAAAGTGGGTGAAATTCACCTCTGTCTACACTTTCCGGTAATACAGGTGCGATGCTATGCTATCATGCTATTCATAGATGTGTGTTAACATCGAACTCGGAAACTGCTAGATCTATTAAAGATTTTTAAATTACAATATAAACGAAGAAAAGTGCACCTAAAACGAAGCGATAGATATCATCCATAGCGCTCATGCCTATGTATATTATCCAGTGTAGGTAGAGGTGAATATAACCTACATTTCACCGGCTTTCAGTAAATAAGTATCTACGAAATATTAGTAATTGCTAAAAATTTGTATATTTTGCAAAACTGGGTACACCGTACACCTGTACACCTAATAGTAAGTAATTGATTCAATTCAAGAATGTCAACGACAGGAAAATTGCAATTGCATACACTTGCTATTCGGAGTATTACCTTCGCATTTCAATACCTACTTAGCTATGCATTGCTACCAATCTCAAAAAATTCTAAACGGAATTTGTATAGGACACTTTTCATCTTAAAAGTTACCTATGCACCTTGTAGTTCTATTATAATCACATTTTATAACACCCATCTGAAGCTTGGACAGGTCATGATTAGGAGCAAACGATGCTATGCTGGGGAGACAGCGAGGTATGTTGGATTCCCTGCCTAATTAGCGAGCAGGCTCGAGTTACCCAAGAAAACACCACGGCAGCCTTCCTTAGGTATTTAAATGACAGATCCTATTATCTTTCTGATTAAATTCATGCGGGATCCAAGACAGTTTAGGTGTCCCGGAACTTGGCCAATCTTGGATTCAAATCTCGAGTCTCTTCACGACGCCGTTGTCGATCCTGACTTACAGGAGTAGCAAAGGCGGGATAGCAGGATTGGTGGGTTAAGTCCAAACAGATCTGGGAACTCGTAGACCTGCATTCAGGACTGCGATCACACCTTAGCCTATTTGTAAACTTATCCACCACATCTACTCTCTCATAGACATCCTTTCGATGGCTTTTGATGTAGGTACCTACATATATTATATAAAGACACCTATTATTAGTGTCGGTATATTAAGTTTGGTTAAGTAAAATACTTAACTAAACTTGGATAACTGTACTTAGCTGACATTGTACTTATATCTAACTTATTCGTTACAAAAACCATTAAGTTCTAACCTTCCAATCCAATAGAAAATCCGGGCTCTAAAGTCAAACCTCAAATCACTTTTAAACCACTTTTCAATTCTTTCTTTCACAATTTACTTAAATAGTACAAATATCTTAGCAAAATAGTATGTTTGAAATACTTTTGAAGATTAAGTTACACAGTTAAGTTACACATAACTTATTCGTGGCACTCGCGCGTCCGTTCTATAGAGCGGGTCGCGGTAAACTAAAGAGATCTTAAGACACGTCACACGCGTTTGCGCACCTCACCTTTACCAATTATAGATGAACTTAACGGTTTTGATAGTTAATAGAATCTTAATGGCACGCCTTGATATTGATAGATTAATTATTTCTACAATTAGTATCGCGGTTTAATGATGTAAATTACAGAGGTAGATTTTACATATAAAAAATAAATCCTATCTCCCTTCATCAAGTCAATTCTAGATATTGTTTTTGGCCGTTACATTTTTTTCGTCAGATGAAATATATAAATAAAATACCTATAAATATAAATAATAAATACCTGACATTTATTAAAATTAAGTAGTCAAATTTTTTTAAAGTGGGACATTAACATACACGGTCATCTGATCCCAAAGTAACCAGAGCTTGTACTATGGAAACCAGATAACTGGTAATATACTACATATAATACTTTTCTTTTGTAAATTACACCCAGACTCAAGACCAACAGACATTTTCATCACACAAATGTCTGACTTGGGTAGGAATGGACCCCACGACCTGCGGCGTCAAAGTAAAGTTCTTACCGGCCACGCCACTTCCCGTCATTTGCATAAATAGTACATACAAAAGTTGAAATTATAACCGTAATTAAATTAACCTAAGTTCAGTATGATTACATTTATTGTCACATTAAAAACAGATAAATTGAGCTAATAATTACATTTTTTATTATAATTATTATAGCTTTATTTTTCCACACATTTGTAAAATTACATTACAAAGTTTTATTAAAATTTTTAGTTTTATTCATTGTATGGCCCATAGAGTAAAAAGCCACCTCCAACTTTTTCCATAGCTTTTTTGTTTTGGGCGATGCTCATCCAATTTCTTCCAGCTGTTTTTATAATATCATCAACCCATCTTTTTCTCTGTCGTCCTTTTTGCCGTTTACCATTGGGACCGAGCCACTTCGTTATTTGTAGTGTCCATCCTTTATCCTGGTATCTAGCTAGGTGGCCCGCCCATTTCCACTTTAATATCATGGCGTGTTGCAGTGCATCCTTAATCTTTGTTTTATTGCGAATGTCTATATTTCTCGTTTTATCTAACCTTCTTAGTTTCAAGATACTTCTTTCCATGGCGTGTTGGCAAGACAGGATTGTGTTCTTTATCTTGTTAGTAAATGTCTTAGTCTGACTTGCGTATGTAATAATTACATTTAAATAAAGTAAAAACGATTTCAATAACTTATTCTTTCTACTGTTTAGCTATCTAAGAGAGTTCTCGAAAACTTTGTTCCAAAAAAAAGAGTAAAAAAAGACATCAACAATTTAGGGTTTATATGCAACATAAAGATTTGTAAAAAAACCTACTTAGCCTAAAAAAGGTAGATATAAAGTAGAATTTTTAATACATACCTAAAGCTGGGCGTCAAAAAACTCCGCATCGATGTCGGTTGGTAGCGTACCAAGAAGGCTGGCAGCATTGCCACGTTGAATAGAAACGCTCAATCTTTGGCCTAACTGTAGGCCAGCCTTCTTGTCAAACAAACGATAAATAATGTAAATTCCACGGGTACTAAACGCTTTGCTGCCACTTTTATTGTGCGAACTTCTAAGTTGTGGAATTCGCTACCGGCATCTCTGTGTCCCGATAGCAATAATCTGCCTGTCTTCAAGTCACGAGTGAATCGGTATATACTGGGTAAGTGCGTTTCATCGTAGACTGCAACATTGCTTAACATCAGGCATGTTGTGGTTGTGCAAGTCTATAAAAGAATAAAAAAAAAACAACATAAAGCAGAATCAGAATCAGAATGTTTATTTGTGAAACACAGGTATGGCAGGTGTTATACATTACAGGTACATTGGGCGCTATGTTTTGCTATGAAGGCGTACAAATATTACTGTAAATTTTAATACTTATAGAAAAACTAAATCATATCTTAAACTAGGAACTTTAAGTATATGTAATAGGTACGTGAAAAACACATCTTATAAAATCTAAATAAAAAATCATCATTAAAATTTGAATTTAAAATAACAACATTAAAATACAATAGGAATTAATAAATAATAAAATTAGAACCTACAATATTATGTCATTTAGAAACTCTTCAAGAGTATAATAACATTTCTCAATTAATAATGAGTAAAGAGCTTTCGTAAACTTTGATCGGGTAATTTATTATAAACTCTATAAAAACCAACTATTATCCTCAAAGTATCAAATCTAGCCGGTCGCAATACACAACATCCAGCGTCCTCGTTCGGAGCACCTCTCTACGCTCCACCTCGCTATTTCACATTCATGCGTGTTTGCCAAACGATTGCCACCAAATATTTACGATATTCGTGTGCTTGTCTTGTAGGAATAGGAATGGATTACGAAACTGTAGGTCCAACGTTCGAATCCCAGCAGCATTGGTGAGAAGTTCTCACTGAGAACCAATCTTCCTTTTTATAATAAAAACTAGCTTATCGCGCTAAACCATGAACCTCTTTGCGCAGTCGGATAAAAATTACTCTATGTCCTTCCCTAGGTCTCAAACTATCTCCATACTAAATTTTATCCAAATCGGTTTAGTAATTTTGGCGTGAAAGTGCGACAGACTGAAAGAGTTACTTTCGCATTTATAATATTAGTAAGAAGAAAGTAAGGATTAATTTATTTTTGAGTGTCTCGCGAAAACTTGGGAATGGCTAAACCGATTTGGCTGATTTTGGAACTCTAAGAAAAGTTTAAAGGTGGGTGATAAATATCCTAATCTATAATATAAAAATGAATCGCAAAATGTGTTGGTAAGCGCATAACTCGAGAACGGCTGAACCGATTTCACTAATTCTTTTTTCAGAATATTCCTTGAAGTACGAGGATGGTTATTACGCAGAAAAAAATTAAAAAAACTCCTCCGAAACAGCTTGATCGATTTTTATGAAATCTTAAAGGTCGTATTCTGTTTTCGGACCCGGCAGGTGGCACTACTTTACCGGGCAGGACGACGCGCGACGTCTGCGGGATCCGCTAGTAATATTATAAACGCGAAAGTTTGTAAAAAAAGCATAAAGGTTTGTTACTCGTTCACGCAATAACTACCAGACGGAATTGGATGAAATTTAGCACAGAGATAGATTATGGTCTGGATTAAGATATAGGCTACTTTTTATCCCAATACGTACCATGCAGGCGAAGCTGTGGTCGGAAGCTAGTGTGGTAATAAATTCGCTGGGCAGTTAGTTTTAAATACCTTTATAGTAACAATATTAAAAGCATTCGACCATATATATAAGTATGTAAAAAGAAAAGTATTATACGTAGTATATTACCAGTTATCTAGTTTCCATAGTACAAGCTCTGCTAAGTTTGGGATCAGATGACCGTGTGTGTTAATGTCCCATTATATTAAGTATATTATATTATTATATATTATTATTTTATATTATTATTATATATTAACGAGGTGGAACCTGTTTCGGGTAAATAATGTCAGTAGTCAGAAGTGTTTTGCAATCCTACACTCACTTTTTCCTAAACATTCGAGTTATTTCGGTTAAAGGCAATTTTATGGCATCAATTTGCGATTTCACTATGAGTTTAAATGTATCTAATTGGACAAAGTTATGTTGATTGAGGATATATCCATTTATTTTACATAAAAAAGCGAATTTAGAGTAAACTTTTAGTTTAGGTACATTGAAAAACTATAAACTAAAAAAAATTACGTAGTAAATACCCATCTCACACGTGCACTGCTCAATATTGGTTAAGTAAAACATCGTTAGGAAACCGGTACGTCTAAGAACTAATCATTCGAGGACATGTGACATCCACTAACCCGCACTTGGCCAGCGTGTGTGGATTAAGGCCTTAACTCAACTCGTAAGATAGTTGAGAGAAGTCCACCTCTCTTACGTCACGTCGTGGCTTAAGGAAGGAGTTATACTCGACAGCGACTAGAAACTTCATAATAAATTAATTACTTAAAACATTTTAGAATATTATGTGTCAAAAATATCACATTATATCGACATAAGTAGTTATAACAAATTAGGTTGATACTCAGTTATAGATAGACAGACGTTTGTGGCCGAGTTCTAATCTGGTTAGTTTGTGAAAAATGTTGAAAAACAACTTTAGGAATGTTTAGTGAATGGCATTTAGTAAAATTAGGTAAACATCTAAATACAGAAGTTGATTTGAATCTATCTTGGGTATTTAAACCACTACAGCATTGGAAAGACGGGTTTTACCTACCATGGGCTCCGTAAAAAGTACGTAAGCGACCATTTTGCTATGTCCTCACTATTATACAGAGTGGAAGGGACAGCCCTCCACAAACTGAGAGCTGTGTGTTCAGCTCTTAATTAGAATCATTATTCACCGGAAAATTCCTATTTTTTTTGTAGAAACTGGTTTTCTTTGACTAATTTTGCTTTATTTTAATTTACAATTACTACTCAGCATGCAGCACTCGATTTGAATGAAAGATAGCTAAAATAAAACATTGATTAAAGTAAAGGAATGATGCGAGAAATGACACGCAAACGAAGCAAGATTATTGGATACCCACAAACTTCCTAAACTATAGATAGACCGTTTAACTCGCGTATCGCCTATCGCCATGATTCTGACTCCTCAAGCTGCACATACAGTGATGATGATTCAAGCGATATGGATATTAGTGACGAATAGTCTTACATTACTTTTATCTGTGGTTAAATAGTTCTTTAAGAGATTTATTTAACGTTTTATGACTTTGTACCTAAAAATACCTAGGTAGAAAACTAGGCAAATAATTTCAATCAATTGGTTATTGGCTACATACAAATAACAGAGAGAGAGAGAGAGGGTGGGTCGGCAGTTTCTCCTTTATGGTTTCTAGCCGTGTATGGGGGCTCACTCCACTGCCACCTTCTCACCGATAATCATTCGTAATCACGAGTGAATCGGTATACTGGGCTGGCGCGTTCCATCGTAGACTTATTTGCTTAAGGCCAGGTTTTAGCGAAAATCCGCAAAAACATGTATTTTGAAACACTTTTTCAAGCAGTAAAAAGCAAAATAAAAATCTGAAAAAAATGTATTCATATAGTCGAGAATATAATCTAAGGAATATGAGGACTGGAAACACGATTTGATAAAGTTGGCTCGATAGAATAAATTCATAAAGATACCTCTTCTTCTGTAATTTAATATTCTTTTTTCGGTTTTATTTCCAAAATAAGTGATTTAATATCATGTTTTATTTTTTAAAATAAAGTTCACAGGTACCTTTAGGGATATATCAGAATTGATTTTTCCTACTGCATTTATAATTTTTTTAATCGATCTTTTTAGTGATTTTTGATTCGTTTGGCTCTCGCCAGTGTCCCGCGGGACGTTGCCGAGGTGAGACCTATGCCAAATTTCTCTAGCGCGCGCTTTTATTCCGCTACGTATTTACCACAGTATAAATAACATCAGTAGGTGTAAAAAGAAGAAAAATAAAATGGTTATACTCAATTTCTGTAACTCAGTGCCGCGTTGATGAATGAAGTTGTTTATGCTTTTAATATACCTACTATAGTCTGGCAAACGAAAGAAGTCACTCGAAAACCGCGGCAAATTTAAAAAGTCCTTGTCTTGCAACCCTTAAATTCAAAGCATACTTGGAGTGGACTAGATTGATACTTTGATTTTATCATATACTTTTATTCAATTTTATAGTATTAAAAAAAGAAATAACAGTTAAAATACATCTATTCTATAGCTTTCCGCCCCGTTAATTTTACTGATATTCTACCTCTTTGTGCACGAGTTTCTTACATTGCCTTATATTATTATCCTATGTCTAGTACTTTCAGAGATTTTTAATAGGTACATGAGTAAATGACAGAGTGAGAGACCTTTGTTTTTGAAAAAGAGTGGCCTTCTGAATGAAATATATTACTCCATCTATAGTAAGTATATTTATTCCCACTCTGCTTAGTTTTATTTTAAAGATGGACCGAACTCGTAGAAGTTGCAATAAAACCACTCGGTGAGACAGAAGAGAGAGAGGCACTTATAGGGAAAGGAAAATGAGGCGAGAATGAAGAAATTAGGGAGTGGTGACAAAAGTGGTGCGGTTACTTTCTAACAGGGTTTTATTTTTGTTAATACTCATATAATGACTTTTATTTGTGAAAATCTTGCCAAAAATTCTTCTAAAATTTATCTTACTCATCATGCAGTTTTAGAAATGTTAACCTTATTTTACATGTTTCTTTTCTTTCTTGCCTTTTTAACTTGATTTAAAGCAATGATGTAGTCCACGATGGGACGTGCCTGCCCAATATACTGATTAACTCGTGATTACGAGTGATTTTCGGCGAGAAAGTGGCAGTGGCAGGCTCCATATGGTTAAAATCCAAAAATGAGTAATAATTCAAACCCACCCTCTGAAATGGTGTCACCAGACATCGCACCGGAACACGGCAAGGCCGCTTGGCGGTGCGGCTTTGTCTGGTGGGTGGTTACTTTCCACGGCCGAAGCCTACCAGCACACATTTACCAGTTGATTGATTGTTACCTGATTTGCCTGTTAAAAACGCAATCGATGGATAGATTTATCTTATTGATTAATAACAAAGCGCTCACGCCTGTATTAACTGAAGATGAAGACAGAGGTGAATGTTGCCCACAATTTGTGGGCTATGTTTTAGGTCCCATACATAAAAATGACCTATTGATATTTAACGGCCACAACCACAAACTTCGAGCTGCTATACTACGAATATTTATTTTAGGTACTGTATCTACCTATTTATCACTGACTTCAATTACCAGATGTAAAGAATTTATTTTTACTCACAGATAACACTCGTAGATAAACAGTAGAAAGCCAAGGTGTATTCTAATCAGTTTTAAAACTAATACATAAATTTGTATTTTTTTACTCTGTAAAAAACCTTATAAAATAATACCTTATACCTTACTAAACTGTATTCCTGAACTTATCATCAATGTAAATGAAGTTAGACCACGAAAATAATATCTAACGTGACATAAAATACCTTACCTACTACGTGTCTACACTGTGTCGCAATACGGACCATGCTATTGCGCGCGTGATTGAAAGAACACTAAATGCCTACTTTACTCGAATAAGACAGCCTTAACATCAGTCAAGTTGTAGTCAAGCGCCAGCCTATCGCAGAATTAAAAAAAAACTACATTCATTCTTAATTTTATGTCATTTCTATTACTTCGACATAATTGCTTTAATTAAATAGAAAAACCAACTTTGCGATTTAATCGTTGCTCAATAATCACGAAAGTATTTGAAATACGCAATTAAACCGTTATGACATGTAGTTACATAGTAAACGTTACTTATTAACGTACTTTGATGTTATGACGGGCCGGTGGCGTGGTCGGTAAGATACTTGCCTTTCACGTCGCAGGTCGTGGGTTCGATTCCCACCCGAGACAAACATTTGTTTAAATATGTCTGTTTGTCTTGTGTCTGGGTGTAATTATCTATATTTAAGTATATATTTACAAAAGAAAAGTATTTTATGTAGTATATTACCAGTTATCTGGTTATCATAGTACAAGCTCTGCTTAGTTTGGGATCAGATGACCGTGTGTGTTAATGTCTCATTATTATATTATATATTATATTATATTTAAGACTGGTCTGGTTTTTTTTTTATTATTATTAATTCATACATTAGGTACTTTTATGTATATCAACATATAATAATTATAATTTATGGAGATAATGTAATTTTATTCAATAACGATATTCATACGTCCGTGCGTATGTCAGTTATCGCGCTAAACCATTAACCTCTCTTGCGCAGAGCTAAAAACTATCCTAAGTTCTTCCCCGGGTCTCAAAATATGTCCTAACCAAATTTCATACAAATCGGTTCAGTTATTTAGGCGTGAAAACGTAACAGACAGACAATAGTTACTATCGCATTTATACTTGATCTATGTGAGGATTTCGAATATGATTTTTATGTAGGTAGTATTTTACCAAATTTTCGCGAATATCACACATTATAATAAAAAAAAATTAATAATATAATGTTTATAGGTAGTCATACTAGTATAGTATTATATTATCTGTGATAGTCAGTAATAATTGTGATTAATAAGTTTGGACGTCAAATACTTTAGTCCACCAGTGACCATAAGTCTGAAAAGACTGAAACGTTGGGATCTAAAATCTAAAATAAACCGCGATAAAATTCATTTTAAAATACCTTCATTTCAATGATGTTTATGCTCGTTCTTATGATCAACGATAGAATAGTTTTTATCCGACTACGTAAAAGAGTTTAATGAATCTGCACGTTAGACCAACGAGGAAGAACATAGCATAGTTTTAATCCGACAGAGCAAAATATGTTAATGAATTTGCACGATAACCCGAAAGCTAAGCCGCAACGCCAACCGGCCGTGTTCCGGTGCGATGTCTGGTGACACCATGCAGAATGTGGTCGGAATTGTTGCTCCTTTATGGTTTCTAACCATATGGAGGTTCAATCCACTGCCACCTTCTTACCGATATAATCATTCGTGATCCCGAGTCATCGGTATACCAGGCTGGCGCGTTCTATCGTGGACTATATCACTACTTAACATCAGGTAAGTTGTAGTCAAGCGCCAGCCTATCGCAGAATAAAAAAAAGCTACTTAATAAATAATAGTTTAAAATACCACAAACCTACCTACACCTTTTGATAAATGCAGGGGTGCTCAGCGCCATTTTGATGACTATTTAAACAGTTCCAAGTTCCAACGAACTCAAAGAAAATCATGTCTCCGTTCAAGGTGT
Source organism: Meganola albula (assembly GCA_936450015.1). NCBI lineage: Eukaryota > Metazoa > Arthropoda > Insecta > Lepidoptera > Nolidae > Meganola > Meganola albula. The sequence continues at coordinate 1,394,093 of OW388161.1, read as the reverse complement.
ACTTAATTAAGTTTAATGAGAAGCAAATACTAATTATCCGGTCGGAGTTGTTCGTTGTATATAACACGTAACTTGTTATTAATGTTGTAATAATTATAATTTAGCGAATAAGTATAATTTGCGAATATTTTTTTACTTATTTTTATAAGTTAGTTGTAGAGACTTGATTGGCTTAGTAACCTTGTTTAGGAATTTTAACTATGTAGGTGAATGAATTATTGACTATACCTACCAGTAGCGAAGAATCCATACAAGCTGATTCCTATCGGCTTCCCTTTAGGTCAATATCACATGTACTTAATAATATATTATGTAACGCCTAAAAGTTTTAGATAGAAACAGGAATAAGAACGATCGGTGACGATAGTGTAGAGATATTATTTTCCTAAGGAAGAACTTTTTTGCTCCGGCTTCCCTTTTTCAGACTTTTACCCTTCGTCAGTGATACCTACCTACTTTGGGATAATGCAGTAGCACCACTGCTTCTCTGTAAGCCATGATCGACAACAGCACCGTGGAGAAAATGTAGAGACCTGCTGCTCTAGGTATTTACTTATTTTTTTGGACTTAACCCACCGCAGCAATCCCGCCAATATTACTCTTGTGTACCAGGATCAACGGAAAGGAAATTTTTTACCCGGGACTACAGGACCTCCTGCTAAGCGGGTCACTCTTTATCTCACTAAACCATCGTATCTGTTTTTACTTTCTTTTATAATACCTAATTTAAAAAAAGATGTTTGTTGTCAACATTTGTCAAGCGTGGGTTGATCTTGAAGTAAAGAAAGTTTGGTATGTATGTCGAAACCTGCTGTAACCGGTTAGCAGTAAAAGTCCGATATGTCTGTTAAACTCAAAATTATAGGGCGCTGGCATACTATTCAACAGGTTTTTTCTGTTTTTTTACTATACATCTCAACATGATAAAACAAAGTTGGAAAAATAAAACGTTTTTTTCTAAACTTTTAGAGGTCTCAATTCTCAATGCGTGAGGTGATGATTCATTGCCCTCATTATGAGCTGTCTATTATAAATGTAGCAATATAATATTACTAACTTCCGCTCACGGCTTTGCCCATATGGTATCAGTGGATACAAAGTAACTTACGTGACTATATCATAATCTATCTCCGTAACTAATTTCATCACAATACGTCAAGAAGTTTTTGCGTGAAAGAGTAACAAACATCCACCCCTTCACATATCCAAACATCTATACACACTTTCGCATTTTTATTAATAAGTAGTTATGAAGTTATGATGCAACGAACCAAAAAGTCCACCACCACCTAACCACAGATAATATAATACCATACCTACAATCTAACGCCGACCTCCTTTGCCAAACCATGCTCAACCTCCTTGTTCATGCGGTCAGTACGCCATTTTATTCGCCATTGCTAAGTGAAAATTTCAGTCAGTGCATTTCGCATTAAAATCAGTGCTACCAGTCACAAACGGTCACAAACTTGTAAGTACTCTACAGACACACACGTTAAACTAACAACACTCCTTTTTTCGTCATGGGTTAATAAAATTAATCTCTAACTTCACTCTGCATTATGCGTTGTACAAGGAGTAAAAATGCAAACAATTTTATTGTTTTATTGTTTTTTGGTACATATTTATTGATGGAATGTAGGTAATCCATTCTGTATTGTAATCTATAGATATACCTACTATCTAGGTACTAGTATAGTATTATATTATCTGTGATCTAAGTATAGGTACTCACCAGTGGTGAAAGATGGAAATTTAAAAAAGGGTAGCCGGAGGAAAAAAATTCTTACTTATGAAAATAATATTTCTTCAATAACATCAGTGAGGTTTCTATAACGACCACTACCTTAATATTGTCTTAGATTTACGCGAATATCACATATTGAAATAAAACTACTTTTTAACGGATTTTATCGCGTTTTATTTTAGATTTTAGATCCCGACGTTTCAAAGTCTTTTCAGACTTCATGTTCACGGGTGGACTGAGGTAGGGGAGACCGGGGATGGTTGACTATAGGGGCAGGTAGACTAAGCAACAATAACGCGCCACCATCACGTGTTTTTTATCAACCAATCACGAGCAACGATGCATCCCCGCGACCCGCTAACTTGTGCAAAGTGAGACTTCGTAGTAGCGCGGCGTTCCTGAGTGGCATCACATATTGTGTTTTTGGTCACGGTAAGTAACGTTTTTGTTCGTATTGTTTTTTGTTATTGTGCCCATAAATTAGTTTTAAACACTTTTTTTGTAGTGCCAACTGTAAATATGATAGTTTTATGCTATATCAAGTAGTTAAAAAGTAGTTTTATTTCAATGACCACCACCTTCATATTATAGGTATTTATTTTTGATGCTATCTAAAATTTTTAGGCGTTACATAATTTAATGAAGTTAACGATATTAATCAAATTACTAAAGGGAAGACTATTGGAATCAGCTTGTATTGACTCTTTGCTACTGGTACTTATTAATATTATAAAGCTGAAGAGTTTAATTTTATTTTTAGGAACTCCTGGTCCGATTTGAAAAATTCTTGCACTTTTAGATAGTCTATTTATTGAGAAAGGCTATAGTCTTCTTTTTATCCCACACCGGTATGATATAAAATGAAGTTCACGCGGCGGGTGGAGACTCAGTGAAACCAATTAAATAATTTACCATTACTTTAGCATTAAATACTTACTTCTTTTTTATTTTGATTTTTTGACAGTATTTAATGATACTTAACGTAAATTTATGTCTGTGAGTAAGCCATAAATCAGTGAAGAATTTGACTATTAGGTAAGTATATTTAGGGCAAACTAGTAAAATTAAAGGTAATGATTACAAATACATACGTGCCTAACATCAGGCAAGTAGTAGAAAAACGAAATTCACTCACAATTATAACTCAATCGGCCGAGCAGTTTTAGAGCAAATCGGCTGTGACCGACCGATAGACGGACGACGAAGTGATCCTATAAGAATTCCGTTTTTACCATCAGAGATTAACGCCTCGTTAATAGTAGGTTGAGTATGAAACTAACGAATGGTTTCACCAACTAATAACTGATCGTTGATTAAAACCGAGCAGCAGAGCTCTTAAGAATTGTCATAAGATCTTTGAAAGAATGAAGTAGTATCGATCAAGTTACTCAAATTTATTCATGCCCTCTGTGAATTGTTCTACTTTCGTAATTTTATTATTATTAAAAAATGAGCGCGTCAAAACCATTGTAGTTCCATGAATCACGTTTCATTCAAATATAACTATTGTCTAATCCATCGATTCTAGTTCCATAGCAAAATAATGATAGGACCTACCTACATACGTCATTTGTAAGTATTTAACAATAATTCATAGATACTGTTTAGTGTACAGTCAGCTTGTGTGGCTCTAAATTCAGCGAATTTTGGGAGCTGAGTCACTGTTCGATGTCGCTCCTTTCAGCAGCTGGTATCCACGTCTAAATTTTTTGGTTATGTAGTTATTTTTTGTAATTTACTTGTATTTATTCAATTAAAAGGTAATTATAGCAAGATGCACTTGTAGGCGCCATCAAGATTGTTCTTTAAGAGTATCTAACAATTTTATCTTTCTACCGTCAATGACAGAGCGCCTGCCAAAATTTTATAGCATATTCTACTACTAATTGTTGTGAAGGCGCGTAGCGTATGTGGGAGTGCACCTTTTATCACTAACCACGGCCAAAGCCGCACCGCGCACCGCCAAGCAGGATTGTGGCTTTTTATGGCATTAGACTCGCAGTCGCACCCTTTTACGTAAGGTGACCTTAACATAGTCTGCAAAAAGTGGGTGATATTCACTTCTGCCTACACCTTCGTTCAAAAAGTCAAGTGACAATCTTAAAAAAAATCATAAAATTGGTCAAGCCGTTTCGGAGGAGTTTGGTTACAAACACTGCGAGTTCTGTATATTAGATTTTGAACATTTACAAACAGTTACTTATATCTCCAGTTTAATGGCCCAACATTAACAAATGATGGGTGCACAACGTGACAACACATCGTCAATCAATACAAAGGCCATTGTATATTTAGTTAAGACAACTTAATTATAATATATTGTACTGCAGACTTTCTTTTAGATTGAAAGTTAACGCAAAGAAATGCTTGAGGCGGAGTAATTATTTACTTACCTACGGCCGGTTTTAATTTAAAATCATTTATTCTTATTCATCATCAGCCTTGGGATGTTTACTACTGGATAGGCCCCTTTAAAACGCCATAGCGATCGCTTGCCGGACCTTAGCATTCCCCCTCTTAACTGTACAAATTTGCTTAGAAATTTCAAAGCATTTCTTGGCCCAGAACCGTTCATTGGTGTTATACGACCGAAACGGTCAATGGATTAATAAAGAAATATGCTAAGAAACACCAGGAGCTATGGAAACAAAACCCAGCTCCTCCACTCTAACCCCTAGTTTCCACTGCACAAGAAAACATGTTGTAAGCCTATCTCTATCATTTACAGATGAATAGAAAGAGATAAGACTGTACGTACCAATACCTGTAGGTACTTAGGGGAAAGAAAGGTATAACGGACCCTGTAGGTAGAACGGACTGGATGACTGGAACTTTAAAAGTATTAACGTTATCTATAATCGACTTGCGTCAACCTGACAGTCCCTTCTCACTCAGAGTTGATCAGTGTCCTTAGAGCGATCTTACAGCAGTACACGTTTTTATCAAGGTAAGTTCATTTTTGCGTATTTTGATGTAAAAAGGGCAGATTTTAATATGCCTTCAGTTATATTACGTCAAAGTTATCAGGGAATTTGTGTTTTCGTTTGAAATATTGTTTATTTTACTTAAGTGGTCCGTATTACCTTCGCTTCCCCTACTTGTATCTGTTACCATACTATGCGTTTCAAATGAGAATAGGATTGGAAATCCGACCGGAATGCGCAACAACTTCACATTTTTTAGTACAGTGAGCAAAAATGTTTCATCGATATAATAATCACATCTAGTTGAAAATAAAATAAAAATGCGTATATCTTACGCCGTTCGACTAAAATTGGACATTTGGAGTAGAATATTTAGGTACAAACATATTTTATTAACTTCCGGCGACAAAAAGCGGGGCTTTAAGTTTAAACGTGTGTTATTATGCGTGTAAAAGAATTTGTGGCATCCTAGCGCGTAAATTTAATTAGGTAAGTAGCTACCTTGTAACTACATACTTAAGTAAAGTTTTTAAATAAATCAGTTTTCCATACATTTCATAATAATATTATTGTCTGTGGTTTGATATTTTGTGCTGGCGCTACTTTTGCTTGGTTTTTGGTATGAAGTTAGCCGCGAGTCCAGTCCTATTCTTATTTGAAACGCATAGTACCACCACAAATCTGTTACCAGTACCACAAAACCAAACACTGGTTACCAACACATTTGACAGTCATCTACCTATAGAAATATTGAAGTAGGTACACATGTAACTGGCGTCTACAGAAATGATTGTATTTCATAGTAATATGACTGGATCTGAAAAGAGCCGAAGCAAGTCGGAGAGCGACGAACTTCGAGCAGTAACTCCGAAAAGAGCTGTTTACACGTCGCTCACGCTGGTTCACCATCGCGTCGAACACACGAAGACTGGACGTCCATGTCCATACTCAATGCCGATTTACACCCTGGCCACGAAACATGGCGTCGGGCGGCGAGGCTGACGATATGCAGTTCATTGCCCACTCGCGCTCACTTGTCTTTAGACACTGCTTAAGCAAATACGCAATGAACGATGAAATCGCAAATCGCGCCGCCCGACGCTGTCTCCCACGGCTAGGGCGTTAGGTGGTCAGGCATCACTTCACATCAACCTTTTTTTAGTGTCACAGCAAGGCACGGGACTTCTCTCAACTATCTTACGTGTCGTATAGCTGGCCAAATGTGGGTTGGTGAATGTCACATGTCCGCGAATGATTAGTTCTTAGACATGCCGGTTTCCTCACGATATTTTCCTTCACCGATATTGAGCAGCGGCGATGTTACAATTCACACAAAGATGTGTCGGCACGACTGGGATTCGAACCAGCAGCGACCTTATAAATCTAAGGCGAGGCCCGTTGAGAGTTTAGGAATTAATCTACACACGCCGGACAAGTGCGGGTTGGTGGATGTCACATGTCCAGTGCCCAGCAGTGGGACACTAAAAAGAGTTACTGATCGTTACCAGGCAATGATACCTAAAGGACATAAAATAAAACCCAACACCCAATATAAACAGATGATATAATTATTTGACACTATCAACTTATAAATATTACATATGTAGGTACCAAACGCTTAACAACACGAATATATTCACTACGTGATGTTTTACCAAGATATTACATAATAAGTAAGATTGAAAGGCGATATCTTGCCACATCCACACTCTGGCTAGTCCGTCTCAATAGGGATGACGATAATTTTTTTTCTGTTTAGTCCGTCAGATGGATAAGTATATTAAAAATATTGGAGACGTATTATTTTTGTGTGATGATATTATGAATGACGTCACGCTTAGGTAAGTTTTATACCTCTGTATGACAAAGCGCACATCCACTCCAAAAAATTTAATGCGTTATATAGTTTAATGTATCTAGTAATTTCATGAATGTATTGCAAATAAAAATGACTTTATTATTATTATAGTTTCATTTCAATGATAAAGGAAAAAAGTCTGTGTCCAACATTTTTTTATAATCTTACTGACGGACTAGATACAAGTGCACACCACATTGATCACAGCGTCAATAATTAAATTAATACGCACGATCCGAGTGAGTCCGTCAGTTGCATTTTAAAAGTAAATTGGAAAAGTATTTCTTGCTTTCCAAATTATTAAACTAAATTATATCTATCGCAGTGAAATTATGAAGTGGTGATTCTTAATGTCAATAATTGTCATCATAACTATGTAAAAACTATACATAAGCGCTATATAATGCGACATTATGGCTCAATATACCACTATTAGGTACTTTATGATTACGTAAAAAAAATGTCTATGTGTCCGTCTATGTGTACTACGGACTAAAAATATAAATTTTGCAGTCGTGCTTATTCAATGGTGGTATCAACCTAACGTCAGTGTTAAAATTGATAGTCGCGTCAATCAATCGATTGTTCTAGCAACATATTCTTCTTGTGGTGTTTGTACGATGACATATTTTAACTGTTGAGCATGAATTTAAACTGACAACCTGCACAATAACGTATAATCTCAACAAAATTAATATGACGCTGAATGGCTCAACAATTAAAATAGGTCATGGTCATGGTACATCCACATTGTATTTATTTACTTGCACTTCGTATTCCTTGAATGATCGGTTCAACAGTCTTCGGACGGCGAGTCCTTCCGGTCGATGTGGTTAAAAAAAGTATGCCTTGAGAATTGTATTTTAAGTTTATACTTGCGTCAAGATCGCGAGGTATCCAGGCGTTCCTGACAGCCGAGGCACCGCTCTCGCGATTACACTAGCCAGAGTATGGACAAGGCATTAAATGAAAAGTGCCCAGTGTTCCCTTTAACCGTTCACAAGTGTCACTCAACAATACAGTGAAGATTTAACTCGACCATGTTTCAGTAGTTGGCCACCAGATGGAGTGTTCGCCATAGTTCAACATGGCCAAAGTAAATCCCGTTTATAGTTATTGTATGTGTGCGGCAAAAATCCTATGACCAATATAAAACAAACTTGTCACCAATAAATAAAAATAATAGTAAAGTACCAATAAATAAAAATAATATTCTGGGACATTAACACACACGGTCATCTGATCCCATAATAAGCAGCATACACGTAAGGTACTTTTCCTAAATATTCATAAAATATTGAACTTATGATAGCAAAATTCTATTGGGAGAAAAATCTGGAATACATCATAGTTCACGCAATACCATTGCGAGTTAAATATCAAAAGGGCGATAGTCGGGGTCGTGATCGCGACACCTGTACCCTTAGTACAAATTGGCAATATTTAAAAAGTTTAGTTTTTTAAGCTGTCAAGATTCTATAATAAAATGCATAAATCTACAAATTATTTTACATACCTAGAATAGGTATGTAAAATAATTTGTAGATTGTAGGTTTCCAATCGATTTTATTCCATTTTATATTTTATTTCCATTTTTTTTTAATTCTCTTCTAGTAAACGTTTTGAACGAAAAAATTAATAATATGAAAACAAATTTTGACAAGTTCAAGATAGTATTGGACAACTTTTTTCGTATTAACTAACTCGTACTAAAGGTACTGTAGCCTATGGCCCTGTATCAAAGATATGGCGGTAGCCACATCCTTTCAACCTAACCTAAATTTAAATTTAGAGAAGGTACAAATATTTTTGCCACACACACACAAACTTTTACGCCTAAATCTAGCATCCAGTGTAACTGTGACTAGAAATAAAATAAAAATAGAAAACAAAACTAATGTAACCTTAACAATACGGAATGAATAGTATCTTATAACTACACTGCGGGCGCAAAAAAATCACCCACTTTATATACTGTTATACAATATTTATAAATAGCTACCGCAGTATAAACTGTTACATATACCACTTGTTAATAATAATGTTATAATTACGTAATTTACTAGTAATAAATGGTTGTTTTACTTATGATGCTCTGGAATGAAAATATGCAGTTTAAATACTAAAACATTACAATCTAAAGTCAAGAGTCCGATTTCTCGTAAAATAAAGAGTCCGTCAATACGAAAAATAAATTCAAATACTACCTTAAACCTGTCAAATGCTATTTCCAACTCATTGTTTTTATTAAAAACACTCATAAAAAATTATAAAATGTTATAAATACAATAAAATGCGTTTTGGATTTGAAGTAATCCTCTTGACATGTTACTGATGGTATTCGACAACTTTTTTCGCATTGACAACTCGTTCTGAGGGTACAGAGCTACCACAAGAGCATAAACCATTGTCCTATGTGAGCGATGCGACACGACAAGGCGACGTTAAAGCGACAACTTAGGTCACAAGTACAATACAACGGCTGTTTTATTACCACATTATCACATCATTTCGCATTACCACGTTTGTCGCTCAGCTAAGACAGAAGTGACACTCAGTATACCGTATTCATAAAGAAGAAATTGCTCGACTTTGTGACGGCATAATATTATTTTCAAAGAAATAAATAATTAGAAATTTGACAACTGTTAAATAAGACCGTTAGGAATTCAATGAAGGACGATTGTGATAATATGCAATTGTATAACAGTTTTATTAACAAGTGATGTTTTAGAAATAATCCATATAGGCACTTCTATGTACCATATCAGTTAGAATAAAGGTCAATACGCACTAAATGACCCACAGTGTACTACACTTTTCATTTTACACATTTATAATCACTATAAATGGTTTATTACCAGATTTCTGAAGGAGACAATCCGAGCAAGTAGATAAAACCAAACACACTAAAGTACACTGTAGAAATAATACATCTCATTTTAATTAATATAATTGGTATAACCCGCACCAATAAAGAACGAAATCTAAAATGGCGGCTTGTACTTGTAATGACAGTTTGTACCGTCAGCAAAACAAGGTAGCTAGATAGGTGATATTTTGGCCTAGACCTTGACTTTCTTTAAATAAATATTTTGAAAGGCAACCAAGTGCTAAATGGATTCGAAAACAGCGGATTATGTATTTTTCTAACACTTATGATTAATACTGAATACATAGATATATAACATTAATATTGTTTTTGTGTGCTGTACCAAGTTTAGCGACTAAAGACAAGAATAAAGTACGAGTCAGAGGGAATGATTGCCGCCTTTTTTTTTCTTTATTCGCACGAGTTTTTTAATTCAATTTGCTTTGCTAATCTTCATATAAATTGCAGCAAAACCTAAGAGCTAGGGCACACAACGATACGATGCATTGCAACATCCGTAATCAGTATCAGTATTCGTATCATGTATGCAGTGTCAGTTTGGTCATAACTAAGACACTATCTAAAGTATAAAAAGCGTCACTAACGGCGTGTTTCGAAAACACATACATACATGTTTTTCAAACAAATCGTAATATCATTCCAAAAGTTAGGATATATCAGAATTTAAACAGCCTTATTCGAAAAAAAGGTTCAAGTATAAAGAGGTCCATTGGTATGCGTGTTCGCTTAATAACCGTGAAGTCTTGAGATTCAAAATCCAGGTCGAACAAAAAACGCCTATATAACAGTGGCGAAGGGTGAAAGTCTGAAAAAGGGAAGCCGGAGCAAAAAAGTTTTTACTTAAAAAAATAATATCGCTTCACTACCGTCACCTATGTTTCTATAGAGACTACCACCTTTATATTCTAAGTACTTATTATTGATGTACTTAGTTTTAGGCGATACATCATTTTAATGAAGAAAACGTTATTAATCAATTCCTATAGGGGGAATCGGTTTGTATGGACTCGTCGTCACTGTAATATAATAATCACATGAGTTACATGTTGGGATTTGAGACCGATGAATAGCGAAAGACTCGTCCCCTATGGGAAGTAACCATAGCCGGTGAAACGTGACCAATGTGGGTGATATTCACATCTTTGTACACCTTCAGGTAATACAGCATTCACATGAATATATTTAAGTAAAAACAAGTCTTAACCCAACTTAAACCTTTCATTCGAATAAGGCTGAAACCATCATCTTACTTCAAAGAAGTACTTTAAAAATGGCTAATGTATTTACAGTAAAGTAATTATAGTCAATTTTGTGTTACAAAATCTGTTATTGTCTGCGTGTTTGTAACTTTTTGAGAGCTAAATATGAATTAGCTCTGTAAGAGTTTATTATTTGGTAACTTAACATTTTAAAGTTAAATAAATAAAACTGCATACGTCAGTGTGTTAATAAATTAGGCCATAGATTATGTAAGTTATTTTGAAAATATGAAATATTTAAAAGAAGTATTTAAACAATATTTTGATTAAATATGTAGTACTGTGAAATGAAAAAAATATAATAATAAAATCTTTTTTTAAATCGATAAAATAATATCCTTACCTTGGTTTTAAATAAATGGCATTTACATGTAGGTGAATATTTTTGGCCGAAGGTGTACAAGCATATACAAAATGTTGGTGAATACATTTTTTTTAAATAAAATTTGGCAAAAACGAACGATATGTCAATTTGGTCTTTACACTGTCGACCAAAATAAATGGCACTCATTCTCACGAATAAATGTACATTATAGAATTTTTAAAAGGATTCTTTTAATGATATTTTTGTAATTGGTATAGTATTGAGTATTTTGTTACATTAGGCACATACAATTCTTCTCTTGATTTTTTAATAAAAAAATTAACACTTTTTGTGACTCAAACTAGTAGATAAGTTATTAAAAAAACTCAGGGAGTACAACGTGGCTTATTTGTATGTACTCAACTGTACTCATAATCGTTTTCTACATACAAATTGACAATAATCTTATAACATTTAGTTAGTACATAATATTTGCAATAAAATGTAGGTATTTACCTGTACTAATAAAATCTAGGTCACGAATAAAATAACACACAAAATATGTTAAAAAAATTTAGTACATATTTTTCGAAATTATAACTAAAATGAAAAATCACAGTTTCATTTCACCCCGTTACAACTGACCCAATAACACATTGTGAATAATTTTATTCACCCCATTAGTGTAAAGCATAGTGTAAAACTAAGTAGAAACATGTATATCAACATCGAATGTAATTAAATAAGTATTATTCCAATAAAATCCAATGCATAATACCATCCAATTATATATTTTTTTAAATGTCATACGTTTAAAAAAGATATTTTCATTAAATTCGTTGTCATAATCCTTATAAAATTATAATTATAGTCAGAGTTAATTTCGGGTAGATTAGAATAGTGTTATTTTTTTTTGAAATGGATGATATTATGCGACTTTGATTTTGTGATGATCAAAATGTCTCAACCACAGTCCAAACAGTAGTTTCAGTACATGAATTATACACTTGTACATTTCATTATCGCTACAGTTATTATTTTCGTCCCATTTATTCTTTCTAATCAAGTCTCTACAAGAAAAGATTTTTATAAACCACGTGCTTAGTGCACTTGGGGTGAAGTACCTTTTTTCACCCTCAGTGCATATTCGACACTCACAGTTACTACTTAAATCTACTAAATTGGAAGTATCTGATATTTTGGCAACACTATCTGCCACTGAATTAGATATAACTATATCTGGCACAATATATTTCGAATAAGGATTGCCCAAGTTAGATAAATGTCGTTTTAATTTTACTACGTTCGAGTTCTTTAGATCTTTGTTGCCTCTAAGGCTTCTAGAGCTCGACACGGCAAGATCCAAAGAGCGTTTACGCTTCCCAACAAGGTTTTCGCAGCTCCTGAATTCTTGCTTCACTATTCCCTTCTTCATGCCATCTTCTCGCTTGATCGGGAGATGTAACATCTTCTCTCGTCCTACGCGACCGTCCGCCCCCCGGTTCCATTCACCTGATATGCTTCTATAAAAAGGCTTTCTCACATCCGAGCCTTTATCCTTTGAACTGCTTACACTTTCGACAGAACCTCGGAAAGAAAAACTTTTTAGCCTTCTTATTTCTGGTGATAACGGACCTCCATCATTAAGCAACCCAATTTTAGCTTTCGGTTTATTTGACACTTCCAAATTTTCGATCGAACTACCTTTGCTATCGAATGATTCAGAAAATGTGAAACATCTATGTAACTTCCGAATTTGAGGCGAAACGTCTCCACTAGATAGGCCTTTGTAGCTGTCTCGTAGTACTGCTAAAGCTAAGTGACGATCTAAAGCCGTCACGTTGACTCCTAAAGATGCTCGTCTGCTTCTCACGTTAGGAGAAGCTGAGACATCTTCGAAACTCCTGTATCTTTCAATCAGCAGGTCGTTCCAGCTCTCCGAGTAGACCGTCCAGGACGAACCTGCGTCAGAATTCGGTCCGATCGCGCGGATCCTCTCAAATACGTCGACGCCTCGGTCAAGAGAGATTGTCCGTTGCAAAGGTACGTCGTGTGCAAATTTGGAAGCGAATTCGTTGCGCTCGTGTTCATCGAATTTATCCCCGATCCATTTTTCAAACTCTTGGGTGCCTAAGTTGAGTTCGCGGATTTCCTGACGCAGGTCAGTGTGCGTGTGTCGGGGGGGAAGGGGGTAGTTGGGGGGCGGCGCGGGGGGCAGCGAGTGTCTACGCGGGGGCGGAGGGGGGCGCGGGGGGGCGGCGCAGGGCCGACAGCCCCACTCCGAGATCAGACTCAGCAAAGAGCTTGCGAAAACTGCGTGACACAAAAAGTTCGTTGATAAAGTGGGTTGTTCTGAAAACGCTTGGTTCATCGGTTTCGGTTCGCAACGGAGTGGTGAGTGTGGAATGTTCTGGAATCTGTGTTCAAACAGACTGGCTATATTTCTTCCAAATTATTGTAACTTTTTTATTTTTGATGCCGAAACCGATGAACCAATATTAGTAACATTGTGTAGTCTGTAGTCAGCGCTGAAGCCGCTGCCAAAGCTTATGAAGTTATTTCATCAGTTAGAAAATGTTTCAAACCCTGTTCACTGTTCTATTGTCGAAATGTCTGTATAAAGTATATTGTCTTTAGCTAAACTATATCAAAGTGTACCTCTACCTACTGTGTGACAATATCAAAGCATGTGTATTGTGTAAGTGTTGCACAAAAAATATCAAAACAATGCGAGTACTGACAGCTAAACCAGAATATTAAAATAGGCAATAATTACATGGGCACGAACAAAAGATGTAAGTAAAGATACTCCATTAAAGTCACTCTAGCTAGAAATACTCGCTTTTACGACGATTTCATATTGGTCGATATATCAATCTGACTGCACTTCCACCGGAAATGTGCAACGCAGTAAGCAGCACGCGAAAAAATAGCATTTATTTGCACTTTTATAACCCCGAATTCGTGAGCTCTTGGATAACGGGCATCGATATTTTTTTATATAAACAGAGGCAAACATCTTGAACACAAGTTGACGTGTGGAAGGAAGATTGCGCAGGCACCTCCATGCTCAACGTATCACAGATAAAAAGTGGCCTATTTATGTGGGTCGGTAACTCTAAAACTATAGAACGATCTGGTCTGGTCTGTTCTAATAAACAATGGCTTTTAACAAACCAATTAGCGAATCGCTATCATTAAATACCGCGCACTAGTGCACTTGTCAATAAAGGTAGTTCCCTTTTCTTAATAACAATATGAAACGAAAATACCCAAAAATGTTTTAACAAAAGAAAACTTATTCAACTTTGAAATTAGTACAATCGGCTATCAAGCTATAAAAATCTAGTATAAGCTGACCTCTCGTTGTACGGAAATGATATACAATGTGAGATCAGATTATACTGGATATGTATAGCTTAATGTGTAGCCGTGTGTACCTATTTCCAATAAAAATATATTTTGAAATCTGTTCATACAGTTATGCCCGAATAAACCCAAAAACTTATTTAATAACCACCAAATGCATTGTTAATAAAATTCATAAACTTATTAAAGTAATTTGTTTCTGGCATTGGGGTTAATTTCCGAACTGGCATTAGATTTTCAGGTTCTTTTCATTAGTTTCTTTTTTCTCACTAAAACTATGACATGTTCTACAAAAGAGTAATCCTATATAGTAGAAGCAATAAATCGCAACTAAAGCGGCCCTTCCGGCCGCCACCCTCTGACCCGAAAAAAATTCTACGCAATGGTCAAGATGTATCAAATAATTAGTTTTATTCAAAAGACGTACATTACGTCTAAAGGAGAATGATAAATAGAACCAATGTGAAACCGTCATTTCCCAAAACGTACCGACTCATCCCTCTTCAATACCAAGGGCCGAAAGAGATTCGCGGCGGCGGCGAGCCACGACCCGACCGACTTGACAGCACCAGGTGGAACCTAACGCCCAAATATTAATATATAAGGGAAAGGGGGGATAAACAGAAAATAATGTAAAAATATATACTTCATTGCAAATAAAACCTATAAAAATTACTGAAATGATCATGTATTCGGTACTTAATTACCTGAAATTTATAATTGGGATAAATAGAAATTATGCTATTGTATTTGTAGATATTCTACTTTTATCAAGAAAATCCTATTTCTTTAAAAAAAATGATATATAACAAAAAAATTAAAAACATTTTTTAATCTGGCAACCATCTACAGCACATAAAAGAAGTATAAAAATAAAATGTAATTCCTGTATTATACATTAGCACTGAGTAATGAAATTAATATATGAAAGGTGCTATAATGTGTGTAAGGGGTTAAACAAAACAGGAATGGGAAAGGAAAATGTCAAGCGTGAAGCATTCTTGTGTTACCATACAAAAAAAACGTCCCAAACTATGCTGTCTCTTTCTGCAGTCGTGAGAGTGAGACAGCAATATCGAAAGTTCCAGTTTCATACAATTATTAGCATAGATGTTGAAATATCGATAAATAGTGTTGATTCATGCTGAATCGTGCTAAAGTCGACCATAATGCCCGTGCGACGATCTCTTTCGGCCCTGGTGGCATTTTCCGTTTCTATAATACCAAAAAACACCTAAAAAATAAAGAAATTTTGAAAAATTGTACATCCAAAAAGGTCTAATGCAATCGATAGAAGTAAAAAGAAAAATGTACCAGAACCAAGAACAACAAATTCAATAGCACTGAAAGACCATTCGCTTAAAACGTGCTGCCGGGTAAACAAAGTCATGCTGCGTGCGGTGTACAACCGCATGTGAATTTGGCAAGTCACCATCAGAACCCGTATTACGGACTTTCTATATTTGCTAACGAGTAAACTATACTTTTTGTATGGACTATTCTAGTTGCATATAGTGGTCACTTGAGGTCGCTGTACTTAATTTGATACGAAAATGATAGATATCTAAACTGGACAGTACACATAGTAAACTCAAATAAGGGTCAAATTTATAACAATTAGCACAGCGCAATATTTTCCAATTTCGCTGTTATCTTAGTAATGATATATTTTTAATGGTCGGTGTTATTGAATTTGTCAATAAAAGCCGTTAAGGGTTAAGGGCTGAAGCGTAAGGGTGTGTGTTATGTACGTAGATACAAAATCCAAATTGTAAGACGCTGTAGAACCAGTGAAAGTATGATTAATATAACTAAAACCCAGACAGCCTCACAAATGAACGAGGATTATGCTCAGACTAGTTAAACCAGATTTCTTTTTCCTCCATTATTATACTTTGTACAGTAATACCAAGATACACGTGGCTAATTTTTCATGGATAGCGAGCTCAATATAAAAATAAATAATAATAATAATATAGTGGGACATTAACACACACGGTCATCTGATCCCAAACTAAGCAGAGCTTGTTCTATGGAAACCAGATAACTGGTAATATACTACATATAATACTTTTCTTTTGTAAATATATACTTAAATATAGATAATTAAACCCAGACACAAGACAAACAGACATATTTAAATAAATGTTTGTCTCGGGTGGGAATCGAACCCACGACCTGCGGCGTGAAAAGCAAGTATCTTAGCGACCACGCCACCGGCCCATCAATATGGTTTTAAATCATCTTAACACTAGTATTGGGAGTACTCGGTGCGAGCGCATGCACATTGTATATATACGGCATGACTTAGTGAGAGTGCCATTGGTCATTTTATCGATAGTTAGGCTAGCTTGAATAGAAAGTGGTCTATGATACAAAGTACATTTTGAGATAACAAAGGTAACTCGTTTGTAGTCACTGTGTAGTTATCAATGATTTCTGTCGTAAAATACTCATAGATAGAATTGGCTATACATGTCACATAGGCCACTTTAGCTCCAGGCTAGCTTGTTCTTATCGATTACAGTAATGCACATCTCTATGTTTAAACAAAAGAAGGAGGAAGCGAGTAGGATTGTTGTCTGTTACGACAATTTATGACCGAGTTTGCAGAGAGCGTCTGACGCTGTAGATTATTGGTTTACTAATACTTAGTATCATAGCTCGAAAAACTAGACTCATGTATCTCGGACAGAGGAAATAGCCGTAATTAATGGTACCAACATACAACAGGGGACAGTGCGTAAGAACAGTTACAGCGAAAATGCAGACAAACACCAATTAGAGCGTTCTGGCACACCTGTTAAGAGTTTTCAACCATAGCGAAACTATTATTATGTAAGAACATTTCTAGTTACTGGATTCATCAGTTCCAATAGTTGCTGATAAAGTAACCAACAGCTATCTGACATTTAGTGCTAGCTTTAATTTACAATTAAGTTATTTCTCTTTAAATTTATTTGTCAATCATTACTATCAGAAACCTGTGAAACCCATATATGCCATAATTATGGCTGATGTTATGTATAGAAAGAAAAAAGAAGATAAGAAAGAAAGACATTAATTTGACAGAGACGAAAAGAGAAAAAAAAAACAAATGAAAACAGTTAAAAAGAAGAAAAAATACAGTAATTGTGACCCATCAGTATCAAACATGGACATTGCTCAGTAAACGCTGTGAGTGATTTTCAGCAATGTCCATATTCCTACAGAGTGATGCCAATGAAGGTATAGGATACAGAAATCACCATTATCAGCAACTAATGAAACAGTTCCGTAGAAGCAGTCTCCACGAGCGAGAGAACTGCGCCGAACCCATCGTCGCGCCATAAATTCTTTGAATCGCGATTCACTCGCTTGTGGAGACGATCCCTCAGATAGTGTATAGAAATACGTAGCTTGACTTAAAATTCCCTTATGGTATAAACTAGTTTATAGTTTATTTCAAATGGAATTAGCAATTAGGACCTTGACCGCTTCAAGTGAAATCCTGCCATGCTAGTATTGTCTTAGATTTACGCGAATATCACACATTGAAATAAAACTACTTTTTAACGGATTTTATCGCGGTTTATTTTAGATTTTAGATCCCGACGTTTCAAAGTCTTTTCAGACTTCATGTTCACGGGTGGACTGAGGTATAAGACGTCCGAAAATATTAATCACAATTATTAATGACTACCTCCAAACATTTATATTTAAGTTGCGTTCCGATTTAAGCAAACTGAGCTCACAGTGTCTTTAATTCTGAGTTGATTTTGCTTGGGTTTTGGTACAAGTAAATTAAGCACCGGACCAAAAAAAATGTTGGAATATACCACCAGCTTGGGACCCAGTGCTTAATTTCGCAATTGCAATCGGAACTTTGAAACGTCGGGATCTAAAATCGAAAGTAAACAGCGATAAAATCTGTAAAAAAGTAGTTTTATTTCAATCCTGCCATGCTATTTGAAATGAGCTATACTCGGAAGCGAGCATAGACAATTTACTTGTACAGAGCATGCAATTATACCACCATAAACAACATGCGTGGAGCAAGAACAAGCAGTGTGTGTAGAACAAGAGTTACTCACAACTTCCTGATGCCGCTGTGTCGCTTCCATGGCGCGTCGTCGGGCTCCGCAGGCAGTGGCCCCTGTACGGGGGCTTCTTCCTCTTCCACATGGGCCGAACTCAATGACGGTGATGTGTCTGATCCACTGGAAGGCATTTCATTTTGTAAAAAATTAAACATAGCTACACCAGCATCAATCAGGGCGCCACAAGGAATGAACAATTTTTGTACACGAAGTTCCCACGTTCTACTGTTTTATGTCGCACAATCTTTTTTTTTAGTGTAGGTACCCTACACTAAAAAAAAAAAGAAAAAAAAAAGAAAAGAAGGGCGGCCTCCAAACAGTAAGTTATAGGGATCTCATAAGGATCAGCGACCCGTGATTAATGCCTGTATAAGTTATAAGCAACTATAAACCATACAAACAGCTCCTATCAGGTAGACCATACAGGTCGGCCGACTCGGTAGTATAATAACCTATTTATTTGAGTAGATAAAAATCCATCTTTAGAAACAATGACGTGGAATAGTATTTCCTTAGATTTACGCGAATATAACACATTGAAATTAAACTATAACGGATTTTATCGCGGTATATTTTAGATCCCGACGTTTCTAAGTCATTTCAGACTTCAGAAGTGTGAATGAAGTCTGAAAAGACTGTGAAACGTCGGGATCTAAAATCTGTTACAAAGTAGTTTTATTTCATTGATGACGTGGTAGTTACCTATCGTGTTGGTGGTCGATTGTGAGCGCATTGAGTTGTTCCTCAGCGCGGTTGAGCTTCAGCTTGAGCTCGTTCCGTTCGTGTAGTATAGCTCTCAGCTCGCGCACACTGAACGTTGGCTTCGACGACTGGTCGTCGTCTTCACCGTCCGGAGTCGCCGCGCCACATGATGGACACTTCTGTGTAATAAACACACACTAATATTACTCTGTAAACGACCTCGGTAGTCAAGCGGTGCCGCGGTGTAAGCCGTCCGATTGGGCTATACTGCTCCCGCCCCGGACAATATTTGTGTAACAACAAAGATTTGTTTCGGTGTCTGATTGGTTGAGGGACTTACCCTCCGTGCTTCGGAGACCACGTTAAGCCGACGGTTGTTATTTAACACATCTACGAGAATCGTTACATGTAGTCAGAAGCCAATATAATCTGACACCTGGTCTACTGGTTCCCTATGGGACAGTCGCTCGTATAATTCTTGTAGCTAGCCGCATCAGGTTAGACTGGGAGCCGACTCCAATAGAAATGAGAAAAAGGCAAGGGAAATTATGACTAATATTACTTTGGAAACACCACCAGACATTTGCTGGGATGTGGTTTGTCTTTCTGTGAGTTTTTCGTGATGGTATCACTTGTAAACAATTTCCTTTAGAATGTATCGACTTGTGTAAACCTGTCATTCAAAAACAGGTTGCATTGGTATTAAATTTGCTACTCATTTCTGTTTAGTTGACAACCCTGTTAATGTCCCACTGCTGTGCAAAGGTCTTCCCTTCCTCAAGATAGTTGATATCAAGTTGGCCCACACAAACCTTGTTCTGCGCAGTGTCTTGCTGTAGCACGGCGATGTCTCGCTGCTGCGACTGTACAATAGCTGTCAGCTCTGATCGCTCCTCACATACTAAGCGCATCTGGAAAAAACACAAACAATTATCAGCACTTTCTTTTTTTTTATTAAAATCCTAACATTTATCATCCTGAGCTAACATCCTTAAGCAGTTCGTTCATTTCTTTAAATATGTTTCAATGCGACCTTTAAATCCCAAGATAATATATAACTGAGAATGTTATATTGTTTAGTTTAATTAGTTTTCACTTTAAAAAGTAGATTCACGTACGTATGTAAGTAATATTAGTAATATGTAGGTGTATGTATATATTTAAAATTATTTGTTATGCACAAGCTCGCCTGTGTACATCTGCTGTTTCCTATAGGCCGACCGTTTAACTCGCGTATCGCCTATCGCCAAGATTCTGACTCCTCAAGCTGCACAGACATTGATGATGATTCAAGCGATATGGATATTAGTGACGAATAGTCTTACATTACTTTTGTCTGTGATTCAATAGTTCTTTATGAGATTTAATTAATGTTTTATGACTTTGTACCTCAGGTGGCGATACGCGAGTTAAACGGTCGGCCTATATAAATTAATTGTTTATGTAAGTGTTTTGGTGTACAATAAAGAACAAGATTAAATATCCACTCACCCCCAAAAAGTGCTTAAAAAGAAAAGAAAACCATAGATTCGTTTTCATACCTGATTCTGTAGCTGCTTATGCTTCCTCCGCAGATCACGACTGACTTGGGCGAGCTTGTCCACTTGATTTGACAACTGTAACGTATCCAAAATTGCCATTGTTATTACACCACAATAATAAAATCACTTAATTGTACGAAGCCTCGGTTTCCTATACTCAATGCAAGTATTATCTATTTTTTTTTTTGGCAGTGTTTCTCAGTAGTTGCCAGTCATTCACTGCACGGTAGGAAAAGAAATTGGACTATTTTTATGTAAACTCGCGTCTCAAAAAAAGTATATTTTCATTTTTTTTTAAGTATCACAAATTTTTGACTAAAACCGCGGGATGAATAGAATACAGGTTTCCCAAAGAACGTAATAAACGTAATATTTTTAGTTAGTGCACTATGTAATCTTAATTTTTTTATTTTTTTATTACATATCATCAAAAACACCGACTTTATCAAACATGTGACGTTTATAAGTAGTAAAACGTAACTGCGTAGATCTTATCAGTTATATAAATATTACTATCAAAAACATTGATGTGTGTTTACAATTGATTAGTGATAAATGAAAACTGAGATATTTTTGAAGGCTCGGCCAATAATATTGATTAGATATAAAAGCCTTGGGTGTCTATAACAATTGCTGATAAGCGATCTTATATTTTATATCGAAAGATATAATTTATTCTTTTATTTACGCAAACTGGGTGTAACGTTGTAATTAAATACAAAATTGAAATAAACAGTTTTATCTTTACTTCCCTACTCATCATTCCCCTCGCCTTTTTCCCCATTTCTATTAGAGTCGGCTCCCAGTCTAACCTGATGCGGCTAGCTACCAGAATTATACGAGAATAATAATTATATATTTTTATATAATAATTAATAATTATACCAGAATTATAATTATTATTATATTATTCTTTACTTCCCTACTAATATTATAAATGC
The DNA here is from genome assembly GCA_936450015.1 of Meganola albula. Lineage (NCBI taxonomy): Eukaryota > Metazoa > Arthropoda > Insecta > Lepidoptera > Nolidae > Meganola > Meganola albula. The sequence goes on along the minus strand of OW388161.1, from coordinate 1,372,476 downwards.
GAAAGTAACGCTGTCTGTTAGGTTTTCATGTCTAAACTACTGAACCAATTTGGTTGAAATTAAGTATGGAAAGCGGTGGCGCAGCGGTACGGGCCCCGCCTTAGAAAAATAAGGTCGCGGGTTCGAATCCTCGTCGTGCCCACACATCTTTGTGTGAATTGTTTCATCTCCGCTGCTCAACGACGGTGAAGGAAAACATCGTGAGGAAACTAAACAGACTACAAATAAAATCAATAAAATAAAATATTTATCAATGTCAAATACGTATAAATATAAATCTAATAAAACTATAATATAAAAGTTTTTAATGTCGTTTTTAACCCAGACTGCTTAGTGTCAATTGTCTCTTGTGATAAATAATAAAACATGTACTCTAGATTAATAGAAATTTGATCCGCTTTATAGTCAAAACTGTTCGATATCATAACATTGTCTACTGTTTTTTTCCTATATACAGTGGAAACGTATTAAAATAAATTTGAGCAAAAATGAAGGACTCAAGGACTATCTAACAGTGGGAATGCGTCCTGGAGGAGGGAGACGTGGATTATATTGTTATATTTTTCTGCTGCCTGAGACTATGAGAAGGTTTCTACACCAGAAATGGTAATCTAGTCATTCGAGTAGAGGAATATAATTAAATAAATCCTCAATTTTTTAATAACAGGTTCAGAAACTTTTCTACTGTCTATCTGTTACGTTTTCCCGCTTAAACCTCTCAACCGATTTTGATGAAACTCGGCACAGACAATGTTTAGACCCTGAGAAAGAACATAGGCTACCGTTTATTGCGAAAAAAACCGAAAACTACGCGGACGAAGTCGCGGGCGGCCGCTAGTATTTTTATACAAAGCATTATCATATTGTTACTAAATTCATCGTAAATAAAGCAGGCGTAAGTTATGCTAGACTGAAAAGCACTAGACTTGTACAGCGAGCCAGCCTCGCTGGTGCATAATGAAGTACTTTAGACTCGAGGTTTCAAACGAAATTTAATAAATACAAGCAAAAGCCGACCCACTGACCTGATAATTAAAATAAACTTTTGGATCGATGTAGTCAGTGAGAATTTTATTCGTCTCAGCTGCCTGACTGCGCTAAGCTCTATACACAGCAGTAGCGTAGAGTCCATAGAAGCTGATTCCAATCGGCTTCCCTTTAGGAATTGGTCAATATCACTTACTTCATATATAGTGGGACATTAACACACGGTCATCTGATCCCAAACTAAGCAAAGCTTGTACTATGGAAACCAAATAACTGGTAATATACTACATAAAATACTTTTCTTTTGTAAATACATACTTGAATATAGATAATTACACCCAGACACAAGACAAACAAGACTCATTATAAATGTCTGACCTGTGTGGGAATCGAACCCACGACCAGCGGCGCGTGAAAAGCAAGTATCTTACCGGCCACGCCACCGGCCTGTCAGTGTGTTTTAGAGTAATTATAATTTTTGTTAAAGTACAATACCCAAAGAGAGATGAATGTAATGTGTACAAAATCCCAGTCTCCCTTGCCGAATGACCCTACTTTATAGCCAATCTGTAAACGTACAGAGCACATTGGTTTATTAGGTCATCACAGTCAGACGGTCGTTACTAACATAGGCACATAGCTATTGGCTAAACTACGGGTAATAACGAGCAGTGATTTTAGGGCTCCGCAAGATTGTCTCACACAGTGTTTCAAAGTTAAAAATATATCAACTATGCCCCTACTTAAGTTTAAGAAAATTCTTTACTCACTTATCATACACACATCAACAGAATCTAGGGGTATTTTATATTTCATCAAATATCTAAAAATCTATGAAGAATTTTCTGATATAGTAAATGGAAGAATGATAGGTTATTTTAAGGTCTTTAATAAAAAATAAAAAAACATTTCGTGATTTTTTCGTTTTAAAAATAAATGTAATTTTTTTTAAACGCCACAGAAAATTAGTATGATACAAACAAACATTTCTTCATAAAAAGCTATAAATTTTAATTGAAATTGAAAAAATCTTATAAAATTTAATCGTTAATAATCAGTGTTGCCACCTCTTACATTGATTGCACATCGACAGCGATTGTTAATACATAAAATTAAATTGTCAATGTCTTGCGGCAATATAATCCACAGATTATTGTACGCTTCTTACTTTCAAAATTGTACGTTTAGTTTTCTTATCGATCTGTGTTCCTAAATAGCACAACACAATGCGATAACTCGATCAAATGGACTAGCCGTGTATCATTCGACCTAATTTCATCTGAATGAATCTGCATTTCCTGCTGTTAATCATGCGACGTGACATATGAAACTAGATTCTACTGATCCATATTAGATAATGCCGGTAGGTAATACGAAATCAAAACCTCTATACTAGGTATATGTTAATAAATTTAACCCCGTTTTCTTAAACGTCCTATAAGTTCATTATAACTAAAATACGTTCATAATTCGTTTGTGTTTGTCTGTCATCTGGACATATATACTAGTAAAAAAGAGCAAACTCCATTTAACTAAAGAGTCTTAAAAGATTTTTATGAATAAGACTTCAAAATTTAATGGGTTGTTTCATATAATATTTCATGAATAACCGCAGTGTTATTTTTTAAATACGCTAGCGACAAATGTCTATTAGAGATAAATGTCTAATGCGCGAGAATTGGGAACCTGTTTGTGTGTCCCAAACCACTACATAGGCTACACTACAAAACGGCCTCCGCTGCTGAACGTGCCGCCCAAGAGAACCAACCTTCTCCAGCAAGCACCACTGACGCGTACCCTGCGTGTTCTTAACACAGAAGCCAGTGAAATAGATCTGTTTTCCTTGCAATTGGCCGTCGGTTTAAATTTAACAAGTACAAAAGACAAACAACTACGATCTTGTACAACCCGCATGCCATTGCGCATTCGTAATCAAACACTATAAAACATAATTAATGTTATAGGAAATATTGAAGCCCCTATTGTTGTAAAAGCGGACACAGTTCTCCACACGGTCTTCCGCCATCTATGCCACAGACTGCCAGACCGGGTCAGATAATTACACCACAGAAAGCTGATACTGATCAGCTTTCTTTTTTAAGATATTTATCTTTATTAATGATTGTAGCACCTCCATAATTCATAATTTCTCCCCCCCCCTCCACAAAAAATTGGATGGATATGGATGTAATTTTGTGAGATCAAATTTGGTTTGCATACACTACGTGCTTAACCGATCTCATGAACATTAAACAATGACAGGCTGAAGAGACATCTACAAAAGCTTTACGCGCTACGACATGCTATTTTTTATAGCTGATTTATCAGTCCAGCCCATTAGTGAACCGCCGTGGAATCTAATCCCTGCCATAATTCCCAGTTCACTCTACTTTTTAGTCGGTTAGTCCAGCGCATAGATGACCTACCACTTTATCTGGTCCCCCCCCCACCTCTGCCGGTTCCCTCAATCTATTCCTTGCAGGATGTTACAGTTGCAATTCAGTAATTAGCACCTGCCTTGAGCAATCAACAAAGAACCAGTACAAAAGTATTATATAAAAATGGCGAATATCTGTTAGACCAATTTCACTGTCTGCCAAGATGAGACAATTTTATCGACCAAAACAAATGAACAGTTAAATTCAACCCTATTTCGTAGACAATAAAATCTACATTAGCCCAATATGCCGTTTAAAGGCAAATAGCTTTGCTTTATTACCTAATTACGATTTTATAGTCTCGCTGAAGATTCAAAGTATTGAAACACTAGATCTCACCTGCGACTGCGTTTCAATAATATCCCAAGGAAATATATATCTGATAAACAAAGTATTCTAATTTTTATGTGCTAATATTAAGCTGAAGCGTTTGTTTGGTTGAACGCGCTAATCTCGACAACTAAGGGTCCGATTTGAAAAATTCTTGCACTGTTAGATAGCTCATTTATTGAGGAAGGCTACATTTTATTAAACTTTTGGGCATGAAAGTAATTTATGTGTGAGGAAATTGAGGACAAACGTCCCTATCAAAAATAAGCTGGTAAAAGGGTGATATTGAACTCTGCCTACACCTTCAGTCACAGGCGTGAGCTGTTCGTTAAAAATTAATAACTTAATTACGAAGGGTCCAAATACAATTTGCGGGTAATTACAAAGTTGTAATGACGTCAGAGGGTCGGTGTCTCTCATTACTCAGTTATTAAAATGAGGCTAACCGACACTCCTAGTTTCGGTCTTTTAATTTCAGATGTCGGGTTTTTTTTTAGTTTTTTATATACTGAAATAGGTGTGCAAACCATAGTACGTATATATAGTCAAGCGACTACAACTTGGCTGATGTTAAGTAACGATGTAGTCTACGATGGAACGCGCCTGCCCAATATACCGATTCAGTTGTGCTTACGAATGATTTTCGGTGAGAAGGTGGCAGTGGAATGAGGCTCCATATTTTTAGAAACAACAGACCCACCCTGTTTAATGGTGTCACCAGACATCACACCGGAACACGGCAAGGCCGCTTGGCGGTGCGGCTTGGTCTGGTGGGTGAGTGATTACTAACCACGGTCGAAGCCTACCACCAGTTAATTACTAGTAATAATAACGAATTAAGAAGTCCTTTAACGTGACATTCAGTTGTGGGAACTAGTAGAAATTATCATGTAAAGGAACCGGGTGTATGTGTGTGGACAAGGAGTTATTGAAATTACGACAGAGAATGACGACTACTGGGGAGAATGGAAGAAAAGATAAAGGATAGCGGGGAGTAGGAAAGTATGAGAGTTAAGGGAGGAGAGTGAAGAAGAAAAAATTAGAGTGGGCATGGGAATTTTCAGGTAAGGGGAGAGTAGGTAAGGAGAGGGGAGGACAGGTAGAGCAGGGATAGAGGAAGTGTGGAGAAAGAATTCCAAGAACATAAAAAACGCTAGTCAAATGCTGGTACTCACGCTGTCTATAAGCTGTTGCTTCTCCTGCAGCTGTAGCTCCTGGTGGCGCAGGGTGGCGCGCTGTTTCTCCGCGGTGCTGCTCAGACGGGACAGCACCTCCTGGTCGTGCTCACGCGCCGGCGACGGTGGCGCGCTTGTACCTACAAATATTATTTTATAACCATCATGCCCTATAGCAATTAATGGAGGAAGACATGGGGACAGACATCGTCTCATAAGCGCTATTTCACCTTATACGGGTCGTCAGTATTACCTACCTGCTGCCAGTTAGCTTACACAAACTGTCACTTATCTAGCTGAAGGATGAAGCGACATCCTTCTCTACCTTAGAGCTATCTTAGAGTATTGTTACATTTTCTAAGTTCTCTACACTTGCCGAAACGCGACGAAATATATAAGTATGTACGTATTTACCTATCTAACTTACTGCAATTATAAATTAAAAAGAAAAAAGATGGAGAAGGCTTTTTATCCTATAGGAGCCATAAAACGAATTAAAATAGAAATTCAATTAAAATTATGAAATGTAATTTTACAATTGTAAGAAAAAATTAAGCTAAAATAATATTACTCATAGGTAAGTGCGCCCACAAAGCATGACAGATGATCGAATTATCATGTAGTAAACAGAGGAACCATAAACACACCGTGGCGCGTCGCTAAAAGCCTATATTCCAATAGGCTACATAATAATCCTCTATTGCGTACTTAGCTCGAGTATTTCATGAAATAGGGGATTAAATTTTTTATTAGCACGAGTGAAACAAAAAACCAACATTGTTAGCAAACAAACGAAAAGGAAGATAGCAATATTAATAAGCTGCTTAAGTCAAAGACCTTGCTGTAATTTAAACACATAATAATGAGCTAGTATGTAGTCTTTCCTAATGTAACAATACTAGAACTGTGAAGACTACAATTGTTGTCAAACGGCTTCGAAGGCTTTTGACGTTATTACCAGTGAAACAAAGTTTATCTTCATCAAGCTGTATTAATGAAAAACTTAATAGACCACCTTTCTACAATTTAGTACGCCAATTATAGTAATATTACACACAGTAACCGAGAAAACAAAAAAAGGAAAAACCTAATACCAACATAACTGACAGTGCAGCGAACCTTAAGATGTAGAACATTGCTACCATAATATATAACAGGTTTTTCATTTTCAATCATGCTTAAGAGCGACATTTTGGTACATTGACATATATAAGCGGGATCCAAGACAGTTTAAGTGTCCCGGGACTTAACCGGGTTCAAATCTCGAGTCTCTTCACGGCGCGGCTGTTGATTCTGGCTTACAGGAGTAGCAGTTGCGACATTGCAGTGGTGGGTTAAGTCCCAAAAAAAGCGAAACCGTTAGTGGAAAACAAGTGGAATGTATAAAAATATTTACTTATACAAATCGTATTACATAAAAAAATATAATTTGAAGCTTATGACGTTACTGGAAGTACAAGCTGTCATTTAAGTTTTTTTATTCAATTCATCAAACACTTAGTCATAAATAATGAGTTAGGAAAAACAAGAAAATACCGGTTTATTTTTTAAAACGTGACTTCATCTTGTTTGGTTGTCAGACTATCAGATTATATTATGTGCCTGCCTTTATTTTTCTTTTGATCTACCTATTATACTTAAGACAGCTTTCTTTCACGATAAGTATAATATTTTCTTTGTTAATCATTGTAACTGTGAGGCTCCATAGAAATTTACTGAATTAAATTTCTGTTTAGTTTTGGCCTGGTATTTTCCCTATGTTGGCTAACCTAAAACCTACGCTAACACACTCAGATCAAGGTTTGACAACATATGAGTTAGTATTACTAGAACAAAGGGGCTAAAGTAGACTCTAGAGACAGCGCCCGCAAAAATACAATTCGTCGCTTAAATGGAAAAATGACATTTTTCTAAATTTTATTTCATAAACTGTCATTTATTCATTTCAAATAGTGTCGATGTTGACTCTTTCTATAAGGTTATTTTTTTAAATTAAAAATGTCGTTTTTCCATTTAATCGACGAATTTTATGTTTGCTAATCCAAGACATTTTAGTCATTAGTATTAGAACTTAAACAGTTTCCAACACCATGAGCCCCATTAAGCGTGCGGTTGTCGATTCGGATTAACAGGAGTAGCACTAGCAGGATTTTGGTGGTGGGTTTCAAACAAAGAAAAATCATCACCATAACGTCACGCCGATATACCCGAAGGTTAGGTTTAGGCGAAGATGAATGTCACCCACATTTCGCAGGCTATAGGACCCGTACTCATAAAAAGGCGATTGCATTCCATAGGGCACAATTCCAAACTTTGATCTGCTACTAAGATTATCTAAGTATATTAGAAAATCCTGTTTGCTCGACCCGGGCCTTGAACCCAGGAACTCGCGATTATTAAGCGAACACGCTTACCTCTCGGTCACTGAGTGAGTTAAAACAAAGAAAACTGTCTTAAAATCGTTTCAAAGACTTGATTCTAGCCTTATATCCTTTAATAAATCGTAAATTCCCCAAAGGTATTATTGATTCGTACACCCTCAATTCAAGTCTTGTTACCAACACGATACTAAGTTATTGGAAAAACACTCATATTACCAATACACAGGGTCGAGTTTTGATAAATCATAAAAGACATTTATAAAGAAACCTTATACCTTGTATATCGTGCGAAGGGTAATACCATAATCAATATTGGTAAAATGTCAATTTGACGGACAGCTCAAAAAATGCCAGTTAAAATAGAATTTTCAGATAATAAAATAGGACGGTGAAAAAAATGACGTCTTAGAGCGTCGCAGTTTTTTTTTTTACTACTAATCTTTATAAAGCTTGTATACTTATATAATTATATTTTTAATGTAATGACCGTACAAGACCGCTGTAGTTTTATCAGTTTTTTTACTACTAATCTTTTAAAAGCTTGTATACTTATTTAAACTTGACATTGGCAAAATTGTAGAACAATTTCTGCAGAGGCCGTATTTAAAAGAAGAAGAATAAAATTTTCCATGAAACTACGAATTCTTCAGGTTTGATGGATGTACTTATAACTTCCATAAAAAAAATGACAATTTGGTGTGTGACAGTTACGTTGTTTTGTTTTGTGTGTGTGTGTGCGTGTGCGTGTGATAGTGTTGTGTGTTCTTCTCAGTTCATTTTAATCGAATTTTTTTTAATCTTTATTAAAAACAAGAAGGGTTTTGTCGCTCCGCGACTATGTCACCCAGTAAATTTACAACAACTAATCACGTTCTTAGACCATCTTCAACTAATTTGTATAATAATCTAGCAGGGTTACACAGAAGCATAGATAAAATAGTAGATATTTCATTGACCAACATTATAAATTTCCTTTTTAAAAATTGTATCTCTAAGCTGTCCATTCCGGACACAGACCATCAAAATATAGAAAATTATTTTAAAGATGCATTGTATCTATAGATCTATGAACTCACCGTCTGCCGGCGCGTTGATGGTCCGTCGCAGCCGCTTGTTCTCATCCTGCAGCCGCGCAACCGCAGTCACCAGCTCGGCAGACTCCGTCCGCCATTGTTCCTCGATCGCTTCTATTTCCTACAACATTAGAATATAATTATACATATGTTGAGACACACACACACATAGGTAGTCACTTCGACCCTTTTTAATGTCCCACAGCCGGGGACGGGTCTTCTCTCAACTATCTTACGAGTTGAGATAGTATAGGCATTAATCCACACAAGCTGAAGTGCGGGTTGCTGGATGTCACATGTCCCCGAATGATTAGTTCTTAGACATGCCGGTTTCCTCACGATTTTTTCCTTCACCGATATTGAGCATCTGCGATGAAAAAATGCACACAAAGATGTGTGGGCACGATTGGGAATCGAACCCGCGACCTTATATTTCTAAGGCGAGGTCCATCGCTGCGCCACCGCTGCTCCTACTACAGGATAGAGACGATAAATGTTTAAAGGCAATTGCCTTTGAACTCTTTTTTTATTTTGAAATAGGCTTGCGCTTGACTAAAACTAGCCTGATGCTAAGCAATGATGTAGTCTAATAGAACGTGCCTGTCCAATATACCGATATACTCATGACTACGAATGATTTTCGGTCAGAAGGTGGCAGTGGAATGAGTTTCCATATAGTTAGAAACCAAGAAACAATTCCGATCCATTCTTCTAAATGGTGTCACCAGACATCGCAACTTTGAGATGACGCAATATTATTCACCTCTGCTTACACCTCCGGGTAATACAAGCGTGAGTTCTTGTTATAGTTATTAAATAAGGAAATCTAAACTACTGTTATAATAAACAGACAGATTACAATCTATGTGAAACCCTAATTATATCAACAGCTGTTACCACGCATTGTAATAGCGATTTGAATCGTCTATTGTGACGTAAACCTGCAAAATTTGTACAGTCAGCTGCATAAATAAGCAATGACCCTCCCATAAAAATATAAAATTTATTAAATTAAATTTTAATGTCAATTCATTATTAATTTCAGCTATATTCCAAAAGGATAAACTTAATTTACTGAATACTAACCTACCGTTATGAAAAAAAAAACATATTTAGCACATGACGAATTCCTCCTCTCCTAATGGGAGATGTATGTAAGACGTTCGCGGCCCGGCAAGCAAGATAAGCAAGCTTGGGAAAAAGTTTTAAAAAAGAATTTTAATATTAAACCATACTAACAATTTCAGTTAGTACAGTGATTTATTATTTATTACATATGAATATAATTTATTGATATTAAAATAATTAATTATGTACTTACTGTATAATAAAACTTAATCACAAATTATGAAAACCCCAACAGTCAATACTATTAAATTAATACCTTTAAAACCACTTTATTAACTTTTTAAATTAAACACATTTTAAATTAATTATAATGTTAAAACTGAGTGGTTACTTAAATATGTAGTTGACTGTACAAAGTTATATGTTTTTACGTATTGCAATTTAATATTATTTGGCAAATCATTGCAATAATGGTTATGGATTAAATAATTTGCGTAAATGATATTACGAGTGAAGTCGTCGTGTCGCCCCTTATTATTAAACACGATAACTGACGACGCGACAGTGAAAAGTGCTTATTAAATTTTCTCTATAGTATTGTTAGGCCCACTTCCACGTTCCTGGGTTAACTGAATTTAACCTGAGTTCACTGCTAACTCAGGGGTTAAATAAATAATTTATCTGGCACCATCGAGAGTAAAGAGTAAACCACTGTAAATGTTCTAAATATTTAACCTGCCGATGTAGGAGGGTTGAATCGCTTTTTAACCGGGGGGAAATTCTATATGGATCCCCCCGCCCTGTATGAGCGCAGGGCAGGGGGTATGTGGGACTCCGTCTGGTTACCCTAACTAAAACCCCCCGGGGTGTTCTTTCGCGCATCTTTGCCAGGGTGTCACGGAAACCAAAAGTGACACCCTGGAATATAATCGCTAGGCCTGGGTTAGTGAAGTATAATGTCAAAATAGAACCAGAAGTAAATACACTAGACATTAATTCCCTCTATCATTTAACCAGACGGCGGCACTGCTAAAAATTAAAAAACATCACTTCAACCCTTTTTTAGTGTCCCACAGCTGGGCACGGGTCTTCTCTCAACTATCTTACGAGTACGCTGGCTAAGTGCGGGTTGCTGGACGTCACATGTCCTCGAATGGTTAGTTCTTAAATATGCCGGTTTTCGAAGATAGCTAAGTTCTTGTCCTTGAACGAACCAATCAAAATTAACATATGGTACTAGCGGACCCCGCAAACGTCGTCCTGTCTGGTAAAGCAGTGCCACCTACCGGGGCCGAAAGTAGATTACGACCGATTCTCAGACCTATCGAATATAGATAGGTATAAGATTCCATAAAAATTGGTCAAGCCGTTTCGGAGAAGATAGTTTTTATTTTATTTTTCTCTGCGTAAGAACTATCCTCGTACTTCAAGGAGTATTCTTAAAAAAGAATTAGCGAAATCGGTCCAGCCGTTCACGTGTGATGGCGTGACCAAGGGAAATAGGGATTCAGTTTTATATATATAGAAGATATTATGTTACTCGAGCGCTTCACGGTGTCTAGTAGGTATATTGTCGATGATCTCTGTCTACCTTCTGTGTTTACAGGCGCGAGTTATATTTCAATAAAGGCTAGAACACAATTAGCAGCATGCAACACGTGGCCAGTGATGCGTGTCAGGAAACACAGACAATTATTCAATACTTAACGTACACCACTTTATTTGTACCACCAATACACGATAAAAGACTAAACCTCTGGATGTACATAATATTATTATTTCTTTATTCATTCTGTTTATTCGTTCATTCTTCTCATCGCTTCAATCGTTGCAGGTTTCAAGTCGAATATGAGCTTAAAAAAAACCGCGATAAATTGAAAGTAGTTTTATCTAAATGTGCGCAATAAGTTAAGATCTGGGGCGGTGACGTCGTTGACGCATGGTTGTACTGTGCACAAAAAAATATCTCAAAAAGTTTCTACCCGCGACTTCGTCTCTGCAATTTTTTTATTCCATACAGGCTCTTTGTACTGCCTGATCAACAGGTAAACACAATTGTTTGTTCCGTTTTTCGGTTTCTTAAAAGTCCAACACTTTTAACACAAGATTTCTCTTTCCACTATAAATAAACAGTAGGTACATGTAACATATATAAATAAACAGCAGTAACTGTAATGACTACTCGTATTTACGAAAAAGTATTAAATAAGATAATAAAGTAGGAGCGAATGACGTAAGCCAGTACGACACTAAGATGTTAAAAAAATGGCGTTGCCTACAGTACAACACGGGAGCTTAAGGGGAAGTTACAGGGGTAGCGGGCGTAGGGTTGCATTTTAGGCGAGTCTCAACTTATCGCGCACAGGTAGTAATATACTAATTAATCCAGGGCTTCACTAACAGTACGACGCAACACCTTGGGACGACGCGGCATTATTGCAAGGGCCATTGAAAATAAACGTAAGTAGAGAAAGGCCTTTAGGCGACTTTTTATACCAGATTTAATTTCACCCTATACATTTTGCTTTTAAGGTTGAACATTTATTTATGTCTTGTAAGCCAGTCCAACCGTACTCTGAAATGAAGGGAATAGAGACCTGTGCATGCGCACGTATCACCGACAAGATAACCTATTAGACACCACTTTCTTTAAATCTAAATATATACAACCAGGAATTGACTTACTGGCTGACACCAACCGAAAGCACAGCCTAAACCGCTGGGTCAGTCTCTAGAGACTCCAAATTTGGCACATAGGTAGGTACCGTCGAGGTCTTGGGGTGCATTAAGAGTTTTTCAAAACTTAAAAGGGTGAAACGGGGAGCTGGTATTGTAAGAAATTGTAACCGTTGGCAATACTTGCTTTTCACACCGTAGGTCGTGGGTTCAATTCCCACCCGAGACAGACATTTGTGTGATGAACATGTCCGTCTCAAGTCTGGGTGTAATTATTTATTATTTGTATGTTTACAAAATAAAAGTAGTATATGTATAGTATTAACCAGTTGTATGGTTTTCATAACATAGGCTCTGCTTAGATTGGGACCAGATGTACGTGTGTTAATCTACCAGAATATTATAATATTATTTATTAATTTAACTACTGTATAAAAAGGAGGATGTGACACTGGTCACATACTGAGTACGCCAGCACTGGCACCGTCCAACATACTCCTGAATGTCCCACAAATAGAGACTGATTGTAGTAAATCACTTCAACCCTTTATAGTGTCCCACTGCTGGGTACGGGTCTTCTCTCAACTATCTTATTAGTTGAGAGAGTTTAGGCCTTAATCCACACACGCTGGCCAAGTGCGGGTTGGTGGATGTCACATGTGGTATAGTAATCCTCGAATGGTTAGTTCTTAGACATGCCGGTTTCCTCACGATGTATTCCTTCACCGATATTGAGCAGCGGAGATAAAACAATTCACACAAAGATGTGTGGGCACTACCAGGATTCGAACCCGCGACCTTATTTTTATTTGTAGTAAATAAGAAAGGACAAAAAAAACATATAAATTCTTTTCAAACGAAAGCGTTGGCCATGAAATTAGTGACAATATTATTCCCCAGTCTAGTTTTCAGTGTTCAATGTTGTGAAATATATTCGTCTAGTCAATTACCCTTGACCGTTGATCTCACCGTTGCATGTTTAGTGGTCGTACACCACATTTGTGAGGCTATTGAGAGTGCTTCACTGTAAAATATTGAAACAATGGCCTTCGATAAACTATTACATCCTTAAACATAAACGCTTTTTAAGCTTATAAATAGGTTTATAATTCGTTTGTCTTTGTCTGTCTTCTTGACATTTATACTAGTAAGAAAGAGAAAAAAAAACATTTTAACTAAAGAGTTTTTAAAATTTTTATGAATAAGGAAGGTACTCAAATTAAAAAAAAAACTTTATTATCCTAGTGCTGGGTACCGACCTAATCACCTAAGTTGTGCATTTATGTGCCCTTTAATTACCTTCTAGCCGTTTTTCCGGCTACAGTTGGGTTAGTCTAAGCTAGGTATGCAGAAAATATCAGCCCCCGTATTCATAAACGTCAAATAAGGTCATTTTAGTCTTTGTTTGACATCTTGACATGTAAGAAGAGACGAAGTCCATTTTAACTCAAAAGTTTCATATGATTTTTATCAATAAGGCCATAAGTGCACAAGTGTGTGCGTATAGTACACACAAGTGCACATTGATTGTGATACCTAATTAATATTAGATTAGGTATATAAATGTTATTAAAAGAAAAGCATAATATCTATAATATAAAAATCAATGCCACTTTTCGCTGTAATTTTATAACTCAAAAACTGGCTTAACTATTCAAACCAAATGTTTAGGCATTGTACAGACTATTTAGTAGATGGTTTATGTGAAGTTTGCACAAAATCGGTTGAGCGGTTCTTTATTTATCATATTTTTGGTAAATTGTTGAGTGGGCTGAAGCTACCCGGGCGAAGCTGGGGCGGACCGCTAGTAATGTATGATTATTAATATCTAATTTATACGCGCACAATATGAACTGTATACACCAACTCGCACTTGGCCAGCGTGTGTGGATTAAGGCCTAAACTCTCTCAACTCATAAGATAGTTGAGAGAAGACCCGTGCCCAGCAGTGGGACACTAATAAGGGTTGAAGTGAAGTGAAGAAGTGCCTAGCCTGCGCAACACGTAAAAGACAAAGAGGAAGACCCTTAGCAACGTGTTTAACGATTGTCTGAAAGGACTTGAAGACTATCTCTTACAGATGAAGATACAAATAACCGCACAGAGTGGCGTCGCATGATTAAACAGCCGACAATCGCGAGGACAAATTAGAAGACCCACATTAATACATTTAGACTACTTGGCATTCGGCATAATTCTAAATTATTTTAGTTTGAGCCTTATCACACTAGCGGTTTGCGAACGGCAGTGGGGCGGAGAGGGTTTGCAACGAATACCTTGCGGGTGCTCAACGAACACGCCGCCGCGCCGCGGATGCGCAGCGAATTTGTTGCGGACGCTTGACGAGCAAAGATTTCGCCGCATATATGATCTCGATGCGCATCCGCGGCGTGTTCGTTGGGTACCCGCAACGTATTCGTTGCGAGCCCGGTCCGCGGCCCTTATTCCTCGAATAACGAACAACACCATTTTAGTTATTAAAGGTATTTAAAGTTTCTTAAACCATCAAATACACAATCTCATTCCCACATCCTCGTTCTTCCATCGGACAACTAGAGGTACGGCTATGCGCCACCGTTATATGATGGAAATTCCACGGGCAAGCACAAAGCGCTTTGCGTCCACTTTTATTGTGCGAACCGCCAAGTTGTGGAATTCGTTGCCGGCATCTCTGTTTCCCGATAGCTATAATCTACCTGTGTTCAAGTCACGAGTTAATCGGTATTTATTAGGTAAACGCGTTCCATCGTAGACTGCAATATTGCTTCACATCAGGCAGTTGTGGTCAAGCGAAGGATAAAAAAAATCTCAAATGTATGTATGGAGCTTTACATTGCATTGGTGTTAACTGACCACTGTCGGTGCAACGATCTTAATTTCCCATCAATTATTAGTTTATATAGCGTTTCTTCAATTCTATGAAAGTAGCCATAGTTTTCTGTCTGTTAGATAAGTCTAATATCTAAAATAAGTGAAAGGGAAGCTCTGCAGTTAGTGAAAGCTTTGAGTGAATTAAAGATAGATATATTGTCTTGGCATAAAAGATAGCATATTTGCTTCCAGTCGTCGACGTAGCAGGTTCAAATCAGTACTAAAAACCGTGTTAGGATATTCTAGTCTAATTCTTGACACACTTACCAATCTAAGTCGACAAACCGGGAACGCATGCCATGTTTTAGTGAAAAAGTGTATGTGCAATACACGATGACTTTTTTTATTCCATTACAATAGTGTGAGACAGGACAACAAAACAAGTCACTAGAAAATACATTGCATTGGATTGTCCCCAAGACAATCGTCCCCATTTACACCATGCTTTTAGTGACTTGCAGTTCTGTTTTACTGTCCTGTCCTGGCTATTGTCCCCGTCTAAATACCCTAACACTACTATGAAGTTTGAATTCAATTAATAAATTTATTGTGTATATGAACAAATGTAAATTAATGTATTAAAACCATACAGGGTTTCGATTTTAGAACTAGTAAAAAACATTTCAGTTACTTCAGCTTTAAACGAAAGTTGTCTATTAATTTAGTTGCTACATATTTTATAGGTACACATGTAAAACTGACAAAACCATATTTATCATCAGGAGTTGAAGATATATAAAAACACAGATGCACTCTGAACTTCCTTGCTCTCGATTAGTCTCATGAGTCTGTGCTCTCAGAGACTTACTACTACATGGGACTTAAATAACAAAATATTTTGCATAAAAAATAATACAATTTTTTTTAACTTTCTTTCTACAAAAGCTATAATAAAACAGAGTAAGTATGACATAATATGTTATTAAACAGGTACATTACCATAAAAGAGATTCAATGTATTATAACAATGAATTAATTAAGACAAGGTATTATGTTTCTGAATGCATAATAATTATACTTTGTGTGGCTAACTAATTGTACTTAAAAATTAATTGAACTAAAGTAAATATTATACTAACAACCCTTGACCATAGTATTTTCTTAAATTTACATGAATATCACACAACCGAACCACGGATTTTAGTCCTTTACAATGGATTTTTTAATCTTTGTCCAGCTAAGTAACAGCTTCTTGCCCTGTCTTCTTTAATGCAACGATTCGACAAAAACTTGCTGAACTATTCGCTGAACAACTTGCCCTATTCGTGACTAGACAGATTTCTATTGGTATATGAATGTCAAATAGACACAAGTAAGATGTTTACTTATGTCACTGTAAGTGACATATAATATTCGGAAACCAACAATTTTGCTTTGAAGATTGAAAAAAAATGGCGTCTTAGAACGTCGCAGTTTTTTAGTTTTTTACTACTAATCTTTAAAAACTTATATACTTATTTAAACTTGACACTGGCAAAATTGCGGAATAATTTCTGCAGAGGCCATAATTAAAAGAAGAAGAAGAAGAATTTTGCTTTCCCTTAGAAACTATTCCTAGTGTCAAAAATTTTATGTTTGTGCTGTCATTTAGAAATCAATTGAAAAGTCGTTTATAAATCGAACTAAATTTAAAAGTGAAGCTTTTTCATGTATTTGGTTTTAAATGTCAAAAAAAGTTAGAAAAAAGAATGTTTATCCAAATTTTTTTGTTTTAAATGTCAAAATTTGATGTTCGTCCTGTCTTCAGAAACCAATACAAATTTAAAAGAATAATTTTGTTTTTTTCTCATAGGCAGTACGAAGTTTGCCAGTCAACAGTCAACAAAAAAGTCAGACATAGGTAATGTGAAATAATTTTGCGTCCACGAAATACATAGTACTACTTACTATGAAACTTAAAACTCATCTCTCACTCATCGTCTCTTATAATTTGCACTGGCATGCCAAAATAGTGTTGCACGTGCCAATGATGGCATAAGTACCATTTGTTTGCCATCCTTGTTTTAGGAGGACTGAGTCACAATTACTCCACACCAGCATGCCTTGTAAAGATTGGCCGACCATACATTTGTTTACATATCTACCAAACATAGTGAAGTTAATGGTTCTAGTTTGTCATTTTTCAGCAAATCAACTAATTTAATATCTGTAATTAGTTTATAGCTAAAGCCATCTTTACTCACATCATCTTCTTCTAAATATATAAATGAAGTAACTGACTGACTGACATATCAACGCTGAGCCCTAACCGCTGGGTCTGGAGACTCCAAATTTGGCACATAGGTTCCTTATGGGGTCTAGGGGTGCACTAAGAAAGGATTTTTCAAAACTCACCGTTTAAAGGGGTGAAACGGGGTTTCAAAGTTTGTATGGAGAAACAAGATTAGTGAGATCAATTTCACGAGCCAAAGCCAAGGGCGGAAGCTAGTATTATTATGTAAATAAAAGGTAGTGTATCTCTAATTTTGGTACGGTTATTGTACAAGACAATTCATGCCATTGTCTGAAGATTAAACTTGATTATAATATAAAGCTACTGACTTTTGTATTTGCATAACTCAGAATGTTGTAAATATATTAAATACAATTAAATTACATGATTTTTGGTAATTCTAGGGTAATAAGCATTCTACAACTGTTAGTTTAACACAGATTGTGCCTAGTGTAGTTAACATAGCAAATTATTGTCCTTGGAAGTAGATTACAATAAACCTTTTAGGTTTATCTAAAATGAATGTTTTTCTCAACTTTTAAAACAGTAGTATGTTTGTTTCTAAGATTTGAAAGGGTTTTTAATTCCCTATAGTGAGTCAATAAGCCATTAGACTACAAAGATGCTGAAAGTTAGTTAGTAATTTCTAAATAGTAATGCTAATGTGATTGGCACCAGTAGCCCGCGGTGTCCCGCGTTTTGTCGCGCAATACCATCACTATTGACCGATCTGTTGCAACGCACCCGATGCATACCGAACGTGGCGAAACTACGTACTATCGTATCGCGTGTTATACGCCTCACACGCACTACCCACCAACAAACAACACCTATTTGCTTAACAATGACCTCAACTACACACAAAACACGTACCTTCTCGAACCGCTGTCTGTATTCTGCCTTTTCAATCTTATCATTTTCCAACTGAGAAATCTTAGCTGTCAACTCGTGTAGGGCCTGATTTTCCTTTTCATTCCTCACCGCCAAGTTCTCCAGCAACTCTAGCGCGTTAATCACCTTCGGCAGAAGCGCTGTAACAGCGTCAGGGCCGTATTTTTCGATAATTATCTCGCATTCCTTGCCAATATCCGAAGCCAAATCGTATACGTCGACGACAGTGACTTCGTCATCGAAATCCGGCATCTTGGCTGAGAACCGCCTATTATAAGGCATTAAACCACAAAATTTTCACTTCACAGCACTACATATACCTAAATAAGGTATGTTTTATATTTCAATAAAGAAACACCTTTCGCAAGTGCGCCATCATTACTGAAAAGTGAAATGTCAAATTTATTTATCATCACACTATATAGTGATGTGCACAGCAAGGAATTAGCTGTACAGCTAATGTTGTTATACTAGTTATTATTAATAATAACATTTTATTAACAACAAAATAAAACTCGAATTAACAATAGAATTTACCGAACCAAATTAAAATATAAAATTGTATACTAAAACCCACATTACTTAAATATACGTATATATGTAACTAAATAACTAAGTTTCTATAACAAACACCAATGATATTTTCAAAAATATAGATTTTAGAAAATATTTTTAAATTATCATAGTAATTTTATTTACTTCTACTTTTTATTCTAGATATTTAGTTGTGGAACACCAGTTTAATAAATTATATGTACAAAATATCCAACATATCGTCATACTCCTAAGACGCAAGTGATTGTTTTAGACAGTTAAGCTTATTTCCTAAGCAAAAAATAATTGAGAAAAATAAGTCGCGAAAGTCGGAATCATTAATTGATGATAGCGTTTTATCTTTCATTAGTAGCGCTATAAGTTAAGCTACTTTACTGGTGTTGTGGTACAACCCTAGAAACGTCAAAGTAGAAAGAGATAGCTATATAAGTCTGCCTCTTTTACTATTGACGTTACAAGTGTTAACGTCACTGTCACTTCAGTCGTTCACTGTTATTGTCAATCTCAGAATATTTACCACAGTACCATGATATATTTCTGTACATAGTCTGTGGATAGTGGATAGAACTCGGAAGTTTTTTTTAGGCATCACTGTAGATTCTAAATTACAGTGACTTCTTCAGAAACTGCACTGAGCATATAATCACTACGTTTTAAGAGACGGCACTTAGAACATGTCATAGAACTGAATTCGTGCAGAGTTTTTCAACCAACATTGCAAAGTAAATAGGGCTGCTGCCAACTTTCCGTAGATAAACGCTGACAGCTTAGAGGTGTACTATAAAATATCGATACTATTGTTACATTAAAACGAAAATATCGATATCGATACTCCTTACCAGGGTAGGGTAGGGCCAGCTTAGGATCTACTTATTAGATGAACTTTACTTTTATCGGTGTAAAAAAAAGACGCTTAGCATTTAATTATTTATTTATTTTGAAATCTAAACAATGGTATACCTACTTCGCAATATATGGGAAAACTGTCCCTTTCCAAATGAAAACCAAAGGTTTGTACTTTCACAACAAATAGAAGAGAGTATTTGTTCTAGAATAGAATCTATTTGTTCGGAAAGTAAATAACTAGCTTTACTATCTGATAGTCGCTGTTCTCCTGTTCCCACATAATTCACACTTTTGAGTTGGTTTGCTGGCCATATTCATCAGCAAAATAATCAACAGTATATAACAAGTACACAGCTGTAACACTGACAGGCGGATTCTTCACGCGAAATTGCAGAAGGTCTCAACACCACGATAATAACGAAATCTCTTTCACAAATCAGTAGTAACTGTAAAATAACCACAGAAATAGGGAACACGTTCAAAAACGGCCGGTATAAGTTTGTTATTGACGCCATATTATTATTTTATTTTGCCAGGTATACCAACATTTTATAATACCAATCTATGATTTTGTAAAGTTGGCAATTAAAAGGTCAACGTACCAATATAAAATGAACCACGTCTAGCACTACCCCTCAACAGACCATGGTTCAAGAAAAACGGTTACGTTCAATGTATAGCAGTGACCACCCACTGAGAAACTGTCCGAAAAATTAAGTTCTGCTGCGTATGCAGTCAAAACAATTAGACGGCTCACTGATGTGACTGATATACTGCTAGAATTCTATATTTTAGTTATTTTCATAGTATTATTTCTTACGGAATTTTTCTTTGGGGAAATGCGTCTGATAAAGAAACTATCTTTATTTTACAAAAAAAGTAGATACTTTAAGAGCTATCTACAAACTAGGAAGGTGTATTTCAGAAAGAAAGAGAAATCTAAAGACATTAATATTTTGATTGTCGTTTCTCAATTTATATAAGAAAATTTATTGTATGTGCATAAAATTTATTACGAAATTTAAAAAAATAGGCAACACATAATTTGTTTATTAAAACCCTTATTTATCTATGCTAAAACTAAGAACGATCTTGTAGCACATCATACTCGTCGCCACAAAATCAGCAACTTTTAAGGAGCAGTGTATACCTAGATAGATACGTTTCTACAATAAACTTTGAAATAATACTACTGGGGAAATGACTATAACCAAATTTATAATAATTATAAAATCTACGTTATTTATTTATTTAGAAAGCGTATTATAAAATTTTAGATCATCTGACGGATAAAAACGCTTGAAATTAAGTCGCTCTAATTCAACACAATAAACAAACAAAATATAATAGATGTAAGTACTTCATTTAAAAAAGAAAAAAGCCTACTGAGTGTTTTTGGCAGTGTTTCTCAGTAGTTGCCAGTCATTCACTGCACGGTAGGAAAATAATTTGGACTATTATTATGTAGACTCGCGTCTCAAAAAAATAAAGCATATTTTCATTTCATTTCATCCCTACTAATATTATAAATGCGAAAGTAACTCTGTCTGTCTGTCTGTTTCGCTTTCCCGCTTAAACCTCTCACCGATTTTGATGAAACTTGGTACAGACAATCTTTAGACCCTGAGAAAGAACATAGGCTACCTTTTATTGAGAAAAAAAACCGAAATCAACGCGGACGAAGTCGCGGGCGGCCGCTAGTAACCTATAAAATCGTCAGATTTAAGAACATTATACCTACAATATTTTTCTGCGGTCAGTCCCAAGGATTTTTGTGTTTTTTATGTGGTAAGTCGGTAATCTTGTAATATCCCTTTTTGCATATTTTTGTATGATTTAAATTTGTAAGGATCTAGTTTATAAATAACCTCAAGAACTTTATTGTAGAAGCGTATACCTATAATCTTTGTTTCTTGTATTGACAATATGATAATCTTTGTTTTGTTACAAATGAATATTTGTCCTTTAAAATAGTTGTAGAAGGATAGAGAAGATCAGCTGGATCAGCAGATATGGTAACGAATGAAGGCGTATTAGAATAAATAAAGAAATAAAGAAGGCTAGTGGAATTCATTCAAAACCGGAGAGGAAGGATGTTGGGCCGTCTTATACGACATGACACCTTCATTAAAACCATCTTAGAGGGAAATATAGAAGGAAAGCGTGGAAGAGGAAGGCCAAGGATAAGTTTTATGAACCAAATATAGGAAAATAGGGAAGTGAAATAAGCTGTTCTAGATCGAGCCAAATGGAAAGAAAATCATCAGATGCACCGAAAGGGCTAACCTTAAAGAGTCTAATCCGTTTTATCGAGAATTTGTATGTGGTGGGTCGTCGGTCCTGCTGCTACAGATAATCCTACTAATATTATAAATGCGAAACTTTCTAACCCTGTCTGTCGGTCTGTAGTACTTTCATGCTAAAATTGCTGAACCGATTTGGATGAAATTTGGTATGGAGATAGTTTGAGACCCGGGGAACGTGGGACATGTTTTTAACTGACTGCGCAAAAAGAGGTTAATGGTTTAACGCGGTAACTAACACATATGGTCCTCGTATCGGCACCTTAAAGGTGAATTGTAAAATATTATTTTTAGTGCACCTACACCTCATAAGTAACCTAGTGCCAAATTTGGAGTCTCTAAACCCGTTGCGCGTTGATATTTCATTCAGTCAGTCAGTTTCTTCTTTTATTTAGAACAGTATTTAGAAGAAGAAGATGAAACACCGTTATACTTCTTTGAAATAACTTCAAATTAAAAATTTATCATCTTGATATTTCAGTCAAGAAAATTTATGTACCCCATAACTGCCAAATGACTGCACCAATTTGGAAAATTTTGTTCGTTTTAACAAAGGAAGCCTCTGTAAATGAAAATTTCACAAATTTTGCTAGTATAGTATTGTATTATCTGCGCACAGACTTTCCTATTTCCTACACTGTCCGTGCGAAGCTCGGTTGGGCGAGCGTCCAGTTGATAAATCTATGTAAAATTATGTATTCATTTCCATGCCCATCCATTTTATCTCACTGATAAAGAGATGTAGCTACTCAAATAACACGTTGTAACTTTTCAAGAGCTTTGTTATAATATCGATCATTTGCCGCCACGCGCGTAGCAAGCAACAGTTGGGCAGAATCAACAGGAGAGGACGCGCGTTTGTAGTATTCCAGTGGTTTAGTGAAAAATAAATCATATATTTTTAGTTTTTTCTGTGCAATGAACTACCAAAGTAAAGCAAATAAATATGTGTGTCCAAATGATCGGCAGTTATCTTTGAGAGCCAAGTAAGTTTATAATTAAGTTATTCTTTTATTAGACACTTATTGTGTTTTGTTTACAAACCTACGTTATGTAGTGGCGTCCGTAGATTTTTCTCGTATCTTATTAAAAATATCTTTAATACATTAGCTACTTAGTTATGTAAATACCTAGTTATTTCGGTTTTTCGTGATCACAACTCTATTCCGTGGGAAAAGTAGTAGGATTAAAATTAATATCCATCTTAAAACATGTCATTTACTTATGATCTATCACCTAAATTGTTTTACCACCGGCAACACCCATATTGATTTTTATAAATCTCTGTTTTTCATAAATAGAATGTGGTAAATAGTCTATAGATAGATTATTTATTTATTTCATGCATCTCGACTCATAGAGAATATACCTATAATAACTCTAAATAAAAATCTTAATAACCCCCGACCTATAATTTTTTTGGCTAAGAACACTCAAAATAATTCACTTTCCAAACAAAAAAAGTAAATTAAAATGGGCTCATCAGTTCGGGAGCTACGATGCCACGGACATACAAACACAGATACTTCAAACTTTTAACATCCCATCGTTTTTGCGTCGGGGGTTAAATATATGACATAGGGGTTGTAATACTATTTAACACGAAGAGTCGGCTAACTAATACCTACAGTCCATCAAATCTAAGAAGTACCGTTTGACAGTTCTAAACGTTTAAAAATAAATACGCGTAAAAATTGTTTATGTTATGTTAAAATAAAAATAGCTTCATAATTCAATTATTTTCCAGGAAAGCTAATAAAAATAGCGTGAATTACGCCTCTATAAAGCTAATTTAATAGAAAACAGTGAAACGTCAAAAGGTACCTACTTCTTAGATTTGATGGACTGTAACTTAAACTGATGCGTCAAAAAATTCTTCCGCATCGTTATCTTCCGGGAACGTTTATCTAGAAGGCGAGCAGCATGGCCGCGTTGGATGGCAATACTGAACATTTTCCCGAGATACGAGATACGAGATACCAGCCTCCAGGGCCTTGATCCTCGTGATTTAGACATTTATCCTAATTTAGGCTATTTTTTTTAAATAACCCTGTATACTCGCAGGTACATAATCATATTATAGGTAACTAATTAACATTCGAATACATATACTCAGAATTTAAGAAATTGATATTCGCCGTGCTTCAGAGATGAGAGTAAATAATCATCTAGACTAATCTGTTGCCGCGATATCTAACTGAAATAATATCGAAATAAAACTACTTCGTAATATTTAGATTTTAAATACCGACGTGTCAATCTTTTCAGACTTCATGGTCACGGGTGGAAATCTAAATTCTAGTAGATCTAAGAAAATACTATGAAATATTATCACCATCAATCCAATATTTTCGGTAACAACTTAGTCGAAATAATAAAATATAGAAGACAACATTAGGTAATATAATTTTAAAGAAGGTTATAGAATTCCTTCCTTGGTTGTCATTTAACACATCTATGACAATCGTTACATGTAGTCAGAAGCCAATATATTCTGACACCTGGTCTAACCATCTCGGCTACTGGTTCCCAACGGGTTTCGAGGTCAGATGGCAGTCGCTCGTATAATTCTGGTAGCTAGCCGCATCAGGTTAGACTGGGAGCCGACCCCAATAGAAATGGGAAAAAGGCAAGGGGGAATGAATGATAGAATTCCTAATAAACAAATGTCATTCTCTAAATAAATATAATTTGAAATGAAAATACAAAACAAAATTAATATAAGAATTTAAATTATGACTTAATGATAAAATTTAACTATTTTTTAATTTATATTTATTGCTATTTATTGATTTTATGTTATGGCATTCTGAAATAAAGTAAAATATAGATATCTTAAAATTTAAAATTAATAAGAAAACTCCACAAGTTAGAACTTTCTATTTTTATTATTTAAGGAAAATCAGAGCTTCCTCTCGTCTCGAATTTTTCTCCTCTAAGGTTTCTAACCATATGGAGCCTCATTCCAATGCCACCATCTCACCGAATGTAATTCGTAATCACGAGTGAATCGGTATATTGGGCGGGCGCGTCCCACCGTAGACTACATTATTGGTTAACATAACATCAGCCTATTGCAGAATAAAAAAAAAACCTGTCAAATCCAAATTGCAGTAACGTGCGATAAGGAACTTTGTAAAAAAAACAACACGTGTACTGTACAATAAATGTTCGTCCTTGCTACGTTATCGCCTGTCATATCCGTTTCCTATCACTGACTTATTTATAGAACCTTTGTTATGTACCTACCTACGTATTGGCATTTTAAAAGCTGCCATCTTTTATGTGACGGGCCGGTGGCGTGGCCGGTAAGCTACTTGCTTTTCACGCCGCAGGTTGTGGGTTCGATTCCCAAATCCCACCCGAGACAGACATTTGTGTTATGAACTTATGAACATGGCTGTCGGTCTCGAGTCTAGGTGTAATTATCTATTAAAAGTATAGGTATGTACCTATACAAAAAAGTAGTACATACATACCAGTTATCTGGTTTCCGTAACACAAGCTTTGCTTAACTTGGGACCAGATGACCATTTTATGTTAATGTCCTGGAAATATTTACAATTTTTTTTTACTTTTATTTACCTTTTTTTCTATAAAAGAGACTCAATGGGCTCTAAAAGAAAACCACTTTATACCTTAAAGATCGTTATTTTACCAAGATATGTTATTAACTGCTTCAGCAGTCTAGTGGTAAGCGTGTTCGTTTAATAACCGCGAGGTTCCGGTATTGATTCCCGAGCAAAACATTTTTTAGTTTAGAATAAGATCATGCCCCTGATAGCAAGTGCTCTGCAGCGGAGTGTCTGTTTTGTGTTGTGGCACGACCCAAATGGGAAAACGTGACAGAGATCGAACTGGCCAAAGAATAATCTGTAGGAAGGAAAAGAACAGAAAAGGGGCGGGTAGGACCATAGGCTGGAGGTGGGAAATTGTCCACCAAATTAAAAAAGAATAAAAAAGTATAACATGTAACAAAGCAACAAAAGAAAAACGAAATTCTGAGCTCGCATCGTCCAAACTTTTGTAAGCCGATTAATTTCGTCTCTAGCGACTTTGTTACGTGACTCGGAACGTGACTGAAGTTACATCTTTTATACTTTTATGTAGGTATTTATTTAGAAGCTGCCCGCCCCAGCCTCGGGCGGGTATTATAGATACCCGATTCAAAATCTTTCCTATAGTTACTTTTGCTACACAAAGAGAATTAATTTCAAGGAGAAATAAGAATTTATTTTAACATTTCTATCATATAAAAATCAATTGCTAATCGTTAGTCTCGCTAAAACTTGAGAACGGCTGAACGGATTTATCTTATCTTGGTCTTAAAATGTTCGCGGAGGTCTAGGGAAGGTTTGAAAGGTGAGAAAAATTCGAATAATTGCCGGGAAAACCCTAAAAACAGCCCTTTTCTTTTTCCCATACAAACGTTTTGATTGAGTGTTCTAAGCATGGAAAGTAAGCTAAGAGTGTGATAAAATGTATGATGATTAGAAATTTTGTCTAATACGATATCTACCCGTGCGAAGCCGGGGCGGGCCACTAGTAAAAAATATATTCTTCTAGTTTACAACTCATTTATTTCACCACAGTAGGTATTACATCACTTATTAGACATGTCATATTATAATAAATAAATAAATAAATAAACTAAAAAAGAACGTAATAATTAAAATGTACTTACATAAATAAACTAAAGCAGTACGGGCCTCGCCATAGGTTTCTAAGGTCGCGGGTTCGATTCCCAGTCGTGCCCACACATGTTTGTGTGAATTGTAACATCACCGCTCCTGAATATCGGTGAAGGAAAACATCGTGAAGAAACCGGCATATCTAAGAACTAATCATTCGAAGACATGTGTGTGACATCCACCAACCCGCGTTTCGCGGCACCCGCGTATCTTCACGGCGCGGCGTCGCTGTAGATCCTAGCTTTTACGCCGTGGCCACGGGACACTGCGTCGAGCGATGCGTCGTTGAATTTTTTTAAGGGACTTAGCCTACCACCACAATCCTGCCACTGCAAGTCCTTTACGCCGTGGCCACAGGACACTGCGTCGGGCGGTGCGGCTGACGATTATGTAGTTCATTGCCCACCCTCGTTCACTTGTCTTTAGGCACTGCTGAAGCAAATACGCAATGAACAATGAAATCGCTAAACGCACCGCTCGACGCAGTGTCCCGTGGCCACGGCGGCGTAAAGGAGTTGCAGTGGCAGGATTGCAGTGGTAGGTTAAGTCCCTTAAAAAAATTCGACGATGTATTTCATTTATTATTAGCTTCCGCCCACGGCTTTGCCCGCGTTACATATATGGGATAAAAAGTAGCCTATGCGATCCAGATTATCATTTATCTCTGTGCTAAATTTCACCCAATTCCGTCCAGTAATTTTTGCGTGAAAGAGTAACAAACATCCGTACATTCTTACAAACATTCGCGTTTATAATATTAGTAGGATTTTTTTTGATAATAATAGGACTTGACTATTTTTTTTTTGTTGTCCAGGCTCAGAACAGGATGGAGCGCAGCCCGCAGCGAGCCGCCCCTCACCACCAGCGAGAGAGAAGCGATCGAAGCGGTAGTGAAACGCGCAGAGAAGCTAGACGAGATAGAAGCGAAGCGGGTCGGTCGGCTGGTTGCGAGGCTAGAAGGTAGGTAACTAATTAGGTAATTATTAGTCAGATAGCTCGGCGTCACCGTTAGGATCACTGTCGATTGCAGTAAAGTTTCATGCCGTTCTTAGCACCCGAAGACTTACTACCGACAGCATCGAGTTCAGGATCAATCGAGTTTGATAGAACTTCAATCTGTCATCTTGAAATTGACACTAGTGCATGATCTAGCGTGGTTCGCTTAGGAAGTAACTTTGGTCTTGTAATCTATAATATAAAAATGAATCGCAAAATGTGTGAATTCTTTCTTTAGAATATTCCCTAAAGTACGAGGATGGTTTTTTCGCAGAGAAAAATTGAAAAAACTCCTCCGAAACAGTTTGACCGATTTTTATGTAAACTTATAGGTCGTATTCTGTTTTTGGACCCGGCACTGCTTTACTGGGTAGGATGACGTCTGCGCGTTCCGCTAGTCTATTACAAAAATGAATCCCTATTTCCCTTGGTCACGTCATCACGCGTGAACGGCTCGACCGATTTCGGTAATCCTTTTTTTAGAATAATCCTTGAAGTACGAGGATGCTTCTTGAAAAATTAAAAAAAAAATCTCCTCCGAAACAGCTTGATCGATTTTTATGGAATCATAAATTCGTTAGGTCTGAAAATCGGTCGTAATATAATTCGTACCCGGTAGGTGGCACTGCTTTAACGGGCAGGATGACGTCTGCTGGGTTCGCTAGTTAGAAATAAAATTAAATAAATAAAAAGCACAGATTAACGAAAAGTCAATAAAAATAGTACTTCATGTTCAAAACCGACTAGCACTTCACGGTGACTAATCAACCAGTTACACATAACAACGCTACGCTCGAATGTAACGAAACGAACTCGATTTATGATTCGATTACTTCGGGAGTAGGTACAGATTTCGATTATGATCGAATAAAGAACCGACTTCGGTTGTCCCCATGATCCTGGGGATGAAATCATTGCTGACGAAGATGCTATAGTAATGACAAATAAATACGAGTCCGATGTCACGTCACCGTTACACCGGTTATTCAAATGCCATTCATTTAATTCATTCATAGATTGAGTACCTAATTTATAATTGAAAAGGTCGTTAAGGGAAATTGCAAGTCCTTAATCGATCTGTCATTCTTTCCAATCATTAATCTTTAAACGCTTTATGAAATTTTCTGCTAGAATAATTCCAGAACATAATCATCTATTCTCTTAGCCATAATATCATAGAACCTATAGTTTTACGGAATCCTGGGGACTAAGTCACCTTCGTCCGTGGGAGTGCACCTTTTATCTGAATCCCCGGGTGGTGCAAATCAGGTAACAATCAATGAACTGGTAATTATGTTTACTGGTAATTAACTGGTAGGCTTATGGTCACTGAGACTGGTGGTCACTTACCACGGCTTAAGCTACCACCAGACAAAACCGCACCGCCAAGCTGCCTTGCTGTGTTCCGGTGTGATTTCTGGTGACACCATTTAAGAGGGTGGGTCGGAATTTTTGCTTCTTTATGGTTTCTAACCACACGGAGCCTCATTCCACTGCCACTTTCCTACCGATGATCATTCGTAATCATGAAAAAATCTAATAGCAAAAAACTAGGCGACCCGGCGAGCCCCTGTACTTCATATAATTGTAAAAATAACCGATCAATCGTCCCATAGGTAATATCGAACCAGCTTTAATAAGGTCCCATATTACTCATTACACGTAGTACTTAGTTCATTTTGATGAGGCAGTTTAAAGCCCCCTTTCTTCTTTATTCTGTCTCTCGCTTTGTCTGAAGGGAAGTAGACAACCTAACATTCCAACTTCTCCCATCTTTGTGATTAAATACGTGCGAAATCTAGGCATGAGACAGATATATCTAAACGAAATTGAAATCTGATAGCAGTCAAAAATCGTATCGCATCGATATTCCAATATGAGAAAACCGTTTTTAGAAAACGCATTAACAATACCACGATAACGCAAATAATCTAATCCGAACCAAACCAAACCGTGAATTTAGTTTTGCTAATCAAACTGCAAATGAAATCTATATAAAGCTTACGTTTTCGATAGTTTTGATCGCTGCCCCCCGATCCCCTAAAAAACTAGAGCGTCCGGCAACGTCCTGAGCCGAAGTTCGTCCCCACATGGGGAGCCCTCATGGCAGTTGCCACAGTACTTGATCGGTTCTACCGTCCTCGGACGGCTCACTGAAAAACTCCGGTGTACCCATAGAGGCTCTTCCGGCCGATTGGGTTAAGTCATCAGCAAAAAAAAAAGATAGTTTTGATATTCATTCGTTCTCTATCACTCGCGGAATCCCATACAGTATAGTATCCGGGACTTGACCAACAAAGCCCGAGTCTCTTCACGGGCGCCGCTGTTGAACTTGGTTTACAGGAGTAGCAGAGTCGGGATTCCAGTAGTTGGTGAAGGTTTTTTGATCAGATTATGTCGTTGTGTAGGCATGCGTCGGTCAGCACAGGGCCCCGCAGCACGTACCTGCCTGCTATGCGGGGAGACAGCGCGCCTACTCGCGCCGCTGAGGACCTGTTGCATCTGCAGACATACAGCTTGTACCAAATGTGTTATAGAAACATATTCCACTAACTATAGGTAAGTACTTATCTAATTATAGGTGTATTACACACATACCTATGTACATATATGTAAAGTAGGCGGAAAACACCAAACACTTCTTTAGCAAGCGTGAAAAAGATTTTATATATAAAAAGGTTATAAAGCTGAAGCGTTCGTTTGGTTAAATTAACCCACTACTTATCACCACGATCGGTGACACAAAAATATTAATGAATAAAATTAATAATATTATTTATTAATATTATTAATACGGTCTTATTCATAACAATCATATGTCTCTTTAGTTAAAATGGACTTTGTCTCTTTCTTACTTGTATAAATGTCAAAGTGACAGACAAAGAGAAACTAATTATAAACCTATTTTAGCTATAATGAGCTTATAAGACGTTGGGTTGGGTTTCATTCCAATGACAAAAATAAAGCTTCGTCTACACATAATATCAACTTTGTGCAGAACACCACTCTACTCCCGAGAGTCATATATGTGCAACTTGTGTGCGGAAACTCGAGAAATGTGGAAGAAATCTGGTGCGTGGTTCTTCAAATCTTTGCCGAAGTACATCCTACCAGACCGTAGGGGCGCTAGATACCAGGACTCTGAACTAGCAAGGTCTTTACAGGTAAGATTTTTGACTGTGAAGATTAAAACTGCCTTGAAATGTGATAATAATATAATGCGTGGATAGGACAATATAGTATTGTCTTAGATTTACGCGAATATCACACATTGAAATAAAACTACTTTTTAACAGATTTTATCGCGGTTTATTTTAGATTTTAGATCCCGACGTTTCAAAGTCTTTTCAGACTTAATTTTCACGGGTGGATATAATATAATATATATAATACACGGGTGGATATAATATTTTTGGACGTCAAATACTGAGGTATTTGACGTCCAAAAATATTAATCACAATTATTACTATACTGACTACCTTCAAACATTATTATTTAAGTTGTGTTCCGATTTAAGCAAACTGAGCTCACAGTGTCTTGAATTCTGAGTTGATTTTGATTTTGTTTTGTTGTTCTTGTAACTAAATAATTGTATAATTATATTCATATTATTTTGTTTCCTTTAGGAAGCAGCTAACAGCAGTAACGAAGGCAAAACGGACTCTGAACCAGGATCTCCGCTTAGTGTACACGCACCTTGCTTCTCACGCCAACCAAGCAGCCACGATGGAAGGAAATCCATCGCTTCTCCACATGTAAGTCGAATCACTAATGTAAGAGAGAGTGTAAACCAGACCAACCCTCAATCAGAAGTAGGTACGGTGAACGGGGAAATATAGGTAAAGTGTCAGGAAACTTAGTTATACAAATCGGTAAGTAGTTACACTGTTAAGCCATCGAGTAAGTAGTAAGGCCCAGATTATCCTACCTACCCCAGTATTAAACTATTGGGGTCCTAAGGGATTCAGTAAGTAAAACTAAGATAAAAGGTGGATTAGCCGCGCACACGACCGCTCTACTTGGCGTCTCGTGAGTTAATCTACTGATTCGCCAGCGGACGTCTAACTCGGACTGGGTCCAGCGATATATTGATTTAAATGATAACAGTTAATACAGACAAACAGACAAAGAACAATATACGTAATCATAAAGCTATACATAGACAACACTTAATTCAGTCGAACAGCTCTGCGATGTTACCTGTCATACTTAACAGCTGACGTTGATCTGGTCCAAACTCATGACCGACAACACTAATGACATAGTAATAAAGTTCAAATTCCTTCAAAAGGGAGAGATAGTAAGTGTGTTTAAATCGTAGCAAATGTCGTTCTATTTGTTTGTTGCATCGCCGTTTATTATACTGCTTGGCATATTAAAAAATTTAATTCATACATTTTGTTTTGGTACATACGTAGTACTTTAGATAGACCAATTTAAAAAAGAAAGTTTACCGTCTTTATTAACATCGGTTACATAAGTATATGTGAAATTACTAGTGAGAAGGTACTCACTCGAATTTTAGTATTTTCATAGATTTACGCGATTATCACACGTTAAAATAAAACTAGGTTATAACGGATTTTATCGCTTTAGATTGTTAAATCACGACGTTCAAAGTGTTTTAAGTAAATACCTTACATATTTTTGTTACCATACAGTGTCCCTTCAACCCTTTTTAGTGTCCTACAGCTGGGCATGGGGCTTTACTCAACTATCTTACGAGTTGAGGAGTTACAACCTTAATCCACACACGCTGGCCAAGTGCGGGTTGGTGGATGTCACATGTCCTCTTATATTTCATTCTAAGACATGCAGATTTTCTCACGATGTATTCGTTCACCAATATTGAGCAGCGACTATGAACAATTTACACAAAAATGAGTGTGTTGTGTACACCCAGGGATCGAACCCATGACCTTATATTTTAAAGGCGAGGCCGATAAGCTTTGCCACCGCTGTTAGCATTCAGTATAGAAAAGTGTTTTAATGTAAGTGCTTAAGCAATAAAACCATAGGTAACGGAACGAGATTTTAACGAAAGCCTTGGAGAGCTCTTAACTTGAGTAAATAATGGTGTTTTATTGAACCAGACTATGGTTATTATTCAGCAAGCACTTTTATGGGAATTAAACACAAAGAACAAAAGACCAAAGAACCTTATAAGTCCAAGAAATAGCCAAAAGTTACTAAAAACACAAGAAAATAAAACAAAATCGGATAAAAAAAAACAAAAAAACAAAACAAAAAAGATAAAATAAAAAAAAATAATATTCAAAAGATTTTGAGGTTTTAATAACTTTTTGCGACGGATTTCTTAAGCTTGCTTTTTACAAAGTTACATTCTTACGCCACACCATGAGCATTGCTACGATTCTACGTTGTAGCAGCCTGACTGCACGTTCAACTACGACTCTACGTAGTAGCAGTGTTACTACTACGCGCCGTAGCACTCCATACACTACACTGCACGTCTTACTACGACTATACCTCGTAGCAGTGTTACTACTACGCGCCGTAGCACTCCATACACTATACTGCATGTTCTACTACGACTTTACGTCGTAGCAGTGTTACTACTACGGGCCGTAGCACTCCATACACTACACTGCACGTCTTACTACGACTCTACCTCGTAGCAGTGTTACTACTACGCGCCGTAGCACTCCATACACTATACTGCACGTTCTACTACGAGTCTACGTAGTAGCAGTGTTTCTAATACGCGCCGTAGCAGTAGCACTTCATACACTATATTGCATGTTCTACTACGACTGTACGTAGTAGCAGTGTTTCTAATACGCGCCTTAGCAATAGCACTTCATACACTATATTGCATGTTCAACTACGACTTTACGTCGTAGCAGCTTTACTACTAAGTGCCGTAGCACTCCATACACTATACTGCACGTTCTACTACGACTCTACGTAGTAGCAGTGTTTCTAATACGCACCGTAGTAGTAGCACTTCATACACTATACTGCGCGTTCCTTTTTTATTGTGATGACTATAAAAACATTTTAAACTTTTTTATAAAGCATAGCCACACTGGCTACTAAATATTCTAGGATAGTTTAAAATATTAATCAGTTGAACTACTCGTACAAAGTTAACTTATATACATGAAAACATACTAAAATAAACCAACAAATAATCAGATCTCCCACATTCACTGAGGTGTCGGGACAGGCTGTCGTTCAAGGTTAACATATTCAAATTGTTCAGATAAGCCGTATTGCGATATAAATAGAACATAAGGAAAAGATTGGTTCCAATGCTTTATACGAAAATTGATTACTTCTGTTTGTCAATTGCTAATAAAAAGGTAATATTAATGTCGTATTAAATTCTTAACTATATACAGTACAGTATATTACCAATGAAATGAAAATACATAGAGTAAACAATATTAATTTCTTCAGCTCTTGTTAGTCTATCGACTTCATGAAATACCATATTGCGTAAACAACGTTTTAGCCACAGATCATCAAAATCCTCCACCTGCCGCGGAGGTTAGCTAATCTGTGGATTTTGCTTTTTTAATATTCTTCTTCTTTGTTCTTTTCATTATGTCGATGTCAATGTTGCCAATGTCAAATTTACAAAAGCATTTAGAACGTCGCAGTTTTTTACAACTAATATTTAAAAACTTATATACTTATTTAAACTTGACACTGGCAAAATTGCGGAATAATTTCTGCAGAGGCCATAATTAAAAGAAGAAGAAGAAGAAAAGATAACGTAGTTAAAAAAAATTGGTTGCCTGTAAATTCGGTATACGGGCGAAAGTTTTACGTGACAACGACTTTGAGTGGTAAAATAATTTTAATGTGAATATTCATTCGTATAGTAGGAAGAAGGATGAAACATAGTTGAGTGGGAGAGAGACGCAAGGCATTCGGCGGGCCTCTCTCTCGTTCGGTGACTCATCGTAACGTTACCGAGCGTTACACTTTTTCATAAGTGCCTCCCAGCCGCAACCTAATTTAAGACGTTGTCACGTCAAAAACTAAATAATTCCGTCGTTCTAAGACGCCATTTTACCTTTGGTTTTATTGCACTGTCTCTTTTAAATTGACGTTGTCAGGATCACTGTCAAAGACGGTGGACGTCAAATATTTTGAAAATTGAAAGACATCGCACCGGAACACAGCAAGGCCGGTTGGCGGTGCGGCTTTGTCTGGTGGGTGGTCACTAACCACGGCCGAAGCCTACCATCAGTTAATTACCAGTAAACATAATTACCAGTTGATTGATTCTCACCTGATTTGCACCACCCGGAGACCACGTGTGGGGATTCAGATAAAAGGTGCACTCCTACGGACGAAGGTGACTCAGCCTCACTCAGATGGGTGTGTGGGTGTTTGCCGGCTAGTGTTATTTGAAAAATTGTTTGAGTAGGTATAAGAAGAACTAATAGGTGCAAATAGCTTCGGCATTCCAGTGGTAAGCGTGCTCCCGGGTTAAGCAAAGAGGTTAATCTAATATACTTAAAAAATAATAGTTCCAGCTCGAAGGTGAGAATCGCCTCTATTAGGTACTAGCTTTCCGACAGCGGCTTCGCCCGCGTGTATGTCGGTTATCGCGCCAAAACATTACCTTCTTTTTGCGCAGTCGGAGAAAAACTATCCTATGTCCTTTCTCGGGTCTCAAACTACCTCCATACCCAATTTCTTCCAAATTGGTTCAGTAGTTTTTGCGTGAAAGCGTAACAAACAAACTTACATTCGCATTTATAATATTACTAGTTTTCCGCCCGCGGCTTCGCCCGCGGATGTCTGTTATCGCGCTAAACCATTAATCTCTTTTTTCGCAGTCGGATAAAACTATCCTTTCCCGGGTCTCGAACTATCTCCATACAAAATTAGTTCAGTATTGTAGGCGTGTAAGCAACATTTTGAAATCGGAAAGCACCCACAGGTATATCCATAAATCTATAGGGGTTTCTTAAAAAATACTACGTCTCTTAGACCATGATTATTGTAAGTTTTTCATTCAATATATAAGAAGATATAAAATTTAAATTTCGAATTCTAATAATCGGTCTGAGCTATCAAACGTCATTGTGTCAAAATAAAAAGTAATTTAGCTAAAAAGCACGAAGGAGTATTGATATCAACTTTGAAGAAAATCACACTCAGAATAATTACGCGGGCTTCTCCCGCGTAGTATTAGGATAAAAATAAAAAAAATTGGAAAAATAAAAAACACGTGTTTCATTATTTGTTTTAAGCTATATGTATACCGAATTTGAAGTGAATTGGACCAAAGAATAAACAGTTCTGCAATATTTAGTATTTCCAAAAAAACTCATTTTACACTCCCCCTGGGGGTAGTTTTGGGAAAATAAAAAACACGTGTTTCATGATTTCTTTTAAGGTTTATGTGTGCCGAATTTGGAATGAATCGGACTTGAGACTGAACAGATTCAGAGAAACTTTAATTTTTACCATTAAAACTCATTTTCTACACCCCATGGGGGTAATTATGGAAAAATAAAAAACCCGTATCTCATTATTTGTTTTAAGGTTTATGTGTACCGAATTTTAAATAAATAGGACCAAGGAATAAAAAGTTGCATACAAACTTCACCCCTTTATTTAACCCTCTTAGGGGATGATTTTTGGAAATATTATTAGCCTATGTCCTATTCTAGGGTATACACTACCTACGTTTCAAAGTTCATTAACATTGGTTGAGCGGTTATGGAGATACGTGGTAACAAACCTTATTTATTCTTCAGTTACCATTATCTTTACAGGTTTACACCTAATGCGACAATGTACTTACAACTATTTATATAATCTTAAATATCCTACTTACAACTACTGATAATACTAAGAGTGACGTTTGTAAATTCAGTCAGTGAACATGAAAATAAATCTATATTTTCTGACACTGCATTAAGCACGCACAGCGCTCTGGTCAGCGGTGCCTGCTCCATCAGCTTTGTGCGTGCGCGCGTATGATATGATATGATGTATGGCATCTAAAGCCGCTAGCAATGAAAAGTTACTAATGAAATTAGATCAATGTTTGTGTTTATATACAAATCCTAACGAATTTCCAATAAATACGCCCTTCAAATAAATAAATAAGTTAATTCGATCTACATGATCATACATATTTTATTACCCTTTAGCAACGCTCTTGTAGAAAGTACAGACAACAACGAAAGTTCTTTTTTTTTTCTTCGATAGGCTGGCGCTTGACCGCAACTTGCCTGATGTTAAGCAATGATGCAGTCCACGATGGAACGCGCCAGCCCCGTATACCGATTCACTCGTGATTACGAATGATTATCGGTGAGACGGTGGCAGTGGAATGAGCCTATATAAGGTTAGAAACCTTAAAGGGGCAACAATTCCGACCCACCCTCACTGCATGGTGTCACCAGACATCGTACCGGAACACAGGCCGCTTGGCCGTGCGGGTTTGTCTGGTGGGTGGTCACTAACCACGGCCGAAGCCTACCACCAGTTAATTACCAGTAAACATAATTACCAGCTGATTGTCACCTGATTTGCACCACTCGGGGACCACGTTTGGGGATTCAGATGAAAGGTGCACTCCCACGGACGATGGTGACTCAGTCCCGTCTTGTTTTTACGCAAGTCATCCTTGTTAATAAATGACGACTTTATTACGGCTCTACATCGGTGAAGGGAAACATCATGAGGTAACCGGCATGTCTAATAACTAATCATTCAAGGACATGTGACATCCACCAACCCGCACTAATGGCCAGCGAGTGTGTATTAAGGCGTTAACTCTCTCAACTCGTAAGATAGTTGAGAGAAGACCCGTGCCCAGCAGTGGGACACGAAAACGGTTTACGTGATACACACTGTAGACTGTAGGTTGTATTACGATAGATTATTTAAACAAACAGATGGACGGAAATTGCTTGACAAGCACGAGTATAGGTGGTTCTTAAATAAAAGTGTGAGGAAGGTACTGTTTTGTTGCTGACTGTACAAAGCAAGTTAAGTGGAAGAAGGAAATAAAATTACTGAAGATTCTCAGCGGGCATTATCTGAAGGCTGTTATGTCCGTTGCGTCACTCGTGCGTCATCGTTGGAGGTCATCATTAGGGTAGCTGAGACTAACACAGTATATATACAGGAATACTTACTAACCAGTAGTTGAACATATTCCATTAATTGTTTAATTTTTTTTTTATTTTTCGATAGGCTGGCGCTTGACTACAACTTGCCTGATGTTAAGCAAGTTGTAGTCTACGATGGAACGCGCCAGCCTAGTATACCGATACACTCGTGATTACGAATGATTATCGGTGAGAAGGTGGCAGTTGAATGAGCCTCTTTAAGGTTAGAAACCTTAAAGGAGCAACAATTCCAACCCACCCTCTCTGCATGGTGTCACCAGACATCGCACCGGAACACGGCAAGGCCGCTTGGCGGCGCGGCTTTGTCTGGTGGGTGGTCACTAACCACGGCCGAAGTCTACCACCAGTTGATTGTCACCTGATTTGCACCACCCGGGGATTCAATTAAAGGTGACCCACGTACGCAGGTGACTCAGCGCCCAAATTCATTGTTTTAAGTTTTATTCGACATAAAATCAGTAAATTATAGAGATGATCAATTTGTAATAATATCGATGAAAGTTAGCCGACGGAAAATTAGCGGTCAGTGATCCTAGCAAGCGCAAGCTGATACGGCAGCTCGCGGACAGTATAATCCATAAGGATAGTGTAAAAATGAAAAGAAGTGAATTAAAGTTTAACCAAACTTTTTCTTAGACAAGAGATAAAAGAACAAGCAGACCACAGAGTGAGAATAAAAAAAACTTAACGTTCTATAAACTAGCACAAACGAAAAGGTTCGTTTACAAAATTGTATTTAGTTAATATTTTTTATTTCAACAAATAGCTTTCATCTTTCTTTTGCATTACTTCACTTTTATCATTATGACGTAACTAAATAAAAAAAATACTTGTTAATTAAAATTTGTCTATGATCATTTTATCAAAGCATGCGCACAAAAAGTTCTCCTATATTAGCATAGTTGGATTCAGAGTGTAATTTTCTATTCTAAAAGGGCTTGACTATAACTTGCTTGCTATTAAGCATAATGATGTGATGGAACGTGCTTTCATAGTAAACCTATTTAATAATAATAATAATATAGTGGAACATTAACACACACGGTCATCTGACCCCAAACTAAGCAGAGCTTGTACTACGAGATGAACACCAGATAACTGATAATATACTACATATAATTCTTTTCTTTTGTAAATACGTACTTAAATATAGAAATAATAACCGGCCGTCGAAAGAAACTCGTTACAAGAGTGGCAGATTATAGCTTTCGAGAAACAGAGATGCCGGCAGCAATTTCCACAATCTTAATCCTTGAGCCCAATAATCCAACGGTGTGACCTTTAGTCGGTCTTTAGGCTAGAGTTTTTACTATCAGGTTCCAATATATTTTTCATTATTTTGTTGTATGTACATGTATACGGTGAATCTCCATAATGCGACCTGCGTGACTATCAGTTTTAGCGTACCGTGAAGTATCGCAGCGGGGTAGGTACGTTCTTTGATGACGTAACTCAGTAAAAAAGATATTTGTTTCGGGAGGATCTTCCTAATTAGCCCGTGGAACTTTTGTTGCATCACAAGTAAATTCATAACGAACAAGAAAATAGCTTGACACTGTTATGAGGTCTTGGACTGAGGACGAACCTTGGCTCAGTAGGCTAATTCCCGTAATTAAATAAGTTCTGTTGCAGTAAAGTTTCGATCAAAACAACCTTTTTTGTACTCTCGTAATTTTGACAACCGCTGACAGACGCGCTCGAGTCAAGTTTACGTCACGCGAGCGCTTTAGCGTGTGTGTTGTTATATGACAATTACAAGAATACCATTTTGCACTGAAAAGTAAACTTAATTGCAACTGCACCGCAACTTGATCCCGACTGCACCGCAACTTGATCGGCGAGTCAAGAAATTACGTGAATTGGCCTACAGGACATTGTCAGACAATAAGGATAAAGACGGGGTATGAAAAATCGTATTGTAATTAGTCCGTCAGTAAAATTATAAAAAAATTATAGCAAGTACACGTAATGTTTTCTTCATTATTGAAATGAAACAATTAAAATTATGGAGTGAAATTTCGAGATTTCGCTTATTGGACGTATCGCCTTAATTTTTAGTCACACAAAAAAAAAGTGCCTTCATTGTTATTCTATATTTTGGTATAAAGCCGCACCACCAAGCGGTCTTTGCTAGAGGGTGGGTCATTATTGTTGCTCCTTTATGGTTTCTACCATAAGGAGCCATGAAATGAACATTTCAAGACCAAGATAAGATAAATCCGTTCAGCCGATCTCGAGTTTTAGCGAGACCAACGAACAGCAATTGATTTTTATTTATATAGATTTATTATTTACAAAAAAAAAATATTTATGTATTATATCCGTCCCTAGTAATTGCCCGTTTAATTTGGGACTAAATCGCGCTGTTTGTAGATTTGTGTGAAAATATTATTATTATTTATTTTCATCAGGTTTTTTACAGATAACATTATTTTATCTGTAACCTTACACGCCATCTTTCCATCAGTCTCCGAGATAAAAGGGAGGCAGTGACGTCACAGTGGCGTCATATTATCTTCACAAAGGGTGGACATTAGACAAGTGCTGTATTGACTCACTGCTAATTGATGACAGACCGACCGAATGGGTAAACATGGTTGGATTTATTACTACCTAATTATTTTATTTGTTTGAAGAGTTTTGGCCTGCGGTCTCAATCACAAAATGATAATATGAATATTTCTGAGTAGGTACTTGGTTCTGTGTATTAATTTTCATTTAATTATTGTCAATTGAAGCAAGTTATTACTAGTTTTAGCTGTGGTAATACCTATAACTAAATGAACAGCGGTCCAATCTTTGTGTAAACTACTTATTTAATGTAATAAACTGAAAACCAAAACGACCAAAACAAAATGACTACTTATTATATTTTATGGCCGTCTACAGATAATAAAAAAAAATATTGTCGAAAATGAGTTTACAATAAATATAATAGGTAGATTGTAGATTGAGTAATGTATTTGAAAATAATAGCCTTAAAAAAAATACAAACCGACTTCAATATTTTGACAATAACCCTAAATCAGCTCAACTAATTCTGAAAAAAATTAATGGGACCATATGAAAGTATAGGTACCCTTTGGAACAAAAAAAGAAATGTAAAATTCGATTTATAATTGGCTGAATTATCGAGTAGGTAACATACATACAAAAAAAAAGTAAAGCAAAAAAAATACATTCGAATTAAGAACCTCCTTCTTTTCGAAGTCTGTTGAAAAACTATCATTCATAACATAACTATAATAGGGACAAGATAATAGGTCACTTTTGACATTTCATCAAAATTCAACAACGTAACCTTGTAACGGCGGGCATAAAATAAGAACTGCACTATTGCTTAACTTTTTTCAATTACGTTTACATATTTATTGTAATAATGACCGATACGAGTAATTTTACGATTTGCTTTCACTAATAAACCATTCTAAACATAATAAACAATTTCTGATCTAAAGAACTGAACGTCGTTACAATGTTGCGTCAGTCAACCCTATTTCTTTTTAAACACTAGGGATGTTACTCTAAAAATCGAAAGTTGATAGGATTGTAAGTTGAATCGAATGCAATGATTACTTGTGAAGAAAAATCACCATAAATTTATAACCACGTTGTGATTATAATAAAACCTAATTATACATATTTATTATTCTTTTAACTAACTATAAAAATACAAAAAAATAACTAAATAGAAAGGTCATTGATGTTGGGTGCAATTTAGGTGGATGTTGCTGGTAACACCAGTGCCTGTCGATGACGCATGTCATGTCGCCATTACATGATGATGACGCAGTCTTTTGTTGTTGTGCGAAGTGACTGTGCATTTTTGGTGTGCTCTCTGTTATTTTCTTCTGATCCGGCTTTTTCATTTAACCTGATCTTACTGACTACGTTTACCTGGCTATAAATTGGACTCCGATTGCTTAACGATTATTAAACAAGAAAAACATTACAGTCTTACTATGTCGAAACGGGGGAAAACTCTAAACAGTCAATCTCGCGAACTAGTGCTGAAATTGTACAATTATTTTGGACGTGAATCAGTTAACGATGGGCCTCTTTTACCATTGAAACCACCGAGAGAACGCGTTGCCGAAGCATTGGGAATAGGGAAGAAGACAGTAACTCAAATTCTGAAAGAGAAATACGGACCATCAGGCTCAGAAGATAATACTTTACGTACACCGAAAAAACGAAAGAGGGACAAGAAAATTGTTGACGTTGATAATTTTGATGGTGCTGCAATTCGCAACCACATTTATGGATATTACTCGAGAAAAGAATATCCTACACGGGAAAAGCTATTGAGTTCGTTAAAAGGCGCAGGCTTATTTTTTGGAGGCAAATCGTCTCTATCAAAGGTTTTGAAATCGATTGGCTTTAGATTTAAAAAATCCGACAAGCGGAAAATCCTGCTAGAACGCTACGATATTATTTTGAAGAGAATATCATTCTTACGTCAGGTAAATAAAATTACGGATTGGGACAATGTCGTGTTTATTGACGAAACATGGTTGAATGCGAACCATACGGTTGCGCGGACATGGACCGATGATACAGCGGCCTCCACCTCAAAAGTTCCATCGGGAAAAGGAGCCCGACTTATTATATGTCACGCGGGATCAGCTTCTCAAGGTTTTATTCCAGACTGCCTCCTCGCATTCGCCTCTAAAACTACAACAGATTACCATGAGGAAATGAACTTTGATGTTTTTAAAGAGTGGTTTGAGAAGCTGCTAGTCAGCTTAGAAAACCCTTCGAAAATTATAATGGACAATGCTCCGTATCATTCTGTACAAGTTGATAAACCACCAACTCAAGCAAATAAAAAGCAAGAAATTGTCTCGTGGCTGGTAAGAAATGGTGTGGAGGCAAGTCCAACTTTATTAAAAGTTGAGTTGTTAAATCTGGTAAAAGCAACTAAGCCGTCCAAGCTCCGCTATGTAATCGATGAACTAGCCCTAGAACATGGACACGAAGTTATTCGATTGCCTCCCTACCATTGCCAGTATAACGCCATCGAGCTTATTTGGGCACAAATAAAGGGTCATGCAGCGCGGAACAATACTGAACCACCCTTCAGTACTGCTAAAATGATGACTCTGCTACAAACTGCATGTGCAGAAGTCACTACAGAAGACTGGCGAAAAGTCGTGGAGAAGACAAAGAAAATAATTTTACAAGATTTTGAACGAGATGTGAGAATAGACAATATTATTGAAA
Source organism: Meganola albula (assembly GCA_936450015.1). Classification (NCBI taxonomy): domain Eukaryota; kingdom Metazoa; phylum Arthropoda; class Insecta; order Lepidoptera; family Nolidae; genus Meganola; species Meganola albula. The sequence goes on along the minus strand of OW388161.1, from coordinate 1,329,629 downwards.
ATGAATTAATAATATCTCTGAGTGCTGACAGCAGTGATGAAGATAGCAGTTCCGATAGTTCAAGTGAATAAAAGCAATTTTTTTGTTAAATTACGTAGGTACTTGTCTTATTTTGCTCCTTTAATTTATGAAAGAAAAAATAATAATGGGACAGGGATTCGCATGGTCATTTTTAAATTTCACATATGTTTCAAGTCTGTATCGATTCATTCGATTCATTCATTTAATCGATGTTTTTAATCAGGTCACCTCACTATGAATATAAAACTGACATCTGTCAAAAGTGACCTATTATCTTGTCCCTAGTTTAGGTACTTCAGTGAAGTTTTTTTCAATGACATTGTATACTTTTACCAGACTCGTATTTGCGTCATACCTTGTACCACAGATAATAATAAAACCTCATCTGATATTGTACACCCACGCTTTCCCGAAATATGCTTAATTACGCCAATTCTAACAATAGTTAAACTCTCTCCGTTAATAGCCAATTGATTTACCAATGACCTCCTGCCTAAGCCTCCCGCAGATAAATGGGACAAACCATTTGAAACACAATCTACAAATTACAGTAACTCCATATGAGATATTTTTTTTTAAGATAGTTAGGTCAGTATATATAAAAGTATCGCGGGTTCGGTCGGTCACTGGTCGTGACCACATCTTTGTGTCAAATTTTTATCTCCGTAATATTTTCTTTTTTCAATAAACATTTTTTCATTTTTTTTTCATTGATTCATCACCGCTGCATAATATCGGTACATATAATATAATACTAATTGTTGGTGACGGAAAACATCGTGAGGAAACCAGCATCTCTAAAAACTAATCGTTCGAGGAAATGTTACTGTAGGGACACATGTACACATAATGCAATAGAATACATATGATAGTGCACCTGCATGTGACGTCACACGGCTGTGACCGTGGGAAGCACAATGGAAATACATATATTCAGTTATTACAGAGGTTAATACAGTCTATCACTGAACGGATGTGTAACTTTTACTTGACCAACCTCCCAAGGATAGTACCCAAATATAGTGACACGCTGTAGATAGGTAGGTATTCCACCACACTACAGTATACCTACAGGCTACCTATACTATACCTTCAGTTACATCCACCACCTGCACTTGGCCTGCGTGTGTTTAAACTTAGTAGTTCTCGAGTAAGATTGTCGAGAGGGAAGCGTGGCCAGCTGTTGGGGAGAAAATAGTGTGAAGTGAAGGCACAGTGATTTCGTTCGTTCTATATTGGCAGCTCTTTTGGGTTACCTTACAACTTAGGTTGTGTTCTTTACACCTAGAAGTAAGGAGTCAGTGGTCGTCGACATCGACAAGTTCTATTATATTAAGTATAAAAAAGAGCCACCTCTAGATTTATTATTTTAAGCTCATAGTTACTACATACACTTGAATTTTACATAAGTTTGCCTTTATAAAGTAAAATATACCGCAAATAATGAGAATTTCGTTAGAACTCCTGTGGGACACACAGGTATAGCACTGGACTGCTGTATCTCGTGGGTATCTGCTTGGCCACTTGATTCAAAACTGGGCTATTTTACAATAAACCGGCGGAACATGATTTAACACAATATGTTTATTCCGCGGATCGCAGGTGGAGAAGAAAAAAATTACATGCACAGTGTTGCTAATTAAAATCTAAATTATCTAATAGATAAAATTTCCATGTCACAATGTTTGTTACCGTACTACTAAGGAAACGGCCTGGCCGATTCTTATGAAATTTTTTATGCGTATTCAGTAGGTCCGAGAATCGGCTACTATCTATTTTTCATACCCCTAAGTGATAAGGGTTGTTCACCCTTAATTTTTTTTTAATTTTTGAACAATTTACATTAGTAATACGCGGTACGAAGTTCGCTGGGGCAGCTAATCTATTATATAAAATTTCCATGTCACAATGTTTGTTACCGTACTCCTCCGAAACGGCTCTAACAATTTTTACCAAAGTTTTTATTTGCGTATTCAGTAGGTCTGAGAATCGGCTACTATCTATTTTTCATACCCCTAAGTGATAAGGGTTGTTCACCCTTATTTTTTATTAATAAATACGCGGTACGAAGTTCGCTGGGGCACCTATTTTATTATAATGTTGCTAGTTACATCTCCGAAATCCGTTTATTATCTCCGCTGTGGAATTTATGCCTGAAGGAATGCATTCCTATCCCGCCCCTAGGGGAAGGTGGGGGTGTAGTAGTAGGACTCGTGACATCGAAAAGCGGTGCCACATGAATGCGATAGCGCTTCCTGAAACCGTGGGCGGGTTAATTAATACCCACTAAACCAGCGCTCAGTATCTCGTATTAACTGTCGAGACAGCCAGCCATAATGTGCGGCTGTGATGACGATGCATGTACATGCAACGTACGTTAAGCAGAGTCTAGGGAACCACGGACGTAGTGACACAACCGCGACTAGGCCTCCGAAACCCTGAAAACATTATCTATCACAGCTAAAAACTACTTAAAACAAATGATAATACCTAAATAAGCTGACTGATGATGACTAAAACATTAAGTGTGACAATAGCAAACTAAGTAACATTATCATTCCCCTTGACTTTTTCCCATTTCTATTAAGGTCGGCTCCCAGTCTAAACTGATGTGACTAGCTACCAGAATTATATGAGCGACTGCCATCAGACCTCAAAACCCGTAGGCCGTAAGGAACCAGTAGCCGAGATGGTTAGATCAGGTGTCAGATTAAATATATTACGCTTCTGACTACTTAAAACGATTGTCATAGATGTGATAAATAACAACCGCGACCTCCCGGGCTCAGTATAGCCCAATCGGACGGCTTACACCGCTCGACTACCGAGGTAACTAAGTAACAAATTAATTAAAAATAATAGACTTGGAAATTGTAATAATTATGTCATGACTTTACATTGTATAAATTTAACTCCTTATAAACATTATAAACTTTTAAATTTTCGCGTTGCATTGGTAACTTATGTTGTTATATCTTTCTTTTGTATATTGCTATACCCTAATCGGGTCTCATGTTGAAACTTTGTAACTTATTTGTTAAACATCTGTACCTACACATGAACGCAATAAACGCTTTGACTTTGACATTTACAGGAAACCCACAGCGATTGGAACGAAACCGACATTCTATCCCACGGCTTCAGCGTCCTCAGCTTACACCGAACTGACAGCCTCACACAACGACACAGTCTTAAACGAACCAGCAGCAAAGGTTCCGCATACAGCCTCCGGTCTTTAAGAAAAGACAAGCCGACACCAGAAAGGATACCTGATGCAGGGTTCGGGACCTTGGAGATCAAACTGGTGTATGATAATTCTACGTCTTCGTTAGCTGTGACTGTGTTAAGAGCGAGGGGGCTGATTGGGATGGATATGACTGGGTTAGCGGATCCATTTTGCTGTGTTGAAGTGCTACCGAAGGGTAAGTTTTGTATTTGATGTATATTAACAACATTTTAGAGTCTAACCACTGTGTCTGGTCCAGGGTCTTCTCTCATCTATTGAGATTATTGATGCGGGGGTTGGGATCTTGGAGATTATGTTGGTGTGTGTACGATACTTCGTTAGCTGTGACTGCGTTAGCGAGTAGGTTAGCGAATGCATTTTGCTGTAGGTATCGAAGTGCTACCAAAAAGTCAAGCAATGTTACAACCTTTTAGTGTCCAAACGACTGTGACTAGTCAGAAGTCTTCTGTCGTGTATTAAGATAGTTGCTCCGAGATTCGGTATGTTGGAGGTTAAGTTGGTGTATGATGCTTCGTGGAGAATTCCTCCAAATCGAAGTCTAGGGGAAATGTGCCTAGAAGGATGGGAGCATTGCCATACAACGTATGTAATTGTATGGCTAACTCTTTAAGGGAGATGTAGGCCAGCTGGTCACGTGAACAATCTATCAAACGAAGTCTATTTTCCAGAAGGAACATACTCCAACAGGCTTCGAACTAAAACAGTCCATAAGACGAAGAACCCGGAGTTCAATGAAACTCTCCACTTCTTTGGTATCACGGAGTCCGACCTCGCTGCTAAGTCTTTGGAAATACACATTTTCGATGACGACAAGTAAGTCGACTATTATTTATCCAATAATACTAACTACTAACACTTTGTAATTCCTAAAAACTACTTTTTAACGGATTTTATCCCGGATTCAATGTTTGTGATCTTGACTACGAAGTTTAAAAACAGTGAAACGTCGGGTTATAAATCTAACATAAACCGCGTTAAAATATTATAGCTACCTAGTTTTACTTCACAGGGATTTTGTAAGTTTGACGTGTACGTGTATCTGAGTCCTCGCCTAAAAAAATGGACCGATTTCATGCGGTTTTCAAAGTGATAACTAGTGACATAGGTTTCTTAAAGGTTTAATGTAAATGAATCGGGGGTTACATTACATTTTTAATTAATTAGGCTAGGTACAAAATAGAAATATAAATTGCCTGGTTCTACTTAGCCGTAAAAAGGGAGAAGTGACACGCATGCGACATTCTTCTACCAATCGCAGGACACACTTGTTCACGGTGTGGAGGATCGTGCCACAGACTACCAAGAGAAATCGTGCCTTTCTGGGATTGGTCTATTCAGTCATCAGAAAAGGTGCCTCTTACAAAACACTGCTTAAATCGTCTGTAATTGACGTCAAAGCAGGCCTGAATAATGCAATAGTTATATTGTCTCAACATAATAAATGAAATGAAATTAACACGCATAAATGTGGTATACATAGATATTGTTGTGACATGAGTTCATCACATTTACACGCTTAGTAAATAGTAGGTATTTATGTATATAATGGGACAGTACATTCATAAAGATGGGAAGAAATATTAATTGAATTCGTTAAGGTTTCACCTAACTGGGTCAAAGTCTTCAACTTTTCAAATAAGACAGAATCTCCTATTTCCTTGAGGATAAAATTGACGAAAAATTTATTACTTACAGTAATACGAAACTTGTTAGAAGTTCTGCTAAATATGGTAATTAATGTTTGTTTGAGACTTATCTAACTCTAGAAAATAGATCTTCGATCAGATATGTAGGAATACCTAGGTGTAGGTATACCTATGTAAATGATTATTTTAAAAATAAAACCGCCTTATAAATAAATACTGAAATAAAAATAAAGAAAAGCGTGAAGCAATAATGTAGTTAAACATAAACCATTTATAAAATCAGTGATTCAAAGCAATTGTGTGTAATTATTAAATAGGTTTATTTTTATAGAACTTTTTTTAGTTTGATGCCGGTCTATTCTAATAAGTATTATAAAGCTGCAGAGTTTGTTTCTTTGACTGAGCGCGCTTATCTCAGGGACTACAAGTCCGATTTGAAAAATCTTGCCCTGTTAGATAGCCCGTTTATTGAGGCAGACTATCGGCTATTTTTTATCCCAGAGCTGGGCATGATAAAAAAGTAATACACGCGGCGGAAAGCTTGTAATGAATTAATGAGAATAAAATACAAATATACAATATTTTTTTTGAGACGCGAGTATACTTATCAGTCCAATCTCTTTTCCTACCGTGCTGTGAATGACTGGCAACTACTGAGAAACACTGCCAAAAAAACTCAGTACCTAGGCTTATTTTTTTGTTTTTTATCTATTACATTTTGTTTGTTTAGTGTGTTGAATTAGAGCACGTTTTTATCCATTAGATAGTCTGAAATTTTATAATACGCTTTCTTAGTACATATTGTAGATTTTGTAATTATTTTTAATTTGTTAATAGTCATTACCCTAATATTATTGGAAGTTTGTAGAAACGTATACACTGCCCGTTAAAAGAGTTACTTAAATGTAAGTACTTAAAGCAATCTCCCTTTTAATTCCTAATAAACGTACGTGTGTGTATTTGTGTACAAGTTTATCGCCTCGGATGAACCGATTTTAATGCGTTTTTTTATTCGAAAGCTAAGCTGGAATAATCAACATGGCAACTAAATTGCGTTGGGTGTCTTAAAATCAATACCATTTAATAATAAAGCTGAAAAGTAAAGCTTAGCTCCGGAGACTGAAAAAGCGCTGAATCTCCGGAGATTGCCGATAAAGCGAGTAATCGGTTTTTTTTATTAATGTCCGATATTTATTACCTAAGTTAAAATGTACATCCTTTAGGTCCTATACTTCTCAAATATATTTAAAACATTGTTGTTTTAAATTTTAGTTTTAAGGTGACAGGCGTAATGCACTGCTACCAGATGCCGTTGAAATGTTGTGCTTTTTAAACAAAACCAATGGTTGTTAGGTATATTAAATCAACCCAATTGATGTTGGTTTAACTAGTGTCAGTTCATAACTTGATTTATTCATAAATTTATAATATAGATAATAGATTATTTATCGAGGTAGATTATTTTGGATCTTGATATTTTTAAACAAATAAAAATAATAGATATTAAATAATTATTTAATATTTTTATTCACTTTCCTTATATTAAAGTTTTATTACAAATCTCCGGCATATCCGGAGAATCTCCGGAGATTATGTGTAACTTGAGAAAAATATCCGGAGACTGAAATCGTGTCAAAGCCCCACTGTAATCCGGTGCAAAGCCCCACTGAAAAATTGGTTTGTTTGATTGAGGGTGCTCATCTACAGATCCGCATTGAAAAAATCTGGCACTGTTAGCCATGTTATTTATTGAGGAAGGCTATAGGCTACTTTTAACGGCACGATTGATAGTTCAGGTGAGTAGAGCTGCGAGGAAAAGCTATTTTTTAATATAGATTTATTTATTTCATAGATACGGCTGCGATGAAATGGGTTCTGCTACAGTAGCACTCCGCGACTGCGCTAAATCTTCAAGCCAGCTGCGGTTAGCACTCTCAGGGTCCTCAGAAGCTGAGCCGTCAGGCCCTCGGCTCCTCTTGGCGCTGTGTTATAGCACAAAACGAAGGGCCCTTGTAGTGACAGTGTGTAAGGCTGCTGACCTACCACCACAAGACAGCAACGGATATTCGGACCCTTTTGTTAAACTGTACGTATAATTCATCATTATTTCCCTTGCCGTTTTCCCATTTCTCAACCCGTTTCAACTCCAACACAAGTATTACCATACGTACTGGAGGTGACTCGTCTAGGCATAAGCACAGATTAAAATGAAAAAATAATGATTAAAATTTATTGTATGTCATACAAGACATACAATAAATTTTAATAATTTTTATTCATTTATTTATTTCTATTGGAGTCCACACAAAGATTTGTCCTGGATGGGAATCGAAGCTACGACCTTTGTCGTAGCAGTCAGGGTCACTAACCATTATTAAGAAATGCAAATGCACAGGTGAACTAAATAGTTAGGAACTGAAAACGATAAAAAGGGAAATGTTGTAGTTTCGTAGTAGGTAGGTACATCTTTAGGTTCCTTTATAGGTTACCTATTTAAGGTGAACTTTGTGTTATGTTTCAGCCATTTAGACCCAGATCCTTACCACAAGAAACACAAGACATCTATAAAATGGAGGAATCTAAACCCCGTTTGGAACGAGGAGTTTTTATTCGAAACACGGCCCACTGAACTTTCGCGCCAAAATCTGACATTGACAGTTTGGGACAAAGATTATGGCAAGCCAAACGACTTTTTAGGAAGTTTAGTTTTAGGCGCCAGTAGTAAAGGAAGGAGGTTGAAACACTGGATGGACTGCATAAAGTTTCCTGATCATAGACACGACTCCTGGCACTCATTGACTGACACACAGCAAACTTAATTTAAAGAATGATTAATAATTCAGGTCAGCGCCGCAGAGTAACTTTTTGTCAGCGTCATGAAAGAAGCTGAAAGAAGTTCCGCAACGAAATTAAGAAATTTACTTATTTTACTACGAAATTGACAGTACCTGTCATAAATTACATTTGGACACATACATTTGATAAATATACCTGAATTTGCACAGACACTAGCGCTCCGTCTACGGATCTACTTTCTAAGACAGACCGACTCTACATTTTTTAGATCGGTTCGACCGCCCTCGGACGGCTCACCGAAAAAGTCCGGTGAACCAATAGAGGCGTTTCCGGCTAATTGGGTTAGGTCATCGGCAAAAAAATACATTTTTTATTTAGACATTTTTAAAGTTTAACTAAAAAAACAGACATACCTAATCGAATTGATAAGTTTAATTTCGTGTCCTCTACTTGTATACAATATTTTGAAATAAAAAAAAAGTATTTTAACGTAAAATGTTCTATCAAGTGTTAATGTTGTATTGTACAAAAAGGTTTATATAATTATGCATGGATGATTAAAGGTTTAGATGTTGTATTTTTGTACGCTAGGGCTACTATTTGTAACGTGCCAAAAATATTAGGTAAGCTAAGCTAGGGTACCTAATTTATTAATAATCATATCTGCTATATTTTTTCTGACTGAATTCCATTGTGTATACCAATACCTTATTCTGAGTACTATTTTAATACTATCTATACCTATTTACCCTTTGTATTTAGCAGCAAATTATATTTTAAATCAATGGTAATTTCTGTGTTTTAATTTTTAACAATTGTGAAGTGTAAACATCACCATGAGCGCGAACTTATTCCACTCTCGTGATTCGATATCATTGTAATGTCAGTGTGTTTTTGTATAGAAAATGAAAAGTTGTGTTGTTCATTTTTTTATGCAGAAATACGTTTTGACATTACGTAGATATCGAAAGATGAGCGAGTACAATAAAATAATAGTTTAAAAAATAATAAAAACAAACCAAAAAGTAAAAAATAACGGTCTTATTATAAGAATCTTTATAGTTAAAATGGACTTTGTCTCTTTCTTATACTAATAAATGTCAAAATGAAAAACAAAGACAAACGAATTAAAAACCTATTTTAGCTATAATGAGCATAATAAAAGACGTTTATGAATACGGGAGTAAGTTTTTATAACCCCTAGTTTCCACTGCACGACAAAACATGTTTCAAGCACTATCTATCTCTATCGTGTACAGATGAGTAGAAAGAGATTTTTTTTTTTTGCTGATGACCTAACCCAATTAGCCGGAAGGGCCTCTATTGGTTCACCGGACTTTTAGAAAAAGATACGACTATGCTAGTATAATGTTTTGTTGTGCAGTGCAAACGCCCAGTAATACCAACCGCGCAACTTGAATTTTCGAGCTGTAGTTAGAAGGGGTGAATCATGCGCTTAACTAAAGCTATTAGTATTGTTTAGAGAAAAGCGTGTGGGGTGAGGAATGATATCAGTTGTAGAGAAGTTTCGACCAATACCTACATTTCTGCTAGCAGACGGCGGCGGCGGCGGCGGCGCGGATGCCTGAATATAGAAGCTAGGAAAACACGTAGAGAATTGATTGAATGACTGAAGATCCCGATATTATAGGTACAGAGCACCCCACACGCTTTTCTCGAAATGATACTTATAGTACCTCCTAACTACAGCCCAAAATTTCAAGTTTCGCCATTGGTATAATAAAAACTAGTTTTTTACTTTTTAGTAAATTTAGCGTCTTTTTAGTTTTTAAACTGATACATATTTTGTTTCCCACTTTTTAGCCCGTACTGTAGATCAATATTTATGATCTTGTATTCTCTATGATCCTCAATGACAGTTCAAGTTTTAAAAAAGTACTTTACTCCTAACTTTACTTGAATTCAGTAGAAAAAAAAATTAACATACCTACATACATTTTCTTCATCATACTAACAATGAGCACTGGGTTTGCAGCCATAGAAATGATTAGAGATTTTTTTTTACAAATTATTTAATAATAATAATTTTATAAAAAGCCTTTATTTCGGAACAGTTTGTGACTGATAAAACTAAAAACATGAAAATTAAAAACTACACTAGATATCATAAAATTTCTCTGTTATTTAATTTTTATTATTTATTAAAATTTATAAAAGGTACGGAGTCTAAGAACACCTGTCCTTAACAAATGAAGTTCACAAAAGTACTTACGATCTAAACAGTTTTTAGATTTGCCGCCCTAAAACAAGTTTTTTGATGGAACTAAACGTAGAATAAAGCAGGCACATGTAATAAAACGTTCGTCTCAAACTGGTATTAGGGATGCTCCCTTGCTTGATTCGATAAAAAATAAGTTCAAGTTGGGATTCGGTAAATTTTATTTTATAAATCTGACTTGTTAAAAATATTTAATAAAATTTAAATTAAACCAGTTGCAAATCCGATCATTCCTTAAATACAATCTATATTTGTACGAAATTTTCATATCTATTTGATGATTTACCCATTCTGATAATCGGTACAGCAGCCGTTTGTTCTTGTACTTACTTGAAATCGATTAAATTAAACGAATCGATAATGACCTACCTGTTGGTCTACTCCATCCCTAAAAAAGTTGTTTTGTCAGTTTTGTAAAGTTTTGTGTGAATTGTGAACTTTTTTAGCAGGAAATCGTGGGAAGTTTTTTACTTGTGACTAAATGCCTTTGAAATTAACTGAATTATCATAGTTATGTATTAAATAAGTGATAACAAGATGGCATTCTTATGTCCAGTGAGAATAAGACGGGGCAAGAAAAAGAAATGTAAGTACCTAAACTTTTATTCTGTGAACTTTCATGTCAATGACCTCAAACTTTCTTTAAAAAATTACAATAATCTTTTTTATTTTATTTTTTAATATTCAAGAATTATTTATAGGTGTTGATTAAATACTATATATGTATAGTAAGTCTCGGCAAAAATTATAAATTGCAATTGTTAAGGCCTCTATTCTAAGGTAAATTATATTGCAGATAAAAAGCTTTCTTTTTCTTTTTTCTAATTATACTGTGTGTGACATATAACACAGATTAAATTAGACTTAATAATGTCAACATAGATCTTAGAACATCAGGCTTAAATTAATTAAATTCCACAAACTAACCCTTTCCACTACATTCTAAATTCCATTTGATAGATTTCTCTATATCCACTTTCTAACTCATCATATTACAGACATTGGCAGAATTGTAATGATTTTAGCATAAACCACTAATAAAATAAATGTTGTGGTAAAGCATTTTTTATTATTATAAGGCTAAAAGTATTTAAAAAAAACAAAGTATTTGCAAATGCAATAATATACTTTAGAGATTTAACTTTCTAAAATTGGTAAAATACAGGAAGTTTTTATGTAGAAAATTTTTAGTAGTAGTTCATAGTTAAAAATTGTGCCTGATGAATGGCAATTGACACAATACTTAATATTTTATTGTATATAGTGTATACATAGGTTGTAGGTTTATAAAATATCATGACAGAGTCCATCCCTGTCTGTTACAGCAAACTTGAACTTACAAACAATTTAGTGAGAGAACACATCATTTACAATTTAGGTGTTACTACACCAGATCATTCTAAACATAACAGGTGAATTGTGGGGAATATCCACCTCTGCCTTCACCTTCGATTAATACATGTTTAGCTTGTTATGTATTTTGCTAATATGAGAAGTTCTAGGTTCAAAAGATTATTCAATTTATCATTCCGTGTTTAATTTTTTTTTTAGCAAATAGTGGTGACTCCGACAAAGACCTGTCCCGTCCTGGCTCTGGGCTTAGCCCAGGGATGGGTCGTATCACTGGCTCAGCGAGTATAGAGACATTAGTACGAGTTGGTATTGAAAAGGAACATGGGTTGAGTCCCGACTCTAAAATGGTGGTCTTACATGACTTTGCGCCTTGTGTGGATGATGAGTTAGAGGTAAGGATATTTGGTAATTTCACCAACCTTTAGACACTGCATGGCTGGGGCCCCCAGACGTCTTGACTATCTTGAACACAAGCTAATTATGATTGGTTCGTAAAAAGACATTAACTTGATCATACCAATCAAAATTCAGACTAGTAGAGGTTATGCACCACCAATATAATGTGGAGATTCCACGGGTACACATAAAGCTCTTTTCATCCATTTTAATGGTGCAAACTGCCAAGTTGTGGAATTCACTGCCAGTGTCTAAGTTTCCCGATAGCAATAATCTGCGTGTCTTCAAGTCACGAGCAAATAGGTATTTACTGGGTAAGTGCGTTCCATCGTAGACTGCATCATTGCTTTATATCAGGCAATGTGGTCAAGCAAGACCCCAATATGATTAAAAAAAATTAACTATCATCCCGATACCCACTTTTGACAGTTAGGATTTCATACAATATTTAGATTCAAAAGTATAATAGGTATTTAGTCAATGGGTGGCTTACATATAGCAAAGAGCCATCCTCCTTTTCTTAGTATTCTATACTACCATCATAAGGACAAAAGGGCAGCTAAACATTTTGATCAATAAAATGCTGTGGCTTCAGGAGAAGCAGTTTTCCATCATTTTTTATTATCTGGGACATTAACACACACAGTCATCTGATCCCAAGCTAAGCAGAGCTTATGTTATGGAAACCAGATAACTAGTATATACTACATATTATGCTTATAATAGATAATTACACCCAGTCTCAAGACTAACAGACATGTTTATCACACAAATGTGTCTCGGATGGCAAGTGAACCCACAACCTGTGGCGTGAAAAACAAGTATCTTACCGACCACGCCACCATCCGGCAATCTATGAATAACCTGATGCAAGACAGCAAGATATACAAGTCTATAATAATTTATATATTTTTTGCTTTGCAGGTAAAACGTGGCCAAATAGTAAATGTATTATACAGAGAGAATGACTGGGTGTATGTGATACTAGCAGAGTCCAGACGCGAGGGTTTTATTCCTCACTCGTACTGTGCGCCCTGTGAACACCATGATCTAAAGAAGAAACTGCCGCGGTCTCGCTCACCCACGGACATGGCTCACCGGGATGTTTCACAGTAAGTTTGTGCTTGCAAGAAAGATGGGGTGAAAAGAATGTATCTTAATCACCTCAAAACCTTTTTAGTATCAGTCCTCTCAACTATCTTATGAGTTAAGAGTTCAGGACTTAATCCACACACGCTGGCCAAGTGCGGGTGAGTGGATGCCACATGTTTTCGAATGATCAATTCCAACGAAGATGTGTAGGCACTACCGGAGATAGAACCTGCAACTCTATATTTCAAAGGCAAAGTCAATACTGCTGCGCCACTGTTACTCCTTGATATTTGCACGAAACTAACTGAAAATCATAAATAACAGAATATTAATGTTCTATTAATGTGCTTGACTTCTAATTGGCTTAACGTTTCGATCGTGTTTCACTGACGGTCATTAAGAACATAATTGAAATCTTTTTCTAAACAAAAGATGAGCGCACGAATTCCTTAATATTATGAATAATGCAATTGGAAAGTATATTGTATATGACAAAAAATAATCATGAACACTCTCTCACTTTAACCCTTTTATCCAACTGCTGGGCACGCGTCTTCTCTCAACTATCTTAAGAGTTAATAGAGTTTAGGCCTTAATCCAAACACGCTGGCCAGGTGCAGGTTGGTCGATGTCACATGTCCTCAAATGATTAATTCTGAGACATGCTGGTTTCCTCACAACATGTTTTACTTCACCGATATGGAGCAGCGGTGATGAAACCATTCACACGATGTGTGGGCTCGACCGAAGATCAAACCCGCGACCTTATATTGCAAAGGCGAGGATAATACCGCTGCGCCACTACTGCTCATAAACAATATCACGTGGCAAATTATTTTACAGTAATTACCAGTCACACTACCTTTGACTTGTTTCATCCAATCACCAACCTTGCCACACAGGTATTCTAGGGCTTAATCCTAGCTATTTTTTTTATAGATTATCAGTATCAGATGGGGTAACTAATGACGTGCACTCCGAGCTAGGCAGCGAGGGTGAAGCCTGTCCGTTCAGTAAGGATCCTTCAGGTCGCTATGTTGTATTGTACACATTTACTGCTAGAGACGAGAATGATGTTGACGTGGAGAGAGGGGAGTTTGTTACTGGTAAGTATTACTTAAACTACCTTTACTGACGGGCCTGTGCGGTGGCGTAGTCGGTAAGATACTTGCTTTTCACGCCGCAAGTCGTGGGTTCGATTCCCACCCGAGACAGACATTTGTGTGATGAACGTTTGGGTGTAATCATCTAATAAATGTATATATTTAAAAGAAAAGTAGCATAAGTATAATTTACCAGTTATCTGGTTTCCATAACGCAAGCTTTGCTTAGCTTGGCACCAGATGACCGTGTGTGTTAATGTTCTGGAATATAATATTATCATATTATAATATACTGCGTCAGTAGCTTTTCGACTGTGTTAGCCTCTAGCCACGAGGCGGAGGAGGTTTAGAACCAAAAAAGCTGTTGGTCTAGAGTCAGGAAGTTGGGACAGTTGTATATTGATGGGCCGGTGGCGTGGTCGGTAAGATACTTGCTTTTCACGCCGCAGGTCGTGGGTTCGATTCCCACCCGAGACAAACATTAATAATGAACATTTGTGTTTGTGTCGAGTCTGGATGTAAATATCTATTACAAGTATTTAATTACAAAAGAAAAGTATTATATGTATAGTATATACTGGTTTCCATAACACAAGCTCTGCTTAGCTTGGGACCAGATGACTGTGTGTGTTAATGTCCCAGAATATTTATTTTTTTATATTTATTTTTATTAGGGTTTCATTCGCTATTAGGGTTTCCCTTGCAAAATAAGCCATAATTGATTTTATTTATAAAATTGCAGTTCTAAATCGAGAAGACCCGGATTGGTACTGGATAGTTCGGAGCGATGGACAGGAAGGGTTCATTCCTTCTGGATTCGTCTACCCAGCTGTTGTACCAGGTAAAATATAATGCACATTGTGTTTGTCTTGAGTTTGGGTGTAATGATCTATTAGAACTATGTATTTACAAAATAAAAGTAGTATATGTATAGTATAACATCTGGTTTCCATCACACAAGCTCTGCATATTATGGCATCAAATGAATGTGTGTCAATGCTCTAGATTTATTATAATTACTATGTGATAATTTCACATCGTGATCAAAAACGTTTGTTATATGTAACTGCCTCTATAGTTCAGGATGTTCTTTTAATAACAGCGAGGTCCTGAGTTCGTATACCGGGTCGAGCAAAATATGTTTTTTAATGTAAGAAACTCATAGTAGAAGGTCTTATACGTACGGCAGAATTTAGGTGATATTCATCTCTGTCTACAACTTCGGTTGATACAGGCGTTAGTGCTATGATACCTTTAATATGCATTACAGCAGCGCAACAAGACAATCCACAACCTTTGATATCACCCCCAACAACAAATGCCAACAACTCGTTAATGAACAACACTATGAACAACTCCCAACAACAGGACAGCGACGGGCGGTACCATGGAACAGAACTAGTCATGCTATATGATTATAAGGTATGCGTTTACTTAAAAGAGTAGGCAAAAGAGATTAGAATGGGCTCTTGCCCTTTCTAATCACTTTGCGATTTATTTGAGTATTTTCAAAAACTACATGTCCGATATTTTTTAATAATCTATAAGAAATTAGATTTTCGTATTCTGGAATCATGTGTTTTGTATTGACGTTGTATGTTATGTACAGGCGCAGGCGCCGGACGACCTGTCAGTACGTCGCGGCGAGTGGGTGTACGCCGACCTGTCGCACCAGACGGTGGAGGGGTGGCTGTGGGCACACGCGCCCAAGACAAGGCGCTCCGGGTTCATTCCCACCGCATACGCGAGACCACCGCATACTACAGAACTGTAGTAAATGTTTTTAAAAAGTTATAGGCCCATTTTGACATTTGAGAATGACCTAAGAATGTAACTCGGAAAGAAACAATAAAATAATAATTAATTACTTACGGTCTTATTCATAAAAATCTTAAAAGACTAGTTAAAATGAACTTTGTCTCTTTCTTACTAGTATAAACGTTTAGATGACAGACAAGGACAAACGAGTTATAAACCTATTTTACGTTTATGAATAAATGTGTGTTTTTAAAAAATACATACATATTTCGGCGCGTTAAATAATATGATAGAATGATAGACTATCTAACGATTAAAAACCCTTGGAATTAATTAAACAAAATGCAATAGATATAGGTACTTCATTTAAAAACCCCAAGTTTTCTGGCAGGTTCTCAGTAGTTGCCAGTCATTCACTGCACGGTAGGAAAATAAATTTGATTATTGTTAAGTAGACTCGCGTGTCAAAAAATTATAGTATTTTTACATTTCATTTCAATACTCTATCATATTACTTATATTTATAGTATCGTCGCATGAAATTTATCAAAACTGGATTTTAAATGTTTATGACTTCATAAGTTAGAAGAACTGGTGACTAAAATCAACAAGGGCTTAGTACATTATCTAGTGCCTTTCTATGATAAGCTATGTTTGTATATTTTTGTTTTAAGTAGTCCTTTCCTTATTATTAAAAGTTTTATTGTTGAGTAAATAAGAGTAAGAATTTATAAATCATTTTACTGAATAAGCGGCCATTTATTTATTTCGTAATACTATTTACGATAGTTATTAACTCCCTCCCCTATATTACAAGAAAAAATAAGATTGATCCGACCCCCTCTCCCATTGTTTAGTATTTATTACGTAAGAATCTAAAACAAAATTAATACATGTTTTATGAGGAGTTCCCGGGACGCGCGCGTCCGTTGCCATGGAAACTGACTCGCACGGTCGCCCGCGATTTTATGTATTTTCCAAAGTAATTAATAAAAAATTACGTAAATAATTAGTAATTAACCTTGACCAGTTATGTGGTCATACGTAATAACTCTTTAGACCTCCAAAGTAAGTAAGGTAAAGTAAGACATGGTTGACCCCCCAAATCGTGTTACGTGATAAATGAACGGTCCTTAATTATAAATAATGTATTAACAAATTTTTAGTGCCAAAACACTACTAATTTTGATAAAAATAGACAACATTCGTAAATAAACTGAATTTAAATTATTTAAAAAAAATGCTACGAATATATAATGAGAATTTAAAAAAATATAATTTTGTATGTTAGTCAGCGAATTATAAAAATCTTTTAAATCCGTCCACAGTTAGACTGATTTTCTATTTAGCTTTGAATTTTTCATAATGCTCCGTCTTTAGATAAGTTTTGTATTGTACTTAATATTAATAAAGTTGTTTAATTACTGTTAGTATTTTATTGTACCTGTTCGATAGAAGCGCCTGTCGCTTAGGTTGTTAGTTGACCCATCCAAAGAGCATATAAACGCTAAGACCTAGCTTAGACCATCTAGGCTGTCGACCTCCTGCCAAGGTTTTGAAATTAGGACTCGTGTAACGTTAATTTGGTTAAATCATCATCGTACATTTATTAAATTATCCAGTCTAATTCAACATTACGGTGTATTAATAAGGTCCTAGTTAATTAATACTAGAAAATTCAGCATGGAATTATTATTGCGCATTTTCCCCGACTGTACATGTACCTAGAAGACGACCTCTGTAGTCCTCGACTACTCTACTTACACCTCTCGACTCTGTAGTCGAGAGGTCTAAGCCGTCCGACTGGGCTATACTGCGCCCGGGAGGTCGCGGGTTCGATTCCCGCCCCGGATAATATTTGTGTAACAACAATCATTTGTTTCGGTGTCACTACCCTCTGTGCGACTGATTCACTCGTGATTACAAATTTTTATCGGTGAGAAGGTGGCAGTGGAATGAGAATCCTGACCCTCTGCATGGTGTCACCAGACATCGCACCGGAACACAGCAAGGCCGCTCGGCGGTGCGGCTTTATCTGGTGGGTAGTCACTAACCACGGCCGAAGCCTACCACCAGTTGATTGTCACCTGATTTACACCACTCGGGGACCACGTGTGGGGATTCAATTAAAGGTAAACCCACGGACGAAGGTGACTCAGCCGATATCTGATTAACCTTTTGACCAAGATAAGCCCTCTGAAGTGTTATTAAGGTTCAGTTAACGACTTTACACAAAGAAAACAACAAACTACACAGCTACACACTTATATTTACATATCTCAAGCTGATTCTAATACATTTTTCTTCTTTTTCTTTGCCTGCTGTTTGATTTCATCTTTAATTGTCCATTCCTTTAACTGTTCTTCCACTTTTTGAATATCCTGTTCTGTCACAGTCACAGCCAGCTGCAGATCCATCTGCTCACTCCTGATGAACTTGAGAGCTTCTAACTTCTGCTTCAAGTAAGGCCCCTGCTGGCTTTCCAGTAAGCTTTTGTATTCATCAAGCTTTTTGTTGCGAATATCTTCACAGTGCATCTTTGTAAGCTTACGGAGTGATTCTTTACGTGATAATTTGTGTAAAGATCTGGAAAACAGATTATTAATTATAAAAATAATCAAAAACCCGACTGCAAAAAGTTTGGAGCCAAAATCAGCAAACTTTTTAAACATTTATACAGGATGGAAGGGACAGCCTCCACAAACTGAGAGGGGGCATTCAGCTACTTATTTAAGAATCATTTTCCATCGGAAATTTATCTGGATCTTTTTCTTGAAGATTTTTACTTGTTAATTTTGTTTTATTTTAATTTACAACTACTACTCTGTACGCAGCACTCGAATTGAATGAAAGGAAGCTATAACAAATCATTTCAAATGACCAACCGTTCCACTGTAAAACTGCAAATGACTCATTTGCTATTAGGGTTCCCTAAGTTAAGGATACATTTTATATAAGTTAACAAAACAAAGTACGATTATTGCATACCCATAAATTTTCTGAACTAATTTTATGTACCAATCATTTCAGTATGATGTACAGATTTCACCATATCAGTTTGTGGAGGGCGGTCCCATCCACCAGGTAAAAGAATACTGAAGTTACAGAGACGAATTGATGATCATTAAGATTATTTATTTATTTATTTATTTATTTAGTTTACAATAAAAACGGCAAAGCGCCAATTACAATTATTGCTAAGTAATAACTTTAAAAATAATATAAGAACAGTAATAATATCCTATTATACATTCTTCTCACAATACTCCTGACACACTGATAGCATTTCCTTCCAACCATCCACAAACACGTCACAGTTGGAGTTGGAGTCCAGGAGAGCATTGAGAGAAGTGAGGCTACGTGGCACTGGGGACTTACTGCGCGCCACAGTGCGACATACTGGCACAGCGAAAAGCCTGTGTTTCCGACTGCGTTGGTAATCATTAGGAACATATAAGCGACATAACTCATTATTTATTTCGGGGGAGTCAATCTTACCACGAAGGATCTTACACATTGTTAAAATTTGGTCGACAGATCTTCTAACCTCAAGAGAGTTGAAGCCCAGAGTACCCAAGAGATAGTTAGTGGGATACATATAAGGGTAATAACCACAGACACGTTTGTAGAGAAATCTCAGGAAGGTTTTTTGGACTTTTTCTAATAAATAAGAATAGTTTTTCTCATGGGGATGCCACACACAAGCACTTGCCTCAAGCTTACTTCGGACTAAAGCATTGTAAATAAGTTTGATAACATCAACATTCTTAAAATCTTTTGCGTTTCTCAGTATGAGACCTAGTCTTCGGTAAGAATCTTTAGCCACTGTTGCTATGTGGTCATGGAAGGTGAGTTTTTGGTCGAACGTGACACCTAGATCTTTAATAACAGATGAGCTATTTATACCGGTGTATTCTAATTTATATTGAAATACAATTGGGTGTCGCAGTCTACCGAAGCTCATTTGAAAGCATTTTTTAATGTTAAACTCCATCTTGTTGTCCTTGCTCCATTGGTAAACCGAGTCAATGTCACGCTGTAGCATTAAACAGTCCTCGTTTGAACGGATTTCTAAAAATAGTTTTAAGTCATCAGCATAGAGTAGACACTTAGAATGTTTGATGACACTAGGTAGGTCGTTTATCATTAAGATAAACAGAAGAGGACCCAGTACTGAACCTTGGCTTACTCCAGAGAGCGTATGATAGGGCCGAGATTCATAGACTCCAAGTCGAACAAATTGCTGCCGGTCACGAAGATAATCGGACATAAAACAAAGAAGGCTTGGGGTAAAACCTAAACCACTAAGTTTTTCAAGAAGTATGTCGTTGTCGACTCTATCAAACGCCTTACGAAAGTCAAAGTACATCACATCTACTTGCGTGCCAGAGTCTAATTTACTAGAAATATAGTCAGATATTGTAAGAAGATTAGTATTGACTGATCTTTTTTTCCTGAATCCGTGTTGTTCATTACATAAAAAGGGCTCAATTTGTTTATAAATTTTAGTGTGGAGAATACTTTCGAATAATTTTGCTACAGCTGATAGTATAGCAATGGGGCGAAACTCTTCAACTGCAGTCTTATTAGAAGTTTTAGGTATGGGAGTTACTCTAGATATTTTCCATTGTGATGGATATTGACCAGTATTTATTGATAAGTTAAAAATGTAACAGAGAGGATAAATGAGGAACTTACGTGCTTGTTTAATGAACCACGAAGGGATTCCATCAGGACCCACTGAACTATTTAGCTTAAGATTGCGGATTGCTATAGCGACATCACTGGGAGTAATTTTATTTATGTGGATATAATTATTTGTTGAGACGGAGTTAACATTAGTTAGATTATCAGTATTTAGCTTAGGTGGGTCAGACAGAAAAACACTGGAGAAAAAGTCCGCGAAGGCATCAGCTGCTAGCGTACCACTGACACTAATGCCTCAAAACCACCTTTTGACCGCAGACTAGATATATGTTGCCAAAAACCTCGAGGGTGGGTTTTGATACTTTGTTCGCAACGAGCTATGTAAGAATTGTAAGCAAGTGAGATTTTTATTTTTAAACTTAGCCTCAAATCAGAAAATTGTTTATAGTCTAACTCAGATTTTGTTTTTTTCCAAATACTGTGTAATTTTAACTTAAGCTTGATATCATAAATTATATCTTTTGTAAACCAGACTGGGTACCGTATATTTTTAGATTTAGCACGACTCTTTTTAGGAAAGCACAGATCGAATATTTTATAAATAGTATCATAAAAATACTTTGCACTGAGAGTAGCATCGTTCAATTTATATAAGTCATGCCATGATGTAGATGAAATTTTTTTATAAAGTAATTCATAATCACCTTTGTTAAAGTTCCAACCTCTATTGGGTACTATATTACTCGGCTCAGTATGGTCAAGGTGACGGGCGCTAACGATCTTTATATTAGCGTAAAGAGCAGGATGGTACGCGTCAAGAGAGACTAAACCATCTGAAGAGGTCACGTTGACTTCCGTTATGTCAATGCTCTCCCTTACCAACACAACGTCAAGCATACCGCCATGCAAATTCACCACGACATTCTTCTCAACCAAATTACAGTAAGATAAAAAATATAGGTAATAATTATTAATATTTACAGATGCGCTGTTTAGATTTAAGTCACCATAAATCATGACTATGCCTTTGAGATCATATATAAGGCTTTCAACCTTACAAAACCAATGCATGTATTCAGAATCACTAGCACTAGGTTTAATATACACTACACAAACATAGATATTACGACTATGCCACGAAAAATGAGCCCAAAGATCCTCGCCGCACTCTGTCTCTAATTCAATGCATCGACGTAGCGTAATGGGAGCTCGGGCAGTTAGGAGCACGCCCCCACAAGGAGTGCATCTATCACGTCGTAACACGCTCCAACCATCAGGTGCAATTTCAGCATCTTTAACCGAATTATCTAGGAAAGTTTCAGTGGCAGCTACTAGATTGTGTTCGAGGAGTAATAAATTATGTCGCCACGTGCGCAGTTTTGTTTTAAGACCACGAACATTTTGATAGAACACATCTAAGCTGCAGCATGTTTTATTGAGCTGTTGTTGCCCCTTTGAGGGGCAATTCTCGAAATGTTCGAGGATTGGTCATAGGTCTATTTATTATTTTTTTATAATTTATCCAGTCTTTAATTCTGGCATTAACTGGCCATATAGCAGCTGAGTAACAGGCGTCATAAAGAGCTTCCGGAATTCCGATTTTAAAAGATTTGTAATTCCCTTTCGGGTTGAGTTCATCTACAGTACAATTTTTGTCAGGAAACAAATGTTTAAGATAATCGTGAATTTCCTCTAAAGTTGATGCCATGTTCCATAAATGAATGAATTTTCTAGCCTCAATGGCTTTCAAAGTAGTAGTCGCAGGTCCAGCTGTACCACACACAGATGTGTAACGCCGGGTCTTTCTTTTTGGAATCTCTATCCAGGGCTCGGAATCTGACACAGAATAAGCATTAACACTATCTGGCTTGCTATACTGATGTAATTCGGTTTGAGGTTTTTCAGCGCACGGTTTTTCGACCACCGTGTGTTTTGTTCTAGGACGCCGTCGTCTTTGGCTCGGCGACTTGTCACTTGCCGATTCTTGCTGAGCAAATTTACCTGTTGCTAGATGATGCGATTGAACGGCGTCCGGTGACTTAGGGCGGTGATTGATCTTCTCTTGAAGTAGTGTAACTGTTTCTTGTAGATTTGTTACTTCAGATTCACGTAGTTCTAGTAACTGTATTCTTTCTTCTACTTGAGTTAAATTACATTCATAGCGATCAAGACGGTAATTACATTGTTTGATGTGATCCGTAAGAGTCAATATGTTTGTATTAATCAGCCTCATGTCTTCTCGAAGTAGTTTCATATCTGCTGCTAAATTGCTCAAAATATCATTATACTGAGTTGATGTCAATATAGAATTGTTGTTGCTGAGCTGGTGCAAGTCACTCGATAATGCAGGAGTTTTGTTATGGGAAGGCAAGGTTTGGGCGGAGTCAATAGTTTCACAGCGACAGCAACACCAGTTAGATTTCAATTCGTCGGATATTTTCTTAATATCAGGCATGTTAGCACACATTGTGTGATAGTACGCTTTACACTTGGAACATCTTAGTTGTTGGGCTGAGCGTATTATTTTAGTACATGCATCGCAGTAAATAGCCATGTTAAAGTCCAAGTTCACTATATAGTTGTTAGAATTATTTTATTTAAAGTATTAATTATGAGTTCGATAAATTCAAATTGGTCTTTATTTTATATAGCTAACGCCATCTAGTGTTGTTAACCCAAGTCTCAGTAGGCAGAGGCGTCGGAGTTTGTTGACCTCAGTTCGTTTCGCGATCACAATCATTGATACTCTATTCAAATCTGCACAGTTTATAAATTACGCTCAATTTGTAGACTTCACTTAGAATATTATTACAGAATTAACTAAATTGTAATATTGTCATTCAAAAAGACCGCGACGATGCTCAGGCTCGATCTCGGTACCCCACAAGTATAGCGAAAAATTTGATTCTCGTGCTAACCTCCGAACCAAGCACCTTATTATCTAATTATTCAAATTGTTCTTCTATTGCTATTATTGTGAAATGAGTGAGTGCAAGTGAGCGTTGCCGCGTTGTTAACAAATTTGAATGTTTTGAATTTTGTTAGATACAACCGTCACTATAAATTGTTTTTGAATTTATCACTTTAACACGTAATAATTAGATTCTTTGTAGGCAGATATTTTAAAAGTTATTTAAAGTTCACTTTACTTTTTATATATTGTAGAATTTTATTGACTTTTACTACACAAAGAGTCGGAGCTTGTTGTTTGTTTATAACACTTATTTAACTATATTGCGCACTGCTGCTTGTTTTGCCAACAATATATGTTAATAATTGGAATTTATATAATCACTTAAACACGAAAAATGTTTTGTATCACTTAATTAACTATTTTTAAAGTAAAAAATACGGAGTAACAATGTTTACATGGCGAGGCGCGCATGCGCGATGATACAATAAGATAAGATACAAGTCCGAGATGGGCTGACTGGCTAGCAGACTGCAACCACAGGCAACACTGGGGCCAGCAGCTGTGGTTGACTAGTAGGCTGCAGGCCGCAGTATCACCACGCTCGGAATCAATCCATAGAGATTGATAGCAACCAGTGGTGTCGCTTTCAGGTTGTGGTTGCATTTTGGTGTCTGCAGTCCATCTCAAAGTTGTACCTTTGGAATTTTAACTGTAGCCCATTTTATTCATATAGTTACTCACTCAGGGTGTGCCTTATACTCAATATTAAGTTTCTCTAGGAGCCACTCAAACTTCTTGTAGTCATACTGACGTAGGAATTTGAGCAGTTTTTTGCGCCTGTCAATACGTTCTTGTACTAATTGCTGGAAACAAAATGATTTGATAAAATACTAATGCATGCATGCTACTAAGTTTCTTGTGAATGACTCGCCGATAATAATGACAGTGATGAAGAGCCTCACAGCAGTCAGTGTTAGTGCGTTTGTCTCATCTTGGATATTGTTTCTGGGTTTTTGAAGAATTTAGCAAAAAGTTTTGGCTACTTACCTTCATTTTAGGATTCCTAGGAAACTTATTCATTGTGTCTTGAAGGTATCGGATCTGTCCAGTAAGAAATGCAACTGTATAAAAGAAAATAATATTGTCAGTACACTTTATAAATTAAAGATCTCTTTCTCAACAAGACTTTACAGAACAACAGGTTGATTCCCGATCTTCTTGCAATTTTTGCTGACTTTAGAAAGGAGGTTATATACACATTGTAACTTACTCTTAGTTTCAGCAGTGGAGAAGTCATATTGATGTCTTCTGACTCTATCAATTAGCTCTTGTCTTACGAGTTGGTTATACTCTTTGCGGCCAAGGTGACCTACTGAGAATATCTTCTTTACTGATTCTGGGGCACTGAAAGAGACATAAGACAAGATTAAAAGTGGGAGCATTTTCAGGAGTAAAACTAAGTACATACCAATTTCTTCAAAATCAGTTCAGTGGCATAGGCAATCTTATGTCAATGTTGTCTTAAAACAGTTTTAGTAGACACGTAATAACATTGTCTATTACAGATTTTTTTGTAGATGTTTTATTAGCTGTGGCCCATCTTCACTGTAGCTGTTAAGCATATTGTCTATATTTGTTATTCTAATATTATGCAATACAAAATGTTGCTACATGTTTAGACCTTTTTGCTCCTAGTCCTTGTACCTACTTGAGCATCAGATTGATGTGTATAATAAAAGTCAATGCCACAAATTTAGTCAAAAGGACTTTAAAATGATTTACCTTCAGGAGAGATAATATTATAAGGCTAATATAGCAATATTGGCATATCTTCATGGACGCTGCAGCTTTTCAGACGGTTCTTACGAAAGCTTATATACTTACTCTTTTATTTCTTCAGTTAGTGCGTAGTCTTTGCCTAAAGCAGTCTCCGGAATAGGCGGCAGGCCTTCTAAATCACCAGATTTCTCTGGTTTATACGCGGGCACATATTCTGGTCTCACCCATTTTATATTAATTGTGTGCTTTATACCACGAGCGGGTATTATGGTGCTAACTAAACTCCGTAGCATTATACTAAATAGAATCCAATAATTATTAAAACAACTATATTAAAATATATTTTTTAAACTCGAAGAACATAACCTGAAAATTGTTTTGACTTTTGACACTCAGTTGACAGATTGATTTTTGTCATCTTAGTTGTCAATGTCAGATATTGGCAGTCCTTAATGGAGCCCCCCCTTAGATAACCCACTGACCCCCGCATCGTGTAGGGTAGGGGACGTGGTATTCCCAAAGGGTACCCATTAAAACCTCGCGGCAGTTCACAGCTGCTCACAGGAACCACATGTGACACAACCGCAACCGTTACTTAACGTTTATGTATCTGAGGTTTATTGCGGCATCTTAGCATAAAACGAATGATTTTCAATTTGGTTTTGCCAAAGCAAACTTAAATGAGTGTTCTAGGCTTAGAAAATCAGTCAAGGGTGTTTTTAATTTTTGTCTAACACCAATATCTACCCGTCCGAAGCCGGGGCGGGCCGCTAGTAAAATATTAATGATAAGAGTGTGTATTTCTTTCATGAAAATATCTCGAGCCCTTTATGTCAAGCCAAGTCAAGCCCATTATGAGATTAGAGAGAGCTCTTGCTAACAACTAGTTTTCTGTGCTAGCCAGCCACTAGCCAGGCATAATTACCGGAAGGAAGAAGGGCGGTAATTTAAATGGCGTTCCATACACAAATATCCATCGTAAAGCTAATCAACAAATAAAACACTGCAATTGTGAACATTCATTTATTGCTTTGTGAATATGAATTTTCAAACTTACAGAAAATAAGCAATGTTTTGTACTAAAGTACCACTCCACAAGACTGTACATAATTAATTATATCTTAGGTAGGTACTATACAGGGAATTTTGTAACTACTACGGCAGTGACTGTTTCATAAAAAAAATTTCAAAGTGAATTTCGGGGGAAAAGTTTAAAACATTTTATAATACTTACCTACTACATCAATACGCAAAAAATATCGACAATGGCCGTCAATAAGCCTACCCTGTTCTAAGACGCAGGTAAAACAAAATGTCAGACCTTATTTAGGATTTTAAAATTCAAAAATCGAACTGAATTTAATACCAAATCTTACTTACTATGCGTTTCAAATGAGAATAGGATTGGAAATCCGCCATCTTGGACCGGATTGCGCAATAACTTCACATTTTTTAGTAGTTAGCAAAAATGTTTCTTCGATGTAATAATCACATCTAGATGAAAATAAAATAAAAATGCGTATAGATACTGCCGTTCGACTAAAATTGGACATTTGGAGTAGAGTATTTAAGTACGAACACATTTTATTAACTTCCGGCGACAAAAAGCGGTGCTATAAAATAAAACGTGTGGTTTTTATGCGCGTAAAAGAATTTGTGTACAAGTTTGTGGTATCCTAGCGCGTAAATTTACTTAAATAGGTAGCTTCATTTTAACTACATCTTAAGTAAAGTTTTTACATAAATCAGTTTTCCATACATTTCAAAATGATGTTATTGTCGGTGGTTTGACATTTTGTGCTGACGCTACTTTTGCTTGGTTTTTGGTATGAAGTTAGCCGCGAGTCCAGTCCTATTCTTATTTAAAACGCATAGTACATGGCTGATTATGGCGGCAGAAAGCCTCAAACGCAGGAAATATGCGTTCATCGGAGAGGGGTAGGTACCTACTTACATATTTCTTCCGTTTGCGGTACAAAAGAAAAGATCTAGTCAGAGACTGTCTTTGCCATCTCAGGCGACCCAAGAGCTGGCACGTACTTCTGCCAACGCTCGAGTTTTAGCTGTTCAGAGGTGTATCGTCGCCAGCTTCCTGCCATTAGGGCCGACATAACATTAACCAGACATTTATGTATAGGATATCTTTGGCGTTAATACAGATTCTACAAAAATTTACGTCAAACATCAAAATTATTCATTAGATTTAAGTTATCTGACTGTTGAAAAATCAAGCCTCAGTACTCAGTAGACTAGAACATAACTAAAACTTACACTGCATTTTAGCGTTGTAAAAAAATATTAATTATATATTAAAGAATTATTTCGACAATTTTATTGAAAATTAATGATAGGTATGTTTTTAATTTCAAGATATTTTGGCACTAAGATAGTAAGTACATATTAAATAGTTACAGGTAGGGAGGCGGTCATCTCAAAAAGGTTTTTTTCTATAAGTCTTGTGAATTAGGTAAATGTTTCACTTACAATCAAGATATAAACAGAATCACACTAGGTTTAAGATATGTTATTTAAATAAAACAAAATTATAGATAAAAACCTAAATATTTAATTAGGTAGGTAGGTACTTCTATTTTCATAGGGGAAATTTTAATTTACTATAAAATCGGGTTTTATGTAGATTTTTACTGATAATAACTAAGATAACCAGCCCTACAGTAGGAGTGAAAGAGAAAGAAGAAAAGCTATATAACTTAATGATAAAAATGCCTTAAACCATTGCTTAATCTGAATTAAAAACTGTTTTTGATATGTAATTATTTTGACAAGTATTCGCAGAGTAGATTTTTACATTATTTCACATAATGTTATTTCCAGTAATTACTTATTATTGTTAATGTTTCTCTTGGGTACTCTTTGTCTTTAGATTAAGTTTATTTTTAAGTCACTCTATATAATGATGACTGTTTTTACCAAAATAAAAATCAAAATTAATAATGATTGAACATTAAATATACCGGTTGGTAGCAACTCCAAATTAGGGAAATGGATCCTATTATGTTAGGTATGTAAACATAGCCTAAGCGTAACCTAAGAGGTAGTCTCCATGAGCGAGAAACGCGGTGATATAATCGTCATGGCATACATTTTGTGAATCACGATTCTCTTGCTCGTGGAAACGACCGCTTCGGATAATACAAGCATGAACGCTTTGTTACGTCAGATTCACTGTTATTTAGTAGAAAAATCGGTGTTATTGTAGTGATGTTATAAGTATTAGGGTGAGATACTCTTAAACCTATTACTGAATATATTCATCAAGTCAAAATACCATACCAATTATTGGGTATTAGTCAAATAACAATGTGGCGATTCTATGTTCTTTAACATTACTGCTGTGTCTAATACTGATATGACTTACGGAATGCTTTGCCATTACAAAATATGAATCGTATCGTCTCTTTCACTCGCATGACCTTGACCGCGAGCGAGTAAGAATAAAGACAGACTAGTATCGCTTGTGTCACTTCACTACGCGTGCTTCGTAAAATTAATATACCTAATCTCATCCTAATTTATAAACTTGTCGGAGAAGTCATTAGTACGGTAGCAGACTTGATAGCGAGGCGGCAGCGCGTCGGGTCGACACGCTTCGACAGAGTCTAGCCTGAGGTCCGCACGGGCGACGAGTGGGGACTGTCGCTACACGAACTGAACTCAGTTCTCTACAGACGTCCGTGCGACTAACATCGGTCTAGGAACTGTCTTACCACTCGTTGTATTATTTTTACATTTCGTAACAAATTAATAGTGTGATTAAGTTAATTTGGTTTGCTGCTCGTAACCACACCCACTCAATAAGTTTTCTGGCGATGACTATCCCTCTGATCTGCCTCCTGTACCGAAAAACTAATATCTTACCTAATATAAGAAAAATTCGTGTCTCCTAATATGAATACATGTGGCTCGCATTATAATGCGTATAACTAATATAAGAATTATTGTTCCTAGTAGATTTCTGGTTATCTTACTTGATTATCTTCGCAGCACATGCAGCTTACTATATTGCCATCCTTATTAATACTGGACATTATTCATCTACATAATACAAAACTCACCTTTAATTAAATGTCTTTCATTACATTTCCTTAAAAATAACACAAATTAGATATAAACTTGACATTCCAAATTTACTATAAACTAGCTGGCCCAGCGAACTACGCACTGCGTATCCAGAATCGGTTCAGCCGTTTTAGAGTTTTAACGCGACAGACGTCAATTCATTTTGCATTCGCATTAATTTTAATAGCCTCGTATAGTTAAAATGGATTTTTATCTCTTTATTACTAGTAGAAATATCAAGATGGCAGACAAAGACAAACGAATTATAAACCTATTTTAGCTATAATGAGCTTAAAAGGCGTTTATAAATAAGGGGTAAAAGTATAAATAAATTGCCAAAATGTATGTACCTACGCTTATTACTTCAAACGACTGCACCGAAATGGATAATAATTTTTTTGTTCATTGTGTCACAGTTTGTGTCAATGAAAATTAAAAAAAAAATATAACAAATTTATAAATTTTCTGTAAATTACCTATTGTTAAACATTCTAACGTTTTCAGTTAGCCCAAAGTATATTTTACTAAAATTTGCTATATTACAATTTAGACACCTTTTATGCAGTTTGATAGTCTTACAAAAAGAAAAAGAAATAAGGTAATAACATTTGACAGTGACAGACAGAACAAAGATCAACTCGACAAATTCTCAGCTCAATTTTAATTTATTAGTAAGGAAGGGGAGTGTAAACAAAATATTGTATTTAAACACTTCAAGCGCCAAGTTGCTTCAATCGCCAACTTCAACAGTTGCTAGTGTCGGATAGATAAGGCGCTGTCTACACGAGCGACACAAACGGGGCGATACTATCGTCAGAGCATACATTTTCTGAAACGCGATGCTCTCGCGCGTTAAGACGACCCTATATTCACAAGTTTTGTCTCTATCATTCGACATAAAGTAAGAAGGAGACAAAACATAAAAATAATAAAATTAATATAATAAAAACACTCCAGTAAATCTTTCTTCACTTATGTCCGCTATGTAAATAAGCTATTCGAAACTTATCAGCAACTTGTGTAATTGTGCTTTTGTCAAGTTAATATTGTTCTAATTAAATATGAAGGAATATATTGACACAAATACATAAATAATCTCTAGTACCTAAGTATAACAAAAAAACGAAAAAAGAAAACAAGATAGGGACAGCACCAAAAAAATATTATTATTTACTTTTAAAATTTTTGGAATCAATAAATTATCACAAATAATATAATTAAATAAACCAACAATAATAAATAGTTACTTCATAGGTAAAAAAATTTATGCTATTTAAACACACAAAATGTTTACAAGAGCCAAGTTATATAAATACAAGACATTCTTCTAATAGCATCCCACATTCGTTCGAAGCACCAAATTCTGCGCGATATACTGAGATGACGATGTTAATAAAATGTGTGCCGCCATAAATCGATTAAAACGTTCAATCAATCAATTCAATTGATATTAATTTTAAATTATGTTGATTTCTATAATGATTGTAACATCGCCATCTTTTTTCATTTTATGCCAGAGATTCAACGGGTATAGCTTTTTAAGCTAGGATAGCAAGCTGGTACCTCGGTATTATTATCATGACTAGCTTAAAAAACTATCTACAATGAGTGCTTTATTTAGTCATATTTAGTACTATCTGCATGCTATAGTTGCTGCAGACTGTACACACGGACACATATATACAGACGAACGAGATAAAATAAAATATGTACCTATTTCCGACTATGCACATAGTATGTCAAGGCAAGACTCACTGGTCGGGCAATAGCTGTTTGCTATAACGACTTTCTTTTAACTTACTATGAAAAACCTCTTAATTTTAAATACTAACTCCTGTCTTTTATATTAATATTGCTAATAAAGTAGTAAAATCTTGTTTTACTACATTCAGCTATTTTACAAAGCGTCTAAGCACACTACTAATGAGTTTCACACAGTTCTACTATTATTTTCATGTATTGAATTTATACAAGGCTATATTTTACTATATTTCAAGTCACCATAAATTAAAGGCAATTTACAAAGCATTTGAAACATTAATTTTTAATACCGTGCTTCTATTTAATGCTTCTCGATTATCGCTGTCACACACTTACACTCGCTGCTTATAGTCATATTTATGAGTCATGACACACGGGTGACATTTATCGCTCATCTGGAGCGATATGTATGTCACTCGTGTGTCTTAAGAATACGAAGTGCCAAAACACATTAAGAATGTGATAGCCTTCCAGAACAGGCCCAAATATAAAAATTGTATTTATTTAACATTAAGAAAATAGAAGCACTGTATTATCCTGTCTTTTATATCATTCACTGCATATATTTTTTGTATGAACATTTAGTCAAATTATAGCAACTATGTGGACCCAAGTCTGCTAAGGCAATATTAGCAATTTCGTCGATCATTGATCTCCTAACAATTGGTTTTGAGAGCTGGTAGAAAAGCTGGCTGATTTCATAATTGCTGATTTTCTGGAGTTCACAAAGTCCACAAAAATCAGCGATCCACGATTTTAATAATATGTATTAGACTAGCAGAATCAAGGGTTAGTTATTTTACAAAACATCTAGTACATTTGTAGAGTGAACTTCACACCTATAACAAGTTATTTTATTACTTTTGCTGTCACACAAAACCTCTGACTTCATATTTCTAATTAAATTACCTAGAAGGATTTAATTACCATTTATTATAATTCATCTATACTATTTATCGAGTAGTAAATTATTATTTTTTAACAATTGCAGTTACATATTATTGCTAGAGGCAATGTATTGAGGCAAAAATCTAGGCACACGGCAGTGTGTTAAGCTAAGTTCAATAATAATTTACTAAACTCGATAGCATGTATTGAAAATTTATAATCGGCACACTAACGGGGTCTGTTTCATAACAAATTGCAAATACCCGCGAATACATTTAATAGACCACAGTATGCTGAGTGTGAGTGTTCTCATAAAATTCGTATGAATAATATATTATAAAATAATTAAATTCAAATATCAAATCATGTGACAATAAACTGGTGGTTAACTTTGGGCGTGGTTAGTGACCACCCACCAGATAAAAAGCTGCAACGCCAAGCAGCCTTGCCGTGTTCCGGTGCTATGTCTGGTGAGAGAATAGAGGGTGGATCTGAATTGTTGCCCCTTTACGGTTTCTAACTATATGGAGCCTCATTCCACTGCCGCCTACTCACTGTAAGCCTACTTCAGAATAAAAAAAAACATATATCCCAAAAACGCGTCACCAGTGACGTAAAACGAGTTGTTTATGACAAAACCACACTCAGCAATCATATTAAGAAATAGTTTAAGATAGTGGTAACTACAGAATCTTAGTGTGTCGTGTTATTTGTACAAAGGTATAAGCACAATAGTCCTGTCACGTGTTCCGGTCGACAGAGGCAGAGTGGACGTGTGGCTACCGACGACTGCGTTCTACGACTGACCGACGTACTGCGAATATCACAAATATACCTAGTCTTTATTGAGTAGAGAAAGAGTAAGTGAAGATAGAGTAAGAGAAATGGGAGTAAACCTCCATAATCCCGCCACAACAAGGGGACTGATTCACAAGCCTCATCATTGTAGCATTCCAATCGATAGAGCCAAATATGTTATGACAGGCCTGTCGTGTGTTCGGCAAGATACTTGCATTTCACCCTTTTTGGTGTCCCACAACTGGGCATAGGCCTTCTCAACAATTTTAAGAGTTTA
This sequence comes from Meganola albula, assembly GCA_936450015.1. NCBI lineage: Eukaryota > Metazoa > Arthropoda > Insecta > Lepidoptera > Nolidae > Meganola > Meganola albula. The sequence goes on along the minus strand of OW388161.1, from coordinate 1,296,834 downwards.
GAGAACAGAGCTTGCCTTTGAAACATAAGGTGGCGGGTTCAATCCCCGGTCGCGCCCTCACATATTTCTGTGAATTATTTCATTGCCGTTGCTCAATATCGGCGAAGAAAAACATCGCGCCGAAAACATAATGTCCATCACTAATTCGAAGACTTGTGACATCCACTAACCTAACCCCCACTTGGCCAGCGTGCGTGGAATATGGCGTAAACTATCTTGACTCGATAAAAACTTATGTGTACATCTATCCCTGTATATAAATTTTATAAAAATGCAATTCCAAGTGAGTTGCGTGAAAGAGTAACAAATATCCACATATCTATCCATACAAAATTTCGCATTTATAATATAAGTAGGAATTTCAATGTAATACAACTTACCTAAAGCAGAAGGGCCGGTCGTTCTCTGTCCCTATTCCCTCTTCTTGCTTTTCTTCTTACCAACTCGCTTGCTATAGTTCTGCGCGAGCGCATTCACTATCGACACTATGAAATACAAGACCATAGCTAACACAAACTTCTCTAGCAGACTGGATAGTATTGAACCTTGATTGTCTATAGGCGAATCACTTTTGTGCAACCTTGCTTTTTGGTTTCTTAAGAATTCTAGTAGAGGGGCTTCTAATTTCGGCCCGATGTATGGTATTCTTTCAACCCACGTTAGTGCTTGACTGCAAAATAAAAGTAAATTTGATTATACACTAGCAAATCAAGCTAAATAGTTTAACAAGTAATTTTTTTTTTCGAGTAGACATCAATTTTATTTTCCCATAGACAGTTTCTTTGATACAAATGGGCAGCAAGTTTGTTCTCGTAATATATAGTAAATTAATACTCACCTAACTAATGTTTCATTAAATGCTACAATCACAAACATCTTCTGTATATGCATCTTGATAACCGCTTTCCCAATCAATGTGGCACCGAAGAACGTCCAGAACGGAACGAGGAAGTGTCCACAAGTAAGACCGGCAAGGTCGAACAGTGGGTTGGGTATGGAGGCACACGCTAGGATACCAGCGAAACCTACTTTTTGTACTAGCTTTTGTACCATTAACTTTGCTCTGAAAGAAGAGAAAAGTTGTTGGTAATAATCTTTCGGATTAAATTCGTGCGGGATCCAAGACAGATTGGTGTCCGGGGACTTGGCCGGGCTCAAATCCCGGGACTTCACGGCGCCGCGCCGTTGTTGATCTTGTTGCGCAGGAGTAGCAGTGATGGGGTAAATCCCATTTAAAAGTGGATAATCTCTACATAAAATGAGTAACTAGCTTCCGCCTGCGGCTTCGGAGGTCCCCGTTCCACACTCTCAGAGGTATACTTTCATTTATGGTATAAGTTTCTGGTGCGTACTTATATTGATGCTGTCACATATGTCCGGGGCCAGTTGAAAATCAGTGCTGTGCGCTAGTACAGCAATTACTGAGCTGGATCCCGTGCTGCACGCTAAAACTTGTGATCAATATTTTATTTCGTGTTAGATTATACCTATAGTTTGTAGCAAAATAAATGGTTTAAATGGGTTTTTTAAATGAGTTCTAAAAAATCTTTCTTACTGCACCCCTAGACCTCATAAGGAACCTATGTGCTAAATTTGGAATCTCTAGCTGGACCCAGCGGTATGGGCTGTGCGATGTCAGTCAGTTTCCTCTTATATTTATCTAGATTAGCTCATTGAAAAAATTTGGGAATTGTGACCAATGAATGGCAATAAATATTAAAATAAAACTACTTTATAGCGGATTTTTACACGGTATATTTTAGATCCCGACGTTTCAGTCTTTTCAGACTTCATGGTCACGGGTGGACGAAGGTGGTGGTAGTGGTGGTGGCCATGAAGACTTTGAAACATCGGGATCTAAAATCTAAAATACACCGCGATAAAATCCGTTATAAAGTAGTGTTATTTCAATGTAAAATATTCGCGTAAATCTAAGACACTACTAAATGGTGTGTTACCTGCCAGTCCTGGAGTTATCAGGGGCAAGTTCAAGAGCTCCACCACCGGAAAGTCTAGCAGCCCGCGCCATGAAGTACGGCGGCAGTTCCCCCAGCGCGGTGCCTACTCCCCACATCATCGCTTCTACACGTACTTTTGACATTATGTTCCATATCGTCACCGGATTGTTCGGGTCCACCTCTGCTGGACATACTATGCTGAAATGAAACGGGTGTCGGAATTAGGTAAAGATCATTCAAGCCTGTTGACTAGATTACAAGATGGTACGGCTATGCGCCACCGTTATATGGTGGAAATTCCACGGGCACGCACAAAGCGCTTTGCCTCAACTTTCATTGTGCGTACTGCAAAGTTGTGGAATTCGTTGCCGGCATCTCTGTTCCCCGATAGCTATAATCTACCTGTCTCCAAGTCACGAGTGAATTGGTATTTATTAGGTAAGCGCGTTCCATCGTAGACTGCAACATTGCTTCACATCAGGCAAGTTGTGGTCAAGCGCAAACCTATTATAGGATAAAAAATGCATCTTTAGGTATTCCCCAAAATTAAATAAAAACTGAGCAGGGGAATTACCACTATTGAAGATTTTCTTTACTTCAACCCTTCCCTCTTCCCTTTTTAGTGTACAACTGCTGGGTACAGGTATTCTCTCAACTATCTTAAGAGTTGAGAGAGTTTGGGCTTTAATCCACACACGCTGGCCAAGAGCGGGTTCGTAGATGTCTCATGTCCTTGAATTATTAGTTTTTAGATATGCCAGTTTCCACACGACGTTTATATTGATTTTTCTGCCGATATTAAACAGTGGCGAAGAATCAATTCAACAAAGATGTGTGGGCTCGACCGGGAATCGAAATCGCGATCTTATATATCTCAAAGGCGAGGCTGATACCGCTGCGTCACCGCTGTTCAAAATATCTTCTTACATATAAGTTTAAGGATAGCTGGCATCTATTGTAGCTTTATTGAAAAACGTAACAACAAATTGGCGAGTCATTTACAGCAACATTTATGAATATGTCTTGCTTAGTATATCACCTAATAACCTACCTGTGTCGAACAGTCATTATTTATTGTGTAACTGGGATTCATTAAGTCATAACAATTCTGAATCATACAAGCAGTTTCACCGACGATTGGCATACATACAAGACATTAGCATACAACTTCCTGACAAGAACAGACGGGGGGAGACCAATTCCTCTATTCTATTCTATTTCTATTCTATTTCTATTCTATTTCTATTCTATTTCTATTCTATTTCTATTCTATTTCTATTCTATTTCTATTCTATTTCTATTCTATTTCTATTCTATTTCTATTCTATTTCTATTCTATTTCTATTCTATTTCTATTCTATTTCTATTCTATTCTATTTCTATTCTATTTCTATTCTATTTCTATTCTATTTCTATTCTATTTCTATTCTATTTCTATTCTATTTCTATTCTATTTCTATTCTATTTCTATTCTATTTCTATTCTATTTCTATTCTATTTCTATTCTATTTCTATTCTACTACAACCGTGGTCGCCGGGCATCACACCTTGCTCGGCCGGAAGTTATTCCAGTCTCCACAAGTGTATACTCATCGACTAGGGTGATTCCTATTAAGACAGGTAGCATTAACCAATGATGACGGAAGGTGATACTTACTCATTAGGATAGGGTGGTTCAGGGAAGTTGAGGGCACCACACTCGTACGCCGCGAGTGTAACCCTCGCGATGTGTGGCCCCAGGTACAGCAGGAAGGTGTGCAGCCCCGTGCCCAGCCCCACCGAGCTGCACACACCCAGCCCCACCCACCAGCCCCACCAACACGCCTTCCATATTACCACCTAGGAACAATAAGGTACATTTAACACGCTTTTATTACTGGGCGTTTTCACAGCACAACAAAACATAATACAAGCCTAGTCTTATCTCTTTCTACTCATCTCTACACGATATAGACAGATAGAGCTTGCAACATGTTTTCTTGTGGAAACTAGGGGTTAGCTTCACTTGTATGTTTGTAACGTATTCGAATACGATTTTTACCCAATTTTAAAAGTCAGAACCATTTGAAAATTTGCACGCTTGTCAAGGACAAATACAATAGTGTTTTATGTTATCAGGATATCACGAAAATAAGGACGACCTCGGTAGTCGAGCGGTGTAAGCCGTCCGATTGGGCTATACTGTGCCCGGGAGGTCGCGGGTTCGATTCCCGCCCCGGACAATTTTTGTGTAACAACAAAGATTTGTTTCGGTGTCTGGTTGGTTGAGGGACTACCCTCCGTGACTCATAGAGCACGTTAAGCCGTCGGTCCCGGTTGTTTTTTAACACATCTATGACAATCGTTACATGTAGTCAGAAGCCAATATAATCTGACACCTGTAAGCTAATTCACATACATAAATAAATTCAGTTGCAGTGCAGTTGCAGTTAAGTTACGATCAAAACAGCACTTTTCGTACTCTCGTAATTCTGACAACCGCTGTCAGATACGCTCGCGTCAAGTTCGCGTCACGTGAGCGCTTTAGCGTATATGTCTTTTGTATGTCACAATACAAGAATACCATTTTGCAATAAAACTTAAACTTGATTTAATTAATTAGTCAGGAAATTACGTGAATCAGCTTATTGGTCTAACCATCTCGGCAACTGGTCCCCTACGGGTTTCAAAGTCGGTTGTCAGTCCCTTGTATAATTCTGGTAGCTAGCCGCATCAGGTTAGACTGGGAGCCGATCCCAATAGAAATGGGAAAAAGGCAAGGGGAATGATGATGATATCACGAAAATCCAAAAAAAAATATACTTATCAGTAGGACATTTGAATGATACAAAAGTTTTTTAACTATCTATAATAAAGTTCTCTTATATAAATACATACACCATAAAAATACACATAAAGACAAAAAATTTAACTACGATAAACCGTTTTCATTTCATAAAACAATACTTTTATTAATGTAAAAATAAAATTTGCGTCTTGTTCAGTGAAATAAAATTATTAAAATTATTATTAAGAATGTTCGACAGGTTTGTTTGAACAAAAAACCTGTGTTTTATAAATGACAAAATTAAGCTTTCTCTGTCTGTCGCCTTTTTACGACTAGGTATATTGAATTAAAATAAAATTTGGTATGGTAACTAGCTAAAATTTAAAGATCGTTGCAGTAGTATACAGTATACAAGACCATTCCAATCTGCTTCCTTTGAGGAATTGGTTAATATCGTTTACGTTCATTAAAATTGTGTAACGCCGAAGACTTTTAAATAGCACCAAAAATATATATATATAATACTAGCTGCCCCAGCGAACTTCGTACCGCCAGCGGACAAAATTGTGAATCTAAACCATTCCCAGATCCCCTTGAACACACGCAAAAAATTTCATCAAAATCGGTCCAGTCGTTTAGGAGGAGTTCAGTCACATACACACGCACACAAGAAATATATATATATTAAGATATATGTTTCCCGATAGCTATAATCTAGTGGTCTTCAAGTCAAGAGTGAATCGGTATATACTGGTAAGCGCGTTCCATCGTAGACTGCATCATTGCTTCACATCAGGCAAGTTGTGGTCAAGCGCAAGCCTATTCTATATTATAAAAAAAATATGTACCTATAATATGAAGGTGGTGGTCGCCATAGAAGCATCGGTGACGGTATTGAAGAAATATTATTATCTTAAGTGAGAACTTTTTAGCTCCGGCCTCCGTTTTTCAGATTTCTATCCTTCGCCACTGGTGTATATATAGTAATGAAATGAAATGAAATGAAAATATGCTTTATTTTTTTTGAGACGCGAGTCTACTTAAAAATAGTCCAATTTCTTTTCCTACCGTGCAGTGAATGACTGGCAACTACTGAGAAACACTGCCAAAAAACTCAGTAGGCTTTTTTCTTTTTTAAATGAAGTACTTGTATCTATTACATTTTGTTTGTTTATTGTGTTGAATTAGAGCGACTTAATTCCAGTACCTAAGTAGTAATGTGCACAAAGATAATAAACTTACCTGTACATATGGTTGATGTGGTCCACTCACATAATATGATATTACTATACTAAGTACTCCTAAAAACACACTCAGCGCCAACAGCTTATACGCTAATAATCTGGAAAGAAAATAATTATAATAACTTGCAAAGGTAATGAGATATCTATAATCTATATCTATACATAATATTATAAATGCGAATGTAAGTTTGTTTGTTACGCTTTCACGCAAAAACTACTGAACCGATTTGGATGAAATTGGGTATGGAGGTAGTTTGAGACTCGAGAAAGGGCATAGGATAGTTTTTATCCGACTGCGCAAAAAGAAGGCAATGTTTTGGCGCGATAACCGACATTCACGCGGGCGAAGCCGCGGGCGGAAAGCTAGTAATATTATAAAGCTGAAGTTTGTTTGTTTGAATGCGCTAATCTCAGGGACTACTGGTCCGATTTAAAAAAATCTTGCACTGATAGATAACGCGTTTATTGAGGAAGGCTTCAGGATACTTTTTGTTCCACAGCTGGGCAAAATAAAAAATGTACGTCACGTGGGCGAATCCGCGGCGGAAACTTCGTTCAAATATTAAGGATAACCGCTGTAAATATTAAACTTGAGGTCTTTAACCGAATTAGGTATAATTTATAACTATCTCCTAAACCCAATTTATCAAGAGACAGAGCAGCTCATTACAAGTAAATTGTAATAAGTGTTTCAAACTAATCTTTTATACGTACACACACACACACACTTACACGCTCTCGCATACACACTGACACACCACACAACGCAATCTCTGATTTTTTTTGTGTTAGGCGCATATATTATTATAACTTGATATGACGGGCCGGTGGCATGATCGGTAAGGTACTTGTTTTTCACGCCGCAGGTCGCGGGTTTGATTCCAACCCAAGTCAAATATTTGTGGGATGAACACGTCTGTTTGTCTTGAGTCTGGGCGTAACTACGAGTATCTATATTTAAGTTTGTATTTCGCAAAGAAAAGTATTATAAATGTATACATATTACCAGTTATCTGGTTTCTATAGTACAAGCTCTGCTCAGTTTAGGATTAGATGGCCGTGTGTGTTAATGTCTCACTATATTATTATTTTAAGTGCGGAAGGCGCGCATAAAAAAAGTGTTTCTAAAAATTTGTTCAAAAAAGGTTTATTTTCCCAAAGATTGCGCGGTGGTCAAAAAGTTTTTCAGTATAAATAGAAAAAAAATTAAATAAACCAAAAATACCTTTGTAATCCTGTGGAGATCAAAATAAATAATTCTCTGAAGAAATATTCCAGAGTTATGAGGGGGCGCCTCCATAACACCAAGCTCTCCGTGTCCATTGGAGTTGTTTTGGTCCTGAAGGAACAAATAAACTTAATTAAGTACACAATAGCAATTATAGTATTAATATGATCAAGACCCGTATGGGTTCAGGTTAAAAAGTAAATAAAATAAATAAATAAATAGTTTGGGATATCAACACACACGGCCATCTGGTCCTAAGTTAAGCAGAGCTTGTGTTATGGAAACCAGATTACTGGTATATACTATACATATAATTCTTTTGTAAATATATACTTATAATAAATATTTACACCCAGACTCGACACAAATACAAATGTTCATCACTAATGTTTGTCTCGGGTGGGAATCGAACCCACGAACCTGCAATTACAGTTTTAATATGATCAAGAACCGTGTGGTTTTAGGTTAAAAAATAGTAAACTAAATAATAATTTGTTTTGATTTGTCATTGGTTACCAATCAACCTGTGATTACATTTTTTTTAATCTAAAATTGGCTTGCACTAGACCACAACTTGCCTGATGTGAAGCAATGATGCAGTCTATGATGGAACGCGCTTTTATGATTACATTAGAATATAACTAGTGTATTGTGGTATATTGTTACGATTCTGTGTTTTTTTTTGTACCCATGTCAAGGAACAAGTCTTTATGTTTACTTCCTTCAGTTTTCATGTAAGTAACGTTATGTCTTAATAGGAATAAATGTCTTTAAACCTAAACCTAAAGTATCCTACGTATTTTTTCAAACTCTAGACTACCTTTGTACCAATTTTCATTTAAAATGTTTCCGTAGTTTAGGTGTGAAAGCGTAAACCCTGAGTTACTTTCGCATCTATAACATTAGTAAGGTTTTTTGGAAACAAATTGGCCAAAATAAATACTTAGAAACTATGTTTTGATGCTATTTGATGAACATAATTAATTTAATAATTAATTAATAGATAACAGTACCAGTACCGAATTTAAGTTAATAACAGTACCTAAGTCTTGGTTTCACAAATCGTCGATTAAATGTTTACGCATGGGATTTAAATTAAACATAGCCGGCATGATAATAAAATTATAATCGGTAATATTTACCTCTGCTTACACCTTCAAGAATTACAGCCGTGAGCATTACTTCTCAACTACACAACGGTTACGGTTTTCAATATTAGCTTAAAAAATACTAAACGACTTCAATGTTTTAACACGACACGACAGACATAATTTGTTAAGAATAATAATCTAAGAAAAAATAGAAGGAAAACGGGGAAGAGAAAGAAAGAGGATGAACTGGCCGGATAACATAAAGAACTGGACAAACATCAAAGACGCGGCCACACTCGCTAGACTGGCCAAGGATAGAAAGGACTTTGCAAAGGTGGCCACCGACGCCCGGCAGCAGAAGAAGAAGACTTTTTATTAAAGTCTGTTGAAAAATACAAGAAACTAACTATTCGCCTGATTACCCCATTCTCCCTTCCTTCCCTTCAAAAACCCTTTCAATTCAATTCATTTATTTTGTGAATAATAGGTACAATGTGATGTTAACAGTCTAATCAAGTTCCGCTATATTCTGCCACTGTTACAGCAATACAAAATATTGTCATATTAAATAAATAATTTATTACAGATTAACAATTTCAAGTCCCTAAATAAAATAATATGTATTAAAATAGTTTAAGTCAGCATAAAATTCTATAATTAATAATACCTCTTAGGTGTTTACTATACATAGTCTTGTCAGTCAAATGAAACCCACAATTTACATGCACTACCACCGAATGTCAAAATCTCTTATCTATAGATCATTATCAGTAAGAAATTCATTTATAGAGTAGTATGCTTTACTAATCAATAAATTTGTAATTTTACTTTTGAAACAGTGTAAGTTTTTGGAACAAGTGCAAATTTGTCCTAACAAAAACTGCCATTTCATAAATATAAAGCGCAGGAAATGTAAGCAAACCTAGGCGTATAAAATGAGGTTTGCACGTATCTGTTTTCTGTAGAAGACAGATCTCTTGAATGCATCTCTTTTGCGCTATAAACACGTGTTCTTTACCTGTAGCATTCCCCCAAAACATTACTCCAAACCTTAATACCGATATCACAAAACCATGATATGCAGCTATAACTGCATTCTGATTAACAATCTTAGCTAAATTGAATAGCGCATAGGAAAATCGTGAAACTTTTTTGCATATTTCATTAATGTGATATTTAAATTTCATATCGCTATCAATGTGTATCCCTAAAAATTTTGTGCTATAGGTTGGTTCAATGTCCTGTTTCCGATAACTTACAACTGGGTTATTAAGACTTTTATTGGCTCTCTGCTGAAAATGCATTATTTTAGTCTTGGCAATATTTAAGTTCAGATTATTATTCTAAACCCATTTAATAACGTCATTTAATGTCTTATTTATTTCTTGTTCATATGTCAATGTATTACTACCATCAAATATTATAGTACTATCGTCTGCAAACAGTACCATTTTATGGTTTACTATTTCAGGCAAATCATTGATGTATATCAGGAAAAGAAGGGGTCCCAATACTGATCCTTGTGGTACTCCATATAAAATCTTATTGGGAGATGATGAATATACTGTTTCGGTCCTAGTAGACATATTGATTTTTGTTATCTGAGTAACATGATATCTGTTAGTGAGATATGATTGTAATAAATTATAGGCGTTTCCTCTGACACCGTAAGAGTAAAGCTTTTTCAGTAAGATATTGTGGTCAACGAAGTCAAAAGCTTTTGTAAGATCCATATATATAGCAGAAATAGGTAGCTTTTGTCAATATTATTAATTACTTTACTAAGCAGCTCATAAATGGCCAAGTTAATATTTTTATTTTTCCGAAACCCATGCTGCTCCTCTTTTATAACATTAAATTTTTCAAAATAATTATATAGTGTCCTGTAAATTATTTTCTCGAATATTTTTGCGAATATGGTAATAATAGCTATCGGTCTATAGTTGTCCATGGAGGCTTTATCTCCCTTTTTAAAAATAGGTTTAACAATAGACATTTTTAAACTAGTGGGATATACACCATCTTCTATCGATAAATTTATAATGTAGCTTAGTACAAGGACTATAATGTGACAAGTTTGTTTAATAATTTTTGTAGGTATTTCGTCAATACCAGCAGAATTGGTATTTTTCAGATTTTTTATTATATTAACTATATCATATGGTACGTATGGTAAAAATATTGAATTTTGGTTACAGGATGTCATAGAATGTACGTATTTACTATTATTATTGGGCTTAACTTGATTTATATAGTGATTATTAAATGCTTCTGCCATAGTGTTAGGATCTTTGATAGTTTTACCATTGTCGATTATGTGGTCAATTGTCATAATATCATTTGTGATCTGTTTATCTTTAATTATTTTCCATGTCGCTTTAGATTTGTTGTGAGATGTCAGTATGAAATGATTATTTTGTGCGTTTTGCGTCAGTTTTAAGATCTTATTGTATTTTTTCGTATAATTTATGTATTGTGATTTAATTTCTTCATTTTTAGAAAATCTGGCCCGCCACAGCATTTGACGTTTACGTTTACTGCAAATTTTAATGCCTTTGGTAATCCATTTCGGTTTTTTGTGTAACAATCTTTTAATTCTAATTTTTGGAAAACATAAGTCATAAAATAGTTTGAATAGTTCGAAAAATATATTAAACGCTCTATCAGAATTGCTTGTTTCATATACTTCGGTAAATTGTAAACTTTTTAAACATTCCCGAAATTTACTAATGTTCTCTTGTGAATAATCACGCTTTAGAAAGGAATTTCCTTAAATTAACACAACAACTTTTTGTTAGCATAACCTCATCATTTCTGAAGTCTGTTGAAAGTTGACCACAGTAAATTTGTGCATTATAAACGCGTTTGAGAGCCTAACTAATATTTTTTGTTGCGGACCGTGCCTTAGACGACTTACCAGAGAAAGTAAGTATCAAACACTTTCACTGCCCATAGTTATCGACACTATACTAACTATGTGTGGACCTTATCGCGACTAGTTCGCAACTGGTTATGTAAATAGTGACGAGACGGGAGTTTTATAGTATAATAATAGTTAAGGATAGTATACACGTGGATTGTTATTTTAAAAACTTTTCAACAGACTTTTAAACACATTTTGAAGTCGGTTAATTTTTTATGTAAATATGTTACGCGATAATTTCGCTTATTATAGATCGATTTTATTTATATTTTTTTCGCTTCAAAGGATACACTTTCCTTAAAGTCATATTTTAATTTTATCAGTATTGTGTTATTGTTAAAACATCGTAGATTCGTATATTTAAAAAAAAATTGACGACGTATTTTTATAATTTCTATAATTTGTTTGTCTATTGTTAATTCTATAATTTTGCAGGACGCTGCGCTGGCAATATCAAATCATTTTTATAAGATTTTATTTAATCTTTTTTTTTGTTTAGATACTTTTTCAATTAGTTACATAGCTGTTGGTTTTCCTTGAATTGAATTGAATTGAATAAATAAATAATAAGGCACCAAAGAGTCGGTCTAGTGTTAGAATAGGAAGGTGGCCATGGGAGGACCTAAATTTAACAAGATACACCCATTCATTTGACACCAAATTGAAAAACTCTGTGTTATGGTTTTTAATTCATTTTTTTAGGAAAAAGCTGATGCAAAAATATAAAATATTTTCTAATTATTATTAATTCGAAAACACACCACCGAACGTAAAACTTTCATTTAAATTTATGTATATCAAAAAATGTAGCGCTTATTATTTATCATCACTATTCATCACCTACCCTGTTTTAGTTACTGATTTCAGGGCATTCTACCCAAATCAAATCATGTTATTAGCATTTTTATTTCTTATAAATAAAGATTAGATTTTTAGAACATTTTTTTAATTAGGCTTTATTTTATCTTTAACAAAAAACTGTCATTGACGATAAATGTGATATGCCCTTAATAAAAATAATAATAACACCCCTATCAATGAGCCTGAAGGCTGCTAGACCTCAATCAGTCATTGAACCGTGAATACTTTGTATGTCACTGAAGTAGAACCTATTTCACTAAGCATGATATATTAGCGGTTGATATAGGTCAAATATGATGTAAAATAAAAATAGGTGGACAGATCTAAGGAGAGTAGCTGGCATGTGCTAAATCTATATAATACCTATAAACGAGTAATTCCTGTATTTAAACAGGTATCTATATAATCTGAATCTCGGAAACTGCTCAAACAATTTTCATGAAATTTAATGTGCGGGAGTTCGGGGGCGATCAATCGATTTAGCTAGGTTACATTTGACAAATAAAGTAGTTCTATTCGTATTTTTAGACAGTGAAGAACTGCTACAATATCATTAAAATTCGAATTAATTTTATCATTTTTTTTTTAAATACTCTCTTTTGTGCAAAATACTATTACTTTAATATAATTTCCAAAAAAAGGTGTGCTCATTGGTTTTAAGATAGGTCTATGTCCAGCTATGGACTAAAATAAGCTGATGATTATGATGGATCACCTGGAAAAGCTTGTTTTATAAATTTTAACGGCAAATTTAGGTCTTAGGGTGCCACTTCCTTTTACACAGATACGGAATTATACAAATTTACGTGCACTGCCATTTTGAAAATTTATCAAAATGGCCGCTAGAGTGCTACGTCAAGCTTTGAATAATAACCTTGATATCCCGTTATTAAGAACTACTATCCTAATTCCTAGCCCATAATTATAGGATATAAGGCAATAGCTAGTTACCTGATCTCCTTAGGGTGTGGATGATGGAGTCCGTTGCGAGGTTTCTGCTCAGTATCAGGCTGCACAGCCGCCGCCAGCTTGTAGTACCCGAGGCGGGCGAGCTGAAGAAACACAATAATTTGAATAATCTACAATACCGTTTAAGTAAGAAGCCAGGTAGCGATTAATTTCTATAAGAGATTTTGCTTAGAGGCATGAATTCTGTCTGGATTTGTTCTATAGTAGCAGTATGTATAAATGTAATGCAGTATGTCCGCTAGTATAAAAATAAAAAAAAAATTGGTTGCCTGTAAATTCGGTATACGGGCGAAAGTTTTACGTGACAACGACTTTGAGTGGTAAAATAATTTTAATGTGAATATTCATTCGTATAGTAGGAAGAAGGATGAAACATAGTTGAGTGGGAGAGAGACGCAAGGCATTCGGCGGGCCTCTCTCTCGTTCGGTGACTCATCGTAACGTTACCGAGCGTTACACTTTTTCATAAGTGCCTCCCAGCCGCAACCTAATTTAAGACGTTGTCACGTCAATATCAAAATTGATGTATTTACATAACAATGATCTGTGAACGTGCGTGGTAGCGAACCCAGGGCCGGGAAGTTCCCAACCGCTGAATAACTAGTTTAATTAACATTATTTTATTTACCTAATTAGCAGACTCTACCGAAATTTAAACATGTTCGTGAAATATTATAAAGTAATTGGGGATTTTTGAAGCTGAAACAATATTAAATTATTCGTGTCCCGCTGTTTTTACCAAGGACCTACGTGCTTTGTGTGCGTACTTATTCTGTATGTATGTTTGTAAATTACTTTATTAACTCTATCTTCCAAGTGGGTTACTCTTGTTGGCCGCCTGTGTTGAGGACAACGCGAATAGATGGATGGTAGAAGAGAAAACTCTGTATTTTATAGATAATATCGAGACGAATCTGTGTTATGGGACAGAGGAGCACGGACGAGCATGCTACACACGGATACACGGAACACACGGCGGCAGCAGCGGCGGTACTATTACATTGGTCAGTAGTACCTACTCAGTTCCCACCGAGTAAAAAGACGTTTCTAAATGCTATTCTTAGTAGTAGGTTGGAGCAGTGAATTTTCCTTATGAAAGCCCACGGGCTCGCCCCTATTACGTCCCTAACCGACGAAATGTGGGTTGGTGATGTTCAACACTGCATATACCTTTGCGTAATACAGTTGAGAGCGCTTTGTATTAGCCAGATTACAATATAGTTTTAATGACTAACATTCGCGTAAATACTCGAAAAAAAAAGCCAAAACTGAAATAATATCAATCGAGTTAACTTTTAACATTGTAAAGTAAAAAATAAATAAAAAACTAATATTTTGAACGCAAACCTTGACGTGAACTCACGGAAACAAGCAATGCCCTTCAAGTCAATCAAAATGATAAAGTACTTTTCAGTATTTTATCACCTAAACTAATACAAATACTAATTAATTAATATTTACTACGTATTATATAGTATCTGCGTACTTATTTACACTGTAAAGGTGCATTCAAACCACAGTTAACTTTTGTAGAGCAACAGTAAAAATGAATCCCTTGGTTACGACTTACGACAGCACGGGTAAACAGGTAATTAAATCTCCCCAATGTTTTTGTTGCATTTTTTAATGCATGCAAGAATCTCATGAAATAAAAAGTTAAGAAAGTTGCGCCAATTTATTACAGCGTTTGACATAACTGTCAGTTGTTTGACAAGACAGCGTCAGTCAGTGGGATAGTTATTGTATATTATTTTTAATATTACTAACCCATCTATCCCGCTAATAACATAAACTATTTTTAAAACTTAAGTTGACATTTCTTAAAATATACTAACCAATAACTGTTTACTGTCGAATGTTAGTCAGTGACACTTGGAAACGTTGTACAAAAAGTAACTGCGGTGTGGTGGCACCTTTAGCACGTTTAACACTTATTTACAAGTCTCTCGAAAGAAATGTCTCGAGTTCACGTCACAATCCAATGAATTTCACTTTCAAGTTTCAACATTCACATTCACTATTGTTCAAGTAACACATCAATTGGTCGCAATGACATTTACTGTACATTTACAACAGTATTTAGAAATTTAACGACTCACTTAAAAAAAAAAAAAAATTTCTTTTTATAAGCCCTTTACAAATCAAGAAGAAGATTTTACAAACCAGTCTTATACTGACGAAAAATATAAATTCTATATAAATTAATTGTATTTTGTTATAATTATGTATTTAAAAAGTAGATTGATGAGTTGCTGTGGAAAGACCGGCTTGATCATCAGGGAAAAACTTTAAAACTACAAAAAGTAGTTAATTTGCGTAGGATTCAAATAATTCAGCGATCAAGAAGTCGTTCTAAAAAAAAAATTATCTATGTTTGCAAGATATATGATTTAAAAAATATTACACACGTGTTTGTGATTATAAAAAATAAAATATATATTTTATTAATTTTGATTGTAAAATATCAAGCTAAAACCCACCTATCTCAATTTACGTTCACAATTAGTACAACACCATTTAAAATTGTTATAACACTTGCTGTAGGTACACACAATAGGCGCCCGCGCAGTTATACTGAGAACTGAATGTCGACAGACTGTTTGCGCGTGACAGGAGGATTAATTACAAACAATTCTTACGTATATCATTAATAGCGAAGTAAACTATCGGTGCGCGAAATTATTTATTATCAGTACTAAGACTATGCAAAATGAAACTAAATTATTCATTTTTAACTTAAAAGAAAGTATTTTCCAGTAGGTATAAGTACTTAGAGAATCTTAGTTGCAGCTCGAAGTTTGGCATTGTGCCCGATGAACGGCAATAGGCTCGTCCCCTATCACGTATGGGACCTAAACATAGCTAGCAAGAGATATTCACCTCTGTCTACACCTTCGTATGTATATAATAAAACCTTCACTTTACCTACCACCTCAATCACAGGGATGCTTTTAAATGAAGAAAACCGCATCATAATCGGTTCATTCGTTTAACAGCTACACTCTTACAAACTTGTATACAGAGATACAGATACACACGTGAAACTCAAAACACTCCTTTTTCTTCGGCGGTTAAAAACATAATATACACAATTGAACAAAGAAGTCTCTATTGACTTAGGTTTGGCTATTTTCCAGACATCATTTAGTTACGATTATAAACCCTAATACACTCGAACTAAGATCTAAATTAAAACAAAAATAATTATTTATACACTTATATTCAGTAACAATGGATTAATCTGCAGCACGTATTTTAATTTTATTCAAACAAATGATAGTGAAACGTGTTAACTTGTCTTAAAGTTTATATTGCGTTAGTTGAATTTATTACGGAAATAAAACAGAGGTGGCGTGATTGTCGCGTGCGTTTGCGCAGGTCCACTGACCTGAATTTATTGTACGTGTTATTAAAATACTTATTAACACAAGTAGGTGAGTATAGCAATGTCAAGACCGTTTGTATCGGGAAAAATAATCGTAATAAAACTATATATTGATTACTAGTATAAATACTAGTTTTTTTATGAAATACCCATCCCAGCTTCGCATGGGGTTAGGTAGGTACACAATTATATAAAAATTGCGTATTTTTTTCTTACACCAACCTTGTGTTGACAAACGTTAAAAAAATCCAATTAAGGTAAAGCCGTTCGGGAGTTATGAGAATTGTAATTTATACATTTAAAGATTTTTTTTTTACTAACTATGGAAAAACTGCTTAAATAAACCATACGTTATAAAAAAAAAAAATTCAGTGAGTGCAACGAGGCTAAGAATAATTTAATTAAGAGGGCTATTACAAAACCAAAGCGCTCAGTTTTGACGGGCGCGCGGCAGTGGATGTGCCTGTATGTGTTTGGTCAAGTTCGCTACGCACACATGCAAAAAGACTATGCAACGGATTAGGAACAAACCGACATGATCCTTTTGCATCGTTGCTTTCGAAAAAATTAAATTAATGTTATTGTTGGTAGTCAGTGGAATATTATTTAACATTATTTTAATTTATTTCAGCCAACTTTTATAATGTGTGTGTGTGTGTTAATGTCCCAAAATATTTATTTATTTATTATTTATTTATATTATATGATAAAAAAATTAGGGATACGTATGAAAACTTCGATAATGTAACCCAAGGTGTGAAAAAAATAACAAAATAAATCATTATATCGCGTACGCTGCGGAAGTTATTGACATTAGAGCAAAGTGATGTACTACAGTTGTATAGACGCCATAAATGTCTACAAAAAAAGTCTGCGGTACCATAACTAAATATTTTAGTTACGTCACAATAACTACTTTTTCATTTAAAATATGCAATTGTAACGCCGGTATAAGTTAGACTCAATTCTTCGTACCTTGATATTGATCCTTATTTAAATAAATTACCTAATATTTAAGGGTATATCAGTATCTGTAAATTACTTTTTGTATTATTTAAATCGAACATACCATTCAAAAATTATTATGAGTATAAAATTTATCAAAATTGAAATTTAAGAAACAGAGCGGTTATGTCTGTGAATCTAATAGATTTTAACCCCGACAAAAAAGAGGGATGTTATAAGGTTGAGATGTGTAGTTGTGTACAAGTTTGTTGCCATATAGTGCGGATGGGCCGATTTTAAAGCGGTTTTTCTATTAGAAAGCTGAAGTAATAGAGATCATTCTTAACAAAAAAAATGTGTCAAGGTTAATATATATTTTTTTATTAATTAAATTATATCTACAACAAAAATTGGCTAATGGTTCCTGTATGTGTAAATTAATGTAACACCACGACTATATCCCTCACGGGGTAGACAGCACCAAGAGTGTAGGTATGATGATGAGAAATCTAGCTTGGTCCATTACTTCTTTCCGGGTCTGCCAAAACTGTGTTAAAACCGTATTATTTGTGTTTATGTCAGAATGTATTGTAGACACTGTTGTTGGTTGAGATATGCATTCATTCTCCTGTAAAAGTAATAAAGTCCAATAAAGACACCTAAGTATTATGTGGTTGCAGTAATATTAAAAGTGCATTAAGTAAAGCATAATAATAATAATAATAATAATAGCAGTAATATTAATAGCGCATTAGTTAGGCCAAGCTGAGCAAAATTTACCTTATCGGCATTTTTATTCGGCGGATTTACTTGCCCCTGCTGCTTTTTTCTATATATAAGAAAAAAATTTTTTAGATAGAATGAAATACAATACGTATGTAAAAATTTAATGTATATGTGTTACAGTTAAAACCCGTTTCTAGTTGCAACGCGTTTATTCATTTTGGAATAGTCGGTTAATTCAATACCATCTCTAATTATATTATTTTAAATCGATACCTATGTCTAAAGAATCGTTATTTAAAGCAACCGATATTTTCTCCGTCATTATACAAAATATTTTTATAGCTATCAAAGCGGATGTGCCAACATAGTTTTCAATAAATTTGTGACAATCAAGTCACAAATATGTATAGTGAAAACTATGTTGGCGCATCCGCATCTCAATAAATCAGCTGTCGGTAGACGATATGCTTTTAACTTTAATCCATCTGAATCTTAGCAATCTGTAACTATCTAGTAGAATTAATGATTGTGCTATCGAGAGATATGGGTGTACTGATTATTGCTGTAGTTATTTTATTGAAATACCATCTTCATACCTGACAATTCACGCCTACTTAAAGATGTCTGGATAATCCTGACTTTAGTCGAAAGCATTACCAACTATATTATGGAACATTTTGTAAATAAGCATTCATAATTAAAAACAAAAATTCTTACCTATCTTCTCGTTCGCATTTCAAATTTTCAGCCAAAACTTTTTTTTAATATTGATAGCACCATAATTAGTATTGTCTTATTTTATTTCAACCATAATTTCTGTTTTTATTCCTTTTGGCCATTATTGGGAACTTATGTCTGAAAATAATGAAATTGGAAATTTGTTCAAAAGACTATTCAAAAACATAACCCTCCTTCTGGTGCAGTCGGGTAAAAAAGTAGAAAACCAACTAGGTACAATATTTACGTGTATGTGACTATTCTATGATTAAAACAAAAAACACATTAAAATACCTTAGGAAAATACTTCATTACAATTTATTAAATAACTGATAAAATAATACTCACAAGTATCTAGTGGTGTTGGTTGCTCTATATTCTCGGTGAATTGCGTGATTACGTCACACGCAAAGTGGAAACGACGAGCGATACGTCCTCCCTCGGTAAGCGCTTGGCGCGAACTAAAAATTTAGACCGCGCGACCCGTGATTTTTAGCACTGTATATTAAAATAGTTTAAAAATATAATTTTACTTTTGAATTGACTAATTATTTTTTTTAAGCATGGTAATATAGTAACCTAAATGATTAGCTATTTATTTTTTTAATCTGGTTTATAAAATCAGAGATAAAAAATAGAATTTCGGACGAAAAATTGCCCGTAACTCTCCGTTTTGAATAATTATTTTTGGCGTATTACTGTTTAAAATATAACAAATTGAACTAAGCATACCAAAATATACAATATGGTTATACTGAAGCCATTTTTGTAAGTTATTTATTTCTTGTATCTTCGTTGTAAAAACGCATCAAAAGATGCTCAAAAGTAAAATTTTATGAAACATCCTTCGCAAAGACAATATTTTAACTAATTTATTAAAACAAATTGGAAAATATATTCTATGCATTCCAAAGAAAAAGGATCAAACCTTCTTAGGAAATTTTAATTTTTAATTTTGTGACTTTAGATTAACCGTAATCACACATCGAAATTCGTGTCAAACGCCCGAATACAAGAAAAATTGTGATAGCCCTCTTAAAACTAATTACATACTTAAATTTATGACTCAAATAATATATATTTAATTATTTACGTAACTTCTCAAATATACATTCAACCATTTCATTTCGCACGTTAGCCATTAGTCTGGATAATCTCAGGTCTTCTGATGATTTTTAAAATATGGTAGCTATCAAGTAAATGTAAGGGAACAGCGGAATTCCGTGTAACATCAAACAGTTTATTTTCGTTTTCAACTAATTGATTGATAGGTTGAAGTGGATCAGGGTCCGATATTAAACAGGACGCTGCGATTCCTCTTTTCATCATTGGATTAGGGGATTGGATTCAGGCACAATGTTATGTATCCATCTCAGGACAGATTGACTGTCTATTGAGTTAGATATAAACTATTGAGTTTATAATATCAATTAATGTACAACACTCTACTAGGTTTTTTTTTTTCAATTTAATAAGAAGAATTTTGCAATGTCATATGTAAAAAATTAAGTATGACAGAGTTGCCCAAAGAAACATAAAAAATATGACATCAGAATTAATAACTTAATGAAGTCGGTTAGTTTGTAAAAAATATATAGCGCTTACGCCTGTATTACCCGAATTTATAGGCTGAGGTGAATACCAAGCCCATTTCACAGCCTATGTTTAGGTCCTTTAAGTAATACGAGGCGATCTCGCCATTCTATGGACTCGATATCTATAGAAACACGTGCTAAGTAGCTATAGAAATACGTGGCACGACGATATTATCGCTGCGATTTTCTCGCTCGTGGAGACGGCCCCTCATTGTATAGAAATACGTGGCACAACGATATTATCGCTGCGATTTTCTCGCTCGTGGAGACGGCCTCTCATTGTATAGAAATACGTGGCACGACGATATTATCGCTGCGATTTTCTCGCTCGTGGAGACGGCCCCTCATTGTATAGAAATACGTGGCACAACGATATTATCGCTGCGATTTTCTCGCTCGTGGAGACGGCCTCTCATTGTATAGAAATACGTGGCACGACGATATTATCGCTGCGATTTTCTCGCTCGTGGAGACGGCCCCTCATTGTATAGAAATACGTGGCACAACGATATTATCGCTGCGATTTTCTCGCTCGTGGAGACGGCCCCTCATTGTATAGAAATACGTGGCACAACGATATTATCGCTGCGATTTTCTCGCTCGTGGAGACGGCCTCTCATTGTATAGAAATACGTGGCGCGACGATATTATCGCTGCGATTCTCTCGCTATTGGAGTCGGCCCCTCATTGTATAGAAATACGTGGCACAACGATATTATCGCTGCGATTTTCTCGCTCGTGGAGACGGTTCCTCATAGTATAGAAATACGTGGCGCGACGATATTATCGCTGCGATTCTCTCGCTCGTGGAGACGGCCCCTCATTGTATAGAAATACGTGGCACAACGATATTATCGCTGCGATTTTCTCGCTCGTGGAGACGGTTCCTCATAGTATAGAAATACGTGGCACGACGATATTATCGCTGCGATTCCCTCGCTCGTGTTACGATCCCTCATTGTATAGAAATACGTGGCACGACGATATTATCGCTGCGATTCCCTCGCTCGTGTTACGATCCCTCATTGTATAGAAATACGTGGCACGACGATATTATCGCTGCGATTCCCTCGCTCGTGTTACGATCCCTCATTGTATAGAAATACGTGGCACGACGATATTATCGGTGCGATTCTCTCGCTATTGGAGTCGGCCCCTCATTGTATAGAAATACGTGGCACAACGATATTATCGCTGCGATTTTCTCGCTCGTGGAGACGGTTCCTCATAGTATAGAAATACGTGGCACGACGATATTATCGCTGCGATTCCCTCGCTCGTGTTACGATCCCTCATTGTATAGAAATACGTGGCACGACGATATTATCGCTGCGATTCCCTCGCTCGTGTTACGATCCCTCATTGTATAGAAATACGTGGCACGACGATATTATCGCTGCGATTCCCTCGCTCGTGTTACGATCCCTCATTGTATAGAAATACGTGGCACGACGATATTATCGCTGCGATTCCCTCGCTCGTGTTACGATCCCTCATTGTATAGAAATACGTGGCACGACGATATTATCGGTGCGATTCTCTCGCTATTGGAGTCGGCCCCTCATTGTATAGAAATACGTGGCACAACGATATTATCGCTGCGATTTTCTCGCTCGTGGAGACGGTTCCTCATAGTATAGAAATACGTGGCACGACGATATTATCGCTGCGATTCCCTCGCTCGTGTTACGATCCCTCATTGTATAGAAATACGTGGCACGACGATATTATCGCTGCGATTCCCTCGCTCGTGTTACGATCCCTCATTGTATAGAAATACGTGGCACGACGATATTATCGCTGCGATTCCCTCGCTCGTGTTACGATCCCTCATTGTATAGAAATACGTGGCACGACGATATTATCGCTGCGATTCCCTCGCTCGTGTTACGATCCCTCATTGTATAGAAATACGTGGCACGACGATATTATCGCTGCGATTCCCTCGCTCGTGTTACGATCCCTCATTGTATAGAAATACGTGGCACGACGATATTATCGGTGCGATTCTCTCGCTATTGGAGTCGGCCCCTCATTGTATAGAAATACGTGGCACGACGATATTATCGCTGCGATTCTCTCGCTATTGGAGTCGGCCCCTCATTGTATAGAAATACGTGGCACAACGATATTATCGCTGCGATTCTCGCGAGTGTTGGCTTAGAGCAAATACTGTCTTAGTTTAGTTAGAGCCTATAAGCAACAGGTACGAGCCTATTGTCGTCGTTCACAGATTCAAACTACTTCCTGTTACTACGTTTTTATCTGTTAGAAAAACCCACCATTGATTTTAAAACTGTACGAACTTGACACGGAACGGTCAGATCCCAGGACCGATTCATCTAACTAAGATATATTGATTTGATCACAGTAATTACGAATTTCCGGCTGTGGCTTAGCTATCGTGGGTTCTAGAGGGCATTTTAGACATGAGTGTCTAAAATGTGTGCTTATCTATACATCTATACTGATGATGTGACTATAACGCGAAAACGCACATTGCATTAGGGGTAGATTGCCCCACTCCTGAAGAACATGGCCTTAAGTGTCCCCGAAAAATAGCAGCGGTCGTGGCCAAGCTGTACGAAAAGAGAATACTTAAGGTTTAATATAATCAAAAGGAAGCACAAAAGATACCATTAGGTCGAAGTGCTCTGGGACTACCAGCCCTATTCTAATAATAAACATAAAAAAATTAATATTTGTGATTCTTTGTAGGCGACGCGGGAAAAATTAATTTTTTTCGAGTCTGATTGAAACCGGGCTGGATTCAATCAGACGGGTGATTCCGGATAAAATCAGACTTTCAAATATTTTTTTTATTTTTCACCCATCGATTATAAAGAATCGGCTATAATATTGTGGCTTTGGGCATGTTTGTGGCTACTACTCTAAATATGTGGAATATTTTTGTGTGTTTAATGATTGTGAAACACACGAGCATATTAAAACGAAACAATGTAATTAAATGTAGGTATTTATGTTTGTCGTGCCAATAATGTTGGCCAACACTACAGCTGTCGTCGCAAATGCTACACGTACTTAGTATAATGTTAGGTTCAACCTTAACACTGTAGATAAACCAGAAAATAGTCAACGCTGACAGTTTAAAATCATTTTTTAACTTAATAGCATAAAAAAAGGTTAACACTGCCCCACATATATTTATGAGAATTAGCTGAAACCACACTGATAACTGAAACCAAATTTAAATTTGAGTTTTTTAGATTCACCTGTAAATGATATCCTTTAAAAACGTGACATGACTGCCGTGTGACAACCTATCGTTCAAATACAAGTTACATTGAATTTCGAATCGCCATCTCTTACTATTTAGTAGAATTTGCGAAGTTTGTGATTGGTTGATGGTAAATAACTTATTGTTATCAGGCCTATTTTGTAAGTAAAATTAAAACAGGTGTGAATATAAATTATTATTGCTGTGCCTATTTCAATTGCTGTCGATAATTTTGTTGGCAACATTGGATGACGTAGGTGGCGCGAGAGTAGCGACTGCCAATATGACGAGCGAGATCTACTAACACTTGCTCATTCATTCAGAACAGAGTGATTGATTGGCTCTTATGGCTTCTTTAAGGCATTCTTTGGAGAAAGCGCGCGACACATTGTAGTCGGAATTGATATTAGGTTTATAGGCGGTTGAAATAATTTATAGAACAATCATATAGATACTTATTGATTATTGAGTTTAATGTGCAGGTTTTAGGTCATAACAGATAGTAAGTTAACAATTTAACATTTAATATGTTAAATTGTTAACTTTTAAGTAGTAAAATGCGAAAAAATTATTAAAAGAGAAGTTGTGTACTTGTTTAGATATTTTTTTCCCAAGTGTGGAGGCCCCGGGTCTCCAATTGCCCTCCCTTAAATCAGGCCCTGAATCTATCAATTAATTACGATAATAACATCTTACATATTATGGTAACAAACAACAGTTGTTATGAACAAAATAACAACAAAAATTAACAATTCAAAAACACACAAGTTACATGCCAAAAAGATTTGTCAGTGATAAAAATATCTGTGATGTCACAAAACAATCTATTTTGTCTTTACAAATACAAAATAATATAAAAAAGCTTACAAAAATTAAATCTAGCATCTAAAACTATGCAACATAAATACAAAAATGTTAAAATTCTGCAAACATGAATGATGTAATAGAATATTTCACATATTGAGTAATACATAAAAATATATTTACAACAAATACAAGTGCATTTTGCTATGGGTAAATACACACCAAGTGGCAACACAAAAACAGCAGGCAAGCCACTGCAAGAATCCATGCTGCTACTTCATGTGTATAAACCCTAAGCAAATAAATAGAGGACCGACAATGGTGGGTTGCCATGGATAGAAATTTTTAGGAATTAAATTACCACGCTCCGATATTACAACATCTTGTAATATCATTTTTATATGATTTTAGCATTATAAAAATATGGCATTAAAACCGTTTTCCCACAGTTGACTATCATCTAGTTTGCGGTTGGTATATATTTTAGTTTACTCTATCAACATTTACAACTACATAAATTAATAAAAAATATTATAAAAAATTAACATTTAAAATTCACTATTCTACAAAACAAAATTAAGCGTCACAATACAGTTCAGCAAATAATAATAAAATGAAGCGGAAACTCAATTAGCATTATACCAGCTCATTTTTGTTGCCCGTAGCCCGTTGACCCCGTTTCCTGCATTCTGCCCGGAGCTGTTCTTTATTCATCACTGCTAATGCCTCAGGACTGAGGTTCTGACGAGGTCTTCCATTATCAGACACTGAGTTTCGTGGTATTACCACTGAGTTGGCATTATTCCGTGCACGTCTTGTGCCAACCATTTTAATTTTGAAAAAAATCTTATTTCTTGTGTATGTTTTCTCTAATCTTCTTGCCTTGCATTGTAGAAAATTATTAATGTAATAGAATAATAAAAGTAGTATTGTATTATTAATAATAAATTAAATTAAAATACATAAACTAAAGAACTTTAGCTTATATTTAGTTACACAATATTTAAAATATTAAATCATATAATATTTAAGTAAATATTTCAAATAACTTATAGGTAGAAGATGACATACATAATATTTAAATGTGAATCATTCATGACTGATAGGTATCCAAATTAATTATTGCACAAGTATTAATAACTAAAGTACATTACAAAAACCAATTAAACAATATATAAGCTGACTAACTTTTGATGCAACATAAGCCTTAACTATCGTATTAAAAAAAAAAATCAGCAAAAATAGGTTGTAATGTTTGTTTATTTATTTTTCATTGTTAAAAAGTTTGGGAGTAAATTCAAACATGAATGTAATTCTGAGGTAAATTTTAAGTGTACAACAGTGGAACACACGAGGTTTAACTAACGTGTACTAAAATTGAACATTCAATACTAACAATATTATCAGTCAGAGCCAATTTTTAACCCACTTCACAACTTTATTGATTATTTTTGTTCACTGAAGCGTAACCTGTTTGTATCATTCCAATAATTATTGATTCCGTAACTGAAGAACATCGCCAGCATACGAATAAATTAAGCCGATTCCAGTTTCAGGAAGCGAAGATTTTAAATATAAAAAAAATACAGGGACAGTCAGCAAAAACGATCTAAAGGATATGCATCTAACCTAACATTACAATGGAAAATAAAATATAATTTAATTAAATACTCACATTTGCAGTCAAATTAAGAATAATAACGTGATGATCAATATTTGAACATTAAATTAATTATTTTCTAATTAAAACCGTTTTCTATTCACACACAACTATACACCACACAAGTTCATAAAAATGACAATGAGACAGATAAAAAAAAGTATATTTATTTGAAAAAGGTCGCTGTTCCGAATAAAAACCATGGTAAACGCTTCAAGTACAAATATAGCATCATGTGTAAACAGTAAAGCTATATGTGCCATATTGATTCTCCATTGTTAGAAAGAGAAAAAACATATAATGTTGATAATAAATATTGCACATGCGTCATGCGTAAAAAAATTGCAGTTTTGCACTGACGTGTTCTTGCAAAGAAGCCACAGATTTTAACGAGAGTGCGGTGCTCTATGAAATCAAATGACAAATAAATGTCATGTCTGTCATCAAAAACACGTCAAAAGTCAAGATTTATGTTGATGTATTTGCGCAGGCGCGCAGCTGCTGTTGTTGTTGTGTTTGTAATGTTTGTTTATTGTAGCTATCAATAAAATAAATAAGTTACAATTTAATAAACTAGGTACCTGCTGTATCAGTTTTATCTAATTTTCTGGCTAATTCAATTGATGAGCACTAACGGCAATGGACAATGAATGATGATAATATAAACTCTTACGTGCCGTCTCTTTTGAACCCCAGAAAACTAAAACGAAGTATTGGGGACGGAGATATCTCATTAACACAGGTACTTATGTTTTTAAATAACCGTCTTGAGCCTTCTAGACTACTAGACTACCTTTATTTCTTGGACTAAATGCTTTGCACCAAAATACTGTCGCGCACTTATGGTTTCGCAAGTTTTCAGTTGTTATGCGTCTTATTATAAACGTAACTTTTAAGCTTACCTAGCCCCATGTCTACAAAATGTTCGAATATTAGCCAAAACATCAATCTGTGAAGGAAAATATCCTGAGGAAACCAAAATATCTTAGAACGTAACATTCAAGGACATGTAATCCAGCAATGAGCTTTTGATCAGCCTGCGTAGATTACAGCCTAAACTCTCAACTTTTAAGATCATTGAGAGCACTGTACCCATCAGGGGGACACTAATGGGATGTTACTCCCGGGTAAAATGTTTCAGCCATCACTAAGCTGATGAAGCAATGTGTAATGTACGCTTTTAAGGCAAATAATGAAAAGTTATAATGATAATTTCACTGATATTGTCACAACTGATGTCGAGTTGCAGAAATCCAAGCCCGCTTCAATCAACAATCTTCATTAATATTGATATATTTGCCTTGCAAATGTTTCAGTTTAAAAACCAGTTGATAGGCACATTTCTAATTTTCTTTTGTAAATACATACTTAATTAAAGATAATTACACCCAGACTCATGACAAACAGACAAGTTTCATCACACAAATGTCTGACTTGGTTGGGAACCGAACACAACCTGCGGTGTGAAAAATAATATCTTACAGACCACACCACCTGCCCGTCAAATAATAGCTTATCTTTGCTTACATTTGTGTTCCAGAATAAATAAATAAATATTCTGGGACATTAACACAAACAGTCATCTAGTCCCAAGCTAAGCAGAGCTTGTGTTATGGAAACCAGATAACTGGTATATACTATACATATAATACTTTTTTTTTGTAAATATGTACTTATAATAGATATTTACACCCAGACTCGACACAAACGCAAATGTTCATCACTAATGTTTGTCTCGGGTGGGAATCGAACCCACGACCTGCGGCGTGAAAAGCAAGTATTTTACCGACTACGCCACCGGCCCGTCGAATGTTATTATATTACATAATAATTTTAAAAATATTTATTTGTTTCAGCACTCATGTATAAGCAGATTATCCCTATCTCTAAGAAGAAACAATGGTTTGAAACTAAGTTGTAAATCTAAACCTAAGGTTCGTTCATGTTTTGTTTTCTTCTATACATCCCATGATGGTCGGGTGGAAAGTGTGTTCGATTAATAACCACGTGACTCTGATATACTTACACATTCATAGCTCTATTTGATTTGGATGAAATTTTGCATGGAGAGAGTTTGAGACCCAGGAAAGCACATAGGATAGTTTTTATCCGATTACGCTAAAAGAGGTTAGTGGTTTAGCGCGATAACCGACATACGCGCGGGCGGAACCGCGTTCGGAAAGTTAGTTTTAAATATTTATACAGGGTGACTAGTAATTAGTGAAAAATACTTTACTACATGGTAGTGCTCATTATTTTAAACAACATTCTCAAAGGAATTTTGGAGCAACTCTTTTTTGAGTAGTAGTGATATCGATCGTTACCAAGGCAGCGAGAGACGCACCGTGCATCTCGCCGTGCTGCGTCACCTCGTCCCTACTCTACATTACTATGCGTTTCAAATAAGAATCGGACTGGACTCGCGGTTAACTTCATACCAAAAACCAAGCAAAAGTAGCGTCAGCACAAAATATCAAACCACAGACAATGTTATTATTTTAAAATGTATAGTTAAAGTGATTTATGAAGAAAACTTTATCTAGGTATGTAGTTACATTCAGCTACCTACCCAGGTAAATTTACGCGCTAGGATGCCACAAATTTGTAAATAAACAAATAAATAATTTATAAACACACGTTTTAACTTATAACACCGATATTTTTGTCGAGAGTTAATAAAACATGTTCGTACCTGAAAATTCGACTCCAAATGTCCATTCTTACTCGGACGGAAATAAGATATATGCTTTTTTATTTGTTTTCATTCACACGTGATTATTATATCGAACTAACATTTTTGCAAACCGTACTAAAAAATGTTAAGTTGTTGCATATTCAGGTCCAAGATGGCGGATTTCCAGTCCTGTTCTTATTTGAAACGCATAGTATCATCGTCGCCTTTACAGCTCTCAATGTAGAATAGCGAAGTTAATTTAAAAAAAATGTTTAAAAAATATATAATACAGGAAAGTTGTTTGCGTAGTGATCATGAACACTACGATGTGGCAAAGTTACATTATTACTATAGGCCGACCGTTTAACTCGCGTATCGCCTATCGCCAAGATTCTGACTCCTCAAGCTGCACAGACAGTGATGATGGATGATTCAAGCGAATTGGATATTAGTGACGAATAGTCTTACATTACTTTTATCTGTGGTTAAATAGTTCTTTAAGAGATTTAATTAATGTTTTATGACTTTGTACCTCAGATAGCGATACGCGAGTTAAACGGGCTATCTATCTAAAGTGACCCTATAGGTTCGAATTTATACTGGTTTAATCAAAATGTCTAAAACGTAATAGCTTGTGATTACTAATATCGGTGCAATAGAATTGGCTCAGTGGTCCAGTGGTAAATAAGCTTAACATCGAGGTCCCGGCTTCGATTTCCGGTCGAGATAAAATATATATTATATAACTGAGTTACAATTTAAAGTGCGGAATGGTGCCCAATGAACGGCAATAGGCTCGGCCCTCATAACGTATTGGACTTAAACATAGCCAGCGAAAAGTAATTGACCATGAACATTTTTTACTTTCGTCTTTCGATATAAATAAATAAATATAGTGGGACATTAACACTCACGGTCATCTGGTCCCAAGCTAAGCAGAGCTTGTGTTATGGCAACCAGATAACTGGTATATACTATACATATAATACTTTTCTTTTGTAAATATATACTTATAATAGATATTTACACCCAGACTCGACACAAACACAAATGTTCATCACCAGTGTTTGTCTCGAGTGGGAATCGAACCCACGACCTGCAGCGTGAAAAGCAAGTATCTTACCGACTACGCCACCGGCCCGTCAATATGGTCGTAATGTCAAAGCGTATTCTTGTATGCGTAAACATTACGACGATATCGAAAGACGAGAGTAGAACGAGTTCGTGCTCTACTGGTAATACAGGGGTGACGCTGTTATGCAGTGGCGTAGCGTGCCTTGTCGGGGCCCCATATAAAAATTTTTTGGAGGCCCTTAAATGGAGGTAAAGATTTTTCACAAAAGAAAAAAAATATTGTGAAAACAAATATTTATTTATAACATAATTTACCCATTTTACAACTAAAAAAGGAATTGTTTTATAGAATTTTGTCATTTGTAAAATGAAATAAATTAGAAAGATTTTATTCTTTTTCCTTACAAACTTTGGGGGCCCCCGTGGCCCGGGGCCCCGTATAATTGATACGGCAAATACGGCGGTAGCTACGCCCCTGCTGTTATGTTATTAATCGAATCACAGTGCTAAGAAATTAAAAACGTCGAAATAGGAGATCGGCAGTTAATTTTACTTCATTCCCAACTCATAATGTTACTTATGTATTTTCTTCCTTCTACAGATACCTCTCAACAACAAAGAAAACTCACGAAATGTACAAAACTTATGCGATTTTAGTCCTATTAAATTAAAAACTAAACCTACAGATGTAGATAGTATAGGCATTTCAGCAATTGATGATCTCCAAACTGTTGCCAATAATTTTGAATCAGATTTATTTAATGATGAATTAAATGAAGTCAACAATAAACCTCAAGACAATACCTCTTTATTGACCACATCGTCAAATACTGAGTTAGGTGAAACCAAAAGTGATTCTACGATTATCTACAATGTCACAAAGAATCCAATAGTGTCTCTTTCATTTGGCATCAACCAATGCCAAAGTTTAGAAATAAATTCCAAAAAAAGCGCTATAAAACGTATTAATTTCGCATACAATGAAAGTAATACACAAGTAGATTGTGAAATAGTAGAAGGCTCCAAAGTTAGCTCAGTCAGCGAACTTGACGAAAACATGAACGAACCTCTAACACCAAACTCTCTAAAGAGGTCTGCTGTGACTGTCAACTTAGAAATTAAAAAGAAAAAGCTTTCACCCACTCAGACAGAAGATAAAGTTCTTATTTTAAATACAAGTGCCATCGAGAAGATATCCCATGTCATCGTTCAACCACCAAATTATAAATTAGTGAAAGGAAAAATTTTGGATAGGAGTAAATTTAAAAGCGTAAATAAAAGTAAATTTGTGTTCGCCACTCCAAATAGAAAAGTGAGCGATGGTCTGAAGCAGATCTCGCTGGACAATTTTTTCCCGAAGCGCACGAGTTTCAACAAAGTATCAGGAAGTGTAGACGAAACTCGTGAAACAGTGCCAGTGACGTCTCAATTCGAGAAAAATGTTGACAAGGTCATGAGTAGGAATTCGGGAGTGTCTGATTGTATTAAAATTGAGCGTAGTCGGAAGTTGTCGGCGAAGGATCACCATGAGTCGAGCAGGTCTATCGGGCCAAGTTCACCTAAGAGGGAAAGAGCGCGGCTCCTGGAGGGCAAAGTGTCGAGCTCTCCGGTCCAGGGCAGAATGGAGGCGTCAAGCTCTCTCAGTCCAGTAACGAGCAGAAACAGAAAGCATGTTGAGCCATTGCAGTTTACATTAGCGGCGCCCAATAAGTCACCGACGTTGAAGAGATCTCTGTTCAATAATATACCACAACACAAAATTGTTGCAGGTACTTTAACTTTCGCAGCTCTTTTTTCAAATTCTTCCTGGAACTATACAGTTGTAGGCTGCCTCTGGCAATAAGTACTACTGTTACTATCTTTATATATATAATTCTTCTGTGAGTGTGTATGTCACTGAACTTCTCTCAAACGACTGGACCGATTTTGATGATTTTTTTTGTGTGTGTTCAAGGGGATCTGGGAATGGTTTAGATTTACAATTTTGCGCGGTACGAAGTTCGCTGGGGCAGCTAGTACTGTATATAGCTAAAACTTATGATTTCATTTGCTAGGTTCAGTATACATGTATACCGAACTTTAGTACAAAAATACTAATTTAGTTAGAACCAAAGATACTTTTGTCGTCCAAAAATGGTATTTTTTTCAACTAGTTTCAGTTGAGTTAGTTTTTTTTTAACTCTACAACCTTTTTTGTGCTAAGCAATTTTTCATCCAAGCTTATGTAAGGACTAGCTTCACCGTTCTTCTTAACGAACCCAAATCGCCGTGCCCGTGAGTTTTTAAAAATTCTTAATGCACTCCGAGACTATACGGAACCTATGCGCCAAATTTGAGTCTCTGGACCCAACGGTTTACACTGTGCGTTGATATGTTAGTCAGTCAGTTTCTTTTCATATATTTAGATGGACAGGTAACGTTCGCCTTTATACAGTTAGCAGTAAAGATAAGGAGGATGGATGGTGTATACATTAATTATAAGCATGTTTTGTAGGTTTATAACATAATTATTAACGTTGACTACAAAGTCTTTGAAACCCAATTATTGTAAGCAATATTTTTTTTTTTGTCGTTTTGTCATGTCATTAAGTTTATTTTGCCTGAAACACAGGATTACCTAGTTCACATATTTTGATAAAGAAGTATTTTTGTAAAAAAATGTCCTATTTACCTATCTGTTATATAATTTTTTTTAATAAATTTTACTATTTTTATTATTATTATAAAAATAGGTTATACATTTCCAGGCACTCATTTCGCGGTGGACGCGTTTTCGTACGGCGAGATACCAAACGTCAAGCATTACTTTCTCACACACTTCCATTCAGACCACTACTCGGGGCTTCGGAAGAGCTTTAACAAAATGTTGTTTTGTTCCAAAATTACTGGTAACTATACCTCTTACGTAAACGTACCTAGGCACAAAACTTTATACTAAAAGTGACGATTTCTGCAAGGTAGGTAAGAAAGACGAATAAGAATAATAGTTTCTGTGACGTGTCTTAAGAGAGGCCAAAAATAATCCTTTGTAAACGTAATCATGGGCCTTACTAGAAGGCAATATCTGTAAAATGGCTGGGAAGAGTTGATGAATGAAGCAAGATTTTGGTCTGTGGCGTGTTTTAGGAAAGGCCTGTATCTTGTTATGAAATAAAACTCGCTGTCACTAACACGTGATTTTTTGGAAACAAAAAGTGGCTTGACATAATACTATCTAAGGTTTAAAAAAAACTATAGACTGACCGTTTAACTCGCGTATCGCCATCTGAGTGACAAAGTCATAAAACATCAATTAAATCTCTCAAAGAACTATTTAACCACAGATAAAAGTAATGTAAGACTTTTCGTGAGTTAAACGGTCGGCCTATAATCAAAAATTGTATGAGTATCGATTCGTAGCAGAGAAATAACTGCAAGATCTACATAAGTAAGATCTTGTATTTATTTCTGTACTTAATAATAATTTCCAGCGGATTTGTGCATATCAAGGCTTGGCGTGAGTCCTAAGTACATCCAGGTGTTGAAGTTGGACGAAACGATCACGATAGACGACGTCGAGGTGACGGCGGTCGAGGCTAACCAGTAAGTTAGTCTTTTATCACTCTCTTTCCATTCTCTCTCTCATTCTGCCTTTTACTTCGCCTCATTCCCATTCTCCCACTTAAATTCACTTTTATAATGAAAGATGATCCTACTGCTGATGAACAGAAATAAATCTCCCCCTATTACGTACGTGACTTATTAAACCTAGCGAAAAGTGAGATATTTTTAGATTATATTAGACCTTCAACTACCTGTCGTGGTCTAGCAACTAGCTTGATATAGGAACATACATAGTGTCACACCTTGATACGTACGCAGAGTATCTTACAAGTATGTGTTACAGTATGTGGCATATAAGTTTGAGGATGGATGATAGACGATTGACGAAAGGTATATACTCAGCGTAGGTATATACGCTGAGAGAGAACGCCGTAGGAGGACATTCGCTGATCTCATCGGTGATGTCCTTCAAAAGAGACGTGCGTAGCACTCACAACCGCAGCATGTATGACCAGATGTATGAACATAGGTGAGGCTAAGGAAGTATATTTAGATCGTAGCAAGTGGCGCTCTATAATCTCTGTCTACCCCCATGGGAAAAAGGTGTGATTGTATGTATGTATGTATGTATAAGTTCACACTAGTTGGCAAGAGCTAGATAGAGAAAAGTACTCAAAACGTGCTCTGTAACAGATTTTAGATTAATGCTTTATCCAACAACCCAGCAGGACTAAAATGGATGTCAATGTTTTATTTCTATTGAAGAACATTTTAGAATGGGCTCCTGTATGGAATAATACGTGAATATATATGTGAAAGAAAACATCCCGAGAAAACTGGCATATCTTAAGAAATAATTATTTAAGACATGTGACATCCTCCCCTCTGGCACTTGGCCAGCGTGTGTGGATTAAGAAAACTAAACTAAACTCTTTCAACTTGTAAGAGAGATGAGAGAAGACCCGTGCCCAGCTGTGGGACACCAAAATTTTTAGAGTATTTCTTTGAAAATACCGGACAGGTTAATGATAATGACCTTAAGGTCGCTTGCAGCTGTCCTGGCGCGGTGATGCTTGTGTTCACTCTGAGCAATGGCAAGACGTTGCTTCACACGGGGGACTTCCGCGCCTCTCCTCTTATGGAGTCCTACCCGATATTCTGGAACAAGGACATTCACACCGTTTACCTGGATACCACGTAAGTAGATATATCTCATAGGCCCCTATGATAGGATGATACGTGCGTTCTGTATATACGTGCTATTTATGGTACTGTCATATAATTGTGACTGGCGTGAGATACATTCTATTTATTTTTTCGTCATTTTTCTTTTCAAATGCTCACGGTGATTTTGTGGCTCTTCAGGGTTTTTACATGTTGTATAGGTACTGTAACCCTCGCTACGACTTCCCTACACAAGAGCAGAGTCTAGAGATGGCGCTGCATATCCTGAGACAGAAGAAAAACGCCATGGAGAAGGTGGGGAAGAAGTTCTCTACGGTACTCATTGTCTGTGGCACTTACACTATAGGTAAGTAAAGATAGATTTACAGTGTCGTATATCACCAGCAAAATGGTAACATTTTTAGGGTACTACTCCTTCTTTGCCGTAGTATAACGTTTGCAAAATGGTACCATGTTTAGGATAATATTCCTCCTTTACCTACCGTCGTATATCACCAGCAAAATGGTTACATTTTTAGGATACTACTCCGTCTTTGCCGTAGTATAACTTCGACAAAATGGTAACATTTTTAGGGTTCTACTCCGTCTTTGCCGTAGTATAACGTCTGCAAAATGGTGCCATGTTTAGGGTACTACTCCTTTATCGTCGTACATCACCGGCAAAATGGTAACATTTTTAGGATATTCTCCCCCTTTGCAGTAATATAACGTCGACAAAATGGTAAAGTTCTTAGAATACTAGGTACTCCTCCTTTGCCGTAGTATAACATCGGCAAAATGGTAACATTTTTAGGATACTACTCCGTCTTTGCTGTAGTGTAACGCCGGTTTCATGGTAACATCTTTACTGTATCAACTTCCCTTTTACCGTAGTAATGATTACAAAAACATTATTAATTCCATTTTTCGATTCAGTACTCTTCGCGAAAGATAGAAGAGAATGCGATTTCACTTGTAAAATTAAAAATGTAGATAGGTTACGTTTGTGGCGTCACATACCTAACGCCACTCAAGAGACATGACGTCATAGCAATCCTGAATCGCACAAGCAAAGTTTCACCGACGATTAGCAATATACAACTTCCCGACAAGAACTGTCGGAGGGAGTACCGCGGTCGCCGGGCATTACAACTCGCCCGGCTGGAAGATCTTCCCTTTACACTGGAGGGTCACTACCACCCGATCCTCCAGTCACCCTCCACACGTTAATGTATAAATCTTGGGTTTAAATTCAAAATCTTGGTAGCAAATTTATAGTAGCCCCCTTTCTCACTGTCACCATACGATTTAAAAACTTAAGAGTCTGGAACTCGAAAGATCTGGTTTAAGAACTTTATTTTCTCAAAAAGAATTCTTCACAATTCACTTACAGAGAAAACCTATTTTTAGATAAAAATCGATAACAAGACAAAGACAACAAAAATGTCAGGTAGCTCACAAATCTGCGTCAGTTGTATTCTGTACCAAGCAAACACGGATATAGATCGCCCAGAGCTTACTTGTATTCTAGATAGGACTAGTTAAAGCATCGACATTCCAGTCTAATTACATTTTAAGCCGCTCACTAGTGAGAAAACTGTAGTTTTTTTTTGTATATAGTCGTCTTTAAAGTTACGTGTTATCTAGGTAAGGAGAAGTTCTTCCTGGGCATGTCTCGTCGCGTGGGCTGCACGGTGTGGGCGTGTCCGGAGAAGGACCGCGTGCTGCAGTGCGTGGAGGGGCGCACGTTCGCGCTGGCGCCGCCCGCCGCCTGCCAGCTGCACGTCGTGCCCATGAGGGACCTCACACACGAGGTGGTGTGGCTTGTGTACTGTACTGTACTGTGTGGGGCGGGGCGGAGAACGATTATGTCTTGCGTACTGTACTGTACTGTGTGGCCGTGGCCGGAGAACGATTGTCTTGTGTACTGTACTGTACTGTGTGGGGCGGGGCGGAGAACGATTATGTCTTGCGTACTGTACTGTACTGTGTGGCCGTGGCCGGAGAACGATTGTCTTGTGTACTGTACTGTACTGTGTGGGGCGGGGCGGAGAACGATTATGTCTTGCGTACTGTACTGTACTGTGTGGCCGTGGCCGGAGAACGATTGTCTTGTGTACTGTACTGTACTGTGTGGGGCGGGGCGGAGAACGATTATGTCTTGCGTACTGTACTGTACTGTGTGGCCGTGGCCGGAGAACGATTGTCTTGTGTACTGTACTGTACTGTGTGGGGCGGGGCGGAGAACGATTATGTCTTGCGTACTGTACTGTACTGTGTGGCCGTGGCCGGAGAACGATTGTCTTGTGTACTTTACTGTACTGTATGGGCGTGACTGGAGAACGATTGTCTTGTGTACTGTGTGGGCGTGGCCGGAGAAGGATAATTATAATAAACTAGCTGCGCCAGCGAACTTCGTACCGCGCAAAATTGTGAATCTAAACCATTCCCAGATCCCCTTGAACACACACAAAAAATTTCATCAAAATCGGTCCAGTCCTTAAGGAGGAGTTCAGTCACATACACACGCACACAAGAAATATATATATTAAGACTAGCGGCCACCCGCGACTTCGTCCGCGTGGATTTCGGGTTTTTTCACAATAAAAGGTAGCCTATGGCCTTTCTCAGGGTCTAAAGATTGTCTGTGTCAAGTTTCATCAAAATCGGTTGAAAGGTTTAAGCGGGAAAGCGTAACAGACAGACAGACAGAGTAACTTTCGCATTTCTAATATTAGTAGGGATTAGTAGGAATGATTAACAAAGATCTGTTAATGACTTTCGATCTAACTTAAATTACAAACTTCAGCCTGTTTGAATCTAGGATATTATTAATAATGGAAGAGTTATTGGTCTCTAGAAAATGGATCATTACAATCCCAATTAAGTAATATTATTTTACTAACCAATTTAATTACTCGTAAGTTCAATATAATGCAAACAATGACGGGCCGGTGGCGTGGTCGGTAAGATACTTGCTTTTCATGCCGCAGGTCGTTTTTTTTTTAT
This sequence comes from Meganola albula, assembly GCA_936450015.1. NCBI lineage: Eukaryota > Metazoa > Arthropoda > Insecta > Lepidoptera > Nolidae > Meganola > Meganola albula. Next base: position 1,259,259 of record OW388161.1, on the reverse strand, counting down.
TCTATAATAGGTTTGCGCTTGACCACCTTGCCTGTCTACGATGGAACGCGTCGTGGGTTCGATTCCCACCCGAGACAAACATTTGTGATGAACATTTGAGTTTGTGTCGAGTCTAGGTGTAAATATCTATTATAAGTATATAATATCTGGATGACCGAGCTTTGCTCGGTATTTTTTTTTAAATGACATTTTCTAAAAATTATTCCTAGCTAGATCGATTTATCGCCCCCGAAACCCCGTATATACTAAATTTTATGAAAATCGTTTGAGCCGATTTCGAGATTCCAATTAAATATATACATATATATATACAAGAATTGCTCATTTAAAGATATAAGATTTACAAAAAAAAAAGTATTGTATGTATAGTATATAACAGTTATCTGGTTTCCATAACACAAGCTCTGCTTAGCTTGGGACCAGATGACCGTGTGTGTTAATGTACCACAATATTTATTTATTTATTTAATACTGTAGCTTCGTTCAACTGCAGTAATTTTTTTATCATTCCCTGTACCACGACATCAATAACATTAGCGATAGTATCGTTTTGCAGTAATTCACTAATTATGAAGCGTAACTTTAAAGTGTGTAATACATGGGATTTGGTTAACTGGAATCCTTCTAGCCACACACTGTATATTGAAGAAGTGTTTACTCTAACAAGTATTTTAACAATGAATACAGAAGCTGCACAGTTACCTGGAAAATCTGAACGGTGCGTTCAGCGAAGTCGTAGCGTTCAAACCGAGCGGCTGGGAGAATGGGAAGACTTCCAACGTTGAAATGGATAAAGTCACTATACACGGTAATATATTTCATTAATTGTCACAATTTGGTTATGAAGTCTCCAGTAAATAGGGAACATTTTCCAGCATACCTAATCTACTATTACTCTTCTTACTATTCTTGTAGGAACTTGTATATAGGGTAACGCGTAAATAGTAGTCCAAGGTTAATGAGATGGTACATTGGATTATTTCCAACAACGAATTTGACCTGTTCCCTAAGGGGGCGTCTATTCATAACGTGAGGTGTTCTAGGGGGAGGGGATCAAGCTAAATCTTTCCAAATCTCACTTAGGGGGAGGGAGGGTCATCGCAAATGTCACGTAATCGTTTTTCTCGCAGAAAACGATGTAATATTGCATGAAAAATTATTTCTAGACTATAATATGGCCAAATCTGAGACAATAGTACTTCGCAGAGCAGCGAAGTAGCGCTTGATTGTTTACCTGTATCGACAACAGCGTGACTAGATTTAGATTGACCTTTTAATATAGCCCAAATAGAAGTTTTGAAGAATATTGCGTGAGATTAGGGGAGGGGAGAGGGAGTTGAGGAAAATCTTACTATGTCTCACCAAGGGGTAGAGGGGGGGTCGGAAAATTCTCAAAAATGCTTTACGTAATTAATGGACCATAATCTAATATATAAAATTCTCGTGTCACAGTTTTCGTTGCCATACTCCTCCGAAATGCTCGACCGATTCTTATGAAACTTTTAATGCATATTCAGTAGGTCTGAGAATCGGCTACTATCTATTTTTCATACCCCTAAGTGATTTTTTTTTATAAATACGCGGTACGAAGTTCGCTGGGGCAGCTAGTAACATCTAAGGTCGTAAAATAAAAATATTTATTTTATGTTTTCCCGTCTACTAGTGAGTATTTTTAATGCTGTGACTACAAATGTTCATTTCAACCCTTTTTAGTGTCCCACTGCTGGGCATAGGTCTTCTTTCAACTATTCTAAGGGTTAAGACTGTTAGGCCTAAATCCACGCACGCTGGCCAAGTGCGGGTTTCCTGAGCGCTATATTATGTGTGGTGTGTGTATATTTTAATGTACCCAGGTATACCGTACAGTGAACATTCAAGTTTTTCGGAGTTGGTGCGGTTCGTCAAGTTCCTGAAGCCGAAGCAAGTGGTGCCCACTGTTGATATATCCGGAGGCGTCAGGGCTGTACAGGTTATTTTAATTTTCATTTAATATAAGCTTCCGTCCGCGTTATATTGGGATGAAATGTAACCTATATGCTGTTCCAGAATATAATCTGTTTCAAATTTCATCAAAATCCGCCCATTAGTTTTTGCGTGAAATAGTAACAAAAATTGACACATCCATACAAAATTTCTCATTTTTATGTAAGAAGAACTAAGATTCACGATAAAAGTATCCATCCTATTCATAAATGAATCTAATATATAAGACGTTTATTGTCGGACTTGCAAACGTAGCTAGGGACACCCTCAGAATAGGGGGAGTGACGATCTCTGCAAGTTGGCTGGTAAGGGCTGGATGAGAGTAGCCTCGGATCGTGTGAAGTAGCGTGCTTTGGGGGAGCCCTGTGTCCAGCTATGGACTAAAATAGGCTGATGATGACGATGATAGTGTCATGAGGTTACTTTAAAATATATATTTATAAGTATATTGTCAGCTTGAAATTTTTTACCCTATAATAGGCTTGCGCTTGACCACAACTTGCCTGCTATTAAACATGATGTAATCTATGATGGAACGTGCTTACCCTGTAAATAAGGCAGATTATAGCTATCGGAAAACTGAGACACCGGCAGCGAGTTCCACGACTAGGCAGTTCTAAACGTTCAACAAGCTGAAAGTTTAGGCCAAAATCTACACACAATGTCAAGTAGAGATTCATGTATGTCACATGTCTTCGAATGGTAAATTGTTTAGGAAAGTGTAAAGTTTCCTAAAGATGATTTCCTTCAATTATATTAAGTAGCGGCTATAGTTAACATAAATACCAATTTGCGGGCTGCTCAATGGTGCTGATGTTGTATGTTGCAGAAATTCTTCCCGTGCCCACTGGTGTATAAAGACGAGTTGCACTCACAGAGTCGTGTCACAGACTTTTTCAGTATACAGAACCAACAACAGGTGCCCGCTGTCACTTGAAACTACAGGTACTTAAACACTTATGGTCTTAAACATAAAAATCTTATAAGACTCTTTAGTTAAAATGGACTTTCTCTTTCTTACTAGTATAAATGTCAAGATGACAGACAGAGACAAACGAATTATAAACCTATTTTAGCTATAATCAGCATAAAAGACTTATGAATACTGGGATATCCCGCGTTACCTACATTCTATATTCAAATTTAATTTATTAGCAAATTATATGGAGCGGCAGCAGATGCAAAAAAAAATTGAATTGCAAAAGATTTATTTAAGTGAACTGCTGTTACAATGAAATCATTATAAAACTAAGTTTGTATCTATGTTGGCTATCGAGCAAATGCGTAGAAAAATCCATGTGGCGTAAGTTACGGTGTCGTCTTGTTGGCTGCAGCAGCACGTTGTACAAGCGCGATCGAGGTATATACTATACTCAATACTCAATCATTTATTGCATTTCCACAATGTGTACATAGATGGTAAATTACATTGGATTAGATCATTAGGGACCCTATGCTATGCATGCGCTAGTATACTACAGCAATGCAAGCATAACAAGCATCCACGGTTTAGTAACATCATTGATGAACTTGCAAACTATTGTTTTTGTTACAATTAATTGAAAAAATTAAAAATGTAGACAGAATAAAAAACATTTTTTTTTATACAGTCGGACATTAACACACGCGGTCATCTGATCCCAAACTAAGCAGATCTTGTACTATGGAAACCATATTACTGGTCATATACTACATATAATACTTTTCTTTTGTAAATATATACTTAAATATAGATAATTACACCCAGACACAAGACAAACAAACATATTTAAAAAAATGTTTGTCTCGGGTGGGAATCGAACCCATGACCTGCGGCGTGAAAAGCAAGTATCTTACCGACCACGCCACCGGCCCGTCAATACATACTTGTGGAGACACCTTGAGGGTTAGACCAAAACAAGATAACTCTCATGTATCATTAATATCAGACCCCAGACTTTGTACTGCCTCAATCGGTAAATAAAGGACCTAAACTTTTGTATATATTTTTTTCTCACCTTTTAAACCTACCCTAGACCTCCACGAACATTTCAAGACCAAGATAAGATAAGTCCGTTCAGCCGTTCTCGAGTTTTAGCGAGACTAATGAACATGAATGAATGAATAGATTTATTATTATTCATAACCCAACACAGAAATTGACAGCAAGATGAAAAATACAGAGATTATGGGTCAGGCTAGTTACTTTACACAAAGAAAATGGACCCCTGACTCCAAAACTAGGTTAACTGTAGTATCAGAGTCAGTGAATGCAATGAATAACTTTCACTTCAACCCTTTTTTTAGTGTCCCTCTGCTGGGCATGGCTCTCAGCTATCTTACGAGTTGAGAGTTTAGGCCTTAAGCCACACACGCTGGCCAAGTGCGGGTTGGTGGATGTCACATGTCTTCGCATGATTAGTCCTTAGACATGCCGGTTTCCTCACGATGTTCTCCTTCACTGATATTGAGCAGCGGAGATGAAACATTTCACATAAAGATGTGTAGTCACGAATGTGAATCGAACCCGCGACATTATATTTCTAAGGCGAGGCCCGTACCCCTGCGCCACCGCTGCTCAAATGATATTTATTAGTAGTTAAGTAGTAAGGGGAAGCAAGGTTTTATTTTAAATAATTAATATAGAACTTGTTTTGTTACAGATGTGATAAGTTGATTAACTTTAAGCTGCCATATTACCAGTCTGTGATTTTGTTTTTGATATTGTTGTATTAGGTTATTAATTACTATTTATATAATGTTGGTGGTTTTGTATTAAAAGTATTGTACCCCAAGTATTTTGTTTTATTTAGACTAGGTACCATATAAATTATAAATTAGACCTATCATGAGATCTAAATATTTTTATTATACCAAAAAATTTATAAATCTTACTTTTAGGCAGCTTGAGCAAATGGCGGTTAGCTATGGACTGAGATATATCGAATTATATTTAGTCGTGATATTTACGTGCGTGAAATTGGGATTATCTAGGATTCCTCTTGAAGCTATACTGCCAATAGCTAAGTTACAGCTGTTAGTACCTAAGCTTTATATCATCTGTAGCAGAACTGCCTGCCACGCAAAATTGGCGCACAGATGACGTCGAGATGCGGGAATGGATGAAAAACCTAAGCCAACCGCATATAATTGCAAACTTAATAAACTAATTTCTTACCACAAAATTTTACTTCTGATTGCTCCTCAACCCCGACGGAGACATTGTTCAACAGCTTATAATTTCCACCTGAGAAGTATTTCAGCAGATTAATCAAACATTTACTATCAAATCCTTTAAAGATTCTCCCACCCCGTGTGGGTGCAGGGCGGGGGGTATGCGAGACTCCCGAAAGGTACCCACTAAAACCCTCAGTGTTCCCTCGTACATTTCAGTCAGGGGGTCACGGGAACCATATGTTGCTCAACCGCAACGTCAAAATTATCCCTTGAATAAGTTATCTGGCGATTGAACAATCGGTACTTAGAAGGAAAAAGTAAAAAGAAACTATCAATTGCATGGGAACTTTACGTCTATATAAATAATGATACAATTTAATTTTTAAGTAAAAATAAAACCTTAAATGTAACATGTTTTACGATTAAACTTCAAAATACTTCACAATCCTCTTCAAAGGGAAAAATACAAGTTTAGTTCAACCGCTATGATCACTTTAGTATTTTAATTTTAATAGATTTAATTTAATTACTTTTCATGTTTCTAAGTAGCGTCTCTGTATTGTTTGCACATAAACACAATACATAAGTCTTTTTTTTTAAATAATGCATCTTTATCATCATTACATGAAGTTGGAATACAAAATCTCTTAATCTTATCTTTAATTTTACAAGCGTTTGCGATTTTTTCGTCGGAGTAGTCAGTTATTAACAAAATAAAGAAAAATTTTGACGTTTTGACTGTCAATATGTATCTTAAATCTGTCAAAATGTCAAAAGAATTTCTCAGACAAAAATTCTTAACAATAGGTTTTTAAACACAAACTGAGAAGCAATGTGCAATTTAAATTAAATATGAGTAATTAGATGATATCACAGTTCGCTGCGCCTGAGCAAACGGACATTTCGTTGAGTTTACTGCTGTACCATTGTCGTATTGATGGCATTGTGATGTTGTACGCGTTACTTAACTCATACGGGTCGGTGAACAAGTCGTAGATTTCAACGAATTTCTGTAAAAAAAAAAAAATATAAAATTAAAATAAAAACCTCTTGTGGCCTTCCCAAACACCATAGGCGACATGAAAGCTGGGTACAGTTTTTTTATTCTACAATAGGCTTGCTTGACTGTAACTTGCCTGTTGTTAAGCAATGATGCAGGTCATAATGAAACGCGCTTACTCAGTAAATACCGATTCACTCGTGATTTATTTAAGTCTCGGAGTATATGCGAAGTATTAGTATGTTGTAAGAATGGAAGCGGATTGCAGTGTGAAGAGAGCCTAAGGGTTGAGTCACCTTCGTCTGTGGGAGTGCACCTTCAATCTGAATCCCCACACGTGGTCCTCAGGTGGTGTGAATTAGGTGACAATAAACTGGTGGGAGGCGTCGGCCGGTGTTAGTGACCACCCAGAAAAAGCAGTACCACCAAGCGGCCTCTCCTAGTTCTAATGACACTATTTATAGCGTAAAATAGTTGAGATAAGACCCGTGCCCAGCAGTGGGACAATAAAAAGGATTGAAGTGAGGGAGATAGGAACACTTACCTCAAGATCGTTGAACTGACAGTATTTCTTGTTGACCCTGCTCGCGAAGTGTCTGATACAACCATATGTGTTGTTCCTTGAGTCTTGGCATTTGCACTCATACTCTGGGTAACATTCCTGAAAAAAAAATAATATCTACCTAATGTACTCAGTAAATTCCACTTTGTTTGGAGGGAACTCCACAATCTTACTTTCAAACTCCTCCTATTATCTTTCTGATCAAATTGTTAGTAGTTCTCATAATTGTTATTATAAAACTAACTAATAAAATCTATCTAACGGATAAAAACGCTTGGAATTAGGTTGCTCTTATACAACACATTGAATAAAATGTAATAGATATACAGTCCATCAAATCTAAGAAGTACCATTTGACAGTTCTAAACGTAGTACATTTGGAATTTTATTTTTTGTATAAAAATTGTTTATGTAATGTTAAAATAAAAATAGCTTCATAATTCAATTATTTTACAGGAAAGCTAATAAAAATAGTGTGAATTACGCCTCTATAAAGCTAATTTAACAGAAAACAGTGAAACGTCAAACGGTACTTCTTAGATTTGACGGACTGTAAGTACTTCATTTAAAAAAGAAAAAGCCTACTGAGTTTTTTGGCAGTGTTTCTCAGTAGTTGCCAGTGATTCACTACACTTGCGTCTCAAAAAACAATAAAGCATATTTTCATTTCATTTCATTTCAAAATAAGAGAAGAAGCGAGTCATCTCCAACACAATATAAATTGACTCGTCTAGGCATAAGTGAAGAATGTATGAGATACAATAAATCATTTTATTATAATTAAATTCATGCGGAATCCAAGACAGTTTAGGTGTCCCGGAACTTGGCCGTGATTAAACCCTGAATCTCTTAGATAGATAATACTTACAGCTAAATTTTTCCCATCATATTTCCATGGACACCTATCATCAACAGAGTCAGTCCTCCCCTCCCCGAAGTATTCTACCAACATATATCTCTCCCCTCCTTTCGCACCAAACTCAATCGGTTTCCCATCCATGTGCGGTTGCGTTGGTAGCCCTGCTAACTGGAGGATGGTAGGAGCGAGGTCTATGTTGAGTACTGGTTGAGCGCTGGAGGTGTTGGGTTCGATTCCCGGACCTCGGATGATAAGGGGGACCTTGATGTCGGATTCGTAAGGTTGCCGTTTGTCATACATTTGGGAAAATTGACCTGAAAACCATACCGTGATTTAGTATAAATAAGAATCGTGAGAGCAGCGGTGGTTCGGCGGTATCGGCTTCTCCTTTGAAATATAAGGTCGCGGGTACGTTCTTCGGTTGTGCCCACAAATCTTTGTGTGAATTGTTTCATCGCCGCGGCTCAATATCGGAGAAGGAAAACATCGTGACGACACCGGCATGTCTAAGAGCTAATCATTTGAGGACATGTGACATCTAATGTAATATGTAATGTAAACTCTATCAACTCAACATTATTGTACCGGTAAGCAAAATTACCAAAAAATACTTTTATTTGTACAAAAAAAATCTAAATATGAATTTAAATGCACCCTCTCAGTTTGTGAAGAGCTGTCCCTTCCACCCTGTAAAGTCCATAGTATAGAGGCACTACTTAGCACAACTTACCGATATGATATCCATTATCTGAAGTATAGATAATATAAGTATTATCCGCGAAGCCTCTGTTTTCTAACGTGTCTATAATGTCCGCTACCATCTCATCGACAGCGAGTAGCGCCTCCCAGCGCGAACGAAACACGCGATCCAGTTCCGAAGATACGGAGGGAGGGAGCGGAGTAGGGGCCATGCGGAGGAGCCAGTGTTTGTCCTTGAAAACATTTTAAATAACAATAAAATTACATAAGTTGCTGCGTAAACTGTTGTCACTCAGTTTGCTTGTCTATGATTGTTACTATTTATATTTATCATAACGGGCAATTATTATTTTTTATCTTTATTTATTTAGAGTCGTAACTTAATCTATTACAAACAATACTATAATACTAAGTAATAGAGGTATGAGATTTTTAATGAACAAATATGTTAAATAAGTCTAAAGCCATATGTGACGTAGGACTAGATAAGATATTAATAAATACTCCAACATTATATAAATTGAGTCTGTATTTGTTCATCAAAGATCTTCTCCCTTCATTGTATTTAATACAATCCATCAGCAGGTGGTAGACATCATCAAGAGTTCCACATGAGTCGGACTCTGGCGAACTCACTTTTTTCATTAGATATCAACGGGCCATTAACGCGCTCACCTTTAATTTCGCTTTACGTTTCGACACGTGGAATCCAGTTTTAGAGTTAACTCGACCTCGCTATTGAAGATCGAAAATTCGGACATAGTGAGTGTAGTGTGCAGGGTCCCTAACAATAGTTAAATTATATTACAAGTGACGGTAGTTAGAGAAAATGTTGTTCTACGGCCGCCGTCATTAACGGAGCTCTTTCGCTAGATCAGTCAGCTTGCGACCACGACCGGTGCAACCCGTGTCGAAACGTGCCCGTTATGATAATTATACATATTAATAATGCAAAGCGAAAGTTGATATTTACTTCTGCCTACACTTTCGGGTAATACAGGCGTGTATGTATAATAATAATAATAGTGGGACATTAACACACACGGTCATCTGATCCCAAACTAAGCAGAGCTTGTACTATGGAAACCAGATAACTGGGAATATACTACATATAATACTTTTCTTTTGTAAATACATACATATAACAGACATGTTCATCACATAAATGTTTTGACCTGGGTGGGAATCGAACCCACGACCTGCGGCGTGAAAAGCATCTAACCGACCACGTTGGCCCGTTGTATGACAAAATATAATACATACCTCGGCAGTAACATTGAAATTGGGTTGTTTCACTGCAGTAACATTACTGTATCTCCCTTGGTGTCGTGTAGCGGGGGTGAAGGGTTGGTGCGGAGCGGGGGGAGACACTACCATCAGGAACGGTACTGAGTCTGTCTGATTCTCTATGTAAGATACGCTGAGATCCCGCTGAAACATTACAAAAATATGAATTACTTCTTTAACGCAGAGATGCTTTATCTCAAAAAAGAAGTATTATTTGCGTCATCTATTGTCCGATAGGACGAACTATTATGCGTTTCAAATAAGAATAGGACTGGACTCGCGACTAACTTCATATTAAAAACTAAGCAAAAGTAACGTCAGCATAAAATATCAAACCACACATAATAACATGTTAAAATGTATGGAAGTGATTTTTAAAAAGTATGTTGCTACCTACCTGAGTAAAGTTACGTGCTAGAATGACATACTTGTAACACATCTTTATTCATCCGAAATGAATAAAATATGTTCGCACCTAAATATTTGACTCCAAAATATGCCCAATCCGTTTCGATAAGTAACTCACAATTTTTAAAAATCTTCATTTAGATGTGATAAAATTTTCAAACAAACGTTTTTGCCCACTCTTCTAAAAACGTGTCGTTGTTGCGCATTCCGGTCCAAGATAGCGGAATTCCAGTTCGGTTCTTATTTTAAACGCATAGTATAAAATAAGTAGAAAGTAGTCACGCCAACCATTGTCCGATAGGACGAACTAGATGATAGTACCTACCGCCATCTGTAAACTAACGCGTAGAATTATCCAGGAATTGCAAACAAATTCGGAAATCTTCGACAGATGTTTCTGGAACTTGCGAGGCGTGCTTCAGGGCGATATAAATATGGCCGTATGCGGCCTCACAGTACTTGATCGGTTCGACCGTCCTCAGACGGCTCACCGAAAAAGTCCGGTGAACCAATAGAGGCCCTTTCGGCTAATTGGGTTAGGTCATCAGCAAAAAAAAAAAGATTTGGGAAGATTCGGAAGCGAATATTAAGGAAAAATGTGTGAAGTGAAGTGTGGGAAAAATAAAGGTGAATCAGTAGATTTGGCAAACGCGTTTCATCGTAGACTACATCATTGCTAAACACCAGGCAGTCAAGCGCAAGCCTGTTTAAAAAAATATTTGCAGCTATAGGGACTGCAGAGATAGAAGCGAAAACAGTGAACTCACAAGGTTTCACTCATCCAAAAAGCGTCTAACGCGCTCAGCACAGTGCACACTGCCGCTGCGTATGCGCCAGTCATGAGAATGTCGGTGACGCCCAACCCATAAAATTTCCCAGTGGCGTAACTATACCGTTCGAGGCCCGTGGCAAATTCATCGGAGGGGCCCTCCCATCTCCCCAATTTAAAAAAAAAGCTGAACCAACAATAATAGCATTTTTTTATTTTATAATACCTATTCATTATTTCGAATCAACAATTACGATAACATAAAAACAAATCCTACGTACTAACTTAGCCTAAAAAAAAAAGTAAATATAAAATAGAACTTATAAAACATATTTAAAGCTGGGCGTCAAAAAACTCCTCCGCATCAATGTCGGTTGGTAGCGTACCAAGAAGGCTGGCAGCATTGCCACGTTGAATGGCAACGCTCAATCTTTGGCCTAAGTGAAGGCCAGCCTTCTTGTCGCGTGTTCTATCCACCAAAAGTTTCGAAATGTCGCGGTAAAGAGCTCGCGCACCCGGACCCCATGTCCCCAGCGTCTCCACACCAAACGGTTCGAAAACATAATTACCGACAAGGTTATTATATTTTCGCCGCTTGTGGTTTTCTGCTGTAGCAGCAGCAGCACCAGCTTGTCCTGAAGTAAAAGGAAGATGGGAAGGTGCAAGGGTATCGACGCAGGTAGCGTCCCACACCAAAGGCCTGCCCATCTTCCAAGGCAGCAACGACATCCCATCGGGTCTCCTGCCATCGACGCGCACCAGGCCATTTGGTTCTAAAACAGCCGGGACTTCGGCGGTGGCAAGAGCACGGCGAATGATGTCGTTTATGCTGCGATGACGAGGTATTCTGCCAGCGCTTCTGCTGCATGATAGGGCATGGTGTCCTAGGCAATCGACATCTTCACCGCAACGACACCGATGCGGGACAACACATGGAACGCCCAAACGAAGACTCGCAGCGAGACGGAAAGTGCCATCGTCCAAAAGAGTACCTATATTGCCTGCAGCCAAAGACCAGACTCCCACTCTCCCACGGCCAATAAGCGGGCACGCTCTGCAGAGTTACTCGCGGTGTTTAGAAGGCTTTCTCGTCTTAGTCTGCAGAGCGGCCGGTCCCATTGTCCCTGAGAGAATGTACACTTGGGCATATCAATTCCAGTGCAAGCCGTTTGCCAAGTGTTCAAGGCATCGGATAGGCACAACACCTCGGAATTAACCTGAGAAGCATACAGTATTTTACTAGTTAATTCCTTAGTGCTATGCACCGATGACAAGAATGCCGGCAAACCTACACTTGAAACATTTCTGATACCGAGCCCACCCAGGCGTACAGGTAGTGATGCCTGTAGCCATGCTCGGTTATTTAATTTAATGTTTAATATTTCCGACAAAGTATTTTTGATAATTTCGTCAACTTTTACCAAAAGGGTGGTATTTTTCCAAATGTGACTTGCTCTTAAAACATAAATAAATTTTGGTACAAAAAAACAATACCTAATAATAGTGTAAGCTGAATGGACGTTAATTTTTGAAAATTTGTTAATAACCTTGTTAAAATTTTGAATTTTTTCTTATACAAAGGGTGCAAACGATTCATCTAAGATAGGTGACCCAAGAAGGCGAAGTGACGCCTTATCAAAAATTTTTATGGTGGGGGCGATTGATTTAAATTTTGCTTCAGTCTCTAAAGTGTTTGAAGTCGTTATAAATAACTCACACTTGCTAAAATTTAGTTCTATTTATTCATTTATACACTTTTATTTGTAAGAGGTAACTAATAAATCACTACGTGAAGTAGGTTCAAACAAACTTTAAAATTATAATTACTTACTAGATTTTCTATGAAGTCACATTAAATTAAAGTACCTTATTTATTTAAAGTACATATTGAACTGAAATCACAATTTTATTGTAGTTTAAGTACACAATTTGTATTATTTAAATTCCTTTCTTCGGACTTTCTGTTCAGCAAAAGTGTTAATGACATCATCAAAGTTCAAAGGAGACGTTCAAAAAATGTATAGAGCCTGGGATTAAAATAATTGTAAATTTGAACAGCAATCTGAGTTACATAGATTAATAGAGCATAATTAATTAAATTTTTTGGTGTATTTAAAATAATTTTACACCCCCCCGTTTTTTTAAAAATTGAAATTGAAAATAAGAATCCTTAATGCAATATTATGATTATTGCAATTGGCAACCCCATGGTCAAATGTCAATTGAGCAACCAAAAAAATCAAAATTATTTCAACGCTGTCAATCAAACTGATCAATGACAATGACATCATGACGTATCCCGTAATTATATTTTTTTCCACGCGTTTTGTTATTACACTAATAAGATAACAAATATTTTTCGTCATAATTACATTAAGCTGCAGCTAGAATAATATTACAAGAGAAAAGTACTGTAACAGAATGCAATTGTTGACGTGATTGCAATATTTATACTGCTTAGGAAACGGATAATTAAAGGTAATGTGCGTTTTGTTTTTCTATTACATTTTTATGATTTTTACAAAAATGGTTGCTCCTAAAATTCGTGTTTAGTTAAATTCTAACAGCTTATTAAATAAGCTTTCCAATGAGGTATATCACATTGGTGTTCAAAATTCTAGCCCACTTTTGACCTCTCCTTTCGAGCCATAGAATTTTCGATGGATAGAATAGCCAAATTGCTTAACCTCTTACCGAGTAGACATTGCCAACAAAATTTTCACAATTAACTCATTAAATATATGCCAACAAAATTTTCACAATTAACTCATTAAATATATCCTCACTTGCAATAAACAACCAATCCTTACAACAATAAACTGCTAATTGCTTGGCGAGTTCTTGCGCAAAACAATAGTAAAATTTTTCATATGAACAAACTTGAATCGGGGATTCCCCGCGCATCAGCAAGTTTTACCAACATACATTGTAATCAGTGCTGCCGTTTGAGAAAGAAAAAATACCCCAAACTTGCATTTCAAAATTGCGCTAAATTTTAGATGTGAATTTTTAATGACCATAAGAGAAAATGTGTATTTATGTCAATTCATTATTACTATTTACCAAAATCAACTAAATTAAACTCTCTCCAACTGATTGGCTTAAATTTACGATCGTCAATAATTTTTAGTTACAATTTCTATTAGATTCCGACAAATATTTTTGTAGTAGTGAGATAAATAGCGCTAAAGAGTCTAGAATTGGGATATCTAGCGCGAAATGCGCTAAAACGGCAACACTGATTTTAATGCCGTCAGTATACCATACCTAGTCTTGGCGAGACACTCTGGCTCTGAGACATGCCGAACCGAGTGAATATAAATGTAAACAAATATACACATTTTGGAGGTATGTTTGTCCATGCATGTTTCCGAAATTATTAATTGGATTTTACCCATTCATTCTAAAACTGGGTTAAATCTTTTTTTACTAATTTATTGAAAAATTATAATACCTACCCGTATTCTTTTTTTACTTGTGTAAGCAACTAAGGAGGTGACAAATAAATTAAAGACAATTTTTTTTTTACTTAAGTGTAATAATAAATGTACTTAGGGAGTTGAGACTTTCCTGATCGGGGGCCCCTTCGGGCTGGGGGCCCGCGGCATTTTGCCGACTTGCCACCCTATAGTTACGCCACTGAAATTTCCCATGCCAAAACATAAAGTACTATAATTTAAAAAAAAGTTCGTAGGTAATGTAGGAAGGGTATAATGATGATAAACAGATACTTACAATAACATCAGTAAGGTACTGTTCAGTGGAGTATGTAGGTACACCGTTATTTGATATTGTGTAGTTGTAGTAGACAGAGTTGCCGACCAGCCCGTGCCACTCCGACCAGCCAGGAGGGAATACTTCTGGACCTCCAGCACGCTTGGCTCCGTACTGAAACAGAGGTCTTCTTATAATGGAGTTTTAGCAATACAGACATCCGTCAATTCATCATCATCATCAGCCTATTTTAGTCCACAGCTGGACATAGGCCTCTCCTAAAGTACGCCACTGAGCACGATCCGCGGTTTTCCCATCCAGTTCTTGCAAGTAAGAACTGGATGGGAAAGTGTAAGGGTATATTACTCTACGTTTCCCAATTCATTTTTATATACATATATACTACCTATCCTGACGAACGTCGTTCTCACCTTTAAACCTTCCTTAGACTTGTATGAGTACTTTAAGACTTTAAATCAGACAAATCGGTTCAGCCGTTCTCGTGTTTTAGCGTTACAAACATCCATCAATTCACTCACAATCAATATCACTGTTAAAAAATAGGAGTGGGTGGTAAAGAGGTGAATTTAGGGTTGTATGTATAAAAAAAAATTAGGTAAACCAACCTTATCACTTAGGCGTATGAAAGATAGATTACGACCGATTCTCAGACCTACGGAATATAGATTTAAAATTCCATATAAATCGGTCTACCCGTTTCGGAGGGGTTTGGTTACAAATACCGCGACACGAGAATTTTATATGTTAGATACAGATTATATAATCGCTCAAAAAAACCGAGATTTAACTTCAATGTAACAATAACTCTAAAACCGCAAAACCAATCTCAAAAAAATAATCAATAGTCAATCTCATTCTTTTTTGAAACGAAAAAAGAATTATTAAAATCGATCCATATAATTATTGCATTGGTAACAAAAAAACATACAGTCGAAATAAGAATCTCCTCCTTTTTGAAGTCAGTTGAAAAGTGGTAAAAGTGGCTAATTGTGAAATAAAACTTACCTAATACCTAGTATTTTCTTAGATTTACACCAATATCACACATTGAAATAAAACTATTTTATAACGGGTTTTATCGCGGTTTATTTTAGATCCCGATGTTTTTTTTTTCTGCGATATGCTGGCGCTTAACTACAACTTGCCTAATGTTAAGCAATGATGTAGTCTACGATGGAACACGACAGGCCAGTATACCGTTTCAGTTTTTTCAAACTTCGTGGTCACGGGTTGGCTTAGTGTAATCACAATTATTACTGACTACCTACGAGCATTATTATTTAAGTTGCGTTCCGATTTAAGCAAACTGAGCACACACACAGTGTCTTGAATTCTGAGTCGGGAAAACGTCGGAATCTAAAATAAACCGCGGTTTTATTTCAATACTTACCTCATTCAAATACTTCCCCGCGTAAAATGTATTGTATCCATTCTTCTGCATGATGTTGTTAAACGCGAAGTTCTGCAGGGTCTGTCTCCAGTGAGTACCATAGCAGCCACCTTCGATGGAGTTGTTGACCGTCTGGTGGTTGTGCACGTAGAGCCCGGTGAGGATACTGGCGCGGCTTGGGCAGCATATCGGTGATGTTACGTACTAGAAGTATGTTGGGAGATGTTACATACATATGTCGATGTGTAACATGTGGGAGCTGTTACGTATGTTGAGATGTTACATGTAACTGCTGTTATATGTTGAGATGTTACATGTAACAACTGTTATATGTTGAGATGTTACATGTAACAACTGTTATATGTTGAGATGTTACATGTAGGAGTTGCTAGGTCTATTGTGATGTAGCATTAAATCATTAGACAGTCACAAAACATCGCTTAGCTATTCTCACCTTACTATTCCTTCAATAATAAGGTTCAAAGATTATTATTAGCTCCAAGTATTGTATATTCAACTATGGCTCGATAGTTTAGAGGATTGCGTATTAATGACCGTTTCAACACGGCGGCCCACGTATAAAATTTTGTCAGGAGTTAGTTGTAATTTGTTACTTTACATTAGTATA
This sequence comes from Meganola albula, assembly GCA_936450015.1. Classification (NCBI taxonomy): domain Eukaryota; kingdom Metazoa; phylum Arthropoda; class Insecta; order Lepidoptera; family Nolidae; genus Meganola; species Meganola albula. The sequence continues at coordinate 1,242,783 of OW388161.1, read as the reverse complement.
TCTGTATTACTGAAATTGTTACAAAAAGACACAATCATCATATATTATTAGGCTCATTGTATTTTCAGTGGTCAACTAAAATACTCTTAAAAATTATTAAACCTATTTTCTGTCTTTTCTTCTTTTTATTTGCTGCAACAAAATTATAAACTAAATGTTGTATTAATTTGATATTAATGGTGAGATACATTCCAACGCCTAAACTGGAAATAGAATATTTTTTTATTTATATTCATCATTTTTTTTATTTTGTATTTAACTAATTTAACTATGAAATACTCTTGAAATAAAACATTGACCTCAGTCCACCCGTGAACATGAAGTCTGAAAAGACAAACGTCGGGATCTAAAATCTAAAATAAACCGCGATAAAATCCGTTTAGTTTTATTTCAATGTGTGATATTCGCGTAAATCTAAGACAATACTAAATGAAATACTCTTTTGATGTATCATTTGCTTATCTGCATTATTTAGTTTATGTATACCTATAACGAAATCGGTTAATGGCGGGGTGCTAGCCGGCCAAATATTTTTGGTCACTCTTAGTTTTTTTTTGTTACAAATTCAGAAAAAGACATATTTTATGTACCTACATTAATTATGTAGTAACAAGTTACAACTAACTGCTGTCAAAACTTTAAATTTTATGAGCAGACAGCGGCATGATTGAAACGGACATGCGTATTCACCGCTTGTCTCAGAGATCACTGGTTCAATTCCGGCGCCAGAAGACAAGTGTTGAGACTTATTGAATTGCTCATGAGTCTGACGCTCAATGAGAAGTGCGATATTAAATTGGAGAGTACGTAAAGCCGATTATTCATCAGTAAAGTCATTCAGTACGTCCTACCGCACATGAAGGAAATCTTTAAGAACACCCTTGTGAATTATAATAATATCTCTTACATATCTAGTTTGCCAGTTATTCCTGTAGTTGTAAAAAACGGATAAGAGAGGATTAATACCGACAAGATACTAGCTGTACCAAGTAAATTTCTAACTTACAGAGTTTTCATATGTAACACCCACATCCGCAACAAACCGCTGCACATTCTTCATAGGCGTCTGAAATAACATAATCATTAAAATAAAACAACAATTACTTCATAATACTATATTATCTTCACATTACTAACCATTCCACCCAACGCTACATCTTGATCATCCGTCAACACTATGATAAAATTCGGCCTCTTGACACAAACACTGCCACCAAAAAGTACAAATAACAATATATAATTTAACATTTTAACTGACTTATTTTCAGAATAGTTGGGTGCTTATTGTGGCATAGCCGGCATTATCTCTAATCCTGAGCATTCACTTGCTACGATGACACCAACTGCGAACACTCCAACGCTCTTTACAATTGACCTGTAAGATAAGAATAAGTAATTAAAAGTTATTTTTATCAGCTTGAACATAAACATGTTTTGTACAGTGTGTATTAATATTCTTAGAATATTTACAAAATAGTATATTTTTTACTAGACCATTGAAATTGAAATTAAATTGTAATATTCATTATTGTCAGAAATGAGATTTTTTTTTTTATGGCTCCTTTTTATCCTAATACCTCAAGAAAGAATAAGACGAGAGCATAAGAAAGACGTAAGCAGCGGTGGCGCAGCAGTACAGGCCTCGCCTTAGAAATGTAAGGTCACTAGTTTGATTCTCAGTCGTGCCCACACATTGTGATTTGTTTCATCACTGCTGCTTAATATCGGTGACACATAGTGAAGAAACCAGCATGTCTAAGAACTAATCGTTCGAGGATATGTGATATACACCAACCGGAAAATGGCTAGCATGTGTGGATTAAGGCTAAAACTCTCTCAACTCAACAAGGATAGTTGATGGAAGACCTGTGCTCAGCAGTGGGACACTAAAAAGGCTCCAATGGAATCGTTTTACTATAAAAAGCTGTTTAAAGAACTTCAAACAGGAAGTTATCAATTTAGATAATAATAATACTTTAGGACATTAACACACATGGTCACACATCTCATCCCAAGTTAAGAAGAGCTTATGGAAACCAGATAACTGGTATATGTATAGACATATACTACTTTTCTTCTTAATATATACATAAAAAAATAGAATATTAATAAATATTTTTTTATTTTAAAATACTGGATTAATGATCGCATAAATAAACTAATAAATCTACCAACCCCAGACTGAAACTACAATATTTTTTATCTTTGTTTAGGCATAATATAGGCATATTATACCCAATTTCATTCAAATCGGTTCAGTAGTTTAAGCGGGAAAGCGTAACAGACAGAGTTACTTTCGCATTTATAATATTAGTAGGGATTATTCCATTAGAATTTCTCAGTGGTCCAGTGGTAAGTATATACAGAAAATAATTACAAGGTCCCTGATTTAAATCCTCGGTCTAGCAAAGACTTTTCAGATATACATACTTAGAAAACATTTGAAGTCAACACACTAAACAAACAACTTTATAATATTAGTATATAGATGTAACATCCTATATAGAAAGACACAGAATGTGCATGCACATAAACAATTTTTACTATAGGCAATTCCACTAAAACATTCAAAATAAATAAATACCTATGCCTTAAGGTAATTAACATTACTAATATTATAAATGTGAAAGTATTGACATAAAAATATTTTATAACAGATTTGATTTAATATTTAGCATTCTGATTTAAGCAAAATGAGCTTACAGAGTCTTGAGTCGGAACACAAGTTAAATAATAATGTGTAAAGGTAGTCAGTAATAATTTTGGATGTCAAATACCTCAGTCCACCCGCATTGAAGTCTGAAAAGACTGAAGCGTAAGAATCTAAAATCTTAAATAAACCGCGATAAAATCCACTATAAAAGTTTTATTTCAATGTGTGATATTCATGTAAATCTAAGAAAATACCATGTGAAAGTAACGATCTATGTGTCACACTTCAACAGCAAAACTTTTGGACCGATTTGGATGAAATTTGGTGCGAAGACAGTTTGAGACCTGGAGAAGGACATAGGATAGTTGTTATCCGACTGCACGAAAAGAGGTTAGGTTAGGTATAGCGCGATAACCGACATACTTACGAGCGGGAAAAGCTAATACCGGAAAGCAAGTATTCTTTTTACGATGATAACTGGGTAGAATTGACAGGAAATTAACGAGGGTTAGGGTGAAACATGATTACATTTTTTGTACCTTATTAATGGTACCTATTAGTATAGCCTCATATAATACCTTGAGATCCGTAGACTTTATATATTAGTACGATGATGGGATTGATTTTCAGTGGTCTTAAACAACAGTTAAATCTAATGAGCACCCATAATACAAAAGGAAACACATTTTACAATATAGGTTTTAGGTTATACTTACCACTTAAAAGGATCGTAATAGAAGTCTTTAACAAATACGACGATTCCCTTAGCTCCCATTGTATTTGAGTACGAAGGTGTTTTATTACTGAAACTTAATGTGAAGAATTCTTTGTGAAATTTTTATTCGATATTTTTCAATTTTTTTCACAAGAAAGTACTATTTGCGTTTAATATGACACTGACAGACAAATGACATTACGATTTATTTCTTGGCAGGCAGACATTGCAAATGACTACAGATTTGACAGTGATCGGCACAGAATATTAGTAGATCAATTTATGTCAGAAATCCACCGATATCCTTTATTGATTAGCAATAAAATTAAAGCCATAATAGTTCAATACCGTAGAAAAACACTCAAAGACGAAAATCGGATTATTGCGTCGGATACTATTTCTATGGGCTTTTGGTTAGTTTTTTTTTGCGGATGTCCTAACCCTAACCCTATCAGCCGGAAGGGCTTCTATTGGTTCACCCACTGACCTCCATACTACCAGTGGGTTCACCAGACTTTTTACGTGAGCCATCCGAGGACGGTCGAAGCGATCAAGTACCTACTGTGGCAACTGCCATGAGGGCTCCCCATGTGGGGACGAACCTCGGCTCAGGGCGTTGCCGGAAATTCTAGTTTAGGGGATCGGGGGGCTATTTCTATGGGCCTGATGTAAGCGTTTATATCCTCTTTGGGCCTGAGAGCACTGGTGTCTGACTCATAGACTACTAAGAGAACCGGTGTACAGTGTACCGTATGCTGTACACCTTTGACCTCAGTAGGGCTACAACACACTTTTTTTACTCGTCTTTCTATATCGTTGTAATATCAAGGCGTATTTTTGTATGGAAAAGAACAACGCCATCTGTTCATTTTGCATACAAAAATATACGTAAACATTACGACGATAACGAAAGACAAGAGTAGAAAAAGTTCATGAAAAAAATGGCGTCTTAAAACGTCGCAGTTTTTTTAGTTTTTTTACTACTAATCTTTTAAAAGCTTCTTCTTCTTCTTCTTTTAATTATGGCCTCTGCAGAAATTATGTATACTTATTTATACTTGACACTGACAAAACTGCGAAATAATTTCTGCAGAGGCCATAATTATAAAAAGAAGAAGAAAAAGTTCATGCTCCCTCTACAATATGGCATACCCACTACCCAGTGTACGTGTGCACCTATCCTAAATCTATGGTGGGCAGTGTACCCACAGAATAAACTACAACGACAAATGTGTATTCTAGCAACAGGACGCTACATAACATTGATTTCTATTGAGTGTTGAATAGTATTCATCCTCTTTAGTTGTTAAAAGTTTTCTTCTACTGAAAAACTAAGTTGGTCACCATGGTGCTGTTATTCGATTCTCTCTATTGCTGTCATTAAAATAAAAATTGTCTTAAATTATAAATTGTGCAAATAAAACTTAAGTAATTTTTATTATTATTATCAGAGTTTCGAATCAACAATTACGATACCATAAAAACAAATCCTACGTACTAACTTAGCCTAAAAAAAAAGTAAATATAGAATAGAACTTATAAAACATATCTAAAGCTGGGCGTCAAAAAACTCCTCCGCATCAATGTCGGTTGGTAGCGTACCAAGAAGGCTGGCAGCATTGCCACGTTGAATGGCAACGCTCAATCTTTGGCCTAAGTGAAGGCCAGCCTTCTTGTCGCGTGTTCTATCCACCAAAAGTTTCGAAATGTCGCGGTAAAGAGCTCGCGCACCCGGACCCCATGTCCCCAGCGTCTCCACACCAAACGGTTCGAAAACATAATTACCGACAAGGTTATTATATTTTCGCCGCTTGAGGTTTTCTGCTGTAGCAGCAGCAGCACCAGCTTGTCCTGAAGTAAAAGGAAGATGGGAAGGTGCAAGGGTATCGACGCAGGTAGCGTCCCACACCAAAGGCCTGCCCATCTTCCAAGGCAGCAACGACATCCCATCGGGTCTCTTGCCATCGACGCGCACCAGGCCATTTGGTTCTAAAACAGCCGGGACTTCGGCGGTGGCAAGAGCACGGCGAATGATGTCGTTTATGCTGCGATGACGAGGTATTCTGCCAGCGCTTCTGCTGCATGATAGGGCATGGTGTCCTAGGCAATCGACATCTTCACCGCAACGACACCGAAGCGGGACAACACATGGAACGCCCAAACGAAGACTCGCAGCGAGACGGAAAGTGCCATCGTCCAAAAGAGTACCTATATTGCCTGCAGCCAAAGACCAGACTCCCACTCTCCCACGGCCAATAAGCGGGCACGCTCTGCAGAGTTACTCGCGGTGTTTAGAAGGCTTTCTCGTCTTAGTCTGCAGAGCGGCCGGTCCCATTGTCCCTGAGAGAATGTACACTTGGGCATATCAATTCCAGTGCAAGCCGTTTGCCAAGTGTTCAAGGCATCGGATAGGCACAACACCTCGGAATTAACCTGAGAAGCATACAGTATTTTACTAGTTAATTCCTTAGTGCTATGCGCCGATGACAAGAATGCCGGCAAACCTACACTTGAAACATTTCGGATACCGAGCCCACCCAGGCGTACAGGTAGTGATGCCTGTAGCCATGCTCGGTTATTTAATTTAATGTTTAATATTTCCGACAAAGTATTTTTGATAATTTCGTCAACTTTTTCCAAAAGGGTGGTATTTTGCCAAATGTGACTTGCTCTTAAAACATAAATAAATTTTGGTACAAAAAAACAATACCTAATAATAGTGTAAGCTGAATGGACATTAATTTTTGAAAATTTGTTAATAACCTTGTTAAAATTTTGAATTTTTTCTTCTACAAAGGGTGCAAACGATTCATCTAAGATAGGTGACCCAAGAAGGCGAAGTGACGCCTTATCAACAATTTTTATGGTGGGGGCGATTGATTTAAATTTTGCTTCGGTCTCTAAAGTGTTTGAAGTCGTTATAAATAACTCACACTTGCTAAAATTTAGTTCTAAACCTATTGCCTGAAATTTTTCTTTTATGTATGCCAAATCATTTAATACTGTTTCAACATCGCCTCCAAAGGTACCTACCATCATCAAGATACCAAACATTAAATTTAGAATTTAGATTCCGGATAATTGGGTGAATTGCTAAACTGAAAATGACTGGCCCAAGCGGATCACCCTGCTGACAGCCGACTGCTGATTCTAATAGATGACTTTTGTTTGTACGCTAATTTTGTGGGAAATCTATAACATTGCCAAAGGAAAGGGAAAATTTCTGGAAGTTCTTTCTTGACTTCTGTCAGCAGAGAGTCTCTATTTACCGAGTTGAAGGCATTTTTTATGTCAACCTTTAAAATGACCTCACCTTCCCGACTATTCAGATATGTCGCCAGGGCATGTACGGCTGCCTCACACCCGCCTTTTGACCCAAAACCCAGCTGGAGAGGCTGGAACAAGCTAGATAACCTGTTGTAGGACTTTTTGCAGCAAACCTTTGCGGCCAAACGTCGGTAAGTGCAGCCAACTGCAATGGGCCGCACATCTCCATTCGATTTGTACAGGGCGCAAATGTTTGCTCCATAAAGTACCTCTAAGACGGCCTCATTCACCTTTCCGCGAAGCATCAGGTTAATTAAGGCCGTCATTTCAGCCAGAAGTTTAACCCCAGCCTCCCCAGCACTTGCACTAATCAAATCTTTTAAATGTTGTGGTGTGAGACCATCTAGACCACCCGCGGAGCCACTGCGAAAGGTCTCTATAGCAGCGGCTACATCACGAGTTGTGGCCACTAGTGTGGCCTCTGATTGATCCGGGGGAGTCGGAAAGACGAGGTCCACGGTGGGCGATGGGTGTTTGGTTTTTAATGCCTCCACAGTCTGGGGAGTACATTCTGCCACCGTGTCATGGCTAAAAAGTAGTCTGGCGGCCCCTGCAATGTCGCCCTCTGATAATTTAGATTCTACATGTTGGTAGGACGCCCTGAAGCGAGTAGGTTTATTGCACGTGGGTGTAACAGGTAGTGTGACGCGATTGGTGCAATTTTCCTTAACCTGTGCAGTTAGAGTCCTATTTTGAGGCGTGCTGCCAACATGCAGAATCCTAAATGGAAATAGCAGAAGCTGACTCCATGCTTCTTCCGAGTTTTCTTTAGAGGCGCGGCTAATATGTCGGGAAAGGCATTCCGCAACGAGTGGTCTGGCCCCCCGAGGTACTCGTTTGAGGACTGGTTTGGTCTCTTTATGGAAAGCTAACGTTTTCCATAAAGAGTCACCAGTAGTCCTTGTATTAACTTTTGTCCTGGCAGAGGCCACAGAATCCGAAAAGGTACCATCGTTTCTATGGACTCTGCCAGTATGAATCCTAAGACCACGAGTACCCTTAAAAAACCGCGCCTCTGGACACAGGGGGCACCTCACCACAGAAGGTTGACTGCCCGACTCGCTGGAGTCATCAATGTTTGACATAAATTATACAAAATATAACAAGAAGAACTTAAGCTTTAAATATTAACACTGTAAAAAATTATGTATGAAATTTCACCCAAAAAAAAAACACACACACACATAAGAAGCGAAGTGCAAAAAGTTGTTGTAGGCGCACTCACAAGAGGAAAGCGAACTCAAAATTTATATAGCAGCACTGCACATATTACTTGATACTGATATTGTGTAAATAAAGAATAAATTGTTGAATAATTTGTTGGTAAATAAAAAAATTCATCACATGACAATGTAGGTATTGACGGTTGCTAAGGGGATTTATTTCATATTTATTTATGGTTTATTGCTGGAAATGAAAATTAATGATATATTATAACAAACAGTAAGGTCTCCACTGTAAAAAGATTACCGATGCAGCTTTTTATTTTTCAATATCGGCCGCTTTTAGTAATATTAATATACTTAGAATAAATGACCAGATTCCTTTTTTTTTAACAACGACAACATAAATGAGACTTCAAATTTTTAAATACTTATTATTTAATACTATTTACAGTTTTCACTATCCAGTTAGAATAATGAGAGACTTTTGTATAAACTCCTGGGTAATATCGGTGGCCACAAGAATATCCAAAAGACACGATCCCCACAACTAAACCTTTGTAAATGAGTGGGCCGCCGGAGTCCCCAAAGCACCCGTCAGGCCCTCCGACGTCCAAACGTCCAGCGCATAGCATAGAATCCCTGATAACTGCTCCAATTGTGTCGTATCGGACAGAACAGACGCTGTTCTCTATTGTGTAGAGAGTGGTGTACTGCAGTTGTTCAGGCTGAGGCCCGTCAGGCTGAAAATAATAAGAATAATCAACCCCAAACTCATTTCTAGGGAAAATCGGGTTATATGGCGTCCAAGGCCTCTCCTAGATTGCGCGTAACTGTTTGCGGAGCCTATAAACGACGTGAAATGAAGTGTGCATGCTCGACGAACCCCTTAGCCCAAAGTGGAGGGCATAAAGGAGATTTTTTAAAACAAACATTGACAAGAGGATGATCGTCTTAACTACTAACACAAAGAGAAAACAAAAACTCAAAAAGTGATTAGGGACCTAGGAGATATCTCTACCATTATGGTGAATGTGCCTTCCCAGTTCTAACCTTAGCTCTCTTTTTTGCAAAAAAAACTAGTGAAACGATGAATCTATTAGCTTACTTATAACAAGCATATATTTAGCTACATAGCTACCCTTTGCTTGGCTCACCGGATCCTAAGATTAGTTCTACCTAAACTCTAGAATTAAGAGGGTAACTGGTTTATCAAATAAATTACCTACCTCTAAAACCCCCCACCCAACAATGGTACACACTGAAGATGGCTTAACTTCCACTCCTTGCTTAATAATAGTGCTTTGTTTCACATTGGTGCTGAAGGAAAATGGCGTGGCCACCACAACCACTGCGATATCATTAAAATAGAAGTATTTGTCAAAATTTGGATGCTTGATAATAGTCTTCAAGTTGTGTATCATTCCTCCTCTGGAGCGAAAAGAGGAGCCGACGCGAATTTTCCAGTATTTTGGGTTTGTGTAACTGAAAGCAAGAAAATAATTTCAAATAAAGGAGCGGTTGTTTTCCAAATGAGGTCCCTATATAACCAGATTTTGGTAATAAATGAATCGAAATAAGACCTATTTGAACCCAAAAAGTATATTTAGATTCTAGCAGGTTGCTTCCACATTCTCTTCTTATATTTTAAAAAATACGCCGGAGGAATTTATGTGGAAACCAAGATAGGTAGTAGAAGGAAGACAGGTTCACTTAATTACTTACGGCCTTATTCATAATAAAAGTTATAAGACTCTTTGTCTTCTTCTTCTTCTTTTAATTATGGCCTCTACAGAAATTATTCCGCAATTTTGCCAGTGTCAAGTTTAAATAAGTATACAAGCTTTTAAAGATTAGTAGTAAAAAACTGATAAAACTTCAGCGGTCTTGTACGGCCATTACATTAAAACTATCATTGAGGACTTTTTCTCTTTCTTACTAGTAGAAATGTCAAGATGACAGACAAAGACAAACGAATTTTATACTTATTTTAGTTATAATGAGCTTATAATACGTTTATGAATACGGGGGTTAATCTTTCATAGTGGATATGTGAGAATTTGGCTCAGTGCTAGGTTAACCTAATCCTAAGCTTGCTAATTTTCACACAACATATTCTTTAGGCAGTGATGTAAGAACGTTGATGTTGATATCAACATTTCACTCCGGAGATGACCTCAAACAGGAAGGATGGTTCAATGGTGGAATGGTACCAAGTGTGTGTGAGTCACGTGTGTCATAGTTGTGAGATTGCAGCTCGTTCCCTTGATATAGCGTCGCGAGGCACGAGTTCCAGCAAATAGTAACACTTCTTCTCCTTCTAAATAAAAAAAATGCTCGAGGTGGAAAATCTTACTCTCTCCCAGTATTAGTACTATGCTGGAAGCAATGTCCAGCTGTTAGCACGTGCTTGGACGTCAAGATGACTCCAGCGCAGTGTTGAACGAACTCCTGGTTGCCCCACGCGTCCAACAACAGCTGGGCAAGGATAGGAAACTGACTTATGCTGGTCGGGGCGCCTTGAATTACTCGTGTGAGGTAGTGCGGGTTTGCTGGAATTTGGAAATCGGATTTTGTATAAAAAACGGTATAGCCATCATTACCATGCTACTGCTATGTACAGAATCAGACAGTGGCTTTATAAGTAATACGAATAAAAAGATTTTGGGTGGTAAAACCCAACCAAGCCTTCATTCCGTTATCTCTGATAAATTAAAACATATAGCAGTCAAACGCACGCCATAGTGTTTTGTGAAATCGCTTATGCCCAATTTCTTTAGTGCTTACATCAATGGCAAAATGTTTCGAGCCAGTCGGTCAAAATGAAAAAAAAAATCCTTTCGCGCCAAAATTTTACTTAACCATTTGTGATTAGTTATTTTTTTAAATGATGTTTATTCTCTAGACAACTATTTTATTAAAATTAGTTATCTATTTACTCAAAATACAGTATACTTTTTCAGCGCTTTTATCACTATTTATTTATGAAAGTAAAGTATAGTAAAGTAGTTTTTTAGTTTACCAACCTTGAGGGAAACATAATATCGCGAATATCACTAATATCAACCCTCTCATATTGCCAATATCAACTAGGTATTTGTAGTGGGCACACAGATTCACTTTGCACGACTATTCGATACTGCCAGCTTTCTTGATCCGCAGTTATGGTAAGCTTAGTGTAGTCGAAGGATGGTCTTGTCTTGATACTTGGTGTATTTTTGAACAGGAGTCAAATAGTTTAAATTTGATTCCTGTTTTATTCCAAGACTATGTTCCTAGATTGTAATAAATCCATACAAGTGCTAAAGCAATATTAATAATATAATTTATTTATCTATGAACTCTTACACGCTAAACAACACTAAAAAACAAAAGAATAACAATTTATTTTATTCTAATTTCAAACTTAGACGTTATTAATAAATGTATGTAAAGCGCGAAGTAATTGCCACTTAATGATTAGTAAAAAATGGTAACGAAAAAAATATAATAGGTAATACGGTGGTGATGATCTCTACCTACTCATAGAGGAAAATGGCAAGAAAAGGACTCATGGTATTTGTGTTTATACCACATTATTTTTCAAGAAAGTATCAAGAAGGTTTGATATCTGAATTTTCTCTCGTGTTATGATCATTAATCACATGAGTTGTACTTTGAAGTTTAATAAATGACTGCGTATGTACCTATTTATTTAAGTATTTATCTCGAACGCACTATAAGTTCAACAGTTTCAACAGATTTTCACCTCTATTACACTGAATTAAGTTTTATGTTAGCAGTGTCTGCGGAAAGTAACAAAAAGTGACATGCAATCGAGGAGATAATGATAGTTCAAGTAGGTTTATAATGAAAAATAACGGTTTGTATAAATAATATTTATAACTGCTTTTGTTTTTGTTGTTAATAGAATTTTAATGAAATAGTATGAAAGCGCGGCTGCTAATCATAATACCTACATAGTTCGTGACCAGAAAAAAGTTACTATTAGATTTTTATACTTAATGGAAAATCTTGAATCTAGTTAGAGGAGCATAGGTCACATCCTTTTTTTGGCAATGTGCTACATTGCCAAAAAAAGTACTTATTCTGTTAAAATTCTGAATCTACCCTACATACTTTTGTTCAAATCGAGATTGAAATCCAAACAAGTATCTTGCTAATTGCTAAACAGGCCGCACAAGCTAGTACCTACCTACTAAGCTATCGAGACCATCAAATTAATCTCAATCAAGCAAGCGACCTACAGAAATATAATTACACTCTTTGTATTTAATTACTTGATGCAAGCCTTAAAAATTGGTTGCCTGTAAAGTCGGTACCTATACGGGCGAAAGTTTTACGTGACAACGACTTTGAGTGGTAAAATAATTTTAATGTGAATATTCATTCGTATAGTAGGAAGAAGGATGAAATAATAGTAACAATTTAAAACATTTATTTATACAAAGAATTATATTCAAAACATTAATTTATACAAAGAATCTCGCTCTTAGGCGGGCTAACTGTGCTCGAGTGGAAGGGACGCGTGCCTTTCACTTTTTATGTCTGTCTCTCTCGCTCTTAGGCGGGCTAACCATGCCCGAGTGGAAGGGACGCGTGCCTCTCACTCGCTCTCATTGTGAGCGCATAACGTGAGCGGAGCGTAACGCAGTTTCTTGAAGTGTCACCCGGCAAACCAATTTATAAGACGTTGTCACGTCAAAAATTAATACCATAATAAACAGTAAACAAAATTATAGCGTGTAGGGCCTTATCATATTAGCGGTTTGCGAGTGGCTGCGGGGCGGAGCGGACCGTTTGCAACGAATACGTTGCATCGCGAATATTAGCGTGGACGCCATATTATTATTAACTCGCTGCAAATGCGTCTTCTCTGTCAACGTCTTCTCTGCCGGTGCGCATTCACACGACGACGGCGGCGACGTGTTTGTTAGGCGCCCGATCTCGCTGCGCTCCGCAGACGCTCGCAACTTGCTAATAATAATTATTAAACCTGTTAAAGGTACTTACTTAAACTATTTTCTGGTATTTTTTTTTATTTATTGCTTCAACAAAGTATCAACTGAATGTCACACACATAGGATGAGATATCTACCTACGCCTTAATTGGAAACTGAATTAAACAACTTTTTATTCACGTTTAGACGTTTTTTAATGTAACAATTCAACAATGCAAAATCTTTCTTTTGATGTAAGTATCTTTGAGATAGTAAATAAATATATTATTATTATTCGCCTATCTGCATTATTTAGTTTACATGTACCTACTTAATCCGAGGCGGCGAGTTCAGCGAGTGGCAGTGCTAGCGACCAAGTGTTTTTGGTCATAGTCATAGCGTTTTAATTTTTTTTTTGTAAAAATTCAGGAAAATACATATTTGTAGTAACAAATATCAACTAACTCTTGGCCAAATTTCATCAAACATCATGAGTTTGTCGCGCGGTTGAAATGGACATGTATGTTAAGGTCCTAATTCCAAGTTCAGCGCCATCACTTAAAGGTATAATAATATTATTATGTTGGGTGACTGGTTATAAGTATAAAATACCTTACCCCTAGGTAGTGCATGCAGAAATGATTACTAACAACTTTACCACCGCTGTTTGTCACCTTGTCCCTCCCTACTCTCCCCTACTCTCCTTTAATATTATAGTCGTCTCTACTGTGCGGTTTTAAAGAAAATAGCAAATGTAGTTTAAAAAGTTTTGTTTAATATAGTGTAACGGAAGTGACGTCAGCCGCAGCCTCTGTTAGCCTGCCATGCCGCCATGCCCGCCAAATTGACACGTCCCTTCCGCCCACTGCCATAGAGCTAGCCAAAGGCGGGAACGTGTGAATAAGCCTAAGCAAGCCAAATATTAATTTTCATTTGGGATAAATAAAAGAAGTTGTCGTTATTCCACCGTTTTTATTTCGCTCCCGTTTCACTCAGAAGTGGGATATAGCGAAATGAAGCGACACCACAATATAAACGCCGTGCAGTCTTCAGACGAATCGGAGCAAGATGAGGTTCCTATACCACCGGCAAGAAAAATTTTAAAGACTTTGCTTGAGAAGCAAATCCACAAGGCGATATGTGATCTTGAGGAAGAGGATTCTGGGTCTATCAAGTCTAAAGGACATCGTGCTGCATCTTTGATTCCTGATTTCGATCCTGATAGTGAGGAATGCACAGTGCAAGCGTGGATAAGAAAAATCGAGCAAATAGGCGAAATACACGGCTGGAATGATGCTACTAAATCATTCCACCTTCAAGACAAATTACAAGGTCAGGGTAAGAAATGGTACAACCGTCTAGAAAATTATGCCTACTCATGGAACGAGTGGAAAGAAATGTTGTTACGCGCATTTCCTAAGCACAGAGATTACAGTGTCATGCTTGAAGAGCTACTGCAGAGGAGAAAGCTACCCTCAGAGACGATGACGAAATATTATCAAGATAAAGTCGCAATGTGTTTTCGGTGCAAATTATCGGATAATGCCAGCGTCTCCTGTATTATTCGAGGATTACCGCTATCTTTACAGCCCAATGCGCGCGCATTTCAATGTCAATCACCAGGAGAACTGTATGAAGGATTTTTGTGTGCCCTTGATGATTATCGTGTTTTACCGCAAGAGCCTCGATTACAAAAGCAGATATTCCAGCGGCCACCACTCGAAAAAAGGTTTACTGTTCCTAATCCTGATATAGACCCCTGTCCTAGATGTAAGAAGACAGGGCATTTATTACGTGATTGTAGCCACCCAGACACACGAACTTGTTATAAATGTGGAGCCCGAGGACACATTGCCCCACGTTGTGCGATGAACTCCACAACAAGCAAAGCGTCTTCATCTGGAAGTAATATCAAAGAAGTCAATGTGTTAAGACCTTACAATGACATTTACAAGAAGACTGTAAAAGTTAACGGCGTTCATGTAAAAGCCTACATTGACACCGGGAGTCAAGTCAATGTCCTAAATGAGCTAGTGTCAAATGCCTTGTCACTGTCAGTAAAACCTACGAGTGTGGCTTTAAAAGGATTTTCAGGTGGTGTTATAACTAGCCAAGGAGAAGTACAATTTCAGCTAGAAATTGACGGCATTACCCTACAATGTCAAGCCTACTTATCTGCCATACAAATGAATGAGATCAACCTTATAATCGGGCAGCCTGTAATCAACAGTGAAGGTATGACTTTAACAGTTAGCCAGGGCTTCACTAAACTTCAGCTGATTTCAGATCCTTTTAGCGCAATCGAGGCTATTGAAGTTCAGGACAGATTCGAGGTCGTTACAGCAAATGAAGAACGACTGCCGCCTGGTCCCTCGATCATTCAAGTCCGTGTGTTGGGAAACAAGAGCAACAGTAACGTGGTGACTCCACCCCGACACTACGAGCTTCACGGCGTGTCCTACTCTTTACCTGCGACACTGCTGCGTGGCGAAGGCGGCTACATTAAAGTTGTCAATATGGGCTGCGATACCATCGTTTGGCCACCGGGCGAGGTCTTAACGAGGGCCGAAAGCTGCGAGGAGCCACAGCCAAATAGCCAGGTGACTTGTCTATCTGCTTGCCTTAATATAAGTAGAGAAAGCCATGTCATTCCTAACATTAGCAAGATAGGGGGTATAGACTTAGATAAAATTAAAACTGGGCCATTAAATGATAAAGAACACTCAGATTTATTACATTTGTTAATACAGTACAAGGATAGCTTTGCCTCTAACACACATGACTTGGGTTGTACAAATTTAGTTCAAATGCAAATAAAACTCACTAGTGATCAGCCCATACATCGTCAACCTTACAGGCTTTCACATAATGAACAGGCAATAGTAAAATCAAAGATTAATGAGTTATTAGATGCAGGCATTATAAAAGAATCTGAATCTAGCTATGCTTCACCAATAATCCTTGTTAAGAAAAAAAATGGTGATAGCAGATTATGTGTAGATTACCGTGCATTGAATGCCATCACTGTAAAAGATAGGTACCCATTACCAAATATAGATGATCAGATTTCTAAGTTAGCCGGCAAACAATACTTCACCAGTTTAGACTTAGCGCAGGGCTATCACCAACTAGGTATTCAACCAGAAGATACACACAAAACTGCTTTTATTACACCACAGGGTCACTTTGAATATACTCGAATTCCTTTTGGTTTAGCAAATGCCCCTTCGGTGTTCATGCGTTTGATGAATAAAATTGTTGAATCTGTAAGTAGAGCTAAAGATAAACAAGGTGTAAGTAATAATGTAGAAATACTTGCATTTTTAGATGATTTACTTCTGCCCTCTATAGATGTACAATCAGGTTTAGTAATTTTAGAAAATGTACTTGCTAAACTCAAAAGTGAGAACTTAAAACTTAATATGAGTAAATGCTCATTTTTGCAAAAACAAGTCACATATTTAGGTCATGAAATATCTGCAAATGGCATACAGCCTGGAGAATCAAAATTGGCAGCCGTTTCTCAGTTTCCTGTGCCTAGTAATGTACATAATGTGCGGCAGTTTATAGGTTTGTGTAGTTATTTTAGAAAATTTATCCTTAATTTTGCTGTGATTGCGCGCCCATTGACTGAATTGACAAAGAAAAATAAGCTGTGGGTATGGGGTAGTGAACAAGCCAAAAGTTTTGAACAATTAAAAACCTGTTTATGTTCTAAACCTGTGTTAGCCTTGTATGATCCTGAACTTCCTACAGAAATACATACAGACGCGTGTAAGTTAGGTATCGCTGGAATTATGTTACAAAAGCAAAGGGACAATTCACTGCGGCCTGTGATGTACTTTAGCCGTGTCACAAGTAAAGAAGAAAGTATCTATCATAGTTACGAGCTGGAAACTCTCGCAGTTGTCGAATCTTTACGTAGGTTTCGTGTGTACATAGTAGGTAAACATATTAAGGTAGTAACAGATTGCACAGCGGTTCGTGCTACGCTCACTAAACGTGACATAATACCGCGTATCGCACGATGGTGGCTTTTGATACAAGATTACGACATCAGCGTAGAGTACAGACCTGGCGAGCGTATGAAGCATGTAGACGCGTTAAGTAGACATCCAGTCGATACTATAAATATTAACCGTCTAGAAGTTTCAGATTGGTTCTATACAGTACAATGTCAAGACGAAAAACTAGCTTCGATAGTCAACCAATTAAAAAATAATACCACCGATTCGGATATTAAAAACAATTATGAAATTGTTGATAATAAACTTTACCGAAAAACTTTGAACGGATTTCGATTGGTAGTTCCGCATTCGGCTAGATGGAAGATTATGCAGATGCACCATGACGACATTGGTCACGTAGGATTAAAACGTAGTACAGAGCTGATCAAAAGCGAATATTGGTTTCCAAAAATGACTCGTTTTATTAGAAAATACGTAACTGCGTGTCTTCATTGTGCATACGGCAAAGGTAACTATGGCAGGAAAGAAGGAATGCTACATCCAATTCCGAAACCTTCTGACCCCATGCGCATGATACATATAGATCACGTAGGTCCCTTCTGTAAAACGAGTAAGGGATACCAGTACATGCTTGTAATGACGGATGCGTTTTCTAAATTTGTGATAGCCGAACCAACGCGTACAGTTAATTCGATTGAAACAATTCGTACTTTGAAAAAGATATTTTGTTTATTCGGGTACCCAAATCACGTAGTAACAGACCACGGTAAAGCTTTTACTAGTAGGTATTTTAAAACATTCTCCACAGATAAGCAATTTAGGCACACATTAAACGCTATAGCTTGTCCACGTGCTAATGGCCAAGTTGAACGAACTAATCGAACTATCTTAGATGCGTTGCGGGCAACTGATCCTAGTGAAGCTTCCAGTAACTGGGCAAATTCCATACCTGACATAATTTGGGGTATTAACCATACGACTAACGATACCACTGGTTACAAGCCTTATGATTTAATGTTTGCACGTCCTAGTAGGTCAGTATGTGACGTTACAGTGCCTGGTCAGGAACCTGAACCAGTTGAGTCACGGCGAGAGAATGCTACGGTTAGGATACAAAAAGCGAGTGACAAAATGAAGCGTAATTTTGATAAAAAACGAAAAAGTGCACATGTGTATAAAAAGGGAGATTTTGTATTATGGAGACAGGCCCCAACAAGTAGCGCTGCTAAGGTGAATACTAAGCTAGATGACTTGTACTCTGGCCCATATGTAGTAACCAAAGTTGTAGGAAACGATAGATACCGTATTAGAAGTATTAAAGGGTTGCGCGGCTACAAAAGTTTTACTGGGTTAGTACCCGCAGATTCGCTAAGGCCTTACAAAAGTATAGCCCCCATGTCGGATAGTGCAAGTAGTTCTGATGAACAGCTTGAGACCGAAGATCTTATTGATTTATTAGAGAGCTAATTGTTACAATATATGCTTCCCATTGCGGGAGCAATTGTTACAGGATGGCCGAATGTAACGGAAGTGACGTCAGCCGCAGCCTCTGTTAGCCTGCCATGCCGCCATGCCCGCCAAATTGACACGTCCCTTCCGCCCACTGCCATAGAGCTAGCCAAAGGCGGGAACGTGTGAATAAGCCTAAGCAAGCCAAATATTAATTTTCATTTGGGATAAATAAAAGAAGTTGTCGTTATTCCACCGTTTTTATTTCGCTCCCGTTTCAATAGTTTATTTTTGGGAAAATTATTTGTAATCAATTGAAGTATGTGTAGATCGTATTAAGTCGCGTTCTATAGTTTCTGCCAATCCCTATGGGTAAAAGGTGTGATTGTATGCATGTTTACGAACATAAGCACTTGCAGGTGGTAAAATATTTCACAATAATTACCAGTCACATTATTACCTATCATTTTGAAATCCATTATGGCAGACGGTACAAAATGGCGACTTATCGTTTTCGTAACAACCCAACTTAAGGGTATTAAATGAAAGAAGTTGAAAAGAGAAATTAAGTACAATTTGATACAAGATTTTTTAAATAAAAGTTTTTTTTTATTTATAATATATTTTTATGTATGTAAAGAAAATTACCTATAGCTATTATTGTGGAAATATAGAAACAATAAAACTTAACATGTTTACTACAAGTATAACATTAAAAAAACTACTGTAAGAAATATACGTATTGACAAACAACAATTGTTTATTAATTTATCGTATAATCCCTTTACTACGTATTGAAGCTTGAATTTGATTATCTATACTTGTATAATACTTCATAACACTTAATATTTTGATTACTCGCTTCATATCACCATCGAGAAACGCATGCGACAATTGTTTCTGTAAATCTTGAATAACTTTTTTATTTTCTTCATTTAACTTCATGATTTCTTCTTCAGTTTCAGCGTTCTCCACTTCTTCATTCTTCTCCATGATTGTCATAAGGAATTCTCGGTCTATTTCTGTGTTTTCTGGTATATCTTTACCTCTCAAACGAAGCATGTAGATCCCTGTAATCAGTGGTGTAATGTTAGCTATAACTTTGAACAACCTACACTTATATAACAATAACTAGCTTCCGCCCGCAGCTTCACCTATGTGAAATTAGGATAAAAAGTTGGCTAAGTGCTATTCCAGACTATAATCTATCACTGTGAAAAATTTCATCCAAATCTGTCCAGTACTTTTTGCATAAAAGCGTAACAAACATCCACACCTCGATACAAATTTTCGCATTTTTAATATTAGTAAAATAGGAAACCAGATAACTTTACAAATGTTTCTGTGGTATAAAACAGATGAATCTATTAGGTTTAGATCATCCACCACTATCATTCTGATCCACCTTATACTTGATAAGTATGGTATGTGTCCTCAACAAGTAGCAGCAGTCAGAAATCAGAAAACTGGTAATATAACTACCCACAAAAAAAAATACTATACACTTTTCTTTTGTAAATAAAAACTTATATAGGTATGGATAATTACACCCAGACTCAAGACAAACAGACATGTTCATCACACAAATGTTTGATATGGGTGGGAATCTACCACACGACCTGCAACATGAAAAGCAAGTGTCTTACCGACCACGTCACTGGCCCGTGAATTATGATAAATAAATATTCCTTTTAATTTTATGCAAACATTTTTTTTCTTTTGTGAGAAATCTTTACATTTCATAAGGGCCCCTAAGCAAATTTTTATACCGGACACCCACCAAGGCAAGCTATGCCACTGACAAATAGATACATAATATTAAATGTTATTCACCTCTTGATAGTGGCTCCAACAGTGTTTTGTAAGCTTCATTCACTAATGATGAGTATTTTTCTGAGATTTCCTGCTGTCTCTTGTCTCTGGAAAGATATAAAAATAATAATATTTATTTATGTTAGACTATAGATCCATAGTACAACAGTTAATTTAGTCAAAAGTTGCTCTATGAGAACACATCCATTCATGCATAATTTTGCTGTCAAGCCTGTTTACCACAGTACTGACAAGGCTGTTGGAGCTATCACACTCTCCTCATCAGGGAAGCAATTCTGGATTATATGGTTGCATCAAAAGTATGGCGACCCCAACATCACTCCAAAAGCATTGTTATATTAGACCCACAGAGCTCTGCACAAGTTTTGTGTATAATCCACCCATGGGGTACAAGTGTATGTAGACTGGCATTAAGCATTACAGGTTGGTAGGTCTTAAAAAGTAAGAATCGAATAAAATTATAAGTTAAAAAAACATTATGATATTGCAGTTACTCTTGTATTTGATCCTTGTAACACCCGAGTTATCAACTATCATTTAGAAACCTTATTATCATTTTATTAAATGACCCTATGCTGTAGTTTATTGGGACAACTGTAGTGAGGAGAGTATTATATGATATTGCAAAGGCAATTGCACAATGTTTAGCCAAGTTTTAAGAGTTTAGTACTAACCTGTTAGCGAACTTATCAGGATGCAAATACTTTTGCAACTCTTTATATTTTTTCGCTAGTTCAATTTCATCAACATTATAAGATTCACCCACACCCATGACTTTAAAATAGTTATCCTCCTTTTTAGGATGCTGTAAAGCGTTGCATTTACTACAAAACAAATGTGAAACCATGTTTTGAACTTCGCATCCACAAGACCAACATGACAAAAGCCGAAAGTGATTGATTAAATTCACTTTTATTATACGTTTCAATAACAGACTCGGAAAACTCATGATTTTGTAAAAAAAAGAAACAAATATTGTTAATAGGACCTTGAAAACGTTATCAAACGTTGTCTGCGAGGCTATGGCAATGACTTTTTCGTTGGTTTACGGTTTTAGCTAACAAAATATCAATTGAATGAAAGATCCTGATCTTGAAATTATTTTTGTTTACATAATTTTTGACAATCAGCTGATTTAAAATGTTGCCAATGATAAAAATAGGTATTAGATTTGGCAGTGACATAATTAATGACATGACATTGAAACTTTGACAGCTCAAACTGAAAAAAAATGACGTTCCATCGAATATATTTTTTTATTGATCTTTTGAAGAGTTAATGTATATTTGATTGTATTGTGAAAATACTCAGTTTTGCAGTGATCAGTAGTGATTAAAGAAGCAGTATGGCCTCGTACTTTACTGTAGACACTCCGAGCGAAGGCACCAACTTCCAAAAAGAAATCTCTAACATGATGCACGGATTCGGCGACAATCCTAACCCAAACGCTGCCACCGTCGTCCTAGTCGAAAACATTGTTCTACAACAACTAAAAAACCTTGTTTACGAGGCAAACAACTTGTCCCTACTCCGCGGGTCGAAAGGAATCACGAATTACGAGTTGATTTATCTGATGAGAAAAAATATTATGAAGTTGAAAAGACTGCAAGAATATCAAATAAAACTGGATCAAATTGATAGTAAGTGCTCTGTGGGTATTAATAATACTGCTGAATCTCTAATACTCCTAGAAGATGAGAAAGATCCTCTAGTAAAAAAAAGAAGAACTCATATTGATTGTATTAAAGAAATTGATGAAACTGAAGAAGTCAAACAGATAAAATTTGACTACATAGACTATATAAGAAAAGTTAGGGCGGCAAAAATTACTGAGTCTATGACTTTTGACAAGTATGAGGCATACCATAAAGCGAGATGTGCGTCATTTAGATCAGGTTACGGGCTCGGTAAAGGTTTTGTTAAATTGGAAAGATGGATTAACCCTACTAAAGAGTTTAAAATATCAAATCCAGCGCTGGAAGTGCTTTGCTTTCTTGCTTATGAGACTGTGGCTGAGATTGTAGATGCTGTATTCTTAATAAGACAAGATGGTAAGAGCAAAAGTGGAGATCCTTTCAGTAAGTTTGAAGGGGGTCACTTCTGTAGTCCTATAAGCTTGAGTAATGCGGTGTATATAAAATCAGGGTATGAACGAGTACCAGCTATCACAGTAGCGGAGGTGAGAGAGGTACTGAGAAGATATTATTGTCCAAGAACTGGTATGAATGGATTGTTCTATAGAAATATGTCTATAGATTTGCCAAATAGGTTTGTTGCATTTTAGTATGGGCAAGAGAAAGCCATAATATTGAGTTGAAGTAACATACCTTGCAATATCCCACTGCTGATATCTTAACAGTTGTAAGAATAGAGGTGCTGGCACAGTGGTTGTTGGTGGATGCCACAAAATGAGCCAATGGTTTGTTCTAAAATTTTAACATGAATTTATAACAATGTTTTCTCTTTGTACATTTTATTTTCTATACTGGCAATCTCAAATAAAAATTATTTTTGAAAATCTGTAACAAATTTGATTTTTTTTTGCTTGATATTAAATTGTTTATACAATGCCTGTGAATGTATAAAAAAAATATCTGTACAGTAAAATCCAATCAAGGAATTTTTTTTTCCTAATTTTTATATACACCATTCTTGTTAAGCAAGGGTAACTAGTATTAGATATTTTACAAGTGTTTTAAGAATGTGTGTAGTACCATAGATAATGCATTTACATAATATTATGTCAAATAATTTAGTATTGGCAGTTGATCTGATCTTACAGTGAGTTAACTGTAATTTACCGTAGTAAGTACATTAGTTATTGTAATTTAGTTCTAAGAAAATAAAAATGAACTACATGTACATACATAAAGATAAAAGGAAAGAGTTGTTTTATTTCAACACATTCAGTCTGTGTGCCCTATGTTGAGTTACTACACCATGGAACTTTTTGCCAGGAGTTCATATTCCCAGAAGAAAAACAATTAAATAATAAAAATAAAAGTAAGAATACTAAAAAATAATTATTTTTATTTTATTGATTATTGTTACTTATTTTTTCAATAATTATTAAATGCAAAGTTGGACTTGTAAGTTTGATAGTTTTGTATTGGGACAGTGAACATGTTCATTTTACACATAGACATGTACTTACAAACAAATCTAGGTACCTACATTTAATCATTTTACATAATGTTACTGTGAAACAGGTAAAATGATAAAAAAATATTTTTTAGCTTGTCTATTTCTATCTATATGTCTTTATTTTTTTTTTTATTTATATGTCTTTGTACTCATCAAACCTTACGGACATAAGGGTTCAAGTTTCAAGCAAGTTTCTAATTTTCTATGAAAGTAATGTACTGGAAAATCGATAGATGGCGCTGAGCTGAGATGATGCTTTATTTTTCTTTTTATGGTTTGAGTGAATTAAGTTGCTATAAAATGCAAGGCAATAAAAATAGTGCAGGAACAAAAAGAGCAATTAAAAGATGCAGCTTACTGCGTTAGAACCAGTGAGTTTACAAAGCAATAGGTTTTGCTTTGCGCAATTATATAAGCATTGGCTCAGTTTCGAATCCTATTACTAGGAGCGAATTAATTTGAATTTGTAGTTCTTATATTAATTGATAGATGGCAGTATAAATGTTGTCTTTGATACCAAGATAGAAAGATCGAAGCGTTCGCTGTAAACTACATTAGATAATTTTTCGCCGAGCAGCGTATGTAACTAGAGATATAGGTACCTAATAGATACACTACTACACTTACCCGATAGAAAGTTTAAAATAAGGATAATTTATAATTCTCATAATTCAATATGTCTTTATATTATGGGCAGTATAATACTCATAGGCTTGAAATATTGGGGGTGGATAAAAGATAAATAGATATCTATATAGGTAGTAAGTAAGTAAATTGTGCAGTAGGTAAACAAATATGCTTTGTGTTTATGTGATAATAATTCCTATCCCCGAATGTCGCAATAAGGCGCGCTATATCTCAGACACGCGAAATTAAATTTGCATGCAACCTCAAAAGGCGCAGTGTGGGTATTCTGCAGTCGCTGTGTAACCTATGTGTGAAATACACGTAAAATAAATTTATTTTTTAGTTTTACAAATAAAGGAAACTTAAATTCCCCTACTACACACATATTTTTAAAATACCTTACTTGAAGTTTGACGATGACCGACGCGCGACAGTCTATCTATTCCTAAATGTCTAAACAGAAGTTTAGGCATTTATGAATAGATAGGTACATTTACTACCTACCATATTTTACTCATGTTAGGCGTGGGGTTCACTTGCGATGCCATAATTACCTAAGAAAAATCTGTGCTACATGATGTCACGCGATATTTTGCTTCGCTATTCTTTTTTAGTTTGTTACGTATACGTAAAAAAATCTATAGGTATTTCAAATATTTCTAATATATTTACTTGCAAGACTCAATGTATAGATAGATACCTACTGCCTACTCCACTTTAATATTATCCAATCCATCAAGTTTAAATACTTAGCTAAAATTCCTAAGTTATTTACTTCAATAAATATTCCGGTGGCAGGTTACATGGAGGCGAATGAAAGATGGGCCGAATAAATGCCAAGCGAGCCATTAACACGTCACACCTATAAACTGCGCATAAACTCATTCAAATGTCCTCTAATAAAGGTGTTCGTTATTCGAAAAATGTGACATCTTATAACCTAAGTACTTACACGTTTTTAATAATGATTATAGAATAATTAACTTATAATAATAAGGAGTACGGTAGATAATTGATAGCTGATCTAGCTACGGAGGCAGGAGATTTTATACTCATGGGCTATTTTTTTTAGTCTATTATCCTTATACGAACTGACTTCAATGTTTTAACAATAACTCGAAACCCGCTTTTACACCGATTTTACATTGACGCTACTTTTGCTTGGTGAGTATTTTGTTTGAAGTTAGCCGCGAGTCCAGTCCTATTAATTTGAACGCATAGTAATCAAAGGGGACCTTATTAAAGCTGGCTCCAGTTATAATTATAGCAAAATAGTTTGAATCCTCTTTCACAGACTGTTATACTAACCCTCAGCGGTCGTAGTACAGATCTGTCCAAGGGCCCTTGAGTGCTCAGTAAGCTCTCAAACCTCTTAAGGCCACCCCAATCTTTACGATTAATTGAGAGGATGCAGAAGCGATATAATTGGCTGTTGACCTTAAATGTTCGTGATATCCTGTCTGTGGGGAATTGGTTTGACTGTACTTAGAAATACTGCAAAATAGCGTCACGGCAGTATTACCCAAAGGTATAGGTAGAGGTGAATATCGAACACTGCGTGATAAGCATGTTCATCGGGCACAATTTCAAACTCGTAGGCCATTAATTAAACATTCTTAGAATCCCACTGTTGCTGGGCACGGGTCAACTTATAAAATAGTTAAGAGAGTTTAGGCCTTAATTCACACACACTGGCCAAGTGGAGGTTAGTGGATGTCACATGTGACATCTAACCTCTTCGAATGATATGAACATAAATATCGACACGACACGACACGACCGGGGATCGAAACCGCGACCATAAATATCAAGCGCGAGGCCAATACCTACGCCACCGCTGCTCACTTGGAGTAAGATTTTGCTAACATTTTCTAGTACAGTAAAAGTGAGTTAATAATCAAAAACGCTTACCGCTGGATCATTAGGGCATTACGCCCTAGCCACGGGAGGCAGCGTCGGGCGGCGCGATTTGCGATTTCATCGTTCATTGCGTATTTGCTTAAGCAGTGTCTAAAGACAAGTGAACGAGAGTGGGCAATGAACTGCATAATCGTCAGCTGCGCCGCCCGACGCCGTGTTTTGTGGCCAGGGTGTTAGGTACCCAGTCGTTAATTATATTAATTAGGTTACACCCCACTCAAAGCAAATATCTGTGCCTGTAGGTAAACAGTGTTACAGTAATAATTGTCTGTGTGAATGTAAAATGTTATATTAATATTAAATGAACAAAATCTCGTGTTGTAGGGCGTGTAATTATTATTAATTAGGTAGTTTGTAAGTACTATGGGAGTAGATCTAGTATAAAAAATTGCCGTGTCGCGGTGTTTGTAACCAAACTCCTCCTAAACAGCTTGAGCGATTTTTATGAAATTGTATAATCGGTAGGTCTGAGAATCGGTCGTACCTAATCTAAAGTGGGATTTTCACAATTTTTTTTCTGGCTTCGATTCCCAGTCGTGCCCTCTCATCTTTGTGTGAATAATTTCATCACCGCTGCTCTATATCGGTAAAGGAAAACATCTTGAGGAAACTACCAGTTTCCTCACGATGTTTTCCTAGTGGCCTACTGCTGGGCACGGGACTTCTCTCAACAATTTTATGAGTTGAGAGAATTTAGGCTATAATCCACACACGCTGGCCAAATGCAGGTTAGATTGGATGTCGGATGTCCTTGAATGATTAGTTCTTAGATATGCCGGTTTCATCACGATGTTTTCCTTTAGCGATATCGAGCAGCGGAGATGAAACAGTTCACACAAAATCGAACCCGCGACCTTAAATTTCTAAAGCGAGGCTCGTACCGCTGCGCCACCGCTGCTCAGACTACAATATTGCTCAACATCAGGCAAGTCTAAGCCTATAGCAGAATTTAAAAAAATCGTTTAAAAAAAGAATATTTGAATTGAGAATCTTCTTTGAGTTTGGTTAAAATATATGGGTATTTTTTGTGTTAAAAAGGTTCTCTAACTATGTGCCATATCTACCTTCCTAACTTCGAATAGGCATTCAAACTACGAGTAACTTCTGACTTACGTGAGATGGGTATCTAATATTTGTCGATCATTACACTCAGTTTACGAGTTTGTGCCCACTTCAAGTATCCCGTCTTACACGTACTCGTACAAACAACGTGTTCTACATACGTTATTCTGAGCTTTGAGTCAAGCGATTGGAGATATCGCTGAGATTTCCACTGATTTTAACGTTAGCCGTATTTGGATGGATATTTTAGAGGTTTAAAGTCAAAAATATCAAGAACGGTCTTTGAAATCTTAAAGAAGGAACTGACTGAATGACAAATCAATGCACAGCTCAAACCGCTGGGTTGGGAGGCTCCAAATTTGTGTAAGATTATTATAAATCAATAAACAAAACATTTATTTAAAGGTTTGGCAACATTTTAATCTATGTTTAATTAATTGATCAAAACTGATCTTAACTTGTTTGCCTTGGAAACTTGCTTTTAAAAAAAAATAGAACGTTGGCGCGCATTTTCAAAAAATAAATACATGGCGCGCATTCTTTTTCAATATAGCGCGGCTACGGACGTCAGAGGTTGTCTTCAGATACATTTTGAGATAACAGTGGTAAGTATTGTGGTATTAAATAAACTTTAAAATGGTAAATACTACGAGTTTTTCTAACATTTGGCTCATTGGTTTTGTATGAGGTTTAGGGTTTCGCTAAGAAAGGATTTTTCAAAATTCACCCCGTATGGGGGTAGGGGACCATCCGGGCGAAGCTGCGACGAAGATAGGACATTAAAAAGGTGAAGTGACAGAAATACACTTGCGTGCCGCAGCATGTTGTGATGTGACAAGAGCTTGGACCATAAGCATCCGGAATTGTTACTTAGAACATTTTACACGGGAGGTGTTATACGCAACTTTAGGGGGGGGGGGGGGGAGGCTATCACGTACACTTTTACATGCTCACGTACATTAGAAAAAGTTGAGGCATCTTTACAAATACACACAAACCATGAACAGTTTATGCATAACTGTTCATGTACCTCGGCAGAGAGAAACGCGTGTGCTTCACAGTTCCTGTTTTAAATGTTCTAAGTGAGTTAGTCGAAACTTTATGTATGTATTTAAGTAACGCTGAAACTTTGTGCAATGATTCTTATATGCTAAAAGTTTCAACGTAACTCTCTTAAATATTTTAATGTAACCCCAAAAAGACCTCAGAGCTTTTCCCTGTTTGTAAAACCGAAATAATCTTTATTTGTTGAAATTTTTATACAAATTCCACAAATATTTAATCCACATTTAACAATCTAAAAGAGCCAGGAGTGCCGGTGTAATTCTCGTGGAAATGTTCTGGTCTTCTGAGTTTCTCGTTGGTTCTTGTTTGACTCATCTCGTTGAAATAATTGCTCAATTCTGGAGTTGTGACAGTGTCTATCCATGTTTCTGGAACATTATTATTTTTGGTATCATTATTACTACCACTAAAATACTAACTACATATTATAAAACGTATGATCTCTGTAGTCGAGCTTTGAAAGATGTCCGATTGCCTTAAGGTTTCGACTCCTGCCCCGGACTATCTTCGTGTAACAACAAAGATTTGTTTTGGTGTCTAGTTGGTTGAGGGAGTACCCTCCGTGCCTCGTAAAGCACGTTTAGCCAGCGGTCCCGATTGTCATTTCCAAAATCTATGACTATAATTATAGGTAGTGGGTCAGAAGCCTAACACCTGGTCTAATCATCTCGGCTACCGGTTCCTTACGGGATTTGTGGTCTGATGGCAGTGGCTCGTTTTATTCTTGTCGCTAGCCGCTGGTTAGACTGGGACCGACCCCAACAGAAAAGGAAAAAGTCACGGGAAATTATGATGACTAAATTATTATAAACCGAAGTGCTCCGCCACCTCAAAATAGTCATGAGGGCAGTTCGTGAGTAGGTAATCATTGACGTCAACTTGAACTTCAACTTTGATGGTTATGGCTCCACCGTGACAACGATGATTCTGCCAATGTCAAGGTTAGAGAACACAAAATGTCATGACAGGGGAATATGCGGTGAAAAAACTAAATAAAAATTAGGTTCTCTTAGTAGTCTGTGATGAAAATGTGTGAAAAGAAAGACAGGAGAATTAAAGATCGATGAAGAGTAAAATGAGCGAAGTACGAACATACAATAGCACAAAGGAAATAAATATAGTATGTACAAGGTTTACAGATGGATATTGTTAGTAGATATGAATTTGACTAGAGCTTTTTAATATGAGGGGCAGGCAAGTGACAGGAGGACGTTCACATTAACAGGACGAGGAGTATCTTTAGGGAGGCAATCATATAAGGGCACGGAGATATTTGGGCAGTGAAAAAAGATATGGAATCATTAACGTTACTGGGCTTAGCGAGACTGCTATATGGGTGACAGGAATGAGAGATTTACTAGTTAACTTTTTATGGTCTAAAAATTAACGTTTAAGTAAACTGGCTCTTGGACGAATATACATTGAAAACACACAAATAGTCACTCCACCTCTCTGAAATTATTAGGTCGGTATGTGTTATAAGTTCCCATCCAACGCGGCCATGCTGCTAGCCTTCCTAGCGGAAGAATTTTTTGACGCATTAGTTTGGGTTAGGCATTAGTTAGTTTAGTTCTTTATTTAGGTTAGTGTTGAGATTGTTATTCAGTTAGGTCCTTTTTCTTGTCCAAATAAATCTTTATGTTGTTAATAAATGTTATGGTTATAATTACCATTTAATTCTTTCAAAGTCGTTTCTTCTCCACCGTAGTCTTTTGGGAACGACTCTTTAGGTATGAGCTCATATAATGTGTCAACAGTATTGTGCACTCGCAGTCTATCTCCAAGCTTCGCTGGTATCACTTGTTTGAAGAAGTTTAATAAAGCGTTGATTGTTTTCGAATCGGATAGTAAGTTTATGCTTTTAATTCTAAAACTATAGCCTTCCTGCAACAAATATTTGGACACAAACCTTAGCAAAATCCCATTGATAGGTACGTTAAGTTGTTCACATGTGGACCTCAAAAAAGAAAATTATGTTTAATTAATGAAATATTTATTCTGACTTGGCCGCGGGGATCGTTGCAAACTTGTATTATTTGGGTCGCAATAAACCACAATCCCCTCCCGAGTACTGCTAGAAGTCATGATCAATAGTAGCACAGAGGAAAAGCTGAGGGTTTTAAATCTAAAGCAATGCCTACACTTAGTTTATTCTGATCCCGCACAAATAATATAAGAAAGATACATACTTAGACGAAATGGAAATTTGCGAGAGTCAGGATCAAATTAGAAAGACACCAAATCAAAAGAGGTCGAAAATGAAATTATCCGTTACCCTCCAGACAAACCGAAAACAATGTTAAGTTCTATCCCTTTCCTAGATGTTTTACTACTGCCGTCTAGTCTAATTTTATAAGCTGAATACGCAGGGGATATTATGCTTAAGTGTCTAAGCCAAGACAAGTTACCTTAAACTCTCAGATATTAGTGGTACGGTTAAACGGATACAAGCGATAAAAAATTGGAAGGATCAAATAACCGAACAACGAATTTTTTTTATTCTTCGATAGACTGGCGCTTGACTACAACTTGCCTGATGTTAAGCAATGATGCAGTCTACGATGGAACGCGCCAGCCCAGTATACCGATTCACTCCTGATTACGAATGATTATCGGTGAAAATATGGCAGTGGAATGAGCCTCCATATGGTTAGAAACCTTAATGGAAATGAATATTGAAACAAGAGCTGAGTGTAGAGCCGGTACCTACCTATAGTTGGCCTCAATAGTTTATATTTTGCACAGTTAAAACTCACCGTAGCTATTATAAATAGCTGCCTTATCGCTGTGAGAGAAACATTATTTATAAAGCTGAGTATATTGAGGTATCTGAAGTCTAAAATAATAATAATACCGCTTTGATAGTCGAAGCGGGATACATATTCGAAACCCTGAAAACGAAAAATGTGGATTGAATAGTATTGTCTTAGATTTACGCGAATATCACACATTGAAATAAAACTACTTTTTAACGGATTTTATCGCGGTTTATTTTAGATTTTAGATCTCGACGTTTCAAATTCTTTTCAGACTCCATGTTCACGGGTGGACTGAGGTATTTGACGTCCAAAAATATTAATCACAATTATTACTGACTACCTTCAAACATTAATATTTAAGTTGCGTTCCGATTTAAGATAAGATACTTGCTTTTCACGCCGCAGGTCGTGGGTTCGATTCCCACCCGAGACAAACATTAATGATGAACATTTGTGTTTGTGTCGAGTCTGGGTGTAAATATCTATTATATGTATATATTTACAAAAGAAAAGTATTATATGTATAGTATATACCAGTTATCTGGTTTCCATAACACAAGCTCTGCTTAGCTTGGGACCAGATGACAGTGTGTGTTAATGTCCCAAAAATATTTATTTATTTTATTTATTTATTTTTAATTCTGAGTTGATTTTGCTTGGGTTTTGGTACAAGTAAATCAACTCAGAATTCAAGACGACGTTGAAACGTCGGGATCTAAAATCTAAAATAAACCGCTATAAAATCCGTTAAAAAGTAGTTTTATTTCAAATGTGGATTAAAATTCATCATCATCTAGTCCACTGCTGAACATAGGCCCCTCCTAAAGCACGGCACTAAGGATATCTAAGGATATCACTGATGATATCGTCATTCCACCTAGTCTGAGGATGTCCTACGCTACGTTTGCTAGTCGTGGTCTCCATTCAGCTCGCCTAAAACGTTAAGCACTAGTAAATGGGCAGGACTCACCTCTGTTTAGTCAGGTTTTTATATGATGAATGATTTAAAGGAAATATTCAAGATAGTTATATAGGAATCCGTAGCTATGAAATATGCACACTTCATACCAGAATGAACTTAGCACAATACATAGCTTTTTAGTACCATTAAAGTACCAGACTATATATATATATATATATATATATATAAATGAAATCTCGGAATCGGCTCCAACGATATTGATAAAAAAAACCGGGCAAAGTTCGGTCATCCAGATATTAAGGATTAATACTTACAGTGATTAAGTATCTCAAATAAACATCTACGTCTTTCTCATCAAAACTATCAAACACCCTGCATAGATAAATTCTGTAGTGCTCTTTCGTAAGTTTCGGCAAACTAGATTGTTGCCTGAAAATATAAAATTACGTAAGTATAACAGTTCATCATCATTCCCCTTGCCTTTTTTCCATTTCTATTGGGGTCGACTCCCAGTTTAACCTGATGCGGCTAGCTACCAGAATTATACGAGCGACTGCCATCAGACCTCGAAACCCGTAGGGAACCAGTAGCCGACATGGTTATGGAGATTATATTGACTTCTGACTACATGTAACGATTGTCATAGATGTGTTATCATAGATGTGTTAACATCTGGTACCGACGGCTTAATGTAATCTCCGAGGCACGAGGCAAATATTTGTGTTGATGTCTGGTTGGTTGAGGGACTCCTCAACCAACCAGACATCAACACAAATATTTGTTACTAGTTTTCCGCCCGCGGCTTCGCCCGCGGATGTCAGTTATCGCGCTAAACCTTTAACCTCTTTTTTCGCAGTCGGATAAGCTATCCTTTCTCGGGTCTCGAACTATCTCCATACAAAATTAGTTCAGTAGTCGTAGGCGTGTAAGCAATATTTTAAAATCGGCAAGCCCCCACAGGCATGTCCATAAATCTATAGGAGTTTCATAAAAAATATGTCTCAATTTATTGTCACACCGGTGAAGGTCGTTTTTCTACGGCTCTTAGACCATAATGTAAGTTTTTCATTTAATATCCAAGAACAAATAAAATTTAAATTTCGAATTCTATTAATCGGATTGAGTTATCAAACATGTCATTGTGTCAAAATAAAAAGTAATTTAGCTAAAAAGCACGAAGGAGTATTGATATCAACTTCAAAAAATCTTCCTCAGAATAATTTCTCAGGCTTCACCCGCGTAGTATTAGGATAAAGATAAAAAAAAATAGAAAAATAAAAAACACGTGTTTCATTATTTATTTTAAGCTATATTTATACCGTATTTGAAGTGAATCGGACCAAGGACTATACAGTTGTGCAATATTTAATTTTCCAAAAAAGCTCATTTTACACTCCCCCTGGGGGTAGTTTTGGAAAAATAAAAAACACGTGTTTCATGATTTCTTTTAAGGTATATGTGTGCCAAATTTGGAGAGAATCGGACTTGAGACTATACAGATCCAGAGAAACTTTAATTTTTACCAGTAAAACTCATTTTCCGCACCTCATGGGGGTAATTATGGAAAAATAATAAACCCGTATCTCCCGTATTTGTATTAAGGTTCATATGTACCGAATTTTAAATAAATAGGACCAAGGAATAAAAAGTTGCATACAAACTTCACCCCTCTATTTAACCCTCTTAGGGGATGATTTTCGAAAATATTATTAGCCTATGTCCGATTCTAGGGTATACACTACCTATATTTCAAATTTCAATAAAATCGGTTGAGCGGTTATGGAGATACGCGGTAACAAACCTTCACACACACACACACACTTACTTTCGCATTTATAATATTTTATTATTATTATTATTACACAAACACGGACGGTAATCGATCCCGCGACTTCTTAGGCACAGTATAGTCCAATCGTCTACGATGGGATGCGCCTGCTGACTATACCGATTCACTCGTGAGAAGGTGGCAGTGGAATGAAAATATGGTAAGAAACCATAAAGAAGCAACAATTTCTACATAGCAACGGAACACGAAATAAATAAACTAATTCCTAATTATAACTTAAAAACTAGATAGAACGTCATAAAATTCTTCTGAATCGAGGCCTTGGAGTATGTGCCCAGAGGACTGGCAGTATTTCCACGTTGTACGGAAAGGTTAATTCTTTAACAAAGATGTAGGCCAGCCCCCTGGTCACGTGAAGTCTGTAAAACGCTGAGAAACCATCCAACTATCTACTTAAATATAGGTAACAGGTTTTTCACGTGACTTCCTGCGTGGTATGCCAAAAGAATTCCGATGGAACAGTCAAGTAGTAAATGACATCACCTACGAGTAAAATTTTATCTAAATCTGTATAGCTGTTTTGCAGTGATCCTTTCACAGCAAAACAGCCATGCAGATTAACATAAAATTTTAGCAGTTTATAAGCTAAGTCGTAAAATAGCCAGTGCCAAATCTTCTTCTTCTTCTTTTAAATATATAAAAGAAGAAACTGACTGACATATCAACGCAGAGCCCAAACTGCTGGTTCTG
Organism: Meganola albula; assembly: GCA_936450015.1. Classification (NCBI taxonomy): domain Eukaryota; kingdom Metazoa; phylum Arthropoda; class Insecta; order Lepidoptera; family Nolidae; genus Meganola; species Meganola albula. Next base: position 1,208,697 of record OW388161.1, on the reverse strand, counting down.
GAGACTCTAAATTTGGCACATAGCTTCCTTGTGGGGTCTAGGGGTGCACTAAGAAAGGATTTTTCAAAACTCACACTTTAAGGGGGTGAAACGGGGTTCCAAAGTTTGTATGGAGAAACAAGATTAGTGAGATCAATTTCGCGGGCGCAGCCGCGGGCGGAAGCTAGTAGCTAAATAGACTTACACAGACTTTAACAGAACTAAAACCTCTTCTTTAATAATAGGCTTAAAAAATTCTGGCATCAAAGTTCTGTAAGTGCATAAGTGTTCAAGCTTTTGTTTAGTCCTCTCTATAAGGCCTTTGTTCATTATAAGGTTCCTCTCCAGGTACTCTTGTGCTGTAAAATAACAAATCCAAAATTAAAGGTAAGGATCATACCATGAGTACAATAGTAATATGGTGGACAAAAATAATAATATCGCAGGCTTAACATGTTCCATCAATTTTCATACAAATATTCATTATTAATTAATAATTTTCCCTTAAAATGCAAATCAATTGTAAAAATAGCCAATATGACTTAAAAATTAAAAATAATTAATGGAACTAAGTGAATCATTGTGGATTATGTGAATAATAAAATTTGTACCTAGGTCATAATTAAGATGTAATTAAAAACAATAAAAAAATCAAAGAATAAACTGTCCACAATAAAATATTATTGAATTATAGTAAAACTTTAAAGAGATCCCATACCGAGCTATACCTACCTTACTGATCACTTTTCAAAAGAAATACCGCCTCAAAATTGGTCTTTTCGTTAGTGCTATGAAGATAAGTAACTTGAAATGGATTTTGTCTCTTACGTACTAGTATTAATTTCAGATGACAGACAAAGACAAACGAATTATAAACCTACTAGCTTTCAGCTGTTTCTCCCGCGTTAACTCCAATTTATATCGTGCCTAGCCGTGGGATAAAATGTACCATAAAGCCTTCCTCAATAACAGTTTCCTCAACAGTGCAAGACTTTTTCAATTGTTCCTGAGATTAGCGCGTTCAACTTCTTCGCGGTCTTCAGCTTTACAATTAGTGTAGATTTTTGTTATTATAAGCTTAAATGATGTTTATGAATGACAAGGCACGAAACGAACACTTTTATTTGTCGATTTTTTTCGAAAGTTGAAGTTATTGTATGGTTCTTAGTTAGATTTCGAGAAAATTAGGCGCCAAGAGTGTCATAAAACTTTTAATTTACTGTATTCTTCAAAAATAGGGGGTTACCCATTTCGCATGTATGTATTATCTCTGTGTAGTGTAAACTTGGTTTTTGACGTAGTTCCAGAAGTCCAAACTGAAGGTTTTCCAAACCGCGATTTAGCGCAGCATCATTGGTATTAGAATAATGGGTAAAATCTGCAACATCGAGCTGAGTTAAGAACACAGATCGCTGATGTAGCTCGGAAAGCTGTTAAGCTGAAGTGGGCTGGTCATGTCTGTCGCGTGACAAGCTGTGGGCAAAGGTATCCACAGATTGGCGCCCAGACCTAGAGATTAAGGTAGACCCAGACGGAGATGGCGGGATCGATAGATTCTTAGACAGTTAGATGGAAGAGGCTCAAGATTATGATGGAGGGTCTTAGGGGAGGCCTGTGCTCGGCGGCTGGATAGTCAGGGATAATAATAACAATAATTTTTGTATGTTAATTTGAGCATAATTCCTTCATAATATAGTTCTTTTTTTATTCTGCAATAGGCTAAGCTTGACTACAACTTGCTTGATGCAAAGCAATGAAGTAGTCTACGATGGGACGCGCCCGCCCAATAAACCGATTCACTCGTGATTGCGGATGATTTTCGGTAAGAAGGTGGCAGTGTAATGTGGCTCCATATGGTTAGACACCATAAAGGAGTAATAAAAAAAGGAGTTACAAAATTATTCATTGTTCGAAAGAATTATATATACCAAAAATTAGAAAGTCGTTTTTTCGTTAATTATTTAACTAACGGAATAACTAACTAACTTAATAACACTGAATGATTGATTGAAGAAAAAAGTAATCAGAGAATGGATGATAGATGATTGACATAAGGCATATGCACGGCGGAGGTGTGTGAAAACACAGGCAGAGGATGCCCATTTCTTTTTGAGTGGAAACCTTTTATAGGTTCCACTGCACCAGAACGTGACACAGTGGGTATGTGAGACTCCGAAGAAGTTTACTCACCAAAACCCCCCGGTGTTCCTCTACCAACCCATTTGCCAAGTCGCGGTATAGCTTTCGTATTACCCGAACAACCGGCGGGTAGGGAGAGGTCGCCCTAGGAGGACATTCGCTGACTCAACGGTGATGTCCTTCAAACGGGACAGGTAACACTCAACACCACCGTTCATGTATAACCAGGTGTATCAACATCATAGCAACTGGCGTTCTATAATCTCTGCCTACCCATATGGGAAAAAGACGTGATTCTATGTCTATTTTATGTTAAACAACTCAATTACTTACGAAAACTATGTTTAGTGAAATGCTCTTGTTTTGCTATCCATTCCTGTAAAATGGTGACTGCCTCTTCAATTCTTCCTGGTTTATCTAAATTCACATCTTTCCTGACGGCCTCTACAACTTCTGGAGTTATAATATAAGCCATACTGCTGCAAAGTTGCAAAACTTCACACTTGCTTATTATAATGACACTTCAATACAAAAACTGTGCCTTATATACTTACTTAGGTACCTACATAAACTTACAATATGAATGCGAAAGTTAGTATAGATGTGTGGATGTGTGTTACTTTTTCACATAAAAACTTTGAATTAAAAATTTATTAAACCCCGACCTTTAATTACTTTTAGATAAGAACACTCCCAATAAATTCACTTTTTTAAGGAATAAGAAAATCAAAATCAGTTCATCCGTTCGGGAGCCATGACAGACACAGACAGACACACACAAATACGTCAAACTTAAAACACTCTGTCATTTGTGTCAACGGTTAAAAACTACTCGACGAGGGAATTGACACACAGATTACAGTCAGGAATAGCAAGCAGGATATTCTTTATCCTAATACCATGTGAGCCAAGCCGCGAGCGGTAACTAGTCATAATTATAATAATAACTATAAATGCATAATTAATAATTTGGATAATATTTTATTTAATTGCTTGCTTAATTAATCAATTATTTGCGTTTATTAACTAATTACTGACTAAGATTATTTTTGTCTGCTTTGACATTCACGATTTATTAACCAAAATATATTTTGTAACACTCTCAATTCGTAAGATAGTTGAGAGAAGACCCGTGTTCAGTTGTGGGGCAATATTGTTGAAGATAAGTGATGATGTCTCGTGTATCATGTAATGTACGTTGCATTATTACCTCTAAACGACTGGATAGATCGCGGCAGTTAATATATCGTTAGATTCGTCTTTTTCGTTTAGTTAAGATGCTTGCTTTTCACGCCGTAGGTCGTGGGTTCGATTCCCACCCAAGTCAAACATTTTTGTGAATCTGTGTTTGACTTGTGTCTGGGTGTCATTATCTATATTTAAGTATGTATATACAAAAGAAAAGTATTTGAAGTATATTTCCAATTATCTGGTTTCCGCAGTACAAACTCTGCTTAGTTTCGGATTAGATGACCTTGTGTGTTAATGTTCCACTAAACAGCCAAGTCTTCTTGTTTTCTAAAACAAAATTGTCGATTATTGGCAGATTCGCGTTCTTATAGAAACGAAATTATTGTTATTTAGTAATTAGTGTTAGCTGCGTTATAAAACAACACTAATTTATAGGTGTATATATATACTTTTTCATAAAGTTAGGCTATGTCTCATTTGACCGGCGTGACCCGACGGCCGAGTGCACGCCTAGTCTTAAACTTATGAAGATATAGCTAGATCTTACTGGCCGCCGCTACCTGGCCAAATACACGCCTAGTCTTAAAGTTATGGACCAATAGTTAGATCTTGCTGGCCGCCTCTACCCAGCCAAGTACACGCCTAGGCTTAAAGTTATGAACAAATATCTAAATCTTGCTGACATTGTTAAGGATCAGGAGTTCCATTACATTAATTTATAGATAGGTATGTACTAAAATAATCATAGTGAAGACTGAGTGAAACTAATATTTGACTTCACTACTTAATATTATACGTGTACCACCCACGCTGAGAAGCCTCGTGGATCACGTCTTAGGTGTGTAATTAATCCCTGAGTCTTTGGTTCGAATTATTTTGGTATAGATTATTGAATCTTGGGTTAAAGATGGGTTTCGTCGGTTTTTCACGGTGTTCTCTTAGGAAATTGAGCAGTAGCGATGAAAAAATTTACACAAAGATTTAACATAATCATGTTTAATGAGGGCATTTAATTTGTAAGACCATGATTATACGTTTAAGCACGCAGAATACACATTTGTCTCTAAGTGCGCCTGGTCTGATATAATATTAAAGATCTCCTTACATTTGAGATCTGATACTAAATTTGGTTTAAAAAATAAATAACTACTTTCAGGGATCGAGACTGCAACACAGTCATACGCTCCAGAAGGAGCGCAGTAGACGTGGGCTACAAGTCCACAATGTTAAAATGGGATTGGGCTGGCATCGAGACAGATGGGCCCGTATCACGATGCAGTGGATTCCTGGAGATGGTCGTCGTCTCCGGGGAAGTCCACGGAAACGATGGTGCGATGATCTAAGCTCGTTTGTCGTTTGACAGAAGAAGCTAGCAGTAGGGACAGTTGGAAGGCTATGGGGGAGGCGCCCAGCAGTAGGACATTACAGGCTTTAAAAAATACTTTCAGGATTTTTTGAGGAAAACCATTATTGATAATTAAACTTAAATCTAGAACTCACTATTTTGCTATTTTGGCTATTCAACCTTCTTTTTCTCTGTTATTATTTCCAATTGTTGTTTTTTTTAATACTCGAAGTCCATAGACCGAGTAAATGCAGAGTAAGTAAGTAATTACTATGAAGATACAACGCTAGAAAAAAGAATAACTTATCTTTGTTACAGCTACGTTAGGAGTATAGACGATAAAAATAAGTTTGGAAAATCACTCAAACAATTCTTACTTAGCCGTTTGAATACTGTTTATGTATACACCTATATCGACCTATTTTATAGTTTGATAAAATTTTACGCACTGTCAAAATCATTGTGAACCTAAATGTGTAATTGTTAACCTCGTCTTCAAGTCACGAGTGAATCGGTATTTACTGGGAAAGATCGTTCCATCGTAGACTGCATCATTGCTTCATATCAGGCAAGTTGTGTCTCTGGGTGTACACATTTTTTTTATCCTAAAATAGGCTTTATTTTGGGATAAAAAAAATGTGTGCACCCAGAGACAAACTGTGGAACAGTTTTGTGGCGTAATGATGTATTGTAATATTGTGACATTTGATAATAATGATATCTACATACATTAAAAAAAAATAGGCCATAGCTTAATGTTGTTCCCCGTGGTGTGACTTAAATATGTTTTAGTGGAACTATGCATAGACAACATTTTAGTTAAAACTGCAACGGACTAAAGTTTTAACCTTAGTTTAAACTATACTTAAAACTAGTTTAGAGTGGTTAAAGTATCTTTAAAGGTGAAGCGTTTTTATACAAAAGTTTTTAACTGTCAGTGGCCCGGCCGAGGTAAGCCCGGCCGGACTGGCATTATGCACTATGACTGCACATTACCTATGTTTCACATTATATATTTTTTTACTTTTTTAGTAGGTAAATATTATAGAGTCTGACTCTTTGTAACCACCGGTAAAAATAATTTAGACTCGTTTTATTGTAGTTGTGTATTTGGAAGCTGAGGTTGCAAAATTTTGTTATACCTAACCTAGCTTAGGTTTAAAAAATATTCGTCGGATGTTATTAAAATTATATTTAGAAACGTAGGTACTTTTATCTACCCAGTTATTGTAATTAATTGTAAATAATAACTTCAATAAATTTAAATAAAACATTCAATTTTTAAATAAAACAAAAAAGAACTCATAGCTCGAGTTGTTTCATACATTATTTTGATCAATTATATAGGTAAAAAATTACATTCAAAAATGTATTAGGTTTGAAATACGATCTCTAGAGACAAATAATAAGGTGCTGTAGAGAAACACTATCTTGAAAAGTCATCAGACAGATACTAAAAAAATAGTGATGTGCACAGATAATTAAAATTTTAAAGTTCATAGTGTCAACTGAAAATTGGAATGGCGGCGGCGGCGGCGGCGCGGCGCTCGGTCTTTATGAAGAATGCAATGCAGTTTTCCTAGTAATCAGACGTCGAGGGAAACCAGAGGAAATTAGTTTAGTCTCGGTCTTTTATTTAGTGTTTCAAACTCAAAACACGTTAACTGGGTCGTAACGTTTAAGTTTTCCAATTATTAATTAAAAAAAATAAAAATTTAATTGAATTTGTTGTTTGCAAATCTGACGTTAATAAAGACTTATTTACAATTAAAAATATTATGAAAACATTGCCCGCGAAATAACAAAAAAAACAAATGCTATTCCATGTTCAAACGCTAACCGACGTCGGGAACGCCGGAAACGGCTTATTACGCGCGCATAAATGTAAACGTGTTTAAAAATAAAAACAAACACAACCCTTCCTTTTATCTGTATGTATTTAGTACGTTTTCACCCCTTACTTTATCACAACGTCATAATAATCGTGTTTATTAACGATTTTTAATTGTAAAATTCTTCAGCCTAAAGTTCCATTGCGTTTGAAAGAGAGAGGCAGGTTATCTTGTCCTTGTCCGTCGTGAAAGATCGTGAAATTCAGCCAGTGTTCTGCCTTCAGGCTGCATGAGCGATTGTGTCCTGTGCGCAGTTAAAAAAAACGACTTTCGTAAACTAAACGTGTTGTATGATGTGTATACATAGTGTTTCGTACATGTGGTTGTGAATGTTCTAAAACTTTTGAATTTAGAATTCGGTGTTTGAATTTATAGGTTTTGAAAGAGGAATAATAGTGTAGAGTTCTTTTTAGTTGCGAGCATGTTGCGAGTGTGAACTTTGAATTTAGAATTTGGTGTTAGAAATCATAAGTAAGTATATTTTGAAAAAGGAATAATAGTGTAAAGTAAGTTTTTTTTAAGTCTGTAAAGTGATTAGTGTGGGGACATCGCGGACTTAAAAGGTAAGAGTAGGTTACCTTTTAAAACTACTGACATTTATTTTAAATATAAGGTAGTTCTCTACATTTGGTACATGGTCCCAATTTTAACTTAATCTCTAATAGTTCAAGCCTATTTTTTATTTTATTTTTTATTTATAATGAATATCTTATGCCTATCTTTATATTGAAGGTAACAGTTTTACATGGGTACCAATTAGAATTGTGAATAATACTTTTATTTGAGAATACTAAATAAACAAAAAATATCTATAGCATCCAAATCTAAAAAGGAAAAATAAAAATGGGCCCAATAACAAAAACCTTTGCCAACTAATTGCTTACCACAATAAATATTAAAACGAGCTATTCGGCGCCGTTACGCTGCAAAAAACCGTTTGATTAAACCTTAGCCTTTTCAGCGTTCAAAAAAAGAAAAATAAAGATATATTTTTTCTCTATGGCCGGCGGGTAATTAATAGAAAATGTCAAGTGATGACTTGCAGTTTATGAATGCGTGGATGTTAAAATGTTATTTAATGGGAATTAGGGGTATTTTGGTTAACCCAGTTGCGGTGTAGCGTTGTCAATGTAAACGGCTTTTAATAGGTGTTATTACGACCTACATAAACTTAGTTCAGGCCTGTAAAACGGAGTTGTAGGTAGATGAGAATCGTATTACTATAATCAAGCAAATCTTGTAAACATTATTTATAAGTCTGCAACGAGTGGACTGATTTGCAGGGTCTTTGTTGGATTAGTCTTCATGCCCAATACGAGAACAAAATTTTACAACAAAAATAGGTATTCTGAAAAATAAAACAATATGTTTGCGGAAAGCACAAAGTTCGCTAGGCGAGCTAGTATAAATACATAATTCAGGTTTTTAGAAATGCTTCAACGATTTCGAAGACATTTATCAAGCAAGTAAAGTTTGGGGGATGCTAAAAAGATTTAGCTAGGTTTCCTATTGCCCAGCTTATGTGAATTAAGGTTTAAACTCTAACCCCCGTATTCATAAACGTCTTATAAGCTCGTTATAGCTAAAATAAGTTTATATTTAGCTTGTCTTTATCTGTCATCTTGACATTTATTCTAGTAAGAAAGAGACAAAGTCCATTTTTACTAAACGGTTTCACAGGATTTTTATCAGTAAGGCCATAAGGATGTAAAATAGTTGAGAAAAGACTCTTGCCCAGCTGTGGGGCGCTAAAAAGGTTAAAAACACCTATAAATAATAGAAAAGTCTATTAGGAGTCCAAGTGATACGAGGATTATATATATATAAGATTTTATGAAAGTAGAGGCTACAACTAAAATGTCCCTAAACTAAAATCTATTTACTTAACTAGCCCCGACCTCAAAAACCTATTGAATGTAGGTATAAACCGATTTAGGAGGACATACACTAACCCCCGTTTTTATAAACGTGTTTTAAGCTCATTATAGCTAAAATAGGTTAATAATTTGTTGGTCCTTGTCTGTCATCTCGACATTTATACTAGTAAGAAAGAGACAAAGTCCATTAGAACTAAAGAGTCTTATAACTTTTTTATGAATAAGGTCGTAATAATTTGAAATGGATTTTTGTTAGTGTGTTGTATTGTTATTTTTATTATAGCTACCTATTTCTTATTGGAACGAAGTTCCTTATCGCGCGTTGTGAAAGGGGGCTAGACGGAAAAAATTCTTACGAAAAGTTGTCACGACACTTTTTGCTATAGTAAGTTATTGTAAGCTGTGCGGCGTGATAATTTCGTTTTTCTTGTTTTTTAACTTAAAAAAAATAAAATTTTATTACAATTCCTTCACTAATTAATCGAAAGGAACTTCGTTCCATCCGGGTGTCCCTTGACACCTGTCAAGTTTTTGTCATTTTATGTTTGTATTATTGTCATTTATTGTAATTATTTTATTCTTTAATTTACTGATTGAATAATTCTTACACAATTGTAAAATACCTTACCCCCGGATTCATAAACGTCTTAAAAGCTCTTTATAACTAAAATTGGTTTATAATTCGTTTGTCTTTGTCTGTCATATTGACATTTATATTAGTTAGAAAGAGACAAAGTCCATTTTAACTAAAGAGTCCTCTATGATTTTTATGAATAAGATCGTAATTGCTTATGAATAAATGAAATGAAATGAACTGTATACAAATTATTTTACTTTTCCTTCACATCAACCTTTTTGAACCTTTTTAATTAGTAGATATTATTCTTTTTTTAAGTAAGTATTATGTATTTACCAAAAACAACATATAAAAAGTACTTGTAATAGATAATTACACCCAGAATCAAGACAAACAGACATGTTCATCACACAAATGTCTCTCTCGGGTGGGAATCGAACCCACTAAATTTAATATAACATGCTACTTGCATTATTTAGGCTATTGTGGCAGGCGTTGATCCGTAGTACCCTGAGCTTCAAGCCCTATTAGATGCTGTTAGATGTTTGACACCAAGGGAATGCATAATCAACTAAGATCTTGAATATTACGAGTACTTTTACGAGTAGGTAATATCTTTCCACTGGCTATTATAAAATACAAGAAAACTTTTTAACTATAGGCCGACCGTTTAACTCGCGTATCGCCATCTGAGGTACAAAGTCATAAAAAATTAATTAAATCTCTTAAAGAACTATTTAACCACAGATAAAAGTAATGTAAGACTATTTGTCACAAATATTCATATCGCTTGAATCATCATCACTTGTGCAGCTTGAGAAGTCAGAACTTTGGCGATAGGCGATACGTGAGTTAAACGGTCGGCCTATAGTGTGCAAACAGACAAAATAAACTTACAAAAATTTTGATTAACACGTCTTTATTATTAATTCTTAGTGCAAAAAAATGAAGACGCCAACGAAAAATGTTTACTATTGTTACTGATAGTACTATCAGTAACAATAGTAAACATTTTTCGTTGGCGTCTACTATCAGCTACCTACTATCAGCTACCTACTATCAGCTACGTGGTGCCGTGTCAGCTGTGCGCTCGATAGGGTCATTGACCGCTAATTTTATGCCGTGCGCTTTTATCGGTATTGTTACGAATAGATCTCCTATAATTTGTTGATTTTATGTCGAATAAAAGAAAAATAAAAAACATATTAAACAATTATTGGAAATTTATATTCCCTACTGATAAAGAACTACCAAAAAAATTACACAATGAATATTTTTTTCCCGTAGTTCACCTAACGACAATGAGGGGTCTTGTAATATTGCCTACTTACTATATAGGTATAATATTTTACTTTTACTAGATAAGTCTAGGTGCTTTTATCTATATTTTAGTATATATATGTACAAAAGAAAAGTATTTTAAATATATTACCAGTTATCTGGTTTCCATAGTACAAGCTGTACTTAGTTTGAGATCAAATGACCGTGTGTGTTAATATCTCAGTTTTATTATTAATATTATGTCTTTAAAGATACGTACATTACACAGATGTGTAATAAGGTTTGTAGTCATGTAGTGTTTAAACGAATGGATCAGTTTTAATGCGCTTTCACTAGATTGTCACAATCTGTTTAAATTTCTATAAAACTCAATTTAGAAGAAACCCGTACGATTCTATACGTTTATTTAATACATTATCATAATTTCATATTTGGAACCAAACATTTCATAACCAGAGTTTTCTTGTACAAAAAAAACACAACATTCCTTTTAACGCATACGCGAACAAGTCAGAAGTAAAAAGTAACATAATACCTTCGGAAAATAAGAGAATAATAATGCCTTACGTAAAAAGAAACGGAATACATATAGGAAACTGTGTCACCGAGTTTCAGCGGGAAACGAAGAAAATATTTTAAATATAATGTTGAACACAGAATGCCCTCATTACGAATGGAAGTACTTATCAAACTCAGCTTCAGCTTAAGCTTGCCGCGTTTTTTTAATGACGTATCAGGTGAAAATAAAAAACCTAGATACTTTTCATAGCTTTCACGTCTGTATTTTTTATCCTATAATAGTCTTGCGCTTGACCACAACTGGCCTGTTTGCAATGATGTAGTCTACAACGGAACGCGCTTACCCAGTGAATATCGTTTCAGTAGAGTAAGCGGCCATAACTGCATTAGCATGACACGGATCATATTCTCTACAATGTTTGTTATATAAAAAGTTCGTAAATGCGATTTGTAATTTTTGCTACTGCACTTATGGTGCTGACCGTACCTACAGTAATTTATCTTACAACTATCTACCCGCCTCAGCTTCGCACGGGTGGTGTTGATATGTACCAATATGTACCCGTTTTTATAAAATCGTTAATTCTTTGTCAATTTTCTGTCACACAAACTCTCTCCTGATAATATTAAACAAAATAAAAAAAGAATTATCAATCAATCAATCAAGTCATTCGTTTCTCGGTATAATCGTTTCGGTGCAGTCGGTAGGCAGTTTGAGCGCGTGAGAGCGTGCATATTTCAGAGATGCATTTCCATGTAATTAATTAACTAAATGCCTTGAACATAGGCTTTAATTAGCTTAGAATTGTACCAAGATTTATATAATATTATAGACATTAGTAATATGACAATGACAGTTGAACTCAGATAAAATAATGCCAATGAGTAATAGTAAAGAGTTTATATGTCACTAAATAATAACAAAATCACCGGCAATTCAGTATCAAGGAACAAATACATTTTGTAGTGATAAATCACTAACTAGAAACTTAAAAACGATACATTCCGAACATTCGAGAAACAAGTCCCACACATGGGACCACATACCGCACATCTCACAAGTTTGTCCGCAAGTTACGATCACTTTTAGTTATATAATCCACTGGTTTATGTATGTCACTGAGTTCACATATGTACCTACTACAGTCACGAGTATAAATATGTAAACAGTTGTCGAGTTCAAGAGAAATGTTTACTGAAACTTTATCTAAAAGATTCTAGATAAATGTTTGAATATTGTCTATTTCTACATAATATTAGGTGGAGTGACGATTTCAACAGGGCGGCAAGCAGGAACTGGAAGAGAAAAGCCGCGGATCGTGCTCAGTGGCGTACTTAGGAGAGGCCTACGTCCAGCAGTGGACTAGAATAGGCTGATAATAATGATGACATAATACTTGTGCTTTAGCGTCATAAAATGGTGCTTTATTAAATTAGTATTTGACTACTCTTGATATATGTGTTTTAGTTTTAAATGTTATATCTACTGGTGATGGTGTTTATGATATGCATTATAATCTGTTTCGCAACGCGTCTCTATAAGCCGACCGTTTAACTCGCGTATCGCCTATCGCCAAGATTCTGACTCCTTAAACTGCACAGACAGTGATGATGATTCAAGAGATATGGATATTAGTGACGAATAGTCTTACATTACTTTTATCTGTGGTTAAATAGTTCTTTAGGAGATTTAATTAATGTTTTATGACTTTGTATCTCAGATGGCGATACGCGAGTTAAACGGTCGGCCAATAGTGACGACATTTTTGTTTATATTTTAGGCGAATCTGTAGCTAATGTTGTGGGCTACAATATTATTTATGTTTTGATTTTATTTTCTACTACCGGACCCGGCAGACGTCGTTCTGCCCGGTAAAGCAGTGCCATCTACCGGGTCTTAGACTTTTTTTTTTTTTTGACCGGGGGGAAATCCTTTATGGATCCCCCTGCCCTGTAAGGCGCCAGGGCAGGGGGTATGTGGGACTCCGTGAAGCGTATACCCTAACTAAAACCCCCCGGGTGTTCCTCCTCGCATTTGGCCCAGGGGGTCACGGGATCCAGAAATGACACAACCGCGACCCCCTGGATGCTGGCCCGCGTGCGAGCCTCTACTCGATAGGTGGGAGGGGGAAGATGAAAACGCTCCCCTCCACACAAGTCCGCTGGGGCGCGCGCGGAACACACACGCGCGCCTCCGTCATGTGCCTGCGTGGTTGGACGACGGGCCGCCCTGCCCGCCGCCCCGCAGGCACATGTGAGTGGGCCAGGGGACGGAGCACCATCACTGGCACTCCATCACCCCGACACGTTCTGTCGCCTCGGCGACAGAGATCCTTGGCGCTGAGCGCATAGTGGGCCGTCTGGCCTTAGTGGGAGGAGGGTTGCACTTCCCTCCTCCCATGACGTGGCTGGCCGGCCGGCCGAGCTCGGCGCATAGGCCACAACGTGGCTCTGCGGCGCCGCACGTCGCGCTGACGTGCCCCTCCTTTCCGCAGCGGAAGCAGCATTTGCTGCGGTCTACCGCGGAGGGGCACATCGGACCTGTATGCCCCGTTCCCATACACTTAAAACAGCGCATGGGGCGGGGCTCCAGCACGCGTGCGCGGGCCGCACTCCACCCAATGAGGAGGCGGCGACCGACGAGGCTCCTCGCCGCCGAAACTGGGCAGCGCACCAATACGGAGCAGGTGCCCCCCGGTTCGGACCGAAGGGACCCGGCCCGCACCTGCTCAATGGCGCAGCCGCCCTCGGCGGCGACGAACTTTGCCACCTCCTCTGAGGAGACCGAGTCGTCCAGCCCACTAATGCGGACGTCCGCAAACTTAGTGGGCCGGTTGACTACGGCCTCCTCCGCCAACACCGTCCTCAGCTGGCCGGCCAGCCGGTCAGCCAAGGCGGCCCTCTCCACGCCTGGGATCTCTAGGATCTTAGTGCCGGACGCTGTGGTCCGGCACGAGATCTTCGAGATCCCAGCCTCGCGAAGGTCCACCGCGCGTCTGGCCTTTTCCAACACGGCGGCGTACGTGACCCCCCGACTGACTGCGTCAGGCGTGAGGGCCACGACAATCGCCGCCGTCTTGGCTTCGGCCAGGCGCGGCGGCGCCTGCTTGGGGGCCGCCTTGGCAGCCTGCCGCGTTTCGGCGGGGCGGGCGGACTTGCGGGTCCTGCGCCGCTTCTTGCGGGAGGACCTCGCGGTCCGCCCCTCCCCGTCCGTAGACTGCTGCGCCCGTGCGGCGGGTGCCCGTACAGCGGGTGCCTGCGTAGCAGGAACCCGCACAGCGGGCGCCCCTCTGGGCGCAGCGGGTGTTGCCGGCCTTTGTGCAGGGGGGGCGGCCCCCCTTGGCACAGCCGCGTATGAGGCAGCGGGGGCTGCACGCCTATCGGCGGCTAATGGAGGGCGCCTGTCGGGGATTAGCATCCCCTCCAGTTGCGCCCTGACCATTCCGCCGATGGAACGGTGCAGCTTGGCCGCCCACTCCTCGAACTTAGCGTCCAGGTCGACCTCCTTGCCGACCTGGGCGCTTGACTGTGGGGCAACGCCCACACGCGCGGGAGCCGCTGGTGCAGCTCCAAGCGCAGACGGGGCCCCCCTAACGGAGCCGTCCCATCTGATAGCCCGTACCTCGGCCTGGAGCTGCGCGAGCTCCCGCTTCATGCGAGCGTTGTCGGCCCGCAGCTTGCAGACCTCTTCTGAGGTCGTCCTTGTGGCGAGTCCCTCCACCGTGCCCTGGAGTGACTTCAGCGCGTCCCGGATCTGCTTCATGCATTCCCCCTTAAGGTTCCGGGACTTGCGAGTCACCCCATCGATGACCTTAATCCCATCCAGGGCCCGAGCCATCAAAGTCGCCACCGCCGGGCCAGACTCTGCCGGACCCGGACCCTGAGTGGGGGACGCCGCCAAAAGGTCGTCCTCAAAATACGAGTCCGTACTGCCATCCCGCAAGGCGGGGACAGTACGGCTCAAACCGACCGCGTGTGGTCTTCCGCGCTTGGGGGCCGGGACCTTGAAACGTTTGGGAGTCGGCACCTTCGGAGCCGGCTCCGTGTCCGCCTCCGATCCCGAACCCCCATCGAGGTCCGCGGACTCCCCTCCCCTGGAGGCGGAGGTCCCAGGCAACGCCTCGGACCCCACTCCCAGACGAAGGAAGTCCACGGCCCTCCCTCCCTCGCGCGAGCTCTGAGAGCCCCCCAGAACAGGAGGCCCCCTAGAGCTAAGCGGCTCGCGAAGCCGCTTTCCGCTCCTTGAGCGCGGCCGGTCACTCTCCTCCTCGCTACCGAGCGAGGAGGCGATCCGGGCCGCCTTCACAGGGAGCGCCTCCATATGGGGGTCCGGGAGACCCGTCGGCGCGGGGCGCTCCATCTAAGGATGGGCACCACACGCAGAAAGGCCCCCCGAACACTAAACAACTAAAATAAAAATAAAATAAAACAAAATAAACAAAACAAGACAAAATAGATACAAAATGGTAAAATATATACAAACAAATCAAAATAAAATAAATACAGCAATCAAAATATATACAAAAAACTTACCCAATCCTCTCAGCACCGCCCTTCACAACACAAAACTAACCGAGTCCGATCTATCTGACCCGCCTCGGGGCTGCGCCCCAACGTCCCCCCGGAGACCGAGCCCCAGAGCCTTCGCCCCGGAGCCCGCCTCAGAGTCCGCGCCCTGTCCGCTGGCCAGCAAAAAGGACGGCTGTGACGTCACTCGCAGCTTCGCCGCGAGTTTGCCGGAGCGTCCCTCGCAGCTCCGCCGCGAGTTTGCCGACGTCGCAGCTCGCCACACGCCCGGACAGGACAACAGACTCCGAAGCCCTAGGCCTCTAGCTCCGGATCTGAGACCGATCCCGCGGAGAAAGACGCCCGGGTACAGCACCCGGACCACCAACTTTACAACACAAACACAAAAAATCGGAAAAACGCGTTAAAAACTATTTTTCACGATTTTTTACGCGGAGCGCACCACAACACGTCTGTACGCGGCGCGACTCCAACCAGCACCCCCACCGGGTCTCAGACCTACCGAATATAACCAATAATAAATAATAGGTTTCTAACCCGGTTTTCGGCACTTCTTCACTTTCTAATTTTTATTTTTCTCTGCGTAAAAACCATCCTCGTACTTAAATGAATATTTTAAAAAAAGAATTAGCGAAATCGGTCCAGCCGTTCACGCGTGATGTCGTGACAACGGAAAACGGGTTTCATTTTTATTTAGATAGATTATAATGTGTATATTGGTAGCTGTTTGTTGTTTCTTAGTTAAAAAAAAGGAGTTAAATAACTCGTTAAATGGATGTGATTAGTAACGAATTATTCGGTTAAAATAAGTGATCCTGTTATCATGCTTTTATCTGTTAGATAATTATGTGTGTATGATCTCTAGTGTAACATATATTAAGACTTTGAAACGTGGTGTTCGCGCCTGTCGCAAATAAATAGCAAGACTTACATAAATACTACGAATCTAATCGTCGTGTTGCTATGATTCACTTGTTTTCTAAAAACTATTGTCGGGTAGACGAATTGTAAAAAAAAGGAATTAAAATAGTATTACCAAACAAAAGGGCTTTCATTGTGTCCACACGAGACATAAAGTGGCGACCGTAACATTACCTGCAAGATTTCTGATACACATTGAAGAAACAAAATAAATACGAGCAAAATCATATTGTGACGTCGACGGCCAGAATCTATTCGCCGCGATTACGAAGATTTCAATGTTTCAACTTTAACTTTGGACTAAGGAGGATTGAGAATTGTGTACCAGCCAATGCAGCCAAGCCGGACAGTGACGAGAAACAATACATTCATCAAAAATACCACTCCGCAGCCAGGCCATTGCAGCTAAGTGCCCTTCCTTTCACTTCATCCAATAGTTCCCTCATTTCATACCGAATACCACTTCATTTGAGAAAATAAGGTGCAATACACCCAAATATTTGTTTATTTTCCAAGTATTAACGTCAAAATAGCCTATTCATCTATTATTTTAGCAATAAAATACAAATTAACTTCATTCATCTATCTACCTATACCTACCTAATAATTTATCTTTCTAAAAGCTGTTTGTTACAACTATATCAAATTCATACAATCATTTCATAAAAGTTTACGTAATTATCGTACCTTCTAAAAAAATTTTTGCCTATATAATTAGGTAAAGGCCCTTTTATGCAAATATTAAAATTGTCAAATTAGTACCTACCTACCCTAAACAAATTTTTCTAGAATATTGTCCAAGTAACTTTTACTTTCCCGTTCCTCATAATAATAAAACTATAATCATTTACTCGATATAAACACAACGTTTGCCGAACGTTTCCAGGATCGCCGATACTACCTACTTACTGGGCGCATGACGACAACGCATTGATAACAAGTCCCGTTATCTTTGTTTACGTCGCGAGGTGAGCGCAACTAGTGGATCAACCCGGCGCTGCCTGCCAAGTTCAGCCTATTTGAGGAGCGTGAGAATTTTTAATTTTATTATAAACTATTTCGCTTTCATTCCTTAGTTAACTAAATATTATACCTACAAAACTAAAGTACCTACCTACTTATTAAAACTATACTACACATTTAATTTATTTGAAACTAAAACTAATAATAGACTATTTTACATTTTTATAAACTAAAGAACAATGGCTAAATATGCAAGTGATGGAAGCGAAATGAAAGGTGAAAATCTATCGATTTTGCAAGGACTTATTACAAGGCGCAGTTCGATTAAAGGACAAATAACAAAATTTAAAAACTATCTATACATTATATCATCAAAATCAACGTTAAATCAAATTGAACTGGCCGAATTAAACTTAAAATTAAGTAAATTTGAAACTTTATCACACAAATTTGATGACTTGCAAGGTCAAATAGAAGTTTTAAACTCAGGTAATTTATCCGATGAGATCGATGAGAGGGACGATATCGAGCAGTTGTTTATTGTTAACATAGCCTCCGCTCAGAGTGTGATACAGAAACAGAACTTACATTTAAAGTCGGAAGAAGCTAATAAAGATCTCAATACTTCTAACATCTCTTCTCAATGTTGTCCCAATCATAACGAGTTAAGTTTCAAATTACCTCAAATTCAGATAGCTAAGTTCGATGGCACCTACTTTCGATGGCTTGAGTTCCGCGACACCTTTCTATCTTTAATACACAATAATGAACGCATTTTACCTATACACAAATTTCATTATCTTAGCACCTATTTAGAGGGAGATGCCGCTAGAATAATATCTAACTTAGAGGTGTCTAGTGCTAACTATGAGACAGCCTGGTTACTACTATGCGAACGTTATGACAATAAACGTCAATTAATCAACTATCACTTAAATTCTTTACTTAATGTGAATACCTTCACACGTGAGTCTGAACGATCATTAAGGTTCCTGGTTGATCATGTAACGAAAAACCTACGTGCATTATCTAGTCTAGATCAACCCACTGACCACTGGGACATATTAATCATTCACATTATGTGTACCAAGCTTGATAGTCGGACACTAGCTAAGTGGGAGGAGTATCGCAACGGTTTGGATGGTATTCCTAATTTAAAACAATTTTATAAATTTTTAATTAATCGAGCTGACGTCCTAGAAACTTTAAATCGAAACAAATCTGATGTTTACACTAAACCTAAAAACACCGTTCAAACTGCAAAACCTTATCGCTTACAAACTAAATCTTTTGCGTGCTCATCTCGTGACAGTTCTGTCCCTAATTTACTAAAATGTATCATTTGTTCTGGAGACCACAGAATTTATGATTGTCCAGTTTTTAAGGCCAAAAGTGTAGAAGACAGAAAATCTGAGGTTTCAAGATTGAAATTATGCAACAACTGCCTACGTCAAGGTCACTCTGTTCGCGATTGCCGGTTAGGACCTTGCCGTGAATGTAGACGCAGGCACAACAGTTTACTACATACTTCTTCTTCTACTCTCTCCGTAACAAATGATACCCCTCTTCAAGCATCTATATCTAATTTCTCTAAACAACATTGCGATTCAGTTATTTTATCTACAGCTTTAATTGAAGTCTGTAATCCTGTAACAAACAAGATTGAGACTGTTCGTGCCTTACTTGATTGCGGGAGCCAGTCTTCTTTTATTACAAAGTCTCTTCAAAAAAGACTAGGCTTAAATACAAATATTATAAACAAATTAAATATAATAGGTATCGGAAACGCTTCTAATAATCAGGTGACTGAAAGCTGCTTTGCCAAACTAATTTCTTTACAAACTGATTTCAGCATCACTGCCAACTGTTTAGTGCTTCATGAACTAACAGGAGAGCTACCAAAATCATACCTAGACATCGATCAATACAGTTCATTACTAAAAGACTTTAAGCTAGCTGATCCTAACTTTAATAAACCGGCAGCAATTGATATTCTGCTCGGTGCAGACATATTCTGGGATATTCTTGGCTGTGAGCAACATACTCTTGGTCCTAAACTTCCTAAATTAAGAAACTCCCAGTTTGGTTGGCTTATAGCTGGTCCTATGTATACAACATCTAAACAATCTTCTAATATTCAATGCCATCATGCTACTACCGATTTAGATTCATACGAAAACTTAAATAAACAAATTGCTAAGTTCTGGGAGTTAGAGGAACTCCTACCAAAGATTTCTTTCAGCGAAAGCGAGCAAGAGTGTGAAAGCCATTTTAAAACTCACACCACTCGCCTACCTTCAGGCAGGTTTTGTGTAAAGCTACCCCTGAAAGACTCACCAGATTGTTTGGGTGAGTCCTATAATCTCGCTAAGAGACGACTGCTTACTTTAGAAAAGCGTTTTCATAAGCAGCCCAATGTCAAACAACAATACGTAGATTTCCTTCGGGAATATACTAATCTAAATCATCTGTCTGAGTCACCTATCATTAAACCTGTACCTTCTTATTTTTTGTGTCACCATGCTGTATTCAAAGAAAGCAGTGAAACTACGAAAGTTCGTGTGGTGTTTGATGGATCCGCTCCTACTACTTCGGGTTTTTCCCTAAATGATATTCTCATGATAGGCCCAAACATGCAGGATTCCCTTTTTTCCATTCTAATCAGGGCTCGTCAGTACAAATACGTGCTCACTGGCGACGTTGAAAAAATGTACCGCCAAGTGCAAGCACACGATGAAGACCAAAACCTTCAGTTGATTTTATGGAGAGAAGACGAATCCATGCCTATCAAAACGCTAAAGTTAAGTACTGTAACTTACGGACTTGCAAGTTCCAGCTACTTGAGCACAAGATGCCTTTGGCAGTTAGGTGAGGAGTGCGATGACCCGCGAATCAAAAATATTATACAGCACGACTTTTACGTCGATGATGTCTATACAGGTTGTGATTCAGAGCAAGAGTTATTCTATATACATAAATCATTAATAGAAGCTTTAAAAAAAGGTTGTTTTAACCTACGTAAGTTCAAAACTAACTTACCTTCTCTATTCAATTTTACTATAGCCGATAATACTGACAAACTAATTACTAGTGAGGCTTCCAGCACCCTAGGTATGGGCTGGAACCCAACTTCAGACGACATGCATTTTACATTTAAAATTCCTCAAGAAAATTGCGTCTTAACCAAAAGATATATTTTATCCACTTCATTTAAAATTTTCGACCCTATGGGATTGCTAAGCCCATGCATAATTTTGCCTAAAATTTTAATGCAGCAATTATGGCTACAAAACCTTGGATGGGACGATCCTGTTCCCCAAAACATTTTAATCTCATAGAACAAGTTAGTAGCTGCACTGCCATGCGTTCTTACTTTACATATACCTAGATTTGTCTTATGCAATAATCCTATACGTATTGAGGTACATTCTTTTAGTGATTCCTCACAAATTGCCTTTGGAGCTTGTCTCTATATGAGGAGCATAGATGCTGATAACAATGTCACTGTGAAGCTCCTCTGTGCGAAGTCTAAAGTAGCACCAATAAAGGCTACCACCATACCTCGTCTAGAACTCTGTGCAGCATTGCTTGCCGCCAGACTATGTCGCACTGTTTTAGATTCATTACGCAATAAAACAATACATTCTTACCACTGGTGCGACTCAAGCGTAGTTTTAGGATGGCTAAAATCTAATAGTCGTAATTTAAAAACATTTGTCGCTAACAGAGTTACCGAGATATGTGACTTAACTAATTCTAAATCATGGCGTTATGTACCTACTTCTTTAAATCCAGCCGATCTAATTTCAAGAGGCGTGTATCCAGATCAAATCGAGCATAAAGACTTGTGGTGGTCAGGTCCTAACTTTCTATTGCTCCCTGAATCTGAATGGCCTGTTCTAAATACAGATACAAATTCTGAGCTTCCAGAGCTCAAAACTAACATTGCTACGACCAATTCTGAGCCATTTATTAATTTTTTAAATTATTCTAATCTTATAAAAGGAGGAGGTCTTTTGCCTACGTTTTAAGATTTTATAACAATTCTAAAAATGCTAACAATAAACAATTATCAATTTTAACCATCGATGAATTAAATAATGCCTTTTTGCATCTTTGTGCTCTATCCCAAAAACAAGCATTTCCTATTGAATATGAGTTACTGTCGAAGGGTAAATCACTAAGTTCTAAATCAAGTTTATTATAATTAAATCCATTTTTTGACACTCAAAACAAGGTGATTCGTGTCGGTGGTCGTATAGATGCATCCAATTATAATTATGACAAGAAACACCCTGTCCTTTTACATTCATCTAGTCATTTTACTCGCCTATTTTTTGAATATGAGCACAAACGTCACTTGCATGCTGGCCCACAACTGCTACTGTCACTTGTTCGTGAAACCATATGGCCTATAAATGGTAGACATCTTGCCCGCCGTACGGTGTTCAATTGTGTAGTATGCAGGCGTCATCAAGGTAGAACTATACACCCTATGATGGGAAACTTACCTAATCAACGAATTACAGTAGATTTCCCATTCAATACTGTAGGTATAGATTTTGCTGGCCCATTTTATATAATAAATCGCAAGGGACGCGGATCTAAAGTAATTAAATGTTATCTTTGCTTATTTGTGTGCTTAAGATACAAATGCATTCATTTGGAAGCTACTAGCGATCTTACTAAAGATGCCTTCATTATGACGTTTCGACGTTTTGTAGCTCGCCGTGGCAAGCCATCGGAAGTATTTTGCGACAACGGACGCAACTTCGTTGCTGCGGCCAAAGAACTTGGTGACTTCATCAAGGCAACTAAAAACTCCCTATCTGACTTTGCAAGTGAGGAAGGTATCAAATTCGTTTTTTCTCCTTCTTACGCTCCTCATTTCGGTGGGATTTGGGAGGCTGGTGTCAAATCCGCTAAGCACCACATTAAACGTGTAATGGGCAATAGTCATTTAACGTTTGAGGAATTGACTACCTTATTTGCTCAAGCGGAGGCAATCCTTAATAGCCGACCTATGTGTCCCCTATCTCCTTCTCCTAACGATTTCTCAGCCCTCACCCCTGGGCACTTTTTAACCGGCCGATCTTTGACTGCACTACCGGCTCCACCAGTCACCGAGTGCAATCCAAACAAACTGCTACGCTACGCTCGCCTTGAACAAGTGCGACAACATTTCTGGCTTCGCTGGCAGAGAGAATATGTAGCAGAGCTACAACATCGCACTAAATGGAAGACCAACACTTCTACACTCAAAATTGGCGATCTAGTCCTACTCTCCGAAGATAATGTTCCTCCATTATGCTGGCGTCTCGGTCGAGTTGTAAAGCTATTTCCTGGACCAGACAATATAACTCGAGTAGCTGACGTGAAAACCACAAAGGGATTTCTGCGACGACCTTTGACTCGTCTTTGCCCTTTGCCTTCATTTCAAGAACCAGAGGTTTGAAGATCTCCTACTGCAGACCTTCAACGGGGGGAGGATGTTCGCGCCTGTCGCAAATAAATAGCAAGACTTACATAAATACTACGAATCTAATCGTCGTGTTGCTATGATTCACTTGTTTTCTAAAAACTATTGTCGGGTAGACGAATTGTAAAAAAAAGGAATTAAAATAGTATTACCAAACAAAAGGGCTTTCATTGTGTCCACACGAGACACGTGGGGATCTAAAATCTAAAACAAAACCGCGATAAAATCCGCTAAAAAGAAATTTTATTTCAAATAGATTACGCTAATTAAATACGCCCATAATTATCAGTAAGTACATAAGTAAGAAAGTAAGTACCTAAGTACTTATTAACTAATTTTTATTGTTTTTGATTGAGTACATAAAGATGGTAAAGTACATTAAATAATGTAAAATCAATCAGCCCGTTTGGGGACACAATATTTTAACATTTGTTGAAGGTACTGAAATTTTAAATGATTGAAAACTTAAAAAATCCTTGATAGTGTAGCAACATTTCTCTTTCTTATGTGATGATCACAATTATCCGTTCTTTGTCTGGGTGTGAACTGTAATTTATCTATAATATGTATTAAAGTAGGTAGTTTATTAGTTCCTAGTACCCCTAACACAAGCAAATATAATAATAATAAATAATAAATATTATGGGACATTAACACACACGGTCATCTGGTCCCAAGCTAAGCAGAGCTTGTGTTATAGAAAACAGATAACAAGTAATACTTTTCTTTTGTAAATATATATTTATAATAGACATCCAGACTCATATATATATACTCATATATATTTACATCCAGACTCGACACAAACACAAATGTCCATAATTAATGTTTGTCTCGGGTGGGAATCGAACATACAATCTGCGGCGTGAAAAGCAAGTATCTTACCGACCACGCCACCAGCCCGTCATAATTTAGATATAATTGCTTAATTTGGGACTAGATGGCGCTGTGTGCATGTGTGGAAATATAATTATTATTTATTATTATTAAATGGTCGCGGTGGCCAAAATCGGATAGACCAATCATATCATCAAATATTATAGCAGTTTAACAGGATAGCAGTTAACTGTCTCAAATAGCAACTATTAGGAAATAGCAAATAGCATAGCACGTTATTCGTTACATTCGCTAAAAACAGGACTATAATGAACAGATCACGTGACAAGATTACGTATATCACCACTAAGCTAATTAAACTAAAACAATGCGATCAATAGCGCCTTTTGTTTACAAGAAGTTGGCGCAATATTTTAATCCATTTAAGAAAATTATTTTTTTTATTCTTCGATAGGCTGGCGCTTGACTACAACTTGCCTGATGTTAAGCATTGATGTAGTCTAGATAGAACGCGCCAGCCTAGTATACCGATTCCCTCGTGATTACGAATGATCATCGGTGAGAAGGTGGCAGAGGACTGAGCCTCCATATATTTAAATATTTTTTTATTCTTGAATAGGCTGGCGCTTGACTACAACTTAAACTAGGGAAACTCTGTATTTCAAGCATCATGTAGGTCATCACCCTCAGTTACAGTTTTAAGTGGACATAATACAAAACAAACCAGGATATAATGATATAAATGTGTGTGTATGTTTGTGTGTATAAAATAAAAATAAAAAATAAAAAAAACTTTATTTTCTAAAGCTAAATACAGTTTCTCCATCTCAATTAAAACATGTAAAATGGTGCCTATAAGCTAAGCGTTGTTTATTATCGGATACGAAGTGAACGTCTGTGTCTGTGCTTGTAAAAACAGTGTTACAGACACAGGCGTCTTCCTGTTAGTACTTAATCTATTACACTTAGTCGGTGTTTTAGTGGATACGTGTGTAGTATGTGTGTGTGTGTGTGTTTGTGCGTGCTTGTCTTTGACAGTAGATATTTATTTTAATGATAGTGAGAAAGGATTCTGTGTCGTTTTCGCTAAATATTTTTGGTAATTTTAAATCTATATAATGGTGAAAATATATGTTATTAGCTTTCCGACAGCGGCTTCGCCCGCGTGTATGTCGGTTATCGCGCCAAAACATTACCTTCTTTTTGCGCAGTCGGATAAAAACTATCCTATGTCCTATCTCGGGTCTCAACCTACCTTCATACCCAATTTCATCCAAATCGGTTCAGTAGTTTAGGCGTGAAAGCGTAAAAAACAGACAAACAGAGTTACTTTCGAATTTATAATATTATATTAGTAGGAATTATTATTAAATATTAAGAAGTTGCCTGTAAGATGTTGTTAACCAAGTTTCCTTAAATAGATAAAGGATGGTGACTGTACAATGTACCTATTTTATACCTGTTGACGTGTTGCGGAAGTAGAAACGTGGTCAAGTCTCTTGAGAGGTAAGTACTTAACCCTTGATGTGGTTAGATATAAGTTTACAACAAAAGAACATGTTTGTGTTAGGTATGTGCCTGATGAGGGTCATTTGTATTAAACTTCGTACCGCGTGTTTCTCACCTTTTAAACCTTCCTTAAAATTGTTAATTTACTAATATCGCTATTACAAAATAGAGGTGAGTGGTAAAGAGGTGACAAATTTAGAAATGAGTAACTAAATCTGTTGCTAAGCGCAAAACTCGAGAACGGCCGAACCAATTTCGCTAATTGCTCACAGGAGTTGCCACAGTACTTGATCGGTTCGACCATCCTCGGACGGCTCACCGAAAAAGTCCGGTGAACCAATAAAGGCCCTTTGGCTGATTGGGTCAGGTCATCCGCAAAAAAAGAGTGTAACTCCTCCCGTGTGAAATGTTCCAAGACTGAAACCATTTGAAATGAGGACATCCTCGAAATTAGACGATTTTATCATTGTCATTCATCACCTCATAATTAATTATTATTTTAGTCGTCTGAAAAATTCTATGAAATATTTAGTTGAGATAGGGAAGGATCCCACGGCTTCCGGACATTATCTTGTTATAGTGATTAAGTGGCTCAGCGCTACGAGCTTCGCCTTAGAAATATTAGGTCGCAGGTTCAATTCCCAGTCGCGCTCACACATTTTTGCGTCGATTGTTTCACCGTGAAGAAAAAACATCATGAGGAATTGGCCGGTGTGTGTGGATTAAGGCCTAAACTCCCTAAGACCCGTGCCCATCGGTGGGACACTAAAAAGAGGCGAAGTGAGTGATTAATTGTTTAAATAGATTACTAAATTAAATAAGGCAGGGACCTTAATGTGGTTTTTTAATTGTAAATTCAATTATTAATT
This sequence comes from Meganola albula, assembly GCA_936450015.1. Classification (NCBI taxonomy): domain Eukaryota; kingdom Metazoa; phylum Arthropoda; class Insecta; order Lepidoptera; family Nolidae; genus Meganola; species Meganola albula. Next base: position 1,182,792 of record OW388161.1, on the reverse strand, counting down.
TAATTTAATAATTTAAAAATATATTTAATGATTTAAATTAAAAATGACTTTAATTTTTTTTATTTAAATTTTGTTATTCATTTTTGTTTGAGTAAGTACCTAATTAGTTTTAGTTTTGATTTAATCATAATATTTGTGTATTTTGTTGTGACGGGCCGGTGTCGTGGTCTGTAAGATACTTGCTTTTACTCCGCGGATCGTGGGTTCGATTCTCACCCGAGACAGACATTTCTGTGATGAACATGTCTGGTAATTATCAATATTTAAGTATGTTTAAAAAAAAAGAAAAGTGTTATGTAGTATATTACAGGCATGTTGTAATGAATGTAATTTTGAGAAGCTTAAGCTCTTAGTCTATATCAAAATGATAAATAATGAAATTCTTGTGCGACAATTTATCAAGTTTTACTAACAAAATTACAAATGTCTCACAGATAAATTGGGTGTAATACTCTCAGTTTGAGCAGTGGTAGCGCAGCGGTAACGGTCTCACCTTAGAAATATAAGGTCGCGGGTTCGATTCCCGGTTGTGCCCACACATCTTTGTGTAAATAGTTCCATCGCTTCTGCTAAATATCGGTAAAAACGGACATGTCTAAGAACTAATCATTCCAGGACATGTATTATAGACCAACCCGCACTTAACACGGCCTTAACTCTCTCAACTCGTAAGATAGTTGAGAGAAGACCCGTGCTCAGCAGTGGAACACTGAAATGGGTTAAAATGAAATGACTTTCTGTTTTAATTTAAAGTTGAAACACACTAACTACCTAGAACACAACTTCTGTAAATCTTGAAAATAAAACTGTGAAAAGTAGATGTGTGGACGACACTCTTTTGCACTACAACTTACCCTATAGCAAAATTCAAAATTAGCGCAGAGGATATACCTTTAGCCGCTGAGGTCGCAGATTTGAATACTGCCCCGGACCAAAACGAGTTTTAGTAATTTTCTAATTTTTATTCGAAGTCCGTTGTAAGGAGAGCATGTTAAGCTATTAGTCCTGCGCCCAATATATCACCCGTCGTGTCGTCCACCCCCTTTCATTGATCATGTATCTAATGGCGCACACACATGTCACTAAAAAATGGCTGCCATTGAAATACAACTAGCAAGGGATGTTAAAAATAATTTTGGTTCACAAGCTGCTTTGACATTATGTTGGCACTACCTATCTAAAATATATGAAACTAAGTACAAAATGTACCAGAATATAGTAGAGATAGCATTTCATTGAGATAAATTCCTTTGTGAATTACGCTATGCTACAAAGTGCTACGAAATGCTACGGTACTGCTACGACATTGCTACGAATATTCGTAGCATTCACAATACAGATGGATGCCATTCAAGCCAAGTACCATTTCCCCGTGATCATAAACGTCTTTTGAGTTCATTATAGCTAAAATTGGTTTATAATTCGTTTGTCTTTGTCTGTTATCTTGACATTAATACTAAGTCATGGGGCTGAGTCACCTTCGTCCGTGGGAGTGCACCTTTTATTTGAATCCCCACATGTGGTCCCCGGGTGGTGCAAAACAGGTGACAATCAATCAACTGGTAATTATGTTTACTGGTAATTAACTGGTGGTAGGCTTCAGCTGTGTTTAGTGACCGCTCACCAGACAAAGCCGCACCGCCAAGCGGTTTTGCCGTGTTCCGGTGCGATGTCTGGTGACGCCATTTAAGAGGGTGGGTCGGAATTGTATCTTCTTTATGGTTTCTAACCATATGGAGCCTCATTCCACTGCCACCTTCACAACGAAAAATCATTCGTAATCACGAGTGAATCGGTATATTGGGCGGGCACTTTCCATCGTAGACTACATCATTGCTTAACATCAGGCAAGTTGTAGTCAAGCGCAAGCCTATTACAGACAAAAAAAATTAGATTCAGTAGTTTTTGCGTGAAAGCGTTACAGACAGACAGACTAGAGGTTCTATCGCATTAGTAATAATAGTAAGGATTATGAATATTCTTTTTTTTTGTTTCAAAGGGTATCTTTCTTGGTGGTACCATTTAAATTGTATCAAAATCGGTTGAGTGGTTTTTGAGTTATTATTAAAATATTAAAGTCTGTCTGTATTTTTTTTAAAGCTATATATTATTATTCTGTCGAGGGTTAATAAGACTACAAGGAAATTAATAAAGACAGATGCTATGAAAATAGCGAGGCTGATTAATAAAGGTACAAAATTTTCCTTGTTGTGTCAGATGCACTCGAGATCATGACAACCCGGTTCTGCGGATACGGATATTGCGAATAAAACAAAATTAATTAAAGAACCGGTAAAGAGGGAAATAGAGTGATAGGAGATTTGTTTGATCAAGCAGCTGGTTGACCTTTTAATGTTTACACTAACGGCCTTATTCATAAAGGCATAAGACTCATTAGTTAAAATGGCTTTGTCTCTTTCTTACTAGTATAAATGTTAAGATGAGAGAAAAAGACAAACAAATTATATACCTACTAGTTGACCGCCCGCGGATTCGCCCGCGCGTATGTCGGTTATAGCGCTAAACCATTAACCCTTTTTTTTCGCAGTCGGATAAAGCTATCCTCTCCCGGGTCTCGAACTATCTCCATACAAAATTAGGCAGTAGGAGTGTAAGCAACATTTTGAAATCGGCAAGCTCCCATGCATGTTTATATATATATATGGGTTTCATACAAAAATATGTCTACGGCTCTTAGACCATAATGTAAGTTTTTCATTCAAATAACCAAGAATAAATAAAGTTTAAATTTCGAATTCTATTCGTAGCATTGAGTTATCAAACATGTCATTGTGTCACAATAAAAAGTAATTTAGATCAAAATGACGAAGGAGTACTGATATCAACTTTGAAGAAAATCACCCTCAGAATAATTTCGCAGGTTTTGCCCGCTTAGTATTGGGATAAAAATAAAAAAAAACTTAAAATTAAAAAACACGTGTTTCTTAATTTGTTTTAAGCTTTATTTATACCAAATTTGAACTGAATTGGACCAAAGACGAAACAGTTATGGAATATTACATTTTTCCAAATAAACTTATTTAACACCCCCACCGGGGGTAGTTTTGAAAAACTGAAAAACACGTGTTTAATGATTTCTTTTAAGGTATATGTGTGCCGAATTTGGAGTGAATCGGACTTGAGACTAAGCAGATCCAGAGAAACTTTAATTTTTACCAATAAAACTCATTTTCCACACCCCATGGGGGTAATTATGGAAAAATAAGAAACCCGTATCTCATTATTTGTCTTAAGGTTTATGTGTACCGAATTTTAAATGAATAGGACCAAGGAATAAAAAGTTGCATACAAACTTCACCCCTCTATTTAACCCTCTTAGGGATGATTTTTGGAAATTTTATTAGCCTATGTCCTATTCTAGGGTATACACTACCTACGTTTCAAACTTCATTAACATTGGTTGAGCGGTTATGGAGATACGTGGTAACAAACCTTCACACACACACACACACACACACACACACTTATTTTCGCATTTATAATATTAGTAGGATTTTAGCTATAATGAGCTTATGAATACGGGGGTTATTACATAGATTTATCTATGGTGCTACGATGCCACAAACTTGTACACAATCACTAAATAGTTTTCATTGGACTTTTATTATCATTTTATATTTATTTTTATCTGAAAGACGTACGTCTTCAATAACGTCTGTCAGCAAAAAAGAAACAAAATTCTATTTATGCCATTGACACCTGCGACCCGATAAATGGACTTTAGGAAACGAAAATGTCAATATCGTTCGAACGTGGGACAGAGGTCATTATTTAGTGATTTTATTTAGACATGTCAAAAGATAACTAAGGACTGACAGAGTGTGCGTTGGAATTATATAATCTTATTTCTCCATCCCCGTTATTTCGTCGGCCATATACGTATACTAGCTGCCCCAGCGAACTATATACCGCGTATTACTAATGTAATACGTATGTATTTTTAATGCCACATAATCCTTACTAATATTATAAATGCGAAAGTAACTCTCTCTGTCTGTCTGTTACGCTTTCCCACTTAAACTACTAACCGATTTGGATGACATTGGGTATGGAGGTAGTTTGAGACCCGAGAAAGGACATAGGATAGTTTTTATTCGACTCCGCAAAAATAAGGTAAAGTTTTGGCGCGATAATCGACATACACGACATACAAAATATAAAAACAAAAAATTTTGTCCAAAAATTAAAAAAAATGTAAGGGTGAATAGCCCTTATCACTTAGGGGTATAAAAATAGATAGTAGCCGATTCTCAGACCTACTGAATACGCATATAAAATTTGGTAAAAATCGTTAAAGCCGTTTCGGAGGAATACGGTAACAAACATTGTGACATGGAAATTTTATATATTATATGGTGGAAATTCCATGGTAGAAGTTCCAGCGCTTTTCTTCCACTTTAATTGTGCAAACTGCCAAGTTTTGTAATTCGCTGCCAACAAGTTTCCCGGTAGCTATAATCTGCCAATCTTCAAGTCACTAGTGAATTCGTATTTACTTGGTAAGCGCATTTTATCATTGCTTAACATTAAGCAAGTTGTAGTCAAATGCTTGTATATTAATATTATAGTAGAATAGAAAATGATGAGGGTATCTCTTTTTTATTTTGAAATGAATTTATTTTACTCGGTATACTATTGGCACACGAGTCAGACATTAGTGTGATGAACACGTCTGTTTGTCTTGAGTCTGGGTGTAAATATATATTTGAGTATGTATTCCCAAAAGAAAAGTATTTTAAGTAGTATATTAACAGTTATCTGGTTTCCATAGTACAAGCTGTGCTTAGTTTGGTATCAGATGACACTGTATAACAGATTATTCGCGAATATTGAACACGTGTTTCTTCTTTTTATACAATGAACCAGTGTCACGTGAAGTCACGTACTCGGGGTAGTTTTCAGTGACTATGACGTAAAGAACTTCCTCTCCCTTCGAAGCGATTTATCAAAATATTTTTTATTAATTCGTAAAAGCGAAAAAATACAATAAGTCCAATATTTTTAAATAATCTAAAGTAATAGATGGAATTTTTATTTATGTGCTCTAGAATAGATGCGGCCCTCGCCTTAGAAAAATAAGGTCGCGGGTTCGAATCCTGGTCGTGCCCACACATCTTTGTGTAAATTGTTTCATCTCCGCTGCTCAATATCGGTGAAGGAAAACATCGTGAGGAAACCGGCATGTCTAAGAACTAATCATTCGAGGACATGTGACATCCACCAACCCGCACTTGGCCAGCGTGTGTGGATTAAGGCCTAAACTCTCCTAACTCATATAAAAAAAAAGCTAAGCTATATGATAGTTGAGAGAAGACCCGTGCCCAGCTGTGGGACACCAATAGGGGTTGAAGTGAGTGAGTGAAGTGAGAATAGATGCCTATTCACCGGTTTAGACCCCCGACCAAAAAGAGATGTGTTATAAGTTTTTTATTTGTGAACAAATATCCTATTTCTATATGTATCAAATATCTAACAAATGCCTTTTTCAGAATAAAAAAAAGACGGGTTGCACTCCGGGAGTGCCGGCAGAAGTGAAAACTTGATTATTAACGTTGAGCATGTTTGATATTTTGGAATGGTTAGGGAATAATTTTGCACCAATTACCAAGCGCCCTGCGCTGCCTAAACGAAACAGTAGGCCCAGGCATACATTTTCGCCGCGCCGTAGAGAGGGGATAGCTGTCTACTCTCCATCCGTCTTACGCTTTTTCGATCAGGTCACGTGTCCTGACGCGAGTTTAAGATTTTATACCCATTACAGAAAAAGTGCTCAACGCCGCTAAAGAAGTTTTCACTTCAAAAATAAAATACCTAGTAGAACCTAAACGTATGCACCGATTTAAATGCGGTTTTCTTTATTTAAAAGCTTAAGTTATAGCGGTTGTTGGCTGCCTTTAATTTGGAGTTATTCCCATCTGAAACAACTAAATTTGCGTGGTTTATAGATAAGCTAACTCTGCTTCCACCTATAATTACAAGCTTGAGTTAGATATCGCTAAGATGAGTGAACATAATTGGCACATAATGCATGCGGAACTGGGCGAATCGTATCTACATATTGTGGAGTCTACGAGGCGTGCTGACTATTAAGTGCCCATGAATTTGACTCTCAATTAAGGTTAAGAGGTTCTACCGTTTAATATTATGCTCTAATAATAGTTAACTATCTATAGAGAAATAAATTTAATAGTACCCACAGGGTTAGCAAGCTATAGTGGGCGATTTGCTCAATGTTTTGTAAGATGCACCTCATCTAGTGATTGAACAGATGAATCTGAATATGGGTCCACACCGAGAGCTGTAGGCTCATTCACGTAATTAAATTAGTTCAGTTGCAATTAAGTTTCGATCAGAGCAGCAATTTTCGTACTCTCGTAATTTTGACAACCGCTGTCAGATACGCTCACGTCAACTTCGCGTCACGCGAGCGTTTTAGACTAGGTAATATGACGCTAAACAATTTTATGATTACCATTTTGCACTACGACGAAAACTTAATTGCAACTGCACCGCAATTTGATCGGCGCGATAAGAAATTACGTGAATTAGGGCACAGGTAAATTTATTATGTAGGTAGGTATGTGTTGCAACTAGTGGACGAATATCTCTATAGTGACAATTGTCTCGAAAAGAGTAACTATAAGCTGGCTAAAAGTAGGTATATGCAAGTTTGCCTGTTCATATGGCGAGCAAGCGGCCGGTCTAAGCGGCAGAAGATGCTTTGATACGTCGCACGGCTCGCCTTAGATGGGGTGTATTAATTAGGTTTATCGAGACTTCCGTTGTGGTACTTGTGTATGTAGCCCTACGCTCGGCGTCTTCTACACTTAGTTAGGAAAAATAGAGCTAAAATGACGCGCAAATATCTCAACAGCCTCCTGTTCCTCTACAATACGATTTTTGTAGACAAATTCAATATTCTTATGCCTTTAAAATATCTGTTTTTCATTGATAAATTTGGATATATGGTTAAGACAATATACCAGTTTGCCTTAGAAATGTGGACTGCCCACAATTATTTACTTCCTTTTAGGACCCTAACAGTACCTAGTAAGTGAAGAGTTTAAATGTTCTGTGGGTTGTACTAAAAGGGTTCTCTAATCAGCCTCACCAGACTGCGAACTTTCAATGATGCAAAAACAGCAATTATTTCGCCTGAATTTCAACTAACTGCTTTGTGCTGAAATAAAATGGAAATTGTAGCAACACAATTTTCTAAAAACGTTTCTAAATTACGGACAAAAGAATAATGAACTATTGAATAACTTTAAAACTCTTTGACTGAAATAATGACTAAAAAATAACAAAAAAAGCAGCTGCCATGCCGTTACAAAAATTCTGCGTCTACGTTACAGACTTACCTATACGACATTGAAGGGTTGTTACCCTATTTTTAACTTTACTTCTGGTACCGTTTACTCACAATAGAAAATACCGAAATCCCTCTAAATATTCTCGACCTGTGCTGACCAAAATATTTTGCGATCTCCATTTATTAGATATACTAAATCTATATTATCCAGCTTCAAATATTTTGCATACCTAATCCGTAGAATGCATGGACTGCATAAAATTCTATCAAAATTTCAATCGCTATAAATTGAGATATCTAAAGATATGAGCGAGCTTCCTAACTGGATTCAATAAAGTATGTCAATAAGGACTTACCTTCCTACAGCTGCGGGAATATTTTACTATCATATTTTCGAATTTTTAAACTACCAACTTTATAAACTAGTACAATGGTTCCCAATAATTTTGACAAGAGAGGTGTTTAAAGTTGTAGTTGTATCTGTGTGCCTGTGCCTGTGTATAAGTTTGTTGCAATGTGGTGTCTAAACGGATAAACCGATTTTGATACGCGTTTTTTATTGAAAATGATAAAGAATAATAATAAAGGTGAAAATGATAAAGAAGGTTATTAGATTCTTGATTTAGAGTTATCTATACTAATATTATAAAGAGTTTGTTTAGTTGAACGCGTTAATCTCAGGGACTATTTGATATTTTTTCACATTTATTGAGGAAGGCTAAGATTATTTTAATCCCACTGCTGAGCATGATATCAAAGTAGTTTAAGCGGGAAAACCTAGTTTTTTTTAATAAAACTGGTTATAAACTGTTTTTTTTAAATAAAAAGTCAAAGTAATGTCTACATATTACTGTAATATGTATTACTCGACTATACAAAAGTTAGGTAATGTTTTCAACCAACTTCACAAAGGAAGTTTTGTTAGGAACTTTTTTTATGTTTGTCTGTTACGCGATATTTCCGCCAATTATATTGATATATTTTTTGTTCTTAATGATATATAAGTACTTTTATATACTGCTGGACTGTTTTATTCGAAACCTATTAATTTAATTAATTTCTAAGATTTACGCGAATATCACACATTGAAATAAAACTACTTTTTAACAGATTTTATCGCGGTTTATTATAGATTTTAGATCCCGAAGTTTCGAAGTCTTTTCAGACTTCATGTTCACGGGTGGACTGAGGTATTTGACGTCCAAAAATATTAATTACAATTATTACTGACTACCTACAAACATTATTATTAAAGTTGCGTTCCGATTTAAGCAAACTGAGCTCACAGTCTTGAATTCTGAGTTGATTTTGCTTGGGTTTTGGTACAAGTAAATTAAGCACTGGGTCTCAAGCTGGAGGTATTATTGTCGGGATCTAAAATCTAAAATAAACCGTGATAAAATCCTTTAAAAAGTAGTTTAATTTAATGTGTGATATTCGCGTAAATCTAAGACAATACTATGTTTCAAAGTCTTTTCAGACTTCGAGGTCAGGGGTGAAATAAACCTCGATAAAATATATTATAAAGTAGTTTTATTTCAATGTGAATTAGCTTGCTATTCTTTTTACGTAAGTTTATCTGCGCTGTACCGATATTACGTTAGTGTATGTGTGTTGGTAGAGTTGCGGGCGATATCTAGTGAGGGCTATATTAATATCCCTGATATAGTTAGAAGATAACACTAAATGTGTGCTGTAACGACGTTGAGTTTCGTATGTACTTAGTTCGAAGTTATGGAAGTAGGTCATGTGACCTCGCATTAAACCGCTACTATTAACGTCAGATATCTGCTGGCACGTATCAATTCTGAATCTAACAAGCGAAATGTTTCGCAGATTAAACGTCCTTAGTTTCTCTGAAAAATTTTTTTTGATTATTTACTATGGTACTTAACTTTCTGGGTAGTTGAGTGGTGTAAGCCGTCCGATTGGGCTATACTGTGCCCGGGAGGTTGCAAGTTCGATTCCTGCCCCGGACAATATTTGAGTAACAACAAAAATTTGTTTCGGTGTCTGGTTGGTTAAGGGACTACTCTCCGTGCCTCGGAGAGCACGTTAAACCGTCGGTCCCGGTTGACATTTAACACATCTATACAATCGTTACATGTAGTCAGAAGCCAATATAATCTGACACCTGGTCTAACCATCTCGGCTACTGGTTCCCTACGGGTTTCGAGGTCTGATGGCAGTCGCTCGTATAATTCTGGTAGCTAGCCGCATCAAGTTAGACTGAGAGCCGACGCCAATAGAAATGGGAAAAGGCAAGGGGAATGAATTAATTAAGGTACTTAACGTCACAACTTGTGGCTAAATATATGTCACATACACTTCAACCCTTTTTAGTGTCCCACTGCTGGATATGGGTCTTCTCTCGACTATCTTATGAGTTGAGAGAAGGCCTTAATCCACACTCATTGGCCAAGCGCGGGTTGGTGGTTCGCTAAGTATTACGAATGGGATGTAAACATAACTGGTAATGGATTAAGTCACATTAATTTTAACACGCGAATACTTCATTAGCATTTAACAAATTAAATGTAGTTGCGAAATTCTGTGAAATAATATAGTGGGACAGTAACACACACGGCCATCTGATCCCAAACAAAGCAGAGCTTGTACTATGGAAACCATATAACTGGTAATATACTACTTAAAATACTTTTCTTTTGTAAATACATATTAAAATATAGATAATTACACCCAGACACAAGACAAACAGATATATTTAAACAAATGTTTGTCTCGGTTGGGAATCGAACCCTAACCTGCGGCGTGAAAATCAAGTATCTTACCGACCACGCCACCGGCCCGTCATTCTGTGAAATATGAAGTGAATTCACCGCTCGCTTCATACCTACATCTTTAGCATTCACACCGCCGACTGCAACCGGCAGCATGCACTCTCTGTCACACTCAACTATATACTTTATCTCTATTTCACGTGACCTTGATTGACATCGTTCGCTAGTGAGTGAAAATAATCTTGAACTAATACTTCATATTAGCAATAGCAAATTGCGTGCTAAGATTCATGAATTCACTTCACTTCAACCCTTTTTAGTGTCCCACTGCTGGGCGCGGGTCTTCTCTCAACTGTCTTACGAGTTGATAGAGCAGCGGTGGCGCAGCGGTAGGGCCTTAGAAATATAAGGTCGCGGGTTCGATTCCCAGTCCTGCTCACACATCTTTGTGTGAATTATTACAAAGCCGCTGTTCAATATCGGTGATATAAAACATCGTGAGGAAACCGGCATCTCCAAGAACTAATCCTTCGAGGATATGTGACATCCAACCTGCACTTGACCAGCGTGTGTGGATTAGGGCCTAAACTCTCTCTTAACTCATGAATTTTCATAGCTAATTGGCATAATTTTCATCACTAATAGCAGGTGAAAAGTAAATAATATTCACTACTGCCTATACTGTCGAGTAACACAGACGTGACGCTGTGATGTTTATTAAACAAACTACATTTAGATTGCAATTAATTCTCTCGAAGTTTATTAACTAAAAGAAGATTCCAGATAAAGCTAGCAGTAAGGATGATCCTGATAACATCTCATGCGATAAGGGAATTAAATTACCAGCGCGTGCCGCCAATTACAATCTGTGCGCTGAGCGTGTTAACATAGATTAAGAAATAATGTAGATTTATTTATACACGGCTCAGAATAACGCTCCTATTGTGACAATGAGGGATATGTATAAAGGAGGTTCTATTTTATAGTATGTATAGGTCACCTAAAAAGTAAAGTCCTCTTTTCACTGGGACGTGTCTGTTTTCATTACATAATATTTATTGTAGCTTTAAAAAAATAGAGTAAACCTTGCTTGCTGGGCAATAAAATTGAATTAATATTATGAAAACATTAATTCGATGTTCTAAAGACGTCATTTTTTTTAAATCTAAAGTGACACTTATATATGTTCAATAGAAGAATATTATAATCAAGAGTAAACTAAATCTATCTTACAAATGAATAACTCAAAAAAATAGTTTTACTTAACGTTCCTTCTTTATGTAAAACTAATCAACTATAATGAATACAGCACCAAATCACTGATCAAGTTAGATTTAAATTACAATTTCGGCGATCCGTCCATGACGTACAACCACTATGGCACCTCAATGCATAAAGTCCACGCCACGCCAAGATTGTTGCCCGCCTAATGTTCCGTCAGAATGACACTGATAGTTCACTCTTCTTATCATTCATTTGTCTATGCTGCATCGACATGCTAAAATAAAATTAGTTTTTAAAAAACGAACTACTTTTGAATCTGTGAACGTATCATTCCATCATGCACTTTGAAATCGGAATTAAAAAATATCGAATTCCATTTTCGAATTTGTATAGTGTTGAAATCCAAACGTCAAACTCCCAATTCCCAATCACATTTCGATTAAAAAAAAAACACCGTGCGATCAGTTTGAGCCCTTTGGGAGCTTTTCAAGTTCTGTTTGTTTTGGGATCGATTCACGAATGGATACTTTCTGGCGAGCCAATTTGAGCGTGTGGACTCTTCGTGAGGTTTTTGGGTTGAACAAATATCGTTTGTTACTGTTATAGTAGGATGGTCTCAAAAGGTTTAATAATTTTGTCGGTAACGTTGATCAGTTTGCATAAAAGTACCTACTACGAGGTCCTCTGCAAGAAACAAAGTTTAAAAAAATTTGATAATGACATCTATACTCATTACATATTATAATGTTGAAGAGTTTGTTAGGTTGAACACGCTAATGTCAGGGACTTTTAGTCCGATTTGAAAAACATTTGCACAGATAGATAGCCTACTTATTCAGGAAGAATATTTTTAACCCTGAGCAGCGACGGCGCAGCGCCATTATCGCTTTAGAAATATAAGGTCGCGGGTTCGCTTCTCGGTCGTCAATCTTTGTGTGAATTGTTTCATCGCCGGTGCTCAATATCGGTGAAGGAAAACATCGTGAGGAATCCGGTATGTCTAAGAACTAATCATTCAAGGGCATGTGACATCCACCAACCCGCACTTGGCCAGCGTGTGTGGATTAGTTACCTGACTTTTCCCTTATTCTACGCCCGGCCTCTTCAATAAAGCGTTTCGCTTCCAAACTCACCAGCCCATCGTCTCTACCGCGAAAGGAACAAACCTATTAATACTTGGGTTAATGAGACGAATTTTATGCTAACTTATTAGTCGCAATCTATTTATCTGTTTAAGAGATACGTGGTACATAAAAAAATATAACATTGGCAGTCAAGTAAAAATACTATTAAAAAAATTAAAAAATATCGAATTCCATTTTCGAATTTGTGTATACTAAAATCCAAACGTCAAACTCCCAATACGAAATCACATTTCGATTAAAAAAAAAAAACAATCGTGTGATCATTTTGGGTTATTGAGACGAATTTAATGATAGATCTGTCGCAATCTATTTAGTTGTTTGAGAGATACGTGGTACCTACATATCCCCCACAATGTTGTTATAATATTAAAAGTTAACTAGAATTTTGCGCAGGCTATAAAAACAAACGCTAAAATTCCAGAATCAAATCACTAAACAAAAGCAGTGCGTTCAGTTTGAAACTGTTACAAACTTGTATGAAACGACTCTGAAACGTGAATCAACTGTCGTTTGTAAACATTCGCAAAAGTTTAATGGACTATTATGGACTTACAAAGTCATTGTTTGTAGTAAAGTATTTATCTCAATAAATTTTCCGGTGAACACAGACACACAGCTACTCTTAGTTCACCAAATGTGCCTTAGTTAGAAAAAAATAAATATCATGTACCTACATCGAATAATAGTTTTTAAAAAAGTACGAACTGACTTTCATTTTTTAACAGTTAGGTACTCAATACTCGCTTGGAAAGTATACCACTTGAAATAAAAATAGAATTATAGTTATCGATTTATGATGAATTAACGCTTAACATATATACTAAATAGAAAATATAGTCGAATTTTCTTTATTCGAAATCAGTTGCAAGCATTAATGACTGATGCGTTACGGGGTTTAGGGAATTAATTTTCCCTAAATGTCTATTTTTTCATTTAAAAAACTGAACAGACTTGATCGAGTGTTCTAAGTATGGAAAGTGCCAGAGGCTGTGTCAAAATTTATAGTTATTAAATTTTTTGTCTAATACCGATGTCTACCCGTGCGAAGCCGGGGCGGGCCACTAGTGTATTGTAAAAGTTTGTTTACCTAAAGTACCTAGACAGTTAAGTACTTACATATTTTTACTGTTTCAACGACAAAAGCAATAGGATTATATCTACCTTCATTAGCATACTTAAAACAGTGGAAGTACAGTCACCGGCAAAATCAGCTATTCACTTTTTGACTGGCCTGTTAGCGTTGGTGTGTAGAAAAAAAATTCAGGTGCTCGCGTACGCCTTTGCCGTCTTGTTGAAACTCTTCATGGAGTTAGATATTTTCTCAATCCATTATACGAAATTTAAATCACTGGCTAGTGACATACTTTCTTTGAAAACTTATAGTTCAAAAACTCAATTAAAAATCCCGGTCTATTTGTGTTATCTATTCTGATTGTTAATCCGTGGAGAATGGTTTGGGACCCACATATTTTTACCAATTTATTTTATGTTTTTACTGTATTTCTGTAACATATAAATGTTTATAGTTATTTTATAAGAAAAACGCCTAGTTAAAAAAAGGTTTAATAAAATAAGGTTTGTATCTCGGGTAAAGGATCAGTATTCCCATCCAACGTGGCAATGCTGCTAGCTTTCTTGGGACATTCCCGGAAGATAACGATGGGAAAGAATTTTTTGACGTATTAGTTTAAGTAAGTTATTAGTTAATAAATAACTAGTTATATATTATAATATTAAAACTTGTACTTCATGGTACACCTAACTGGGAAGGAGCTGATTACCAGCACACAGCTCACACTAGTTCGGGAATCAGGACTTGCATATAAATATGTAAACAACTTTTTGGTACAATAAAGCTTATTATTATTATTATTTACAAAAGAAGTTTATCTTAGGAATTGAGAGAGTTTAGACCATAATTTATACACGTTGGCTAAGTATTTGTTGAGGTCCATCACATGTATTCGAATGATTAGTTTTTATATAATATGCCGGTTCTTTCTGCAATTGCACTGTGTCAAGAAAAGTCTTTTTGAGATATTTTTATCATACATAACCATGCGCAGATTAAGAGGTTGTATCAACAATTTTGTTGTTGACTGTACTGAAAAAAGTTTCCATTCTTTCAGAAGTAGCAGCAAAAGAACTTGGAGTATGCGATAATGTAGCTACATTAAAATTCATGAGCAATCCTTGCGACACAACACTGCGAACTTGGCTAATCTTTACTCTTTGCTTTTTGGCACACAATCATATTTGAATACATATTATGTGTTTATGAGGTACAACAGCATTGTTGGAGCAGCGGTGGCGCAGTGGTGGCGCAGTGGTGCGGGCCTCGCCTTAGAAGTATAAGGGGTTCGAATCCCAGTCCTGCCCACATATCTTTGTGTGAATTGTTTCATCGCCTCTGCTCAATATCGGTGAAGGAAAACATTGTGAGGAAATCGGCCTGTCTAAGAACTAATCATTCGAGGATATGTGACATCCACCAACCCGCACTCGGCCAGGGTGTGTGGATGGAAGCCTAAACTCTTTCAACTAGTAAGATAGTTGAGAGAAGACCCGTGCCCAGCTGTGGGGCACTAAAAAGGGTTGAAGTGAATGAATGTGAATGAGTGAATATTTATCATAACGGGCAATTAACACTTTCACCTTCAATTTAGCTTGACCTATGTAGGAATCCAGTGTTAGAGTTAACTCGACCTCGCTATTTGAAGATCGAAAATTCGGACATAGTGAGTGTAGTGTGTAGGGTCCCTAAAAATAGTTAAATTATATTACAAGGGACAATTAGAGAAAATGTTATTCTACGGCCACCGCTATCAACGGTGCTCTTTTGCTGGATCAGTCTGCTTGCGACCACGACCGGTGCAACCCGTGTCGAAACTTAAAACCAAATTAAAGGTGAGCGCGTTAATTGTCCGCGATCTTCTATTACAAAGGCGAGGCCGATACCGCCCATCATTGCTCATGATTTTATTATTAAACTAGCTGCCTCTGCGAACTTCCTACCGCTTATTACTAATGTTACGTCCAAAAATTAAAAAAAAAACTTGGGAGGTGTCAAGGGACACCCGGTGGAACGAAGTTCCTTTCGATTAATTAGTGAAGGAATTGTAATATTTTTTTTTTTTTTTAAGTTATAATATTTTTTTTATTATTAACAAATATAACGTAATATAAACTTAATCAAGAGAGAGATACAGACAGACAGAGAAACATGCGCACGCCGCACAGCTTACAATAGCTTACTATAGCAAAAAGTGTCGTGACAACTTTTCGTAAAAAAATTTTCCGTCTAGCCCCCTTTCACAACGCGCGATAAGGAACTTCGTTCCAAAAATTAAGGGTGAACAACCCTTATCACTTAGGGGTATGAAAAATAGATAGTAGCCGATTCTCAGACCTACTGAATATGCATGAAAAATTTTATAAGAATCGGTCAAGCCGTTTCGGAGGAGTATGGCAACGAAAACTGTGACACGAGAATTTTATATATTAGATAATGAGCCTTATCCATTCTTTCAAGTCCTCTATCCGAAAAATAGGAATAAAAAGCTTAAATCGGTAATAATAGTAGGCTGAAACTGGGAGGGTGTCAACTGGTGACCTTACAAGGACCGAGGCAGGGCGGGCGGAGATAGAAATGTACGTGACTTGTAACAGATTTTAGTGTTCTACACCGTTACTACATAAATATTTACATCTTATTGTGTTATATATCGGACCGGTGACGTGGTCGGTAAGATACTTGCTTTTCACGCCGCAGGTCTTGGGTTCGATTCCCACCCGAGACAAACATTTGTTTAAATATGTCTGTTTGTCTTGTGTCTGGGTGTAATTATCTATATTTAAGTATATATTTACAAAAGTATTATATGTAGTATATTACCAGGTATCTGGTTTCCATAGTACAAGCTCTGCTTAGTTTGGGATCAAATGACTGTGTGTGTTTATGTCCCACTATTCATTCATTCATTCTATTATTATTATTATTATTATGTACAACTCAAACAATTATTACTTGGCCGTTTGAATACTATATAAGTGTACACCTATACTGACTAGTTTGACTGGCCTGGTGGCGTAGTAGTTAGTGACCATGACTGCTAAGCCGGAGCTCGGGTTCGATTCCCAACCAGGACAAATCTTTGTGTGATGAGCACGATTGTTTGTTCTGTGTCTTGGTATGTAAAAATATGTATTTAAGTATATCCGTTCCTAGTACCGATAACACAAGCAAATATAATTTCTTAATTTGGGACTAGATGGCGCTGTGTGTATGTGTGAAAAAATATTATTATTATAGTTTGTTAAAATTTTACGCACTGTTATAACCATTGTTAACCTGAATGTGTGCACCCACAGACAAACTGTGGAAACAGTTTTGTGGGGCAATGAAATATTGTAATATTGTGAAATTCGATAATATAGATAATAGTAATACATATACATACATACAGCAGCAGCGGTGGCGCAGCAGTACGGGCCTCGCCTTAGGAAAATACGATCGTGGGTACGAATCCTGGTAGTGCTCACACATCTTTGTGTGAATTGTTTCATCTCCGCTGCTCAATATCTATGAAGGAAAACAACGTGAGGAAACCGGCATGTCTAAGAATTAAATAATTCAAGGACATGTGACAGCCGCCAACCCGCAATTAGCCAGCGTGCGTGGATGACCGAAACTCTCCACTCGTAAGGTAGTTGAGAGAAGATCCGTGCTCGGCAAGGTTACACTAAAAATAGTTGAAGTGAAGATGTAAATGCACAGTAAGTCAGCCTTAGTATTACTCAAACAAAGTCGAGAGTTTAACCTAGTATTCTATTTTCCACAGTACCTACAGTAGGTACACACACAGTAGGTACACAGGTACAGGTATCTCGGTATTCTTTTGTAAGACAATGCGTCGTATGCACCCCTTTGTGTCGCTGTAATCATACGACTGTATTGAAATGGGGAAGAATTTCAACCTACGATAATGTGAGGAACTCGTAACGTGTCATGCCAACGATTTTTATACTATGCGTTTAAATTAAGAATAGGATTGGCGATCCGACATCGTGGACCGGAATGTGTTACAACTTCACATTTTTAGAACGCGGGAAAAACGTTTGTTTGAAAAGAGAAATCAAATCGAAATGAAAATTAACTTAAATGTATGTATTTTATACGTTTAGATATAAGATTTCGGATTTTATCGAGGTTCATTTTAGATTTTAGATCCCGACGTTTCAAAGTCTTTTCAGACTTCACGTTCACGGGTGGATTGAGGTATTTGACGTCCAAAAATATTAATCACAATTATTACTGACTACCTCCAAACATTATTATTTAAGTTTAAGTTCCAACCATTTTCTCTGTTAAAATTAGGATGTTTTTTTTTTATAATTTATTTTTGGTTTATTTATGGTTATTACGGGTGTACAGTCCACCCGTGACCATGAAATCATGTGATATTCGTGTAAATTTAAGAAAATACTAAACAGTGTTATAAGTCAAAACGTGTACCTACATGATCGTGTATCTGTACTTCTATGTATTTGTGTACCAGTTTGTGGCATCCTAGCGCGTAACTTTGTTCAGGTAGATGCCGTCATACTTTTCAACATAAATCACTTTTTATTATATTTTAAAATTATTATCTGTTGTTTGATATTCTATGCTGACGCTACATTTGCTCTGTTTCTGGTGTTAAGTTAGCCGCGAGTCCAGTCCTATTTTTATTCGCATAGTTCTGTAACAGCACTTCGCCTGTATTGTTTTTTTCCTTTTATTCATATTTAAAACAGATATTTTATGGACAGGTTTGGTCTTTTTAGAACCTTGGCGCCTGGTTACACTGTGGGAATGTGGATACTGCTGAAAATGAGAGTGAAAATGTCTAAGAACTTATTCATTGTGCGAACTGCCAAGTTGTGGATTTCGCTGCCGGAATCTATGTTTCCCTATAGCTATAATCTGCCGGTCTTCAAGTCACGAGTGAATCGGTATTTATTGGGTAAGCGCGTTCCATCGTAGACTGCATCATTGCTTCACATTAGGCAAGTTGTGGTCAAGTGCAAGCCTATTTTAGTATAAAAAAATTCGAGAACATGTGCCATCCCGCATCCTACCCGCACTTTGCCAGCGTGTGTGGATTAAGTCCAAAACTCTCTGAACTCGTGGGATAGTTGAGAGAAGACCCGTGCCCAGCTGTGCGACACTAAATAGGGTTGAAGTGTTACCAATAACTGAAACCTAACAACTACAGTATAAAATAGCAAAAAATACGTGAAACCTGGTTAAGTGAGACATCATTGGACCGGAAATGTCGTTTCACTTATAGAGGTATTCCACTTACCCAGTGTCTCAGATATCCAGGTATAAATATATATCTGTCTCATTTATAGAGGTAAAACTTGAGGCTCAAAATTACTTACGTCTTAAGTGTGGAATTTGTGGGTAGGACAAGAATGAGTAAACAAACAAAACAATGTTATCTCAGTAACAGAGGTTTATGCATATAAAATTTACTTGCTGTCTCATTTTTAGAGGTAACTATAAATCGAAAGAACAAATCCGAGATATAGAGGCTTACTTCGTCCTACTAACAGAGGTAATTCAGCGCCAAAGTGTTGGGACCTCAGCATGAGTTTCAGTTATGGAGGTTTCTCACTTATCCAGGTCCCACTTAACCAAGTTTCACTGTACTACTAAATCCGAACTAATTAATTTTAATCTGATCGCTCAGTTCGGAGTTTGTCCTTGACTCACGAAACTAATCAATACTAATAACTTATTCAAGTAAAAGTGCGCTTCGTTCCAATGTTTTTATATGTATACTTAAGTAGGTACTTAGAGCATTTAACACGGGAGGTGTTATAGGCAACTTCTAGAACTAAATTGTTTCTGACAGTTATTTGGGGGAGACGAGGTAACCACGTACAGCTCACATGTAAAAGTTGAAGTGTTTTTTTATCTTGAATAGGCTGGCGCTTGACTACAACTTACCTGATGTTAAGCAATGATGTAGTCTACGATGGGACGCGCCACCCCGATGTACGATTCGCTCGTGATTACGAATGACTTTCGGTGAGAAGGTGGCAGTGAAATGAGGCTCCTTATGGTTAAAACCATAAAGGAGCAACAATTTCGACCCACCCTCTTAAATGGTGTCACCAGACATCGCACAGGAACACAGCAAGGCCGCTTGATTGCGGCTTTGTCTGATGGGTGGTCACTAACCACGGTCGAAGCCTACCACCAGTTAATTACCAGTAAACATTATTATTAGTTGATTGTCACCTGATTTGCACCACCCAGGGACCACGTGTGGGGATTCAGATAAAAGGCGCACTCCCACGGACGAAGGTGAATCAGTTCCCAACCGTCTTTACAAATGCACACGTAAGTAAAAGCTACACACAAACACAAGACATGAACAGTTTATACATACAAACTGTTCATACACCTCAGCAGAGAATGAGCGCAATACCAGTTCCGTGTATAATTTTCTAAGTATATGTATAATTAGCTACCCGCCTCAACTTCGCACGGGTGCATTAAGATCGACTATAACATCTTCATTGAAATATTTGATCAGTACCCTACTCTTGAAATTAAAATTATAAAAACACTCAACCCTGTATTACCTAAAGAGAAGGCAGAGGTGAACATCACCCACATTTCTATAGCTATGTTTAAATAAATAAATAATAATAAAATAAATATTCTGGGACATTAACACACACGGTCATCTGGTCGCAAGCTAAGCAGAGATTGTGTTATGGAAACCAGATGATTGATTGATGGTTGTTTAGGTGATCAACTTATTGCCGTTCATGGGGCACAATTTCTAGCAAGAACTGGATGAAAGTAGCCGCGGATTGTGCTCAGTGGCGTGCATTAGGGGAGCCGGCAATAGGTATAGGTAACTTTAACTTTGTAAGACCCCCAAAATAAAGCAATACCAAAAATGCTCAAACGCAAATTCTAACGAAAACAGTAAATTTATTTCAATAATATAACATTTATATATTTCTCAAATCGTTTTTACAAAAAGATACTTCAAACCAACTCCATTTATCAATAAAAACCTTCGGATTTAGTCAAACTTAAAAGGAAGGCTCTAACAAGATAAGCGGGGTCGATAATAGCCTTTTTGTTGGCGACCACGGCTGGATTAAATTTTGGAAAGTTACGCGGAAATTCGGCACATTGTGTATTCATATTTTATGGGAAATGTCGCGTGTAGCGAAGCTTTTAGCTCTTAAAGACTGAAGACATAAATTTGAGATTTATAGAAGCGTCTAAAAGTGTTTTTAGTTCGGTATCGTTAGTCTGCTTCAATTTCAATAGCTTCGCGGATCATTCTTGGTAGGAACCTGTTTTTTTTGACAAGAACCTGTGTTTTATCAAATCTCAGGTAATGGTTGGGGCCTTTTTGAGTATGTTCACACATTGCAGATTTCGTGGAGCATACTAAAAGGGCTTCAACCATTACCTGAGATTTGAAATATACCACCAGCTTGGGACCCAGTGCTTAATTTACTTGTACCAAAACCCAAGCAAAGCAAAATCAACTCAGAATTCAAGACACTGTGAGCTCAGTTTGCTTAAATCGGAACGCAACTTAAATATTAATGTTTGGAGGTAGTCAGTAATAATTGTGGTTAATATTTTTGGACGTAAAATACCTCAGTCCATCCGTGAACGTGAAGTCTGAAAAGACTCTGAAACGTCGGGATCTAAAATCTAAAATAAACCGCGATAAAATCCGTTAAAAAGTAGTTTTATTTCAATGTGTGATATTCGCGTAAATCTAAGACAATACTATAAGCTAGCTTTTTTCACAAACTGTATCTCCATCCGTTTAGGCGTTAAGTGTTATGAAACTTGTATAGACACGTCAAATTTATAACACCCACCTTTTGTTGTTGGAAAAAATATACATATATATCTATTACCAACGATAAACGTCAGTCGTCCAATTTACGCGTAGTCATTCACCACAAAAATTAATTAACCAAAATTTAATTACCCAAAAATTAATTACTGTTCAAATACTAAACAGATTCAATTGTTTGTGGTTTCGTTGTAAGGAAAGGCTCAGTCAATAGCAAACGTCAATTTTCATATTTGACAAGACACCGCGTTTCGCATTTGTTTGAGGAGTGTTCAAACTCAAACAAGTCGTATTCTGAGCTTGTTGTCAATATTTGAATGTAGAATGGAAGTTAGGACTTACATTTTGAATTTGGAATAGAATGCATGTTTGAGTTTTATGTTTGAAGATATCTAGACAGCAATTTGATAGTATAAAAATCAAATTTAAGTATTCTATTTTTAAACGGACGACGGATGGACGACCTCGGTAGTCGAGCGGTGTAAGCCGTCCGATGGGGCTATACTATGCCCGGGAGGTCGTAGGTTCGATTCCCGCCCTGGAACAAAGATTTTTCGGTGTCTGGTTGGTTGAGGGACTACCCTTCGTGCCTTTGAGAGCACGTTAAGCCGTCGGTTCCGGTTGTTATTTAACACATCTATGACAATCTTTACATGTGATCAGAAGCCAATATAATCTGACTCCTGGTCTAACCATCTCGGCTACTGGTTCCCTACAGGTTTTGAGGTTGGATAGCAGTCGCTCGTATAATTCTGGTAGCTAGCTGCATCAGGTTAGACTGGGAGCCGACCCAATAGAAATGAGAAAAAGGCAAGGGAAAAGATGATGATGATGTATTCTATTTTTAAAAGATATTTAAAATGATGTAATATCACACTTCAAAAATACAGTTATCATTGATAACAAAGTAGTCAAGCGCAAGCCTATTGTAAAATAAAAAAAAGGACAATTTTTTTTTATTTTAATTTTAAATAGATAAATAGAACAAGGATCTAATCAAAAAGGTTTTACAGAATCGCTACTCAGGAACTCGGTCTGAATTTAGGTCGGTTTGAGGGTAAAATTCCTAATTTGTAGAATCGCTTAGAGAGACAGGAACGGTTTAATTGGACCTTTCAGAGATTGCATACCCTATACAGGTAACCCTGCTAGTGAAATAGAGTAGTTAATTAAATAGAGAACATATATTAAAATTTATTTTACATAATATTTTAACTATAAATATTTTTTACAAGCTATGAAAAGAAGGGTATATAAGTTATATACATCTCATATACATAATTGACGGGCCGGTGGCGTGGTCAGTAAGATACTTGCTTTTCACGCCGCAGGTCGTGGGTTCGATTCCCATCCGAGACAAAGATTAGTGATGAACATTTGTGTTTGTGCGAGTCTGGGTGTAAATATCTATTTTATATTTACAAAAGAAAAATATTATATGTATAGTATATACCAGTTATCTGGTTTCCATAACACAAGCTCTGCTTAGCTTGGGACCAGATGACCGTGTGTGTGAACGTCCCAGAATACTAATATTATTATTATTATATGTTTGTACCTTTCTACTTGTATATCTGTGTACAAGTTTGGTTACCAAAATGTAAATAAAATTTATACACAGAATATATGTAACTACTATTATTATTATTATTCTAAAGGCCATAATTTACTTAGTTCAAAACAGTAGGTCTTGATCACCGATAAAATGCCTTTGCATATTTGCTCAAGATCCCGATTCTCGAGATTTAGACATTCTCGAACTCGACACAGGCAAAAAAATGGCGAATGTCGGTTGAAAACTAATGCTGGCTCACTTTGTTGAAGCTGTCATTTTGTCAATCCATGATCAACAACAAAAAGAAGCATTCCCGCCATTTGTTCACACAGGAGTTAATTTTTTTTATGTAATAGTACCTAGTATTAAATCACATTTACCAAAACGCAGCCTTGCAATTTCATCTGCCACCGTCAAGGACCTGAATTTTAGAGATATATACGCAACAACAAATTTTTGTATTCTCAGAATGTCACGTAAGATATACAAGTCTACCTTAACGAACGATATTCAACGAGAAGTCTTTAGCAATAGGCATCATAGTGTCGGTTTTTTAGTCTTGTATGTTTTGTTGTTAAAATCTAATCTCTTCCTCTGTACTCTACGAGTTCTACATTCCCTCGGACAGTAGAAGTGGCATGTTCAATATTTCTTAATTATACGTTAGCTGAGACTAGACCCTCAAAGGAAAACGATCACTTTGTGATGTACCCTCGCTTTTGGTATCAGTTGACGTTCCGGTAACTTGACTTATATTAAAACCTCTTTGAAATAAAAGTATTTTGTTTTCAAATTCTCTGATCTCATTGGTGAAGCCCTTCAGGGTAAGTCGCTTTGTTAAGACAGTTGAACGAAAAAGATATTGCTCGACTTCAATGGCTTAATTAGCATTAACATTAATTGTTACCACGCGAATACATCATTAGCATTTCGCAAATTAAATGCAGTTGCGAAAATCTGTAAAGTATGAAGCGAATTGATCACTCGCTTCATACCTACTTCTTTAGCATGCATGGGCTACGACCGGCAGCGTGCGTTCTCTGTCACACGCAAAAACTATTTTTGTTTGAGAGAAATATAATACATCTCTGTTTCACGAGATTTTGATTGACATCGTTCGCGAAGGAATTATTTCGGATACTTGCAAAAATTTTAAACTTCATTAGTTATTACGGGCGGGTGGCGTCGTTGGTATAATACTTACTTGCTTTTCATGCCTCAGGTCAATTCCCACCCAAGTCAGACATTGTGTGATGAAAACGTCTGTTTGGTTCGAGTCTGGGTGTAATTATCTATATTTAAGTATGTATTTACAAAAGAAAAGTATTACCTGTGGACTGGTTTCCATGGTGCAAGCTCTGCTTAGTTTGGGATTAGATGTCCCACTATATTATTATCATTATTATTGTGAATTATCATTATTTTAGCGATGTGATTAGCAATAGAATTTAGCGTGCGAAAACGCATGCTTTTGAAATTTAGGTAAAAAATTCGCATTAGTTACCATCATCAGCGGCATTCCTCTTTCGCAGCTTCAACAATAATACTATTAAACTATGGTGGTATTACAACATGTATGTACTTAACACTCACATCCCCATATAATGTATGACCAGATGTATAAACATAAGTGAGGCTATGGAGAAATGTTTAGATCGTAACAAGTGGTTTCCTTTAATTGAATCCCCACACGTGGTCCTCGGGTGGTGCAAATCAGGTGACAATCAACTGGTGGTAGGCTTCGGCCGTGGTTAGTAACCACCCACCAGACAATGCCGCACCGGCAAGCGGCAAGTGACACCATGCAGAGGGGTCGGAATTGTTGCTCCTTTAAGGTTTCTAACCTTAACGAGGCTCATTCCACTGCCACCTTCTCACCGATAATCATTCGTAATCACGAATCGGAACACTGGGCTGGCGCGTTCCATCTTAGATTACATCATTGCTTAACATCAGGCAAGTTGCAGTCAAGCGCCAGCCTATCGAAGAATTAAAAAAAAATGTTGCTCTATATTCTGTCTACCCCATGGGAAAAAGGTATGATTGTATGTATGTAAAGACTAAAGGTTGTAACACATTAATACAATCCCAAGTGAAATCAGAATAGAAAGCATTAGAATTATTTATTCATACGACGATCTACTCGTAAGCTATATAATTGACTAGTAAACGAATCGTATTATCTAAATAAAATATTATACAACGCGACTCTATACTCCGGACCAAAGTTGGTTCATTTCTTTAAGCACTACGGTGCGGCAAAATTTTATACAGTTTCATGATAATGACATACGATGGAACGCTCTTACCCAAATGCCAATGCTTATTAATCTTCCTAGTTTCGTACTTTAATTATATACAATAAAGATGTGCCAATAAATACATATAAAACAATTGTCAAGTCCTCACTACCTATATTAGTTATTATGGTTATTACAAACTTTCACGGTCTTATTCATAAAAATCTTAGACTCTTTAGTCAAAATGCACTTTGTCTCTTTCTTACTAGTATAAATGTCAAGAGGACAAACAAATTATAAAACTCCTAGCTTTCCGACAGCGGCTTCACCCGCGTGTATGTCGGTTATCGCGCCAAAACATTACCTTCTTCTTGCGAAGTCGGATAAAAACTATCCTATGTCCTTTCTCGGGTCTCAAACTACCTCCATGTCCAATTTCATCCAAATCGGTTCAGTAGTTTAGGCGTGAAAGCGTAATAGACAGACAGACAGAGTTACTTTCGCATTTATAATATTAGTAAGAGATTTTAGCTGTAACTAGCTGGCCCACTCCTGCTTCGCATGGGTAGATATCGGTATTAGACAATATTTATTTTTATAGATTGTATCACATTCTTGCCTGACTTGCACAGAACACTCGATCAAGTCGATGCAATAACCCACAGATAGACAAACAGATAAATGTTAGGTAGGTACTTACTACTGCAACATAATGGCGGTCGTGGTCATTTCACATGTGGTTCGCGGCACAAATGTGCGACGGAACACCCGGGAGATTTTCGTGGATACCCACTGGGAGTCCAATATACCCCATGCCCTGCGCCCACATGGCGCGGGGGGATCCATAAAGGATCCCCCCCCCGCCATAAGAATGGTACTTAAGTAATAGACCAAGCTAGATGTCGCATCATCATATACACCTTTTGGTGAAGAGCTTGTAGTGATGGGCTTATAGAGTAAGATCCCAGAGCGATCAGACATAACTTATTTTCACACGAATGAAACCTTAAGTTTTCAGTAGCGTCTCGTGTGAAAACTTGCCGAGTGACACCTGGGCAGGTACCAAGTGTGAAAGGTAACTTTATTATTATTATTTAACTTAAATTCACATTACTGATTTTTATTAATATCATGTAGAATGAATGTGGATGTTTGTTACTCTGTCACGCAAAATCTACTGAATAAAATTTGGTACAGAGATAGGTTATAGTTTGGAATAGCAAATAGGCTAGGTACTTCTTAACTTACCTAGTCCCAAGCGAGTGAATCCGCGGGCGGAAGCTAGTTACTATTATATCTTACAATAACTTTAGTTCGTGTTATTAATGTAAGATGTATGAGATATGTTTACAAAGTTTACAAACTATGGAACTTGTATGACAAATCGGTCGATTTCATTGAAATATGGCCTCTATTGCTACAATATTACTAATAGACAGAATCTGTTTGTTGCCTAAAGTCTAAAGGGCTAAGTCTAGATTTATGTATGCCTACAAAACGTTACGGCCATATTAACCAAAGGGATAGGCACATGTGTGCATCACTTACTTTTTGCTAGGTATGAACTGGTCCAATACGGGCTTATTGCTGTTCATCGGGCACATTACCAAACTTCGATCTAATTAATTTCAAGATTTTCTTTTTCGCTCAACCCGCGAATCGAAACATGGGACTGTGGGCTAATTCACATAATTAAATAAGTCCAGTTGCAGTGCAGATTCAGTTAAGTTTCGATCAAAACAGCCCTTTTAGTGTTCTCATAATTCTGACGACCGCTGTCAGATACGTTCGCGTCACGTACGCGTCACGCGAGCGCTTTAGCGTGTAATTATTTATATGACAATCACAAGAATACCATTTTGCACTAAGACGTAAACTTAATTGCAACGTGATTGCAACTGCAACGCAACTTGAAGGCGCGCCCAGAAATTACGTGAATTAGCCTACTGGTGGCTAACACGCTTACTTCTGGACCACTGAGGTTGGATAAAAAATAATAAATATAAAAACATGCTGCTATTATGTCATTAATATTAAAATGAATAATTTATTGCATTTCGAAATGTGTTTACTTAAGTGGTCAAAGTATAAAATGAGATCATTATTAACCCCGTCGGGCACAGCAAATTTAAAAAGAAAAGAAAGAGAGAGAGAGAAAGAAAGTGAAAAAAAAAGAGTATAAAAATCTATTTACTTGTGCTTAAAAGTGGTTTTGGCTAAGACGAAGGAAGTGGAATGAAAATCCATAGGGTAGAAAACGATGACACCTTAAAGAAGAAAATATTCCGACCCACCCTTTCAAATGGTGTCGAACCACACGGAACACGTCACGGCAAGGTCAATTAGCGGTGCGCTATTGTCTGGTAGGTGGACACTAACCACAGTCGAAGCCTACCAACAGTTGAATTAACTAAAAACATGGCAGCACAGTAAAAAAGACTATTATATACTTTTAAAGTTGATGTTTACTAAACGGTACCTAATGAACAGGGTTGGTAAATAAATAAAATTAACCTACAAAGTTTATTGAAGGAAATATTTTGTTATAACGAAAACAAATAATTATCAGTTTAAATCACGCGTGCCAACCCTACGTATTTATGAAGGTCATTCAATAGCCAGGTAATTGTGAACAAAAAATGGTTAGGGTTGCCTCAGGGAGTTCGCGCAATCTGTTCTAGGACCTACTCTTTTACGTTTTTCGTTCGGACGAGTTTTGGAAATTGGTTTTTATGTGAATACATTAATTTGAATATTTAACTTATTTTTGATAATTTATTCAGAACTAGGTATCAACTTCCTAATTAAAAGTAAGTTTACTTAATTTTTTTTATAGCAGAGAAATTTTAAGTTTGTATAAGTAAGTTCTCCTAAAAGCTTTTTACTCAAATCTTGTTTTAGAATAGTTTTTCGAATAATCAGACCAAACGGGACAAAGCCCTCTACCACAATCCAGACACAGCTACTCCTATAAGCCAGGATCGACAGCCCAGTGGCGCACGTAAAAAGGCTTGGGGTTATTGCGGCCAGAATAATACCGAATATGTATTTATTTTGATGTCATTAATGAAAACGAGGTTAGCGATATTAATATTCAATGCTTTATTTATGACGAGTTCAAGTCATATCACTTTGCTTCCTAATCTACCATCCCTCGGAAAGTCCGAACGAAATACTTAGTACTACAAGAGTAGGCCTTTCAGTCTTATTATCGTAAAAAACAGTAACGATAGCCGGCTCCAGTATCTGAGTATCCCACTGGTGCGAGCTTCAGAATGTATTAACGGAATTTCGGATACGCGTTTAATTGGATAACTCCTTAAGCCGGGCTTACACGGTACTATGTTTTTTGTAGAGCTGTTACAGTGTGTGTTGTGTGTTTTGATATATCCGGTGTTATTGCACTACAAAAATCTATAATACTACTTTTAACTGTATTTCGGCTACGATAGCAAATGACTAGCGGCTAAACCACGGACGTAGTAGATGTTATAATCAAGTACCTGGCTTACTGAGCGTTCCTAGTATTTCTCTTGGAAATATATTAAAGGGATTCCAGTACTAGTTTTTCTCACAAAAGAAGGAATTTATTTATCAATTGGATTCAAACCGGGATCACCTGGCTTCCGAGACCACCCAATTTCCCATCTGAGCTATTTTAATATGGTACATTAAGGCGAAATTTGCCTTCGTATTTCAATGATATTTTACTAGTTTTTCATTGCCTGAAAATACGAATAAATTCCATTATATAAATATAAAACCTAACTAGAACAATAAATCGTTCCCGAAACCACTTGCATACAAAATTTAATGAAAATCGTTGCAGACTTTTCCGAGATTCACATTATCTATACTGTGGAAGTGCACTCTCAATTCCCTTTTCTTTCGGAGTCTCTAACTGCCTTGGTGGTACAGTGGCAAGTGTGTTTGCTTCATAACAGTAACGTCTCGGGTTTAAGTCACACAGTATATTATTATGTTATTTATGCTCACACTATAACGAGCAGTAGGTATTTTAGTAACTAGTTTTATAAGGGGGGTGTAAACCAAAGGAAACTTCAAGACTTTCTTGAAGTTTCGTTGAACGGTAGAACTATAGGTAATGTGTCAGGATGGTTTATTTTATTTTTTAAAATAGGTTTGCGCTTGACCACGTTTTGCCAGATGTGAAGCAATGTTGCAGACTACGAAGGAATGCGCTTACCTAATAAATACCGATTCACTCGACTGCCATTCACTTTCGATTTACTGGTCTTTTATATTAATTTAGTTAATGAGGCCCAATCAGCAAGTAGTTATTAGTGATAAGTGATAAGCACCTACCTAATATCCCTAATATCTACCGTTTAAACAGTAATCTGGACGTTAGCGTACGTCTAACTCGCACGGGGTCCAACAATATATACATTTAAATAGGTAACAGTTAACACATCTTAACATCTTAATATTTCTTTCTTGATTTCGATACATAGACAATAATATATTCAGACGAACAGCTCTACTATGTCACCTGTCATACTTGACAGCTAACGTTGAACAGGTTCAAATTCACCATGACTGACAGTACTTACATTCAATATCTCAGAGGTAATTTCCAACAGTTTTATTCAGTAGGTATGTTATCTGGACGAAATAGCAAACGGAAATTACTAAACAGAGTAATATTACTTTCCTTATTCCTATTACTTACTTGATTTCTTGCGAATTGTTTTATTTAACGCTAGAAGAAATCAGGAATCCCACACAATAACTGTCAGAAGTGTCAGACCGAGGAATATTTCGGGAATACTTTGTAGAAATACGTAACTCTGGAAAATAAAAGAACTTGCTGAAAGGAAGTTTGCTGTTTCGTGAAAATAAAGATTATTAACAAAAAACTTTTAAATAATATTAAGGAAATGACTACTAACACATCTTTTATAATATAAACATCAATTGCTGTTCGTTAGTTTCACTAAAACTGCCGAACAGCTGGACTGATTTGGTTAATTTTCATTTATTTATTTATGGAAGTCCAGGGAAGGTTAGAAAGGTGAGTAAATATGAAAAAATGCTTGGAATAATTTCGCTTTCCCTAAGAATCTACCCAACTTATCAAACATCTGATGTTCATCCCGTTGTTTAGAAATCAATTATATATAAAAGTGAAGTTTAGCTTTTTAATTTTTTTGGTTTTGAATTTCAAACGTTTGAAGTTCGTGCCCTCGTCGTAAAGAAATCAAATTTAATTCTGAGGCGGTACTAAGTTTGTTGGGTCAGCTAGTTTAAAATAATTGTAAAATCTACTTTATATAACAAAACCATAAAATTTCAGACTATGTAACACATAAAAAATTAAAATATGAAATAGTACATAGAAATAAAACTACTTTTTAACGGATTTTATCGCGGTTTATTTTTGATTTTAGATACCGACGTTTCAAAGTCTTTACAAACTTGGGTGGACTGAGGTATTTGAAGTCCAAAAAGTAGTTTTATTTCAATGTGTGATATTCGCGTAAATCTAAGACAATATTATATCAAATAATTGGCTAATATTATTAATAGTAGGCTGCCCAATGAAAGAGGAAAATCAATCTGTCCTACCTCTCATAAGCCAACTTCGCGATGTTCATTCAACAACTCGTTTACCTTTGCCGGTTCTGTAAGTCATATCGTCATCATATCACCAGCCTACTGCCACTTGAGTTTGCTAATCCGACCCATCTTTATAGCACACTTAAACTATGAAAGCTGACGATGAATTTTAATAACTTAATACATTCAACGGCCAGACGTTGAGACCAATGACTTGTTTTACATGTGAATTGAGGTGGAGTTTGTATGTACTTATCTTATAAATGGGGCCGGTAGACCCAGAGCACTTCGACCTAGCTGAATCTATAGTGCATCTCCTTTATAATATGAAGCCTCAAGTATTTTCCCTCCGTTCAGCTTGTCCATGACCGTTGCTATTTGTCGGTCTATTCCTAATGGATCTATTCGTTCTCGTGCCAGCGAGTCGCACTCGCACAGTACGTGCTCCATGGTTACCTTAGCGTGTCCACATGCTAAGCAAGGGGGGCTTTGTACTAGCCCTATCTTTGTATGTACTGACTAGGTAAGATATATTGATATATTAGTCAGTAACAAATTAGTATCGATCGAGACCAATCATTTTAATATCGCCTAACATCCCGTCATGGTTACCCATGCCATATTTGAGACAAGTGACGTGGTATCTCGACGTAATGTTACGTCTCCAAAGCAAAGAAGTTTCGAAATATGAATAGTATGACAGTAATAACTGAAGTGATCGAATTTGTGAAACATATATTTAAATATGTATTTGTCCATGTTTGACACTGATAGGTCACACTTACTCTTGTTTTTAATTTTTTTTTTCTTTTCCAGCTTCAATTTATGTTTTTGCACTCTCTTTCTATGTGTTTCTTTTTTATCATCTGATTTTGTGTGTCCTGTCTTTGTCAAATAAATGTTTTTCTTTCTTTCTTTTCTTTCATAAGTACGAGTATTTAGTTTTATTTTTACATAAAAAGATAGAATAACTAGTTTGTGAAAGATGTGTCGATCAAACGTTGAAAGAGTTCTTCGTAAATCAGGACGCTGCAGTTGCAGCTAACTCCCACATTATCTGATACCAGTGAGGGACCAGTGATAGATGATACAGGAACGACCATACTTCCTCACACAGTCAAAAACGGTTAAGTTTCAGTTTAACGCCACTGGGTTGTTTTTTTTTTTCATTCGATAAGCTGGCGCTTGACTACAACTTGACTGATTTTAAGCAATGGTGTAGTCTACGATGGAACGCGCCAGCCTAGTATAACGATTCACTCATGATTACGAATGATTATTGGTGAGAAGATGGCAGTAGAATGAGCCTCCATATGGTTAGAAACCTTAAAGGGGCAACAATTCCGACCCACTCTCTCCGCATGGTGTCACCAGACATCGCACCGGAACACGGCAAGGGTTTTTGGGTTTGGTTTAAGTTTATTTTCTCAAAGTTTGGGAACTCGATGAAATGTTTTCTGTATTTAATTCTTATTTAACTAGGTACTTAAATAATTGTGCACAAAAGCATTGTAACATAGTAATTTTCATGGCATTCAACCTTTGTGCAAAGAGTTCAGGGAAATTATTGAAATTGTTTTCTAAATGGGGTCGCTTTATCGTGTGTTTCTGTAACACACGCGAAGCAGAAAATGTTAAGAATTTTCATGGGTTCACCCAATTTAAAATGTGTAACTTTACATACATATTTACCTAATTTACATTAACATTTTGTGTTAATGTAAATTGTCCTATAAAGTTAATACATTTTTAAATATGCTCTTTTCCATTTTAACAGAAGTTAATACGAATTAACTCACCCCTTATTACTTCATTGTCATTGTTTATTATTTCATTCTTTTAATAATAACTTCATTCATCTGATTGATTCCCTTCTTCTGTTTTTTTCGTTTTGAGTAGACGCGTGCGTAGTGCGTAGTTCATGTAGGTAATACTTAAAAAACGAAAAATGGGTGCGTGTACTTATATGTACGCGCGTGTGAAGTTATACTTCTTTGGTATCATTAAATAAGCAGACAGCTTCATACTGTTAATTTTGTGTGACAGATGCGCGCGCATCTTAAAATTTCACTCTCATCATTTTTTCATAACGCGCCTAAAGAAGTACAACTTCAAAAAAAAACATTTGTTTGACACAAGCAGAACACACACAATAAAAAAAAACACATTTAAAAAGAAAAACAAGAAAAAACAGTGAGTAAATAGTGTAACCCATCAGTGTCACTGGACATTGCTCAGTATGTGTTGATGTCCCAGAATATTATTTATTTATTATTATTATGAACGCGAAAGTAACTCTGTCGCGTTTTCACGCCAACTACTTACCCGATTTGGATGAAATTTTGTATAGAGATGGCTCGAAACCCGGGAAAGGATATAGAATACTTTTAACTAACTGTGCAAAAATAGGTTTGGCGTGATAAACAATTCTTTGCTTGCGCTTGACCACAACATGCCTGTTGTTAAGCAATGATACAGTCTATGATAAAACGCGCTTACCTAGTAAATACCGATAACGTGCTTACCGAGTTACGCGTGGCCGGAGCTGTAGGAGGAAAGCTAGTGAGTTAAACATATTTTTTTTACAAATACCGTTTGGTATTAAGTCAGACATTTTCAAAGCGTTTATATAATATCCATGTACGAAATTTTCGTGTTACCCCGAACATTTATCACGGTAATATTTTTGTTTAAATTATTCATTCGCACAGACCTCGCTGTTAGGATTTATTAGGATTTGGTCCTGTTTTTGTGAGTGACATATTTATACAATACTAGCTGCCCCAGCGAAATTTGTACCGCGTATATATCACCTTTAAATTACAAATATCGCTATTAAAAAATAGGGGTTTGTGATAGAAGAGTGAAAAATTAGGGTTGTATGTATTTTTAATGCCACACTATGAAATTATAAAAAAAAATATTTGTCTAAAAAATACAAGAAAATGATAGGGATAACCCTTGTCACTTAGAGGTATGAAAAACTAGTTTTCCGCCCGCGGCCACGCCCGTGAATGTCGGTTATCGCGCTTAACCATTAATCTCTTTTTTCGCAGTGGGATAAAACTATCCTTTCCCGGGTCTCGAACTATCTCTATACAAAATTAGTTTAGTAGTGTAGGAGTGTAAGCAACATTTTGAACTCGGCAAGCCCCCATAGGTGTATCCATAAATCAATAGGTTGTTACCTGAATTAAATGAATTTTAATTTTAATTTTAATTAATTTAATAGGTGCTTTTTTTTTAAATTCTATGGCTCTTAGACCATACATATAAGAAGAAATAAAATTAAAATTTCGTATTCTATTCATCGCATTGAGTTATCAAACATGTCACTGTGTCAAAATAAAGAGTAATTTAAATCAAAAGCACGAAAGAGTAGTGATATCAACTTCGAAGAAAATCGCACTCAAAATAATTTCTCAGGCTTCGCTCGCATAGTATTAGGTTAAAAATAAAAAAATGGATACATAAATACACATATTTTATTATTTGTTTTTAGCTTTATTTGTACCGAATTTGAAGTAAATCGGACCACAGACTAAACAGTTCTGGAATATTTAATTTTTCCAAGAAAATTCCTTTTTCACCCCCGCTGGGGGTAGTTTTTGGAAAATAAAAAAACATGTGTTTCATGATTTTTTTTAATGTTTATGTATGTTAAATGACTTGGGACTAAATAGATCCAGAAAAACTTTAATTTTACAATAAGACTCATTTTCTACACCCCTTGGGGGTAATTTTGGAAAAATAAATAACACGTATTTCATTATTTGTGTTACCGAATTTTAAGTGAATAGGACCAAGGAATAAAAAGTTCCATACAAACTTCATTCCTCTATTTAACCCTTTTAGGGGATGTTATGAATCGGCTAATCGTTGGTAAAACTTTGCTTGTGCGATTCAGGATTGCTGCGTCGTTCTCTTGAGTGGCGTTAGGTATAGTGATATTCTTTGTCCTTTCTCAGTCCAAGGATTAAGATTCACCCACGCTGATTTAACACGTGTTGGTGGATGTTACATATTCAGCTATGCCTACACATTTGAGGAGAAACCATTAATTATATTCAAACTGTGTGTTTATTTCAAACTTTGTTTAATAAGCCATCAATCAAATCCTGCATAATTTTCGCTTCAAACAAAATAAACGCAATACATCGCCGCCTACCATAGTTAAAGCCCTACTCTAAAACATGTTTCGTTTGTTTAGACAATATACGAACAAAGATAAAAAGAATGTCCGTAAATCATTCGTAATTAGAGTTAACAGATTTAAAAACAAAAGTCCGATAAAAGGCCTGATTCCCATTAAAAAATTTGGAGATTTAGTTGCAGTCTGAGAGTTTTTAAACGTTTTTAACAATTTAAAAAGTCCTTTTTACACATTACACATTGGATCTTGGTTGATTATTTTTAGTTTGTTTAACTTATTATTAAAAGAGGTTCAATATTTTAACTTTTATTACATAAGGGAGTACTTATGCGAGTCAATTGGCAACCCAAAATAGCAATGCCGAGGTTAAGTTTGCTATCCCAGCATAAAAAGCTAGTTTCGTATATTTCGGGCATTATTGAGCACGGAATTCTACGATTTCGTTCGGGCTGCACAAAACAATCAAAAGTGTAAAGGGTAGGGGTTCTACTTCATAAGACACGTTATCACGTTCATCGATGCAGCTAACAGGCTTGTTTAATGTAGTAAATTATCCGAAGCGAAACAGGTTAGCTGGAAAATTTATGATGAATAATACAGCTTATTTACATGCCTATGTCTAGCAAAAATAGCGGCGAGTCGTTTTTACCTCATTTGTACAAAATAAACTGTACAGTTAAGTTTTTTTAAATAAAGGTGAATTGATAATAGAGAATTTGATACTATATATACATTTGATATTATTATTATTATGATTTTATTAGTAACGATATTGTTATTAATTTTGATTGTTTTTATAATTGGTTTATTTTATTCTCTCTTTTATTAGTTTTATTCGATTTATATTTATAATTATTTGACATTGATAAATTATTGTATTTTTTATTAATCTTTTATTATTTTATTTTAATTGACATTTTGAGTTTGTAATTATTAAGCTTTTATTTTATTGATTTTATTATATTGTACTCTGACATGCCTAATAAGTAATGTAATGTTTTGGCGCAATAAATGAATTATGAATTATGAATTATTGCTAATGATAGTTATGCGGCGCGGAGTTAACAACTTACCTATAGAAAATCATTGGTTCAAACTGCCATTACAAACAAAAGACGCCATTTAATTTTTTTTCTTAATGGCGCGGCATATAAAGTATGTAGATTTATTCCAAAGTAACAAAGCATCACGCCTGTATTACGCAAAGGTGTAGGCAAAGTTGAATATAACCCATTCGTAGCCGGCTTTGTTTAGGCCCCATTCGTAATAGTGGGGTAAAAGTCTTATTGTTTCTTCAAAAAAGGTGGAGGTATTTATTCAATTCGACTCCATGTCTTAATCAATAATATTTTTTATGTTTTTTACCTAATACTTTTGTTATATGTGAACCGATTTCTGTGATTCTTTCTTTGTTTGTTAGCTTGTTTGTCGTGTCGTGACATTTAAATTTGATCAAAATCTGACTAGTAGTTTTGAACTATGTCGAAAGAAGCCTCAATGCTCAGAGCCTGTAGCCTGCCAAAATTGTAAGACCAATTGTTCTAAACGCATAATTTTAGGTACGTACGTTTCAATTTTTGTATTTTTGTTGCAAAAAGAATTATTAGAATTCATTTTGTGAAACAACAAATATGAAAATCATACAACTTGTAACTTGCAATACGACATTGCCTTTTGTTATCATACGTTACCTAACAAAAGGTAAAATCACAAAAAAAGCAAAAAGTCTGACGAGGTATTGTATTGTCTCATGAATTGAATCCTTGTAATACTCTGAAATATTTTGGTGCTTGTTACAGATATTCTATAAGAAATAAAATTCAGAAAATGTACATTAAATAGTTTAAGTTATTTACCGGGTCCTTACCTTTTGTTACCTCTTTTAAGTTTTATATTCACGCCTTGATATAGGTACTTTGATCACTATGGTGCATTCGCTACTCTTGATCCTTTCATAGTTTATAAATGGCCGAATACTATCACTTAAGATACAGATTCATCCTATTGTTGGAGGTGAAATACCTCAGTCCACCCGTGAACATGAAGTCTGAAAAGACTTTGAAACGTCGGGATCTAAAATCTAAAATAAACCGCGATAAAATTATTATTTTTCTGTTTCTTTGTGTGATTAAAGATTACAGCGATACGTACAAGCGACAACTCTAATGACGTCACGCTTAGGTAAGGTTTATACCTTTGTATGACGTAGCGCACTTCCACTCAAAAATTTTAATGCGTTATGACACACATAATATAATACTATACTATTATATTTTAATATTATTTCATTTGGAGGCTGAGTCACATTCGTCCGTGGGTGTACACCTTTAATTAAATCCCCACACGTGATCCCCGGGTGGTGCAAATCAGGTGACAATCAACTGGTGGTAGGCTTCGGCCGTGGTTAGTGACAAAGCGATGTCTGGTGACACCATGCAGAGAGGGTGGGTCGGAATTGTTGCTCCTTTAAGGTTACTAACCTTAAGGAGGTTCATTCCACCGCCACCTTCTCACCGATAATCATTCGTAATCACGAGTCACGCGCCAGCCCATTACACCGATTCGGTGTAATGGGCTGGCGCGTTCCATCGCAGACTACATCATTGCTTGACATCAGGCAAGTTGTAATTAAGCGCCAGTTTATCGAAGAATCAAAAAAATATGAATGATAGAGAAAAAACGACATGTCTAACATTTTTTTATAATTATAGTAATTAAAATAAGATTTTTAAACCTTGTCTTCATCCCTATTCTCGTCATTGTAAATTCAGTAGTAAATTAATCAATAAATTATTAATTATTATTTAATTAATAATTATATTAATATTAATTGTTATTAATTATTTCTAATTATTAATTTCTTTTTAAAATTATTAAATAAAATTATTTCATTGTTATTTATTTTATTTGTCATTGAAAATTCGCGAACAAACTGACAGGTTGTAGCTAGTAACTATATCAAAAGCAACAGTTAGGTATTTATATTTCCTTAGAATCTGTCGGTATAAGTAATTACATTTTACATGAATCAGCGTTTTAGACGTCCATAATATAGAACCTTCGAGCTACAAATAAAATATTCACAATTTATTATCAACTTTTCCTTGAAGGTTTCGTAGACTTTTTTTTATTCTGCAATAGGCTTGCCTCTTTGCTTAACATCCGCTAAATTTGTAGTCAAGCGACTACAAATTTTACCTGAAGTTAAGAAAAGATGTAGTGTATGATGGAACGTTCCATTTTCATCTATTCTTTTCCTTTTTTTTGCCTCTACTCTAATATTGAAGTGCGTAGGCACACGCGCACACACACACTCAACAAGGTACACCTAAAGTTAAAGCGTTAATTGCATTCATGTATTGCTACAGATGTTGTAACAAATAAGTTACCAAGTTATGCATTTGTTTTGTTTTTGTTTAGAATATGGTAACGTGCAAAAGAAATCACATTCTTTCAAAAGTCATGTCACAATAATTACAATTATCAAATAGGTATATCAAATAGGTTTACTCAACTTGTAAAAAAAAAAAATTGATCGTTTACCTATGAGGAGGTTAGAATAGGTACGCTGTTGTATGTTTACGGCCCTAATGTTTGAAAGCAAAAGGCAGGGGAAGCCACAAACGAAAGTTTGTATAACAAAATTCGATTATACGGGACGCTAGCCAACGTTTAGCGGGTGAAACCTAATTACGTTTTAATACGATGTATTTTATTTATATCTGTGGTCACATTAGTTTCTGACGAGAAAATTCTCGGTCATGTTTTCCTTAAACATTCTTTTTTCAAATATATACTTTTAAACGCGTTGCATTATTAATATTTAAATTTATTGTAACGGGCAATTAACGCGCTTGCCTTTATTTGGTTTTACGTTTCGAGACGGGTGGCATCGGTCATGGTCGCAAGCAGACTGATCCAGTGAAAGAGAAGAAGAACTAGAATTTGCGTATAACACCTATATAAAAATGCTCTAAGCATATCACAAATTCATTCGAAATTTAAAAATTCCACGAGCGAATGTATTTACGTAAACACATTCAGTCTTTATTATGTCATTTGTTTTGTCTATTGCGCTAATAAAAATGTTTTTTTTTACAGATAACAACTCTAAGCGACAGGAAAACTATTTGATAAGGTAAGCAGCTTTTAATGGTTTTAGTACATATTCGAGAATATCTCAAAATAGTAATAATTTTTGAAATACCTGAAACGTATGTAAAAAATATATCAAAACCTTGGGGGTCCGGCCGTTATGCCCCCATTCCGGGTTGCCCCCGGCCGGTATGCCCCCACATTGAAAAATTTGTTATTCCGGTTTGCCCCCGGCCGCGTTGCCCCCTTAGTTTCTCTTTTTGTCATGATATTCGATTCAGTACGGTTGAGTAGACAATTGTTAAAATAATAAATGGTAATTAAGAGTATAATCATCATGACTGATGTGCGCAGCCAGTGTAGATAACAATAGATTAGGTAGATGCAGTGATGACGGGTTGTCTACATCCGTCTACAATGTTTTAGGTGATTTTTTAAACTTCTTACTAGTGAGTAAAAACCACTTTCTTGTTTGTATCATCTCATTAATTTACAGTAATGCGGTAACCTTACCAATCAAAAAAAATATAGGAAATTATCATACAATGACACATAAAATAAAATAAATTAAATTGAAAAACACTTTTGTTTTCAACAGTATTTGCTCAAGCGTCTTGTTAAAAATAAAATGGAGGCAAGACGGCCGGGGGCAAACCGGAATAACAAATTTTTCAATGTGGGGGCATACCGGCCGGGGGCAACCCGGAATGGGGGCATAACGGCCGGACCCAACCTTGGATAGTATTTCAATATTAGAATTAATATAAAACATTGGTCAAATATATTTAGTGAGGAGTACGGGAGTATAGAAAAGTGTTGTTTTTAGACGTATACAGGCAATTTTCAAATTTTTTCTTTGCTTAGGAACCATCCTCGTACCCACTTCAAGAATTATTCTAATAAATAATTAGCGAAACCGGTTGAGCCGTTCTCGACTTCAAAAAATTCGTTAGATTTTTTATTTTATTATAAAGATAAGTATTCGAAGTCTATCGCAACAAGTCTGTGCTTGTTACATAATTAGGTCGCAGTGCACTTAGTTTCTCACTGTGCGATGTGAACGACGTTTGTTGAAATGTTACACTTTTATGCAGCTGCCTCGGGAGAACTTAATAGCTTGTATTAAAGCTTAGCTTGGAATATACAATAAAGAAAAACGCCAGATATCAAAAGGAATGGCATATTGTCAAAAAACTAACGAGATATCTGGTGAATCATAAAAAATTGCTTAATTTAGGATTTGATGTACTGTGTATAAGTAAGTGTGCTACTAGCTTTGCGACAGCGGCTTCGCCCGCATGTATGTCGGTTATCGCGCCAAAACATTACCTTCTTTTTGCGCATTCGGATAAAAACTATCCTATGTCCTTTGTCGGGTCTCAAACTACCTCCATACCCAATTTCATCCAAATCGGTTCAGTAGTTTAGGCGTGAAAGCAACACAGACAGACAGACAGAGTTACTATCGCATTTATAATATTAGTAAGGATTATTAAATAGAAACTGGGTTTGTACCTTTAGTACGAGTTCATCAATACGAAGTTTTTGAATACTGTTTACAACTTGTCAAAATGCATTTAAAAAATATTTTTTTATATTAAAAAAGTTCGTTGAAACACGCTAGAAATAACTATTAAAAAAAATTAAAAGAAAAGCTTTCGTCATGTTCTTGTTAATAAAAATATCAAAAAAATTGAAAATAACAACCTAGCCCAGATAAGAAAAATATCATTATATAGTGCAATTTCTAACGATAGTTAACCATATAGTGACATAGGCAAATATCATTCGGCTGCGTCACCATAATCCCGTATCGTAAGCAGGTACATACCTCTCAGACATTTTAATCTAAACCCAAACACTTTGAACCTAGTATTAAATCTTTGCGTTTTTATCACTTATGCAATTTTTTTTTAACAAAAGGCTGTTACCTTGTGATTGCAAAAGAAAAAGAAAAAAGTTGTAATTATCCTGGATAATACATTTAATTAAAACATAAAGATAATAAGTAAAATATAATAAAGAAAAGAATTAAAAATGATAAATAAAGAATTGAATTGGATTAAAGAAGCGGTGGCGCAGCGGTACCGGCTTCGCCTTCGAAATTATAACCGCGAGTTCAACTCCCAGTCGTGCGCACACATCGTTGTGTGGGCTGTTACATCGCCGCTGCTCAATTTCAGTAAAGGAAAAAATCATCAGGAAACCCGCATGTCCGAGAAGTAATCATTCTTAGACATGTAACATCACCAACTCGCACTTGGCCAGCGTGTGTGGATTAAGGCCTAAACTCTCTCACCTTGACCAAGAAAGATGATAGATATCGGGAAAGAGAAAGTTTATTGATATCTATATAATAAATCAGTCTAAATCAGCAATACAGTCACAATCCAATCCATTAAATAATAATGTTTACGTATAATACAATATCAAACACACTACATTGAAGTTTATCAAATTCCAGCCTCCGCACTGGAGGCACTCGAGGCCTCTGTAAATAAATAAAGGTTTGATGAAGTTACGTTGCTAGGCAACCGGACAGCCAATTTGAAACCTAATCATGTAACTTCAGAATAAAAACAGTGCACATCTAACGAGTAGCACAGAGTACAGGTTAAAAAAAAAGAAATAACAAAATTGTGGTTCGTTCCGTGGAAAAAACAATGGCAAAAATCGATTGAAAACTAATATCCTCAGAATGTCACATTAGAGATAAGTCTAGGTACTACGAGTATCAACGCACGACATACAAAGAGTACCTAGTCTAAAGCAATGGACATCATAATATGTTGTCGATTTCAGTTTTCAATCGATATTTATCATTGAAATAAAACTACTTTTTAACGGATTTTATCGCGGTTTATTATAGATTTTAGATCCCGACGTTTCAGTCTTCATGTTCACGGGTGGACTGAGGTATTTAACGTCCAAAAATATTAATCACAATTATTACTGACTACCTCCAAACATTAATATTTAAGTTGTTGTATATTTATTCATGTTTTTATACATGTCTAAAGCGCGACAATTGGGGTTCAGGCGGCGTACCACAATAGCTTAAAGCAGTATTGTTGAAGTTGCGGAACAGGGATGCCGCTATCAAAGTGTAGAGCAACTCCTCTTTCGTACAACTGCAATAATAATACCGTACAATGTCATAGTACGGGTGCAGCATTGTGATCACACATCTTGGCATGAACGATGGCGTCTCTCGCACGACGTGATTCATTTTTATTTATTCATTCATTTCCACTCATTCATTTTCATTTATTCATTTCTACTCTATAATTTTCATTCATCCATTTCCACTCAATCATTTTCATTCATTCATACAAATGATCATTAATAAAACGAGGACTCCAGATTCACAAATAAAACCATCAGTTGCCAAAATTAATCATTGTATTAATGACGGGCCGGGGTTGCGTGGTCGGTAAGGAAGGTACCTACTTGCTTTTCACCGCAGGGAGTGGATTCGATTCACACCCGAGACCCGCACCGCTGAGCCATCACTGCTCTTCTTCAGTGTTACCAGCACAAAAATCAGTTGGCATTACCTAAAAGAAGTGAACGAATGAAGTGGTTATAGGTGATAAGCGTTATATAAATCATTCATTCATGCAAATCTTAGCTTAGACATACCGGACTGGTGGTACTTAATCTCGCAAAATATTAGTTAGTATGCAGTCAAGAGATATCGTGTTAGAGTGAGTAAAACGTGAAAATTCTCAAGCATATCTCCTCGGCTCATTTCAATTTGCAACCTCCGTCTTATGTAATTTGACCGGAATGCCTGTGAAGCGTAGCTCAATGTTATCTAGAAAAGTCCTCTGCTAGAGCGTACTTGGTAAAAAATAATATTGAGGTAATAAATAACCAGTATATGCATAATCTCTTTTAGTAAATCGATGTCATCATAAAGATGCATTTTTTAACTAAAACTAAACTTGAAACAAAAACCTAATGCGCATTTAAGAATTCATATAACTGCAGAGAATTACATGTAATTGAAGTTATACCTACTTCTTTAGGCGCGTTATGAAAAAATGATGAGAGTGAAATTTTAAGATGCGCGCGCATCTGTGACACAAAATTAACAGTATGAAGCTGTCTGCTTATGAGAGTGAAATTTTAAGATGCGCGCGCATCTGTGACGTTAAATTAACAGTATGAAGCTGTCTGCTTATTTAATAATGCCAAAGAAGTATAACTTCTCACGCGCGTACATAAGTACACGCACCCATTTTTTTTTGTCGACACGTTATTATGCACTCTCTAATCTCCCACTGGTCGTGAGTCCGTTAGGCTAAGTTATGCAACACAACTGGTGTGAGGTCACTCTGTTTGGTCCAGCGCGGGATTCAGAACTTAAGTGTCTCATAGCTGGGCACAGGTCTTCTATTAACTATCTTACGAGTTGAGAGAGTTTGGGCCTTAATCCGCACTCGCTGGCCAAGTGCGTATTGATGGATGTCACATATCCTCGATTGATTAGTTCTTAGACGTTCGAAGTTCGTCGAAATTCCAAGCAGAATAACGAGTTAACGAACAAGTGTAATTTTACCCTAATAATTTGATGCTTGAAATGTTATTTGTATTAATTTAAAATATGTTTTCAATCACAAACTATTACTCATTATGTTGTAATTCTTAAGATTTAACGTTTAACTGTTGTATCGTCCAAGAATACTACAATTGATTGTGCGTTGGAATTACACAATCTTATTCCCCCATCCCCATTCTTCCATCGTACAAGTAGAGGTACGGCTATGCGCCACCGTTATATGGTGGAAATTCCACGGGCACGCACAAAGCGCTTTGCTTCCACTTTTATTGTGCGTACCGCCAAGTTGTGGAATTCGTTGCCGGCATCTCTGTTTCCCGATAGCTATAATCTACCTGTCTTCAAATCACGAGTAAATCGGTATTTATTAGGTAGGCGCGTTCCATCGTAGACTGCAACATTGCTTCAGATCAGGCAAGTTGTGGTCAAGCGCAAACCTATTATAGAATTAAAAAAAAAAAATTGAACAAATCTAAGAAGTGCTTTTTGACGTTTCACTGTTTTCTATTAAATTAGCTCTATAGAGGCGTAATTCACACAATTTTTATTAGCTTTCCTGTAAAATAATTGAATTATGAAGCTATTTATATTTTAACATAACATAAACAATTTTCATACAAAAAATAAAATTCTAAATGTACTACGTTTAGAACTGTCAAACGGTACTTCTTAGATTTGATGGACTGTAATCATTAAGTTCTCAAAACTAATTTTAAAATCTAACTTCTAATACGATTAAAAGTCCAGAGTAAGCCCGTATTAGTAGAATCAAATAAAACAAACACAAAAATAATTCTACTATTTCATCTAGCTGTATCAAAATGGTATTTTAGTGACCTAGAAACTGAAAGTACTCTTGGTATTAAGGTTTAGATAACAATATCAAATGCGAACAGTTATTTAACAAATGTGCCGCAACCTGTGCGGTGAGCCCGATGTAATTATAACTTGGACATGGCGATGTCGGGCCATTTAAATAAATGTTTGTTATATAACTCTTTGGGAAACTGTCCTGAAACTCACGATGTGAAAGGGATTTTGTTTGAAAGTTCTTTAGTAAACGTGGTAACCCCCAAGGCTTACTAATCATTAAAAAACGTACATTATCAACCTTTCGGTGGTCTAGACATAACTTTTTTTCAGCAATCATTGAGTTCCTTTGCATTAATCAACTAGTTCAGGCCTAGTTAGCCTATTTTGTAAATCCGTGTACTGAAAGATGTTAATTGAAACTATTTAAAGGACTTTACTTTTTAGTTAAGAGAGTTTAGCTGACTCAACACACGCTGGCCAACTGCGAGACGGTGGATGACACTCAAACAGTTTGGTTTCTTCATAATCTTTTCCTATATCGATGTAACCAGCGGCTATCAAACGAATAACATAAAGATCCACAACCAAGAACTGAAGCTGTGATCTATATTTT
This sequence comes from Meganola albula, assembly GCA_936450015.1. Taxonomy (NCBI): domain Eukaryota; kingdom Metazoa; phylum Arthropoda; class Insecta; order Lepidoptera; family Nolidae; genus Meganola; species Meganola albula. Next base: position 1,137,845 of record OW388161.1, on the reverse strand, counting down.
AAGTTAAGTTCAAAACCGCTGCATCACTGTTGTTTGTTCTACAATAAGTATTTCGAGGATTTGATTAAATTTTTTATATTCCAGTTATTGTATTTATCAGTTGTGTCTTGTAACATTGGAACAAAGGACACTGGTACCACAAAACCGTTAAACCATTCCTTGTTCAGACAAAGAATCTCTTTGATACACTGTTTCTAGATTTAGTACAGACGTTTATTGGAGTTCGCGTGAGATATCGAACTTTGAGGGAATAAAACTGAAGATCTTGTTTTATACAGTTGCAACATTTTGGTATTAAGTGCCTCAAGTTTTACTGCTTGAGAAATTGAGAAAGTAGAAAACTAGTTAACTGTTGAGCCATTTAATAAACTATTAATTTAAGAGAGGTAAGGCAAGAGACTGGTCTGTTTTCACTCTATATCAGCAGCCACTAGCTGGACAAGCAATTAAACCTATCCTGAATACACGTTCTTTTATTTTAGTTCATGGGAACATTGACTACCATAGCATTGACTGCCTTACTCACAAGTAAGGCAGTCAATGCTCATCGACCCAAGCAGTCTACAATACGCGAGGCGTAATGGCTTTGGTGTACGATTAGGATTTGATAGGCAGTATGCTTTCCAAAATCGATATGCCATTAAGTGACATCATAATAATTACAATATATCTTTAAATGAACAAATCATGCCACGCTATGTTGAGTGAGAATATTTACTGTTATTTTGAAACACATCGAATATCATAACAATTGGGTCCAAATATTTTTGCTTAAGCGTGATTACAACTATTGAAATCTTTGTACTTAAGCAAATAATATCTAGATGACCGAGCTTTGCACGGTATTTTTTTTAAATGACATTTTCTAAAAATGATTCCTAGCTAGATCGATTTATCGCCCCCGAAACCCCCTATATACTAAATTTATATACTAGATTCATATTAAAGTAATATCAAGTCAAATTTTACAGCCATTAAAACTATACTTACCTCATCTGGTATAACTTTAGATCTACGTTCGTCGGTCGCGCGATAAAATTCTTTATGCATCTACTAGCTCGGAATCGTCTCAGCGTCAGTTTCATTACGCTAACGAAATTATTCAATTACGCTACTCGTTTCCAGTGAGACCTTGGCCATATTCATTTGAATAATTTTTTATTGCGTTCGTTTTTCAAATTTTTCATAAGAACCTCCAAGTTGGTGTTGAAACGTGTTCATAGATATTATGCTCAGTTTTTTTTACTAGGTCCCGTGCACAGATTCGGCCGCGTAAAATTAGGATAAAAAGTAGCCTCTATAGTATGCTATTCCAGACTATAATCTATCTCTGTGCCAAATTTTACTTAACGTGTCTTCCATTGAAATCATCCAGGATAATAATAATATAATATGGTGGGACATTAACACACACAGTCATCTGATCCCAAACTAAGCAGAGCTTGTACTATGGAAACCAGATAACTGGTATTATACTACAAATACCTTACAAATTTACGCGAATATCACACATTGCAATAAAACTATTATATTTTACAATAGATTAAAAACGGATTACGGATTTATTAAACTCTCTCAATTCATAAGATAGTTGAGTCACCCGTACTCAAAAGGGTTGAGGTGAGGCTGGACACCGATGGTGTCCAATTTAGTTATCCGATCATCGCTAAAGTCACTAAACTTCTTGTAAAGGTACCCATATTTTGCCAACACAACAACGAAAATCACAGTGCCCTTCCTTCCTTAAAAAGTAACTTCTATGTAAATCGAGCATATTTTAATTACGCAATGTTATAGGATATTTTCCCCTTATAAATAATGTACAATATTATCCTTTCAATACGGATGAAAGGGGCATTGTATACGACGTAATTAATCTCAGGTTTCTCTCACTAAATTGTTCTATATCTGGTGTAAGTAATTATGTTTTGTAACAACATCACCGATCTGTAATTGAGTTTAGATTAAATTGGAAATCAAATCCTGTACCAACATTACCTGTACACCAAACATATACTTACAGTATGTTAATTAACAAAGGGTGTTCCTTTGAACCCGTCATTTTACATCATTATTATATCAAAAACAAAAAAATATATATGACATTTAAATTATGTTTACAAACATCTTGTTAAAATTGTATTTTCTTAAATTTACGCGAATGTCACACATTGAAATAAAACTTAATTAATATAATATTTGTAGATAGTCAGTAATAAATGTGATTAAAAAGTTTGGACGTCAAATTCCTCAGTCCAACCGTGACTATGAAGTTTGAAAATATTTAGAAACGTCGGGATTTACAATCTAAAATAAATCGCAATAAAATCCATTAGAAAATAGTTTTATTTTAATCCTATTAAAAAACAATATAATGGCGCAAATAGTATTTAGCGTTGTCGCTCTTGCTCATTGATTGAAAAGTGCGCTTTATAAGAGGTGTTTCTTTATTATATCCGTTTATTATACTTAGTATTTTAATAGGATTATACAACAACTAAAGATCTATTAATGATTTTAATTACTAAATAAGATTTTCGTGTTAGTGAAAATTTATTTAACATTTATTTTTTAATTTGAGTTTGAACAGTTTCAGCTAATATTAAACCAAATAACGATAGTATAAATCATTTATGAAATACTATAAATATAACTCATATTACATAACGTTCTGGGTACGTTCCCGGAAATTACAATGCAGAAGAAATTTATGACGCATTAGTTTAGGTCACGCATTAGTTAGTTTAGTTCTTAATTTAGGTTAGTGTTGAGATTGTTATTCAGTTAGTGTGGTACTTTACTCATATTTATTTTATTTAATAAAAATAACCAACAGCTTCTTTTAAAAGACAACTCATCAAGTGTATTTTAAAATGGATTTTACAAACTAAATATCGATAGTTTACAGGTGTAACAAACATTTGGTTAAAGAATGCTGTTATGTCATGAACCTTTATTTAAGGCAATCGATCGGGTTTCCACCAAAGGTTTTTGCCCTTCAATACGGCCTTCAGATGTTGCGCATTTTATACACGCTATACAACGTGTAACTTTTGAACGGAAATAGAAATTCCTATATAATACAAAACGGAAATAATTACGGAAATTAAAATTATATTTTGTCAGTTAGATGAATCATTAAAAAAAAATCGACACGATGTTTTTGCTTTACTAAATTTAAAAAATCTCAGAAAACTAATAATAATTAAATAGTGGGACATTAACACACACGGTCATCTGATCCCAAACTAAGCACAGCGTGTACCTACTACGGAAACCAGATAACTGGTAATATACTGCTTATAATACAAATTAAATTATGTTTTCCAATAAGAAGACTTACAAATACATACATCTATATAAATTGGACGAGCTTTATAAAATGCTTACCTTTGTGGGCTTACAGACACCTAGGGTAGCCTTTATATTGACTATAGTACAGTCGGCGACAGAATTCAGTTCGAATATAAGTATATTTTAGAAGCTCGTAAAAACATGCCGTATGTGAATGGGTCAATCTTGGAAGATGAAATGGAACCACAGATTCGGCATACATACACATCTTCTATCTGAGCCGGTCTAATGGTGGAGTGGAAAAGTGGCTATAGGAACTCTGTAGCTAAACAAGATGAATACAACAAGTTAGGGGTAAATTGCTGTATTGAAAAACTGACTTTTTTAGAATTAGTACAGTAGTATTTTAAAAATATGGTAATAATATAATAACTAAATAAAGTAGATAGTTATTTTTATTGGCAGAATTATTATTATCGTTATGACCTTTCTCTAATAACACTTTTAAATCATGAATAACTAGATTTCTGCTTTCGGCTATGCCGCGCGTATGCATAAAGCATTAACCTCTTGTGCACAGTCGGATAAAATCATTATCTCCTTCCCGGGGTCTCAAATTATCTTATACTAGCGACCCGCCCCAGCTTCGCACAAATGCAATGTATTATACTTATAAACCTTCCTCTGGAATCACTCTATCTATTAAAAAAACCGCATCAAAATCCGTTGCGTAGTTTTAAAGATCTAAGCATACATAGGGTCATAGGGACAGAAAAAGCGACTTTGTTATACACTATGTAGTGATTAAACTTCATCCGATTCGGCGTGAAAGCGCGACAGACAGATAGACAGAGTTTCTTTGCATTTATAATATTAGTAAGGATGAGGAACAAAAAATGCTTGAATGAATAATATTATCAGGATCTACTCCAACTTAATAGTCTATGGGACTTAAGTAATTCAAATACTGGGTTCATCTCTATTAACTTTTAACTTTTACAATATCAACAATTATTTTAATGACAATTCTGACATAAGAAATACAAAATATGTTTTTTATGACGCAATTTGATATTTTTAGTATTTTGAAACTTTTGTATGTGATAGTACTTTATATTTTCATACAGACATCATCCGTTTGAGGTGTCGTCGAGTGTTTGTAGAGATGCTCAGTTCGAGCTCTATTCTTTCGAGGCTTTGACTCAGAACACGGAAAAGCGAAGGACGGTGGAATAAAATACAATTTTGTGCTCAGAAAAATGAGTGCAATTTGATTTTGGAACGTCTTTATTTTTTTTTTTTACAAATAACAGACATTTTTTTGAGCGAATGTGTAGAAATTTTATACGTTTTTATGAGAGAGGCGGAGAGTTAAGACAGTTTAGGCTTTAATCCACACACACACTGGCCAAGTATTGGTTGTTGTATGTTACATTTCCTCGGATGATTCGTTCTTAGACATGCCGGTTTCCTCACGAAGATTTCCTTTACCGATGTTGAGCAGCGGCGATGATCAATAAACACAGATGTGTGAGCACGACCGGGGATCGAACCTGAGACTTTATATTTCTAAGGCTAGGCGGATACCGCTGTATAGCATAATTAAATTAAACTCACTTCTAAATCTTTAAACGGTATCCAACTAAGTTTATATTGCGAAGGAATACGATTTATCTCGTATTGAAGGTTTCTTTGATTACGACTTTATTTTATTGGAAGTACCTATTCATTTGATATTAAAGCGCTGAGGTGATTGAAAAATATAGCTCTCTTTATCTATTTACTGCTGATTGGCTGGGATTTATTCTTTTCTTTATTTCTTTATTAAATATATTTCGATCATCAGGTATACCTCCTTCTTCATGCATTTCGATGAGACAAAAAATCACAGAGACAGCTAATAAATATCTTTGTTAATTCTAGCACCTTTCTAATTACAAATATTCACAAAATATTAGGATCGAAATGGATGCCATTTTGTGAGATCAAAATTGTTTTGCACACACGACATCATAGACATTGTCTGTTAACTTATTACAATCAATTTACAATCACAGGCAATCAGAAAAACGACTTGCAGTGACATTGACGTCTTGTGAGTTTGACAACAAAAAATACGTGTTTTAAATTTTAATCTTACGAATAATTTAAATAGATTTTTCATTCCTTGATGTCATCCCTGTTAATGCGTTATCACACTCACAGATTTCACCATGATATTGCCTGCGCAGGCCACATCAAACTATATATTTTCAGTACAAGCTGACCTCTCGTTGTACGGGAGTCCTATACAATGCGAGATCAGCTTATATTGGAAATGTATAGCTTTATGTGTAGCCGTACATGGACCATATAATGTAAATAACTGTCTAAACGATACCTAATATAATAAACCTGAAGCGACTGTTTGTTTGAACGAATGCGCTAACTCTCAGGGAGTAAAACAAAGGTAAAATAAATGACTTAAACAAAGGTCTTTCGTGTAATAAATCTTTAATAACACAACATTAATCTTAAACGGGTAACTCCCGCGTCGAAACTTCCCTTTATGAGTTCTTAAAGAAATATATCCGTTGGTATGTGTATTGATTTTCTCATAAATTGACGGAGCCTCATTGCGATATACTCATAGGGTTATGTGTACAGTTTACAAGCATTCCTCCGCCACGCCACGCCGTCCACGTTAACTAAAGATCATTTGTTTAAATATGCCTGTTTGTCTTGTGTCTGGGTGTAATTATCTATATCTAAGTGTATATTTACAAAAGAAAAGTATTATACGTAGTATATTACCATTTATCTGGTTTCCATAGTACAAGCTCTGCTTAGTTTGGGATCAGATGACCGTGTGTGTTAATGTAAAAAAATAAAGATCCGATTTAGATGAACTTTGGAATGGAGATAGTTTGAGATCAGGGGAAGATTAAAGGATAGTATTATCCAAATGCGCAAAAAGCGGTATGCGCAAAAATGGTATATCGTGATAAACTACATACGCGCGGCTGGAAAGCTAGTATGTAATAAATAGTTGATTTCCGAACTTGAAGCGAATAGTGATTTATATCATTAATTATTGTTACGTGACTGCGGTTTTATTGGTTTGAGTTTGCAGATTACAGCGTTTTCGATAGCTGTGAATAGCCGTGAAAGTTCATAGTAAAGGATTTTAGTAGGTACATACAAATCCATAGTAGGTAACACTAGCAGACCCCGCAGACGTCGCCGTCGTCTTGCCAGGTAAAGAAGTGCCACCTACCGGGTCCGAAAATAAATTACGACCAATTCTCAGACCTATAGAATATAGATATAAGGAAAAAAATCATAAATATTGGTCAAGCCTTTTCGAAGGAGTTTTGGTTTTTAATTTTTTTTCTGCGTTAGAACCGTTCTCGTACTACTAGAAATATTTCAAAAAAAGACGTGTGGCACTCGGAGACTGCCGCGGTAAAGCTATTTATTGCATAGCATTTTATATCAACTTATGTAATTATAATTATTTAATTATTTTATTTTTGCAGTATTTTTTTTTCTTTTGTTTTCTTATTCTTTGATATTAATTCAAGTTACACTTTTTGAGCGTGGTGACCGATAAGAAAACAAATTACAACCAACAATACAACCAATATTACCGATACAACCAATGCCACCTAGAGGCGAGTTGCTGAACTGAAGAGACGCGTGATATTTCAAAAAGTCATTAAAAGTTCTGCTATTCATCGATAGATGGCAAAACTACTAAAAAGTATCACCGCTCGCGCTGTGCCGGTCGGAGTGGGGGGGTGTTAGGTTACTTTCGTTACGAAATTTCTGGATTCGGTCTCCACGTTCAAGGCTCGCGATAGAAGCCAAGCAATAGCTTAAAAACAATTAGTGGAATCGGTTCAACCGTTCTCGAGTTTTTCGTTTTTTATTTAGTAATTCATTTTTAGTATATAGAATAAAAAGCTGAAAAATTTGTTTGTTGAACGCGCTTGTCTCAGTGAGTACCTACTGGTCCGATTTGAAAACTGTTTGCACTGCTAGATAGTACAGGTATAGAGGCCTCCCTCGATAAGGGGGAAAGGATCTTTTTATCCCACAGCTGGACTTCATATAAAAGGTAGGTTAAGCAGACGAAACCGCCGGCGGAAACATTTGAAGAAACCTACACTAGCTTAGAATCATCTTGATTATCTACACGATTCTTCACATTCTTCACAATCTCGATAGCTCGAAAAAAGCAACAATATGGGTTCATTTGTTTAGATACCTATTCATAAACCTTTAACCGCTCATGTCTCATTTATGTGACAAATGTGTTTGTTTCCCCTGCGTCCGTGTCTAATTTTTTTAACAATAACATGGATTTTGTTTCAGTACGATGTTTCGATAGATCAGATCGATGTTAATGATTGTTCGAGAGTCTGATTGAAACCGGACTCGTCTGAGACTGTTTTCTTTTAGAGTCTGGACGATTCCGGATCCTTGTCCTTTCGCATTTGTAAAGGAATTTTATATTGAAACAAAAAAAAAAACTAAAATAAACCGCGATAAAATCCGTTAAAAAATAGTTTTGTTTCAATGTGTGATATTCGCGTAAATCTAAGACAATACTAAGGAATTATATACTTTACTTACTAGTGGGTTTAATACTTATAACCACTACACACCTAATATTTTTGAACAATAAACGACGTATGTAAGTACCTAATTCTTTATTGCTTTTGATAGAGTACATAAAGAGGGTCTAGTACATTAAAAAAATCATCAATCAGTCGTGTGGGGCATACAATATTTTAACATTTAAATTTAAAATGATTCATGACTTACGATATTCGTAATAGTGTAGAAAGATTTCTCTAAAAGCCATTTTTTTAACCTGGCTTTGAATAAATTGGTGTGTAACTCTCTTAAATTTTTGGGTATTTTTCTTCAGATGTTTACGCATAATCATACTGTTTTTATGATATAGTTTCACTTCACTTCAACCCTTTTTAGGGTCCCACTGCTAGGCACGGGTCTTCTCTCAGCTATCTTACTAATTGAGAGAGTATTAATTCTACTGATTAAAATTATTTTATATTCAAATCTATTTCAATAAAATTAATTGTATTTTTACTATATTATATTCCACATCCGATATGGATAGAAACTGTTGAACCCGTGCTTGAACCTTTTAAATTGTATTATCATTTGTAAATGTAAGTACATAGTTCAGCAATAAAGTTTTATCTTTTATAGGCCTTAATCCACACACGCTGGCTATGTGCGTATTGGTTGATGTCACAAGATGTCACATGTCCTCGAATGAGTAGTTATTAGACATGTCGGTTTCCGCACGATGATTTCCTTCACCAGTATTTAGTACCATCGCTCTAACAATTCACACAAACGTGAAGACATGACTGGGAATCGGACCCGGGACCAATATTTCTAAGGTGAGGCCACTTAAAGTTTAGTAGTCAAAAAACTGAGTAAGAGCCACGGCCCAAGTGTGCTATAAATAAAATTTTAATTCATTCTTATTCTTATCCTTTACTGTACACAAAACACTTACATAAACAATTTATAAATAGGAAACAACACATGTACACAGGCGAGCTTAATTCAAATGTGAATTTTCTACCAGCGAACCCTAGGTAAGGAAACATTGTGGAATGTGTAGAAGTGCACAACAAATATTTTTAATACATACATACACCTACATACTAATATTACTTCTTAATTCATCCCTCTAGCCTCGCAAATAACCGAGTAGAAAATATTGTCGTAGTTAATAGACATAGTTTATGTAAAGAGTACAGATATAACGAAGTGTCTCAACGCATCCATCCAGTAAACGACCTTTGTTATCATCTGAAAAACTGACTCCTTTTCAACCGATTTCAAAAAGAAGGAGGTTCTCAATCCGACTGTATGTTTTTTTATGTTTGTTACCTAATATCTTTGTTATACGTGAACCGATTTCTATGATTCTTTTTTGTTGGCAAGTAAATGCTTCCGTGTGGTCCCATTTAAATTTGATCAAGATCTGACCAGTAGTTATTGAGCTATGTCGAAAGAAGCGTCATTGTTTAAGCTAAGCGCGCAGCCTTTCAAAATTATTAGTGCAATTGCCATAAACGCATAATTCTAGGTACCTACAATTGAAGTTGGTGTTGTGTTGTTGTTGCAAAAAGAATTATTATTTGAGATGTTCGAACACAGAAATCTTAGAACTGTAAGTGTTGAAATAAAACTACTTTTTAACGGATTTTATCGCGGTTTATTTTAGATTTTAGATCCCGATATTAATATTAATATTTTTGGACGTCCAATACCTCAGTCCACCCGTGAACATGAAGTCTGAAAAGTCTTTGAAACGTCGGGATCTAAAATCTAAAATAAACTGCGATAAAAACCGGTAAAAAGTAGTTTTATTTCAATGTGTGATGTTCGCGTAAATCTAAGACAATACTGTAAGTGTTTTTATTCTTAACTAGAAACAATATTAAATCCTTTAAATAGAGAAACCATATTAAAACCGTTATCTGCGCAAAATAATTTTTAAAGCACTATCAAAGTTGTAGGTTAAGTATAGAGTGTGTATCTGAAAGAACTGAAGACAAATTACTGAAATAATTAAAAATCTAATTAATTAGAATTTGGGGACTAAGTCACCTTCGTCCTTGGGAGTGCACTTTTTATCTGAATCCCCACACGTGGTCCCCGGGTGGTGCAAATCAGATGACAATCGACTAGTACTTATGTTTACTGGTAATTAACTGGTGGTGGGCTTCGGCCGTGGTTAGTGACCACCCATCAGACAAAGCCGCACGGCCAAGCGGCCTTGCCGTGTTCCGGTGCGATGTCTGGTGACACCATGCAGGGAGGGTGGGTCGAAATTGTTGCTCCAATTGTTTCAACCTTAATCACGTAATCACGAGTGAATCTGTACATTGGGCTGGCGCGTCCCATCGTAAACTACATCATTGTTTAACATCAGGTAAGTTGTAGTCAAGCGCCAGCCTAATCAAGAATTTAAAAAAAATCTCAATACTAACCTGAATAAAGGATTAAACTATCTAATATATCGACGGGCCGATGGCGTGGTCGGTAAGATACTTGCTTTTCACGCCGCAGGTTGTGGGTTCGATTCCCACCCGAGACAACCATTAGTGATGAACATTTCTGTTTGTGTCGAGTCTGGGTGTAAATATCTATTATATATGTATATATTTACAAAAGAAAAGTATTATATGTATAGTATATACCAGTTATCTGGTTTCCATAACACAAGCTCTGCTTAGCTTGGGACCAGATGACCGTGTGTGTTAATGTCCCAGAATATTTATTATTATTTTTATTTATAATGCTTACCTAAATTAATGAGTCAAAAATTCTTCGCATCTATCTATCTATAATTTTTTTTTGTTTGTTTTAAATATAATTTAGTAATTGGCTCGTTTTAATTTAGCTGCTGTTTGTTATTCAAAATTTTAATAATCATTTCATAATTAAATTGATGTGTTTTCATTTTTATTTAATTAATTTCAATTTAAAACAATTTAATTTCAATTTTATCATTTCAAAAGAAAGTATTTTCAACTGTCATAATTTGCTGTGTCCTAAAGGGTCCATGTGACATATCTATTATATAAAATTTCCATGTCACAATATTTGTTACCGTACTCCTCGGAAACGGCTTTACCGATTGTTACCAAATTTTATATGCGTATTAATTTTATATGGTCTGAGAATCGGCTACTACCTATTTTTCATACCCCTAAGTGATAAGAGTAGTTCACCCTTAATTTTTTTTAAATTTTTGGATGTAATTTTCATTTTTTATTTTATTTAGTAGTACGCGGTACGAAGTTCGCTGGGGCTAGTTATTATATATTATTCAAACTACCACCCCAAAACATTGTGGAATATGCAACTAAAGTATTGAATATTGAATATTGAGTATCTGTGTACACACAACTACACATCAGGCTATACATTTCCAGTATAAGCTGATCTCGCATTGTATAGGATTTCCGTACAACGAGAGGTCAGCGTATATTGGTAATGCTTGATGTGTAGCCGTATGTACAAGTAACGGAGAGACCCATTTTGATGCGATTTTTTTTTTTTATTACATAACATAGCGTCACGCTTACGCCTATATTACCCGAAGGTGTAGGCAGAGGCGAATATCACTTCTCGCTGGATATGAATTAGGTTCCATAATAATAAGGGGCGAGCCTATTCATCGGGCACAATTCCCAACTTTGCACTGCAAATAGGGTTCCCAACTGTTTATTTATACTGTTTTTCACTAAATTATACTTTTTACTGTTGAACATAAATAAAGTTACGAAATACTGTTTTCAGCATCAAAAATCAAACACATTATTAATTTAATAAAAATGAGTTCCTCATTTATTTTAATTTTAGTTATAATTGCGATGAGGCTTAAAAAAAAAATTGTAAATTTTAAGTTGTGCCTGAAGCTTAAAAAAAATTATTATATAATACCATATATCAATAAAATACTGTTCACTAGCGGACCCGGCAGACGTCGTTCTGCCCGGTGAAGCAGTGCCATTTACCGGGTCTACCGAATATAACCAATAATAAATAATAGGTATCTAACACGGTTTTCGGCACTTCGTCGCTTTCTACATTTTCTTTTTTTTTAATTTTTCTCTGCGTAAGAACCATCCTCGTACTTAAAGGAATATTTTAAAAAAAGAATTAGCGAAATCGGTCCAGCCGTTCACGCGTGATGTCGTGACAACGGAAAACGGGTTTCATTTTTATATTATAAAAATACTGTTTAATACTCTTCATAGATCTGAATATACTTTTTTTATTGTTAAAAAAGTTGGCTACCCTAGATGCAACTAAGATTTTGTAAGTATATTAGAAATTTATTTTTGCTCGAGCTCGATTTACTACTCGAACAGTTTTAGTTTATTTATTAACCTTTTATTCAAACTAAACTTCATTCAACTTATTAGTTAATACGCTTTATATATCAAACAAAGGTAGGCAGAGTTAAATTCAATATTGCAAATAAAATATGATAAAGCATATTTGATTTCGCCAAGTCAGCGTTGGTTTGCGCGGCATTTTCATTTAACAAAATGGCTGTCAGCTGTCAATGGCAAGACAGCAAATTCGATTCATTACCAACACAGTACCGAAGACACAGTATAATATTATAAGGGATTGCAGTATAGATACTAGGAACAAACCGTTCACAGACGCGGGCAGATGTGATCATTACATTCCTCATTTTTAAACGACTTCTGAAAAAGGAGGTTTTATGTGCTGTCGTGTTTATTATATCAATAATTTGACTATGAAACACTCCATGGTTAGGTGGAATGCCGTTTTAAGTCGGACTGCGCAGGAAAACACTTTTGTACCTGACTGTACCTAGTTTAGATTGTAACCAAAAGTAGGTACAGTCAGCTACGAAAGTTGAAATTTTCAAATGGAATTGCGCAGGAGAACAGTTTTGCAACTGACTGTTTCTACTTTTGGTTGTAACCAAAAAACCAGTAGGATTCTTATTTATCGAATATTTAAGTGTTAAGCTGAATCATTTAATCAACTTTTGCAGATGACTGTGCCTGTAACTCCTTAATCATATAACTACACAATATAGAGTCAAGAAACTTAGAGCAGCGGTGGCGCAGCGGTGCGGGCCTCGCCTTAGACTTATAAGGTCGCGGGTTTAATTTCCAGTCGTGCACACATCTTTTTGTGAATTGCTTCTTCGCCGCTGTTCAATATCGGTGGAAGAAAACATCGTGAGGAAACCGGAATCTAAGAACTAATCATTCGAGGACATGTGACATCCACCAACCCGCACTTGGCCAGCGTGTGTGGAATTAAAGCCTAAACTCTTTCAATTTGTAAGATAGTTGAGAGAAAACCCGTGCCCAGCAGTGGAACACTATATGACACTTTAGTTTGGTGTGTAATTCTAAAACAACCCTCGAAAGCCAGCTGCTACAGACTAACCTTGGCGCCTGGCGTCACACTGTGGGAATATGGACATTGCTGAAAATCAGTGTTGTGGGTCGCCTCTAATAGGCGACTCACAGCGTTTACTGAGCAATGTCCATGTTTGGCACAAGTAGGTCACACCTACTCTTTGTTTTTTTATTTTACTTTTCCATTTGTGTTTTTTTTTCTCTTTCTATGTGTTTTTTTTATCATTTTAATTTTGTGTGTCCTGTCTGTGTCAAATAAATGTTTCTTTCTTTTCTTTCTTTTTACTATACTCCAAGCAAAAAGGCTGTCAAGAGCGATGAATTTCTAAAATACTATAAAGGAAATCATTACAGCAACATAATCTGTATTTATAAATCATTATATTATTCATGAAAGGGACGCCATTAGCGTTGATTGACTGAACTAATTGGTCCCCAAACACAAAGGAATATTGTAATAGCCTCTGTCAAGATGCACAATAGTCAGCTGATTAGAACTGTTACAGACATAATCATATACATGTACGTACATAAAGATTCTGGGACATTAACACACGCGGTCATCTGGTCCCAAGCTAAGCAGAGCTTGTGAGGAAACCAGATAACTGGTATATACTATACATATAATACTTTCCTTTTGTAAATATATACTTATAATAGATATTTACACCCAGACTCGACACAAACACAAATGTTCATCACTAATGTTTGCCTCGGGTAGGAATCGAACCCACTACCTGCGGCGCGGCGTGAAAAGCAAATATCTTACCGACCACGCCACCGGCCCGTCAAGATAAAGATTTACGATTAAAATTCATGGAGATACGCAGAGGAGATTATTTTTTAATCTGTTATTGGCTTGCGCTTGAATACTACTTGCCTGATGTTAAGCAATGATGTAGTCTATCATGGAACGCGCCTGCTCATCATACCGATTAACTTGCGAGTACAAATGATTTTCGGTTAGAAGGTGGTAGTAGAATCAAATCAAGCTCCTGTTTTCACTTCACTTCAACCCTTTTTAGTGTCCCACTTCTGGGCACGGGTCTTCTCTCAACTATCTCATGAGTTGAGAGAGTTTAGGCCTTAATCCACACACGCTGGCCAAGTGCAGATTGGTGGATGTCACATGTGAATGGTTACTTCTTAGACATGCCGGTTTCCTCACGATGTTTTCCTTCACCGATATTGAGCAGCGGAGATGAAACAATTCACACAAAGATGTGTGGGCACGGCCAGGATTCGAACCCATGACCTTATTTTTCTAAGGCGAGGCCCGTACCGCTGCCGTAAGTTTATAAACCATACATACATATCCTCATAAAGGGACCAGACATAGCACCGGAACACACCAGGGCCGCTTGGCGGTGTGGCTTTGTTTGGTTGGTGGTCACTAACCACGGCCGAAGCCTACCACCAGTTTATTGTCACCTGATTTGTACCACCTGTATATCAGAGTATCTAACGGATAAAAACGCTTGGAATTAATTCGCTCTAAATCAACACACTAAACAAATAAAATGTAATAGATACATGTACTTCATTTAAAAAAAAAGCCTAGATACTGAGTTTTTTTTCAGTGTTTCTCAGTAGTTGCCAGTCATTCACTGTACGGTAGGAAAAGAAATTGGACTTGCGTCTCAGAAAAATTAAAGCATATTTTCATTTCATTTCACATCAGAGTGTTTGTTTTTTATACGATACGCCTCGAGTGTAATATGTCATTAAGTATAAAGAATAAATTATTATAAATGCTGTAGTGTAGTCAAGAATGAGGAGAGAGTGAGAGAGAGAGATAGAGAGAGACAGACAGAGAGGGAAAGAGAAAGATGACTTAAAGATGGCTTCTCTTTATAGCATGAATAAAAAATCAAGCTTTTTTTATTCTTCGATAGGCTGGCGCTTGACTAGGTACAACTTGCCTGGTGTTAAGCAAAGATGTAGTCTACGATGGAACGTCTATACTTTTACATGTAAAAAGCTTCAAAAAACCTCTGGCTGAGTACTCACTTTTATTTTGTTTCTGTATGTAAAACCACCTTTTACATTCGTATATTTTTTTATCTTACTGACGGACACAGTATAATTATTTTCGTGTTTCGACTAATTGTTTTATAATTATTTTCAAGAATATAATTATTTTCGTGTTTTGTAGGATTCATGCTTATTAAAATGTACAGTTCCACCAGAAATATTATATCCTATTTTGCTGCTATAACTATTAAGATAAAGAGTAAGGTAAGTAAAATCAAAACAAACTCTTTTGCTGTAAATTGATAGCACCTTCCAGTAATTTCATTACAAATAAATTCTTATTAGGGAATCAGGTAACTTGGCAACAAATTGAGTTTCTAAACAAACAAATTTAATACTCATTTGAAAAGGTTTCTCGTTCATTTACTTGTCATTAATTAAAATTCATCAAAACAACATCAAATGTAAAGAAAGTCTTTGCTATTTAAAAACTTTGTTCTTGCTGATTAAAAAAAGGATTTTACTAAATTCCTGTATTCAATTTTCTTCTCATTCTATCTTACTAATGTATTTGCGGAAGTTTATACAAACTTTTATCCTAATACCTAGATAGCGAGAAAGTTTGTATGTATGTATATGGACAGACAAGATTATAAATATGGTAATAATTAAGACTGTAAATATCATAAACCCTTAATAGATAGCCTTAATTATATTGTGAGCTTATATTTTTGAGCTCGACTGTACATAGGTTTTTATTTGATTTTGGAAGTACTTTTTTATTTAAGTATGTATAATAAAAGTAGGTAATAAAAATAGGTATTGTAGTATAGGTATTGCCAGTTATCTGGTTTCCATAGTACAAGCTCTGCTTGGCTTGGGATCAGAAGGCCGTGTAATGTCCCACTATATTTTTATTATTATTTTTATTTAAAAGCCCATTAAAATGTTTCTTTTATTTCTGCGTTGCACTGCTAGGTACAAGTCTTCTCACAACTTTCTTACGAGTTGAGTAAGTAAAGGTCGTAATCCACACACCACTGGGCAAGTGCTGGTTGGTGGGTATCACATGTCTTTTAATAATCTGTTCTGAGACATGCAGATTTCTTCACGTTTTCCTTTACCAATATTAGGCAGCGATGAAATAATTCACACAAAGATGTGTGTGCGCGACCGGGGACCGACCGGGGGTCGACCCGCGACCATATATTTATCATCAGTGCGAGGCGAGGCCTTAATCATCCTCTAATATTTAGATACTAGCTTTCGGACCGCAACTTCGCCCGCGTGTATGTCGGTTATTACGCCAAAACATTACCTTCTTTTTGCGCAGTCGGATAAAAACTATCCTATGTCCTTTCTCGGGTCTCAAACTACCTCCATACCCAATTTCATCCAAATCGGTTTAGTAGTTTTTGCGTGAAATCGTAACAAACAAACTTACATTCGCATTTATAATATTAGTATAGATTAATCATGAAAGTAAAAAAAAAACGATATGTCTGTATATAACCTTAGGAAAAAGCGCGACTTTTATATTGAAAATGCAGCACATGTTGATTTTGTGATGGGAGTTTATTTTGGTCCTTTTACCTGTCGTGTGTTTCAATATGCAACCAAAACTAGACATTTTTTATTTTTGGTGTGTTATGAACTTTTAAATTTTTATTTGGTATCATTCAATGTTGCCACTAGTGAATACCTCGATTGACAAATTTGTTAATATTTACTAAAACACGAAGAGTCTTAGATTTACGGGAATATCATACATTGAAATAAAACTACTTTTTAACGGATTTTATCGCGGTTTATTTTAAACAATAAATAACTATAACAATGTTTGTAGGTAGTCAATAATAATTGTGATTAATATTTTTGGACGTCAAATAACTCAGTCCACCCGGGAACATGAAGTTTGAAAAAACTTTGAAACGTCGGGATCTAAAATCTAAAATAAACCACGATGTTAAAAAGTAGTTTTATTTCAAATCAGATCATATCAAAATAATAAACAAAACAAGCACGTAGCAGAGTGCAGATAATGCAGATAATGCTCGCTATTGAACAGTTTATTTTTTTAATATTAAAATAGGCTTGCAGTCTACGATGGGACGCGCTTACCCAGTAAATACCGATTCACTCGTGACTTGAAGACCGACAGATTATAGCTATCTGGAAACATAGATGCCGGCAGCGAATTCCACAATTTGGCAGTTCGCACAGTGAAAGTGAAAGCAAAGTGCTCTGTGCGTACTCGTGGAAATTCCACCATATATCGATGGCGCATAGCCGTACCTCTACTTGTCCGATGGGGATGGGGGAATAAGATTATATACCTATAGATTCCTTGAATTCAAATGAAACTCACTTCTCAGTGACACAAAAGCTTTTTAGAGCTTACGATATTTCATTTCTAGCAACTTTACGACTCAATAAAAGCCAAAACTCTTCAATATCAAGCCACAACACTAAGCGAAATGTATTATAGCATTAAAATGTTTCGACTTCCACTTCGACGTACGTTATAGCTATATCAGAGTAAAACGCATTTTATTGGTACAGTCAAGCACAAAATTTGATTACAGATTCAACCAAATCTATGATTAGCTCCACAAATCTCTGAACCTTGCACAAAAAAAATTCCTGGTCGATTTATGAAAAAACTTGTTATGTAAGAAAGCGTATTATAAAATTTCAGACTATCTAACGGATAAAAACGCTTGGAATTAAGTCGCTCTAATTCAACACAATAAACAAACAAAGTGTAATAGATATAAGTACTTCATTTAAAAAAGAAAAAAAGCCTACTGAGTTTTTTTTGGCAGTGTTTCTCAGTAGTTGCCAGTGATTCACTGCACGGTAGGAAAAGAAATTGGACTATTTTTATGTAGACTCGCGTCTCAAAAAAGTAAAGCATATTTTCATTTTATCTTTCATTCAATATTACAAAACTTCTTAAGACTTCATAATACATACATAGCGTTACGCTTGTATAATCCATGGTGTAACCAGAGGTGGCTGGCACTGGATTAGTAAGCTTAAGTGTCGGTGGGCCGGCCATATCTGCCGCAGAACTGACAACCGTTGGGGTAAACGAGTTCTTGAGTGGAGACCACGAATTGGCAAATGCAGCATAGGACGTTCTCAGGCTAAGGGGAATGACGATCTCAGCATGGTGGCTGGCAGGGACTGGATGAGAAAAGCCGCAGATCGTGATCAGTAGTGTGCTTTAGGAGAGGCCTATGTCCAGCGGTGGACTTGAATAGGCTTATGATGAAGCAGGGGTGAATATCTCCCACTTTTCGCCGGCTATGTGTAGCTGCCGTTCATTGAGCTCATTGAATCCCAGTCGTGCCAACACTTCTTTGTGTGAATTGTTTCATCGCCGCTGCTCAATATCGGTGAAGGAAAACATCGTGATGAAACCGGCATGTCTAAGAACTAATCATTCGAGGACATGCGACATCCACCAACCCACACTTGGCCAGCGTGTGTGGATTAAGGCCTAAACTCTCTCAACTAGTATGATAGTTGAGAGAAGACCGGTGCCCAACAGTGGGACACTAAAAAAGGTTTGAAGTGAAGTGAGTGACCTGGGAATCGAACCCGGGATCTCGCCATTAGGCGAACACACTATTATGAATATAAAACATTCTTTGTCTATACCAATACACTATGAAATCTACAGATATAGCTTGCTAACTAACTCAAACGTCAAAACATTACAAATTAGAACTTCAAAGCGAACCAGCCAAGCATAAAACCGACACGTCCAACTGTACTTCAATTAAAGGTATGGCGTCATCACCGACTAGATACCAATAAGACGCCAGTTGCTTTAAATAATGTATGAAATTGTAATCATTGGAAGTTGGAGGGGTATCGGGGAAAACAGCTAACTTTGATTGGTTCGTTCAAATTCTTGGCCTTGAACGATCCTATCAAAATTAGCTCCTGGTCGGACAGTATGCTTATTTATACTTTTCCAAGAAACGGCATAGAAGTAAACCTCCACAAATATTGAGAAGGCATAGAGCGCAAACTCCCAGCAGGCACCATGGCTTGTCTGTTTAGAAGAAAGCATCTGTTGCATACAGTGTACACTAGCAGATCTTTGTACAGCACGAGTAGATAGTAATGCAAGAGTAATAGCAACCACCGCAGTAGCCACCGCAGTAAGGTCCACAGCCTCCGCAAGACAATAAGCTAAAAAAAATACTAAAAAAAAACTAAATAAAAACAAACAAATAAATTTGAAGAGTACTTAAAATTAGCTTGAAGGCTTTTGAAGGTTTTACACTAAAAATATCAGGATTAGCAGACAACTTTAGGTTGGCGTGAATAATCGGGTAAGAATGGAATAATATGGTATTTCAATAAAATAACTACGGCAAATATCACTTCACCCCGATCTCTCGATAGCACAATCATTAACTCTACTAGATAATTACAGATCGCTAAGATTTCGTTGGATTAAAACGTAACGTCCACCAAGCACGTTATTGCATCTGCACTTCCCGACGACACAAACAGTCCGACACATAGTGTCAGCCATTCTAAGATGGCCGCTTCACTCGTGCTCGGTGTTCATTCGGTCGTTTTTAATGACATTTTCGAGTGACAGCTGTCTTCAAAAACGGACGCAATGACAGTATAAAATGACAGCTGATGCATTAAAAAGTAGATGTGCCAACATGCTATTTTAGGTTTATAAACTTGGAGAGTACTTATAATTTGCATTATAAAGTTAGGTCAAAAAATGTTCCAAATTGATAATTTATAGTGGAATTAGACCTGTTTTTATGACGAATTTTGACCATTTATTTATTGCTTTTTAAAAGTGTGTATCATACAACAGATTTAATTTAATATGGAATGGTAAGACACGTCATGTCACATAAGTTAGGAGAGCGCGCGAGCGAGTGAGTGGAGAGCTATGCGGTGTCTAGAGGTATTTGGTCAGTGGGCGTCATTTACCAACTTTGGACCAGTAATCAAATAGGCCAATTAAAACTTAGGGAAACGTAATTTTTATTGAAAGCCACAGGGATGGTAGAGATATAAATAAATTGGCTAAAAAGGATTTATTACAGTTCTAAATCTGCGTATATGTCCTATTTTTTTTACAAATTTTGAATTTAATTTTATAATTTTAAGTGAGTGCCTCACCTTAGAAAAATAATGTCGCGGGTTCGAGTCCTGGTCGTGCTTGTATCTTTGTGTGAATTGTTTCATCTCCGCTGTTCAATATCGGTGAAGGAAAACATCGTGAGGAAACCGGTATGTCTAAGAACTAATCGTTCGAGGACATGTGACATCTACCAACCCGCACTTGGCCAGCGTGTGTGGATTAAGGGGTAAAATCTTTCAACTCATAAGATAGTTGAGAGAAGACCAGTACCCAGTAGTGGGACACTGATAAGGGTTGAAGTGAAGTGTGAATTTAATGTAGAGAGCGTGTTCACTTAGTAATAACAAATTTTCTAGGCGTATAGCGTATTTTATAAGCGTCCATACTCGGTAAAACATAGGTTTTAATCGCTTCTGTAACACAGCCGTTAAATATTTATTCATCTTTTTCAAACTACAAAATATTATTTTGACGGGCCGGTGGCGTGGTCGGTAAGATACTTGCTTTTCACGCCGCAGGTCGTGGGTTCGATTCCCACACGAGACAAACATTTGTTTAAATATGTCTGTTTGTCTTGTGTCTGGGTGTAATTATCTATATATAAGTATATATTTACAAAAGAAAAGTATTATATGTAGTATATTACTAGTTATCTGGTTTCCATAGTACAAGCTCTGCTTAGTTTGGGATCAGATGACCGTGTGTGTTAATGTCCCACTATATTATTATTATTATTATTGGTCATCTTGACACAATAATTTCAAAATAATTTCAGTTCAGACTTGCAAACTTGCTAATGATATCTAATTGTCAATATTCAACTTTGTTCAGAATAATAAGTAGGAACCTACATTAACATCTATTACGTGAGATGATTACAGATTTGATTTACTTTTTCGTGTTACGCTGTGGCCACGGGACACTGCGTCGGGCGGTGCGACTGGCGATTTTGTTGTTCATTGCCTAGTCGCGTTCACTTGTCTTTAGACACTTCTAAAGCAAATACGCAATGAACGACGAAATCGCAAAACGCGTCGCCCGACGCCAAGTCCCGTGGCCATAGCGTTAGCCATAATTGTTATATAATTTTAGCTGGCTCTCAGTTCTGTTTTAAGTTTCCATCACCCGAAGGTCTGTATAACCCCTAGTTCCCACTGCAAACACGTGAAACGTAGATATAGGTCTAGAATGGTCCTTAATAATAGACACAGTGGGCTACTGATTGATGGGTTGTGTACGTAATGAGGTAATCTGACAGAGAACTACAGATATTCACACAGATTATTAGTAACTTGAAGTTGTAATGGTTCAACTATATAAGCTCCGTAAACACAGGTTTTTGAGTAAGTAGGTAGACACAGTAGCAGTTCCCAGTCGTGCTTACACATCTTTGTGTGAATTGTTTAATCTCCGCTGCCCAGTATCGATGAAAGAAAATATCGCAAGGAAACTGCAATGTCTAAGAACTAATCATTCGAGGATATGTAACAACTCGCACTTGGTCAGCGTGTGTAGATTAAGGCTTAAACTATCTCAACTCGTAAGACAGTTGAGACCCCTGCCTAGCAGTAGGACAAAGTCGAGACAACAGAGGATCAGTATACTAGGTGGAGGGAGTTTTTGGGGGCTGAGTCACCTTTGTCCGTGGGAGTGCACCTTTTATCTGAATCCCGACACGTGGTCCCCGGGTGGTGCAATTCAGGTAAAAATTAAGTAATGGTAGGCTTCGGCCGCGGTTAGTAACCACCCACCAGACAAAGCCGCACCGGCAAACGGCCTTGCAGTGTTCCAAGCGAAGTCTGGTGACACCATTTAATGATGTTTAGGATTTTTTGTTCTTTTAGGTTTCTAACTGGAGATTTATTCCACTGCCACCTTCACACCGAAAACATTCGTAATCACGAGTGAATCGGCATATTGGGCAGGCGCGTTCTATCATAGATTACATAGGCGAGTTGTAGTCAAGCGCATGTTTATTTTAGAATAGAAAATGAGTGACGATATTTGTAAAGTGACTGGCAAGTACTGAGTGAGCGTATCAGGTGCGTCGTGGCGTGTATTACAAGAGTTGTATTTCTAGAAGTGTACTGAGAGCCTGATGATAATTACAAATAAATATTTTTAGAAGCCCGAAAACCTTTTACCAAGAAACCGACTTCAAATTTCAATGTAGTTCTCTTATGTAGGAACTCGCCAGTAAGAGAGCCTTCACTGGCGGTGTCGCGGTCGCGTTATTTTTGGTTCCCGTGACTTTGCTGTGCGCACTTAAACAATTGTCGTTGCAGTCGTCATCTGAGTAGCGGACTGTCTCGACAGTTTATGTGTGCTGAGGTGAGACACGGAGCGCTGTAGTTTTAGTGGGTATTAACCCGCTCTCAGTGCCATAAGTACAAGACACCTCCTTCCCCTAGGGAACGGAACAGTGCGTCAATGCATTATCACAGCGGAAACAAAAAAGGGTATACCTCTTTTGAATAATTACCTTAAGAACTTCAGCAAATACGTACTTATATGAAGTTATGCCAAATAATATTAAGTTAAAATATTAACAAAAAAACCGACTTCATGGATGCCATTCTCAGAACTAAACCAAACTGAAATGGGACCACACGGGAAGCATCAGCTTTCAATTAAAAAAAAATATCAAAATCGGTTCACCTATTCGAAAGTTCTGAGGTAACAAACATAAAAAAACATACAGTCGAATTGATAACCTCCTCCTTTTAGAAGTCGGTTAAAAAGACAAAAGAATTAAACTCCTCGCTACTTACTGACGTTTAAAGTCCTACAATGATCTCAACAATATTTTTTATAATTTTATTCTCATAAATCGAGCAACACTGAACTCGAATACTTGGAAAATCGATAAATGTCCGATAGAAAGACACGATTTCTCGATGTCGAGTTGATAAAGAGCTAGTTATGCAGCCAACGACGTGAAAATCTATTTTAACTTTAAATCGTCTTTATAATGGTCTGAATTTTGAGAGAAAGTTTTATGATTTTTATCAAAATCATTTGTGATAGCAGTTAGGTGGATTTGAGAGGACATTTACACTTTTATCACCTGAAACCCTACCTTGGTACGATTTGATATGATACTCTAATTTTTCGAATTCAAACTAAACACGAAAATTTGCGTTGAAGCCTCATAGATTAGCTTTATAAAATATTCCCCTGCGATGCGCCTCCATATCAAATCAAATCAAATCAAATCAATTGTTTCTTTGCCAAGAATACATTACAATTTTTTACAGGGTCAGATCTTATGTCCTTAAAAGTCATTGTACCCTGCATGAGAGCAAGCGTGCAAATTATTATTAATATTATTAAAACATATTTGTATCAAAATTATTAAAATGAATTATTATTATTATTGACATCCTTATCGTTTTCAGAATGATCGACCACGTAACCACTTGCCTTCTATTTGTACCTGAACAATAAGTTCCATTGTCAATTACTTTAAAAAAAAAAATTACGACTTTACCTTCACTGACTAAATCGCGAATTTCCTCAGCTTCATTTTATGTTATTATTCTCAAATAGGCTAGCGCTTGACTACAACTTACCTGAAGTTAAGAAATGATGTAGTCTACGATGGGAAGCATCAGCCCAATGTACTGATTCACTCGTGATTACGAATGACTTTCGGTGAGAAGGTGGCAGTGAAATGAGGCTCTATATAGTTGAAACCATAAAGAAGCAACACTGTCGACCCACCCTCTTAAAGGGTGACTCCAGACATGGCACTGGAACACGGCAAGACCGCTTGGCGGTGCGGCTTTGTTTGATGGGTGGTCATTAGATAATCAATGCCGAAGCCGAATAATAGGTGTGAAATCAATGTATTTCGTATTTAATGAAAAAATATTAATCCGAATGAACGTATCAAATCGGAGTAGGGCTATGATCCACACAAAGATTTTTTTAATGTTTCCATTAGAATAAATGGGGCTGTTGTAAGGTTTTTATCTAAATTAACAAGCCCTCGACTCGCTTTGCTTGGATGCAATCATAATTGTGTTCAAATTTCAGTCTAATACAAACCAACCTACATTTAGGTATTATATTTAAATAATATTTATATTAAGATTGCATACATACGACAACAGAGCGTCACGTTTGTGTCACCTGAAGGTGTAGGCAGAGGTGTATATCACCGTCTTTTTACAGTCTATGTCTAGCTTCCATAGGTTTTGTAAAAGGAGCCGAGCCTATAGCCGTTTATCAGGCATAATTCCAAACTTCGAGCTGCAACTACGATTCTCTAAGTTTAAAAGAAAAGTGGTTTTACTCGACTCCCCCTCGTGTTCACCACTGGACCACCGAGGCTTCTAACTAACTTTAGTAACAAACGGTTATGTAAAGATCCTACGAATCATTTAGTAGACAAGGTCCGACGCAACGGTATCGCTATTCACAGACGATTGAGTTTGAACGCAGGCCTCACAGCGATATCATCTTGATGTAGTGAGTGATAAAATTTGATTTGACTAGCGTTTGATTTTGTATAGGCAGTATTTAAATACCAGATTTTTTAAACATTCTAGAGATTTTAGGCGCCCTCTTCCGTGCTAGATCAGGTTTATCACAAGTTACTAACAGTGTAGAGTCCATCAAATCTAAGAAGTACCTACCGTTTGACAGTTCTAAACGTAGTACATTTAGAATTTTATTTTTTGTATGAAAATTATTAATGTTATGTTAAAATAAAAATAGCTTCATAATTCAATTATTTTACAGGAAAGCTAATAAAAATAGTGTGAATTACGCCTCTATAAAGCTAATTTAATAGAAAACAGTGAAACGTCAAAGGTACTTCTTAAATTTGTTCAACTGTAGTATTCATAATCATCGGCCTATAGCAGTCCACTGCTGGACATAGGCTTCTCCCAATAAGCGCCATTGCACCCTTCCGGTATGTCGCTTCCATCTACTGCCAGCAACTCTCGCAGATAGTCACTCCACCTAGCTGGAGGGCGTCCCACACTACGCTTGCCAAGACGTGGCCTCCACACAAGACCTCGCTTTCCCCAGCGGTTATCAGTTCCACGACAGAAATGGCCAGCCCACTGCCACTTCAGCTTGCCTTTCCGCTATGTCGACAACTTTAGTTTTTTGTCGGATAGCCTCATTGTAGAAGGGTATTTATTAATATTTTATTATCTATGCTATTAATAACATCTATGAAGGTGTGCAGATAATAAAATACTATACTAGAGATAGTGACTTAAACATATATTTTAGAGACTTTATTATTATTTGTCAAGATTTGACTTGAAGTTTGATTGTCGTTATGACTATCGTCGCGGTAAGTTTTACGAGAATTTTGAGTTATCACTAGCTCAAAATATTCTCTGTAACGTTTTACATTTATGATATTGTTTTCATTTCTATAAGTAACAATAAAATAACTACCTACTTAATTAAAATTAACAAAAACCAGAAACATTCATTATTAAGTAGAAAGACGGCTTCTGAATAATTTATTTTTAACGAGTTCATTATTTTTCGTAAACACAGACCATTGAACAAAGAAGTGAGATTTTCCATTCCTCATTCAAGCGAATGGCGGTTTCAAAAATTCCCTTGATTCTTTCAAATATTTTCTATTAAATTGATGGCACTTTTTGGAGGCTTTTCTTATCTTTATTAATAATTTTGCTCCGATGGTTGCATACAAAGGAGATTGGGGAAAGGTCTAATGGAGCAATGACCGAATTATAGTGGCTTTCACTAAATGGAACTAGCAACAATGATTTTAAAGTTTTAATAGATAAGTGCTATTATTACTCCATTACAGAATTTAGTAATGACAGAGATGACCGAGTAACGATTATTAATATAAACATTAAGCACTTTTGTATTTACTGATAATTTATAATTATAGTATAGGATTTAAATGTTAATATTATTGATTCCTGTTACATTTTTATTATTTTATTTATGATTATAAATTTATTATTAATATTTAACACAGTATTTGCATAAAATATAATAAAATAAATAAACTAAATCTAAATCAAAATCATAATTTAATATTTTATTTTTATTTGAATTAAATGTTGTACGCCAGATATGGGCAAAACATGTAACCTGAAAATGTATGTTTATAAAATACATCTATGTTTACAAAATATACTTTTGATTGATTGATTGATTATATTTTACCCTAGAGAGGCTTACGTTTGTCTACAATTTGGCTTATGTCAAGCAATTAACAAATATTAATTTGTATTCATGGGTACTTTAATTAAGAGAATAAACAAGTGCGAGGTTGGTGGATGTCACATGTCCTCGAAAGATCAGTTCTTAGACATGCCGGTTTTCACACGATATTTTATTAACTCATTGATATATCTCAATCTAAAACTAAAACTGTATTTATTTTATACACCTAGCTTTCCTACCGGCTTCCTGCGTTATACATTTTAGTAGCGATGGAAAAAATAGCCTATAGCCTTCCTCTATAAATGGGAAATCTAATAAATAAACAAACTTTTCTGTTTTAAAATCTTAATATACTTCGATAACTAAAAATCATATAAAAAACCGGACAAAATTAAATTAAAACTACTTTATAACGGATTTTATCGCGGTATTAAAGATCTAAAATCTAAAATAAACCGCGATAAAATCCGTTATAAAGTAGTTTTATTTCAATGTGTGATATTCGCGTCAATATAAGAAAATGCTTACCGATCGAAAGCAATATAGTCAATCTATACGTGGCATCAACATTAATTTATACTCAGACATACGCATCATACATAAAACATCGCTATTTACTGTCAGAAAAAAAAACGTGCGTAACATTACCTAATAATTTATTAGATGTGAGGCAAGTTGGTGTAACTAAAATAATTTTAGTTGAACAAAAGTGATGACACAGACAAATCTAAAGTTTCACACAACTTTTACATTATTGGTTAAGTTCAGAAGCAACACAAAACCAAAAATGAAGAAAGTTGGAATATTGCGAAGTTATAAGAACTAAATATTAAAGCTAGGACAATGACCGAGACTACTTATCAAAATTATTGGTAAGTACGCATATGCGGTTCACAGTCTGCGGTTTCATTATGTACCTCTGCACTAGCTTCCAATCGCGGCTTCGCACGCGTGTTGTATGGGTAAATACATAGTCTAGTCTAAGTGCTATTCCAGACTATGTCCTATCTCTGCAACAAAATTCATCCAGTTCCTTCCAGTAGTTTTTGCGTGCGTAACAAACATCCACACATTCATACATACAAACCTTTGCGTTTAAATTGTAGGATTAGGTTATTATTTTAATCGCAATTTTATTATTTATTGTATAAATTTTTGATAAAAATAAATATAATTTAAGGATATTTTTATGAATTCATTTGAAATATTTAATTTTAACTTATGTTTATTTTTTTTGTTTTTGTTGTACAAATACTTTGAATGTTTATCCTTGAATGTTTATTTCTAAAACATACGCAGCGGCGATGAAACAATTCACACAAGGATGTGTGCGCACATCCGAGGGTCGCAGCCTCGACTTACATTTTGAAACTAACTACAACACCTAGTTCCACTGTTGCTCATAATATTTCTTATTTTAAAATTCACTTTACCTCTTTTTTGTGTCCCACTGGGCATCTTACGAGTTGAGAAAGTTTAGGCCTTAATCCACACTCGCTGGCCAAGTGCTGGTTGGTGGGTGTCACATGTCCTCGAAGGATTAGTTCTTAGACATGCCGGTTTCCTCACGATGTTTTCCTTCGCCGATATTGAGCAATTAACAATTAACAAAAAAATGTGTGGGCACAACCGGGAATTGAACCCGTGACCATATTATTCCTAAGGCGAAGCCCGAACCGCTGCGTCACCGCTGCTCTTTTAGTAAAATTTATTATCTGTTGATTATTTTCTAACCCATTTTAAATCGCTTCCCCTTTTTTTTATTTTCTTTGACACTAACCTATTACGGTGCAGTCGTTCGGAAGCTACGAGAATGCAAGTACATTTCGGAACTTACTTAGAGAATCTTAGTTGCGGCTTGAAGTTAGGGAATGTGCCCGATGAACGGCAATAGGCTCGCTTCCTATTATTTACGGGACCATAACATAACTAGCGAAAAGTGGGCGATTTTCACCTCTGCCTACACCGTCGGGTACCTAATACCGGTGCGACGTTATATTATGCTGTACATTTCTGCGATCCATTTTAATATTGAATAAATTAAAATTATGTAAATTCAAAAGAAAACTCCAAAATGGAAATGAATAATCAACTTTTAAAGATAATATTTATTTTATTCAAAATTTAATCTCAAAATGTAGAAAACATTTTTATTTTAAAATATAAATCCAGGAAGCAAGGAGAAATCTAAGTAAAGGACAATGTTCTTAGAGAATTCAGATCGGGTCTACGACGGAAGACGGATCTTCATGAATAAAGGAATGTGCTTATCTGTTTCTTTGATGAGATGAGACTGCAGTGGTTTGAAGTCAGAGGTAAAATTCATTTTTTAGAAAATTTTATTTTGTTTAGTCTTTGTTATATACCTGTATTTAGTTTACACAGGCTTCAGCAATTTAAATAATTCTAGGTTCATTAACCTGGATCATTTAACCCATTGGTAGGGAGTTACAATAAAAACAGATTCCCGTATTCATAAACGTTTTATAAGCTCAATAGTTTCCGCCCGCGTCTTCGCCCGCGAAATTAATCTCACTAATCTTGTTTCTCAATACAAACTTTGGAACCCCGTTTCACCCCCTTATAGGGTGAGTTTTGACAAATCCTTTCTTAGTGCACCCCTAGACCCCATAAGAAACCTATGTGCCAAATTTGGAGTCTCCAGACCCAGCGGTTTGAGCTCTGCGTTGATATGTCAGTTAGTCAGTTAGTCATCATGTTTATCACACAGATGTCTGACTTGGGTGAGAATCGAACCTAGGTATACCTACTTACTGTTCACTTTAACCTTTATTAGTGTCCCACGGGTTTTCTCTCAACTATCTTACGAGTTGAGAGAGTTTAGGGCTTAATCCACACTGGCTAAGTGCGGGTTGGTGAATGCGACATGTCCTCAGATGATAAGTTGTTAAACATCACGAGGATGTTCTTCACGATGTTGTTTATCATCGATAATCACAGCGGCGATGAAACAATTCCCACAACGATGTATAGGTACGAACGGCGATCGAACCCGTGGCCTTATATTTCAAAGGTGAGGCATATACCACTGCGCCACCACAGCTTTATACTTAACTAGCTTCATATCATGCCCAGCAGTGGGATAAAAAGTAGCCTATAGCCTTCCTCAAAAAATGGGCTATCTAACAGTGCAAGAATTTTTCAAATCGGACCAGTAGTTACTGAGATTTGCGCGATCAAACAACCTCTTCAGCTTATTAGTATAGATAGTAAACACCGTAATAATTTAATTGACTTTTACCTCTACCTACACCCTGAGGCGTGAGTAATATGTAAACAATATAGCTATCCTAACTAGAAGTACAATCTACAGGATTTCCTTATGCGTTACGTAATATAAGTTGATAAGGGAGAAGACATTTGGAAAGGCTTTGCTAAATTCCGCCTTATGTACTCGTACTTTCACTGAAGACATTTTTGTTGAACCCTTTTAGTGATAACGGAATCTGCTAAATCCACATATTTTATTATCTTTATATATATATAATTCTTCTGTGAGTATGTATGTCACTGAACTTCTCTCAAACGACTGGACCGATTTTGATGAAATTTTTTGTGTGTGTTCAAGAGGATCTGGGAATGGTTTAGATTCACAATTTTGTCCGCTAGCGGTACGAAGTTCGCTGGGGCAGCTAGTATGTTTATAAAACAAAGCTGTATACTTACCCCAGTATTCATAAACGTCATATAAGCTCATTATAGCTAAGTAGGTTCCGCCCGCGGCTTCGCCTGCGAAATTGATCTCACTAATCTTGTTTCTCCATACAAACTTTAGAACCCCGTTTCACCCCCTTAAAGGGTGAGTTTTGAAAAATCCTTTCTTAGTGCACCCCTAGACCCCACAAGGAACCTATGTGCCAAATTTAGAGTCTCCAGACCCAGCGGTTTGGGCTCTGCGTTGATATGGCAGTCAGTCAGTCAGTTTCATCTTTTATATATTTAGAAATAGGTTTATAATTCGTTTGTCTTTGTCTCTCATCTTTACATTTATACTAGTAAGAAAGAGACAAAGTTATTATAAGATTTTTATGAATCAGACCGAAACTACAAAATTTGTTATGAAAACGGCTTATGGAAAAAATGTAGGTATTATGTAGTGTTACTGATACTGAGCTGAAGTTTGAAGTATCATGGTGTGGAAAGTAATGTCATAGAATATTCCTCCATCACATGACAAGTCTCAAACATAATGTATTTCATCTATTCTTACTTTTTTTATAGGACAAATAACTGCCTAACATGTCGCGTGTGAGAACTAATCATTCGAATACATGTGACCACCAACTCGCACTTAACCGGTGTGTGGATTAAGGCCTAATCTCTGTCTCGTAAGATAGTTGAGAAAAGATATGTGCCCCGCTGTGGGACACTGAAAAGGGTTTCGTTTTAATACCACACTCAATGTATTTTGAAAACATGAATTTTTATTTCGGTTACTTTTGGCGGCAAAAATTCTACAACTTCTTCTTCTTCTTCTTCTTCTTTTAATTATGGCCTCTGCAGAAATTATTCCGCAATTTTGCCAGTATCAAGTTTAATTAAGTATATATAAGTTTTTAAAGATTAGTAGTAAAAAACAAAAAAACTGCGACGTTCTAAGACGCTATTTTTTTCTCCTTCTAAACTCTCTTCTACAACTTCAACTTCGTTTTTGATGTTTATGGCTCCATCTTGACAACTATGATTCTGCCAATGTCAAGGTTAGAGAACACAAAATGTCATAAAAGAGAAAAATGCGGTAAAAAAAAGTTGAATAAAGCTGTGTGCCATTTAAAGTACGTAGTTTAAATGGCACAAAGAAAACAAGTATAGTACAGAAAGTAAGAGATGGAAATTGTTAGTAGCTATATTATTATGAATTCGACTAAGGCTTTATAATATGAGAAGCAGGTGAATGACAGCAGGACGTTTACATTAACGGGACGAGGAGCATCTTTAGGAAGGCAATCGTATATAAGCACGGAGATATTTAAGCAGTAAAAAAATATGGAAATTTCAATTTGTTCTTTTTTTAAATTTGAATGTACCTGATGGCACTCACACGAATAAGACGAAACGACAAGCTGTTTAGGATCTACATTTATTCACTAGAAATGTGGTACATGAAGGTTGTTTATGTAAAAAGGTCCATCACATTCTACAAATTTAAAAAATTATTGTAAGTAGTTCAGAAAAATTATTCATTAATTTACTGTAATTGCAATAATGTCAAAGAGGTAAAATGTCAAAAGGGTGCAATGTCAAGGGTACCTACAATGTGGTTATGTATACTTAGATATAATTCTTATCGGTTTCGTGTTTCAGTTGTACCAAGAAACCGTGCCAAAATGCAACCCTCCTAACATAATTAAAATAAAATTGGAGAAAGTATTCTATTTGAAATTCGATAAAAACCAAAAGGTGTCGATAACAGAGTCTTCCATTTCACAAATCCAATTTGGGAGATTCTCGAGTTGATGTGAAATTTTATTTTACTTTGAAAATTTTCTGTTTGATCTCACTGGAAGTCGATTAGAGCTATTATTGAATGTCACAGATGTTTACTTTCATAACATATCGCAATAGCCGTTTTGGATACATGTCTTGGAAACCAGAAACGAAAAAAAAGCTAGTTTCACTTAATTTTGTTTTATTTCTGTCGAATTTAGAACTATCAGAATCTTATTGATTTGTACAAGCATTTCTAGTTGTTATATTATCACTATCAGCTTTTGTAATTCAAACTCCTAAAGTCTTGTGTTCAAATCCTAAGTGGCTTTACAATAAGCATCTGATGGATGCTAATCCCTCGTTAGTCCATTGGTAAGCAAGTTTGATTTGAATCTCGGGTCAAGTAAAAAAGCCTTTGATACACACATAGAAAAATATTATTAACAGATGGAATCTAAGAATTGTGTCCAACGAATGTTAGTAAACTCTAGTCGGATTTGGGTGATAATCACCCAGATTTTTTTTGTGGGACATTACCACACACGGCCATCTGATCCCAAACTAAGCAGAGCTTGTACTATGGAAACCAAATAACTGGTAAATACTACATAAAATACTTTTCTTTTGTAAATACATACTTAAATATAGATAACTAGCTTTCCGACAGCGTGTATGTCGGTTATCGCACCCAAACATTACCTTCTTTTCTCGGGTCTTAGACTACCTCCATACCCAAATTCATCCAAATCGGTTCAGTAGTTTAGGCGTGAAAGCGTAACAGACAGACAGAGTTACTTTCGCATTTATAATATTAAGTAGGGATAACACCCAGACACAAGACAAACAGACATATTCATCACACCAATGTTTGACTTCTTGAAAAGCAAGCATCTTACCGACAACGCCACCGACCCGTCTAACATCCCACCTGCCTACAGCGTTATCGCAACTGCTCAAACATTACATTCGATTACGAAGTCGATTCTTCGCTTACCCAGTGCTTCATTTCTCAAAGTGTCTTAGGTACAATCCATCTGTAGAACGACTGAGACACTTTGAATCGTCGCTTTTTATTCTTGAGAGCCCATTTGTTGGGCTCGCAGCCATTTCTATAAGTAATTGTCTACTCGATTATGCTTTTAGTCAATAACTTACTTTATTTTATATGGGTGACCTACATTTCATATTACGCTACAGATAATATTCTGGGACATTAACACACACGGTCATCTGGTCCCAAGCTAAGCAGAACTTGTATTATGGAAACCAGATAACTGGTATATACTATACATTATACTTTTCTTTTGTAAATATATACTTAAAATTGATATTTACACCCTATATTTTATATTCTATTAAAGGTCTTAACTCTCTCAACTCGTAAGATAGATGAGAGAAGATCCGTAACCAGCATTGGGACACTAAAAAGGGTTTAAGTGGTACCCCCATATTCATAAATGTCTTATAAGCTTTTTTTTAGTTAAAATAGGTTTAGAAATCGTTTGTCTTTCTCTGTTTTCTTAACAGTTATACTAGTAAGTAAAGAGACAAAGTTTTTTTTTATTCTGCGATAGGCTGGCGCTTGACTACAACTTGCCTGATGCTAGTATACCGATTCACTCGTGATTACGAATGACTATCGGTGAGTAGGTGGCAGTGGAATGAGCCTCCATATGGTTAGAAACCTTAAAGGACAACAATTCCAACCCACCCTCTTATTATGGTGTTACCAGACATCGCACCGGAACACGGCAAGGCCGTTTGGCGGAGCGACTTTGTCTGGTGGGTGGTCACTAACCACGGCCGAAGCCTACCACCAGTAGATTGTCACCTGATTTGCACCACGGGAACACGTGTGGGGATTCAATTAAAGGTATACACCCACGGACGAAGGTGACTCAGCCCCCAGTCCATTTTAACTAAAGAGTCTGATAAGATTTTTTGAATAAGACCGTCAGTGTGTAAATGTTATTCTATACTACAAATTCTATAAAACAGATGCCCCATCCAATACAAAGAAACTTGTCTACCCTAACTCGGGTCACAGATAATATAATACTTTAATCACTCCCAGTATTGAGATACAAGTAGCCTATAGCCTTCCTTAATGAAAGGGCTATATAAATAAAATATATCTAATTCATGCAAGATGTTTTCAAATCAAACCTACTGGTTTGATTGTCCTTGAGATCAGCGTGTTTAAAGAAATATACACTACACTACAACCCCTTTTTAGTGTTCCACAGCTGGGCACAGGTCTTTTCTCAACTATCTTACGAGTTAAGAGAGTTCAGGCTTTAATCCACACATGCTAGCCAAGTGTGGGTTGGTGAATGTCACATGTCCCATGTCCACGTACACGTACGAGGTTTACGGGCCTCTACGTATTAGCTTAGGCCCCACACACGCCTTCCAAAAGTCCGGAACTCCGTTACTCCGATAATTGAAAATATACAAACATGATTATAATATGTTTACGATTTCCTTGTGGAATATCAGTTTCCCGATAGCTATAATCTACCTGTCTTCAAGTCACGAGTGAATCGGTATTTATTAGGTAAGCGCGTTCCATAGTAGACTGCAACATTGCTTCACATCAGGAAAGTTGTGGTCAAGCGCAAGCCTATTATAGGATAAAAAAAATCTTTACTGCTTCCACATTCTCACCGAAATCGGTATTTTGAAAAAAAAATTTCGTCATAGACCACATCGCTTAACATTTAGCAAGTAGTGGTCAAATAGCAAACAGGCAAGAGCGACAACTTAACAAACATGAACGTGTATCAGTATCATCACCCGCTATCACGAACATGTATCAATTGATCACAAGATCACAATACATTGATGTATTACTCTCAACTCAACACAAACGTCAAGCAACGAGACGGATTTATTCGAACCCTCTCACTGCGTATCAAATAGGGTGAGGATATTATTAGAATATTTATAGGATATTTCCTGTACTACTGGTAAACTTACTAGTAACCTCAGGGCAAATCGGTATTTACCGGATAAGAGTGATTTTTGTACGCCAAAATCTAACAAGTTGTACTTAACCCCTAGTTTCGACTGTTGCAAGCACTATCTATCCCTATCGTTTAGAGATGTGTAGACAGAGATAAGACTATGCTTGTGTCATGTTTTGTTGTGCAGTGCAAACGCCCAGTAAGCACACGATTTTTTAAGAATAAAAAGATTCCCTTCTATAGTATGGGTTTTTAAAATAATTGGTAATCATCACTAATCATTAAAATCAACATTTGCTCGATAAATGCATTCCATCGTAAATTACATCTTGGCTTGTCATATGTCAAGTAGTGGAAATATACAAATATTCAAATGGTATCATTTGAATAGTTGAGTATATAGTAAAATAGTAGTATAGTAAAATGTTGTTTATTTGGTCTTATTTTCGGAATCGTCATAATAAATTGGCAAAGAAAAATATTTAGGAATGAAAAAATCCGCTTATGTAATAGTGCTTGGACGTATTGGTTAAGCCTTATGGACATTTTTGGAAAAAGAGAAAAAACTGAGTTTCGGTATTTTAATTAGGTGTACCAAAAACTTTGATTTACCAAACCCGTAAGTTTACGTAAATCGTAGAAATATTCTGCTCTAAATCTTTTCTACAGAAAGTAATTTGTCTCTCTTATCCCAGAGTTAAAGTCGAGTTATGGTAACCCTAGCATCAAAATGTAGGCTTGTGTATTCATGTTGACTTATTGACGCCGATTTTTGTGATAAAAACGGGGGAAAGTTCTTAGTTTTTTGCGTTATTTCGCGAAATATTTGAAAGCAATATGTTTTGCTTCAAAAATATTGTATGTTTTCAAACTACTTCAGGAATAGTTTGTGGAATGTAAGCACTAGGCTATTGAAAGCTGTTTATAGGGTTCCGAACCTCAAAAGGTAAAAAAAAAATATATTCTGAGACATAAACACATCATCTGGTCTCAAGCTAAGCAGAGCTTGTGCTATGGAAACCAGATAACTGGTTTATACTATACATATGTATAATACTTTTCTTTGGTAAACATATACAATTATACATATAATAGATATTTACACCCAGACTCGATACAAACAGTCATGTTATTCACACAAATGTTTGTCTCGGGTGGGAATAGAACCGACGACCTGCGGCGTGAAAAACAAGTATCTTACAGATCACGCTACCGGCCTATCAAAAGGTAAAAATGGAACCCTTGTAGGATTATTCCGTTGTCTGTCTGTCTGTCACAGCGTATATGTTTTGAAACTACTGGATCAATTGAATTGATATCTGTTGCACCTAAGTAATTAGGTGACCCAAAGAGGAACGTGGTATGTAAATAAATGAATTTTAAATATAAGGGTGACTTTTTGGGGCTAAATTAGAAAAAAAAGGAACAATACGTATCAAGTAAAAGAGCTCGTTTTAAGGGACTAAGATAAACTGTAGATGAAAAATCTATCAAAAAAAAAATTGGTTGCCTGTAAAGTCGGTATACGGGCGAAAGTTTTACGTGACAACGACTTTGAGTGGTAAAATAATTTTAATGTGAATATTCATTCGTATAGTAGGAAGAAGGATGAAATAATAGTAACAATTTAAAACATCTATTTATACAAAGAATTATATTTAAAACATTAATTTATACAAAGAATCTCGCTCTTAGGCGGGCTAACTGTGCTCGAGTGGAAGGGACGCGTGCCTTTCACTTTTTATGTCTGTCTCTCTCGCTCTTAGGCGGGCTAACCATGCCCGAGTGGAAGGGACGCGTGCCTCTCACTCGCTCTCATTGTGAGCGCATAACGTGAGCGGAGCGTAACGCAGTTTCTTGAAGTGTCACCCGGCAAACCAATTTATAAGACGTTGTCACGTCAAAATATTTTTCTTTTATCCTATAATAGGCTTGCACTTGATCACAACTTGCTTGTTGTTAAGCAATGATGCACTCGCGATGTTT
Source organism: Meganola albula (assembly GCA_936450015.1). NCBI lineage: Eukaryota > Metazoa > Arthropoda > Insecta > Lepidoptera > Nolidae > Meganola > Meganola albula. The sequence goes on along the minus strand of OW388161.1, from coordinate 1,100,919 downwards.
TCCTTCACCGATATTGAGCAACGGAAATGAAACAATTCACAAAAAGATGTATTGGCACAACCGGAAATCGAACCTGCAACCTTATATTTCTAAGGCGATACCCGTACCGATAAGATAAGATAAGATAAGACTTTACTGCTGAACTGTGGACAATAATATTATATGTATAATAATATGTTAGTGTCGATGTCAATGTCGAACAGCGAAATATTTGTAACCTCTTTTTAGTTAGGGTAAAATTATCTTATAAATATTTAATAGCAGTTGGTGAACTCGGGTACAAAACGTGAGACTTAACTCTTATCAATTTTACCCCAATGTAAATTAAAAAGGGGTGAATTCGTCAAGACTAAGGAGCTAAATTATCATTAAATTGAATAATTTCGTTTAGAAATTAAATTAAGGGGTGAAAATTGAGAATGGTAAAGATTTTTTGCTGACTTGATATTGAGAGGGCAAATTCTGAGATATTTGCTACATTTTTATGGTTATTAAGGAAAAACGTATTTTTTCTGTAATTTGAACAAATTAATGTTAATAGCAAGTTCTTTAAAGATTGTTATTTTAATATAACGTCGATTATCTTGCTCAATAACTGAAAATTATTTTACTAACAGACAACAAACGCATAAAATTCAGACTACACCACTACACAAAAGTTGAAGACATCGTGGACTTAGGTATATTAAAGTAAAGACCAGCTTTACTTTGAGGGTCGTCAAGGAATCACGTCACAACACGAATATCAAATCGCTCGCGGTGCGAGTTCCACGTCACCATCTCGATACCTTCCTCAAAGTAGACTTTTGGCCGAAGAGTGTAGTCTACCGCCGATTTCGCAGGATCCTATGTGACACCGCGGAGCACAACACGACGCCGTCTCATCGTGTCAAATAATTTACAATCAGTATTTAAGTTTTAAGTACTTAAATAATAAAATATAACAATAAAAAAATGTAAAAAACCAACTAAAAAAAATATTTATTTATTTTTTCTTTTAGTATTTTGTATGTAGGTTATGGTTACCTATGTTATGTTATGTTTTATTTGTATTTAATATTTATAATAATTTTCCATAAGCCTAGTAGCCTGAAATTAATCAAAAAATTAAATTGAATTATAAAAAAAAGCTATTTACTAAAAAAAAATTGGTTGCCTGTAAAGTCGGTATACGGGCGAAAGTTTTACGTGACAACGACTTTGAGTGGTAAAATAATTTTAATGTGAATATTCATTCGTATAGTAGGAAGAAGGATGAAATAATAGTAACAATTTAAACATTTATTTATACAGAGAATTATATTTAAAACATTAATTTATACAAAGAATCTCGCTCTTAGGCGGGCTAACTGTGCTCGAGTGGAAGGGACGCGTGCCTTTCACTTTTTATGTCTGTCTCTCTCGCTCTTAGGCGGGCTAACCATGCCCGAGTGGAAGGGACGCGTGCCTCTCACTCGCTCTCATTGTGAGCGCATAACGTGAGCGGAGCGTAACGCAGTTTCTTGAAGTGTCACCCGGCAAACCAATTTATAAGACGTTGTCACGTCAAAACTGTCAAACTAGTTGATCTTGAGATTTTTCTACGTGTTTTTAGTAGACACATTTTTACATGTCGTCAAAACTCAGTTAACCGGAAGATGTAAACTTATTTAACATTTGTGACAGTTTATAGTTTTGCTTACATTAAGAAAACAAACAAAGAAGATGGGTTGATGACATTGTAAAAACAGCTGGAAGAAACTGGATGAACACCGCTCAAGATAAATAACTATAGAAAAAGATGGAGGTTTTCTACCATAGAGGCCAAATTACAATTGTTTGGATATAATAAGAGTATTATAATAATCGTTTAGTCCGTTGTCCCCTCCACCCCAAATAATTAATGTGTCCACTCGACCCCCAACTATAGTTTACTCTCGTGCCTTGGGGATTGAAAGTTGATTTTATTTTTCTGCCAAATTTTAGTTTCTTCTTGACCCCCATTGTACACTTAAGAAGATAACTTCATCTCAGGCCGGCGGCGTGGTCGGTAAGATACTTGTTTTTCACGCCATAGGTCGTTGGTTCGATTCCCACCTAATTCAGACATTTGTGTAGTGAACACGAATGAAGTATTAGTTATAAGTAGTATATTACCAGTTATCTGGTTTCCATACTACAAGCACAGCTTAGTTTGGGATCAAATGGCCGTGTGTGTTAATGTCCCACTAAATTATAAAAAAAAATCTAGGTACCTTATTAGTTGCATACGTTTTACTCATTATCCTTATTTCTTTTTAACCGACTTATAGTCTTGCAGATTTAAAAAATAAGTAAATTAATAATGTTAAACCTTGAACCAAAATGTCGCAAGATGCCACGACTATGCATGTCTACCGTTTTTACTAAGTTATTATAAATAAATTAAATATCCTGCCTGTACTAGATAATGTCTAGCAGTGGTAGAAAAAGTAATGTACAGCCTTTCTCAATAAACGGGCTATCTAACAATTCAAGAATTTTTCATGTCGGACCAGTAATCCCTGAGATAAGCGCGTTTAACCAAACAAACTCTTCAGGTTTTTGCAGCTCACCAGATTTGAGAAATGAAGTCACGGACTGAATAAACATTAGGGAAAAGAAACAAATTCTCCTTAGCTGACACTTAAATAAACTTGAAAATTACTTCAAAAAGTAACAAAACCAAATCTAACACAACAAATGAATCAAAAACCTTTTAAACAAAAGTCAAACAAATACAGACGACTTTAACAAACATTTCGGTACAACTTAAGCATAACTTACAGTCAAAAGTTTACTGGCTTTTAGGGTTCCGTAAACAATAACTCAAAGTCATCCCAAAAAATATCTAGTTTAGAAAAAATACATTAAAAAGGGCTGAAGTGAATAAATATGGGGTCACCTTGCGTCTTTCTGTTAAGTAAGTTAAAATTAATCTTATTATATTTAATATTTTAATTGTGACAGTTTTTTTACTCTTCCAAGCAAAAACTACTGGAGAGAATTGGGTGAATCTTGGTATAGAGATAGATAATGGTCTGGATTAACTTAAAGGATACTTTTTATCCCAACTATAAAATACTTTGCAATCCCTGCAGTCTCTCAAAATTATTCAATAATCAAACTTTTATTTTAATGCACCTAAGAACATAACCTTCACAAAATGTGCGTATTTTGAATACCAACACTCAGAACCTAAAACTTTTTGAAAGAGGAAGGTCTTATAGCATAATTTAAAAACTGCAACAGCGGAACCCCTGATTATGGCTACGATTCATACTTGACTAGATTTTTATTTTATTACCTGTGTACCTTAATAGCTATAAGTGAAAATATATGTAGACAAGTCCATTAAAAACTAAACGCGAAGAAAGTTCAAAACTTTGTACCCGGAGTCAAGTTTTATTTTTCACAAAGACGGGCTAATAATAATTTTCCAAGATTAATAAATATCTTTTTCAATTTAAAATGTTCTATTAAGACTAGTTGTTCGGGGTGGGTTGAGATAAAGTAAACTAAGATAGAAGTTAACAAAAACCACTGTATTAGACAACTTTAAAGATTATGTTTAAATGAGATAATGAGGTGAATGAAATAGGATTTGAGTCACGCGCACTGTTTGACGTCTAACGGTGAACTGAACTATCGCTAAGTAATTAGTAATAATTAGCAATAATTTAATATCGAGTCTTGTAGTGCAGTGCTTTAAATATGATGACCTAACTAGGTTAGGTACACGTGTAGTACGGTTTAGATGAGCGCCTTAAATTGAGAACCTATTCTCGCGTTCGACATTCCTACTATGTCGAAAAAAGGAAAATGTCATAGACTACTCGTTGCATGTCGTGTATTGAGAGGTAGATTTTCACATTTTTTTTTATATTTGAGATAGGCGTTGAAGTCCATTGAAAAGCTTAAGTCCTTGTCAACGCTAAATTGCAAAGCCTCGAGGATCGTCTCAAGGTTGTTAGTCTTACGGTTTCCTATCAGATACATTTCGGAGTGTGTGCTTTGGAATTACATTATCTTAATCCCCCATCTCCGTTCTATCATCGGACAAGTAGAGGTACGGCTGTAGTAAGCCATCGATATAAATGGTGGAAATTCCACGGGTACGCTTCGCTTGCACTTTTATTTTGCGAACTGCCAAGTTTAGGAATTCGCTACCGGTATCTCTGTGACCCGATAGCTACAAGTGCCTGTCTTCAAGTGACGAGTGAATAGGTATTTACTGGGTAAGCGCGTTTCATTGTAGACTGCATCGTTGCTTTACAACAAGCAAGTTGTGGTCAAGCGCAAGCCTACCACAGAATTAAAAAAATTTAAAAAAGTTGAGTTAGAGATAAATGTGCGAGGGTTGGGGTCAGGATGTTAAGCAGTAATGTGTTTTACGATGAAACGCGCGTTAATATCGAGTTATAAGTTATCTAAATATAAGCACTGGTTGTCATTTCAAACATCTATTTGTCATAGAAAGGTAGTTAGAAGATTAATATAATCTAACACCTGGTCTAACCATCTCGGCAACTTTTCTCGGCTGTTTAGGTCCCATACGTAATAGGGGTGAGCCTATTGCGGTTCATCGGGCACAATGCCAAACTTCAAGTTACTAAGATTCTCTAAGTAGGTATATATTATTAGAGAAGTATTTTTGATGAGTACCTACTTCCTTAATATTAATTTAAATTATTAGTCTAAGCGACAGAAACAAAGTTACTTTCACATTTTATTGACATAGATTTTCCTTGTTATGGTAAATTGCGATGTTTAAAATGAAGCAGCAATATTTAGGCTTCTTATTGATAAATTGAACAAAGAAAAAACAAAATGGCGCCGTTGCGACGGCCATTTTGTTGTTGTAGAAGATTGGTAAAATTTCACGGATGAAATTTTAGTAAAAATATTATTTTTAACTTGATTTATATTATATATTTTTATTTATATTTTAGCTTAAACGAGCCTATTTAATAATTTCTAATGTCGGCTAAGTTTTTAAATGCGCATAAAGCCAACGCTACTTAGTGTAGTTACCTAATAACTTTTGGTTGAGTTCCTGGATGAAAATGGAATTGAAAATGTGCCTTATTTTTTTTTTTTTGAGACGCGAGTCCACATAAAAATTGCCCAGTTTCTTTTCCTACCGTACAGTGAATGACTGGCAACTACTGAGAAACACTGCCAAAAAACTCAGTAGATTATTTTCTTCTCTAAATGAAGTACTTATGTCTATTACATTTTGTTTGTTTAGTATGTTGAATTAGAGCGACTTAATTCCAAGCGTTTTTATGCGTTAGATAGTCTGTAATTTTATAATACGCTTTCTTACATAACTTAGATTTTATAATTATTTTAAATTTGTTAATAGTCATTTCCCTAATATTATTTGGAAGTTTATTGTAGAAACGTATAGACTACCCCTTAAAAGAGTGTGAGATGATGATGATGATGGCGGTGATGCGTCTAGTGTTAAAAGCGTCTACAAATTATACGTAACTATAGGTATCATATTTTATGCAAGTTGGTATAATAAAAAAAATAAAGATACCTAAGTAAACTTGGGTAAAGCTATTAAGAAGGTATTCGACTTTGAGATTTTGCTTAATTCTTATTTTAGAAGTAATTCTCATTTCTCGTTTTGTCGAAAGCCAATTAAAACTTATAATTGACTTTTTTGACAGCAAACATTTTAAGATTACAAGGCGTTAGGTTTTTTAGTTAATTCGGAAAATTGCGTCATTGCCTTTTATTTTCGACTAGCCGCCCGACCCAGGTTTGCACGGGTAGATATAGGTAGATACCTATCTGACCTGGTTAGCTGTGGTTTTTAATACCTATAGCAAACGAAAACTACTCATTCGTAATTGTGTATCATTTGTTGGTGATCCAATAAAATAATAATAAAATGAACTTTTTGATAATCTCCTATCACCTATGTTTATCAACGATAGAGCAGGATTCGGATCAGTAGTTTCGGAGTTTGTTTAATTGACGGGCCGATGGCGTGGTCGGTAAGATACTTGCTTTTCACGCCGCAGGTCGTGGGTTCGATTCCCACCCAAGACAAACGTTTGTTTAAATATGTCTGTTTGTCTTGTGTCTGGGTGTAATTATCTATATTTAAGTATATATTTACAAAAGAAAAGTATTATATGTAGTATATTACCAGTTACCTGGTTTCCATAGTACAAGCTCTGCTTAGTTTGGGATCAGATAACCGTGTGTGTTCATGTCCCACTATATAAAAAAAAATTCAAACAAACAAATATTTTTTATAATATTAGTGTAGTTTTGGGCTGAGTCACCTTCGTCAACAGTGCACCTTTTATTTGAATCCCCACACGTGGTCCCCATAGTGCAAATCAGGTGACAACTAACTAATGATTTATAAATTGTTAGTTTACTGGTAAACTGATGGTAGGCTTCGGCCGTGGTAAGTGATCACCCACCAAACAAAGCCGCACCGCCAAGCGACCTTGTCGTGTTCCGGTGCTATGTCTGGTGACACAATTACTGCTCCTTTATGGTTTCTAACCATATGGAGCCTCATTCCACTGCCACCTTCTCACCGAAAATCACTCGTTTTTACGAGTTAATTGGTGTACCTATGGGACAGGCGCGTCCCATCGTAGACTACATCATTGCTTAACATCAGACAAGTTCAGAATTAAAAAAAGATTAGTGACTTTATCCACGTGACAAATCGAAAACATTCCAAGTTAAACATATTACTAGGATTAAATGTACCCTATACCTATTTCGACGTCTAAAAGTAAATACCTCGAAAGAGTAAAATAAGTCGGCACGACGGGCCGGTGGCGTGAACGGTAAGATACTTGCTTTTCACGCCGCAGGTCGTGGGTTCGATTCCCACCCGAGACAAACATTAGTGATGAACATTTTGTGTTTGTGTCGAGTCTGGGTGTAAATATCTATTTTAAGTATATATTTACAAAAGAAAAGTATTATATGTATAGTATATGCCAGTTATCTGGTTTCCATAACACAAACTCTGCTTAGCTTGGGACCAGATGACCGTGTGTGTTAATGTCCCAGAATATTAAGTAATTTTTCAGGGGTTGGTACCTAAATCTTACTTTTAACCCCATGTCTACGTATTTATGTATCTGTGTACACACGGGTACATATCAAGCTATACCTACCTACATTTCCAGTATAAGCTGACCTCTCGTTGTACGGAAATCCTATACAATGTGAGATCAGCCTATACTGGAAATGTATAGCATGATGTGAAGCCGTGTGTACCAGTTTGTTGCAACATACCGTCTAAACGGAGAGACCGATTTTGATGCGGTATTTTTTTTTCTTTTTCTTAATCTGAAGTGACAGCGATAGTTCTAACCTAAAAAAAAATATTATTGTTGTACTAATAAGATAAATGCAAAAGATCGGATGGATTGGTGAAACTTCTTAACAGGTTATGATGAGATTCGGCACAGTGTTAGATTATATTTTGGAACTAGCTTTCCGCCGCGGCTACGCCCCCGTGAACTACATTTCATGCCTAGCAGTGGAATAAAAGGTAGCTTATAGCCTTCCTCAACAAATGGGCTATCTAACAATGCAAGAATTTTTTAAATCGGACCAGTAGTTTCTGAGTTTAGCGCGTTTAAACAAACAAACTCTTCAGCTTTATAATATTAGTGTAGATTGTAATTAGTATAGATTGTAAACACCATAATAATTTAATTGACTTTTACCTCTACCTACACCCTGAGGCGTGAGTAATGTGTAAACAATGTACTATCCTAACTAGAAGTACAATCTACAGGATTTCCTTATGCGTTACGTAATATAAGTTGCTTTAAGAAAGCTTTATAATATTAAGTAAATTTTGGAGAAACACATAGGCCTCTTTACATCATAGATCATACATCACGGGCGAAGCCGCGAGTGGATGCCAGTATTATACAATTATATAATGGGACTCTGTTTTAAGCTGTCACACATAATAATATTCAGTTTCCATTAAGTGAATTCACAATATCGAGTGCAAATTAAATCCTGAATTCACGGGATAAACGATTCGGAAAAATCTGGAATACAATTATTCGAATAACGTTTAAAAAGCAATCAATATTATAATACCACATTGTTGACCAATCAATTAACTGATGAAATAACGGTTAATAAATACCTGAATGAAATAAAAATATGAAAAAGTCCGCGAAAATTAGGTTAGGCTAGGTTAGGTTTTAACAAAAAACCTTTACCGGCATCTCTTAGCGGATCACTTCAACCCTTTAGTGTCCCACTGATGGGCACGGGTCTTCTCTCAACTATCTTACGAGTTGAGAGAGTTTAGGTTTTACAAATCCAAAATGGCTTACGGATCACCAACTTTCTTACATACCTCTCATTTTGGGTATCAAATGAAAGGTGACTTAGAGTATTCATTTATTTTAAATCTAAGATGGCCGGTAATATAAAATGGTGTAATAAGTATAGCTTTGAACATTCTAATAAAACCGTTAAACCTAAATACTTTTAAGAGTTACCTACCGCGGCGCCACCCGCTCGTATGTCGGTTATCATGCTAAACCATTAACCTCTTTTTGCGCAGTTGGATGAAAAATATCTTATATCCTTCCCTGGATCTCAAACTATCTACAAGCCAAATTCCATCTAAATCAGTTCAGTAACTTTGGCGTAAAAGCGAGACGGACAAACATGCTACTTTTGTATTTATAATATTAGTAAGGAAATAAGGATTACTATAGATACCTTGAAAATGTTTTTGTTTCCGTTTTTATTTTTCATCCAACCAAAGTCTAGATAGAAGACTAGTATAAACAATAAGTTATTTAGATTGAATATGTCCGAATTTTTCGGAGAATTAGATTAGTTTCAGTGTTCGAATCTAATCTATTTCGTGTTGCACTGTGATTGGATCGGGTTACACACATATTTATTGATATACTATCCATAGTTTTTAAGCTTTGTTATTTTGTATTTTTTTTTATCCCACGCCTGGGCAGGTTATAAAATGTTGGTTACGCGGGTGAAGCCGCCAGCGAAAAGCTAGCCAGAATATACAATGTGCACCGGATAGGATTTAAGATGCCTTAAATACTACGTGATTTGAGCGGTAACACATTAAAATTTTAATAAATAAATTGGTAACAAAAACAATAAACCCCACAAAAAAAAAAGTTATATTTCAATTTATTTTCTACAACCCTAACTTTTGAACGGATCGACAATTGTCATTTTGACTGTCACATATTAAACCGTATTAATTATTAGGACCGTCCTAATAAAATAATTAGGCCAACTATTTGTAAATACAGCGCGTTTGAAAATCTAGTAAAATAATTGGATTTTGAGTACAATTTGCGACCAAATCAAACTAAACCAAATGTAAAATAAAATGTCCAGAGATAGATAACTCCTTTATCTTTAATCGCGCCAATAAATAATATATCTAAATTCAGTTTATAATAATGGAAAAAATTGACGAGATTGACGTTAATACGTTGCGTTTAGGAACATTTTTCTTCGATTTAATAACATTAATTTATTTATTTCAGAATGTTTAATTTAACTAATGTCTAGTTAAATTAAACATTCTGAAATAAATAAATTAATAAGTTAAACAAAAAATCCAACAGGAAACAAATACAAGGAGTCTTAAAATAAAAACTACAAATCGACGCGCCCTATTATTGTAGGTAGAGTTCAGGACATCTGTTAGGGTTGTGCGACGAGAAATTGTAACAAAAATTTAGCACTTCAAAAGTTCATCAAAATATAATGCAAATTAATTACATACATACATCACATTAGTAGTACCTACCTGAAGAATTTCTAATTTCAAGCATAGCATAGCGTTTCCAGGATTCGACCCTGCGACCTTATATTTCTAAGGCGAGGCCCGTACCGCTGTACCACCGCTGCTCAACATCGGTGAAGGAAAACATCGTGAGGAAACCGGCATGTCTAAGAACTAATCATTCGAGGACATGTGACATCCACCAACCCGCACTTGGCCAGCGTGTTTGGATTAAGGCCTAAACAGAGATCAACTCTCGTAAGATAGTTTAGAAAAGACCAGTGCCCCACAGTGGAACACAAGAACGGTTGAAAAGATAGCGTTTCCAGCTCAGGTTGTGTAATAATTTACTATTTAATGGTTGGTATGGTTAACATTTGTGGTAAAATGATATAAAATTCCCTCCAGAACTAATCCAGACCAGCTCGTGTCGGGAGAACATTTAATCCTTACAATCCTCTTACTGCACAGTTAACTTGTCGAAGAGATTACATTGAATGTAGTCTTAATGGCTTAAAATAATTGAAATATTGATTTGGGTATAAACTATTATGTCATACTAGCGGACCCTGCAGACGTCGTCCTGCCCGGTAAAGCAGTGCCACCTACTGAAAATAGATTACGACCGATTCTCAGACCTACCCAATCTTTTAAGCTGTTTCTGAGGAAGTTGTTTTTTTTTATTTGCGTAATAACCATCCTTGTACTTCAAGGAGTATTCTAAAAAAACAATTAGCTAAATCGGTTCAGCCGTTTTCGAGTTATGCGCTTACCAACTCATTATTCGATTTGTTCATTTCATTTTTTCTTTTATTTTTCATTTTTTTTCGAGACCTTTCCAACGAATGCAAAACCGTGGAAATCGGTTCTTGCGTTCTGGAGTTATAGCGTCAGGAAGGAAAACCCGACTTATTTTTATATAGTAGATTAATTTCTTAGATTTACACGATTCTCACTCATTTGAATAAAACTGCTTAATAACGGATTTTATTGCGGTTTATTTTAGATTTTTCATCTTGACGCCTTTTTAGACTGTACGGTCACGGATGGGCCGAGGTATTTGACGTCCCAAACATTGAAATGAAATGAAATGTAAATATCTTTTATTGTTTTTTGAGACGTGAGTCTACATAAAAATCATACAATTTCTTATTATTGTCTTAGATTTACGCGAATATCACACATTGAAGTAAAACTACTTTTTAACGGATTTTATAGCTGTTTATTTTAGATTTTAGATCCCGACGTTTCAAAGTCTTTTTAGACTTCATATTCACGTGTGGACTGAGGTATTTGACGTCCAAAAATATTAATCACAATTATTACTGACTACCTACAATCACGATAGGGGATCGAACCTTCGACCTTATTATTTCAAGTGCGAGGTTGATACCGCTGCGCCACCGCTGCTCATGCTAATGAATCATGCTTGTTTAATTTGAGTTTTATTTAATAATAGAGACAATATTGCGATTAATATTATTTGCAATGCACTCTGTTCGCTAGACGCTCATACTTTATTCAATGTTGGTTTACCAACTCGACTTTTGTGACATTGATACAGAACTAATGAAATTTTATCGAACCGTTTATATAGTGATCCATTATTCAGCTAATAGTAAGTGATTCCTAAACGAATACCTACTTATAGTAAAACTAGCTTTCCGACAGCGGCTTCGCCCGCGTGTATATCGCGCCAAAACATTACCTTCTTTTTGCGCAGTCGGATAAAAACTATTCTATGTCCTTTCTCGGGGCTCAAACTACCTCTATACCCAATTTCACCCAAATCGGTTCAGTAGTTTAGGCGTGAAAGCGTAATAGACAGACAGACGGAGTTACTTTCGCATTTATAATATTAGTAGGGATTAAAGAGTGATTAGGTTAAAACTACAACTTTTATAGCCACTTGTAACTGGAAGCAGCGGCAGGTTTACAAATTTGCCGCCCGTAGGCTATTAAATTTTACCTGCCTGCTAGGCTATTCAAATTTTGCCGCCTCTACCCTACTTCTGCAAATCAATACTGTGGCTCATGGTTATATTGATAATTAAGTACCTACTTACATTATTTGTCAACGAAATTTAATACTTACTGCAGGGTTTAAAAAAGCTACAAAATTTACTTTGATTATTTTTTTTATCATCTAAAGAGGAAATCAAATGGTTTTTTTTAAACAAATTTAATCATTACCTATTGCCACAGCCATACATTACATCATTCCGTACACACTAAAATTATATCTAAGTATACGATTAAATTCTTTAAGAGTAAATTTTTAGCTTAATTTTAATTAAAGATTAAATTAATAAAATAACACAATGTTTGTATGCGGTAAAGAGAGTTTTACCAGAATGAGAAAACAATTAGATACCGAACTTAACTGCAACTGAACTTATTTAATAACGTGAATTAGCCTACCTGTGTAAGATACTACCCCCTACCGTCACAAATGATATTAAAAAATACAAACAATAAAGTTTTCAAGTTAATGACTACAATGTTTCATACAAAAGGGTCAGAGCAAGTCAAAGCGTTCAAATTAAACTCACTGTCAAATAGAAAGGTAAAAGCATTGCGTTAATGGCCTCTGTAGCAATTATACGAAAAGCGATGCACTTCAGACCTTTTTTAGGGTTCCGTACTCAGAAAGAGAGGCAGGGCGTAGCAATTTTCTTCGCTGTACGACATCACGATCTCACAGAATACACGCGGTGTTATATTTTTGGTTGTATTCTTGGATGTGATAAGGTAGACAGTATCTTTCGACCATATCATCATCCTTCTTCATATCTTCGAATATACCACGTACTTGGGACCCAGTGCTTCATTTACTTGTACCAAATCCCAAGCAAAATCAACTCAGAATCAAGACACTGTTAGCTCAGTTTGCTTAAGTTGGAACGCAACTTAAATAATAATGTCTGTAGGTAGTCAGTAATAATTGTGATTAATAAGTTTGGTCGTCAAATACATCAGTCCACCCGTGACCATGAAATCTGAAAAAACTTTGAAACGTTGGGATTTAAAATCTAAAAGAAACAGCGATAAAATTCGTTATAAAATAGTTTTATCGTAAAGTATTCCTCGACTTCAAAAAAGAAGATTTTCAATTCAACTAGTTTTTTTTTGTGTTACGCAATAATTCCGCCAAATTTTAATCGATTTTAATAATTCTTTATTTTGTTTTAAAGTGTATACTTTCTATGTGATCCCATTAAATTGTTTTCAAGATCAGTTGAGCGGCTTTTTAGGTATTGTTGAAACATTGAAATCTTACCATCATGGGGCGTATGCTTGTTAGATAACTTTGTAGTATAAAAAAAGGAAAAAGGAACCCTCAAACTTTAAAAAGTCTATGTGACATTCGTTAAAAATTTGATGCGTAGGATGGATTCAGGAGCGCTACTATGTGCCACTTTCCATGAATAAATATATCGTTTGAAAGGGATATTTGTATAGGTATAGTATTGATGTTAGAAAAATCCGAGAAAGTGAGGCTGTAGTAAACCCTGAGCACCACAGAAATCTGGATTTTTTTAAGAAAATTAAAAACCGCGGTCTTGCTAACTCTTAAAAGTGGAGGGAAATTAATTATAAATACTTTTACTGATCCTTTTCGGTTTGGCTATCCATCTAGACTGTGAGAATATAGGAAATAGAGAGTATAACTAACCATGTTCGTGCAGACACCTGCGATGTATAATGTGGTAACTTAGCTAGTTAGTTCCGACTAGATGCTGTAAACAAAGTAATTTACTTACCGACTCCAAAGAGGTAATTTTTTACACCCGAAAATCGTGAGTGTCGTGTCAACAGTAGGGCTTCTGTAAGCGTATGTTTGTCTAATGTAGGTAGTTATAAATTATATAGGCTCTCTTTTACGGGGCGTACAAGTGATAAAGTTTTCAGTGGGACATAAAATCGTATCAGAAAGGCGAACTTTTTATGTGTCTCTCTGAGTCGAGTAGGAATGGAGTAGATTTGGCAGTTACAAAGAAAATAATGATGACTGCTTATTGTGCTACTTTCAACGTAGACCTTTTACTGAAGTTACTTAAATGTCATAGCGCGTAACCTATATACGTAGCAATTTATACTTTTGATAGCATTTAGCCTGTCAGTTATTAAACTCGCAAACTTCAATGTCACTCAAGTTGCTTGTCTGTGATTGTGATTATTCGTCAGGGGACAAAGCATGTGAGGTCAATTGGGTAAGCACGCGAAGCAAAGCAAATGTGATCTCACAAAAAGGCATCCATTTCCATCCAAATTTTTTGTGAATATTTGTGATTATGCAGGTGCTAGAATCATTAACAAAGGTATTGATCAGATGTCTGTGGTATTATTTGGTATCTCATCGAGATGCATGATCGCAGCCCTATGCTTCGCCGACATAAACATTAAAAACTAACGGTTTATTTAAGCCACAGAAAAGACAGCTGTTGGGTTAAATAAGTTCTTGTGTGGAGACCAAGGAGCAAACGTTGCGTAAGACGCCCTCATTCTACATCTAGTCTGAGGGTGTCTTACGCTGTTTGTTCCCATCTTGCAGATATTGTCACTTCACCCAGTGACGTGTTTGTAAAGAGGATGGTAGTATATTTTGTTTTTTTTTTATATTCATTCGTTTCAATGCTGTTTACAAAATTACCTACTTACTTGACCTACTTCAATCGTGTCGATTGAAGTAGGTAATTTTGTAAACAGCATTTTCTGTTGCAGCTTGCAAATTGTCTTGCTCCGATTATCAAAATCGGTGCATTAATTTTGCCTACTTATTTCATCTACTTACTCAAATCATTTCCGCTTTTAGCCACAACCGATAAAAGTTATCTAAACCAGCTAACTAAATACAACTATAAAAGTTTAAGTGTTGCACGATAAAATTGTAGAAAATAAAACGCTAAACGGCCAATTTACCTATTTTTGGAACGTACTAATTTTATGGTGAACATAACAGTTTTATAACCCATAAATGATGTACAAGTGTTGCCATACTTCAAGGTTTTCTATAGATAATGTGGTTCAGATTTTTTATACAAGATCACTTTTAACCAGGGCGCAAACCCGGAAAAAATAAACTTAGACTAATTTTAATAAACACGTGTTTTATTTTTATATGTCTTAGTACTAAAACATAAAATTATCGCTAGCAAAAGATATTTACTATTGATAGTAAGGGTACAGTCGCCCTCTGGCCGCCGAATCAACTGACTAATGACCTCTATGTTACGCTCGCTTTTATTGATCTTATTAAGAATAACCCCAAATTAAGCAATTATATTTGCTTGTGTTACAGGTATAATATTCGTGAAGGAAAACATCGTGAGGAAACTGGCATGTCTAAGAAATAATCATTGAAAACATGTGACATCCACCAAACCGCACTTGGCAAGCGTGTATGGATTAATGCCTAAACTCTTACCTACTCGTAAATTTTTTTTTAAATATTTTCACACATAGACACAGGCAACACTCGTCCCAAAGTAAGCAAATATATTTGCTTGTGTTATTGGTACTAGGAACGGATGTAATACTTAAATACATTTTTTTGTTAAATTAGAAATATGTTTAAAGATAAATGACACCTAGACACAGAGCTAATATCGTTAAAATCGTGCTCATCATACAAAGCTTTGTCCTGGGTGTGAATTGAGCTCATGACCTTTGGCGTAGAAGTCAGGGTCACTAACCACTACACCAGGCTAGCCAGTATGTATGTTTCTATGTTCCTTTGAAGCACTATACAGACAATTTTTATGATTCACACGTCAATCGATTCCTGTTAGCTAGGCGAGTGTCACTAAAGACGTGACGTTATTGAGGACTGCGACGGACGCGTGCGTCTAACTCCGATAACTTCGCTATACATTTTCATACTCAGGAGGCTCGCATGAGATGTCGATTCGAAAAAAAAAATTCTAATACTATCATGAATCTGTCAAGTAGGTAAATAAGTTACAATGCAAAAAATCTACAATCTGTTTTACGTATTCTATTTCTAATCCAATTTATTAAATTACTTGCAGTTTTACTGTTTATCGAACATTTTGAACGAAAAATAATAATTTGAAAACGCATTTTGACAGGCTCAAGAAAAAGATTTTTCGTAATGACAACTCGTCGAACACAGTATGAGAATGTATAGCACCGTTATGTATGGATGTACGCGTCAGTCGCAGTCCTCAAAATATCGTATAATAAAATCCTTGACGTATTCGTCAACGGCGAACCTGGCAAAGAAAGTCTTCGTTTGTGAGCCCGAATATGACTCGTGATACCGAGCTTGGTTTTAAAAGTGCGTACACAGGACGCACAGTAGAGTTCACGTTCCCCATTGTAGGTGTAGGTAAAGGAAGTTTTAGGACGGGTCTTTTTAATAAGGCGCTTGGCATCTAGGTCTTGAAAGCACTTTTCTTCAAAAGATGACACTGATTCATGCACAGACTTGCGTCATTGTAGCCTATTTCGTGCAAGCTCTTACCAAGCCCTTCTCAGTCCTCAAAAACTAACTCAACTAACCTCCCAAAGATTATTCGCCGTATTCTTAAACGTCTTATAAGCTTATTGAAGCTAGAATTGGTTCATAGTTCGTTTGTCTTTGTCTGTTATCTTGACATTTATACTAGCAAGAAAGAGACAACGTTCATTTTAACTAAAGAGATCCATAATTTTTTTAAGAATAAGACCGACTGTCTATAGTCGCATCGCCCGCGTGACAGCCACACGAGATTGATCGCGCACGGCTGCGATCAGTCGCAGTGTAAAAATGAACTATATAAAGGAAAATGAACTATATAACGTAGAATAATCACTTCACTTCAACCACGGTCACAGATCTTCTGCCAAATATATTTCGAGTTGAAAGAGTTTAGGCCTTAATCCATATACGCCAGCCAATTGAGGGTTGGTGGATGTCACATGTCCTCGAATGATTAAATTATTAGAGATACCGGTTTCCTCGTGATATTTTCTTTCACTGATATTAAGCAGAAGATTTGCCAATTATAATAAAAGCGTCCTTTTGCTCGATCTAGAATAAAAACCTGGACACACGCGGTTGTTAATCGGACTCACTTGCCGCTGTACCAAGGGGGTAGTTAAATCGCAGGTATTTTCAGAACCTTTAGAATGAACATTCGACTGGAACTTGACCTAATTTTTTATATATTTCCATCCTTCTAACAACTGTATAAATATATCTTAATCAAAATGTAAACATTTACATTAACAAACATTCACAAAAGTTACAAAAACTCATTTGAATGAACTTGGGGGCTAATTTAAGAATCGTGTCGCGCAGAGATTATCTCGGATACCGTGCTCTTTAGAAGCTGTATTTTTAAGAGGCTTATTATGAGATCTTTGTTGGCTAAAAAATATATTCAAACTTTTAGAATAATATCCTTACCAAAAATGTTTTAATTTTTATCTAGCCCGAGACCTTTCGCACGTGCTATTTGGATAATAATTTTAAATTAAAAATTTAATTTAACGTCTAACCGGGTTATGTAAAAAAGGCATCGAAATCGGGATTTTTAATTATGACTACAACTTACCTGATGTAGTCTACGATGGGACGCGCCTGCCTAATATACCGATTCATATGTGATTACGAATTTCGTTGAGAAGGTGGCAGTGGAAGGAGGCTCCATATGGTTAGAAACCATTAAGGAGCAACAACTTCTTAAATGGTGTCACTAGACATAGCACCGGAACACGGTAAGGTAGTATGGTATACAGATGGATCGAAAATGAAATCTGGTGCCGGAGCTGGCATATTCCATCCGGAATTTGCCTGCAGCCAAAGCATGGGTAGACTTACAACTGTGTTTCAAGCAGAAGCATATGCTGTAGCCACTTGTGCAAAAGAGAATCTTCATAGGAAGGCAAAGAATCAATCTATATTGATTCTCAGTGACAGTCAGGCGGTTCTAAAATCGCTGATGACACCAAAAATAGATTCAGGCATAATCCTGGACTGCGTTAAGTCCCTAAATGTTTTGGGGACATATAACAAAGTTGGGTTGGCCTGGATCCCAGGCCATGAAGGCTATGATGGTAATGAAAAGGCTGATGAACTAGCCAGAAAGGGGTCGATGGAAGCCTTTCTTGGCCCAGAACCGTTCATTGGTGTTACGACCGGGACGGTTAAAGGAAAATTAAAAGAATATGCCCATAAAAAACATCAGGAGTCATGGAAAAAGACCCCAGGGCTACTCCACTCCAAAAAATTCATGAGCAATTGGCCCCTGAGGTATTCTCAGAGTGTGAGGGGCTTGTCCAGGACTAAAATAAGACTGGTAGTAGGTGCACTAACTGGGCACTTTGGGCTGCAGAAACACCTGTTTAAAATAGGGCTAGCAGACAGTTCCACTTGCTTAGCTTGTGGAGACGCTGAAGAAACCATGGAGCATATACTATGCGAATGCGATTCGCTGGCGCGAAAACGCATGAATGCATTAGGAATGGACCGCCCTACTCCTGATGAATACGGCCTCATGTGTCCCCGACAATTAGCAGCGGTCATGGAAGAGCTGTGTGGAGGGAGAATACCTGAGGCTTCATAGTATCAAGGGGAAGCACAAAAGATCCAGCTGGGTCGAAGTGCTCTGGATCTACCAGCCCCATTTATAAGATAAGATAAGATAAGGTAGCTTTGCCGTGCGGCTTTTAGTGGATGGTCACTAACCACGGCCGAAGCCAACCACCAGTTAATTACCAGTAAACATAATTAACTGTTGATTGTCACCTGATTTGCTCCACCCGGGGACTACGAGTGGGGATTCAGATAAAAGGTGCACTCCCACGGTCGAAGGTATAGCAAATCCATATACGCTTGCCAAGTGCGGTTTGGTGGATGTCACATGTTTTCAATGATTAGTTCTTAGACATGCCAGTTTCCTTACGATATTTTCCTTTACGAATATTAAGTAGCGGAGATGTAACAATTAACGGGAAGATGTGTAGGCACGACCGGGAATCGAACCGCTGCTGTTCTAATATTAAAGACAAAGTAAAGTCAATCCTGTAGATTTTACGATCCGTAAATCATATTTTCTCTCGCCATTATCAATAATGCACTCCACGGTAAAATGGTTGTTAAGATACAATAAATAAGGAAATATAATAAATCACATCCTTTTAGCTTTATTTACTCTTGAGAGGATAAAGAATAAATATTAAATGGGCTTGTATTGTAGGAATGGTAGTACTTTTTTATATACGTACCAACAATGCGTTTCACTTTCAAAGACGACCTCGGCAGTCGAGCGGTGTATGCCGTCCGATTGGGTATATTGTACTGTACGGACAATATTTGTGTAACAACAAAAATTTGTTTCGGTGTATGGTTGGTTGAGGGACTACCCTCCGTGCCTCGGACAGCACGTTATGCCGTCGGTCCCGGTTGTCATTTAACACATCTCTGACAATCGTTACATGTAGTCAGAAGCCAATATAATCTGACACCTGGTCTAACCATCTCGGCTACTGGTTTCCTACGGGTTTCGACGTCTGATGGCAGTCGCTCGTATAATTCTGGTAGCTAGTCGCATCAGGTTAGACTGGGAGCCGACCCCAATAGAAATGGGAAAAGGCAAGGGGAATGATGGTGATGACCTACTATTCGTTTCAAATAAGAATAGACTGAAATATACAAGACTCTTCAGTTAAAATGGACTTTGTCTCTTTCTAACTAGTATAAATGTCAAGATTTCTTTTCTATTCTTCGATAGGCCGG
Source organism: Meganola albula (assembly GCA_936450015.1). Lineage (NCBI taxonomy): Eukaryota > Metazoa > Arthropoda > Insecta > Lepidoptera > Nolidae > Meganola > Meganola albula. Next base: position 1,081,384 of record OW388161.1, on the reverse strand, counting down.
CGTTTGACTACAACTTGCCTGATGTTACAATAGAACCCGCCAGCCCAAAGTACCGAATCACTCGTGATTACGAATGATTATCAGTGAGAAGGTGGAATGCCTCCATATGGTTAGAAACCTTAAAGGAGCAACAATTCCGACCCACCCTCTCAAATGAAAGACAAAGACAAACGAATTATAACCCTGTTTTAATTATAGTGAGCTTATAAGGCGTTTATGAATTTTGGGTTATAATCTATCTAATACTTTTAAACGAGCAATTCTTGTATATAATTGGAATCTCGGAATCGGCTCCAACGATTTTCATAAAATTTAGTATATAGGGGGTTTCGAGGGCGATAAATCGATCTAGCTAGGAACCATTTTTAGAAAATGTCATTAAAAAAAAATACCGAGCAAAGCTCGGTCATCCAGATATAAGATAATTACACACAAACTCGAGACAAACAGACATCTTCCACCACACAAATTTATGTCTGTATCGGGTAAGAATAGAACCCACGACCTGCGTGGAAAGCAAGCATCCTACCGACCCGTCAAAATAATAATTATTATTTACTTAAATAATTAAAAAGCTTGTAGATACCATTGAAAGCTTTTGACTGCAGCTGATAATGGTATTTCACAATGTTTCAATGGAAAACAATTATGTGTTAAGCTCTTTATGCTATGAGTAATTGAATAATTTTGATTGTGTTGTGTTGACGTTTAGTGGTTGTGGTTTAGCCTAAGGGTCTTCACAAACGTAGCAACAATTAAAATGGTGGCTCGTGTGTAACAGTAATACATACATTTTGTACATTTTGAAGGGCCGGTGTTGTGATCGGTAAAGTACTTGTTTTACACGTCGCAGGACGTGGGTGCGATTACCACCCGAGACAGATATTTGTGTGATGAACATATATCTGTTTGTCTCGACTCTGGGTGTAATTATCTATTTTATGTATATATTTACAAAATAAAAGTAGTGTATAGTATATACCAGTTATCAGGTTTCAGGTTCAGGTTTGGTAATATATATAAGTACTTCATTTAAAAATGAAAAAAGTCTACTGAGTTTTTTGTCAGTGCTTCTTAGTAGTTGCCAGTCATTGAAATAAAACTACTTTTTAACGGATTTTATCTTGGTTTAATTTAGATTTTAGATCCCGACGTTTTAAAGTCTTTTCAGACTTCATGTTCACGGGTGGACTGAGATATTTGACGTCCAAAAATATTAATCACAATTATTACTGACTACCTTCAAACATTAATATTTAAGTTGCGTTCCGATTTAAGCAAACTGAGCTCACAGTGTCTTGAATTCTGAGTTGATTTTGCTGCCAAGCTGGTGGTATATTCCAACCATTTTCTCTGTTAAAATTAGGATGTTTTTTAATTTCAATAGCTTCGCGGATCATTCTTGGTAGGAACCGGTTTTATTTGACAAGGACCTGTGTTTTATCAAATCTCAAGTAATGGTTGGGGCCTTTTTGAGTATGTTCACACACTGCAGATTTCGTCGAGCGTTGATGTTTAACATCAGATATGTGTTTTATTTCAATGTGTGATATTCGCGTAAATCTAAGACAATACTAGTTGCCAGTCATTCACTGCACGGTAGGAAAAGAAATTGGGCTATTTTCAGGTAGACTCGCGTTAAAACTTCTTTTCTTTTTAAATGGGCTATCTAACAGAGCAAGAATTTTCCAAATCGGACCGGTAGATCCTGAGATTATTGCGTTAATTCAAACAAACTCTTCAGATAAACATTAAACAAGAATTTAAATTGCTTCAAAATTCACGTTAAACATCGCAATGTAGATTAATAACTTTTCAGTTTACAGTACAATGAATAAACAACTTTTTTCCCGATTAACACATCTCAGTGAGCACGGATGAAAGAAAAATGTTCATCAAAGGATAGTTTCTAGTTCCTAGTTGAGTTGCAATTTACTTTTATTAATTAAAAGGACTGAATTGAACTAGGGTTTCAACTTAATTACCTTGCTCTACCATCTTTAAAACAAGATATAGAGTAAGATAGATGTAGAGAAAAATCTTGAAACGTTATTTTTATGACAAAAATACAATTGCAGAATAAAAAACTTCCTAAAAATAAAATTATGTCAAAATAACTAGGAATTATGAAACTCTAAAAAATAAATAAACTGAAATCTTACTTCCATTTAAAACGTTATCACTAAAACCCTACACTTTTAAACAAAACGAATTTGTTTCACAATTTTTTCCCATTTCTTGACGAATGAATACTTGTAAAAAAATAAGTTAACTGCCCTGTCACCGCGGTGCTTGAAAGATATGCTATCTTTAAGGCCAGGTCAGTCCCTGGCGGCAAATGCCAGTGTGTAATTTAAATGATTTCAGGGAGTTGTCCAGCTTTCTCTATTGAAATTGACCAACCAGGCCTAGGCAAACTTATGTTCAGTTTGGATTGGTAATTCTGTCATCAAAATTTTGCTATGACAGTTAACATGTTGAGCAGCAGTGGTGCAGAGTTACAAGCCTGGCCTTAGAAAAATAAGGTAGCGGAAGAAAATCCTGGTCGTGCCAACACAACTCTATGTTAATTCTTACATCTCCGCTGATCAATATCCGTAAAGAAAAACATCGTGAGGAAACCGGCATGTCTAAGTACTAATCATTCGAGGATATGTGACATCCACCAAGCTAAACTTGGCCAGCGTGTGTAGATTAAGGCCTAAACTGTCTCAACTCATAAGGTATTTGAGTAAAGACCCGTGCCCAGCTGTGAGACACTAAAAATGGTTGAAGTGAGTTAACATGTTAAAATAGTTATGCAAATTTTAGTATAATGTATACTGTCCCACTTCTGGGCAGCCTACCATTCATGAAAATAGTGACCCCTGGTCAATATTTTCATGTCGTCTTTTAATAGCCTATTGTTCTCTATTAATTCCTACTCTGTGAAACATGTTGATTCTTCAAATAAGAGAGTCCGGCGCATCTTAGTATTTGCTCTAAGTATATTAAGTTACACCAAAGGATTAACTTAACTAACATTAGGAGTACTTTGTTGCTGTTTGTGCTTATTTGGTCAACTATATTAACTAAGAGGAAGACCGTTAGAGCGAGAAGTTAACTTACTTTTAGTATTTAATCAAGTTAAGTTAAGAAATAAAGTTGGTATTTTCTTATTTCGTTTTTTCCACTCATTTAAGTTGGACACTGTGAGCTCAGTTTGCTTAAATCAGATCGCAACTTAATGTAATGTTTGTAGGTACTTGATAATAATTGTAATTAATAAGTTTGGACGTCAAATACCTCAGTCCACCCGTGAATATGAAGTCCAAAAAAACTTTGAAATGTTGGGATATACAATCTAATATAACTGCGATAAAATCCGTTATAAAGTAGTTTTATTTCAATATTAATACTGAGCTTGTTAATCAGGTACGTAATTTTTTAGTTAATAAAATTAAAAATTAGACTTACTTAGTACTTAAATAACAGTCTATATCCGAACTTATCTGTCCGTTTATTTATAATACTACGTCGGTAAATATTCGACCCACCTCCTGATAAGCAGTCATCATAGCCTATGGACACTTTCAACACCACAGGCATCATTTGAACGTTTTTCCGGGCGCTGACTACCTTACTCGCATTTAAAAACTCAAGTGTATTTATAAGGAGGGATTTCTTCCCAGTCAGGCTGCCAATATTGAGTTTGATCAGCATCAGCCTATTCTTGTCCATTGTTGGACATAGGTCCACAATATTTATTAGCAATAGTATAAAATTAATTCCTTTCAAAAATATCCTTAAACATATAAGAAACAAGACGAAACACAGCAAATAATTCTTCAATACTTACAAAGTTCTTTTTTTATTCCATCCGAAAGATCCTTAAGCAGCAAACCCGGGGACAATTAATTGAATCCCTTCAGACAATTCAGTTGCTTAAAGAATTCCACATCGCTCCAGCTCGCTTTATTAAACGTCAAAGAGTATGTGCTGGAGGAATTTATCGATGTTCCTCAATTTAGCTATAGTATTGATTGAGGAAAGACCGCGGAGCTCTCAGCTTTAGGATTAGATTCAGTTTTAGGAAAATTTAAATTGTATTAAGTCCGTTTTGTAGATTAATTAAAAATATTGTTTACATATGAATTTTTGAAGAGCGAGTTTTTTACTAGAATAGGAAGCTGTTCTTTATGAGTGACTAGCTTTCCGCCCGCGGCTTCGCCCGCGTGTATGTCGGTTATCGCGCCAAAACATTACCTTCTTTTTGCGCAGTCGGATAAAAACTATCCTATGTCCTTTCTCGGGTCTCACACTACCTCCATACCCAATTTCATCCAAATCGGTTCAGTAGTTTTTGCGTGAAAGCGTAACAAACAAACTTACACTAATACTTAGATAAATGCGATTTATCTATATATATAAAAATGAAACCCGTTTTCCGTTGTCACGACATCACGCGTGATCGGCTGGACCGATTTCGCTAATTCTTTTTTTAAAATATTCCTTTAAGTACGAGGATGGTTCTTACGCAGAGAAAAATAAAAAAAAAAATTTAGAAAGCGAAGAAGTGCCGAAAACCGGGTTAGATACCTATTACTTATTATTGGTTATATTCAGTAGACCCGGTAGATGGCAGTGCTTTACCGGGCAGAAGGACGTCTGCCGGGTCCGCTAGTAATATTATAAGTATAGATATAGATATGCAAAGACATAAACATTTGGACTGTCGCTTCTCAATATATATATTAAAATTTATTGCATATGCATGAATAACCGCCACGCATAGTTTAAATAATAAAAATAAGAATGATTTTGTAAACAAATCCGAATCAATTCATTTAACAGAGCAGTAACTTTTTTTATGGGGCACTACGAGTATATACGTTTCTACAATAAACTTCCAAATAATATAAGGGTAAGGACTATCAAATTAAAAAAATAATTATAAAATCTACGTTAGACGAAAGACCATTACAAATTTTCTTAAATTCATAAAAAAACACTTGGAATTGAGTCGAAAATTAGTAAAAGTAGGAAAAGTAATTGGAATATTTTTATATATAGGCCAATTTCTTAAAAAAGCAATATTTAATTTAATTTCACGTCATAATCACCAAAAAAATTCTGTGAATGTGACATCGCATTATACTTTAGCCCCTTATATCGCTTGTATTTTTAATTGCTTAAAATAAATAAGGTGTTCAATATTTTCAAACGCTCTCAAAAATGGTTTATTAAATAAAATTAAGCAATCATGCTTTTGAGCAGCGGTGGCGCAGCGGTACGGGCCTCGCCTTAGAAAAATAAGGTCGCGGGTTCGAATCCTGGTCGTGCCCACACATCTTGTGTGAATTGTTTCATCTCCGTTATTCAATATCGGTGAAGGAAAACATCACGAGGAAACCGGCATGTCTAAGAACTAATCATTCGAGGACATGTGACCTCCACCAACCCGCATTTGGCTAGCGTGTGTGGATTAAGGCCTAAACTCTCAACTTATAAGATAGTCGAGAGAAGACCCGTGCCCAACAGTGGGACACTAAAAAAAGGGTTGAAGTGAATCATGCTTTTGTTCACTTGATGCCCACGGCTATCTTCTATCATCGCACCTTTCCACGTGTTTACTGAAGTATTTCTTCGAATCCCTAATTCTCTGAAATTCCTTTACTCCTAAGACCCTACTTACACTGTCTTAGAAAATACGTTTAACAGATAAGAAAAACAGTAAATCATTTGAATTTAAATTGAAGAAACATTTTAATTAATTACCTAGGAAATAAGTCTCGTGTGAAATTTCAAATTCGACTTAATGCATACAAACTAAGCAGAGCTCGTACTACGGAAACCATATAACTGGTAATAATATAATACATACTTATAAGACAAAGATTACACTGACGATCTCGATAGTCGAGCGGTGTAAGCCGTCCGATTGGGCTATACTGTGCCCGGGAGGTCGCGGGTTCGATTCCCGCCCCGGACAATATTTGTGTAACAACAAAAAATTGTTTCGGTGTCTGGTTGGTTGAGAGACTACCCTCCGTGCCTAGGAGAGCACGTTAAGCCGTCGGTCCCGGTTGTCATTTAACACATTTATGACAATCGTTACATGTAGTCAGAAGCCAATATAATCTGACACCTGGTTTAACCATCTCGGCTACTGGTTCCCTACGGGTTTCGAGGTCTGATGGCAGTCGCTCGTATAATTCTGGTAGCTAGCCGCATCAAGTTAGACTGGGACCGACCCCAATAGAAATGGGAAAAAGGCAAGGGGAATGATGATGAAAAGATAATTACACCCAGACTCAATACAAACAGACATGTTCATGCACACAAATGTTTGTCTCGGGTGAAAAGCAAGTATCTTACCGACCACGCCACCGGCCCGTCAAAAAATATTTACATAGCAAGGATAAAATCTCTTCTTTTTAAATATAACTACGTATCAACCCGATAATATTGGTAGACCTAGTTGTTATGTATTTTGTTACCTTACAAAATATCAACCGCCGAAATCAAGCGACCTTCGAAAAATCTAGAACAAAAAGCATCTATCTATCTTTCTAGCTAGCATATAGTCTTAAGTACTGTACCCACCTAAGTTACGTTAGAGTATTTTAAATGCAAAAAACCAATGGATTACTCTAGTGTAATATATTTCAGAGTTTTCAGGTATAACAGGCAAGCGCAACGCATCACTTTACTGTTTTATTTATTCTTCGATAGGCTAGCGCTTGACTACAACTTGCCTGATGGTAAACAATGATGTAGTCTACGATAAAACGCGCCAGCCTAGTATACCGTTTCCTTTGTGATTACGAATGATTATCAGTGAGAAGGTGGCAGTGGAATGAGCCTCCATATGGTTAGAAACCTTAAAAGAGCAACAATTCCGACCCACCCTCTCTGCATGGTGTCACCAGACATCGCACCGGAACACAGCAACTGCACTGTAGGCGAGTTACAGTTGGTGTTTAGGACTCCCGTTTGGTGAGACTCTTTGGGTATCCAACAAAAAATCCGAGCCCGGATAAGGCACTAGAATCCCGTCGGTGTTCCCTCTGCGGTACGTGGGATTCGCTGAACAGAGATGTTGCTCAGGTGGGCGATTAGGTTTAGGTACTGAAGCGATTCTACTTGTCAAAAATAAAGGAGTCTCTCCAAACAAAAAAGCACTTTATCCCATTGGAATAGAGTATCAATTTGTTTAAGAGGACTAAATGGATGACGCGGGGTAACACCTCATGTCTCCCGTAATTTATGGAAGTAAAAACACTTTTGTGAATGTTGCTTTTGTTAACAATTCTTGTTTGAAGTAAATATGTTTGTTTATTTGGTTTAGAAGATTTGTGTAACCTGAAAAAAATGTTGATTTCCTTGTAAAATAAAATGGAGAATTAAAAACGTTTAGTTGTAAGTGGGCCGCGAACAAGATTTCATACGATTTCATTATTTTCTGTTGTAGCGGCAACAGAAATACGCTGTTGTGTGCCGGCGCTGACGGGCCGATGGCGTGGTCAGTTAGATACTTGCTTTTCACGCCGCAGGTCGTGGGTTCGATTCCCACCCGAGACAAACATTTGTTTAAATATGTCTGTTCGTCTTGTGTCTGGGTGTAATCTAAAAATCAATGCCACTTTTCGTTGTAATTTTATAACTCAAAAACGGGCTTACCTATTCAAACCAAATGTTTAGGCATTGTTCGGACTATTTAGTAGATGGTTTGTGTGAACTTTGCACAAAATCGGTTGAGCGGTTCTTTATTTATCACATTTTTTGTAAATTGTTGAGTGGGCTGAAGCTGGGTGGGCGAAGCTGGGGCGGGCCGCTAGTTATCTATATTTAAGTATGTATTTACAAAAGAAAAGTATTATAAGCAGTATATTACCAGTTATCTGGTTTCCATAGTACAAGCTCTGCTTAGTTTGGGATCAGATGACCGTGTGTGTTAATGTCCCACTATATTATTATTATTAGTATAATATTTCCTACATACATTTGCTAGTTAGCTAATAATTGGCTGCCGCAAAAACGGGTAGGAGGAGTATTATTTCAGCTTAAAACAAAGGAGTACTAAAAGAGTTTGCCACAGTGAAATTGTCACGAAAAGTAAGCTGTCGACTACATATTGCGGTAAAATAAATTGAATTTCCCCGAACAAGAGGCTGCATTACGTTTTAGTGTTGAAACTCATGCTGAAACTGTCCTCATTTGAATAAAATTATACACATGATTTTGGGTACTAAAATCAAAATTATTTTTAGTTCGTTACAGGTACCTAATCATTTTTAAAAATTCATTTATTTCAGGTAACAATGAACTCATACAATTCAAAATTAATAATGAAAATTTATCTCCGTTGCTCAATATCGGTGAAGGAAAACATCGTGAGGAAACCGGCATGTCTAAGAACTAATCATTCGAGGACATGTGACATCCACCAACCCTCACTTAGCCAGCGTGTGTGGATCAAGGCCTAAACTCTCTCAACTCATAAGATAGTTGAGAGAAGACCTGTGCCCAAGAGTGAGACACTAAAAAGGTTGAAGCGAATAAAAAAATAAATAAAATGTAAATAATATTTAAAAAACCATCGCTCTACCCAGCACTGCATATGACATGTCTGCCACAGCAGTGCCGGATATAATGGCAGTCCACACGATCTGCAATCATCGCCAGGACGTCATTGGAACTGGCTCTTCTACGCATAGTTGCGTGAAAGCAATCGGTGCGCCCCGCTGCAAACATTCCTGATGCGCTGCAGAATCGGGGCAGCCCCAACACCGCCCTGAAAGCGTTGTTGTATTGAACGCGAAGACTTCGACTGAGATACAAACCGCCTTTTGATCGCATGTGTTATCAACTAACACCCGTATTCATGAACATCTTGTTAACTCATTTTAGCTAAATTATGTTTATAATTTGTTTGTCTTTGTCTGTCATCTTGAGAATAACACTACTAAGAAAGAGACAAAGTCTATTTTAACTAAAGAGGCCTATAAAGTTTTTATAAATAAGACTGTACACGTTTTGACAACCCCTTGAAAAGTGAACGTGCTTCTAGGTTTCACGGACAGAAAGTTTTAACGCCAAACGGCTTAAACACCTAATTTCCTGCAAGGCAGCGTATTTGCGCCAAGCTCTCAATGGATGCTGCAGCAACACCTGCTTGACTTAAGTAGTGCCTTCCAACGCGACAATAGCCTTCTGGTTACGTTTCCGGAAGATCACAATGCGGAAGATTTTTTCTGAGCATTAGTTTATGTTAGGCATTAGTTATTTAGTTCTTTATTTAGGTAAGTGTTGAGATTGTTATTAAGTTAGGTCTTTGTTATTGGTTGTCAATTAAGTCATAAAAAACATTGGGCAGACCTATGTATACTTATACATAGGATTATTATGTTGGTACCTTTGATATTTTAACTTTGGTATCTATACTAGGCGCATGATTGTATCTGTTGGCACATCTACTTCTCAATGCATCAGCTGTCATTTTATACTGTCATCGCGTCCGTCTTTGAAGTCACCTGTCACTCGAAAATGTCATTATGAACGAACAAATGAACACCGAGCAGAGGTGAAGCGACCATCTTAGAATGGCTGACACTGCGTGTTGGACCGTTGTGTCGTTGGGAAGTGCAGATGAAATAACGTGTTCGGTGAACGTTACGATTTAATCCAACGTAATCTTAACGATCCGTAATTAACTGGTAGAATTAATGATTGTGATACCGAAAAGTTGGGGTGAAGTCATATTTGCCGTAGTTATTTTATTGAAATACCGTCTTCTTACCCGATTATTCACGCCTACCTAAAGTTTTCTGCTAATCTTGATATTTTTAGTCTAAAAACTTCAAAAGCCTTCATATCTTTTGCACCGGTACTATTATTGTATAAACATCGATAAGCTGTAATTAAATCATTTTATATTTTTGTATAATAAATAAAAATAAGAATTTTTTCTACTATCATAATTTCGTTTTACTCTCAAATACACTACCACACGCAAATAAATCAGTTCAAAAGTCTTCGTACGCACTTAAAACACCATACCTCCATACCTTCAATACCTTCGCTTAAAAGAATTCTCAATAGTAAAAGCGAAATAAAATTGTTCAATAAACTTTATTACATCAAACAAATTAGAAAAGAGGCGGGCCCTTAGGGACCCACTTATCTAGATTACAGGATCTATCAAGTAAGCAGCCAAGCGGCGTTTAAAGTCGTTCGGAAGGGGTAAAACTTCCAAATCGATTGCGTTGATCAGCGAATTGAATGGAGCTATATGAGGCAGGGGCGGATTTAGGATTGTAATTTGGGGGACATAGTAACGGTGTCACAAAACTTCTTACGCTAATGCTTGGCATCGTAACAAGGATTTCAGGATGAACTAGATTTAGATCAATTCAAAGCTACATCAACAGCTTTGTATGTATAGTCTAAAAATAATAAGCACAGGGGCTTGCTAAGCAATCAAAATCAATGTGGTCCACACTGCAAACATTTAACCAAAACACTTATTATGGTTTTAGTAATTGCTTTTTAACATTATTAACTTCTGCATCAAGTGTAATTATAATTAATCACTTTTCATTTATTTATTCTTGGTTTTACCTCTTAAAACAATAACTTTAATAAATAGACAACACTCTGATTTCAATATCAGATTAGTGACACTAAAAAGTCCTTAAATACTGCCTTAAAAATAACTTCATAGATTTATACCAACCTAGTGTACATATACCCATTGTATCTTCTTTTTGTTTAAAATTTCTAGTTTCTAACTCACATCCTAAAACTCTAGCTTTTCTCTTAAGACTTACTGCTTTGTTTATTATTTTTCTGTTCTGTACAACTACCTATTTACTATAAACCAGTTCCTGTCTTTATTCTTTCCCATCTGTTGCCACTTCTTACTGTCTTGAGCCTCACATTTAGTTTTAGTAACAATGTTAACTAGGAAGGCTGTGGCTGAAGCGCGATTTGAGGAATTAAATACTAAATACCTAACAGCCTTAAAAGACCTGAAAGCTGTAGAACAACAATATAGGGACACCAATGGTAGATTGCTAATATCACTAAAGGAATTAAAAGAACTCAGAAGTGAAAATGACAAATTGCAGGTTGAGCGAGATGAGAATGAGTTGGAGGTACTGTCGGTCTTGAAAAATAATTCTGACCTCAAGAAAGAGATGGCAGCAATGAGTTTTGAACTTGATAATATTAATAGTGAACATAAAAAATTGCAGTCAATGGTGACCAGTTTTGACCAGTGCGGCATTGAGTTTGAGAAAACTCTCAAAAACAATGCCGAGCTGAAAAATCAACTGAAAGAGGCTTACGAGAAAATTGAATGTTTAGAGCGAACCTCTCATGACACCATGGCTGTACAATCACAGTCATTATTTGATGAATTGATTTCTAGTGCCCCAGAGACTGTGTCAGTTACTGCCATAACCAACTTGAGCAATAATGTGGTAATGACAATTGATTTAACCTGTGATGATCCTGTAATTACAGCTGATCAGGTAAGTCATGCTAATGTATGTAGTTTATGCTAGATTAAAATAGATTCTATTGTTTTAAAATATACCGATATAATTCAGGACCTAAAAGAAGAAATGCAAGCTTTGAGTGAATCACTGGGTATGATTACAGAAAAATATATAGATTCACAGAGACAAATTACAGAATGTGATTTGGTTATGGACGGCTTATTGGCTGACTTAAAGCAAAGTGAACAGAAGTTGATGTCGCTATCCCACTACTACTGTAATGACATAGACATCACTCCTGCACAACTCAGCTGTCCAAGATCAAGCACTGATCCAAACTGTAAATCTCAAATTGAAATAACAAATAAACATACAAACAGTACTTCCATAATTGTCAACCATAATAATCATATAATAAAAAATACTAAATTTGAAAACAATATAATTATGTATAGTGATGAAATAGGTAAACATATGGGCCAAATACTTTTCGAAAATACAGGCAATCGCGTTACTAATTATTGTTTCCCTGGTGCATCCTTTGTCCAAATTATGGAGAAAATTATTAGTAGTAGGCACTGTCCTAGCACCACCTTGATTGTGTATGTCGGGAGAAGAGGAAATGCAAACTGTCACATGCTAACAAAATATTTGAATTTGTTAGCTCAATTAAATGTTAAACGCATAATTTTCACTGCATTTCCTTATAGCAAATTGTTGCTGGAGGTAGAAAATAATGCCAGACATAGAATCAACAATAAATTACATACTTTGGCATTGTATAACAATAAATTCACAATAATTGACATTAATGCCTTTATCATTAATAAGACATGTAAATTGACAAAAGATAATTTCTATCTTGCCAACTTTTACAAAAGACAAATAGCAATGTCGCTATCATATTGTTTTAATGACCCAGCCAAATTTTTGGCTAACCCCAATGCTTCTATTGAGCAGAATAGTAATGAAAGATTTAATTTTAATAGTTTGGAACACGTTCCAATTTCTTTAAATTAGACCGTAAGACAAAAGAGGCAAACTCTGGCATTAATATTAGATCTGATTCTGTAAATCAGAATAATAATTTAAGTAAAACAAAATCTTTAAAATGTAATAATTTTAATAAAAATTGTATCAATCTGGTGCATCAAAATATTCAAGGTCTACTAGGTAAAGAGTTAGAATTGGAGTTGTTTATGAATTGTGAGAATATTGATATTATTTGTCTTACTGAGCACTGGCTTAAGCGCCATCAATTCATTTACAGCTTCAATAATCACCAGATTGCAAGCTCGTTCATAAGAGAAAAGTTTATCCATGGTGGCTCTTTAATATTAACAAATAAATTAATTAAATATAAGGAAAGATCTGATAATGTGAGCCTCTCTGTTGAGCGAGTTGTAGAAATCTCTTGTGTTGAGTTGGAGCGACACATTGTTATTAACGTTTACAAACCTCCCTGCGCGCCATTTGAGACATTTTTAAGTATAATGGAGGATGCCTTAAATAAAATATCCAATAGCCATAAAACTGTTACTGTCTGTGGAGACTTTAATATAAATATTTTGGAGAATTGTTCTACTACTACGATTTTCTTAAATTTATTTAAATCTTATAATTTGACAAACATATTTTGTGAACCAACTAGAATAACTGCCACTAGTGCAACATGTATTGATAATATTTTTTGTAATATGACACCTAGTCATAAATCCATTTTTAACAAGATACAATCAGATCACAGTGGTCAACTAGTTTGCTATCCAGTAGATACTCCAAAAAATAATAAAAGGAAAATAACAGTTGTACCCTTCAGTGAAAGCCGCTTAGAAAAGTTTAAAAACAATTTATCACTTAAATTAGAGTGGCTGCCCAGTCAACAGAGCCCGGACTATCAGTATAATTATCTATTTAATCAAATTAATGATATTTTTCATAAAGTTTTTACTTCTAAACACATGATGGTTAGTGATAGTTTGGATTTTGGTGAATGGGCAACCCCGGGTATCTATAAAAGTAGAAATAAACTGTATGATTTATATGCTGAAAAGTCCTACAATCAGGACCCCAACTTCATAGATTATGTTAAAAAATATTCAAAACTTTTCAAAAAAATATGTTTAACCGCTAAATCGGTATACATAAAAAATAAAATTAAAACATCTTCTAATGTTGTTAAAACTACTTGGAACATTATTAATAATGAAACTGGTAGAAAAAAAGTCAGTAACAAAGATTTCAAGCTAAAAGTTAATAATGTGGATGTAACAGCGGACCTGGAAGTTGCTACAGAGTTTGAAAATTTTTTCACTAATATTCCTTTACTGACTACAATGAGTCTACAGTCATCTTCTATATCCGCTGAATCAATACTTAAGGAAAATGTAGGAGAGTGCGGTACAGTCTTTGAATTTATGCAAGTTACCCCTAATGATATATTGAAAGCCTTTAAATCAATTAATCTGAAGAATACTAAAGACTTGTGGGGACTCTCTGTTAAGGCAGTATCTGCTATTATTACTATAATTGCCCCACATCTTGCATCCATTTTCAACAACTGTATTGCAGTAGGTGTATTTCCTGACTTGATGAAGCACAGTAAGGTTATTCCTTTATTTAAGTCTGGAGATACTTCTGATCCATCAAACTTTCGACCTGTTTCTGTATTACCCACCTTAAGTAAAATCTTTGAAAAATTAATACTTAGCCAGTTGCTCAGACATTTTAATAGACATGAATTATTACATAAGAAACAGTTCGGGTTTACCAAAGGTTGCTCAACCGTCGATGCAGGTGTTGAATTATTAAAAAGTATTTATGCTGCTTGGGAGAATTCGCAAGATGTCTTGGGTATATTTTGCGACTTGTCCAAAGCCTTTGACTGTGTGCAACATGAAACTCTTGTAAGGAAATTACACCACTATGGTGTCAAGAACAAAGCTCTTGAATTTATCAAATCTTATCTGAGTGATAGAATTCAAAAAGTCGATGTCAATGGAACTAAGTCCTCAGGGTCGAGGGTCACCATGGGTGTACCTCAAGGATCGATTCTCGGCCCTTTTCTGTTCCTAGTTTATATTAATGACTTACCTTATTATGTTAATGACAGCCACGAGATTGTGTTGTTTGCAGATGACACTTCATTAACATTTAAAATTAACCGACAACTAAGCAATTATGACGAAGTAAACAACGCACTCTCTAAGGTGGTTTATTGGTTTAATGTGAATAATCTTTTACTCAATGATAAGAAAACTAAAGTGATAAAGTTTTCCATGCCTAATGTAAGACAGGCAAATACAAATGTTAAAATTAATGGTAATGAGTTGGACCCTGTTAAGTCATCAGTTTTTTTAGGCATTACTATAGATTCTAAATTACAGTGGCTTCCTCATATAGATAAATTGTCCGGAAAATTATGTTCTGCTGCATATGCAGTCAAAACAATCAGAAGGCTCACTGATGTGGATACTGCTAGACTTGTTTATTTTAGTTATTTTCATAGTATCATGTCTTACGGAATTCTTCTTTGGGGAAATGCGGCTGATATAGAAACCATCTTTATTTTACAAAAAAGAGCTATAAGAGCTATCTACAAACTAGGAAGCCGTGTTTCCCTAAGAGAGAAATTCAGAGACATAAATATTTTGACTGTCGCTTCTCAATATATTTATGAAAATTTATTGTATGTGCATAAAAATATTACGAAATTTAAAAAAATAAGCGATACACATAATTTGAATACTAGAAATAAGAACGATCTTGTAGCACATCATACTCGTCTCCACAAAATCAGTAACTCTTTTATGGGGCAGTGTATACGTCTCTACAATAAACTTCCAAATAATATTAGGGAAAAAAAAAATCTACGTTATGTAAGAAAGCGTATTATAAAATTTCAGACTATGTAACGGATAAAAACGCTTGGAATTAAGTCGCTCTAATTCAACACACTGAACAAACAAAATGTAATAGATATAAGTACTTCATTTAAAAAAGATAAAAAGCCTACTGAGTTTTTTGGCAGTGTTTCTCAGTAGTTGCCAGTCATTCACTGCACGGTAGGAAAAGAAATTGGACTATTTTTATGTAGACTCGCGTCTCAAAAAAAATAAAGCATATTTTGATATTGATTTTGATTTTGAAGTATTGAAAAAAAATATCATCATAATCGGTTTATAAATAAAACAGGTATGCACAGTTAAAATAGAATAATCGGTTTATAAATAAATCAGCTATGCACAATTTACATAAAAATATCTATATTTCAACTACAATTACCGCTAGGAACTAATAGAAATAAAAATATGAAACATTAACCCAATAACAAGCCTTCACGTATAAGATTTTTCATATAAATTTATGTAATGTGAGTAATGTTTAGTACTGTATACATATTTATTATTTAATAAATAAGTTTCATTTTAGATGTAAAAAACATTAAATATAATTATAATAACAAGATTAAAACAAAGCATAATAAATATCCTGTTCACAGAAAGTCCCACTTGCCTAGCTTGTGGAGACGCTGAAGAAACTATGGAGCATATACTGTGCGAGTGCGACTCGCTGGCGCGAAAACGCATGAATGCATTAGGAATAGACCACCCTACTCCTGATGAATACGGCCTCATGTGTCACGGACAATTAGCAACGGTCGTGTACAAGCTATGCGGAGGAAAAATACCTGAGGCTTCATAGTATCAAGGGGAGGCACAAAAGATCCAATTGGGTCGAAGTGCTCTGAGTCTACCAGCCCCATTTAAGATAAGATACGATCTAACATTTTGCATACTTATTTAGAAGCTCAGTACAATGCAAGCAAATTAACGTGCTACTGGACTTAAGGTCCCAGATACAACTTAAAAAAAAATTGTACAAATGTTACATAAGGCTTAAGCCCCGTAGCCCCCCTTAAATCCGGTACTGAATATAGTAAGTGTAAAATCGAAGTTCATGAACTTCTAAATCAAATGGTTTTGGTTGGTAGAATACAGAAGGTACCTATAAGCTAGGGTTACCATCTCCAATCTTTGAAATCTAGAATTAGAAGATAGAAATATCGAACATTTCGGTTTAAAGCCATAACTATAATACAAGCTGTATCTAATTTTTATATGCACCGAAAACAAGGTCGATAAAACCAAGGCCCAGAAGTGGGTAGTCGAGCGGTGTAAGCCGTCCGATTGGGTTAATTGTCAATGTTATTGGTTGGTTGTTGGGTTATGTACCCGGGAGGTCGCGGGTTCGATTCCCGCCCCGGACAATATTTGGGTAACAACGAAAAATTGTTTCCGTGTCTGGTTGGTTGAGGGACTACCCTCCGTGCCTCGGAGAGCACGTTAAGCCGTCGGTCCCGGTTGTCATTTAACACATCTATGACAATCGTTACATGTAGTCAGAAGCCAATATAATCTAACACCTGGTCTAACCATCTTGGCTACTGGTTCCCTACGGGTTTAGAGGTCTGATGGCAGTCGCTCGTATAATTCTGGTAGCTAGCCGCATCAGGTTAGACTGGGAGCCGACCCCAATAGAAATGGGAAAAAGGCAAGGGGAATGATGATGAGGTCCATATTAGAACTATTTAGAAACTCAGCACACTGCTCTGAAACTATCTAGGACAGCCCAAGACACCCAAATAATCAGGACATGTCCTGGGAAAACAGGACGGTAGGCAACCCTACTATAGGCAGAGGTGTATCACCCAAGTTTTACAGTGTTTAGGTTCCTTATGTAATAGGGACGAATAAGTACTTTTAAACCAACTTAAAAAAATGGAAGTTTCCCATTCGACTGTATGTTTTTGTATGTAGGTACTCGTATGTAACGCAATAATTCTGCTAACTAAAGATCAATTTTTGATAGTTATTTTTAATTTTTTTTAAACCCCCGACGCAAAAACGGCTAGGTGTTATAAGTTCGACGTGTCTGTGTATGTGTCTGTGTGTGTGTATCTGTCTGTCGCATCTTAGCTTCTGAACGGATGAACCGATTTTGATTGACTTTTTTTTGTTAGAGAGGTGAATTAGTTGGAATTGTTCTTAGCTAAAAAAATATTTTTTTACATGACATCCACCAACCCGCACTTGGCCAGCGTGTGTGGATTAAGGCGTAAACTATCTCAACTCGTAAGATAGTTGAGAGAAGACCAGTGTCCAGCTGTGGGACACAAAAAAGAGTTAAAATGAGCCAGCTTAAACAACCTCTGCTTATTCCGTTAGCATAACATAAACTGTTCTGATATTTTATGTTAATGATTCGATTTTATCAAACATGATTATTCCATCAAGCCTCGAGGGTGTTATTTGTCATTAAGAGAGATAACTATACTTAACGTAAATAATATATATTGAACTAGCTTCCGCCCGCGGCTTCGCCCGTGAATTTGATCTCATTAATCTTGTTTCTCCATACAAACTTTGGAACCCCGTTTCACCTTCTTAAAGGGTGAGTTTTGAAAAATCCTTTCTTAGTGCACCCTTAGACCTCATAAGGAGCCTATGTGCCAAATTTGGAGTCTCCAAATCCAGCGGTTTGGGCTCTGCGTTAATATGTCAGTCAGTCAGTTTCTTCTTTTATATATTTAGATTGACTAACTATGAATAACTATTTTCCGCTCGCGGCCTCACCCACCTCACCCGCACCGCATGGTATTAAGATCAAAATAAGCTTATGTCCTTAAGTTCTTAGGTTTAGAAATTAAGGCGTGAAACCGTAATAAAAAGACAGAGTTTCTTTTTCATTTATAATATTAGTAAGGATTTTATTACAATAAAACTACTTTATAACGGATTTTATCGCGAGAAAAAAGTAGCTTTTGTTTGAACCATGGTTTTAAACTATATCCCTACAAAATTTCATCAAAATCGGTCCAGCAGTTTGGCCGTTAAAACGTAACAGACAGACAGACTTTTGCATTTATAATATTAGTATGGATTAAAGTCAACAAAAAAGTAAAACTTATTGATTTGTTCGGGTTTGCCCTTACAAATATAACCTCGGTAAGGTGAGGTATATTTTCAACGTTTAACTTTGAATTTATTGATTTACAAAGCTAATAATATTTCAATAAATTGAAATCACATAATACCTTTAACTTTAATCTCATAATATCTTTGAATTCAACATTCTGTAAAAGCATCAAATATTAGTCCAGAATTCGTGCAAAAGATTTACTCAGAATTCTATAGCTTTGAATAACATCGTTTTAGTGCCTAGTTGAAAATTTAATGTATTGGGTCGTATTTTAAGGTCTTATGGTATAATAATCAGTGATACATTCAATATTTTTATTTCATTTTATTTCATAAGTTATAAAGGTACGCGTTCAGTGGCCTGCGCCGGACGCACCGCCCGCACGGCACGCAACAGATTTTAGTTTGCTTTGTATGAAGTAAAACTATATTAAAACGGATTTTATCGCTGCTTATTTTAGATTTTAATTGCCGACATTTCAAAGTCTAAATGAAAAGATTAAAATAGTTTTAAAAATTTAAAAATGGTAATATTATTTCAAAGTGTGATGTTCCCGTAAATTTAGAAAAATACTAACTTTGTATGATTTTGCATAGCACTGCGTCTACTATCATCGTCGCCCGCATAGTAATTTCGTTCCGAAACAACAATCAGTCTGTTGCGTGTCGTGCGTGCGTCATCGGTACGATGGACGCGTACCTTTAGTCCCTAATATAAAGCCGTCACATAATAACATAATTCACAGCTACGAAAGTGTAGGCAGAGGTAAATATTACCCACTTTGCGCTGGCTATGTTTAGCTCATACGAAATAAGCTTTCGAGCTAGGTACTGCTAAGATTTTCTTATTATATAGAATAGTATTTTTGTTTGATCCGGAAATCGAACCCGGGAGTTCATGGGTAAGCGAACACGCTTACTACAGGACTACCGAGACAGTACTTGTCGTGGATCTACTTGTCTGATGTAAGACCGGGGATGGGTAAATTTGTTCAAGAATGAATGAATGTATGAACGAACGAACGAATGAATGAATAAATTAATGAATTAAAATTGAATATTAAAGCTGTAGCGGTGGCGCAGCAGTATCGGCCTCGCTTTTGAAATATAAGGTCACAAGTTCCATCCTACACATCATTCGGTGAATTGTTTCATCGCCACTGCTCAATATCGGTGAAGAAAAACATCGTGAGGAAACCGGCATGTCTAACAACTAATTATTTGATGACATGTAACCCACCAACCCGCGCTTGGCCAGCGTGTGTTGATTAAAGCCTAAACTCTTAACACGGAAGCTAAATAAGATCCGTACCCTGCAGTGGGACTGTAAATGGGTTGAAGTGAATATGAAAAGAAACTTGTCATCACACAGAATTATTTAACATTCCAAATATCTACTCACGCGAAAAAAAGCAAAATAAAATTACCAAACAAATGTCTCTGACAGGCTGCAACGTGACATGGAGTGTCCCGGAGGAATCTAAATTATCTGTTAAACAAAACGAACCGACTCTCAAAGGAAATTTGCACGCTCCAGATAAATTATTTGTAATATTGACTGCTTTCTCTTTAAATATTAATAGTACAATAATAAAGCTAGTTTCAGACGACATAAGTTTTTAACAACAATAATCTTCTTAATCTAAATATATAAAAGAAGAAACTGACTGACTGACTGACTGACTGACATATCAACGCAGAGCCCAAACCACTGGGTCTGGAGACTCCAAATTTGGCACATAGGTTCCTTATGGGGTCTAGGGGTGCACTAAGAAAGGATTTTTCAAAACTCACTCTTTTAGGGGGTGAAACGGGGTTCCAAAGTTTGTCTGGAGAAACAAAATTAGTGAGATCAATTTCGCGGGCGAAGCCGCGGGCGGTAGCTAGTAATACATAATACAAAGTAGAATTTTTATAAAGGACTTAACCCACCACAGCAATCCCACTATTGCTACTCCTGTAAACCAGGATCGACAACGGCGCCGTGAGGAGACTCGGGATTTGAACCCGGCCAAGTCCCGGGACACCTAAACTGTCTTGGATCGCGCACGAATTTAACCAGAAAGTTAATAGGTGTTGGACAGTTACATTGACCACTTCCATCCAGGCAAAACGGGACAGCATAGTGAAAAAAGAAAGGTTTAAAATTGTCCATGAAAATGGAATAAACACCACGGGTAATGTAATCTAAAGGGACCTATCGGAGCTGATTCCAGTGATAATTATGGCAAAATAGTTTGAAATCACTAAAATTAGCATCAGTTGCAACAAGATCCGTATCATATACCGCCCCAACAAAGTAGGATTGTGTTTTGGGTTAAAGACTCCTCAAAGGAATGCCAATTATCTTTGTTGCTAACAGTATTTAGCCAGTTACTATACGACCCGCCATCTATAGGGTATCTTATAGGCCGACCGTTTAACTCGCGTATCGCCATCTGAGGTACAAAGTCATAAAACATTAATAAATCTCCTAAAGAACTATTTATCCACAAATAAAAGTAATGTAAGACTATTCGTCACTAATATCCATATCGCTTGAATCATCATCACTGTCTGTGCAGCTTGAGGAGTCAGAATCTTGGCGATAGGCGATACGCGAGTTAAACAGTCGGCCTAAAGTGAATCGGTATTTACTCAATAATCTCATCGTATCTACAATAATCTTTCGCTTTAAACTATCGCAAACATTTTATAGCACGTTATGCTATAAATAGCAGACATGTTGTCATTAATTTTACTTTTAACGTTACTAGTCAACCTTCACTTAAAGAATTGTTTTATGTCTATCGCATTAGGACACTCAAAGCTGTGACCTGTGTTAAAATACGTTTACACGAAGCCAGTACACTGGCGCCAGTTAAAATAATGTTATACATGTTAGTGGTTGTGTAGCCTAATTATTTAGCATTCATTCAAATTACATAAATTGCAATCGCCTTTTTATCAGTGGGAAATCTTTCATAGGTCTCACTGCATCAGAGCGTGACGCAGTGGGTATGTAAGACTCCAAGAACTTTACTCAACAAAATACCCTGGTGTTACTCTGCCAGGCCGCGATTCCGCTTTTGCATTACCTGGACGACTGGTGGGTTGCGATCACCCGAAGAAATGGTAGTTCACATGCATGATAGGGAGATGTCCAGTAACATCCCCTTCGTCTGAAGGAACGCGTGGAAACAGCACGCAACCTTCAAATCGCAACTGCCTAGAGCACAGTTTTAAGTATGATTATGATAATGTTTTTAGTAATATTGTTTTTTATTTATTTATTTATTTATTTAGGGCTTCCAACAGAGGATACACACTACTTTGCCTTTGTGGTATCTGCATACAGGTCTACGTCCAGGTGTGCTCCTCCAATTAAAGGAAGTCACAGCATGCACTTTATCATACCTACTTAAACAAGTTTACAAATTTTGTTATTAATAATATACAAATATCAATTATAATTTTAAATTAAATAATAAAATAACAACAATATCAAAAATTATAAAAAATATACAATAAGAAAAACAATAACTTTTATAATATCAATCATTAATAAATGTGGAGGCGAATATAATAATAATAATGAGTCAGTATTGTTAATATAATTTGCTTAAATGACTTTGTGTTCTCCAACTTAAGTAAAAAAAATAACCCCTTTCATTGTGTTGCAACCTTATAAGTTAATTCTGTATGAACAGTGGATATTTTAAATTTTAATTAAAAAGCATTAGATACATTATATATTACTAGCATAAAGTAAGTTTGTTTTAAAATTATCTTTCTCAATAAATTAATTTATACTTACTTGTTACTTGCACTAGTTGCTCCACCAGCGGCAAACTCTTGCTTCGTGTAAACCCACCATAAACATTAAATGCCAAAGCACGTACATCTGTGAGTAAAATTGATGATCTATAAACACGAAAACTGAATTTCTGTTAAAACTTTTAAGAGTTCAGTGAATGACAATATAAAATTATTTTAGCGACTCTATCTTATAAGCAGTGTATATATTAATATGTATCTATTATTTACTTGGTGATCTAGTTCGATTCCCGGGTCAAGCAAAAATACTTTTCTAATACTGAGAGAATCTTAGTTCCAACGGCTGAGTCACCTTCGTCTGTGGGTGTGCACCTTTTATTGAATTACCACACGTGGTCCCGGGTGGTGCAAATCAGGTGACAATCAACTGGTGGTAGGCTTCGGCCGTGGTTAGTGACCACCCACCAGAGAAAGCCACACCGCCAAGCGGCCTTACCGTGTTCCAGTGCGATGTCTGTTGACACCATGCAGAGAGGATGGGTCGGAGTTGTTGCGCCTTTAAGGTTTGAAACCATTAGGAGGCTCATTCCACTGCCACCTTCTCACCGATAATCATTCGTAATCACTAGTGAATCGGCGCGTTCCATCGTAAGCTACATCATTTCTTAACGTCAGGGAAGTTGTAGTCAAGCGCCAGCATCTGAATAGATGTTTATTACTCACACAAAATAGTGATAAAAATAAATATTTTCATTTCGAACCTAAGTCACTTTAATTTTAAGTTTGTTTTACAAATGAAAACAATTTCCTGAATTCAAAAGCAAATTGGGCAAATGATCAAAATTGTCTCTCAATCAAAGGAATGGTTTGTTCAAATAGCTTAGCTTACGTTTGGCAATAAAGTCTCAGAACGCAAACAACACGGGATTTAATCCTGAAATTTACTGTACCTATCTCTTTTCCTCTATTACGGGTTTAAAAGATTAGAGAGGGATGAAAAATTTTCAAGTGAACATTTAGAATAACTAATTATGTAGAAATGCTGATCGGATTTGCTGGAATTTTCAGCAAATTTTTGGGAAAATATTTTTGAAAGTCACATAGAGCATTTAACAAGGGTGTATACTTCTATTATTAGACTGATTTTTCTCAGTTTTTGGGGAAGCAAGGTAACCATGTACAGCACACATGTAAAAGTAGAAGCGTCTTTACAAATGCACACGTAAATAAATGCTACACACATTCATATAATATAAACAGTTTATGCATACAAATTGTTCATGTATCTCGGCAGAAGGGAACGCGTGTATAACGCGTGTGTTCCCGTGTTGAATGTTCTGAGGATGATCATATAACGAATAAGCATTCAGTACCCATAGTACGAGTTGTCAAAAAGAAAACAGTTTTTATAACTATGATTAACCTATCAGGATGATAAGTTAAAATGCAGAAAAAAATAGAAATTTGTTTGTGTATTCTATTTCCGATTTTATTGTATTCTAGCATATTATTTTCTTTTCATTAATACTTTAGAATGAAGATATAAAAAAGGACTTAGAAAGGCATTTTGATAAGTTCAAGATACAGGTAATTTAAAAAAACTGTATTTGGATTCACGAACTGATACATGGAGTACAGGTGACATTTTCATCTCCTTCTGTTTGGTTTAGGACACAGATCACTTCATTTCACATCAACCCTTTTTTAGTGTCCCACTGGTGGGCACAGGTTTTCTTTCAACTATTTTACGAGTTGAGAGAGTTTAGGCCACACACGTGGGCCAAGTGCGGGTTGGTGGATGTCGCATGTTCTCGAATGTTTGTTTCTTAGATATCCCGGTTTCCTTACGATGTTTTCCTTCACCGATATTGAGCTACGGATATGAAACACAGATAATATAACACTATACTAGTTACGAAGTTAATTGCACTCAGAAACGTCAATTAATTTTAATCTAGCATAAAATACTAATTTTCCTATGGATTTTGACAGTGTTTAATGATACTTAATGTTAATTGAAGTCTCTAAGTGCGGCCGCTAGTCAAGTCCGGGTTGATGGAAATGATATGAAAATATTATTAGCTTTTTCGGAGAGGAGCTTTACATAAAAACTTCTAATTTTTTTTTCTTACCGTCTAATGAATGACATGTACTACTGAGAGACATTGCTAAAAACTCAGTTGACTGTTATCTCTTACAGGGATTGGTTAAAAGTTTAATTCTAAGATATGTTTTCCTTTAACAAACCAAAGAAAGATTTGTGGCACAACGTGAAATGAAAACCCGTGAATTTTTCACCTGCGTTTTAAAGCCTAAATAATTCAAATATTTTTGTTTATTTTAAATATATTTTATTTTGGTTCAAACAGTCTTCTATAATATAAAAATGAATCGCAAAATGTGTTGGTAAGTGCGTAACTCGAGAACGGCTGAAGCGATTTCGCTAATTCTTTTTTTAGAATGTTCCTTGAAGTACGAGGGTGGTTCTTACGCAAAGAAAAATAAAAAAAACAACCTACTCAGAAACAGCTTGACCGTTCGGTAGGTCTGAGAATCTGTCGTAATCTGTTTTCGGACCCTGTTTGGCACTGCTTTACCGGGCAGGACGACGTCTGCAGGGTCCGCTAGTCATTATATAAAGTGACTTTAATATAAACTTAATCTAAAGACAAAGAGTACCCAAGAGAAACAATAACAAAAATAATTACTGTAAATAGCTAGCTAAATAAATTAAAAAGTAACATTGGAAAAGATCAACGTTAACTTAAATGGATGCTACTGTGAAGATTCCTGTTTTAATTGCAACATAAGTTTAGATTTTAGGGTGTTCAAAGAGTTGTTGAAGAGGTCTAAATCATGAAATTCGTTGAAATATAACTTAAGCGAGTGAGTGATAATTATTTGTTACGAGTATAATTTTTATGAAGCAAGCGCGGTACGGTAAATATAAGTCGAATCTGATGTAGTTAGTGCACCATCACAGCTCTTGTTACACCAACGTTGCAAAGAGGTAGTAGAAGATAATAAGTAATAAGTATTAGTTGCCTCGGTTGTCGAGTGATAACGAGCTCCCAGGTTAGACTTCCGGGTCGATCAAAAAACACTGGGAATCGAACCCACGACCTTATATTTCTTAAGCGAGGTCCGTACCGGTGTGCCACCGCTGCTAATAGTACTCATTTTTACTTTTAAAAAACTTTCGGTTGCACCTTCGATATTTAATTACCTACCACTAGTTTATTGTCAACTGATTTCCACCACCCGGGACAACGACGTTTCAGATTAAAGGCGCACTCTCTCGGATGAAGAGAGAAAGAGAGAAATGTAGTTGCCAACTGTAAACAGTTGTGATCAAAACGCTTCGTGTCATAAGGGGTGAGTTGTTACCCTGTATTTGCATACGTTAATACAATCCTGGATTTGTTCCAAGGCGTTATAGAGGCTCTACTATTTTTATTTTCGTTCGTTTTGCTAATTTACGGAGTAAGGCTTGTGTTTCGGAATAATTTCTTTAAGAGCGTACTTATTTGAATAAATTAGTTAAATCGAAAAGTCATAAAAGATAATGGAGGATAAAACGATGCGAGTAAAAGCGAGCAAACGATAAGTGAGTAAAGTTGGTAAATCACCACAATTTACTAGATTTGTTTAAGTCGCTCTTGAAGAGCGCCAGTGTATTGTCATTCATCACCTTTCAAATACCATAATATTCAGTGTATAGAAAAACCCGTGATGGTTTATGCGCCACTGCTAATGTAAAACTTCTATAGTATATTTCCTTTATTAATTAAATAAATAAATAAATGAAAATTCACGGACATTATTCTAGGACATTAACACACATGGTCATCTGATCCCATACTAAGTAGAGCTTGTGTCATGGAAACCATATAATCATACACCCAGACTCAAGCCGAAAAAATTTTTCACTACACAAATGGGTTTCTTGCATTTGATTTGAACCCACGACCTTCGAAACAAGCAAGTGTGTAACTGACCACGCCACCTGCCATCACCAATCTCTAGCTATGATATTAAAAAAATCTAATAGAAATTCCTATTGTTATTTTCTGCCATTTTCACACCGAAAATCATTTGTAATCATGAGTGATTCGGTATACCGGGCAGGCGCATTCCATTGAAGATCACATCCTTGCTTATTAACAATCAAGTTGTGGTCAAGCGGAACCCTATCTCAGCATTAAAATCTTAATTTATTTTTGCTCAAATCCGGGATCTTGCCTCTTCAGGTAAACACATTGTTGCAAGGCCAACGACGCAAAAGTGTCTGAAAAAAGTATTCGAACGAAAACGAATAAATTATAAGGGTAGGGTTTCTGTTCCCGATTCGATATGGATTTATGGGGAGGTAAAGTCTCATTATTGGAAAATGATTATTAAAGCGTCATTGGATATTGTAACTAATGTTGGAAGATTTGTTTGGATTACTTACATACATGAATCATTCTTATATATTATATATATACTAGCGGACCCGGCAGACGTCATTCTGCCCGGTAAAGCAGTGCAGATGGCACTGCTTTTTATTTTTATTACTTGAGATTTGATAAAACACAGGTCCTTGTCAAAGAAAACCGGTTCCTACCAAGAATGATCCGCGAAGCTATTGAAATTAAAAAACATCCTAATTTTAACAGAGAAAATGGTTGGAATATACCACCAGCTTGGGACCCAGTGCTTAATTTACTTGTACCAAAACCCAAGCAAAATCAACTCAGAATTCAAGACACTGTGAGCTCAGTTTGCTTAAATCGGAACGCAACTTAAATATTAATGTTTGAAGGTAGTCAGTAATAATTGTGATTAATATTTTTGGACGTCAAATATCTCAGTCCACCCGTGAACATGAAGTCTGAAAAGACTTTGAAACGTCGGGATCTAAAATCTCAAATAAACCGCGATAAAATCCGTTAAAAAGTAGTTTTATTTCAATGTGTGATATTCGCGTAAATCTAAGACAATACTAAATCAATCGTAATCAAGAGTGAATCGGTATACTGGGCTAGCGTGTTCCATACCAGACTACATCATTGCTTAACATCAAGCGAGTCGTAGTCAAGCGCAAGCCTATTTCAGAAAAAAATAAAACACAGTCGCAGGGGCACAACAGGACATGGACGGTTTAAAGGTTAATAATGTTATGATTAGTGACCACCAAGTAAATCGCAACGCCATGCGGCCTTGTTATGCCCCGGTGCGATAATTGGTGACACCAGAGAGGGTGGATCGGAATGGTTGTACCTTCGTGGTTTCATGTGGATTCACGAAATCTTTTAGTCCAGTGCGCAAACTGAGAAAATAAAATACACTCACTATGAATTCTGTTGTTTTGCTGCTATATCAACTACACATACCTACTCACAGATACATACACATGTCTGACACAATAGTTTAATATATTATTTTTAAAACTAAAATGAATACTTTATAACGGATTTTATCTATTTGATTTAAATCCGCCATAAAACTTTTTTATTTTAATTTAGTTATATTTTTGTGTTCAATTTCTTTTCTCCCTGGCGTTCTTATACGAGGAATCACTGACAGTACAGTTAACTTAGTTTCAGAGATAGGTGTCCGTTTCATGTATTTTAAAGTGACTATTTTTTTTTTGCTGATGACCTCATCCAATCGGCCGGAAGGGCCTCTATTGGTTCACCGGACTTTTTCGTTGAGCCGTCCGAGGACGGTCGAACCGATCAAGTACTGTAGAAACTGCCATGAGGGCTCCCCATGTGGTGACGAACCTCGGCTCAGCACGTTGCCGGATACTACAAATGCGAATGACCTTAAGGATCTGGGGAGTTTTCCCCGCACTCCCCACAACAGTACATCGCGTACATGCTACGTGCTCTCAACACATTACGAATGTTACGCACAACGGCGCGATGCGCTTCAACTAGTCCAAACCATCATGGGTTGGCTCTGTATCATTCTCCTTGCCGTCAAATTGTGTATTAGGTTATGAATAAATGATGATTATTATTATTGTGGTGTACGTTTACTACTTACACAAAAAATACTCTGAATTAGTCCTTATTAACTAGTCTAACACAAAAACAAAGGACTGCCAAGCCGGCATTTAATTCTAATGAGCTGAAAGGGCTTGCCCTCTACTTAATTAGTTAAGGCTTATCTCCGGTCAAGTTTGGTAGTATGCATGTTAATTTTACTCAGGTAAAACGGTTCCAAAGGTACGTGACTTGCAAGTTGTGTTTTTACTAACATGGCCTGAGGTTTGGCATAAAAAAGACAGAAAATTTAAGTTACTATAGTCTACTGGATTAGTTAGTTGAAGCAATGGACCACAAACTAAAATTACATCGTCCACATAAACAAAATTGTTAATAAAAAACTATTAAGCCAAAATATGGTAAATTTTTATGAGACCAAATAGCAATTGTTGCGGGCTAAGTCACCTTCGTCCGTGAGAGTGGACCTTTGAACACGTGGTCCCTGGGTGGTGCATATCAGGTGACAATAAACTGATAACAACTGGTAATAACTGGTGGTATTTCCGCCGTGGTTAATGACCATACAAAGCCGCACCGACAAGCGGCCATGTTCCGGTGCGATGTCTGATGACACCATTTTAAGATGGTGGGTCGGAATTGTTGTTCCTTTATGGTTTTTAAGCATATGAAGGCTCATTTTACTGCCACCTTCTCATCGAAAACGTTCGTAATCACAAGTGAATCGGTATATTGGGCAGGCGCGTGCAATAGTAGACTACACCATTGCTTAACATCAGCCAAGTTGTAGTCAATCGCAAGCCTATTCAAGAATTAAGTAAAAGAAACTATTTTGCATCAAACTAAAGGAAATTTCCTTAAATTGGATCAATATCTCAGCATAATCAGTGTACCAATATAATAACAAATACCAATCGAATTGAGGACCTCTTCTTTAAGTCGGTTAAATTTAAACAAATTTAAACGGGTTCATATTCCCATCAGAATACCTACTATAATTGTTGATAGTATTATTCCGTCTGAGAACAAGGAGATATGCTAGCATGTGTTCCATGTTCCTGAGAGGAACACAAAATGAGACGGCTAAGTGCACTATGTTCAATGTTCTCACCTACATACATCGTTAGGGTTGTCAGTTGTAACACAGTTGTTAACTTGTCTCAATGCTTTTTAAGGAATTACATTTACTTTGATTTACATATTAGCATCTGTCAAGTAAAGAGGAGAGAAGAAATTTAAATGAAAATTATCAGCCATAGGGGCTGAGTCACCTTCGTCCTTAGAAGTGTACATTTTATCTGAATACACGTGATCCCTGGGTGGTGCAAATCAGGTAACAATAAACTGGTGCTAGGCTTCGGCTGTGGTCATTGACCACCTACCAGACAAAGCCGCCCCGCGAGGAGCCCTTGCCTTGTTCCGGTGTAATTTCTGGTGACACCATTTAAGAGGGTGGGTCGGAATTGTTGCTTTTATAAGGTTCCTAACCATATGGAGCTATCCCACACCTTCTCACTGAAAATCATTCGTAGAATGAATCACTAGGCAGGCGCGTTTCATCGAAGACTACATCATTGTTTAACATCAAGCAAGTTTTGTCAAGAGCCAGCCTATCGCAGAACAAAAAAGATGGTGTCACTAACCACGGCCGAACCACCAGTTGACCACTGATTTGCACCACCCGGGGATCACGTGTGGGGATTCAAATAAAGGTGTACACCCACCGACGAAGGTGACTAAGCCCCCAAAATATATTAAACATAATAAAACTTACAGATAAAAAAACGTGGACTAAGTACCTGATTAGAGAGCTGGAGACGTTACCTCTCTAAATAAATAGTCATGCATTGACAAAGTAACGTACGTTAATTAAGCGTCTGGAACCCACGGTCCCAATTTTTTACTAAAAACATTGGCTCAACACTGGCTAATGGGAAGTAAATATATCGAAATCATTTTGTCAAACCTACTTCTTTTACGAACTACAAAGCGAGTCACAAGCACTCGTACCGAATTCGTATCGCGTGGCTGTGTGAATTAGAGCAATCGGTCGTTTTTAAATCAATTTTATTGAACAGTCAGACTCCGCAGACTACGTTTACAAAATACGACGATGAGCCACTAGTGGTTCATAAACGAAATAAGCCAGTATCTATTATTCAGCTAAATATTTTCACTGTTTTAATATCAGCAGTCTATTTTAGTCCACTACTTGATGTTACATGCCTCCCCTAAAGCACGCCACTGAGCAGGATCAGGTAATATTTAATCATTTTAGTTCTAATATTAAAGGATTTGCCAACCCTGCTTCCTAAGTAAGATGGAAATTTATCTAGCCGATTTAATTAAAGGTGCGAAGCGTAATTATAAGGTAGGTTTGAGCCAAAATTAAACCGGGTTGCAATTCCATCGCATTATTTATGGTCCTCTTACAGTTTGTAATGCTTAGATAAAGTCACATTACTTACAGAACGCCATATTTAGTTGTAAGTTTTCCATGTTTTAGACAAAGTTATATTATTATGTTTTGAGCAAACTATTTGATTAAAAGCATAGACTTGATGTTATTGAATTCTTTCGTAAGGTTACGAAAGCGGAGAACCGAGAAGAACGTCTTATTCTTATTATAAGGATCCAATAAGCGTAGGCGCTTGGTAAATGCGAGGTTCCGATTCCGAATTTTAGGTTGAGAAAAGACTATTCTTAATATACTTAAAAACTCTTAATAGTAGTTCGAACTTTGGAGTTGTGCCCGACTAATGGCAATATTACGCATGGTACCTAAACATAGCCAGCGAAATGTGAGTGATATCCACTTCTGCCGACACCTTCGAGTAATACAAGCATAAGCGCTATGTAATTTAACAGTTATTAATTATTTTTAAATATGATTTTTCGGATTTTTTCTTAAAGAAATTAGAAGCACAAAATAAGGTATAAACAAACAAAATGCTTTCGAATTTATGCATTCGGTTTTACAATACCTTCCTCCTAGTTTAATATCAAAGCGAATACGCCAGAGGGCGCCGCTGAGCCATTACTTAGGTGTTACCTAACCACTAACTAGGTAGCGGAGGTAGATTAAATTCTTACTGCAAGTGAAATAGAATAAGATGGGGTATATAGTAATTTTGTCTCTAGACTGCGTATTATCGCGCACTACCTACATGTTAAGATATTTACAAAGATACGCAGGAATGTGAAATATTTGTAAAGGGTTTAGTTAATATCTTTAATACATTTAGGGTCGTTCACACGCTGATTTTAGAACGACTGGTCGTATTTTTATCGATACGCCAATGAGACATCGCATCGATACGTATGTGAGCCATTATGAGTCTAATTATTTGAAAACTTTTGAAACGTGAGACGACATAAAGTAATTAGCCCCCAGACGATTACGGTTCCGGTCAGGACCGGGCCGCGCGATCGCGAAATGCCCCCCGATCCCCTAAAACTAGAGTGTCCGGCAACGTCCTCAGCCGAGTTTCGTCCCCACATGGGGTGCAGTTGGCAGTTGCCACAGTACTTGATCGGTTCGACGGTCCTCGGACGGCTCACCGAAAATGTCCGGTGAGCTAATAAAAGCCCTTCCGCCCGGTTGGGTTGGGTCATCAGCAAAAAAAAAGTCATTAGATTAATTTACCAGGTCAATTATGTTTATTTTGGTATTGTTTTGTGCAACGAAGGTACGGATTTGGGTGAAATTTAGCACGTGTGTAATTTATTATCTGGATTAACATATTGTGACACACTATTCATTCCATTAATATCCTTTGAAATACTATCGATATTTTACGCTTACTCTAAAATAATATATGTTATCGAATCAGATGTTTATTTAATAAATATTCAGATGGGTTTGTAAAATATTTTCTTAAGTTTATTTTGATATTGCCCGAATAAAATTTGTTAGTTATTTTTATTTTTCTTTATTTGCACATACTTTTTAATATTGACGAGAAAACACATTGTAACAGAACTACTGAATAACGAATTTTACCGCAGTAATATTTTCTTATTTGGTAAAGTAAATAATAATACGTTCATGAATATAATATTAGAACCTAAAAGCAATAGATAACTAGCTAAGAGTATATTTGTTACTCAGAATACTGGTATTTAGAGTACGAAGTTCGTAATAGAGTGTAGGTGGTTTAAGTGGTTCCATTAATGTTGTGGCCTCCCACGTCCAATGTGGACACTTAGTTAAAGGTTTTTGTTCAGAGCTATTTCCTTTATTTTAGCTTAATTTTAAAAGAAATTTATGTTCCCTGAAGATTGTTCTGTAATCAAATTAGTAGAGATAATAATACTTATTTAATAAACCTCGCGCAATTATGAAATTATCGTAACTAAACGAGTTAATATATGTAGAATCAATATGTTCCTATTTAAAAACGACGAACTGCATGGTGACAAATTAATAAGAAATTGCATTTATAAGTTATTTAATTCATAAACTAAAGGTAAATATTGCTCCAATTTCAGAATATTGGTATATAAATTTAAAAAAAGTTTTTACTCTCGCAAATTTGTACATGTTCACAGGGTGCCTTATAACTAGGTACAAAGGTAATGTACAACAGATATTGACACTGTCTCCCAAACTAAGCGAATGCTTGTATTTTGGGTGGCAGTGTTCAGTCGTGCAATGCGACTCGATTTGTGCTTTTGTCATTATATTAGCTATATCGTATCTACGAAGTCTTTTGTTTAATAATTAACCTTCCTCATTAAATTAACTACCAAATGTTATTATTTTTTAAATCCAACTCGTAGTTATTGAGCTTTAGAATTTTTAACCCACAAATACGTGTCCTTTATTATTGTTGTTAAAATGAAGTTAGGTACTATAGATAGACCGTTTAACTCGCGAATCGCCATCTGAAGTACAAAGTCATAAAATATTAATTAAATCTCTTAACCACAGATAAAAGTAATGTAAGACTATTGCTCACTAATATCCATATCGCTTGAATCATCATCACTATCTGTGCAGCTTGAGGAGCCAGAGTCTTGGCGATAGGCGATACGCGAGTTAAACGGTCTATCTATAAAAGCTTAAATACGTATTTCTTTAATCATGATGACATTAGCAAGTAAGTTCTCTGCTGAATATTAACCTTAGTAAAAATCATACGAAAGAACACTATCCTAAGGCTATTTTCTACTAACTCTTGCCAGTCACGTCTGAGGACCGTCCTACACTGATTTAGTTAATCTATTGTCCCCACTCAAGAAGTTATTCGCTTAACGCAATGGCTGTCATTTTTGCGTCAAATATAGTCCGCCTATTGCCAATTTCACTTTTAAATATAGAGGGACCTGATCAGATTAAATAAATAAATAAAATATTTCAGGATAGGACATTAACACACACGGTCATCAGGTCCCAAGCTAAGTAGAGCTTGTGTTATGGAAACCAGATAACTGGTATATACTATACATATGTATATGATACTTTTCTTCTGTAAATATATACTTATATTAGATATTTATACCAAGACTCGAGACAAACACACATGTTCATCACGACCTGCAGCCTGAAAAGCAAGTATCTTACCGACCACGCCACCGCGGCACCGGTCCGTCCAATTACGTCATAATTATAAAGATTACTTATTACTTCTATAAATTATTGAAAACTTATAACACTATAGTGATTCAACAGTGTTTTTTTTTCAATAAAGTAACCGAAATTACTTACAAAACAAAGTCTTTCTACGTAAGTTTACTCTCTCTGACAGATTCGGTCATCCATATCCCTCTTAGTAATCAATACTATTACTTGATCTCAAGTAGCTGCCAGTATACCAAGTCCTTTTAGTAGCATCTACAGTAATCTATTAGTAACAGAGAACTAGAGGTCTTCATAAACTGGTTTATTTGCTGATTGGCTGAACGGTATGTGTTTTTGGTTTCCTTCATTTTTGTAACTGTGTTTGTACAAGCTCTCTCGATATTAAGCTAACAAATGTGGATAAATATTGATGTGGAATTAAATAAGTTTGGGTGTACCACAAATATAAAAATAGCAGCACGCCCTGGTATTGTACTGATAGCAGATGTGAATAACTCACAGAAAGTCTAAAAAAAAATTGGTTGCCTGTAAAGTCGGTATACGGGCGAAAGTTTTACGTGACAACGACTTTGAGTGGTAAAATAATTTTAATGTGAATATTCATTCGTATAGTAGGAAGAAGGATGAAATAATAGTAACAATTTAAAACATTTATTTATACAAAGAATTATATTTAAAACATTAATTTATACAAAGAATCTCGCTCTTAGGCGGGCTAACTGTGCTCGAGTGGAAGGGACGCGTGCCTTTCACTTTTTATGTCTGTCTCTCTCGCTCTTAGGCGGGCTAACCATGCCCGAGTGGAAGGGACGCGTGCCTCTCACTCGCTCTCATTGTGAGCGCATAACGTGAGCGGAGCGTAACGCAGTTTCTTGAAGTGTCACCCGGCAAACCAATTTATAAGACGTTGTCACGTCAAAAACGTTTTATATATTTTTAGACCATCAACATTAATACTGGCAAACGCGCCAGAGGACTTTGTTTCACAATAATACACCGTGACTTTTAAATGGTTGCTTTCCCGTGGCAAAAAGATTTGCCATCAACATTACAATACAAAAATATACCTAAATTAAATAAAACATTTTTTTTATTTACAAAACTCGAAACTAATACGTTGTTTACTCGAAAGCGTGAGAAATAATTGTAGGCAACAAAAGTAGATAGTTTACGACGTAAAATACTTGTAGGCACGTAAAAAGACAACTTATTTAAGCAAGTACCGCTTTTGTTCACAGCAAAATAACCTATCGTTTGTAGAACTTAAAGCTTAAAATAGCGTGCGCGTTCACTTATCTTAATTGTATGCCGCCACTGCTGCCGACAAAAATCTTATTTTGTTAGTGTGCGTTACACCCCTCTAGTACCTCGCTTACCGCTGTCGCCCACCGACTCAAGCTATATCGCATGTGTGTGCATGCGGCGCGCGGCGCTACTATTGCGTCGACTTTATTTAGTCAAAAATATGAGTTTAGATGTAACTAAGTTATTTTTTACTATTTTTTTTTATATTGACTCTACTTCCAAAACAATATCATTAAAAGTCACGGTGTATAGTGACAGTAATTTTAATAGGTTGCCTACTACTATCACTGACGAATTGTAAACTATATTACTCCAGGGTGTCAGTGAGGGAAAATATCCCCCTACATTCCCTACCATACGTAATAAGGACCCAGGTTTAATTGCCGTTTATCGAACATATCTAATACCCAAGTATATTGAATATAAAAGTTAAATAGCACCTAACGGTTTTAAAGCAAACATACTACTTGAAAAAACAAAAAAGTCATTATTATGTATTTTTCCCAATATATGAAGGTATCTATAGATTACACACTTCGCTACGCCACCGAGCCAGTCAAGGGTATTAAATATTCAATTTATATTCAGTTTAATTTTCTGTAAAAGAGAAAAGTTACTACCGACACCTCCAGAAATTTGTATAACCCTTCACTCAGATCAAATTATTTGATCGCAAGCCCTACTCTTTTTGTCTTTTTATTCGTTCGGGCAATACAGGAATGAGAATTTAGCAAAAACAATACCTTTGAGGTTACATATGTAATCAATAATTGTAAAAAAAATATTAACGATGATAAGTAAGGTTTTTGGAGGAATTTTATGACCCCTTATCTAGTTTTTAAGTTTAGAATTCTAGAATTAGTTTATTTATTTTATTATATTTTATGTAAATAAGAAATAATGTTAATGTTATTATGTCAGATTATAGTCATACAATTATACAAGTTTATGTTGGTATAATGATTCAGTTCAGTTCCTTACAGAAAAATATATTTGAAAGTTAGTCCAACCAATATTTAAATTGAAAATTCAATGAAATTATTCCGTAAATGGTCCAAACGAATTAATAACTTAGTGAAGTAAGGCTCTAAAACATTGTTACTACATTGAAAATAACTAAGAATTTAATAATTCAGTTCCTTAACTTTTGGTTCAACAATTGCATTACGATGGAGTTTAAATGATCTAACTTCTGACTTCGGTATTCCGTTCATTGTGGATTCGAGCCAGGAATATTGTGTTACTGATATTCAATTGGTTCCTAATAGTAGTGTAAACAAACTTTTGTATTCCCAACAATGTGGGAATTGTTGTTTGTTTGATTTATAAGGAAGAAGGATAGATTGTGTTAGTTTGGTAATCATCAAAGTTTCAATGGTTTGATCAAACATCCCTTATAAGCAAACATTGATTCAACTTCAGCGAACATTGATTTAACGCACAGCATTAAAATACACGCATTACTCGCTTAAAATCAAAAACAAAAGAATACTCCAAACACAACTATTGTAATAGAATTTTGAGTTTGAATAATATTTTTTTTTAATTGGCTAGAAATTTCACTGAGTTGTTGAATGGGAAACACATATTGACAAGTGCGCTTGACAGACGTAGTATGAAACACTTTCCAGCTAAGTAAAGTGACGATTTGTTAAAGCTAGAAGTAATTGAATGTGCCAAGTCAAAAGCTGAGTGAAATTGAGCTTAATAGCGGAAGGCTATGTTTAGCTCTGGACTATAGGTTAATAATAATGATACTGATAAAACCTAACTAACCCTGAACCATACAATTCTAACAAGAAATACGTAATATTGAAGCAATCATATTCAATGCGCAGCTCTGAATATTCCCTCCACTTTGTTATATTAAAGGCACCACTTCAAAGAGGGCATTAGAATGAAAATCGAATTACATACGGCCGCAACATTTACTTTGCAGCAAACTGTACGTATACTTGCTTTTAACATGGATTTTGATGGCAATAAGATTTTATTTTATATCTGCTTTGAACATTTGAATAAACGATTGGTTCGAGCTCTAGTTTATTACTAACTAGTTCTAGGTAAGTTTTAGGTATAGTTATTTTACGAAGTATTCGATTTTGTTAGACTTGAGTTACTTTACCATGTTTTGTCTCTGTCTTAACCATTCTGACCAATAAATTTCGGTGAATAAATCCTAGCACAGGATGAATTAATCCTAATAATCCTAGCAATGTCACTAACAATCTACTTGAAATAAATAAATTTTGTTAAAAGAAATCTATATACTTATATAAAAATGAAACCCGTTTTCCGTTGTCACGACATCACGCGTGAACGGCTGGACCGATTTCGCTAATTTTTTTTTTAAATATTCCTTTATGTACGAGGATGGTTCTTACGCAGAGAAAAATAAAAAATAAAAAATTTAGAATGCGAAGAAGTGCCGAAAACCGGGTTGGATATCTATTATTTATTATTGGTTATATTCGGTAGGTCTGAGACCCGGTAGATGGCACTACTTTACCGGGCAGAACGACGTCTGCCGGGTCCGCTAGTATATTATAAATAAAAACTTCTCAGGCTCATTATATAGATCCTTACAAAATTTAATAAACGAGTCTGTTTACATGGTGCAGGGCTGTGACTATAGCTTCCAAAAAAATACTTCCAAAAACAACAGTTCCACAAACACTGTATCTGTGATGTGAGCTACTACGCTACAGAGACAGTAGTACTAAGGCTGTCTCGATGGCGTAGTGCAAAACACTACGCCACGAGTAATCTTTCCATTAAACTATAGGTAATCTAATATATAAAATTCTGGTCTACTATATAAAATTTCCATGTCACAATGTTAGTTACCGCACTCCTCCGAAACGGTTTTACCAAATTTTATATGCGTAAGTGACAAGGTTTGTTCACCCTTAATTTTTTTTTAATTTTTGGTCAATTTACATTAGTAACACGCGGTAAGACGTTGTCTGTGGCAGCTAGTCTATTATATAAAATTTCCATGTCACAATGTTTGTTACCGTACTCCTCCGAAACGGCTTTACCGATTTTTACCAAATTTTATATGCGTATTCAATAGGTCTGAGAATCGGCTACTATCTATTTTTTATACCACTAAGTGACATAGGTTATCCTCCCCTAACATTTTATTTATTTATTTTTGGACATTTTTTTTTAATTTTTGTTAATAATGTGGCATTAAAAAATACATTCAACCCAAAATTTTCACCCTTCTATCACCAACCTCTATTTTTAATAGCGATATTTTGAGAAAAGTTTATAAGTGAGAAATACCCGGTACGAAGTTCGCTTTAGCAGCTGCAATATAAGAAAAACATACAAAATGTTATATTCACATTTTCTTATTGAATTTTCTGTCAACAATGAGAGTAATGTATTGTAAACATTTTGAGTGTATTGACTTTGAAGAGTCAATGAAGAATCGAGAAAATTAAATACGGTTGAATGCCGAAGGCAATTTAGACTTGCTAATAATTTATATAACGTGTCTTGTTCGAAAATATATCAGTAATAATGTCGCGTAATCGACTTTTAATACAAATTATTTGATGTTTCTACAAGAACAATGCTTTAAGATAGGGCTGAGTCACCATCGTCCGTGGGTGTACACCTTTAATTGAATCCCCACACGTGGGCCCCGGGTGGTGCAAATTAGGTGACAATCAACTGGTGGTAGGCTTCGGCCGTGGCGTGGTTAGTGACCACCCACCAAACAAAGCCGCACCGCCAAGCGGCCTTGCCGTGTTCCGGTGCGATGTCTGATGACACCATGCAGAGAGGGTGGGTCGGAATTGTTGCTCCTTTATGGCTCATTCCACTGCTACCTTCGCACCGATAATCATTCGTAATCACGAGTGAATCGGTATACTAGGCTGGCGCGTTATATCGTAGACTACATTATTGCTTAACATCGGGCAAGTTGGAGTCCTCTGACAGAAGTATCAAATTTAGAACATATTAATATTAGTATTAATTTATAACTAGTGTTATTTAACATTGACATATTTCATGGCATTTTGTTAGCTATAACAACTAAAATTCAGGCGAATGTTAGTTCAAAACACGAATATTTTAATAAAAACACAAATATTTCACTAAAAATAACAGTCATGGCGCGTTTGCAAGCATTCTACGTGTATCAATCATAAATTCATATTTTTTTTCTTTTCATTTGGCGCTGGATATTTACACTCATTCATCATTTGTCTGTCATGTATGCTTGTGTCAGATAAGCGCCAATGTAAACGATTTTACTGCATAGGTACATATTTTTTCACTTGCACTTATTAGCGTTTTAGTACGCCATTGAGCCAGGACTACGCTGGTGAATCAATGTGACCTATAAATACTATACCTACGTGTTCTAGCTGTGTTTAGCTGAATAATCCAGCACGACGGACTTACAACAACAGGTTTGGTAACGTCGACATATTCCAGTTTTCTAAAAACAGTTTTAAAAACCATATTCTACGTGAGCTAACTACCAATCCACACTACTGATCATCCTGTTTTTCTTGTTCTGTTTGTTTTTAGTATTCATTTTATTCAATTTGTTTGTTAATTTTTCTCTTTGTAAAATGAGTTATTATAACTTTAGCAGTAACTATAACTTCATTACCTACCTTTTATGTTTGTATACCTCAAATTCTCTTGCCGTGGAACTCTGTTATTGGCTTCGATTATAGTAAATGCATACATGCATGTAATGTGTTTGTTAAAAAAGCTTTTGGGTTTCCTAAATAAATAAATAAATAGACGGAAATATAGTTTACAAGTGTGTGTGTAAACACAGATGCCTTCTCTATTTCCTCATTCTCAGCGGCCTTTGCGAAGGACATTTCTTTCCTACTGCCAAATATTGTATGAAATCTGAGCCTGGTAATCGTAATCGTGTTCCAGAAACGGGGGTATGACACCACTGACTGCCTAACTGCAGACTACTGCTAAGAAAATTATTTATCACTAGCCAGGGATCAAGTGTAGGATGATGAAAGTAGGTAAATAGTAAATCCAAGGCGAGCTGTGCTGCTGTCTTAAGGAAATGAGCACATCTGAATTTTATTTTTCGTAACCAAGCTTTCGTAATCCAGTCACTCACTTCAACCCTTAATAGTGTCCTACTGCTGGGCACGGGTGTTCTCATAACTATCTTATGAGTTGAGAGAGTTTTAGACCTTAATCCACACACGCTGGCCAAGTGCCAGTTAGTTCTTAGACATGCCGGTTTCCTCACGATGTTTTCCTTCCCCGATATTGAGCGGCGGTGATGAAACAATTCACACAAAGATGTGTGGGCACGACCAGGATTCGAACCCGCGACCTTATTTTTCTAAGGCGTGGTCTGTACCGCTGCGCCACCGCTGCTCGAATTAGTATCTTTTACTGATTTCATAAATGTGTTTAACGTCTGAGTAAAAGTGTATGTTACGAAACAAAGTGGCACATAAGCTCTTTTTACTAGTGACGCAGTGTTGAATTGAAATAGCACAAAACTAAAACACGCTCTAAAAATTACCTCTAAACGTCTTTACAAAAACTGTCACAGCTATCTGTCTCTGTTTTTCTTAAGATAACTTAGAACGTGTAAAAGAGAGCAATAAATCTTTGAGCTAAATCACAGCAGAATTATCATTAAGTCGCGTCAGATAGATGGTTCTACTTTGTCATAAATGATGGATGGTGTCACTGACGGGTTGGCTGACTCCCTTTGGATGTGTCAAATGAAGCTAGAAGTGATCGCAATCTATACGGAAAATGCCAGTTATAATTTTTTGCTGGAATTTTCTTTTAGTAAAAATAAATATTAGCAAGTTTATGTAGAGCAGCAGTGGCGCAACGGTACGGTCCTCGACTTAGAAATATAAGGTCGCGGGTTCGAATCCTGATCGTGCCCACACATCTTTGTGTGAATTGTTTTATCACCGCTGGTCAATATCGGCGAAGGAAAACATCGCGAGAAAACCGGCATATATAAAAACTAATCATTGGACGACATGTGACATCCACCAACCCGCACTTGGCCAGCGTGTGTGCATTAAGGCCTAAACCTCTCTCAACTCGTAAGAAAGTTGAGAGGAGACCCGTGCCCAGCAGTGGGACACAAAAAGGGTTGACGTGTTCTTTTTTTCTTTAAGAGATTTAATTAATGTTCTATGACTTTGTACCTCAGATAGCGATACGCGAGTTAAACGACCGGCCTTATAAAAAAAATACTATTTAAATATATCAAGTAATCACTAAACAATTTTTTTTTTAAGTCTGTTAAAATAGCTACATTATTATAAGAGATAACAATAAATGGGACACTATCTTAAGTGAAACTTGGAAAAATTTGGCACATCACAATGCTTTCGTATCTTGTATGAACAAAAGTGTTCTTTGTGTTTACTTGTAGCTTTTTTTGCAAACGAAATTTGCTTTTTCATATTTTCATTATTTTAGGAACATTAAACACATTACAGAACAGCAGTGGCACAGCGGTACGGGCCTCGCCTTGGAAATATAAGGTCGCGGGTTCGATTCTAATTCGTGCCCATACATCTTTGTGTGAATTGTTTTATCGCCGCTGCTCAATATCGGTGAAGGTAAACATCGTGAGGAAACCGGCGTGTCTAAGAACTAGTCATTCGAGGACATGTGACATCCACCAACCCGCACTTGACCAGCATGTTTACATTAAAGACTCTACTCTCATAACTCGTAAGATAATTGAGAGTAGACCCGTGCCCAGCTGTGGGACACTAAAAAGGGTGTACGTACGTGACGTGAAACACGGTTCAGTTTACTTTATATATGACTAGGTGACTTCGTACTGCCTCAATAGATAAATAAAAGACCTAAACTTTTGTACCTCCACGAACATTTCAAGACCAAGATAAGATAAAGCAATTCAGCCGTTCTCGAGTTTTAGCGAGACTAACGAACAGCAATTGATTTTTATTTAAATAGATTATGCCTTTGCTGTTTGAAAATGACTGTTCCCTGTGTCAATAGTGACAAACAGAACCTCTGTTACAATTCTACGCCAAGTAAAATATAATTACCTTCGAAATAAACCCGCCATAGTACATAGGATAATATTTTCTCTATGAACGGCAATAAGTTTGTCCCTAATTATTATAGGCCGACCGTTTTACTCGCGTATCGCCATCTGAGGTACAAAGTCATAAAACATTAATTAAATCTCATAAAGAACTATTTAACCACAGATAAAAGTAATGTAAGACTATTGGTCACTAATATCCATATCGCTTGAATCATCATTGCCTGTGCAGCTTGAGGAGTCAGAATCTTGGCGATAGGCGATACGCGACTTAAGGGGCCTAAGTGAAGCAAGGATTACATTCAACTTAGCCTATACTTTGATTATATTTAAATGCCCGCCCCTGATTGTCGATGTTCTGTCTTGAGCTATAAACAATTTGCGACCCTTAAAGCGGACAAACTTGGTAAAACTAGATATGTAAAACAAAATGGCTGACGAATAATAGCAGTTCTATGGAGCATGAATCTAATGTAAATATGATGTTAAGTAACTTTTTATTGAACAAATATTTTCTTGTTACAGGTAAGTTGGCAAGACGCCAGACGAGCCGAGACCCAATACGCTTTCAGCTAAGTTTGATAAGTCACTGGGTTTATTAACCCTTGACTGTAGGTACTCTACAGACTGCATACCATGGCAGAAAATGGATGGCAGAAAGGCATACAGAGGTATACAGGGTGGTAGGTACAGCCTCCACAAATTGAGAGGGCGCATTCAGCTTCTTAATTAGAATACTTCTGGAACTTATGATCGACAGTGGCATGAACAGGCTTAGGGTTTTGAAACCCGGCCATGTTCTGCGGCACCTACTAACGAGATGTGGGTAGTATTAGCGCGAAATTTTTAACGGATGTACTTAGGTATGTGTAAATGTGTGGATGTATATTTTTCGCTTCACTACAACTTGCTACGATGGGGCGCGCCTGCCCACTATACCGATTCACGCGTGATTACGAATGATTTTCGGCGAGAAGGTGGCAGTGGAATGAAGCTCCAAATTGTTGGAATTCTATAGGAGCAACAATTCGACCCAACCTCTTTGTATGGTGTCATCAGACGTCACACCAGAACACAGTAAGGCCGCTTGGCGGTGCGTCTTTGTTTGGTGGGCGGTCACTAACCACGGCCGAAGCCTACCAGTTAAAATTCGACATGAACGTCTGAAACACGTAAGTCTGGGTCCTGGAATTATGCATTGTTTATTAGGCTACTTTATATTTAAATACCACCAGTTCTAGTAGATACCTACTTTGTATAGAAAAGTTTATTCTTCCAAATATTCCATTTTATAAAAATGTTTCTACATTCAAAATGATAAGCACAAACTTCATATATTGGCAAATTCGGAATGAGGACTTGTATGCATCTTTTGAATCGTAAATAATTCGCTTCATCCGATACCGGGTATCGAGTTGCTATTAAGATTTTACCAACTCGATTTATTCGTATCGATACAAAAATGATGACAAAGCGATACAGATACATAGATCGTCAAATATAAATTGATCTTTTAAATTTTAAAGTGTTTGCATATATTATTATTATGCTTACCAATGCTGGGCACGGGTCTTCTCTGAACAATTTAACGGGTTGACAGTTCAGGCATTAATTCACACAAGTGCGGATTGGTGGATTGTATATCACATGTCCTCAAATAGTTAGTTCTTAGACAGGCCTGTTTCTTTACGATGTTTTTCTTCAATGCTTTTGAGTACGCGATGAAACAATTCACAGAAAGATGTGTGGGAATGATCGGGGATGGAAGGCGCTACTTTATATTTCAAAAGCGAGGCCTATAATTTATGTATTGTGAAAAAATATGCTAAGTGGGTACGGCA
The DNA here is from genome assembly GCA_936450015.1 of Meganola albula. Taxonomy (NCBI): domain Eukaryota; kingdom Metazoa; phylum Arthropoda; class Insecta; order Lepidoptera; family Nolidae; genus Meganola; species Meganola albula. Next base: position 1,037,382 of record OW388161.1, on the reverse strand, counting down.
TATTTAGTTGCATTTTTTTTAAATAAACAACCTTCACTATGGCTTTGACTGTCACTTTGTGGCTTAGGTGCACCGAAAGTGAAGACTCGTCTTTACAACGTGGCTAAATATAAATTGGATTTAATAGAGAAAAGTTCCAAAAATGTTTCATAGAAAAAGTTATTTGTAATCAAGAGGGCAGCCACTTAGTAAAGTACTTTACACTCATTATCGTCACCCTATATAAATATGGAAATGAGAACATTCTCCGTTTTTTTCTTTGGTTCAACAAGAAAGCAATCTGAAGTTAAAACAGCAGCACAAAGCAGTTATTTTGAAAAACAATTCACACTTTGTTTCAACTAATTTCAACTTAATCCAACGATAGCAAGCCTCTTAATTAAAAACTAAATGAAAAACTAAATTGCAGCTTTTTATATCGCGTACAAGATGTTTCAACACCTTAAGACCTGTTTACACGATAATTTTACGGAGAAATGAAAGCACGCAGACTCCGTTGGTTCAGCCACATTGTTAGAATGGGAGAGGATTGCAGAGAAAGATCATCACTTGGTCTGCCTACAGGGCGAAATATCGCTGGAATGTTAGTTGAGGCAGAACTAAAGGAGCTAGTAGACTAGTAATTGGTAAAAAGATGCCAAGGTTTGCGGAAAGTGACGAAAACTCTTATCGGAGGCCAAGACACGTTTTAGGTCGTTGAGTCAACAGAGTAAGGGCCGAAACACATAATCGCGTTGCGGCAACACACCTCAACGAAACGCTCGTAATGCTAGTACATTTTGTTCTATGTAGAGGCCGGCGGCACTGCCGATTCTTGCGGTGCGGCGCCGCAACGCAGTTATGTGTTTTGGCCCTAAGTACTGTATGCCACAAGGCAGAACACAGTAAAACATATTATTGTATCATTTATTTACCTACGAATTTTCACGAGTAAATTGAAATTGAAGTACGTAATTTAGTTGAAAACGCGCATTTGTATCGAAACTCGCGTCTTGATTATTAAAACGCGTCATGTGAACAGGCACTTAACAGCTGTTGCCAAGTAGCACCGAATATTTTATGAAGTGTAACGATCTTAAAATTGTAAGTACATTTAAGAGCTTGTAATTAGTAGGTACGTATTAATATAATTCCACGTTAATTTTGGGTAAAGTTAGGGTCTTGATATTGTTAGAAACTGGGCTAAAAGCGTAATATTTAAAGGAATTGGAAACGCCGATTGCAGTATTTTCCTTAATTTACGCTAAAATCATAATATAAAATAATATGCCTTTCCTTCAATAAAGGTTTCAAAATGGCGGAATGCACAGACAAGAATCTACATTTGGCTATCTGTAGAAATAAAAATGCTGATAGCCGCGGAAACGAATTCCAACGTTTAATTATCTACGGATGCCTCTCAAAGCGAATTCATAACTTCCATTGGAAAATTACAAAAGTTTGTACCACTTCAGGTAGTTCAAAGGATTCGTGAAACGATCGAGTTTCTAGAATACTTGGCGCGAGTTCAACTGGAAGAAAATCATCATAAACCTTAAAAAAAACACTTTAAAATGGATATCTTGAGTAAATGGAGCAGTCTGGTGGAATCAAATACAAAAGAGAAGATTATCAATTAGAATGTCTCTATTTGTAACCCCAGACAAAAAGAGAAGTATAATGTTGTTAGATGATGAAAGATTTGGATGGATTATGGATAAGTATGATGGATGCTATACAGATATTGAACATTTTCAATTCTCTTTGTACAGTGCTCAATAATGATTATCAATATTATTACTGTGAATATTATTTACGTTTTTTAACTGAGTGGTAAAACAATCCTTTTCGCTTGTTGTATTGATTTAGTTTGTTTGTGGATTCGATTTTTTCCAAGAATTATTTTATTCGTCTATCGCCGAATGTACATAGGTACACTCGGCGATAGACAAATAAATTTTGTCACAACAAAACAATCGCAAAAAAACGAGAGAAAGAACTCCAAAGGACAATAATTAAGTAATGCTAATTCGTTTTATGTAAATCGGTTCAGTCGATAGAAACTTTTGAATTTTTGCATTGCATTACCTAATGAAAATCATAATTAACGTGCAACATAGCCTCTGCTGGTGACCACGGTCGGTTTAACCTGTTCGAAACGTCAACCCAATGACAATGTGAACGTGGTAATTTTCTGGTAATGATAATTTTAATTCGTTTTCTATCTAAATTTCTCGAGAAATTATACCACCTAAAATAAATGTACCTATCTATGACTAATTTGAGGATTAACTTTGTTTGAAATTCTAGTCTTAAAACATTACGAATAGTTTTTAAGTTAATAAACTGACTGAGTTACGAATCCACTAACGGTTCTACAATAAAACAGTCACTTAGGTATTCTAAAAGTTTAGTTATACGTTTAGTTAAAAGTAAGTTTCAGTACTTAATTAGTATTATAAAGTTGTAAAACTTATTCTTTATACTCAATTAACTAACTTTTCTATTAGACTACTTATCTAGTTTTATCGGTGATCTAGGCACCGATCTATAGACAACGCATAACTCATCTAACTTTATGTCTTACTATTACCACAGATAATATAATACTATACCTATACTATAATACTATACTCGAACTATATCAAGCACAAGTTCGTTCCTGCATGGAGTACTTCTCGCATCTTTGGGATGGGTCAGCTAAATACCAACTCGAGGCGTTGGAGTCTATTGAAAGGCGAGCTAAGAGGCTTATTGGCAACGAGTCCCTCATCAAGGCTAAGTTGCAGAGCCTCGAGCATCGCCGCATAGTTGCTAGTCTTTCGGTCTTTTATCGGATACACTTCGGAGAGTGTGCGTTGGAATTACACAATCTTATTCCCCCATCCCCATTCTTCCATCGTACAAGTAGAGGTACGGCTATGCGCCACCGTTATATGGTGGAAATTCCACGGGCACGCACAAAGCGCTTTGCTTCCACTTTTATTGTGCGAACCGCCAAGTTGTGGAATTCGTTGCCGGCATCTCTGTTTCCCGATAGCTATAATCTACCTGTCTTCAAGTCACGAGTGAATCGGTATTTATTAGGTAGGCGCGTTCCATCGTAGACTGCAACATTGCTTCAGATCAGGCAAGTTGTGGTCAAGCGCAAACCTATTATAGAATAAAAAAAAAAAAATACCCTATTACATATACTTATATATTGTCCAACACATGCTAATTTTGATTGGTTTGTTTAAGGCATTTTTACTAATAAACCAGTAAAAAGTATCTAACCCTCATATTCATAAACGTCTTATAAGCTCATTACAGCTAAAGTAAGTTTATAATTTGTTTGTCTTTGTCTGTCATCTTGATATTTACTAGTAAGAAAGAGACAAAGTACATTTTAACTAAAGAGTCTAGATTTTTATAAATAAGACTTGAAAGACTCAGAGGGGAGTGATGTAACGTCGCATAGTAAACGCCACTCGAGAGAATGACGTCTCAATCCTGAATCGCACAAGCAAAGTTTCACTGACGATTACATGTTCCCGACAAGAACAGTTAGGGAACCGCGGTCGCCGGGCATCATACCTTCCCCGGTTATAAGATCTTCCACTTACAGTTATAAGGCCGATGTTCCAGTGCAACCAAGTTGAATCGGACATAAAAATCGATCGTGGACGGGCAGCCTAAGTATAGGTATAACCGCTTATTGTCAAAATTTGTCCTGAAAATAAAGAACAAAGTAACAAAATAATAGTTATCCAGGTCAGTGAAGTTTTTGGAAGTTATGAAATTACTATAATTTACAGTGTTTCCCGTTACTCTTAAGAGTCTTCTTCACGATCAACTAGAGAATCGATACTCTAGTACGTTTTCTGATTTACGCTTCTCTCACTCGTGGAGACGACCCTTCAGAGAGTGTGCAGAAAAACGGGGTACGATAAAAAATATCGCTGCGATTCTCTCGCTCGTGGAGAACGCCCCTATAATACACATCTTGAAGACTAAACTAAAATATTCATCAATTCTACTATCTAAGTATTGCCTCCATTAGATTTAAGTATTATAGTTCGCTAGTATGTGCGCAAACGCAGGTGTACTCACAATTCCATTCACTCATAGGAGTCCGGTTTGATCGATCTGGCTGAAGTCTCAACCGAAACCGTTACCCTTACTATACATTTTGAAGACTCCACTAAAATATTCATCATTTACTACCCTAACCATTGCCTCCATTTTGCATCCTCTATTTAATACACTGTTACAATGATAAATGAGTTTTGAACAACGCTTCAAGCTATCAAGCAGATTAATTTTAGCAATATCTTAGAAATAAATTCGCCTCTATCTTTTCAGGGCAGTGATAATTTACCATCTTACCAAAGGATAAAATCTGTCGGTCTTTTTCATAAAAATCATAAAAGTCTCTTTACTTAGAATGGACTTTGTCTCTTTCTTACTATTATAAATGTCAAGATGACAGACAAAGACAAACGAATTATAAACCTATCTTAGCTGTAGTGTGCTTAGAAGAGCTTTCCGCCCGCGCCCTTGCTCCCCGCGTCCTTTTTAGTCGAATAAAAACTATTCTATGCCCTGTCTTATAGGTCTTAGACTAACTCCATAAAAACGTCATCTAAATAGGTTCTGTAGTTAAGGCATGCGCGAAATACAGTTTCTTTCGCATTTATAATATTAGTAAAGAGTTTTGGTCTAGCATTGGATTTTAAACCTTTGAACTCGTCAGCTAGAGACAGAACTAACTTTAATGTAATGTAACAGAGCGACTATTTTAATTCAATTGTGTTGAAAGTTGCATCTTGTGGATAGTTTCAGTGACTCAGCAAAAACAATGAAAGACAACAAATGCATTATTCTGATCATGTCCACAGTTCTGCAGTCTGTTTGTCTGTACTTATATAATAAAACGGAACAGTTTGTTTATTTAATTTAGACGGTCTTATAAATAAATTTATATGCAGCAGCAGTTGAATACGTTTTAAAACTCAATACCTCCCAGTGGCGAAGGGTGGAAGTGGGAAAAAGAGAAGCCAGAGCAAAAAAATATAATACCTCTTTAGTACCGTTACCGATCGTTCTTACACTTGATTCTATACTTATTTTTGTTGCTATTTAAAAATGCAATCTACACCAATCTTGCGGATTAACTACATCATTATAACATAGTATTTTCTTAGATTTACGCGAATATCACACATTGAAAAACAATTATATTTTAACGGATTTTATCGCGGTTTATTATAGATTTTAGATACCGACTGCAGGGCACGGGTCTTCTCTCAACTATCTTACTAGTTGAAAGAGTTTAGGCCTTAATCCACACACGCTGGCCAAGTGCGGGTTGGTGGGTGTCAAATGTCGTCGAATGACGACGAATGAGTTCTTAGACATGCCGGTTTCCTCACGATGTTTTCCTTCACCGATACTGAGCAGCGGCGATGAAACAATTCACACAAAGATGTGTGGGCACTACTGGGATTCAAATCCGCGACCTTATATTTCTAAGGCGAGGCCCGTACCACTGTGCCACTGCTGCTGCTACGATCCTTAACTTAAACGTATATAATATACAGTTTGACCCAACTCGAATTAGCACTCTTCTTTTTCATCGAATGCTAATAAATAGGTCAATCTCTTGCCACAAGAATCAACAGCTTTCAATCAATAACCTCGGAATCGCTGATTAGAGAGGTACACTCAATACCGAAATATGGAACAATGTTGCGTATCTGTCTGTGGTCTGAACAAATATTGGTATCTCATAGAAACTACCATTCATTTGTAGTAGTATACGTACGATAATAATGATGGGGCCAAACGCGAAGATTTGCTTGTCGCGTGACGTCTATCCAAAAAAATTTATCCTATTGCAAATCATCTTTGCAAATTCGAATGCCCTTCGCGCCGCTTTCGGTATATTGGCTGCATACAAAGGGTTTTATCGGAAAAATTGTGCGGTTGGCAACATTTTGCCCGCTTTAGTTGACTGCGAGACGCCAAGCGGTTTGAACGTGTTTGATTGAATTTGTTAATCATTGTATAGAGTAATAAGAGGATATTTTTGTGTATATGTTACCGGAAATGTCTGAAATCTAGGAATTGTATACAAATCCTAGGAAATGTATAAAAATAATGCTTTCTGTAATAAAACACGTTTGGTTTTGGCACTGTTCGACTGCTACCACTACATGGTACGCTCGCTTCGGTCGCGTCTGTGACGATTAAAAGTTTAACATAACCTAACCCACAGCATTTCGGAGCGGGTGAATTTGTTTTTGGGACTTACTAGCGAACAGGGACTGATTCGGTTTTGGCACTCTTCAACCGCTACCACTGCCCATGCACTGACAGTTTACGCGGCGTGATCGCCTGATCAGACGAAGCAATACCCTCCCCTCACCCCGCTATTCCCGCTTACCCATTGATATCTCAAATGTTTTACATTTCCGATTGCTATATTGGAAATGTGTCTAATATAATTTATTTCGCACATTTCCGTGCGATTTTAGGAATTACATACATTTCCTAGGAATTGTATACAATTCCTAGATTTCATACATTTCCGGTAACATAATATATATATATAACATCCACCATCGCTTTTTATTCCTCTTTTTAACATTTTTTATTTTTGTTCAAGTACTTAATAAAGACGCAGTAAATGATAATTAGATGACATGTGATACACCCCAACCGCCTCTTTCATGTTTTTCGCGAATTGAATTATCGCGACTATCTACTATATAGCGAAATCTACTATATAAAATAAGTAGGGTTTATCTTCCCGACGCTATAACTCCAGAACGCACGAACCGATTTCCACGGTTTTGCATTCGTTGGAAAGGTCTCGGGCTCCGTGAGGTTTATAGCAAAGAAAATTCAAAAAAAAATTCAACAGATAAGCGGGAAAATGTTACATAAAACGAAGCCATCTGGTGGCGAAACCGATTTCGCCGGGTTTGCTAGTAATAATTATAAATATTCGGACAAATAATAATAGAGTTACGACTATGCGCCACCGTTAATGGTGAAAATTCTACAGGATCACACAAAGCGCTTTGCTTCAACTTTTACTGTCTGAACTTCCAGGTTGTGAAACTCACTGCCTGGATCTCTGTTTCCTAATAGCTAGTGCAAGTTAATTTTAATTGGTTCGTTCAAGGATAAGAACGAATCAATCACATTTACCTGTCTTCCCCGCATTTTGATGATTTAAATTTCGTACAATATTTGAAGAAAGCTGCGTCTAGCAGGTACTTAGTGTCAAATGCCAATTTGTTGTACGTAAAATTAGCCATGATATTTTTTTATATCCTATAACAGGCTTGTAATTGAACGCAGCTTACCTGTTATTAAGCAATGAATTGTTAGCGATGGAACAAGATTCACTAATAATTAAAAATCAATAGTAATTTATAGGTAATTAAAAAACAGTGATCTCATTCAAGTGGTCCTATGTTTTGAAATAAAACTACTTTATAACGGATTTTATCGCGGTTCGTTTTAGATTTTAGATCCCGACGTTTCAAAGTCTTTTCAGACTTCATGTTTGGACAATCAATGATGATCTCAATGTGTGATATTCGCGTAAATCTAAGACAATGCTATGTGGTCCTATGCTACAAACTTGGACAGCCAAAGTCCGCCTGAAGAAACTTTGTTTCCAAAACACAAGTTTAGTATGATACAGATATAGTGACAAATGATACAGAAGTGATTTTTCCTTTATTTTCGGACAACATAAATCCATTAGTTAGAAATATTCTGTTAGAAACTGTTTGATTGTTTTTATAATAGCTCATGTCACTGTAATTACAGGCCAATCTCTTAAATCTAGAGTTGTCCGTCAACTTCTTGAGCCGAGGTTCGTCTCTACATAGTTGTTTTTTTATTCTGAAATAGGCTAACGCTTGACTTCAACTTGCCTGATGTTAAGCAATGATGTAGTCTACGATGGGACGCGCTCACCCAATATACCGATTCACTCGTAATAACGAATCATTTTCGGTTAAAAGGTGGCAGTGGAATGAGGCTCTATATGGTTAGAAACCATAAAAGAGCAATCCCGACCCACCTTCTTAAATGGTGTCACCATATATCGCGCTGGAATACGGCAAAGTCGTTTGGCGGTGCGGCTTTGCCTGGTGGGTGGTCACTAACCACGGCCCTTAGGGGTGAGCCTTTACGGCAGTTGTCATAGTACTTGATGAATTGTTGACGGATTGGTGGCGTGGTTGGTAAGTTACTTTCTTTTCACGCCGCAGTTAGTGGGTTTAATCCCCACCCGAGACAAACATTTGTGTGATGAACATTTGTGTTTGTGTCAAGTCTCGGTGTAAATAACTATTAAATGTGTAAATTTACAAAAGACAAGTATTATATGTATAGTATATACCAGTTATGTGATTTCCATAACACAAGCTCTGCTTAGCTTGGGACTAGATGATGTGTGTGTTAATCACCCAGAATATTAATTTATTTTATTAAAGTCCTGTGAACTAATAAAGGATTCCGGCTAATTGGGTTAGTATAAAAGCCGGTGTAATTATGCAACTTCCTTTATATTTCTCTTCTTATTGCGATGATCCTTTTTAGTTCGTTATATGGTTGGACAAATTTTGTAGACTTGCATCACAAAAAAAATTTAAGAAGTTTTTCTTTTCATTAATTCATTACGACATCACGGCAACCTTCTCAATCTCAAGTTAATTATTAGTCTTCCTCTTCCTCATTTTCTTTTTATCTTTCCTTCTATTATGTTCTTTAGCTGTTATTAAAAAATGTCTAAACATATTCCGTCTTTTGTGGTATGGCCTTCATCAAACTAAGCTCTCATTCCTTTGACTTTGATTATGATATATTAATATACTAAACTGTTCATACCCGTTCTCCTATCTACCATTTCCAGAATATTCCCCACAATCCCCATTTCCTTATTCACCTACTAACCTAGTACGGTAATTTTCGGTTTCCCCTCATGCCGGTTAAAGCGAGCCGAGTGACTATTCAATACCTCTGTTGGTCTAACGATTTCCTCCACATTAGTATGCCGCCCTGGTACTTGTGCGTTTCTAGTCGCTATATAAACGTACCTATAGTCTGTATCAAATGAATTGGCGCTTGTAGAATATATTTAAAATTATTGGTAGGCTTCGACCGTGGTTAGTCACCATCCACCATAAATTCGTGTTCGTTGTCAATGATGCTGTCAGTTACTTAAAAACAATCCCATTACTTAATTTAAATAATTTTAACTGCATTAGTGGTCCAATGGTAGGTAAGATTATTCGCTTAATATGCGCGAGGTCTTGGGTTCGATTCCCGGATCGAGCAAAAAGACTTTTCTAATGACCGACTAAGAAAATCTTGGTTGCAGCTCGAATTTGCGATTTTTCGAATAAACGGAAATAGACTCGGCTCCTATTACGTATGATATTCACCTCTGTCTGTCTATATCTCCGAGAAAAAAAGGGCGCTTTGCTTCTACTTTCATTGTGCGAACTGCCAAATTGTGGAATTCGCTGCCGGCATCTATGTTTCCCGATAGCTATAATTTGCCGGTCTTCAAGTCATGAGTAAATCGGTATTTACGGGGTAAGCGCGTTCCATCGTAGACATCATTGCTTCACATCAGGCAAGTTGTGGTCAAGCGCAAGCCTATTTTAAGATAAAAAAAAATGGTTAACATTTATATTACCCGAAGTTGTAAGTAGAGGAAAAAGCACTATTACAAATTATATAACAGCTGGAGTGAGTTTTAGAGAGTAGGGCGCATTTCGCGGGCTAAGAACCAGAGTAGCGTAAGGGCAAAAATTCAAAAAAATTTTTTTTTTACCATTCGCTTTTTTAAACCCTATATTTTTATATGCCAAAAAATTGAATCGATGTTGTGTGTAGAAAGCTTAATACAAAAATAACGTATAAAAAAAAATGATTTTTGTTTACTGCCAAAATGAAATATTTCTACTTACAATATTTTGACATTATTTAGTCAAAAAAGTTACGTGCACAACGATCGAAACTCTGTTTACAGAGCGAATGGGACACTGCAGATGCCTTTAATATAATCGCTTAAATAACGTATCTTGTCATACGTTAACAAACTTAGGCTACACAATCAAACTTTCTGCGTTAAACGCAGAAAGTTTGATTGTGTAGCCTAAGTTTGTTTCGTGCCAAATAAGCGTAAAGTACTGTTACTGCATAAAGGATCTTATTTCGTGCGCTTCCGTTATTTTTCTGCCTGCCAAAAAAACGTACGGTGTGATACGCTACTATGGCACTAAATAACTAAAGTAATGCATTCAGGTTTTAAGTCAATAATAGTGTAATTAGGTATATACGTTTTTTTAGCACGTAATAAATCTTTGTTGGTCTGATTTACCTTCGCGTCTAATACTACTGTACGTTAATTTGACACCAAAAAGTTTAGGTAGGCCCGGCCGGTTGCGTAGGAAACTACGACAACTTGCCTGATGTGAAGAAATTTTGCAGTCTACGATGAAACGCGCTTACCTAATAAATGCCTATATTCACTCGTAACTTGAAGACAGGTAGATTATAGCTATCGGGAAACAGATGCCGGCAACGAATTCCACAACTTGGCAGTTCGCACAGGTAGCACTTTATGTGTACCCGTGGAATTTCCACCATATAACGGTGGCGCATAGTCGTACCTCTACGATGGAAGAGTGGGGATGGGGGAATTAGATTGTGTAATTCCAACGCACACTCTCCGAAGTGTATCCGACAAAAGACCGAAAGACTACGAGTAACTATGCGGCGATGCTCGAGGCTTTGCAAATTAGCCTTGACAAGAGATTCGGTGCCAATAAGCCTCTTGGCTCGCCTTTCAATAGACTCCAACGCCTTGAGTTGGTATTAAGTTGACCCATCCCAAAGATGCGAGCACCACGCATGAACGAACTTGTGCTTGATATAGCTCGAGCATCTGTTTCGGTGTGAAGTACTGACGCACCTTCGCGAGGACTCTTTGACAGTTAGTTGAGCCTTGGACTCAATGTACGGGTCAAAATTGAGGGTCGATGTCATATTGACGACAAGAAGCTCCAGGTGGTCTGTAATTGGCACGGACACACCTCGAAAAGTAGGAGCCAATTGAAATGACCTTTTTTGGCGGAAAATAGGCACGCCTGGGTTTTAGCAGCGTTGAATTTGACTAGATTGGCGTCGCCCCAGTCGGAGACAGCCTTGAGAGACAAGCTCAAGCACTCAACCATGCTTCACTATGGGACTGAATCTCAGCCGCACTGGCACGAGGACTGGACATATAACTCTCTACAACTGTGCTGTCGTTTGCATACCCAAAGGTACCGGATTTAAGCAGATCGTTAATATGAACCTCCGTTTGGCGTATGCAAATTTCCGACATAAGAGTCTGCCAAGTGTAGCAGGAGGTACCACGCTACCAGCATCTAGACGTGAAGCCTCTGCAAACAGAGAAGCAAATAAATTTGGCTCTCTTCTTTTGGCGTATGTCCCTGGCATTGTGGTGTCGAGCATCAATCCAAGCTAGATAGGCCACATGTATTTGCATCTCTGCGCGTCGTCATTGTGGCCCAAACCATGGGCGAGCTTGGCCTGACTGCGGTACGTCAGAGTATGGAATGTAATACTCCATAGCCTGACACAGCACATCAGTCACGGCTTCTGCACAGGTAGAGGGATCACCAGAGCATACGGGCTGCCACGGATAGGATGCAAAGAAGGACCGAATCTCATCCCAGTCTGCTGACTTGTACCGCCACATTCGCCGATTACCCCTAGGGCTGGGGTCGGGCGGGGAGTAGACCAATACTGATTTGACCAGACAGTGGTCTGATTTACCCAGAGGTGAAGAAATTGATACTGAGTAACAGTCTGGATCAGTCTTCAGCAGAAGGTCCAAGCAATAGGGTGTGTGCGAGTCAACATCTGGTACCCGTGTAGCACCACGGACTACCTGGGTGAGATTCAATGCCAAGGCCAGCTTCCGCGTTTCTCTACCTGCATGGTCAGTGTCTAGATAGGGGAAGAGCCACTCTTGATGGTGAGCATTGAAATTACCTAGCAGAACCAATTGTGCAGAGGGGTACATTTGTTGAGCCACTTCAGCCGCCTCACTGAGGTATTCGGTGAGCCTGGTTGTCTTCTGATCTCCACTGTGCGAGCGGTAGACACAGGCATAAATAATTTTCGCGGCGCGGCTTTGTCTGGTGGGCGGTCACTAACCACGACCGAAACCTACCACCAGTTAGTTGTCACCTGTTTTACACCACCCGGGTACCATGTGTGGGGATTCATATCATTTCATTTTCATTTCATTTCACTGTGGGTACCTACACAATTTGTAGGTCAACCACGAATATTTTTTTTTAATAACATATATAAAGTAGCCACGAGGGATTATTTATTTTAGAAGATTTTTGTTATTTTTTAAAGGCCATTTTAACGGAAGTTCTGTTGCGTGCCATAATTTTTTCAACTAATGTAACAGCCAAAATGACGTAAGTCAACCATTTTTTGGAAAATAAATTTTATTGTAATAAAAACGTTTTTTGATTGTCCAAAAAGTTACACTGATCAGTAGCCGATACATAAAGCTTTATCATTAGTGAAAATCAGATACCTAATTGCCATAGATTTTGCCATAGAAGAGCTATAAGATAACGGTACGTAAATTTGAGTTGTTTTTCGGCTCTCCTGTAAAGTTGTCATTTTGCCCTTACGCTTCTCTAGTTCTTAACCCACGATTTGGTCCACTCGTTTGTCGTTGTACAGGTTCTGAATTAATTTCTTTGTATTCTTTCATTTCTTATGCTTAAGGCATTTTGAGATAGATTATGAGATAGTTGCTTAACAAACGTTCATAATAGAATATTATTATGTCGTGACGGGACGTGGTTCATATTCGGACCGCCACTCACGCTGCAAGCATTTTGAAACTGACTATAACACTGGTTCACGTCGTGTTTTTTTAGATAATTTAATTTCACACCTGCTCAGTTGAGTACTTTGATGAATGTCTTATGTACTTACTAAATCTTCATTCTGAAGGTTTATTACAAAATTTAGTTACATGAGGTTCAATAAGTAACTTTCGTCCGTGGAAGTGCTTTTCTAATCTGAATCCTTACACGTGGTCTTAGAGAGCCTTAAGACATCATTCATCGTCACTATATCACTTGAGCAGTTCAGTATCATTTGTATGAAACTCCCTACTGCCACACACAATCATCACCTCGCTTTGGGAAGAGTTCAACTCACCGCGAAGGGGTTCGTGATCGACTTGCAATTCCCGTGCTTACGTGTCTCCGTACCATAGTTTAAGGCCTTTCGTCCACGGCCCTCCCTTGGCCTGCGTTACTGAACGTGCTGTTGTTGTCGAGAGTGCCGAGGCTTAGATACGTAATACTGGTGCCTGATAAGCGGCTAGCACGCCAATAAAATTCTTTGCCCCCATAACTAGCAAATATTTATGTGATGCTTAATTTGAGGCTTTTGAAGGTTTTAGACTACAAATATCAGGATTAGCAGACAACTTTAGATAGGCGTGAATAATCGGGTAAGAAGACGGTAAGTATAAAATAACTACGGCAAATATCACTTCACCCCAATCTCTCGATAGCACAATCATTAATTCTACCAGTTAATTACAGATCGTTAAGATTACGTTGGATTAAATCGTGACGTTCACTGAGCACGTTGTTGCATCTGCACTTCCCGACGACACAACGGTCCAACACCCAGTGTCAGCCATTCTAAGATGGCTGCTTCACCCGTGCTCGGTGTTCATTCGTTCGTTCATATTGACATTTTCAAGTGACAGCTGACTTCAAAGACGGACGCGATGACAGTATAAAATGACAGCTGATGCATTGAGAAGTAGCTGTGCCAATATATTAGTCAAGTACAAATTCTTCTCAGTAGCAAGGAAATTAATTGATATATCAACAATGTTTTGTTTTGTTAACTCAAAGTTACTTTGTAATTCAGTTAACTTAGTTAAGTTACGAGACGAAGTAACTGTACTTAATGATAATTGGTAATGAATTTGAAAAGTAACGCATTTAAATTATACGGAAAAACTTTGGGACGAGAACGCGAAATATTTTTTGGTGGTTCAGTATTAGTATAAACCGAATTTACATTAATAATTATTGATCAATAGGTTTTATTCGACATTAAAATTAAATGGTAAATTAAGGATGAATTATACGTAATAAGATCGATGAAAGCGCGCGGCGTAAAATAGGGGTTACTGACCGCACTGTTGATGCGGCGGCGAGAGGGCGACCGTACCGTTAATATAGATAGTAAACACCTACCGATAGCGATAACTTGATTTTTAATGACCAATTTTGTGAATGTCTCAACGCTTGGCCTTGAGTTTGGTGAAGGTGGGTCGGAATTGTTGCTCCTTTATGTTTTGGTTAGACCATATGGAGGCCTATTTCACCGATAATCATGCGTAATCACGAGTGAATTGGTATACTGTAGACTACATCATTGCTTAACATCAGGCAAGTTGTAGTCAAGGGTCAGCCTATCGAAGAATAAAAAATCAAAAAGTTCCACTATCTTTCGAGTTGCACAAAATTAGTGGAATAATCCGTCGTGTACGGGCAGCGTAAGGGTTTCGTTTTTACTTCTACTACTTTTGGGGTTCGAAACCCTAAAAATGACGCATAAAGTGCAATAGCTATTGAAGAACAACTCAGAATAATCCACAAGTCTTACTAGCACCGTAATAACTCCCCTGGGAGAGCAACTTTCAGCGAAATTAACAAAGTTGTAGCCCATTGCGGGCCCGGATCTCGGCCAACATAAATTGTGATGAAATTTCAAAATAAAAATAGGCTTGGGAAAATTTAAAGCTTAACTGAAGCATATTGTGAAGTGTTGGTGTAATCGCGAATCAGTTTTATCCGACTCCATGTTTCTATGTTTATAGTTTTTGTTTGTTCTGCAATATGTTAGATGTTTTTTTAAAGATATTTATTACAGCGCAGCCTCATTTAAATATTTAGATGGGTTTTTGCTATTTTAGTTCTTATTAAAGTACATTAAGTATGTACTCTGATTGTCCCAGACGAAGAGAGGGATGTTATAAGTTTGACGCATGTATCTGTGAACACTTCAGTGATGTTGCTATGATGGGCCAAATTCAATAAGTTTTCTTTTTATTGGAAAAAAGCTGAATAATGTATTTTAGTTTGAATAAAATTATGGGTTATTCAATTTTTGAGTTGTAAATTGTATACAGAGTGGAACAGCGGTGGTACAGCGATATCAGCGTTGCTTTTAAAATATAAGATCGTGGGTTCAATCCCCGGTCATATTTGTGTAAATTGCACCCCTGCCACTCAATATTACTGAAAGAAAAAACGTGAGGAAACCGTATGTCTAAGAATTCATTCGAGGACATGTGAGATCCACATCCACCCCCACTTGGCTAGCGTGTGTTATTTACGGCCTAAATTTTCTCAACTCGTAAGATAGCTGAGACAAGGCCCGTGACAGCAATGGGGCACTAAAAACGGTTGAAGTGAGAAATAAAATGGTGTTGCCTACTTCACAAATTAGGTTTATTTCAATAAATAATATTACAATTATACATGAAATAACAATAATTAATAATCACGTGCAAGAGATAATTCAAAATGATGATGATTATTTAATTGTTAAGGTAACCTCAAGGCTAAATAGGGCTAGCAGAAAGTCCCACTTGCTTAGCATGTGGAGGTGCGGATGAAACTATGGAGCACGTACTGTGCGAGTGTGATTCGCTGGCGCGAAAACGCATGGATGCATTAGGAATGGACCGCCCTACTCCTGATGAATACGGCCTCATGTGTCCCCGACGGATAGCAGCGGTCATGGACCAGCTGTGCGGAGGAAGAACACCTGAGGTTTCATAGCATAAAGGGGATGCACAAAAGATCCATCTGGGTCGAAGTGCTCTGAGTTCACCAGCCCCATTTATAAGATAAGATAAGATAAGATAACTTCAAGGCTTGTGGTTGATACAGACATGTGGTACATTTATATTGATCACTAGCGGACCCCGCAGACGTCGTCCTTCCCGGTAAAGCAGTGCCACCTGCCGGGTCTGAAAATAGGATACGACAGATTCTCAGACCTGTCGAATATAAAGATTCCATAAAAATCGGTCAACCCGTTTTGGAGGAGATTGTTTTTTTTTTTAATTTTTCTCTGCGTAAAAACCGTCCTCGTGCTTCAAGGAATATTCTAAAAAAATGAATGAGCGAAATCGGTCCAGCCGTTCACGCGTGATGGCGTGACCAAGAGAAATAGGGATTCATTTTTATTTAAATAGATTACACCAGTTATGAAGTACCTACACAAACAATCTAAAGAGAACTTGTATTACTCTGTTCCTATTTATTTTCTAAGGTGTAAAATGTGTACTTTTAAACACATAAAATTGCAGAATTTTTAAAACTTCATAGTATGATCCGGAGTTGTGCCGGGAGGCAATGTAAACGATCAATTAAATGTCGGTAGTAATTTGTAAAAGTATTTCGCGTTAACTTCGTTACCTTATTTACGTGTTTTTTTCGTGTTCCATGGATAGTTGAGTTTATGTGCCTGGAACATCATAATGCGTCAAAATAACGGCAGTGTAGAATAACGAGAAATAGAAAAATAAGGTCGCGGGTTAGAATCCAGGGTCGTGTCCACATATCTTTTTGTGATTCGTTACTGAATTGTTTCATATCCGCTGCTCAATAGCAGTGAAGGAAACATCGTGAGGAAACCGGCATGTTTAAGAACTAATCATTCAAGGATATGTGACATCCACCAACCGGCACGTCCGTATAGAGTGACTGAAATTAGTGTAAAATATTTTACCAAGTGTTGGTGCGCATGATTACAGACAACTTTCCCAAAGAAACTTTTGTGGAGTAACTGTTTATTTTTTTAACTAGCGGATCCCACAGACGTCGTCCTGCCCGGTAAAGCTACGCCACCTGTCAGGTCTGAAAACAGAATACAACCTATAAGATTTCATAAATATCTATCAATCTGTTTCGGAGGAGTTTTTTATTATTTTTCTCTGCGTAAAAACCATCCTCGTACTTCAAGGAATATTCTAAAAAAAGAATTAGCGAAATCTGTTCAGCCGTTCCCGAGTTATGCGCTTACCAACACATTTTGCGATTCATTTTTATATTAAAGATTAGCCATTTTTCTTGAGAGCCATGTTATGGAGAAGACGAGATTAGAGAGCAGAGTAGGGTGTAACGAGGTGACGCGCCTCGATGGAGCGCGCCGAGAGCGTCTCACGTCAAAATCAAAAATCAAAATCATTTATTCACAATCACAAATCTTAATTATGGAATACAGGTAAAATAATAATAAATCAAATCCCGAGTCTCTTCAAAGCGTAGGTCGATCTTACTGGATTAGTGGAGGGATTGTGGTGATGGGTTACGTCTCTTGAAGGCACTGCATCAAGTTGGAACCCAAAATTTGGTGTAATAATACTTTTTTACTACTCAACCGTCAGGGCTAATTAGTATCCCGGTAAATGAATTAAGACGCCGCAGTAAACAGAGTTGTCTCAAACTTCGGTAGAGTTATTTAACTAATAAAACTCCAAGTTTGTTTCAAATTTAATTTCGTATCGTTAGCTGATTTAAGTGGCTTCTGTACTAAATATGAGAATAATATACATTAAATGAAAATTTTCTTTACTTTATGGGTACCAGGGAGGGTCGGTGGCGTGGTCGGTAAGATACTTACTTTTTACGCCGCAGGTCGTGGTTTCGATTCCCACCCACGACATCGTATGTGCAACAGTCTAATCGCGCTAAGCTGAGGTTCATCCTTACATGGGAAGCCCTTGAGGTAGTTGTCCGTCCTCGGACGGCTCACCGAAAAAGTCCTAGAATATTAATCCAAGCTAAGCAGAGCTTGTGTTATGGAAACCAGATAGCTGGTTATACATATACTACTTAAATATAGATAATTACACACAGACTCAAGACAAACAGACATGTTCATAGCACAAAATTAAATGTCTGAATTGGGTGGGAATCGAACCCATGACCTGACGCTCGAAAATCATGTATCTCACCGACCACGCCACCGGCCCTTCAAAAAATTATGAAATAGACAAATAAACCGCAGCGCACTTGCATTGTAATACTTATACCTACTTAGATAAAAAAAGGTTAATTTCATCTCCCAAAAAAGTTAATTTAAATAACAAATTGCATTAAATGATATCTAAAATAATTTACAAAGTTATCCAAAGTTAAAGAAAACAACATTTTAGCACATTTTATTCCATTCAAACTCAAAGATAAACCAAATACAGACATATTTGTTGAAACTGGCTAAGTGCGTATTGGACCAGCAATTTAGGGTTCCGTAGTCACCTGGACACCTACTCAGAGAGATAGGGAGACATTAGAGGCGTTTGAAATGTGGTGTTGGAGAGGGATGTAGAAGATTAGCTGGACAGATATGGTAACGAATGAAGGCGTATTAGAAAGAGTAAAGGAAAAAAGAAGGCTAAAGCATCTATTCAAAACCGGAGAAGAAGGATGATGGGCTATCTTATACGATATGACACCTTCATAGAAACCATCTTAGAGGGAAAGATAGAAGGAAAGCGTGGAAGAGGAAGGCCATGGATAAGTTATATTTACCAAATAAAGGAAAAGGTTGGTGTCATGTCGTATATGGAAGTGAAAGAAGCTGCTCTAGATCGAGCTAAATGGAAAAAAAAAACATCAGAAGCACCGATAAGAGTTAGCCTTAAATTAAAAGAAGAAGGTATTCTTGGGATATCGTATTTTGTAAATATTAAGTTAAAGTAAATTAAAACATAATACATTCTGTAGCTTCCTTTAACATAACGCGCTCAAAGTTTTATTGTACTGTTTCATCATCATCAGTCTATTTTAGTCCACCGCTGGACATAGGCCCCTCCTAAAGCATGCTACTGAGCACGAACAAATTTTACCATCTTGCAGGTATCGTGATTCCATCTAGACTGAGCGCGTCATATCAAAATTTTCGTTCACATTTTCGTCATGCAAGATCGATTCCCGCCCCGGACAATTTTGTGTAACAACAAAAAACTGTTTCTGTATCTAGTTGGTTGAGGGACTACCCTCCGTGTCTCGGAGAGCACGTTAAGCCGTTGGTCCCGGTTGTCATTGAACACATCTATGACAATCGTTACATGTAGTCGGAAGCCAATATAATCTAACATCTGGTTTAACCATCTCTGCTACTGGTTCCCTACGGGTTTCTAGGTCTGATGGCAGTCGCTCCTATAATTCTGGTAGCGAGCCGCATCAGGTTAGACTGGGAACCTACTCCAATAGAAATGGGAAAAAGGCAAGGGTAACGATGATTTTCGGCATGCAAGTATATATGTAAAATTATATATTTTTATTACTCAATAGTCATAGTCACCCCCTATTACTTATGGTACCTGAACATAGCCGGCGAAAATGGGTAATGTTTACCTTTAGGCATGATTCTGTATCTTGGTAGTCATTACACTGAGCCATAGATATAAACTTAAAAAACATGTTATGGTTTTGTTTCGACTCCGAAACCCTAACAAATATAAATAGCCGAGCACAAAATAAAATATATCTTTTAAAACGAAATAAAATTGCTCAACGAAATAAATCACTTCTTTCAAAAAATGATAAATGCCTCTTATTTTTTAATTTCTGTTTCAATAGACTCTGTCGTTTTACTAAACTGCTTCTATATTATAAATGTTTCTTAAATGAAATATTCATCAAACTAAATCTGTTTTAATGTCTTTGTATTGATTTAGTAATAAAATAAATGAAAGTCCTTTTCTACCTTTCGTCATTACACTTATTTTTGTGTAATCTTTTAGTGTTAAAATGATGTAGTATTAAATGCGATAATTAAGTTTTGTAGGTGACTGTACATTAGTAGGAAGACAAAAAAAAATACACTGAGGACACTGTATCAATTTTCTTTATTATGGCTTGTGTTTGATCAGGTTTTACCCGATGTTAAGCAATGATGTGGTGTACGATGGAACTTGCTTACCAAGTGTACTGATTCACTCGTGGTTAAGAGCGATTATTGAAGTAACAATTCCGACCCCCAGCGTCTTAAAAGGTGTCACCAGACATTGCACCGAAATATGGCAAGTAATTGCCATACTGTGGCGCAGCTTCGTCTGGTAACGTGGTCACTAACCACGCCAAAGCCTACCACTAGTTTATTGTCGACCCCCTGTGGGGTAAAAGCTGCACTCCCACGGACGAAGGTGACTCAGCACCTTAAAAATATATTTGAATACCCTTTTACTGGGTAAGACTGTTCCATCAAAAACAGGTCAGGTGTGATCAAGAGCAACTTGCGACAATTACCTAACCATACTACATACTAATAAAGCTTTTACAACTCCCTGATGAGCTTTTTTTAGTATGAATCAGCAAAGCTTCACAGCTGATTGATTGACGACAGTAGTTTAGTTCCCCGGGCCACTGTCCCTAAACTTTTTGTTAAGTTAACAAGTTTAGGGATCAATAGTAAACAAACGGAAACCCAGGAATTTCTGGTTGTCATATGTTATACAACAAGTGCCTTTGTTTCCAGTTTATTATCATCGCTACCGAGTATACTAAACTATTATAGTGTATGGCAAGTTAGCGCTTCTGGCAACAACTGTGTCAGCATGTAACCTATAAACGTAGCAAGCTATTGCCTTAACCACGGTAAAGTGTCACTTCAGTCACTTGCTGTCAAGCAAAAGTCAAACTGACAATACGTTAATGTCACTCAGATTGCTGTCATGGGACAATGTCTATAAGGTCGGTTGGGTGAGAACGCGGTGTGTGAAAATCAATTTTGATCTGACAAAAGGAATCCAATTCCATCCAAACGTTTTGTGAATATTTGTGATTAGGGAGTTGCTGTAATCATTGGCAGAGATATTGATTAGCTTTCTGTGGTGTTATTTTGTTTCTTATCAAATTTCTTGGCAGGTACACCTCCTGGTGATCGTGGCGCTATGGGTTCGGTGACATACATAGATAGCAATCAAAGTATAAGGGACTAAAAAGAACACATAGCTGACGTAAAAAAATAACGCTCCACGAAGTCTGCAGTGTCTGAACACACTTACTCAAAAAGGCTCCAATTATTACCTGAGATTTCTACCAAAGATGACCCGTGAGACTATTGAAATTAAAAAACATCCTAATTTCAAAAGAGAATGGTTGGAATTCCACCTCCTTGGGACCCAGTGCTTAATTTACTTGTAATCGAACATTTATTTGACACAAAAAGGACGCACAATAAAATACTAAATAAAAAAAAACAAGTAAAAAGTTAAATAATAACAATAATAATCACATTTATTTCAAATAGTAATATTACACTTATATGTATTTGTTAGTAAACTTAATCTGAGGGGGGTTAGTTCTAATCTATTCTATTTATTATTTTTATTTGTATTTGATGTAACATGTATGTCACAGCATCTACGTATATACGGACAGTCAAACCTACCAGCACTCATGTTCAGGATGGTGTTCGAGCTAGCCCGCACCCTACGTACCAAGGAAGCACAGCGCTTACGCATCGTGGCGTAGAAGCAGTCCACGCACGCGTTTGCGATTATACCCGAGGCGCTACAGTGGCGGGGCAGCCCATCATAACCCTAAACAGGAAAGAAAAAATTAACAAAAAATATATCGCTATATTCACTTTAACCCTTTTTTTAGTGTCCCACTGCTGGGTACGGGTCTTCTCTCAAGTATCTTATGAGTTGAGAGAGTTTAGGCCTTAATCCACACACGCTGGCCAAGTGCGGGTTGGTGGATGTCACATGTCCTTGAATGATTAGTTCTTAGACATGCCGGTTTCCTCACGATGTTTTCCTTCACCGGTATTGAGCAGCGGAGATGAAACAATTCACACAAAGATGTGTGGGCACGACCAGGATTCGAACCCACGACCTTATTTTTCTAAGGCGAGGCCCGTACCGCTGCGCCACCGCTGCTCATGCCTTCGCTATATGCCTTCGCAAAATCCGTTAAATAAGAAAAAAATCGTATTATCCATATATTTTTACTACTAATGTACTGTAACCGGTGATTTACCGCTGAGACAAGATGGCGGCTCATCTTCATTCCACTGACAGTTTATTAAGAGGTTGATTTGTTTACCGCATCAATCTTAGTTATTGTTCTTATAACTAATTAAGAATGTACTCAGTTAATCTTTTGGGAAATCTAGCAACAAATGAAAACTATCTTTTAAGAAAATTGAGTACTTAGGTATTCTAATTTCAGATTTCATTTCAAGAGTACAATTTCAGAGTGTGCTTCGGTTGATTGCTGACTTGGAATCGACCTCAGGTCATGGAGGGGGATGTGGCGTTACATACTTATCGCTACTTAAGAGACATGACGTCATTGCAATCCTGAATCACACAAGCAAAGTTTCACCAATGATTAGCATCATACATCGTCCGGCCGGAAGATTTTCCCTTTACACTGGATGGTCACTACCACTTATTCTCCAGTTCTCACATTGAGTTTGCCTTTAGACCTGAGGTCGCAGGTTCAAATCCTGGATAAAAAGAGTGTAGAAACTTGTGGTGATTGTTGTGTGTGATAGGTACCTCTTGCTCTTTAAGCCATCAGTCCTGTATCCGATCTTTCACCGGTCTTATAGGTCAATCCGTCCCACCGGACTGAAAGCAAAGAGAGAGTGCACTAACACAGCGCATGTACACACTTGAAATTAAATGAAATGAAAAAGTGCTATTTTTCAAGACGCAAGTCTATATAAAAATAGCCCAATGTCGTAAATTTTATAATACACTTTCTTACAATGCGTAGATATTATATGTTAAATTTTGCACTATAATTTCTTCCGAGCACAAGACCAGTCAGCTTGGACTGGCCACCGTACGGCTAGAAGTAATAAAAATTAATAAAAAATTACATTGAAAATACATATACATTAAAAATTACGTCACTAATAAGTAAATGGAAGACTGCTTTTGGTCATTAAAATTCAAATCAAATGAAATAATTAAGGCTGTTTTTGCTGCTTTTTCTACTGACGGAATCAAGGGCGTAAATAATTCATGGTAGGCCTCTAAGCTGTAACTTGGATTGTGTTTCGCCCATATTACTTTTACCCCTGTGTCGGGGATAATGGTATATTTTTATTTATAGCAACATTAATCATTGAAGAACCATGTGTATGTGTATAAGCGAGGTTTTTGTGACAGATCTTGTTAATAAATTGTTGGAATAACATAGGTTCTACTCTTGACTGTATCGAATGTATTTCGTTTTTGATTAAGCTTTATAAAAAACATGGAGTTTTGTATAACCGGTGTTAATGAATAAACGAATCGAAAATGACGACTTAAACAACAGAAAGAAAGAAAAATACATTTAGGGACTACGCACATTACGCGCCGTTCAGCACTGAACGGCGCGTACGCGTCCCATACAAAATCGTAGCTTTCTATAGACAAACGCTGAATAGAGCTGAATAAATGTGCGTAATTTGTCACGAAATGTAAAAATACTACAACGAGTGGTAAGACAGTTCCTAGACTGATGTTGGTCGCACGCATATCTGTAGAGAACTGGGGACAGTTCGTGTAGCGACGGTCACCACTCGTCGCCCGTGCGAACCTCAGGCTAGACTCTGTCGAAGCGTGTCGTTACGACGTGCTGCCGCCTCGCTGTTAAGTCTGCTATAACTAATAACTTCTCTAACTAACTAACTAATAACTTCTCCGACATACCGATCTTGTATAATTGCCATAATTATAACTAAAATCAGCTCTGATAGGTCCCCTTAGATTATATCACCCGTGGTGCTTAGGCAATTTTAACCTTCTCTTTTTTCTCTAGCTGTCTCCCGTTTTACCTGGAGAGAAGTGGACAATGTAACTTCCCAACTCCTACTATTATCTTTTTGATTAAGTTCATGCAAGATCCAAGACAGTTTAGGTGCTCCGGGACTTAATCGGGTTCAAACCTAGAGTCTCTTCACGGCGTCGCTGTCGATCCTGGCTTACAGGTGTAACAATGGCGGTATTGCGGTGGTTTGTTAAGTTACATTAAAGTAACAATCCTATCATTGTCATTTTATTTTTACTTTTATTTAAATCTAATAAGATTTTTTTACAATACCTAATGATTTATTGCACCTTCGTCCGTGAGTGTACATCTTTAATTGAATCCACACACGTGGTCCCCGTGTGGTGCAAATTAACATCATCAGCATTATTGCTTAACATCAGGTAAGTTGTAGTCAAGCGCCAACCTATTCAAGAATAGAAAGAAAAGGTAGTTAAATAGATAACGTTGTTCGTATACACCTTGGTTGTTTCAAAATTAATAAGCAAGATTATGTTTATATTTAAAAAGTCAACCTCTACTAGAACGTATACACCTAATACCTGTAAAAAGAATACCTTATCTTCTTATCAGCTTGCCAGCTGACATTAGGAATCTAGACGACTACGATTTTTACTGCTAAGTAAGAATTGTTTAAGTGATTTTACAAACTTATTTTTATTTACGTTTGAATACTGTATACCTAAATGTACACCTATACTGACCTATTATATAGTTGGTTAAAATTTTACGCACTGTTATAACCATTATTAACCTGAATATGTGTACCCATAGACAAATTGTGAAAACAGTTTTGTGGGGCAGTGATATATTGTAATGTTGTGAAATTTGATAATAAAGATACATACATACATTATGTCTAATCCTTACTAATATTATAAATGCGAAAGTAACTCTGTCTGTCTGTGTTGCTTTCACGCCTAAACTACTGAATCGATTTGGATAAAATTAGGTATGGAGATAGTTTGAGACCCGAGAAAGGACATAAGATAGTTTTTATCCGACTGCGCAAAAAGAAGGTAATGTTTTGGCGCGATAACCGACATACACGCGGGCGAAGCCGCTGTCGGAAAACTAGTATTGAATATATGGTCAAAATAGAATATTATTATTTCTGTTCTTACGCGATTTCTTTGTCTGGAGGTTAAATATCCACCGTTCCCTATTATTTTTATATACCTAACTGTAATTTGACAATATTGAAACAAGTACCTACTATAAACAGATTTCGAGTTATTCCATCGTACAGACTAAATCCAGTGAGATCAATCTCACAAAAGTGATTTATTGTAGCTCCGAATGAAGATAAATTAACTGTTTTACGTTTGGCTGGATAATACTAAGTCTGTTTGTAATTGAATTATTTCATACACGGCAGATGTTTGAAAATATGGACGATTGAAGATGAATGAGTGAATGATTGAACGAACTTAAATTATTATTATTCTTAGCGCTCATGCTTGTGTCCTATACTTCCCAAAGGTGAATATCACCCACCCGTAACATCGGGCGAGTCTTTGCCGTTCATCTGGAACAATTCCAAACTTCGAGGTTAGGTACTTCGGCTCGTCGCCTATTCTATGGCTACGCATGGGAACTAAATTCCATGCATAGCCATAGAAAAATAGATTTTTACCTCTACCTACATCTTCAGGTAGTACAGGCGTCAGCGCTGTATTATAAATGGTACTAACTGCCCCAGCGAACTACGTACCGCGTATTTCTCACCTCTAAATTACTAATAAAAAATGGGTTGTATGTATTTTTTTATGCAACACTAGCTTCCGCCCGCGGCTTCGCCCGCGAAATTGATCTCACTAATCTTGTTTCTCCATACAAACTTTGGAACCCCGTTTCACCCCCTTAAAGGGTGAGTTTTGAAAAATTCTTTCGTAGTGCACCCCTAGGCCCCATAAGGAACCTATGTGCCAAATATGGAGTCTCCAGACCCAGCGGTTTGGGCTCTGCGTTGATATGTCAGTCAGTCAGTCAGTCAGTTTGTTCTTTTATATATTTTTTAGATTATAAAAACAAATGTCCAAAAAAATATGTTAAGGGTGGATAACCTTTGTCACTTAGAGGTATGAAAAATAGATAGTAGCCGATTCTCAGATCTACTGAATATGCATATAAAATTTCATAAAAATCGGTTAAGCCGTTTCGGAGGAGCACGGTACCTAACACTGTGACACAAGAATTTTATATATATTAGATAGTATACATGAACTATATCTCACCGAGTATATCGAGGTCCCACATAATATAATGGACTATATGGAATAGGCTCAGTTTGGGATCATCCCAAACTGAGCCTTGTGCCATTCATTGAGCACAATTCACTACTTCAAGGTGTTACTAACATAATATAGGTATCTGATTATCTGAAGTATGTAAGAGAATTTCGCAACAGAATCAGTTTTGTTGCGAAATTTCATCGTTTGAGCGAACTTCATACAATTTATCCGTATTTTCTGCTATTGTCGTACATTTCTTTTGATTCGAACCACCATTTGATAGTGTTATTATATTTGAAAATGTATCAGAGTGCAATATTCTGTTCAGAAAATAGTATTTTCTAACTTGCCTCTGTGTTCAACCGAGGGTCATCTACACAAAAATTCGAAATAAACGTTTTTTTCTTAAATTTACGCGAATATCATTGAAATAAAACTAACATCGGTTCCAACCAAGAATGATCCGCGAATCTATTGGAATAAAAAAACATCCTAATTTTAACAGAGAAAATGATTGGAATATACCACCAGCTTGGGACCCAGTGCTTAATTTACTTGTACCAAAACCCAAGCAAAATCAACTCAGAATTCAAGACACTGTGAGCTCAGTTTGATTAAATCGGAACGCAACTTAAATAGTAATTATTTATAGGTAGCCAGTAATAATTGGGATTATTATGTTAGGACGTCAAATACCTCAGTCCACCCGTGACCATAAAATCCGAATCTGAATTTAAAATCTATAATAAACCGCGATAAAATCCGTAACAAAATAGTTTTATTTCAATAAACGAATTTTCTAGATTTCCCGCCCCGGCTTTGCGTAGTGGTGTGTGACACAAATAGTTTTTTTTTGTAAACCTTAGCCTAACAATAATGAACACACCAAAAAGTGCGAAAAAACTCAACTAGATCATCTAGTTAGTATAAGTTTTCAACCGACTTCAAAAATAAGAAGGTTCATTTGAATTCATGTTTTTTATCTTTGTTAACTTTACTAACCATAAGCCGATTTCTGTGATTATTTTTTTGTTTGAAAGCTAGTTATTCTAGATTTCGAGAGTACGGATTCGCGTCAAACCAAATTCGATTAATCCTAAACTCGATGCTAACAATAGTAAGCCAATTGATTTCCTCTACCTTTTCGGACACGACGTTGCTCAATAGAGTTAATAAAACCTTTGAATAAATATTAAAAGTAATTTATACAGGAGTAGTGTTTCGAACTTTGAAACGTTACCTACAGTGCAAGTAATTTAGCTCTCAGTACGACCTAGTCTAAATGACTAACTTCACCCGTCGACTGCCATTAAACAAGGAAGTGCATAACGCCGGAAGTTGGACAATTAAATCGGGCGCGGTCGTTATACTGACACTATATGTTATAATGTTACACTGTTAAAGTGTTATAAAGTGTTATAAACCTAAGGGATTTGAGTTGCGAGGTTTTCACGATCACGCGTCGTTAACCACAGATTAAAAACTGTTAATTTTTTAAACAGACTTGTATTGTACTGCAACAAATGTGGTCTACGATGAAACGCTTACCCAGTCTTACTTGTGATTATGAGTGGAAGTGAAAGAGGCTCCATATGGTAGGAAACCATACAGGGGCAACAATTCCGACCCACCCCTCAAATAGTGTTTCCAGACATCGCACCGGAACAAGGCAAGGCTTTGTCTGGTGGGTGGTCACTAATGGCCGACCGTTTAACTCGCGTATCGCTATCTGAGGTACAAAGTCATAAAACATTATTTAAATGTCTTAAAGAACTATTTCACCACAGATAAAAGTAATGTAAGACTATTCGTCACTAATATCCGTATCGCTTGAATCATCATCACTGTCTGTGCAGTTTGAGGAGTCAGAATCTTGGCGACAGGCGATACGCGAGTTAAACGGTCGGCCTATAATCACGGCCGAACACCGCCGAAGCCGACCACCAAACCTATCACCGCAATCCCATCACTGCTGATGTTGTAAGTCAGGGTCGACAGCGGCGCCGTGAAGAGACTCTGGATTTGAACCTGACCAAGTCTCGAAATGTCTTTAATCCAGCACGAATTTAATCAGAAAAATAGGAGGACTTGGAAAGTAAGATTGCCTCAATCAATCTAGGCAAAACGGGAGACAGCATAGGGAAAAAGAGAGGTTTAAATTTTCTGAAGCTGACCACCTGTTTATTGTCACCCGATGTGCTAAAAAATTTGAAGTCTTAATTTTCGAAATCGATTTAAAGATATTTTTTTACCCTTATAGGTACCTTTGTAAAGCTTTTATCTAAAGCAACAAAGTAACAGCTGTTAATTTATGGAAAAACGTTTCCATATATCACAGGTTTACGGTAAGCGGAAACGGATGCATATAGATAGACATTGACTAGATTGTAATGCTTCTTTGTATGATAGTCCTGGCTTCACACAGGTGGTAATTATAGGCATACTAGCTTTCCAAACAGCTCCGCCCGCGCGTATGGTCGTTTGTCACGCTAAACCCATAACCTATTTTTCGCAGTCAGATAAAAACTATCTTTTATCCCGTGTTCTCAAATTATCTCCATACCAAATTTCATCCAAATCGGATCAGTAGTTTTGAAATTAAAGCACGACATACAGACAGAGTTACTTTTGCATTTATAATATTAATAAGGAGGTAAGGATATAAATATCATCATCATCATCGGCATATTTAAGTCCACAGCTGGACATAGGCCTCTCCTAAAGCACGCCACTGAGCGATCCGCGACTACTCTCATCCAGTTTTTACCAGCCACATTGCAGAGATCGTCACTCCAATAGTCTGAGGGCGTCCTACACTACGTTTGCCAATCCGTGGTCTCCACTCAATAACAGTATGTACGTAAAGTAGGTATATACTGCCCACCAGACACTAAAGTGCAGTAATAGGTAGGTAAGGCGGTGCAGTAATTCGCGCCAAAGTAGTAAATAGTCTATTGGCCATATAGTCATTTATATGGATATATTCTTTTTTATTGTTAAGACGTGTGAACCTACGCGTATAGAACATTTCTGAATTCATTACTTTTTGTTTAAACATCTGCTTATTAATTATATCAAATTTTTAACTTTAAATGGCCTTTGCTGGCAATCGTTATTTTGCGGTTACTGCACTTTAGTGTATGGTGGGCAGTTAAGTAGAAGTAAGGATTGGCTTATTACCGCTTTTTACACATAAATTGCTCACGTCTGTGTTACCCGACAGAGGTGAATATTAGGATGTATCGCGCGATTGTAGGCCCCGTATGTTTGCAACCCGATCCAATCCCGGTACACCTAAACTGTCTGGGATCCCGCACGAATTTAATCAGAAAGATAATACAAGGAGTTGGAAGTAGATTCTTGTTATACTTTGTAAGAGAGGCTATAAAACACAGGATTAAGGTGTTGTCATCCTTACACTGAGCTCATAATTCTGTCGCGGTGTTGCTAGCTTAAACAATTCTACCTAAAATAACGCTGCTTCACGTTTTTCTTTTACACTGCACTAGATTTTACATAGTTTTTATTCTTTCTACATTTTAAATAGCTTGATATTTTTTTATTATACTTACATTTATTGAAAAAAATATATAACAAAGTGAATGTATAAACTAAAATGTCACTTCATTAAATTTTTGAAGTGAGGGGGGGAGGGGGGGAGGGGGGGAGGAGATGGGGGTATTTGCGCATATACTTGTGCACTAAGGTATTTTTCTACTAACTACTTACCAGGCCTCGTAGAGAAAGTTGCATTGCGAAGCAATACCAAAAGATCAGCGTGAGCAGCGGTGGCGCAGCGGTACGGGCCTAGCCTTAGAAAAATAAGGTCGCGGGTTCAAATCCTGGTCGTGCCCACACATCTTTGTGTCAATTGTTTCATCTCCGCTGCTCAATATCGGTGAAGAAAAACATCGTGGGGAAACTGGCATGTCTAAGAACTAATCATTCGAGGACATGTGACATCCACCAACCCGCGTGTGTGGATTAAGGCCTAAACTCTCTCAACTCATAAGATAGTTGAGAGAAGACCCGTGCCCAGCTGTGGGACACTAAAAAGGGTTAAAACGATGAATGATGAACAAAAGATCGAAAAGTACAAAATCTATGAGATTGACATTCAACTTCGAAATGTCACGTGACAGCTTTAGGTTAATACTAAGTATTTTGTTCTTTTCGAACCGCCTCTTTATGTGACTTTGTATAAGAGCCCAAATCGGAAAAACTAATCTATGGCTGTAGGCTACGGACGCTTGCAACACCAGAGGCACCAGTCGCGCGTTAAATACTTTTTAAATATCGACGGGTACCTTACTCACACCTAAAAACACAACCAAAAGTAATTTTACTTCGTGTATTCTGTAAGATGGGTTTGTGAAATATGTTTTGCATGTGGCTAGTCAGCACCTCAAGCTAAGCAAAGGCGGTTCCGAACTGCTATAAAACTAAAAGTCTTTAGATTTAATGTCTTATTCAAAACACCGTTTGGAGTTTAAACACTGAGGGAGTTGAGATTTATTAGCAATGCCTTATAAAATTTATTGGTTAGAGCATGTTTCCACAATACCGTGACGATTAATTTATCGTAGGACGACTATCGTCTCTAGCTGTACCATTGTAACGACTGTTTGTCGTGAAAAAAAATTATCGCATAGCGACTGTCGTATCTAGCTGTTCCCATTGGAATACGATCACATTTTATCGTTTCACGGCAGTCGTTTTGTCGTTTGCACATCAGTAGCAAGCTGCACACCTACAGTCGCTTCTCCACTCTCATGGAGATTATAAGTGCGTTTATACACATGATTTGCCATCACCATTTAGTCGTGACGATTTTTTATCGTTTCACGACTGTCGTGCTAGCCGTTTCCACTTGTTACGACAATCTATCGTCACCACAAAAAAGTTGTAGCCGACAGTTAATCGTGTCGTTCTTTAAGTGAACACCTCCATTTAAACGACTAGACAATCTGTTGTCACGACATAGTTTTTTTTTTTTTGCTGATGACCTAACCCAATCAGCCTGAAGGGCCTCTATTGGTTCATCGGACTTTTTCGGTGAGCCGTCCGAGGACGGTCGAACCGATCAAGTACTGTGGCAACTGCCATGAGGGCTCCCCATGTGGGGACGGACCTCGGCTCAGGACGTTGCCGGACACTAGTTATTTTAGGGGATCGGGGGGCGTCACGACATAGTGAGAACGCGCCCTTAGATACTTGAAGCAGTAGGTATTGCCCAGTAATAGGTAGTAATATTTGCCCCAGCGTCGTACTGATGTTAAAAAGTCTATACATTTCCATTTTTAAGTGTCCCACTGTTGGGCGCGGATCTGCTCTCTACTATCTTACGAGTTGCAAAAGTTTACACCAATCCACACACGCTGGCCAAGTGCGGGTTGATGGATATCAAATGTCCACGAATGATTAGTTCTTAAACATGCCGGTTTCTCTTCTTTTCCCGGTACATATAAGCATTAACAAAGATATTTATTAAAATTCGTTTCAAACTTTTTCCAATGGAAAGCTTTCGAAAATTCTTCACTGTAAACAAATAAACAATCGAAATTTCAACAGAATTGACAAACAAAATTTACTAACTCAATCAATTATTATTGTAGGCAACTTTAAGCTCCTTACAAAACCACTCAAAGTGCTTTCTTTGCTTTTTTTTTTCCAATTTGAATCTTATTGGCACCCAAAGCTTTATTAAGTCAAGAGAAATAAGTTTAATTAATTGATGTCAGATGGTAAAGTTTGTTACCTTTACCGATTTTGAGCAGCGGTAATGAAACATTTCACACAAAGATATGTGGGCACGACTGGGAATCGAACCCGCGACCTTATGTTTTTAAAGCTTGGCTCTGTCAAGATCAAGACCCTTTTTCTCAGGAACGCGTAGAGGTATCAAGCTGGAATTTATATCAAATACCTGAATAGTTTACTGTAGGAGCTGTGAAAAATAATTTATAATTTAATTTTTAATTTATATAATAATTTTCGACATTCGCAAGGGAATCAAATCCTACAGGGTACTGTCCTGTGAACTCAGAATCTGAAATTGACCTTACATTTTTAGTTACATCACATAATAAATTACCTTTTACTTATTTAACTACAAGTTTGTACTGAACCCATGGTGCGTAAGTCCGACTCGCACTTGGGCGGTTTTTTATCAGATGTAAAAAGCCCTACCTACCTAAGGGTGTTGGTTCCTAAGTACACTGGATAACTACAGAAAATAGTGATTTTCCAACTGATTGGAACCTAACAGATCTAATAAAATATGTGTAGAATGTGTCACACTTTGTAATATTATGTCTCAGGTTTACATAGAAAATAAAATATTTGATCGAAAGGACACATTGCTTGTAAATCGTTTCCAATTCGCAATGTATTTTTTGTTCTTCTAATAAAATGCAACGTATGCTACATTTGTCATGATATTTATTAATATTTTTATACGTCATACGAACTGTGAAGATAGGTCTCACTGCAAGCGGATATTATGTGGTGTATCAATGTGGTATATGTAACATGATAGTGCATGCTGGCACTTTTGCTACCTCTCGTGGATGGACAGTTCACTCGGGTCCCTCTTGCATATTACACGTGAATAAATTAATTAATGTAGTGTTACAGGACTTACACACAGATATATTGGATAAAATTGGATTGAATGAAAAAAATGGTTTTAAACTGGCTTTTACACTCGTTGATTATAAGTATTTCTGATTCAAAAGCTTTGTTATTGACTTAGAAAATTTAAAATGGAACTGGTAATGCGCGTTCCCCTCTGCCGAGGTACATGAACAGATTGTATGCATAAATTGATCATGCTTAGTGTTAGTGTGAAGCTTTTATTTACGTGTGCAAAGACGCTGTACATGGTTACCTCGCCTCCCCAAAAACTAGCAGAAACAATTTAATACAAGAAGTTGCTTAATAACACCTCCCGTGTTAAATTTAATGCTGTTAGGTATTGAATTATAAAATTATAAAATATTGACTTAAAAAAGTCGGTTGACAATTCGATTGTATGTTAAGTATGCATAATACGCGATAGTTAATCAATTTTATTAATTATCTTTATACTTTCCAGGTGGTCTCTATAAAATTTTATTAAAATTAGTTTAACGGGTTGAATAATTGTTAAAGAATTGAAGTCGGTTTGATTTTGTATAAAAAATTGTCTGCTTAGTAAAATATTTTAAGAAAAGTGAGTAGGTTAATTTCTTTACAATATTGTACGTCACACATTGAAATAGCCAGAATAAAAAGTGTTTACCACTTTGATAGACAGACTTTGTTCGCCTCTAGCAACGGAGGTCGTCCAAAAAGAGTGTTGAGCATTTCCTCATTCAGCAGTCTGCAGTTAGAAAGTTATTGTTGTGACATCTCCACGGTTCAGAGGGCACGTGAAGCTATTGACCTTGCACCTGCTAATCTTCAACAGTCGTGTCTACCAGCCCATGCGCATCCCCTCGGACTAAAGGGCATATACAGTCTTACAATGATGCACACATCTGTGCCTTATAATACCCTAAAGCAGCGATCGGCAACCTTTTGGCAGGCAAGGGCCACAAGGTGCCAAAATAAACTAAAGGCGGGCCGCAGTCATGGTATTAACCGTAGCGTAGAAGCCCAATACACCTACGCATAATTGGGCATAACATAAGTATTCCATAGGAAAAATAAAAATGCTATAAAAAATTGGTAAATGTTACAAAATTTTAATTCGTACATGTAATACTTACATTATGTTTACATATTTTTTTAATTCTTTTAATGCGTTTATTTTGATACAATTATAACTTATTTACAAATATTCACGGGCCGCAAGTAGAACGTCCGCGGGCCGCATGCGGCCCGCGGGCCTCGCGTTGCCGACCGCTGCCCTAAAGTGTAGCTAGTCATATTCAACTAAACGTCGCGGCGTCCTAGCCAAAACTACGGCGCGGAAGGTATCATTATATTATCGTTTGCTGAAGAATCTATCAAACGCCTTAAGGGATCTATCGATAGCTTGATGGGGCGCTATCTGATTTGCCGTGAACGTTATCACATCAAAGTGCAACGTCTAGACGAAGTCGATGTAATTTTGCGAAGGAATTGAATAACTACACAGATAAGTTTATAGCGTGACTTGTAGTATAATCCGTTCTAATAAATAAACATAAATGGCTGTTTATAGTTTGGACCGTCAGCAAAAAAGGCAATCTCCACTGGTGGAGAGTGGTCTCCACTCGAGAACCTTTATGCCCCAGCGGCTATTGGTTCTATGAGCGATGAGGCTTGCGCACTGCCACTTCAACTTGCTCTATTTGATTTTATTTACGTTTCCTGATTCTTACGCTACGTATTATACGTAGAATATTACTATTTATCTGGTTTCCATCTGGCTTTTACAGCTCTGCTTAGTTTGGGCTCAGATAGCCGTGTGTGTTAATGTCCCACTATAAAAAAAATATTATTATTATTCCAAAAAATCCGCTTTCAGTGACGGCTACGCCTAAGGTTTATATAAATTTCAGTAGGCCATTTTATTACAACCCACACTTGTAGACATAGTGAAATGAATAATGTAAAGTCTTACACATATTGGATCTACGCAGCTTAGGTGGCGTACACACTATATGTTACATGATATTTTGACAGACACGTAATTTCAACATTCTAATTTGAAACATTTTAACCTCCGACAAAAATGAAAGATAAAATAATAGATAAATGAAAGTAGTTTCGTTGTAGGCACACGGATGTGTTTTTTATTCGAAAGTTGAATTTATAGAATGGTTCTTAACTATGTTTAAAAAAATGTGTTATTAAATGTTTAATTTAATTTTTTTTGGGGGAATAATCTTCTTCCCCCCAAGTATACTATATTCAAAACCTATTTAAATCTGTATTTTTTATAGACTGTTTTTGGGGGCGGAGTCACTTAAGTCTGTGGGAGTGTAATTTTTATCTAAATCCTCACACGTAGTCTCCGGTTGGTGCAAATCAGGTAACAATAAACTGATGGTAGGTTTCGGCCGTGGTTAGTGACCACCTCACAGACAAAGCCGCACTGCCAAGTGGCCTTGTCGAGTACCGTCGCGAACTGATGGTGACACCATTTAAGAGAGTGGGTAGAAATTGTTGCTCCTTGAAGGTTTCTAACCAGGCCTCATTCTCATGTAGCCTCATTCTACTGCCACCTTATCACCGAAAGTCATTTGTAATCACGAGTGAATCAGTATATTGAGCAGGCGCTTTTCATAGTAGATTACATTTTTGGTAAACATGTGGCAAGTAGTTGTCAAACACAAGCCTACTTCAGAAAAAAAAAACTTCGTAAAGGAGGAGGCTGACTTCGGTTTTTTAGGTATCTTTTTTCTGGAAAATTCGGTGGATTCGTAAAATAATTTTTATTTGAAAAGTTGAAATATAACTACTTTTTAACGAATTTTATAGACGTTTATTTTAGATTTTAGTTCTCGACGTTTCAAAGTCTTTTCAGACTTCATGTTGACGGGTGGACTGAGGTTTTTGACGTCCAAAAATATTAATCACAATTATTACTGACTACCTCCAAACATTATTTATTATTTTTTTATCATTTATTTTTTTTCAATGTGTGATATTCGCGTAAATGTAAGACAATACTATTTGAAGAGTTGTTTCAATTTTACCTTTTTATATTTTTCCTATTTTTAACATTACAGTGTCACTGTAGGTACTTATATTGTAAACGCAGCTTTATGTTAAAATCGCTAGAACGGATACGCATCGTTTTGTCTTTCAATAACGTTTAGGTTTTATTAGTATGAGACTTTGTAGACAGACAGTGAATATAGGGCCTTGGTTATAGGGTTGGAGCCTATTACATAGGGGAATAGATTTTACTATGTGTTTTCACTTTTAGTTGTAAACTCTGCAAATTGTTACATTTTCACACACATACTAGAATACATATCATTGCTTAATTTGAGACTAAGTGGCAATTCACTTAGGAATTCTATTTGCTTCTGTTATGGGTACCTACTTGGAACTGATCTCAGTCACTTCAACCCTTTTTAGTGTCCCGCTGCTAGGCACGGGTCTTCTCTAAACTTTCTTACGAGTTGAGAGAGTTAATACCTCAACTCACGCTGGTCAAGTGAGCGTTGGTGGATGTCACATGTCCTCGAATGATTGGTTCTTAAACATGCCGGTTTCCTCACGATGTTTTCCTTCACCGATATTAACCAGCGGTGATGAAATAATTCACACAAACATGTGTGGGCACGACCCTGCGCTACCGCTGCTCAATAATATTAGTAGAGATTAATAATATTATTCTTAGTGATAATATAAGCAGAGATGTAAGCTTTCTAACTATTAGAGACGACGTCTTTTTTTTGAAGTTGGTTAGTAAAAGCTCCACTCTCTGTCCTGTTTATTTGAAGCACAAAATGTAAATTTAGTATACCCCGAACAATAGGTTCAAATTTAGCTTTCATTCCATTGAAGTGTCAGGGACAAGGCAAAAAGCTTCTGGGTTGACCGCGGTCGGATGGTAGCCTACAACGAAATAGTTACATAGACATATCAATATACTGGATGGGACTTAAAAATGACATATCTTACTTACATTCCCCATTGCTTAGTCCATTTTTATGGGGCAATTTGAACATCTCTTTGCTCTCTTCATGCTGTCTTCTATTTACCCTAGAGGGACAACCTAATTTTCCAACTCCTTCTATAATTTTTCTCATTAAATTATACGGGATCTGAGACAGTTTAGGTATCCCGGGAATTGGCCGGGTTCAAATCCCGAGTTTCTTCTTGACACCTCTATTGATCCTGGCTTACAGGAGTAACAGTGGCGGGACTGCGGGGGGGTTGGTTGAGTTAAGTCCCAGTAAAAAAACTTTTAAAGTAAAAAAAATATTTTGTTTTACTGTTTGTGAGTCGTAAGCTCAGCTTTGCTACAATACTAAAATTCTGCTATCACCAACCGCTGTCATAGGTAGACAGAAATTTATCAAACAGTATCAAGCTTTTTTTTAACGAACGCTTGTCGTAGTCTGTTAGCGTTGTTGTAACGAAAACGTTAAAAAAAAATAGTTATAGTAATAGTTATAAATAAATAATATAAATTATTGTTAAAAACAATCTGCAAAAACACGTTGCATTGCCGGCAGTCGCCTCGACTTACTGCGTACCGTTATCAGTAGCTCTGTGTGTGTTTAACTTTCATTGTGCTTGATACAAGGCTTTTTTATGTGACAACCCACCACCGCAATGCTGCTATCGCTACTCCTGTAAGCCAGGATTGACAGCTGCACCGCGAAGCGACTTGGGATAAAACGAGGAATTAATTGTCTTTGACTGTATACATTACCTACATAGTATAATGTGT
This sequence comes from Meganola albula, assembly GCA_936450015.1. NCBI lineage: Eukaryota > Metazoa > Arthropoda > Insecta > Lepidoptera > Nolidae > Meganola > Meganola albula. The sequence continues at coordinate 999,853 of OW388161.1, read as the reverse complement.
ATAGTCAAAGACATTAAATTATTTATATTACCAATAGATAAAGCATAATAGTAATCCGCTGGATTAACTGTTAAGAAGCGAAGAAATTAAATTTCTACAGCGGTTAATCGCATTTTAAAATTTTCACATTTGTCTCATCCAGTGATCTATGTTGAAATATAATTCAGAATCTGGAGCTGTCGTACCGTGTCGTACGCTACGTTACTCAAAGGTTCGGTTGCACCACAGATCATCAAAACCTTCTAGATAGAGCGGTAGGTTGCTCCAACTAAGCAAGAATAATCCCCGTCAAAAATGACAGTTTCGAATGTCATTTTTTACAGCTAATGCAAAATGTAACGAATATCTAAATTAAGCCATGATTTCAGTATTTGGAAATAAGGATTCTGTGTAGTCCACTCATTGTAAAAAAATATTGAACTCGTATTTTTTTGGTATTACGAATTATTAAAAAAATACTCAGAAAAATGGCACACCAGTTGAGGATGTACCGGTATTATTTTTCGACGTATTTTGTTTTTTCGAAGGACTGAAAAAAATTGTCATCCAGTTCGGCTCAATAGGTGTCTGAGGGAACACTGATTGATTCTAGTGCGTAACAGAACCAGTACTTAAGCGGTAGAACCGCGGGTCTCTCGTATCGTGGCCGCAAAGTAGCCCCAGATACTCTCTGTGCCGCAACCGTACCCTGGCTGAGGGACGAGCAAAGCAATTATCTCTGTAAAAATAAAAACGACAGACTGTGAGTAAATTGATCCTGTGTGCTAGAGGAGACTCGAGGTGTTTCGTTTGTACAGGCCACAAACAGTCGTGTTCGATGGCAACATTTATTTTAGTTTGACATTTGTGACACAAAAATTATGCCAGATTTGACAGCTTCAATTCTTTATATAATCGAATCACAAAAACTTGTACTTCGCTCTTTAAGTTAGTGTGTTACGCACTCTTGCTTAGCACTTCATCGCCATTTTGTGCTCTGCCTTGTAAATTACACATTTCACGCAACAAACCAGCGATTTTACTTATTTATGAAGCAGCAAATACCAGCGCAACCTTCCCACAATTAGTCCCGCGTACCTTCAGAGTCACGTCCGTAATAGCATGATGGATTCGTAACACATTTGTCCCCTTAAAAAAGAAGAGGTTGATAAAGGGATAGGTTTGACTCAAGTATTTATTGTACAAACAGTCTCCATTTCTAGCTTAGGTTACTTTTATATTCGAAATTTGAACTCCTGTCATAATGTAAAGAACGTAATATTTTAAACTTAGAACCTTTTTAAATCAATCCTCATTGACTTTTACGCGTACGTGCTGGTGGTTTGGTTAAGAAAAATTTATGGGAAATCCTAATCGGAATCGGGTTTGCCTAAATCGGAACGCAACTTAAATATTAATGTTTGGAGTAGTCAATAATAATTGCGATTAATATTTTTGGACGTCAAATACCTCAGTCCACCCGTGAACATGAAGTCTGAAAAGACTTTGAAACGTCGGGATCTAAAATCTAAAATAAACCGCAATAAAATCCGTTAAAATTAGTTTTATTTCAATGTGTGATATTCGCGTTAATCTAAGACAATACTGAGAGAATTTCTCAAAAACTGTAGATCTACAGTTAAAACTGTAGGGTTGGTTATACTGAGTGAGACACTAAAAATGCTTGAAGTGAGAAGAGATTTCGATAGGATTACATTTCTCTAAAATCAAAACATGAGTCTTGTGCAGGAAAAAACACGGGTAGCGAATAATCCCCTCACACTTGGGAGTCAAACAGTAGAAAGGCAAAGCAATCTAAGATATGAAATATAGATGGTTAGCTTAGTGATTGATAGTGGGCCTTATCGAGAACCCTTAAAGATTTATGTGAGGGTAGTAGTATAATTATACGCTCCGTTCGGTTTATTGTTGACCTGTGAAATAGGCGTTAAGGCCAAAATTATAGCAGCAGCCCATATTGCTAATTAGATTTATCGTTTTAGGTAAATGGTTGGAGGAAAATGTCGATTCTGAAGAGAAATTGTTTGGCGAAATGAAAGGGAATACGAATTGAATGTCTCATTGTAATAGTAACGGGTGTGGTTAATAGATGGCGCTAGGATCGCAATGAATAATTATGTTTGGAAGTTTCGAACGCGTTGCACAGACAAAGCGGTAGAGAGTGTCAGTCAGCGAGCGAGAGAGCCGGCTAAGCAAAGTTGCATGTAAAAAAAATTGTTTTTTACCAATTTTGAAAACTATTTTAAGTCAATCCTGAGGTTGTAATAAATCATATTATATTGGTTTTATATAACTGAATAATGCCTCAAAATATACATAGCGTCACGCCTGCATTACCCAAAGGTGTAGGCGGAGGTGAACAAGTCCAAACTAGAGCTTAGACTTAAGTCTTTTTTCATCGCTGCTGCTCAGTATTTGTGAAGGAAAACATCGTGAGGAAACGCCGAAAGTAAGCCGGCTCTACAAGGCGGTCTAATGACAATGTTAAAATTGTGGGAAGCCGATAGATGCTAACAGCCGGCAACCGGTCCTGTATCGTTCTAAAGTGGAGACCGTGGACATTCCCCGGCTGATGATGATGATGATGATGATAAAGCCTCACAGATTTATGCATCATCATCATCATTGGCCTATAGCAGTCCACTGCTGAACATAGGTCTTTCCCAATAAGCGCCATTGCACCCTGCCGTCGATTTGTCGCATCCAGCTACTGCTGGCTATTTTTCGCAGATCGGGCTAATTATTTTTATTCTGTGATAGGCTGGCACTTGACTACAACTTGCCCGATGTTAAGCTATGATAGAACGCACCAGCCTAGTATTCACTCGTGATTACGAATGATTATCGGTGAGAAGGTGGCAGTGGAATGAGCCTCCATATGGTTAGAAACCTTAAAGAAGCGACCAGAACACAATTGAGATTCCAGACTCACGCGACAACCTTAGAATACTCTTTCTTTTTTGCCGGTGGTTAAAAACCAATAAAAAGTATCTTTAGTAAACAAATACTATCATTGTTATTCAATAAAACAAAATACACAGCAATATTCTAAATCCCAAACAGCATGTCTGTTCGTTGTATCCGCTAAAGCCCTTTTGTATCCTCTGTGCCCATATTTGCTGACAATTTTAGGCCTTTATTTGTGTTTTCTGGGCGTCTGGTAAAGCCTAATGGGACCTCTATGCAAAGTTCAGAGCGTAATTTTATTTTATTTGTCAACTAGTAGCTACACAGCCTGTGAACGCCAAACCTTCGTCATTTTCCAAGGATTTCACAAAGAAGGTGATTCTCAATTCGACTGTATTTATAAGTGTGTTACGCGATTATTCCGCCAATCATTGAACGATTTAAATAATTATTTTCTTGTTTCAAAAGCATATACTTTCCTGGTAGTCCCGTTTAATATATTGACCTCTATATCTATATATTGACCGGGTTTTGAGTTACTTTTAAAACATTGAAATCAATCAGTAAATTTTTTTAAAAATCCTATTATATGTAATAACTTTTTTTTTAAATACAAACTGGTTAGTTACAATTCATGACCCGCTCAGATTATTTTCATAAAACTTAAATGGGATGTCCTGGAAAGTAAACTCTTTGAAACAAAAAAAAATAGATTAATAATTAGCGGCATTATCGCGTACCATAAGTACAAAAAAGCATAATAATACATACACTCAAATTGAGGACCATCTACTTTTTTTTAGTCGGTTTGAAAGCTGAAAGTTTGTTGCTGAAAGAAGAATTATGGACCATTTAAAAAGAAAAATTTAAAGGATGACCAAAATTTCATAATGTTCCATGGGTAACTGCCTTGGTGTTCCAGTGGTAAGCGTGCTCGCTTAATAACCGCGAGGTGAAAAATACTTAATGTTAGTTAGACTAATAAATTTACAGAATTTTAGCTGCAGATTTAATTTTGGAATTGTGCTCAATGAACGGCAATAGGCTCGACTCCTATTACTTATGGGACCTAAACGTAGCCGGCGAAACGTGGGTAATATTTACCTCTGCTTACACCTTCGGGTAATACAGTTAAATGATTCCGCTATTTTGCAGTGTCACTTCTAATTTTTTTTCCATTTGTTTTCATGTCACAAGATAAATAGGTTGACTTTTTTCTGAAAATAAATAAATAGGTACTAAATCCATTTGGAGGTCGGTGATAGAACCTCCTTTGCATTTTGTTACTCTTTGCTTACAAATCCTATTATGCAAAGGAGTTTCTACGTTATAGGTTCTATCGATCGAACGATATTGCTTTTTGATTTGAAAACATTTGCCTTCTGTTTAAAAAAAAAACATTTCAACTTTTGTTTTTCATTGTTTCGAATTTCAAAATGAGATGAATTATAAATCGCACTATTTTTTTATACCTTCGCATTTATCATGTAGATGTTTGGTTATAAGATATTTCCTAAATTGTTATTAATTACATTAATTAGGTGAAATTTATATTACCCTTCATGGTTTTTCTGCGGTTTAGATTACTTAAATGTTCGATTGTTGTAGTAATAATGTTATTTTATGTTATGAAAATGTTTTATTCATATTTTGTTGCGCTACTCAGAACGGTAAGGCATTCTTCGCAAACCATAAGGGTAAAGAATTCATTGGTTTAAAATTATTCTTATAAACTACGTAAACATGCTTTTTAGTACATTTTACTATTCGTTTAACTACTTTTTACATTATTAGAACTCTTTCATTTAGTATAATAAGTAACCTGCCAAATATTTTAAAAATTTTAATATTAATTTTTAGGAAATTTACTACCTCGTTGCTTAGGTTTTGTGAATCCGGAATCTGATTGAAATAATAATAATCAAATACACATGCGTGCATTCTAAGTTCAAATATTTTTTGAATATAGATCATCAGAAATTAAAAGGTTGGTTAAGAGAACGGTCATAAATTTGAGACACCCGTATGAAGGCAGAGAGAGACAAAGAGAGAGAGAGGAGAGTTGTAAATTTGTAAAGTTGTACCTAGTCGAACCAAGTGTTAGTTGTACCACAAATAATATAAAATACTATGTTGTACTAATGACATCCTTACTAATATTATAAATGCGAAAGTAACTCGGTCTGTCTGTCTGTGTTGCTTTCACGCCTAAACTACTGAGCCGATTTAGATGAAATTGGGTATGGAGGTAGTTTGAGACCCGAGAAAGGACGTAGGATAGTTTTTATCCGACTGTGCAAAAAGAAGGTAATGTTTTGGAGCGATAACCGACATACACACGGGCGAAGCCGCTGTCGGAAAGCTAGTTTAAAATAAAACTTCTTTATAACGGATTTTATCGCGGTATATTTTAGATTTTCGATTCCGATATTTTAAAGTCTTTTCAGACTTCATGGTCACGGGTCGACTCATGGACATTGGTTCTGAGACAATTCGTTCTAAAGTACCTAGTTTTATTTCAATGTGTGATATTCGCGCAAATCTAAGAAAATAATACACTATCATTTTTAAATTATAATATTATATACACTAAATAACTTTTCACTCATGACTTGAAGACAGGCAGATTATAGTTATCGGGAAACAGAGACGCCGACGGCAGCGAACTCCACAACTTGGTAGTTTGCACAAAGTAGGAGCAAAGCGCTTTGTGCGTACCCGCGGAAAATTCACCATACAGTGGCGTATTTAGGTTACAATCATCGACCATAAACCTATAGACACCGCATAGTTCGACTCGGGTTTGCCTAATTATCATCTTTCCAATACATTATGTCTAACCACAAGCTTTTGATTGGTTCGTTATAGTATAAGAACTAGAAAGAACCAATCAAAATTAATTATCTTGTAATCGTATTTATAATAATAATAAATAATATTGTAGGACATTAACACACACGGTCATCTGGTCCCAAGCTAAGCAGAGCTTGTGTTATGGAAATCAGATAACTGGTATATACTAAACATATTTATCTCTAATACTTTTATTTTGTAAATAAATAAATCTATTTTTTTTTTAATTTCTCTTTTCTTTATCTAATTTAATTATGAATTTTTAAAAGAAAAGCAGTATAGCTGTAGTTCTTTAGTTTCTAAAGCTCTGCTTAGCTTGGGACCAGTTGGCCGTGTGTGAATTTCTCAGTATTATTATCATTGTGGAATTAATTAATAATTAATTGTTTTGACGATCACAATTTCGTATTGAAATAAAACTATTTTTAACGGATTTTATCGCGATTTGAAAAGACAACAAAAGATTTATAAACGTCGGTATTTGAAATCTAAAATAAACCACGATAAAATCCGTTGTTAAATATTTATTTTAATGTTTGATGTTTGCGTAAATTTATGAAAATACTATTATCAAAATTTGATACAGTATTTAAAGAAAGTGGCGTCTTGTAAATATCAAGTCAATGGTTACTTACATTGTACTAACATTATAGTTTTTGCTATTCTGTTCTAGAACATTGAGGTCAAATTTTGCTTTGTTACATTGTCCCATTGTATTATCGGTCCATTTAGTTTATTAGTAAACATATTATTGTATCTATTCTGTATAGAATATAATTTGTTATACGAATTATTCTTAGGAGTTCCATTATTTGAAATAATAATCAGCATTCTATTTTAATGTGTTATTTCAGTACTTATTTTAAGTGAACTTATTTTAAGGTATCTTGTTAAAATTCGATGTAAAAAAGGAGTGATAGAAGTGTGACGTGTGTATCTGTTTATATAGTACAAAAAAAGACATTTTATAAAGAAAAAGCTTCAACATCAAAACGCTAAATTTATTTTTTAACGTGTAGTAAGTATAGTATTATATTATCTGTGGTATGACGTAGGTACTACTACTGAGAAACACTGAGTAACAACTTGATGTGTACAAGCTATACATTTCCAATTTACGCTGACCTTTTGTTTTACGGAAATAATAGACAATGCGAGATCAGCTTACACTGAACATGTATAGCTTGATGTGTAGCCGTGTGTACGAGTTCCAAATTTGGTTTTCGGTGTACTCATAGCTAGTCGTCTATGAACTGTGAACTGTATAGAGAAAGATAGAAATATACAATTGTTAGTGTGTTTGCATTCATTTTGCTGTACGTTTTTTTTTGTTAAACATAAAATCAGCTAATTATTGACGTTCTATTTGTAATAATATCGATAAAAGCGCGAAGCGTAAAATTAGCGGTCAGTGACTCTAGCGAGCGAACAGCTGATACGACGGTGTGGGATTGACACTACAAGTAGTATTAATAGTAACATATATCTGAAGGCTTTCGAAGGTTTTTTTTAGACTAAAAATATCAAGATTAGCAGACAACTCTAGGTAGGCGTGAATAACAGGGTAAGAAGACGGTATTTCAATAAAATAACTACAGCAAATATCACTTCACTCCCATCTCTCGATAGCACAATCATGAATTCTAACAGGTAATTACAGATCGTTAAGATTACGTTGGATTAAATAGTAACGTTCACCGAGCACGTTATTGCATCTGCACTACCGTACGCCACAACGGTTCAACACGCAATGTCAGCCATTCTAAGATGGCCGCTTCACCCGCGCTCGGTGTTCATTCGTTCGCTCATAATGACATTCTCGAGTGACAGGTTACTTCAAAGATGGACGCGATGACAGTATAAAATGACAGCCGATGCATTGAGAAGCAGATGTGCCAACATATCTAAAAGAATAGATCCGTGTTGATTCAAATTTGTTGGTGCCGGCTTAAAAGTTTTCCTGTAAGTATATTTAAAAACAAATAATTTATCCAACATTTTCTTTTTCACTGAAATGCAGATATTTTTAACGAAGTTTTCAATTTTGTGTAGTACAATAGAAAAGATTTTTATTTTATAGCCCAGCTTAAAAGATTGCGTCTAAAATGCTTACAACAATGTAAACTAATTTTACGCAGCCCAATTTTCTACTATAAATTTTTAAAAGTTCACACGAATTTATTTCGACATTTTGTTCGCTTTTAAAAAGGATTAACAAACTTATAAAACACTAGCTTTCCAACAGCGGCTCCGCCCTCGCGTATGTCTATCGCGCTAAACCATTAACTATCCTATATTCTTTTCAGGTTCTCAAACTATTGCCATACCAAATTTTATTCAAATCGTTTTACCGTGAAAGACAGACAGATTTAGGTACTTCAACATTTATAATATTAGTAAGTCGAAGGGCGGTTAACTCGTAATCTTTAAGGAGAACTCGTAATTGAATAGTGAGCCATTGTAAAGGTAGTGGGTAGGTATAGGACTTACTTGCTCCTTTACTGCTTACAGGTACCTGCTTTCCCCAGTCGTAGTAACTTTGCAGCACTCACAGCAGGTAATAGTTTTAAGAGTGTTGAGCTAATATTTGGCCCACGCAGTTAAGCACACTGTAAATTCCAGTAATGACTCCTGTATGTTGAAAATTAACATACATTCGTTGAGTATCAAAACTATTTGCATACGAATTAGTAGTTCTGTTCTACCGTCGCAAGCACACAAGGAGATTGCCGAGGTCCATTGGTTCGGATGAAAGGGTAAGTGAGAAGGATATAGGAAAGAACGAGAGCTCACCAAACCATACCGACGGGCCGGTGGCGTGGTCGGTAAGATACTTGCTTTTCACGCCGCTGGTCGTGGGTTCGATTCCCACCCGAGACAAATATTAATGATGAACATTTGTGTTTGTGTCGAGTCTGGGTGTAAATATCTATTATAAGTATATATTTACAAAAGAAAAGTATTATATGTATAGTATATACCAGTTATCTGGTTTCCATAACACAAGCTCTGCTTAGCTTGGGACCAGATGACCGTGTGTGTTAATGTCCCAAAAATATTTATATTTATTTTATTTATACAATAGATTGTAGATTGTAGATTGTAGCGGGCTTGGATTTCCGCAACTCGATGTCTATTATGCGCCTATTTTGCGTGGTGGGCTGGCGTAGCTACTGCCAGCCCAGCTCCTGGAAGAATCCTAGCAGACTCTTTACGTTGCCGACGGCTTCCTGGAGCGACCTCGGCGACCCGAGGTGTTCAGTCCTGTATTTTGCCAGTCCTGGACAAAAAAAAACCATACAATATTACCCAATAATAATAATTTATTTAGAAAAATGGTGTAAGCAGGATTAAGTACAGATAACAATAAAAAATAAATGCAAATCATCTCATCATCACTGCTGAAGGGAATAATAGGAAACGGTATTCAGAAAATTTCATAACATTTTTATGGGGTTTATATCTCTATAAAGCTTTTAAAGAAACCAACAAGCTATAAAAGGAAGCAGTTTTACTCATAATGATTTAATAAAATACCTACTTAATAACATACATAACGCTTACTCGTGCATTACCAGAAAAATAGGCAGAGGTGAATTCACTTCAACCCTTTTTAGTGTCCCACTGCTGGGCACGGGTCTTTCCTCAACTATCTTATCTAATCCACACACGCTGGCCAAGTGCGGGTTGGTGGATGTCACATGTCCTCGAATGATTAGTTCTTAGACATGCCGGTTTCCTCACGATGTTTTACTTCACCGATATTGAGCAGCGGAGATGAAACAAAGATGTGTGGCGCAACCAGGATTCGAACCCGCGACCTTATTTTTCTAAGGTGAGGCCCGTACCGCTGCGCCACCGCTGCGCCACCGCTGCTCTTAAGGCTTCCTGGAGCGACTCCAGCGACCCGAGGTGTTCAGCCCTGTATACCATGCAGTAAGGGTTGGTTGGAATAGTTGCTCCTTTAAGGTTTCTAATCTTAAAGAGGCTCAATGCACTGCCACCTTCTCACCGATAATCATGCGTAATCTACCCATAAAATTATATAAATACATGTCGTATGGAAGTGCATAAAGCACGGCCGCAAGAACTGGTATGGAAGTTGACTACCTAAAGATAAACAAAGACTCCTTCTCCTATGAGGGAGGATAAGTATTAAAAAAAAATCATGCGTAATCACGAGTGAATTGGTATACTAGGCTGGCGTTCCATCGTTGACTAAATCATTGCTTAACATCAGGTACGTTGTAGTCAAGCGCTAGCCTATTCAAGAAAAAATAAATAAATAAAAGAAGACTAATGTTTATCCGTCTGTGCAGAAAGAGGCAAATGGTTTAGCGTGATAAGTGACATCACTGATAGGTACGCGCGGGTGGAAATCTAGGAGGTAAATGTATATTTTCGCATCGCTCCATGTCTTAGGATACGAAACTGTTAAAACTCTACTTATGTACCGATCAATTAAAATTATGAATGCGAAAGTTTATATGGAAGTGTAAAATTTAATTTCAGGAAGGATTTTGGTCAAGTTTGACGACCTCGGTAGTCGAGCGGTGTAAGCCGCCCGGGAGGTCGCGGGTTCGATTCCCGACCCGGACAACATTTGTGTAACAGCAAAAATTTGTTTCGGTGTCTGGTTGGTTGAGGGACTACCTTCCGTACCTCGGAGAACACGTAAAGCCGTCGGTCCCGGTTGTCATTTAACACATCTATTACAATCGTTTCAATGTAGTCAGAAGCCATTATAATCTGACACCTGGTCTAACCATCTCGGCTACTGAATCCCTATGGGTTTCGAGGTCTGATGGCAGTCGCTCGTATAATTCTGGTAGCTAGCCGCATCAGGTTAGACTAGGAGCCGACCCCAAAAGAAATGGGAAAAAGGCAAGGGGAATGATGATGATAATCATCAAGTTAATGTCTTGCGTGTGGACCTCTTGACCATTTCTATGGGGAAAATGTAATCTTTCCTACCAAATTTCATCCGAATCGGCTCATTGGTTTAGCCGAAATGACTTTTGCATATAAAATGAAATAGGTAATTGGCATTCTGTTTATTATGTAGGTAACATTTTAATACTCAGTAAATATTCTGTTAGTAACGGTCTAGAATTTTATGCTATAAAGGAAAATCTTATCAAAGGGGTGATATTAAAATTTTACTTCTAGGAAAACCCGTAATTTTCTTAGAAGATCTTTTAGTAAGCAACGTTCTTGCGACCTCTCAACCACAAAGCGAGGCAGTATTGAATGACCCACAGAACACTAAACGCGATCTTATTAAAAGACATGGCATGGTATGGTGTGGTGCTTATATATTTATAAAATTGTTTCCAAAGTTTCCTGCAGGTTTACGCTATTGAAACAAACGGGCGGGCATGAGCCTTAAGGTTGTTTCTGCAATACGTCATGTATTTTGGTTGAAAAATGCCTTTGTCAAGCCTTCAATGGTGAACGTGCTAAAAGTTTTCCCACTCTGCTGCCCGAGCGAAATCCTAAATTATATTTTACTAAATAATCTTTACAGTTGCTTTAAAGAATTGAGCTCGATGAACAAGCAATAGGTTACTTAAGGAATCTGAACATAGCTTGCGAAATATGGGTGACACCTCTAGCTACGCCTTTAAGTGCTACGTTTTATAATTCTTTGTACGTTTTGTAATTTTGTCAGTCTTTTGCACTTTCACGTCAAAACCACCAAACCGATTTTGATGAAATTTGTTATAAGTTATCGTTATATCAAATTTCATCAAAATCGGTTGAGACCTGGAGAAGGATATAAGACAGTTTGACTGCGCAAAAACCCTAATTGATATATGCGTGGGTGGAGCCGCGGTCACAAAACTAGTACATAATAATATGATAGATTATTAGAAAACTCTAGAACACCACCACTCGTGAACATGAAATCTGAAAAGACTTTGAAATGTCGGGATCTAAAATCTAAAATAAACCACAATAAAATCCTTTATAAGGTAGTTAGTTTTATTTCAACTCTAGAATATGTCACCTCTAATATGGGTAAGTTATTTTGTGCTCTGTGGTTGTTTTATACCCTTACTGCATAAAACCATTCATCTTGAAGTACGAAGCTGTAAGTATTCTAATTTTATTAGCAATTAATTTGAATTTAGAATCGAGATGTTCGTTAAAATATTTCGTTGTAATTCGATTAATCCTGCAAACAAAATGTTATTCTATTTTTAAAAAGGCCTACCCTTTGTTTACATAACACTCCGTTGGCTCAATGACCTGAAATGCTTCTTAGCCTCTGAATATCGCCACTTTCTGCGATTTTTGTGTGAATTGTTGCATCACCGCTGCTCAATCAATGAAGCAAATACCGCGAGCTAACCGACATGTCTAAGAATTAATTATTCGAAGATATCCGCAAACAAGTTTTTTTTTATTCTTGAATAGGCTGACGCTTGACTTCAACTTACCTGATGTTAGAAATGATATAGTCTTAGATGGGACGCGCCAGTCCAATGTACCGATTCACTCGTGATTACGAATGACTTTTGGTGAGAAGGTGGCAGTGAAATGAGGCTCCTTAAGGTTGAAACCATTAAGGAGTAACAATGTCGACCCACCCTCTTAGATGGTGTCACCAGACATCGCACCGGAACATGGTGCGGTTTTGCCTGCTTTTGTGTCATCAACTAACCTGCACTTTGCTAGCGTGTGTGGATTAAGTCCTAAATTCTCTCAACTCGTAAGATAGTTGAGAAAAGACCAGTACCCAGCAGTGGGAGATTAAAGCTTTGTTACTTCATTATTTTTGCTCTGCGATCTTCAGTGTCTTTTCGCTAATTATTGGTTCTAAACTTCCTTACATCTGCCCCTGCTACATCGCTCCAACAATAATTCAGTTAACGCAGGTATTGGGTTTCATCTAGATTGTCCAAAATATACTCGCTCACGCTACAATCCTACCCCATTCTGTTATATCCTACAAAGTTTTCTAAAGAAACTTTTATATTCAACCGGAAAGAGGATGTTTACATTTTTTATATTTAGCTCAGAATTTCAATAACACAATAGACAAATTCGCAAAATCCTTTTCATTTAAAAGAAGTCTATTTCAAAATGGTCCCAATTTTTAAAGTCGCTCTTTTGTTACATTACTTTAGATGAATAAACATAAAAATAAATAAATATAAAAAAAAGGTTTTGTTAAAATATATTGGCTTTCAATCAGATCCCAAAATAAGATTAATTTAATCAAGTTTGTATTCAAATCGATTGGCAACGTTTGAACTATCGAGTAAATTCGTACGTACTAGAGCCCAGCTTAAATGTATTAAGCATGTACCCTTTGTTGACTCGATCGAGATAATCCAGTTAGGTGATTGTGTGGGTAAACCTGAGGTATTACGGCGACTGATTGTAAAATGAATTGAAATAAATAGCATGGAATGACATACATGGATGTAAGGTGAGGAGAGATAGTGAAAAGGGATTATTATCATAATAATTTTCTGGGACAATAACACACACGGTCATCTGATTCCAAGCTAAAGCAGAGCTTGTGTTATGGAAACTAGATAACTGATAAACTGCACAGGGTGGAAGGGACAACCCTACACAAACTGTCGAATTTCCATGAGAAATTATTTCCGGAGGTTTTTATTAAAAAAAAATTATGTTGCTTTATTTAAATTTACCATAGGTACATTGTACCCAACACTCGATTGGAATTGAACACAGCTAAAATAAAACATTTATCAATGCATTAGTTTATAAAACAGTGCGTGAAAAGACGCAGCGTGAGTGCGCTTGGTGGTAGGGACTGACCCCATAGTTAAGTATTATTATATTATCTGTGGTATAAGTTAACAAAACAAGTCAAGATTATTGTACACCCATAAAGTTCCTAAACTAATTTCATGTAGGTACCTATCAGATTGTGGAAGGCGGTCCCTTCCACCCGGTACATACACTTCATTTTTTTAATATATACGTAGAATAAATAATTACATTAAAGCACACAAATGTCTGTCTCTACTAGGACTCGAACCCACGACCCGTGGCAGGAATAGCAAGTATTTTACCGATCACGGGTTTTCAACTATATTTCATTCTACTGCCACCTTCTAACTGAAAATCATTCGTAATTACGAGTGAATCGGTATATTGGACAGGCGCGTTACATCGTAGACTACATCATTGCTTAACATCAGGCAAGTTATAGTCAGCGCAAGCCTAATTAAAATAAAATCATGTTTCAAGCTCCACGAATCCAAAAAAAAAATTAGTTTTTACAAAATATTTGAAATTAGTAAATAAAAAATAGAATTTACAATAACTATTTAATTTCTTCACAAAAACATTTAAGATTTACATTTAAAATATAAATTTTACTAAACTTGTAACACAGCTGTTAGAAATGTTAATTAAAAAGTAGATAAATGCTCAAAATTATTATGTTCATTACAATAAATGCAGCTTTTTTGTAATTACAAAGTATTACTTTCACAGAACAGATGGGTTTGTAATTTGTAGGGCTTTCAACTTTTGATTAAGTTACAAGAGTACCGAGGCCTTACCTTTAACTACGTAAGTAGCAAATTGCATTTTTCAGACATTACAGATAACCCTCTAGAGTTTTGTTTGTTATAAAGCAATGAGTTTCTAAGCCTTTAAATATAGTATTGTCTTAGATCTACGCGAATATCACACATTGAAATAAAAATAATGTTATAAATTCCATCTTTAAATACTATAAAACAAAGTCGTTTTCACAGTCTGTCTGTTCGCAATATACTAAAAACTAGTGAGTTTTACTAATAAAGAGAGTTATTAATAAGGAAGGTGCATAATTTGTACAAAACCAAAATAATAAATAGAATAGAATAGAATTTTTATTTGCTTTAATGTAGGTAAATAATACCAGGTGTAGCAAAGAATGGTTCTTCAAACATTCTACCAAAATGGCATGCAAAATATTATAAAACTGATAGATAACACTATTATTACCCTAGAGGGTTTTTAATTAGTAAGAAAAAAACATAAAATCTAAGTAAAAACATAAAACGAAATTAATTAAAATATATCAAAAGATGCTTAAACTATAAATATTTAAAATAAAAATTTAAAAAAAATATATTAAAAAAAATATTAAGTACAATACTTTAGAACCACCAACAAAAAGATTGGTGTTATTACCATGTTAATACCTGTAAGTTTATCCTAGTTTATTTTATTTTTGATATTTGTTTTTAATAGATATATATTTTTTTTCCTTTACCAGGAGCATCCGTTTGTAAAGTTATAGATTACATTACATCAGCGAGAATGGAGAACTCGTATTGCACTGCGCAACCTCTAATGATTACTAATAATTTGAAACGACTAGTTTACCTGACATTGCGCAATCAACTAAATACTTAAAATCGAATTCAAAGTGTTCGAATTCATTATAATCGAATGTTTGACTGTCAAAGAGGCAATATTACAACGTTACAATTTCGATTGCTCAAAATCGAATCTATCACGTTACATTACAGGCGAATGCTCCCATTGAGAGCACCTTATGACATGCCACGCTAAATATAGAGCAATTTTCGAAATTCATTCTATATTAAAATAGGTGCCTTGAAATTATGTCAACCACTTGCGTCCTCTCAATCTTTTAAGGTACAAAGATATTAAGTCAGACCTCTCTAGTACTAATTACAAGTATTACAAGTCAAGCAGCGGGGTCAAACCTCGGTCAGACTATCCCAGGTTATCAGCACGTGCATGAAACGAAGGGCATGTTTACCACATACTTAAATATTGCTATTCAAGTATTGTTATATTAAATTACCTTTGAAATTTATGCTTAAATTAATTTCTTGATGTTACAGACAAAGAAAGAAAGAAAGAAAAACATTTATTTGACAAAGACAGCACACACAAAAACAAATAATAAAAAAGAAACACATAGAAAGAGAAAAAAAACTTGACCTATCAGTGTCAAATATGGACATTGCTCAGTAAACGCTGTGAGTGCCTACTAGAGGTGACCCGTAGCACTGATTTTCAGCAATGTCCATATTCCCACAGTGTGACGCCAGGCGCCAAGGTTGCCAAAAGATCAAACCTGCATAATATGTTCACTTTTTTGTTTTTTTTTGACAAAACACAATCATGATCATCACACATATATTTGTCCTAGTTGGGAATCAAACCACGACCACCAAGTTAGCAGTCAGGGTCACTAATCACTACGACAACAGGCCAGTCAAACCCTAAATCCAATACCTACGGTAGAATAAATCTTACGCATTTTATTTAATGCGCAGCCTTTCTCAATAAGTGCTATCTAAAATTGCAAGAATTTTACAAATCGAATCAGTAATCCCTGAGTAACTCTTCATCTTTATAATATTAGTATAAATTGTAAATGTTGAAATGGAAAAGCAACAACTACACTTACGACTTTTTCTCAACATGAAATGTTTGTATTGAATATGTGATTAAAACTTTAGTAACCTTAGGTCTAAGACCACTTGACCTTTGACATCTGTCAGTCCGGGCCCACATCAGTCATTGCCAAAGGAATTTAAACCAAACCTTCTTTGTCACAAGGTCGAATCGGTGACTTGGAAACGTAAGGTAATTAAGTTAATACTACGAAATTTACACTAAACCTTCAGGATAAGTGCTTTCAATCATCTAGGCACGGGTAAATACTAACTATTTGGGTCTCAATTTTTTATTTATAACTTACCTACGCCATATTATACTAGAAAGAGAATGGGTACTTACGATGCACGTCCTAGTTTATAATAATTATTATTATTCTGCACGGGCCGGTGGCGTGGTCGGTAAGATTCTTGCTTTTCACGCCACAGATCGTGGGTTCGATTCCCACCCGAGACAAACATTAATGATGAACATTTGTATTTGTGTAGAGTCTGGGTGTAAATATCTATTATAAGTATATATTTACAAAAGAAAAGTATTATATGTATAGTATATACCAGTTATCTGGTTTCCATAACACAAGCTCTGCTTAACTTGGGACCAGATGACCGTGTGTGTTAATGTCCCAGAATATTTATTTATTTATTTGTTACAGACCACAAAAGATCCGTATAAGGTTAGTAAAAATATGAAAGGAATAAGATTTTACACCATATAGATAAATCGTACATAACATTAACCTATGTGATTCACATATATGCGGTAACAATGGTTCAAAATGATTCAAGTTGAAAGTGATTTTTAGGTTAGGTTACTTACGTCATTATGTACCACGAGTAATATAGGCCCATAGAAAATGTATAAAAACTTACTATACTTACAGAACATTATATAATAATAACTTTTTTTTTATTTGCACGAAGAGACGGCGACTTCATGTTGTTACCGGCGAATCTCCGGTTGACGACATCCTTCGACAAAAAGTCTTCTTGAGAAAGGTCTTCAGATTCGGAACTCTTACTAGGATTGCTATGAAATCTTTACCTGCTAGTGTTAGGTAATAGAGCTACGGTTTTAACTGTTGAACAACGGAACACTAAAACTACGGAAATGATTTAAAATCGTATAGATACTGGCAGCGGTGGCGCAGCGGTATGACGGCCTTTGAAATAAAAGGTCGCGGGTTCGTACTCAGGTCATACCCACACATATTTGTGTAAGTAAATTATGTCATCGCCGCTGCAATATATCGTAGAAGGAAAACATCGTCAGAAAACCGGCATGTCTGAGTACTAATCATTCAAGGATATGTGACATCTTATGACCTTAGAAAAATAAAGTCCGTACACATCTTTGTGTGAAATGTTTAATCTCCGCTGCTCAATATCCGTGAAGAAAAACATCATAAGGAAATCAACATAATATCTAAGAACTAATCATTCGAGGACATGTGACATTCATCAACCCATAATTGACCAGCATGTGTGGATTAAGGCCTAAACACTCTCATTTGGTAAGATAGTTGAGTAAACACCCGTGCCTAGCAGTGGGACACTAAAAAGGGTTGAAGTGAGGTACTAATTCCATGAGCGAAGCCTGAAAGGGCGGTTAGTTTCTATATTTATTATATTTTCTATATATTATATATAACGAGACACCAGGATCATTTGTTTTTTTAGAAACCATGGCGTCAGCAGAACCGACGCCACCATCTCTATCACAAGGCTCACTCATTGCAAATGAATACACACTTTCTGAATAACACTTTTATTGTTGCTAGTAAGCCACAATTACATAAAAACCTTAAAATCTAAATTAATTAATAATACTCACAGGATAATGCTTTACACCACTTGTCTCAACAGAATTCTCCGGGCCAATATGTCTGTCCTCGCAGCGGCCCGCTATATTCCATACCCAGATGGCGCGGCCGCTACGAAGTCATTACACTTACTTATTGGCAAATTAAAAATAACACTGATTAAACTAATAAACTTATGGTTTATTAATTTATTTAATAATTGTAAACACTTTATTTTAATATTTAATTAATTTTCTATTGCTTAAAACACTTCAACATATTAAACATGCGATGCGCTTTCCGCTTGACCAAATTACTTCTATAAAGTTTCTATTAAAACAAAACTCAACTAAAAATTATTTTAAAACAAGGCATATCTCTTATAAATTGGGATAATAATTTTACAATAGTTAATACGTTTTTAAACTCGAGTTTTCATAAACCTTAGTTAATTTGCCTTTTTCCGGTTATCCAATATTACTTCACTAATAATTCTTAACAAAACAAAACTAAACTAAAAGTAATTTTAAACCAAGGCAAATCGCTTTAAAAATTAGGATATCTATTTTACAATAGCTAATTTGTTTTTAAACTCGAGTTTTAATAAATCCTCAGTTAATTTGCCTTTAATGCAACAGTTAATCATAACACTGCCTTTTAATTAAAACAATAGCAAACCAACAATAATAATCAGATCTAAATTAGTTTTGAACTATGCAGTGATATTTAAACACTAAATTTAAACCTAAACTTAATATTATTTAAGTTTACGTTAGCCTTGCGTCGACACGGCCATTCTGCGAGACAGTGTGCGTGCCCTGCACCAGTCGCGGTTCTGAAATAGAAGATAATTTTTCTGAGCTAGGTATCCACTCACTGGCATACTAGCTGACAACTTACTCTGGGAAGCAGTTGTTTCAAGATGAGTTCAATGGGTTTTGTATCTTACATAACATATTGCTGTCTAAACTTTTTCAATGATAACTGATTTCTCCAATCCAAGTTATCAGCTAGTTTACACTATGTCATTCTTATACTAAGATATTGAAGGAAATATAGGTAAGTAAATATAAAAAAATGCTGTACATAGGAAAGTGAGTAAATATATGAAGTGCTTGCAAAGCTCCACGCCTACATGCACATTAAGATATTGAAGTGCTTGTAAAGCTCCACGCTTACTCGCACATTTAATAAGTAATATCAATGCAAATGCTCCACGCATACATGCATCGTTTAATTTCTCGTAGACAGGGGTGATGCTGTGGTGCTGGGCGGTCTTGTACGCCGTGGTCCACAGAGGCTCTAAAGGAAATAGAAACTAGGGCGGTGCTGAGGCCTAGGCCTTATATCTATGACCGTGGTCCTCAGAGGCTCTAAAGTAAAAGAATAAAAATAGAGGTCATACAAGTATCGTCAGGATTTTATGCTGTGGTGCTGAGCGGTCTCGTACGCCGTGGTCCACAGGGGCCCTAAAGGATCAAGGAAGGACGATGCTGTGGCCTAGGCCTTATTTTGACCGTGGTCCACAGGGGCTCTGAAAACTATGTAATATTGCGATTTTGATTATGAAACTCACGGGAATGATGCTGTGGTGCTGAGCGGTCTTGTACGCCGTGGTCCACAGGGGCCCTTATAGGATTGGGAAAGGACGATGCTGTGACCTGGGCCTTATAGTTTTGACCGTGGTCCACAGGGCTCTGAAAAGAGTGTGAGGGATGTAGGAAATAGGGATTGTACAGACTTACTGACTAGTTTAAGTTAGTGTCAGCCTTAGTTTACAAAAACCAAGGCAAATTATATATCTCCATGTGGATGCTGTTATCTTATAAATTATTCTTACTGGTATCTTCTATCAATAAAACAGATGGAACCGAAAAACTTACATTGTTTAAGGATCTAGCAGCTGCGCAGCTTGGGAGGTAGTCGGCTGTGGCTCCTTCGTGTTGATGAACTGTGATGTGTCATCAATCAAGTTCGTGGGTGAGCCTATCACTTGCTGAGGTTCGTTTTCGTTATTCGTCGACACGGCTTCCTGCTCGCCTGGCTGTTGTGCTCGGCGCAGCTGGTCGTGAGCAACCTTACGTGGACGCCCTCTGCCGGTCACACGCTTCACCATGTATCTGTCGTTATCTAGGATCCTATATACCTCGTATGGCTCGCTGTATTTCAAGTCTAGGGACGTCTGGTTACGGGGGTTGTTCTTGACGAGTACGTAATCTCCACGCTGAAAGGGACGAATTTTCGCCTTGCTTCTGTCAAATCTCTGCTTGTCATATTGTCCCGCAGCTGTCATCTTCTCTTGAACGTGTTGCTCCAGCAATTCAAAGTCTATGCATTCGTTATCAATATTCACCAACCTTAGTAATTCTGGAGGTACACTGTGTTGTCGGCGGGTCAGTAATGTAAGCGGTGCAACGCCCTTTACTCTATGTGGAGTGCAGTTAAATGAGAGCTGTAGAGCTTCTAGCGCTGTCTGCCATTCTTCAGTGTTATAGTTTTTAATCATGGTTAATGCATTTTTCAGAGTAGCCATGATCCTTTCGACCTGTCCGTTTGCTCGGCTTGCTCCTGGCGCAATGGAGTGTATGTTAATTCCAAAACGATCTACGTAGACCTTGAACTCACCAAGGAACTCTCGACCTCCATCCACCACGACTTGCACAGGGGTTCCGAACAGATGTACGACACGCTTTAGAGCTGCGAGGCTGCTACTTGGACTTTTATCATTTGAGTAGCTGAGCATAATATATTTGGTGTATGCGTCAATAGTGACAATTACGTACTCATCTCGTCCTTGGGTGGTTTTCGTACCCAGCTTGCCTGTTATATCCATATGGACGACCTGGAACGCGGCTGTGGGCTTCTGAATCGGGTGAAGTTGGGCTTGGATAGCGCCCGACGGTCCTTTCGAGGTCTTACATACAACACAATTGTCTACAAACCTCCTGATAGTCGTATTCATTTTGTCAAACCAATACGTTTCCCGCAGCTTCTGTAAGGTCTTCTCCCATCCGGGATGTTGTAGAGCAACATGGAAAGAGTTTATTAGGCTCCACTGAAATGACCTAGGAACTACTATTGGTTTATTTATACCAAGTATAGGATCTGTAATGGTCTTTTTCAGCACGCCATCTTCCAGGACATAGCCCGCGGCCGGATTATTGCTGCTCATGGTGTCTATTAGCGGGCGCAGCACTTCGTCACGGCGCTGCTCTATCTGCAGCCATTCTGTGTCTCTGGTCATCAAGTTGATAGACATTTCAGTGGATGGATTTCTACTGAAAAAATCTGCGTGCTGTAACCGCTCACCTTTTCTATACTCTACCTCAAACTCATAATTCTGCAGAAATGCCCACCATCTATGGATTCGGGGAAGGAGATCCTTTTTATGTTTGGACGCTTTTAAAGCGTTACAGTCAGTGATTACCTTGAATTTTCGACCGTATAGGTAGTGTCGAAAATGCTTGACTGCCCTTACCACCGCCAGGGTCTCGAGCTCGTACGAGTGGTAGCGGCTCTCGGCGTCGGTGGTGCGTTGGCTCATGTATGCGACTGGATGCTGGCGACCGCCGACAGTCTGGACGAGAACTGCCCCGTAGCCGATGCTGCTCGCATCCGTGAAGAGCTCGATTGGCGCGTCTTCCTGAAATAGCATAAGGGTAGGCGCAGTAGACAAATGTCGTATGATTTTATTTCGAGCCTCATCATGCCTTTCGTTCCATTCCCACTTTGCATCGTTCTTAGTCAGTTCGTAAAGAGGAAGCATTACACGTGAAAAATTGGGAATAAAGCGTCTAAAGTACCCAGCTAACCCATTAAACTGCCTGACCTGTTTGACAGTTTTCGGTATTGGTGCCTTTGTTAAAGCCTCCACCTTTCTTGGGCTTGGACTGACTTGTCCGTCCGCGATGATGTTCCCCAAATATTCGATGGAGCGTTTAAAGAAAGCAGTTTTATCTACATTGATTGAAAAACCGGCCTCTTGAAGGGCAATCAATATGCGTTCGATATGGGATAGACCCTCAGCAAATACCCTACACTTTGATAATACGTCATCGACGTACACCTGACAAACCTGGTCTGCTGAACTCAAGAGGTGACCTAGGGCCCTATTTATACAACGCTGATAAACTGATACCGCATTACTAAGTCCAAACGGCATGGTTAAATATTCATAAAGACCATCCGGCGTAACGAATGCTGTTTTCTCAATAGAGTTCTCTGAAATAGGTATCTGATGAAAACCTGCTGCCATATCGATTGTGGAGAAATAATAGCCCCCCGCGAGCTGATCTATTTGATCTAAAATGATTGGTAATGGGTAGTGGTCTCTCAGCGTGTTTCTGTTTAGTTCGCGGTAGTCCACGCACATGCGATCATTACCATTTTTCTTTTTGACTAGTATTATCGGGCTGGAAAAGGGCGATTTACTTTCGCGGATAATTTTATGTTCGAGCAACTCA
The DNA here is from genome assembly GCA_936450015.1 of Meganola albula. Lineage (NCBI taxonomy): Eukaryota > Metazoa > Arthropoda > Insecta > Lepidoptera > Nolidae > Meganola > Meganola albula. Next base: position 977,416 of record OW388161.1, on the reverse strand, counting down.
CTAACAATTTCTCGAACCTTTTCTCGTTCAACCGGGCTCAATCGGTAAGGCCTACGTTCAACACACTTAGTATCATCTTTTAATCGTATTTCCAGTTCCCCGGTATTAACACGTGAGCTTGGGTAACCGCGAATAAACAAGTGTTCAAATTTGTTCAACAATATTTTTAATTCGTTGATTTGGTCATCATTTGTCAAATCACAGTCTAGCTTATCGAATTTTTCACTATTTGATCGCACGTGGTAAACCACAGGTTGATGAACTAAAGTTGCACCGCGAGAGTTCACCAGCACACTTATGTTATTCTTTTGTACAAGATTCATACCTATCAAAATATCCGAACACACTTCGTAGTCCGGTACCACGTGAAATTCAAGTTCTATCCGTAAACTATCTATAACGCAAATCGTCGTCAGTGTTGAAAGAGATACTACTGTAAATTGACCTAACCCCTTCAAATAATTTACTTGATCAACTCGTTTCCCTGGTAATTTCGCAGCTAAGGACTCACGTATTACTGAACATTCGGCCCCACTGTCAAAAATCGCGAGTATGTTTAAGTTTCCAATTACCACTGGCATTGAATTTAATTTAGATGTACCTACATAGTTAACGTTTGATACTACCGCGCGTTCCCGCTTATAACATGTCTCATAAGTGTGACCTATCCTTGAACAGAACGTGCACGTGGGTCTGCCGTTATTTTGAGGTGCGGTCTTATTTTCATGTTGACGCAGTTGGGAGCTATCATTTTTATCACGGTTACGGCAATCACGTGTGTCATGACCGGTCTTTTTACATATTTGACAGAATAAAGAAAACTTATCAAAACGTGGTCGTTTAGCGGCACTCAAATGCACACCCGATGTAGCCGGCTGAGGACGTTTAACACTTCGTATAGAAGATGCAACAGAAATAAGCTCGGGTACTGATGCAGCCCTTGCATTTAACAGTTCGATTCTCAAGCGTTCATCCCCAATGCACCCGATAACTGCCTCAACCGCGTCATCATTAGATAACTTATCCTTAGTTATACGTCTCCATAATACCCAAGCTTGTGACAGAAACTGCGCGATGTCTTTGGAATTATCATAACTATGTTCCCTAAAGCGCACAATGTCCCGAGAGTATCTACTCTCCGGTTCAAAAGTCGTTATCAGAACCTCGCGCAATTCATGCCACGTGGTGGTAGACACAAGCCAATTATCAACCCATAACCTTGCGCGACCTTTGAGCAAACTGCCTGCTTTCATCCTAACTTCATAATCGCTAAGGCCATAAGTTTCCATGGCTGTGGTCACATGTTGACACCACTCCCTAACACCAACATTAGAGTCCGGATCGTATGACGGCAAAAACACATCATTTATTTTGCCTTTAGAAATGTCTGGTATAGTCGTGATGCGATCGGACATGTGCTTCATCATTTGCAACATTTGAGTGAAAAATTCCGCCGGTACCCCATTAACAGAAGTGGATAAATTTTCATTATTCAAGTCAGATGGACGGGCAGAAGTGGGGTTACATCCCACTTCTGATAACGAGACACCAGGATCATTTGTTTTTTTAGAAACCGTGGCGTCAGCAGAACCGACGCCACCATCTCTATCACAAGGCTCACTCATTGCAAATGAATACACACTTTCTGAATAACACTTTTATTGTTGCTAGTAAGCCACAATTACATAAAAACCTTAAAATCTAAATTAATTAATAATACTCACAGGATAATGCTTTACACCACTTGTCTCAACAGAATTCTCCGGGCCAATATGTCTGTCCTCGCAGCGGCCCGCTATATTCCATACCCAGATGGCGCGGCCGCTACGAAGTCATTACACTTACTTATTGGCAAATTAAAAATAACACTGATTAAACTAATAAACTTATGGTTTATTAATTTATTTAATAATTGTAAACACTTTATTTTAATATTTAATTAATTTTCTATTGCTTAAAACACTTCAACATATTAAACATGCGATGCGCTTTCCGCTTGACCAAATTACTTCTATAAAGTTTCTATTAAAACAAAACTCAACTAAAAATTATTTTAAAACAAGGCATATCTCTTATAAATTGGGATAATAATTTTACAATAGTTAATACGTTTTTAAACTCGAGTTTTCATAAACCTTAGTTAATTTGCCTTTTTCCGGTTATCCAATATTACTTCACTAATAATTCTTAACAAAACAAAACTAAACTAAAAGTAATTTTAAACCAAGGCAAATCGCTTTAAAAATTAGGATATCTATTTTACAATAGCTAATTTGTTTTTAAACTCGAGTTTTAATAAATCCTCAGTTAATTTGCCTTTAATGCAACAGTTAATCATAACACTGCCTTTTAATTAAAACAATAGCAAACCAACAATAATAATCAGATCTAAATTAGTTTTGAACTATGCAGTGATATTTAAACACTAAATTTAAACCTAAACTTAATATTATTTAAGTTTACGTTAGCCTTGCGTCGACATATAAAATATATGCGGAAACGTAAGCCTGCAGAATATTCACATTCTCTGAAGAAACGTAACATAAGACGTTCGCCTTTCTCATTATCTGGCCGCAGTTACCCGCCCTAATCGGAGTAGTGCCGACTTAACGAGATGTACTATACCCTTCTTGATACTTGATTAAAACGGACTTGAGTTATTTCTCACGTGAACACGAAGTTAAAAAGCGTCCACTTTTGTTGTGCAAACTGCAAGGTTGTGGACTTCGCTACTGGCATCTCTGTTTCCCGATAGCTATAATCTGCCTGTCTTCAACTCACGAGTGAATCGGTATTTATTTTGGAGGCGTTCTACTAATACGAAGAAAGTAACCCGTGCTAGCAGTCGGCCCAAGTTACCTTTTTTTTTTACGTTGGAGAATGCATGACGCATACCCCGCCTTATTTCAGAGGACGAAGCGGGGTTATGTAGGACTAGTTTAAGGCCGCAGCCACCCCTTAAGCGCAGGCCGAAGGCGACCTGCGCAGGGCCCTACCCACTAAACTCCACCGACTCCAGCATCCACGCTCGGCGGGAACACGGGATCCATAAAGACACAACCGCGAACCCACCAGTGGGAGCCCACCGAAGCAGGCTCCTACGTGTTGTTACGTCCCAGGAGAGTTTCTGGGACTCTTCGACGGCGGACCGGTGCAATGCAGAGAGCGAATTCCTCAATTCAACTCCCCGCTGGTCACATCGAGGTGGGGTGGATCAGCGGGCGAGGGCCCACTGCCTCCTGCCTCTCCGTCTCCTGCGGCACGGGGCGGAGAGGACATCGTCCTCCCTCGCCCGCTCCGCCGCCTCCTTCTGTGACATAACTGAGTCGCAGAAAGAGGCCACCGCCTCCCAGGACCCCTCACTCTCGAGCATCTTATGTACGATGCTCGTGAGGGAGAGGTCCGGCCCTACTACGGACACTAGAGTGCGTCGCTCAGAGGACCAGGCCGGGCATACCTCGAGGGTATGCCAGGACGTGTCCTCCGAAGCGCCGCACTCATGGCAGACAGGAGTCGGCTCCCTACCGATCCGCCACAGGTACTTACCGAAGCAACCATGCCCGGTCAGCACCTGCGACAGACGATAAGTCACCGACCCATGTCGCCGGTCCGCCCAGCGATCCAGAACGGGGCGGAATGCTTCCACGGTACGCAAGAGCGTACTGGAGCCCGTCACCCGTTCTAGATCGCCGGCCCACCTAACCAGCAGGTCGTTCCGCGCCGCGCGCGCTTCCCACTGTCGCCCCACCATAGGCAACTGCCTCCCGGCTTCCGGCTCCCTAACCCTGCGGCGGTACCTTTCCGCAAGCACTTCCGCCTCCAACTCCCACGGGGGGGTGCCAGCAATCATACAGGCCGCTGTCCGGGACACAGTCCGGTATCCCCGTATTGCCCTCAACGCTACGGCCCGCTGCGGCTTTCGCAGTGAGGCCTTGGCCCTCACGTCGAGGGCATCCGCCCAGACCGGTGCCCCGTACAGCGCCATGCTGCGCACCACCCCCGCATACAACCGACGGCAGGGCGCGCTGGGCCCGCCGATGTTCGGCATAAGCCGACCCAGCGCGTCCGCCGTCCTAATCAATTTCGGTTCTAATCGGCGGAAGTGCTCGCCGAATTTCCAGCGGGGGTTGAGCAGAAGCCCCAAGTACTTCATATGGGGCTTTAGCTCAACCCGTACTCCCGCTACTCGTACCGCCGCACCTACCGGTACCCTGAACCGCGGCCCATGGAACACCATGGCCTCGGTCTTATGCAGTGCGACCCTCAGCCCGAGCGCCTCTATTCGCTCGACGACGAGGGTCGCACATACCGAGGCCCTCCTCACCACTTCTGCGAGGTCTGCCCCCCTGGTGGTCACTAACGTGTCATCTGCATAACACGTCAGGGAACACCGGGGCGGCAGCGTGCCACGAAGAACCCAGTCGTAGCCTATGTTCCACAGGAGTGGTCCTAGAACCGACCCCTGTGGAACACCGCATCCGACAGCGTGTCGCCACGTCCGCCCGCCTTCCCTACCGGGTATTAGAACCTCTCGCCCCCCCAGGTAGTCCCCTAGCAGGCGGGCCAAGTAAGGAGGCACCCCGTGAAATCTGAGTGCCTCAAGTATCGTGGTGTGCGGGATGCTGTTAAAAGCGTTGGCGATGTCAAGGGACACCGCCAACAGGGAGCCTCTTCGCTCACAAGCATCCCGCACTTCTGCCCTCAGCCGGGACAACGCATCCAACGTGGACCGTCCCGGCCTAAAACCATACTGCACCTCGGAGACATCAGGGCCTACGCCACCTAAGTGCTGGACGAGGCGCGATGCGAGAATCTTCTCGAAAACCTTCGCGACCTCGTCCAGCAGGACAATTGGCCTGTATGCGGACGGGGAGGTCTGTACGCAGCCATCCTTCCGCAACAGGCACAATTGTCCATCCTTCCATGGCTTCGGGAACCGTCCGACGCGTAAACACACATTGAACAGTTCCCGAAGCCCTTCTCCGAGGTGCTTGAGGGCAGCCACGAGCGCCTTGCCGGGGACCCCATCTGGTCCCGGGGCGGTCCTTTTCCCCCTGAGTCGGCGGATCGCGGCGACCATACCATGGTAACGTCGGTCACGACTAGGCCCCCCGCGTCAACCTCGCTTTCCCCTCCATGGTGCGCCATGAGCGGCGGCTCGAACGACCCCGAGCCACCGGGAAACAGCTGCTCCACGACGGAGCGCAACAAACCCCCCTCCATCGTCACCGCTAGTGGAGGGCCGCGGTGACGCATCTTATTGCGCGCGGCGCGGAACGGCCTACCCCACGGGAACCTATCTAATAGCTCGAGCAGCTCCGCGTGCGCTCTCTCCTTCGCCTCCGCAATGGCGACCTGCAGGGCGCGTTTCGCCTCCGCATACGCAGCATACAGCCGCGGCCCAAGTTACCTGCTTTCTTTCGGTATATGCCCCAGTAAGTTTGTGGCTACAAAATGAAAACTTGTTCATGTCAGCACCGGTATTCGGCGCAGGCTACCTGCTTTGTCTCTGAATACGCCCTTAGGCTATAATATTTAGATAGATACCTTCACAAACATTCACACATCTCAAAGAACCTCAATAATACTCGTAATTTGTCAAATAATCTTGAAACTTTGTAGCATAATCACAAAGTTTGTGAATATGTATAATTTAGTTAAAAACTTGGCCTCAAGTAAACCAAATGTTTTACCTGTTCAACCTCTATGGTAAACCCCTTTAAAATTTGCATCTATTACGCGTTAGAATTTACAATGACATAATTAAGATAGGCAACAGACGGGCGGTTAATGCGACTTTACTTAAGCAAGAATAGAAACGCAAAATTCAGCGATTTATCGTAATTTAACGAAATCTTGAAGCACTTTTTCAATGTTTATTTTACTTTTTATTTTTTAATAAATAAATAAATTTATTTACTACACATTTTGTACACGGCTTAAGGAGTTGTCTTAATATTAAAAACGAAAATAACAGTACAACAATTTAAACAGGTCATGGGACACCCTTTCCCAAACTAGGCAGGAAACCTGTCTGTGTCTTGGGAAAAGTCATCCAATTGTGATAGGTCTTGTTGCGGTAACATAAATATTAGGTATAATACGCGCGGAGGGCAAACTGGGTTGTTGTTTAATCGATGTTTACTTAAGTTGGCTGCATATAACGAGAACTAGCATGTCATTCAAAAGACTGACATGCAGCCGTTCAGTTTTACTTTTAACCAAATTCAAAAATAAGTAGGTTCTCAGTTGTTTGATCTATCATAACTTTGTCAATATAATATCTGACTTAAAACATCGCTGCTTCTTACTATTAACACATTTACACCCTCTCCATATCATTTACAAATAAGTGAGTAATACTTTTATACTACAAAGGGACTATACACTTGTAATCTTTCTTGTTGCATAATTAAAATCTTAATGACGCTTACACTTCACATACTTCAACAATTTTTAGTGTCCCACTGCGAGGCACGAGTCTCAACTATCTTACGAGTTGAGAGAGACACTGGTCAAGTGCGGGTTGGTGGATGTCACATGTCCTCGAATAATTACTTATTAGACTTTTCGGTTTCCTCAAGAGGTTTTCCATAAATAAAACAACACAAAGTTGTGTGGAATCGACCGCGCGACCTTATATTTCAAAAGCCAGGCAAAAATCTCTGCGCAATCGCTGTTCGAGCCTTTAATGAGGTTGATACGTTTGTTTAGCTTCACGTTTTAATCTATTTTCGCTGAACTAGGCTTGTTTTTGCTACGATCAGTAAAACTCGATCGAAACTTTAGCCAAAGAAAAGCTGCGTGTGGTAATTTCCCGTTAATTAATAATAATATTCTAGGACATTAACACACAAGGCGAACTGATCCCAAGATAAGCAGAGCTTGTGATATGGAAACCAGATAACTGGTTTATACTATTTAAACACTACTTTTCTTTTATAAATATTTATTTTATTTTTGCCATCAAAACAACGTTTAACCGTCGCGTTCAGCCGCTAGTCTGTGTCTAATTGCAAGCGTAGAAGGGTTTTGCGGTCCGGATATTACGTGTTATCGAATAGAACTTGGTGATACAAACTTTGGTCAGTAAGGGGTAATTATGAAAGGCATAATGATGATGCTTGTGCATGTGAGAGGTTTCTACATTATACAAACTATTTTAAACTAGTTTCTGCTTTAATATCCCACTGCTGGGCACGGCTCGTTTCTCAACTATCTTACGAGTTGAGAGAGTTTAGGCCTTAATCCATACACGCTGGCCAAGTGCGGGTTAGTGGATGCCACGTGTCCTCGAATGATTAGTTCGAGTGTAGTAAGTTAACGACGTTTCACACAAAGAAGTGTAGCCACGACCGGGAATCGAACCTGTGACCTTATATTTCAAAGGCGAGGCAAATTCCACTGCGCCACCGCTGCTCCCTAACTCCCTAAGCCATGGTTTATGCATCGTCGAACGAATACTAATACAAAATATTATTCCATCGATCCACAAAGTGGTTTAACAAGATAGGGCTCTCGCACGTGACAAATGGTCCTTTTAGCGGTAAATGTAACATACAAACGCAGACCGTGTTACGGTTATGTAATTTTTTCATACATTTTTCATACATATTTGTAATAATGTTTGTTTTGAGTGGAGAAGTGTTGATATTTTTCATCTGCTTGTATTTGCTTGAAAACTTATAAAGAGAGACGGAGTATTCTATTTTATTCGTTTGGGTTAGATGCTCGTAAGTACCTTTAGTACGAATTGGATTTTGGCCTTGTGTCCTAGTTAATAAAACCTAAAAGACAATATGAAAAAAAGTCCCCACCATCTAACAGATTTGAAATAAGTGTAAGTAGTAGTCTAGTAGGGTAGATATTTTTAAATTTGAGAAGCACGTATTTTTTTATATATAGAATTGTGCTTATTTATGTGAAATATACTTTTCCGTTTGTGAAAAAAGACCTTTTCGCCTAGAAGTGTATTTTAGACTTCCCATGACTGTTGTAGGGTGGGAAGAGGCGTCATACAAAATCCCCCATGGCGCATCGAACGTTCATAGTTCATAACATATCTGTTAATCAATATTCGTAGCTGACTGTACCTAATCAATCGGGATACCCATAGCGAGTAGAAAAATGCTGTGCTCTACGTCTCTTACCACCTCTCTGACTCTCCCACTTAGCAAGATAAGAGAGGAGTGAGGACAATTGGAGTTGGATAAGTTGCGTAACTCAAGAGTTACTCAACCAATTCAACTCCAATTGTTAGATCAACTTTATTGTTTTAAGTGGAAACTCTGAATAAGCATGTTTCATGTAACCTAGTTGTTAAGATTAATAACTTTGTAAAAACCGCTCGTGTGTATGTTATGTTTGAGTTTTGTTATGCTTATAAAACTAGTTCATACTGGTTTGGGTAATGGATATTAGATTTCTGAACTTCATCTTTGATGTACAAACATTTCTGTAATGCTTTCATATAAATCAGCCTGACGAAATACGTATATTGGCGCCCTGTATGGGTCAGGACAAACAGACATGTGGAAACTGAAATGTATATAGTGTAAGTAATTTCCCGGGTGGTGAATCAGGTGACAATCAACTGGTGGTAGGCTTCAGCCGAGGTTAGTAACCACCCACCAGACAAAGCCGCACCGCCAAGCGGCCTTGCCGTGTTCCAGTGCGATGTCTGGTGACACCATTTAACAGAGTGGGGCGGAATTTGTTTCTCTATGGTTTTTGGTTGGTTATTTAAAATAAAGCTTCATTCTACTGCCATTTTCTTACAGGCAAATTATTTACGATCTAATCGTAATAAAATTAGCGGTCAGTGACTCAAGCAAGCGCACAAATGGTACTGCAGCGCACTGGTGACAGTACACACGGCTACACATCAGGCTATACATTTCCAGTATAAGCTGATCTCGCATTGTATAGGATTTCCGTACAACAAGAGGTCAGCTTATATTGGTTTTGTCTAGCTTGATGTTTGTGTAGCCGTATATACACACAGCAAAAATGTTCACTTAGTAATAAAATTGACATAGAAATGTTAGTCAAAACGTTATTGTCAGCCTATTGTATTCGATCCTTCAGAGAGACTCCAAGAATAGCCCTTTCTTAGATCGCTGAGCGACTTTAAATTTATAGACCAGTCCGACCGTCAGTGTCCACGTTTCGACTCTGTATATCATAACGGATATGATGCACTGGTTGAAGACTTTCATTTTTAGACTCTGTACTGTACCTACTAAAACTAACCTATATATTGCCACCTTCACACCTATTTTCACTAATTTAGGTTTCTGCTCTTCAATAGTAATCTCTAGGAACCACATTTGTCTGGTATTTGTTGGTACCAACCCTTTTCCGTGCCATTTGTCCACGAAACCTATTCGCTGATCGCAACGATACATTTAACTAAAGATTAAGTGCCCAATTTGTTTGCCGCTGTGGGTTGCTAGTTAGTTTTATTTTGGCTTGCTACTTTATGTGGAAGTAGTCGAAGTAATCGCTTGGCTTCGAGTGCGATATTAACGTTATTTTCTTGACGTATCCAGAATATACTCTTATTACGACAGCAGAAAGCATTGATGCTCCTGCTAGTTGCTATGTAGCCTTAACAAGATTGTTACACCCACAAATAACCACTTGGAACATATACCCTTTGAAACAAAAAAAATACAGAATCGATTTATAATTTACGAATATATCGCGTAACATAGGTGCATAAAAAAGATGCAGTCGAATTTAGAACCTCTTTTTGTTTGATGTCAGTTAAAAAAAAGTGTTTAGTTAGGTTAGTAGTCTGGTTTTCAGCCATAATAGCTCTGCTCAGTTTGCGATAAAGTAGCCGTGAAATGAATAAAAATGAATGATAGTGAATGAAAATGAATGAAAACGAATGAAATGAATGAAATGAATGAAATGAATGAAATGAATGAAATGAATGAAATGAATGAAATGAATGAAATGAATGAAACGAATGAAACGAATGAAACGAATGAAACGAATGAAACGAATGAAACGAATGAAACGAATGAAACGAATGAAATGAATGAAATGAATGAAAAGAATGCAATGAATGAAAATAAAATGATGTTCAAATTTCTATAACTAATATTATTATTCTCTTTATTATAAAGACTAATTGATACTCTTATTCATTACAGGTACGGAGTACAAACGGACCACAATACACTTTCCTAATGTAAGTTACTCTATAACCTTTCTCGAAGGTTCGACGAAGCGGAACTTGTACTAATGGCGAGATATTAATTTACTCACAGCGAGAATTTTGATATTTTACCACTAATTTGTTTTATAGTTCAGTAAATTTTATGTAACTGAAGATACATAGGTAAATAAATACGTGAATATATATCTCAATGTTATATAATTTAATTTTAATTGTATTAAGTTCTTTTGATTTCCTTATTTACACTTAATTTATATAATCTTAATAAATTAGTAGGATGATTGCTTTGTACTTTGTGCATGCTGTTCTCCTATAATTGAGGGAGCACAAGATCTCGTTTCTTATATTTCTCTTAATGTTATGTAATGTGTATTCCTTGTTGGAGAACCAAAATAAATAAATAAATAAAGATTGATAAAAAACCTCCATTAAGTAACACGCAATATTCGCTTTTGCAAACTTTGATACAATAGCATACCAACATTTCTTACAAAGTTGCGCATCTTTTTGAATGAACAGATTTGTACAATAGAGGAAAATCTCATTCACCTGTACGCGTATTCTGAAGTTGTATTGTTGGAAACAATGGTGTTACAATGGTAGCATGTTAGAGTGTAATTTTTTATGTTGAACTCTTTAAAGTCAAAATGTTTGTCTAAGTCATACTCAGTTGTTAGCTCGGCCTCATTGTTAGATTGGGGGAAGATTGCATCGTAAAAAAGCATATCTTGGTCGACATAGTAGTATCAGTTATCTGGTTTCCATAACACAACCTCTGTGGTCAAATTCACGTAATATAATAAGTTCAGATGCAGTGCAGTTGCAGTTAAGTTTCGATCGAAATAGCCCATTTCGTACTGTTGTAATTTTGACAACCGCTGTCAGATACGCTCGCGTCAAGTTAGCGTCACGCGAGCGTTTTAGCGTGTAAGTTATTTGTATGACAACCACAAGAATACCATTTTGTACTACGACGTAAACTTAATTGCAACATGATTGCAACTGCGCCGCAACTAAAATTACGCCGAAATTACGTGAATTAGCCTACTGCTTTATATGGGATCAGATGTGAATACAGTGTGTGTTAATGTTCCAGGATATTTTTATTATATAGGGCTACTCCCAGTACAGTGGCTACTGAGATTTACTACATTTATAAAAGTTTTTGCTCGAACTAGGAATTGAACCCGGGTTCTTGCGGTTACTAAGCAAATACGCTTACCCCTGGACAATCGTAATCAATGAACGATATAATATCTCATTGATCACGAATGGAAATTTATGCTCACAACTTTTGTAGTAAGCATAGATTTAAATAAACAATTTAAATATGTATGTAGTTATTTATTTTTAATATCGTGATGAACGAACGAACTTTCCACAATTCTGTCTAGCAAATAAAATTGAATTTTGTAACTATTTGATATGCAAACCCGAATTTTATCAAAGGAATAAATTCAAGTCATTGCGTTACTTATTCTACTATTCAGCATATTTATTTGCTATAAAGTCAATTTATTGTATTGATTGTGTACTCTACGTATTCGAAATATAGGTAAGTAGGTTGGGTGGATGAAAAAACAATGCTATCCAATTGCCGTCGTTTCTATTTACGTTAATGTCAACGCCGAAGTCAACGTCAGTACCAACGCCGACGCGTAAACGTCTGAGCCAACACAAACACCCACATCTAAACCAAAGCTCAGCTATTGCCAATGTTGACACCAATACCTAACCTCACGCCGCTACAGACGTTGACGCCTTTACTAGCGACGGTAATTTACGTTTTCATCATCATCATCATCATCATCATCATCATCATCATCAGCCTATTCTAGTCCACAGCTGGACATATGCCTCTCCTAAAGCACGCCACTGAGCACGATCCGTGGCTACTCTCATCCAGCTCTTACCAGCCTTGCAAATTCGTCACTCCACCTAGTCTGAGGGCGTCCTACGTTTACGCTTTAACTGAGACCAAGAGTGAAGTAATCATAAAAATCGATGTCATAACCGACACTGACACCTAAACCGATGCTTAAAGTGAATTCAACACGACACCAACGCTAAAATTAAAGTCGATACGGCAACAGACGTCAACGCCTTCACCGACGCCAACTACTAAACCAATGCCGACGTTGACGCCGCACCGCCGTCTGTAAGGCAGAGGTTATTGATAATAATCTCTGAAATATAGGAACACAGAAAATAGTATAAACGTAATATTAATTTTAAAGCTAGTTTCAAATGTAGGTTAACATTCGTTTGCTCTAGAACAAAGAGAAATTAAATCACATACCATAAAATATGGACTGCATGAACCAAAACTTGGCAAACCGACAGCTATAACCCACTGGGTATTAGATACAGCCATTGGGTTCATATTTCTAGCCAAACTAAAAATAATACATTATAAACCCAAACGTTTTTAATACAGGGTGACTAGTAATAAGTGTAAAATTATAGTGTTCATGATTTCATACAACTTTCTGAAAGAAACAATTTTACTGGAGCCATTTTTTTAGTTAATATCACTAACTATTTTGTACCGTATGCGCAACAGACGGACGTTACCGAAGTGGTGCGAGCCACACTGCACGTCCCTCTCTTCGACCCTCTCTACTCTACACTACATTATCGCAGTCTCTACTGCTATACAAAATAATTAATTAAATTTAAAAATACTCCAAAATTTTTGGGCTATGGTGTTTATTATCTTAAGCACTATCACATTGTAAAGTATTGTACACTAATTACCAGTCACCCTATATTTTATGGACCCTATGCAATTAACCTGACGGATATTTATTGACTCACCGAAGTATATAAGAGACGCGTACAACGATTTTCTTTGCTTCATGGGCAGCCGGACTGTAATAATTTTGGTTGTTTCTGGGTGTGATAGAGCAGCTAGGCACGTAAACATCTAAAAGTCCGGCAACGCGCGTTTGATGCCTGTGGAAGAACTATTTTAGGATCATATTGTCTGTATGTCTGTTTGTCACTACCGATTTTCATTCACCTGAAAACAAGCTTAATTTAAGCCTTGAACTAACCGAAAAAGAATAAGTCTGAAACCATTCCAAAATCGCTCGTAGAAAAAAGGCAGTTGAACAATAAAGTGCCAGTTCTACAGATTAATTCCATGAAATTTTAAATCTATAGAAATATTGTTACACTAATGTGTTTTGGAGAGGCGCCAAATCGAGTAGCAAGGGTGACCTGGCAGATTCCCCGGCTCCTTGCTTATTGTAGGCTAAGCTTCGATATTTATCGTGTATTATGAAAATATTGTCAATATATACTTAATTCGTGTTTTAAGATCATCAATTTGATCGTAATTTCGTTTGTATGTTTATTTTTAATTCACTAGTAAGCCATTGCTGATATTTTAAATGCTGATAATTTAAAACCTGGAGACAGATATAAGTAAAATTTTAGGCAACCGTGCACTAGAGAGTAACGTTAACGACTAAGTCGAAGAGACTCGGGATTTGAACCCGACCAAGTCTTAAGACTCCTTAACTGTTTTAGATTCATTGTGTCAAATTATAGAATAATTTAGATCAAAATCACGAAGGAGTATTGATATGAACTTCGAAGAAAATCAACCTCAGAATATTTTTTAAGGCTTCGCCCGCTTAGTATTAGGAGACTTGTTTTTCTTTTCTTTTAGATATTAAAATTTCATTATCAGTTCGCTGTTTGTAGGGTCCTGACGATATATATTCCTTTCGTTCACGCATACAAAAGCGTAGGCAGAAGCTTGTGATTAGTATAACTGGTAAGTTAGCTATTATTGCCACAATTACTACTAAAACCTGCTATTGTTATGAATATTACGGGATAAAGTTGGTGTTTGTGTATGATAATCCAGAATAATCTTCATGGAAAACGGTCCAGTGTGTTCTTATGTGTGTTGGTTTTAATTGTTAATGGTTTTCAACCCTCGACAAAGGAGAGGGGTGTTATAATTTTATATGCTTGATGTGTGGTACAAGATTTTTTTCCTATAATTAGCTTGCGTTTGACCACAACTTGCCTGATGTGAAGCAATAATGCAAGTCTACGAAGGAACACGCTTACCCAGTGAATACCGATTTACTCGTGACTTGAAGACAGGCAGATTATAGTTATCAAGAAACATAGATGCCAGCAGCGAATTCCACAACTTGGCAGTTCGCACAAAAAAGTGGCTTCAGAGCGACGGGCCGGTGGCGTGGTCGGTAAGACACTTGCTTTTCACGCCGCAGGTCGTGGGTTCGATTCCCACCCGAGACAAACATTAGTGATGAACATTTGTGTCTGTGTCGAGTCTGGGTGTAAATATCTATTATAAGTATATATTTACAAAAGAAAAGTATTATATGTATATTACATGTCTTTTATAATTGTCACCAACCTTATTTTTTAACGACTTCAAAAAAGGAGGAGGCATACAATTTGACTATATGTTTGTTAAGCGCAATACACATTGAGCCCGCCGGGCCGCCGACATATGTGGGCAACTTTTTGTCGGCGATCTAGTTGGCGCCTTCACTTATTACAAGTCGGATAATTTGGTCGGCGGCATGTCGGCGGCTTGAGATGAGAAATTTATTTAGCAGTCAGTGATTGCCGCGTGTCGATTAAGGTTGTGTGGTTCACTACAGGTTGAGCGTCGCCGTGCAACTGAGCGCAGGCGTACCCAAGCCGCCAACATGTCGGCGGGTAACACGCGCGGGCTCATGTTGCCGACATGATTCTTTTCATACAGGCCACCGGGTTGTGTCGCCGGGTTTTGTCGGCGGCCCAGCGGGCTCAATGTGTATTGCGCTTTACCATCTTTGTTAAACGTGAGCCAATTTCTATGTTTCTATCTATTATTTTTTTTGTTTGAAAGCTAGTGCTATTCGTGTGGTACGATTTAAATTTGATCAAGATCTGATTAGTAGTTTTTGTGCTATATCAAAAAAAAAAGCGTCAGCGTTTACGCTAAGCTTCTGCGACCAGTAATTCTCGTAATTAAAAAAGTTGCAGTGCAGTTGCAGTTATATTTCGATCAAAACAGCCCTTTCGGCATTCTCTTAATTTTGACAACCGCTGTCAGATACGCTCGCGTCAAGTTCGCGTCACGCGAATGCTTTAGACTAGATATGACAGCTAAACCATAACAAGAATACCATTTTGCACTAAGACGTAAATTTAATTGCAACCGCATCGCAACTTGATCGGCGCGTCAAGTAATTATGTGAATTAGCAAACTGTTAAAGTTATAAGTTCTATATTCATAATTCTAGGTACATACATTTGAAGTTGGTTTTGTGTTTTGGTTGCAAAAAGAATTATTTAATCTAATTACAAAGAGTCAACTTCGTCCGTGGGTGTACACCTTTAATTGAATCCCCATACGTGGTTCCCCGGGCAAATCAGGTGACAATTTACTGGTGGTAGGCTTCGGCCGAGGTTAGTGACCACCCACCAGACAAGGCCTCACCGCCCAGCGGCCTTGCCGGGTTCCGGTGCGATGTCTGGTGACACCATGCAGAGGGGGTGGGTCGGAATTGTTGCTCCTTTAAGATTTCTAATCATATGGAGGTTCATTACACTGCCACCTTCTCACCGATAATCATTCGTAATCACTAGTGAATCGGTATACTAGGCTGTCGCGTTCTATCGTAGACTATATCATTGCTTAACATCAGGCAAGTTGTAGTCAAGCGCCAGCCTATCGCAGAATAAAAATAAAAAGGTTAGGTGTCTACATTAGCTATTCATTAAACTACTTAGAACTTCTCATTAACGTTTTCAGTAGGATAATATACTCAAGAAAGTTTCAGAGTTAAATACCGAAGCACTTTAGTTTTAAGCCTCTGGGTTAAAGCTTTGCATCTAATAAGCTCAAAGGAAGTAATACAGAAGGCAAAATTATTATAAACCAACTTTACAACCAACTCCGCCCGCGTGTATGTCGGTTATTGCGCTAAACCATTAACCTCTTTTTGCGCAGTGGAATAAAAACTATCCTACATCCTACCCAGGTCTCAAAGTATCTCGATACCAAATTTCATCCAAATTGGTTCAGGAGTTTTGGGGTTAAAGCGCGATGAACAGACATGATCAGCAGTCAGAGTCCCTACTATACCAACAGACCAGCGTAAACTTACGACCATATTCATAAAAAAGTTATAAGATTCTTTAGATATAATGGACTTTGTCTCTTTCTTACTAGTATAAATGTCAAGTTTACAGACAAAGACAAACGAATTATAAACCTATTCTACTTATAATGAGCTTATACGTTTACGAATACGGGGGTTGCTTCAGTAATACTTCCTACTACTATTTACGCGAATATCACACATCGTAAGAAAACTATTTTATTACGGATTTTATCGCGTTTTTTTTAAATAAATCGCCATAAAATCCATAAATCATTTCAGGTCAGCTGGTAGTTTATTAAAAATAAGATTCACATAACATTCTCTTCCTTACTAGTATAAAATAAATGTCGAGATGACAGACAAAGACAAACGAATTATTACTATTTTAGCTATAATGAGCTTATAAGGCGTTTATGAATACAGGGGACAAAGTTTAACTGATGAAATTAAATGTTATACCTACAGAATATTACAAAATTAATCTAATATTCCATCGTTTTCAGGCGATTAGCAATTAAACTCAGGAAACGAGGGTTCATCGTATTCAAATGGCCTCCGTGATACGAATGTCTAATGCCGGTTGGTATACAAACTTCATAGAGTTTGATAAAATGATTAAAAGTATTAAAATCTCTTTGCGAAGTTTTATTAATTGTACTATTTAAAAAAAACAGTTGACAAGATTGGCGTCAGCCTTTTGGATTTAATAAATTATACTTGGCCATTTGTACTTGTATATTTTAATTGATACCCGAAAGAAAATAAAATTATGACAAGGCTGTATCGTCAAAACCTTTGCCTGCCTTTTGGCGAATGTTATTAACAATAACAAGATTTAACAAGGAACTGATATTGCGCGCGTTCCCTCAGCCAAGGTACATAAACAGTTTGTATGCATAAATTGTTCATGTTTTGTGTTTGTGTGTAGCTTTTATTAATGTGTGCATTTTTAAAGAAGGTTCAACTTTTACATGCGTGCTGTACGTGGTTACATCGCCACACCAAAAACTGGCAGAAACAATTTAGTACTAGAAGTTGTGTATTACACCTTACAGCAACTCATCTTTTTAACACACAGAGTTTAGTTTTTTACTTAGAATTTTTGTTTTTCGAACAATGACTTACCAAATGATTTTGAAAATGGAATCTTGCTTTCTGTTGTTTTCGTTAATGTTGAAAACAATCGGTCTTATTCATAAAAATGATTAGAGATTCTTTGGTTAAAATGGACTTCGTCTCTTTCTTACTAGTATTAATGTCAAGACGACAGACTAGGACAAACGAATTATAAATCTATTTTAGCTATAATGAGCATAATCACGTTTATCAATACCGCGGATAGTGTTACAAAACAATAAAAAAAATATATAATTTTTAATTTCAGAACATAAAATAAAATGGTTTTGAATTATTTGATTTGAGAATTTAACCTTGTTTTTGTATGTTTTATATCTCTTTCACTCTTGATGATTCGTTTAATCTTCCTGTGTTCTGTGTTGCGTTCTTTTTTCGTTTTTGGAACTAAATCCTAAAAGCCAGGAGCAGCATTCAGGATTTAGCGGCATTAGTTAGTACTATCGACTAAAACAAAAAAAACCCATAAGCTACTATGGGTTTACACAATATTTGTTTCGACCGATGCAACCAAACCTCTGTTCGGCGTGTGTCTCAAGGATCGAATACGTAATGAAGTGATCCGACAGAGAACCAAAGTAATCGACATAGCCCACATTAGTAAGCTGAAGTGGCAGTGGGCCGGTCATTAGTAGTCATATCTGCCGCAAAACCGATAACCGTTGGGGTATACGAGTTCTTGAGTGGAGACCACGGATTAGCAAACGTAGCGTAGAACGCCCTCAGACTAGGTGGAGTGACGATCTCTGCAAGGTGGCTGGTAAGAGCTGGATGAGAGTAGCCGCGGATCGTGCTCAGTGGCATGCTTTGGAAGAGGCCTACATCCAGCAGAATAGACTGAAGGTAATAATGATGAATCAAATCTTAAAAATTGACGCATATATTTACACACACAAAGCAAAAGTTTATTGAAACATTTTGAAAACAAATCAACCGCGAAACGGAACGAAAGAAATGAATTTCCGATTTAGAAATCATAAAGAAAAGAGCCGTATTTGGATTCCGTATAAGGAAATGAATAAAGACCCAATATCCTTTCTTTTGCGTGGATTATCTATATGTAAGGGCAATGAAAAACAAGGCTTAAGGTATATTTCCGTGAATCACGACTGATCGCAGCTGCGCACGATTGATAAATTAATAAATAAACTAGCTGCCCCAGCGAACTTCGTACCGCCAGCGGACAAAATTGTGAATCTAAACCATTCCCAGATCCCCTTGAACACATACAAAAAATTTCATCAAAATCGGCGCAGTCGTTTAGGAGGAGTTCAGTCACATACACACGCACACAAGAAATATATATATTAAGATATTCTGGGACATCAACACACAGGGTCATCTGATCCCAAACAAAGCAGAGCTTGTACTATGGAAACTAGATAACTGGTAATATACTACATAATATAATACTTTTCTTTCATAAATAAATATATACTTAAATATAGATAATTACATCCAGACACAAGACAAACAGACATATTTAAACAAATGTTTGTCTCGGATGGGAATCGAACCCACGACCTGCGGAGTGAAAAGCAAGTATCTTACCGACCACGCCACCGGCCCGTCGATACGACTAAATAAATCGCATGCGACTGACGAGCGCAGCTACTATTGCTTCAGAGATAGTACAATAATTGCTTCAACCCTTTTTACTGTACCACACTGCCGTCTTAAGGATAGAGGGCACATCTGATTTTTTTTTTCGTAATGAAGTTATTAACATAGTCGGAATCAGTAAAATATAGTGATTTTGATGATATTAATAACTTAGTTACGAAAAAAATGTCAGATGTGGACTTCTTCCATATGACGGTAGCACAGCTGGGCACGGGTCTTCTCCCGACCATCTTACAAATTGAGAGAGTTGAGGCCTCAACCCACACACGCTGGCAAAGTGGATGTAACATATTCTCGAATGATTAGTTAGACGTGCCGGTTTCCTCCCGATGTTTTCCATCACCGATATTGAGTAGCGGCGATGTAACAATTCACACAAAGATGTGTGGGCACGACTGGGAATCGAACCCGCGACCTTATATTTCTAAGGCGAGGCCCGTACCGCTGCGCTACCGCTTTTCAATACTGTTTTTAATAATGATATAGTGGGACATTAACACACACGGTCATCTGATCCCAAACTAAGCAGAGCTTGTACTATGGAAACCAGATAACTGGTAATAAACCACTAATACTTTTCTTTTGTAAATACATACTTAAATATAGATAATAACACCCAGACTCAAGACAAACGGACATGTTCATCACACAAATGTCTGACTTGGGTGGGAATCGAACCTACCACCTGTGGCGTGAAAAGCAAGTATCTTACCGACCATGCCATCGACCTGTCAAATAAACAGTTATAAAAAGTTCATGAACAGTGTTTCATGATGTTGCATCATCTCTGAAACAGCTTTAAACGAAAGATTATCCACTCTGAAATAAAACTACTTTACAACGAATTTTATCGCGGTTTAATTTAGATTTTCATGGGTGGATCACGGGTGGACTAAGGTATTTGACGTCCAAACTTATTAATAACAATTATTACTGACTACCTACAAACATTATATTATTTAAATTGTGTTCCAATTTAAGCAAATTGAGCTCACAATGTCTTGAATTCTGAGTCTATTTTGCTTGGGTTTTGGTACAAGTAAATTAAGCACTGGGTCCCAAGCTGGTGGTATATATATTCCAATCATTTTCTCTGTTGAGATATGTTTTTTTAAATTCAATAGTCTCGCGGATCATTCTTGGTAGAAATCGGTATTCTGTAACGAGTACCCACATGTATAAAACTAGTATAATAATAGTTGAGAGCTGGCTCGTGCCCAGCAGTGGGACCCAAAGGTTGAAGTGAAACACTTGACTCTTTTTTGTACGGTGCGAGATTTGATCACGTGACCTCTGGGTGAGTAACAAGTCCTGTATAATAATTACCTGGTTAATAGGTTAGTTATTTTTCACCTTAACATCGTCTAATAATCTATTTCCCAAATTGTAGCAAACATCGGTCGAAAGGAAGCAATTTGTGAGATGTAACATTTATTTTTGGTATAATTTAAAAATTCTCGTCGGGCAGCGGACACCGTTTTGACAAGCCGTCTTGTTCGCCCCGGATTTCGTGTTCCGGAAAATCTGGGAAGGTAGGGGACAAGTCATAAGCATATAGCGATTTTATCAGAGTCAAAGTGAAACTTAAAATGCCTTTCATTTCTTTAATTTTTTTCTTAAATGAATTGCTGTTGTACGAAAAAAATATTATTAGATAAATATTAATGCCTTGTTGGTATTTGCTTAGAATCCACAATTTAGATCAAGCAAAAGAGAAATCGTTTCTAATAGACTTAGAAGAACTCTAGTTGAAGCTCGAAGCTATAATAGGAATTAATATTAGTGATGGAAAATTAATGAGGAACATCTTGTTTTGTCCGTTTGGTCCAAACAGATTGTCGGTGCGCATTACGCTTGTCATAGGTTTTCCATATTAATAATTCTATATTCTTCTAGTTAACACAGAAACCAACTTCATGCTATAACGTAGTACGTCGTCGACGACAGTGAGAATATGCTCAGAATCGGCGCACGACACGTTTAGTATGATCGAGCTAAGCATTAGAACTATATATTCTATTTGTTAATTAAAGCTTGAATGTAACTCTTTTTTAAATGTTAAGATAGTTGACAAAAGGCAACCCAGCAGAGGGACGCTACAAGGTCGTTACATTTGTATTTTTTTTCCTTGCAGCACAGCTTTAATTAACTTCAAAAGCTTCAATTAAAATCAGCTTGCACAGATACTACAAATAATCGCTACCGCCTATGACTTAAACCAAAAGGTCGTGGCTGCATATTTTTACTTTCATTATTTCTCGCAAATTGTTTTTCATTTTAAACTAAAGTTCTCGTTTAAGATTTTATAAAACGCCAATTTTCTCTTCCTCCTGAGCTTTATATATAAGTAAAGTTTATTTACTTAAGTTTTCTGTTAGTAAACTAGTTAATTGATTTGCTTTGCCCACTAATTATTATTTAAGACCCGTATTGTCTTACTAAGCGCAAAAGCAGTATCTCAATAAAAGCAAGTTTCGAGATAATTGGAGTTATGTAAAAATGCGTTTTCTTCTACTTTCGGTATTGAATTTGTTGGGTATGAAATCAAATTAACTTACTATATTGAGTCTATTTGTTATTAGAATAGTTAAAATATCAAATATCTTGAAATGAAACTACTTTTCAAAGGATTTTATCTTGGTTTATTTTAAATTTTAGATTCCGACGTTAACACGACGATAAAATCCGTTAAAATGTATTTTATTTCAATGTGTGATATTCGCGTAAATCTAAAACATTACTATATCAAATAAATATCAATTTAGATTTACCTTATTTATGAGATACTGCCGTACAGTCAAATAATTGCAGACTTACCCCCGTATTCATAAACGCTCATAAAGCTCATTATAGCTAAAATAGGTTTATAATTCGTTTGTCTTTGTCTGACATCTTGATATTTCTACTTGTAAGAAAGAGACAAAGTCCATTTTAATTAAAGAGTCTTATAACTTTTTTATGAATTTTAATAAGGCCGTTCAAATTTTAGTTACCGGTTTTTCGTTAGCTCTTCTCATTTAATACAAAAATATGTAACTTATCAGGGGGCCATATGGCTGAATACTGTATAGGCTCCCAACACCATCAGGGAGCCCTCTACTAGTAGCTCGTAATTTTTTATAATACAAAATTACATTAAGAGATAAAAGTTTAGAAACGGCACGAACAAAAGGTGTGTGCGTTTAGAATAAAAAAAAATCACAATTATCTTCTCGCTATTATTAAGCCAACATACCCACCGCTGAGCCAGAGACGTATTTTACTTGAGATATTTTCATTGTTAAGTGTCACTTACCGTCCTAACCACACTTTGAGACAACTTTGCTACTGAAATTTCCTGAACAAGCTTTTAATATAAAATAGGAAGGTACCTTCAAGGTTATTAAACTTTTTAAAGCTCATCACTTCATCACACGCCAAAAAACCACAGAATATCTATACTAATATTATAAAGCTGAAGAGTTTGTTTGTTGGTTTGAACGCGCTAATCTCAGAAACTACTGGTCTGATTTGTTGAGGAAGGCTATAGGCTACTTTTTATCCCACTGCTGGGCATGATAATGTATGTTCACGCTGGCGTAACCGGTGTGGAAAGCTAGTATTACAGAAAGTCCACTAACGTTATTGTAACTACTGATCGGTGAAGGAAAACATCGTGAGGAAACCGGCATGTCTCAGTACTAATTATTCTAGGACATGTGACATTCACCAACCCGCACTTGGCCAGCGTGTGTGGATTAAGGCCTATACTCTTTCCACTCGTAAGATAGTTGAGAGAAGATTCGTGCTCAGAAATGGGACATTAAAAGGGTTGACGTGAATCTATAAAGTGATTCATTATTTATTCAACTGCAATTCTACTTATCTGTGTGGGTCTCAGAGATACTTCCGTATATATTTATATTTATCTTATAACAAATTTATAAATTTTAAATGATTGAATCATCAAATTCCAATCTAATTTTAACTAAATTATTTATAGTTATAATTTTAATAAAATCTTGACATACCAATACAAATTTGAATAAAATTGCATGACCATGAACTTTATTTTGTATAAAATTATTATAATCTATTAAAATGAAATTAATTGTTGAAATGTTAAAACGTTAAAATAGTAGTAATAATTGCATGACACTTTTATTAGTTCTTGCGCATATTTTAGTGAATGCTGTGTTCTTCTGTAAGTAATGTTGCACTTAGATGTTAAGACAAAAATCTTATAATAAGTCATTGTAAAAGTGTACACATTGTTGAGGAGCCATCAGACATGTACAGCGCAATACTTTTGCATTTATTTGCATAGTGGTTATATAAAGTACTTGGGTCATTCTTACTTTTAAAATTTTTCAAAGTCATTTAGCTCGTTTCTGCTACACTTTGTCTTGTAAAACAACTTGTTCTGTCAAGTTCTTTGTTAATAATAGTTTGCAACATCGTTTGCGTACTGGTAAAGAATTTTAAAATGACGGGGACGGTGGCGTGGTAGTCAAGATACTTGCTTTTCACGCCGCAGGTCGTGGGTTCGATTCCCACCCGAGACAAACATTAATGATGAACATTTGTGTTTGTGTCGAGTCTGAGTGTAAATATCTATTATAAGTATATATTTACAAAAGAAAAGTATTTTAAGTATAGTTTAAACCAGTTATCTGGTTTCCATAACACAAGCTCTGCTTAGCTTGGGACCAGATGACCGTGTGTGTTAATGTCCCAGAATATTTATTTATTTATCGAACCCACGACCTGCAGCGTGAAAAGCAAGTATCTTACCGACCACGCCACCGGCCCGTCAATATTACATTAAAAATCCGTTGAAAAGTAGTTTCATTTCAATAATTCTATTCAATTCTTATGACTTGTTTTTCACTCGTGCAGTTTAGCTATGAATCTGGGCAGTTTTAAACGTAGGTAGGTATCCAACTTTCAGTGTAATATTGAGGTATGATTAAATCAGCTAATTTTCTATTAAAACCTTCAGCCGATTTCACTAAAGTTTTTACGAGCTTTCTAAGAAAAAAGGTTGATTGAAGTAACACAGGGTCATAGTGAATCGACACTTTTCTTTTTCTTAATATCCTCAGTATATTGTATGGCCATGAAACATTAGCGACGCAACTAGTGATTTTATTGAGTACCATGTACTTGATAACCTTTATGTTGTTGAGCTAATTCCTTCCCAAACGTACCATCTCGTACTACCTCTCGCAATCTCTGGTAATTCTATGTCGAAAACATCGTACAGTCATCTTTTTAGGTCTGCTTCGACGACGTCTACTATTTTGCGGCATCTAGTAGCTGTTTAAGCCTATGTTTCTTGATGCATTCTGCTTAAACAGCTAGCCAACTCCAACTTTAACTTAGCCATTTTATGAACTTCATCCATTACATAGTATTGTCTTAGATTTACGCGAATATCACACATTGAAATAAAAGTACGTTTTAACAGATTTTATCGCGGTTTATTTTAGAATTTAGATCCCGACGCGACGTTTCAAAGTCTTTTCAGACTGCATGTTCACGGGTGGACTGAGGTATTTTACGTCCAAAAATAGTAATCACAATTATTTCACAATTAATTCTAAAATAAACCGCGATAAAATCCGTTAAAAAGTAGTTTTATTTCAACACATCCATTACGCTAACTTGCTACGAAAAATTACCTCTGTCTGCTACTCTGTATGTTGCTATTGTAGATTTCTGTCAAGCGTAGGTACAAAAAGCATGACGTCAAGGCATCAGGACCACAGAGTACCAATTAGCTTAGAGAAGAGGGTTTTCCTGACATGTGGTCAGCTCTTGCCGCGAATGCCGTTCGACTCTAGCCGGTTATTTCGCATATTTTGTGGCCGGACTGTTATATCCAATCTCGCTAACTCTTAATCGCCTGTTTAACAAAATTTTCTACCACATCCCGTGATAGAGGAATACACGTCTGATTAGCACGTTGCTAAACGTGAGTCTTAATACCGGGTAAGGGTCCGCTAAGCTTGCCAAATCATGTATTTTAGGTAGTTTTACCCTGATTTTCTTAAGGAATTCTGCTTTATTATTCCCGTGATAACTTATTAATTCTTTAACACCAGATTTATGAGTAAGGATCATATTACTCATCATTAATCATTACCCTTACCTTTTTCCCATTTCTATTGGGGTCAGCTCCCAGCCTAACCTGATGCAGCTGGCTACCAGAATTATACGAGCGAATGCCATCAGACCTCGAAACCCGTAGGGAACTAGTAGCCGAGATGGTTAGACCAGGTGTCAGATTATATTGGCTTCTGACCACAATTAACGATTGTCATAGATGTGTTAAATGACAACCGAGACCGATGGCTTAACGTGCTCTCCGAGGCACGGAGGGTAGTCCCTCAACCAACCAGACACGGAAACAATTTTTTGTTGTTACACAAATATTTTCCGGAGCGGGAATCGAACCAGCGACCTCCCGGGCACAGTATAGCTCAATCGGACGGCTTACACCGAACCACTACCGAGGTCGTTCTCATTTATAAATCTAGAGCTACAGAATTCCTGTGTAGAAAATATCGAGGTATTTCCAATAATATCATGGTTTTTGTTTGGGATTTAACCCATTACCACGATCCCATCACTGCTACCCTGTAAGCCAGGAGTTTAGACCTTAATCCGCTGGCTATTGCGGATTGGTGGATGTCACATGTCCTCGAATGATTTGTTCTTAGACATGCCTGTTTCCTCACAATGTGTTCCTTCGCTGATATTGAGCGGCGGCGATGTAACTTCTCTTCACTTCAACCCTTTTTAGTGTCTCATCGCTGCTCAATATCGGTATAAACTTTCTCAACTCATAACATAGTTGAGATAAGACCCGTGCCCAGCAGTGGGACACTTAAAAGGGTTTAAGTGATGTCACTTGAACCCTTTTTAATGTCCCCTATATGCGCTGTATGTATGTATGTACATACTTACACCTACATACCAATACTGTGTACTTAAATAATATGCCTAATATATATATTAATAATTCGTCGGCCTATCTAAGTAGTCAAAAAGTAATAATAAAAAAATAAATATTAATAGTGGGACATTAACACACACGGTCATCAGATCCTAAACTATGCAGAGCACTATGGAAACCAGATAACTGGTATTATAGTACATATTATACTTTTCTTTTGTAAATACATAGGTACATACTTAAATATAAATATTTACACCCAGACACAAGACAAACAGACATGTTCATCACACAAATGTTTGACTTAGGTGGGAATCGTTCCCACGACCTGCGGCGTGCAAGTATCTTACCGACCACGCCATTGGCGCTTCAAAAAAAAATGAAAATGGAATGAAATTTCAAGTTAAATGAAAATGTTTTCTATGTTTTTTACGTTGGTTAAAAGCCAATTTCAGTTATAGAATTATTTTCATCCAACTGATGATATGAAAGTGGTTTAAGACTTTTTAGAAGGAATACTAGTCTTGGCACAACTTGGAAAGTAAAATTTTTCTGGAACTTTTCATCAAGTTAATCAAAAGAAAAGCGGAAAATCTTTTTAACTGGAGTTTATTAAATTTATTTTGTGACTTAATCTTATTACTGTAATCGGTTCCAACGATTTTTGGTTACAGAGACGATAAATTAATCTAGTTTGGAGATGTAATTTTTTTACCAATATTAAAACAAATATAAATAAATTGTAGATGACATTTAATATTCCGAAATATAAAAGCTCTACTCTGGTACACTTATCAAACGATTAGCCGATATCGGATTCTTCGTGAAGAGTTGATAAATACAACCCGGGCGCAATAAGTTGAGTCCTGGGGCGGTGACCCCACAGACGTAGGTACTGTACACAAAAAAAATATCACAAAAGGTTTCCAGCCGTGACTTTGTCTCTGTAACTCTTTTTTATGTAGCGAGTGTTGTACTCGGTACAACGCCGCCTTATACTTACAGGGGTAGCGGGCGGAGGGTTGCATTCCAAGCGAATCTCATCTCATTACACACGGGTAGTACTCGTAAATGTATTTAATTTGTCTCTCCTGAAGCATGTTACTGCATTTAGTACGTTCATCCAGATCATACCTACCAAGTATAATAAATATTAAAAAAATATTTCAAATTTCAGTCAATTCAAGAACAAACTAAGAAAGTTTTGGCTAAAACATCTGAAATAAACGATTTTCTAAACTTTTCTTTACAGATAAGGTTTCACAGACTAAATACAACAACAAAAATACTTACAACTAAAACTCGCAAAGTTGCTCCATCAAAAGCGCCCTTCATATCACGGCCATTGTCACAGATGTTTACCAAATTACTGTTATAAGTTAAATCTACCAGCTGAACATACAGAGATCTAATTGGAAAACTTGAAAAGGTGTGAGCGACCGCATACAATTGAATTTTCCTTTCCGTTGACTTTTGTGTTGTGTTGTATTTTGGGTTTGATTTTAGGAATACCCTACTGTGAGTTTTGGTCGAAAAATTCGACGAGTGCGTTTTAATTACGATAAAATAAAAAATATAAATAGTTTATTTCTCACCAGCTAGCTACATTTAATTATAAAAGATGATTGTACATTTATATAAACAGCATCTTAACATGGTGGTTAAAAAAAGGTCTACCTTCGATTAAGACTCTATCTTCTGAACTAGGCTAGGCCCTGTATCAACTATAAAAATAATACTAATATTAATGGGTGGGACATTCGCACACGATTATTTAATCCCAAAACTTGCAATACAGAGTACTTATACTAAATCACACCATAATAGTTTCATTTAAATAATTAAAAGTATAATTATAATAAAACTTACATCTAGACTATAACAAACACAAATCATCATCATCACCTGGGGACGTTCACTGCTGCACATAGGCCTCTCCTTTAGAACATCCGTCGGCTTCCCGCAATTTTAATAATGTCATCAGTCCACCTTGTAGAGGGCTTGACGATGCTGCAGCGACCATTGCGTGGTCGCCACTCGAGAACCTTTATACCCCCGCGGTTATCGGTTCTACAAGCAATGTGGCCTGCCCATTGCCTCTTCAACTTGCCACCTTGAATGCTATGCCGGTGACTTTAGTTCTTCTGCGGATTTCTTCATTACGGATCTTATCACGCAAAGAAACTCTGAACATAGCTTTCTCCATGGCCTATTGAGCGACTTTGAGTTTATTTATAAGACCAGCTGTGAAAGACCAAGTTTTGGTTCCATATGTCATCACTGGCAACACACAAATACTATTTTCTAACACGGGTGGGAATAATTCACGATCTGCGGCGTAGTTCCGCCAACTATTATGTTAAAAATAGCTGGAAATGTAACATTATTGGATTGAAATTAGTGAATATATTTAATTAAAACTACTAATCTCACGCAAACATCGTAATATACCAGCTATCCTCAAAAGCTTATGCATAATAAGCTTAGGATTTATTCAAGGTATTTTTTTTCTTTTGAACAAGATCCAGACGTGTGAGGGAGAATAATAATTACAAAGCTTTATTAGAAGCTATCATTTGGGTAGGAACATTAATTGCAACACTAAAAATATCTGACAAAGAAAAATATTTTTTTTTGTTATATTTTGTCCGAACGGACACATTATCGGAGTAGGGTTTTTGGTTGGTTCTGTTCTTATATAGTTCAATAGTAGGGTTTTCTTGATCTTCTTGTGTAAGATAAGTTTGTTGAGTTTGTTCATTAGGGAACCTAATGTCATGCGTGAAAGGGTTGCCTAACGCTTATACATAGAACAAAGTGACGAGAGGAGCGATTTGCATTTCGTCAATTGTTATTTTTTTTACAAAAATCATGTCCTATGTGATAGGAACATTTGGCGGGCCGGTGGCGTGGTCGGTAAGATACTAGCTATTCACGCCGCAGGTTGTGGGTTCGATTCCCACCCGAGACAAACATTTGTGTGATGATCATGTCTGTTTGTATCGAGTCTGGGTGTAAATATCTATTATAAGTATATATTTACAAAAGAAAAGTATTATATACCAGTTATCTGGTTTCCATAACACAAGCTCTGCTTAGTTTGGGACCAGATGACAGTGTGTGTTAATGTCCCAGAATATTTATTTATTTATTTATTATATTAAGATGTTTCAAGTTAAAACGTGACAGAGGGGAATAGGGATTACTTATTACTTAATGATTATTTTGCAACATAAACACGTAACCGACTTCAAACGTAGGTAAACCTACTTTAAGTTTAGGACAGTTGCTCTTATAATTAGCCGCAGGCGCTTAGCATAAACAATGTCGCTTATTTCGACATAGGTCAAAAACTTAGTACCTAGTTCAAAATCTGACTAGTGTCAGATCTTGATAAAATTTAAATAACACAAAAAGCCCCAGCTTTCAAAAAAATGAATCAGAAATTGGTTCACGTATAATATAGGCATTAGGTAACAAACATAAAGAAACAGTATATTTCAATACTTCCTCTTTTTTGAGCTGAAGCTGGTTTTTGCTATATCAATAGTAGATCTAGAATAATCGGTTACCTAACGTTGTTATCGTAGAATAGTCAATCGACCCGCTCAGGGTTTTTATGATCTGTGGTTTCACTTCAATCCTTTTTGGGCACCAGTCTTCTCTCAATTATCTTACAAGTTGAGAGAGGGCCTTAAAACTCACGCTGGCGAAGTGCGGGTTGGTGGATGTCACATGTCCTCGAAGGATTAGTTCTTAGATATACCGGTTTCCACACGATGATTTTCTTCACCGATATTGAGCAACGGCAATTCACACAAAGATTGGGTACGACTGGGAATCGAACCCGCGACCTTATAAATCTAAAGCGAGGCCCGTACCGCTACGCTCAGTGGTTTTAAACAACTAATTACCTACAGACAACTACTCGTAGCAAAACTGGTAGCTACTAAAACGTTTCGTAACAATTTCATTCGATTTTGAAGTAGACAATTTCCTTGTCCAATATCCTTTCTATTGATTCGAAAAAGTATCGATAAATCAACTCGATTAAAACTGAATGGAATCGAGAACCCGCGATAAGATTGATGCCAGTCTTTTAGGTTCATTATCGAGTGGCAGTCGTAATAAATGGCGAGACAGTTTCTGTTCGGCCATTAACACAGTATTGAGCGACGCGGCCAGCGATTACAATCATTTTGCGTTCGGGTTAATGCTTTCTTTCAACCAAATTCAAATAATATATTTTATGTTAATCTTGCTTAGAAATTTCGCCATTGTTCAGGCATTACTAGACACATAATTAATTAGATATGTTTTCCATTTCTGGTATTAAATTTTTTTTAAATGTGTTAATTTATGTTCCTGTCTTCAGTTTATTTGTATTTTAATGCTGTGACTCTTTCAAATATTATGTATTTACCTAATCATTATTGCTAGTGTCACAAAATCATGACTTATTTAATGTTATAACTACTGATTGTCCAAATAAATAAATAACTCCAGGTATGAGAGGACTTGAAAATATTTTTGTTTCAAGAGGTTTGAAATGGTCCGTCTTTTTAAAAAAATGTTGAGTATCTACCTAAAAAAATCGTGTTTATCGGCATATTGTGCAGGCTTGATCCATCGTAGACTAAGTCATTGCTTAACATCAGGCAAGTTGTTGTAGTAAAGCGCAAGTCTATTGCAGAAACCTATGTGGTCAGTGAACCTGACTGCTAAGCCGAAAGTCGTGGGTTCGATTCCCACCCAGGACATACATATCTTTGTGTGATGAGCAAGAGTGTTTGTTCTGTGTCTGGGTGTAATTATGTATTTATAAAAAAATATATTTATGTATTATTATATCAGTTACTAGTACCCATAACACAAGCAAATATAGTTGCTTAATTTGGGACTAGATGGCGCTGTGTGTGTATAAAAATATTAATATTATTAGAATTAAAAATATCTGACGGTCTCCAGATTCAACTGCAAAATTACTTTTTACATTTTATTTGAAATGTTATGTTAGCTATGTAACTCAATCTTAACCAGCGTTATGGGCATAAAATCGCTATTCGCGTCGCTCATTGCTGTGTTTTACAACGGAACCGTAAAGCTGTGGTCGCTTTGACTCTATCTTCACGGTTCGCTTACAGAAATCAATAAGATTGTAGTGTTGTAATTCGGTTGCCATAATTAGTTGCCATTAGTTGCTTAGCAATGAATTTGGTTTTATTTTTTTAAGATTCTTTAAGACACGTGCCCAGCACTAAAGGCAAACCCCCGTATTCATAAACGTATTTTAAACTCATTATAGCTAAAATAGGTTTTTAATTCGTTTGTCTTTGTCTGTTATTTTGACATTTATACTAGTAGAGAAAGAGAAAAAGTTCATTTTAACTAAAGTAAGTAAGTAAGTAATTCTTTATTGCTTTTGATTGAGTACATATAGATGGTAAAGTACATTAAATAAAGTAACATCCATCAGTCCGTTTGAGGCATACAATATTTAGCATTTGTTAAAGGTTTAAAATTATTTGTGACTTAAGAAATCCTTAATAATGTAAAAACATTTACCATGTAATGTGTACACCAATCAAATAGAAAAGATTCAAAATAAACTTACTAAGCATTTAAGATGGAGAAGAGGTAAGTTTATATCTGATAATAATTTTGCTGTTTTACCATCCTTAGAAATACGAAGGAAGGAACGTGATATATACCTTTTGTACAAAATAATACGGAACCAAGTAGACTCCTCGTATCTATTGAATAAAATAGGTTTTCTGTGTCCACGCGTTAACTCCCGTAAAAGACCCCTATTCAATGTTCCCCGTACTAGGACTAAGTACGGGAAAAATTCCTTTATATTAAGATCTTGCCGCACATACAACGTTTTAGTCATAACCCATGATGATGGTAGCTTAGAGGTTTTTCCACCTTTCTTTACCTAATTTTAAGAAATTCATTCACGATTGTTCAGCTCCTGGGGATCTGCCTAGTTCAAGTGGCAAATGATGTTTAGGTGGCATCATTAGCCACTTGAATTGGGTAGTAATAGTAATAGTAATATGTGATTTGGATTTTGTTTTTAATTTATAGCAAAAAAAATTAATAATTGTTTTTTTTCTTTTTATTAGAATCATTTTCGGCCTCTGTAATTTTTTTTTATTTTTCTCTCTTTTTAAATTGGCGCTAAATGCATTATATATTTGTGGAAACTGTTTCTGGATAATGTTTAGTTTATTTTGTTTGTTATTGTGTGTTTATGTATATCTGTTTGTTTCCCAAATAAAATAAAATAAAATAAAATAAAATAAAAAAAAATTGTTTAAGAGCCATTTCTTAAGAGCTATTTTAAAGAGTCATAAGATTTTAATGAATAACACCGTTAGGATATTGATCACGGAACTGGTATTGCATTCGTTCCTTCTGCCGAGGTACACATCACATCAAGATATACCTAATAACCAATATAAGCTGACCTCTCGTTGTACGGAAATCCTGTACTATGCGAGATCAGCTTATACTGGAAATTTATAGCGTGATGTGTAGCCGTGTGTACATGAACAGTTTGTATGCATCAACTGTTCATGGTTCGTGTTATGTGTAGTTTTTACTAACGTGTGCATTTGTAAAGACGCTACATCTTTTGTGTGCTGTACCTGGTTACCTCCCCTCCCCCATAAACTGGCAGAAACAATTTAGTATCAGAAGTTGCGTATCTCCTGTGTAAAATGCTCTAAGACTAAAGGATTCTTTCTTTTTACTTCCGACAAGTAAAAAGGATGTGTATCTAATCAATTTATCAAGTTTCTGACTTCGTAGTGCCTAAACAAGCGGACATTTTCATCCCAAAACAGACTTTAGCTTACCTTTTGTTAAGCAATAATGTGGTCTACGATGTAACGCGCTTACCCAATAGATACTGACCGGCAGCGGATGGCATCAATTTCCTTTATTAAAAAGCTGAATTCGTTAAAATCAATTTTAACTAGGTTTCACTTCACTTCACTTCAACCCTTTTTTAGCGTCTTAGAGCTGGGCACGGATCTTAGGTCTTAATCCACACACGCTGGCCAAGTGCGGGTTGACGGATGTCACATGTCTTCGAATGGTTCTTAGATATGCCGGTTTCCTCACGATGTTTTCCTTCGCGAATATTGAGCAGCGGAGATGTAACAATGCACACAAAGATGTGTGGGCGAGACTAGGTTTCGAACCCGCGACCTTATTTTTCTAGGTTTAAAAATGCTTAAATGCATGAGGTGATGATTCAATTTTTAATTTAGTTATTACACGATTGAAAAATGTTTCAAAATAAAAAACATATGTGAACTTTAGATTTTTGGATATGACGAGCTTTATATCAATATTAAATCTGTTTGTGCTTTGATGAAAGCTCGCCAGGTCATTGAATTTAATTATTCAAGTAACATGCACGTCCAATTGGTGAATTGTATTCTTTAGCAGTGACCTTTTACACTAAAAATATATTGAATTTTTATTTTGTTCTGTAATTTTAGCAATTTTTTGGAAAATCCGTATGTTCATCAAATCTAAGAAGTACCGTTTGACAGTTCTAAACGTAGTACTAGTTTTTTATTTATATTATGTTAAAATGAAAATAGCTTCATAATTCAATTATTTTATAGGAAAGCTAAAAAAAAAAATGTGAATTACGCTAATTTAATAGAAAACAGTGAAACGTCAAACGGTACTTCTTAAATTTGATGGACTATACCTAGATGTCTTTTCAATGTACCTACAGTATGTTAACGATGAAAGGACGTTCCTTTTAACCCTGGTGGCGTTGTGGTTAGTGACCCTGACTGCTAAACGAAGATCTTGGGTTCGATTCCGATCCAGGACAAATCTTTGTGTGATAAGCACGAGTGTTTGTTCTGTGTCTAAGTGTAATCTAAATAAAATTCTCGTGTCACAGTGTCAGTCCCAATACTCCTCCGAAACGGCTTTACCGATTTTTACCAAATTTTATATGCGTATTCAGTAGGACTGAGAATCAGCTACTATCTATTTTTTAATACCCCTTAGTGACAAGGGTTGTCCAACCTTAACATTTACTTTTATCTTTTTGTAATGTATTTTTTTATTATGTGTCATTAAAAAATATATACAACCCTAAATTTACACCTCTTTACCACTCACCCCTATTTTTAATAGCGACATTAGTAATACGCGGTACGAAGTTCTCTGGGGCAGCTAGTTTATCTATAATCTGCCTTATCAGGTAACTAAGTTCTAACCTACTATGTACCTACATCATCTAAAAAATTCTACACTTAGTTTGCAATAAAGATTTTGAATTTGAATCTCTTTGTATATACAAAAAATAAATATAAATATACAGTAAATAATATCAACAGATATTGCACCAGAACCCGGCAAGGCTGCTTGGCGGTACAGTATTTAAAATTTAAAATTTAACTGAACTGACAATAATCAAATTTATAATTTTCTCCTATAGGACTCAATAAAAGCGGGCGTCATGTCACGTCACGTCACGAATTAATTAACTAAAACATTTTACAAGGCAAGTGAAGAGGCGTCGACTTAACGTGCCCAATTAGGTTAATTTGCTTAAGCTTATCGGAAATTAATTGGTTATTAATTTATGTTATTAATAAACACCATTGAATGGCTGAAAAATTTACGACCTCGGCAGTCGAGCGGTGTAAACCGTCCGATTGGGCTATACTGTGCCCGGGAGGTCGCGTGTTCGATACCCGCCCCGGACAATATTTGTGTAACAACAAAAATTTGTTTCAGTGTCTGGTTGGTTGAGGGACTACCTGTCGTGCCTCGGAGAGCACGTTAAGCCTTCGGTCCCGGTTGTCATTTAACACATCTATGACAATCGTTACATGTGGTCAGAAGCCAATATAATCTGACACCTGGTCTAACCATCTCGGCTACTGGTTCCCTACGGGTTTCGAGGTCTGATGGCAGTCGCGTATAATGCTGGCAGCTAGCCGCATCAGGTTAGACTGGGAGCTGACCCAACAGAAATGGGAAAAAGGCAAGGGGAATGATGATGATTGAATGGCTAAAAAATAACTTTACTCCGTGAGTAGTAGGTAATCCATGGGACAACTTAACACTTGTTTCAAAAATCTAGTTTTTCGATCACGGTTTTGCACTTAAGTCGGTTATCGTGCTGATCCGTTTGCTTCTTTTTGCGCAATCGGATAAAAACTATGCTATATCCTTTCACGACTCTCAAACTATATTTGTACTAAATTTTATCAAAAGAAAAAAATACTTTCGTATTTATAACATTTAAGTAGTGATTGCTTACTTAAATATGTTATAGCTTAGGTATAAATATTCTGGCAAATTAACACACACAGTCATCTGATCCCATACAAAACAGGGCTTGTGTTATGGCAACCTACTTTTCAATCTATTTCAATATATTTTCAACTATACAATCTACTTTTCATTTGTAAGTACAAAGTTATAATAGATAATTACACCCAGACATGATAAACAGACATGTTCATCACACAAATGGCTGTCTTGGGTGAAAATCGAACCAAACCTACTGAAAAGCAAGTGTCTTACCGACCACTCCACACTAGCACATCAATTTGTCTAGTATTGTGACAATATTATCCCATTTTTAATTTATTTATTTAGAAATAAAAAAAAACATTTATTTAACAGAGACACGACACAGAATCAAGTAAAAAAAACACATCAAAAGAAAGAGAAAAAAACAAAGAGTAATTGTGACCCATCAGTGTCAAACATGGACTTTGCTCAGTTAACGCTGCAGATGTAGTAGGTATAATTTTAGCGAATATTACGTAGGCAGTAAGTAATTAAAAGTAAAGCATTCCACTATTCAGTTAAAACCAAATTATTTTAATAATTAATACCTTCACAAATACTCCAATCTGATTTCAAATAAACACCTATCTAAATCTAGTGCCACAAATTCATGTAATTTTAACAAATTTCAATTGCTTTTGGAATTAAATTCAATCATTGGAAACCCTTTCAATTAAAATTCATTAAGTCTTATCAGCACTTTATATTGATGTAAAATAAAATGCCAACGTGTCAAAGTACTAATATATTTAAGCCTGAGATACACTAGGCGACAAATAAAGGTGACAAACGTTGCGAGATGTCACCGAACATGCCAACAATGGTATACAGGCTAATAAAACTTACTGTTATTTGAGAAAGAGATGATGATTGTAGCTGCATTGCAAATAATTTGTAAGTTTTTAAATATAGTAATGTAGTAGACAACTATGTTATTCACAACACATCCAATTTTTCGTTTTATTACTTTCATAAAAATCTTAAGACTCTTTAGATAAAATGTACTTTGTCTCTTTCTTACTAGTATGATTGTCAAGATTACAGACAAAGAACGAATTATACACCTATTTTCGATATAATGTACTTCTAAAACCTTGGGGGCTGAGTCCGTGGGTGTACACCTTTAATTGAATCCCCACACGTGGTCCCCGGGTGGTGCAAATCAGGTGACAATCAACAGGTGGTAGGTTTCGGCCGTGGTTAGTGACCACCCACCAGACAAAGCCGCTCCGCCAAGCGGCCTTGCCGTGTCCCGGTGCGATGTCTGGTGACACCATAAAGACACGGTGGGTAGGCATTGTTGTCCTCTATGGTTTCTAACCATATGGAGGCTCATTTTACTGCCACCTTCTCACCGATAATCATTCGTAATCACGAGTGAATCGGTATACTAGGCTGGCGCGTTCCATCGTAGACTACATCATTGTTTAACATCAGGCAAGTTGTAGTCAAGCGCCAGCCTGTCGCAGAATAAAAAAAAATCGTTTTTGAATACGAGGATTAGTCTTTAAGAATTAAAATCATATTTTAAACAACAAGGAAACAATTTTTAGCAACAACTACATAAGTTGGTCAAGTAGTAAAAAAAGACTGCTAAAATTTACAATTGTGTTGTCTTTGGCTACAAAGTTCAACAAAATATAGTCTTAAAACGAATACTAAATACTACTTATTCGTTCATGTTAATTGAATTTGGCACTGTATGACCATTTGACATGCATGCTTAAGGAACTGTCAGACATTTTGTTGCTCAGTGTGCCTAAATCTTTATTCTAACAACGCGAGTTTTTCAATCGATTTGAGCTCAGTCGAATCGAATGATTCTTTGCCAATGAAAAGTACATTTGCATACGTAATAATATGGGATTTAGATTCCCTCCTGCCTGCATTACCATCTTTGTGGGGAATGTGGCTTTGATTTTCTTTAAAAAATACTTATTTCTCTGTGTCATTTACATTTTGTTAAGCTTTTCACCAGACTTCTAAGAAACGGTTATGTTTTTATTATGTGTCGCGTAAAATGTTTATAAATTTCGAAATTCTACGAACCTAAAAATATGTATAAGGTACAATAAATACCTAGGTAGAGGTCCAATGTATGTAAATAGCAAAAAATAATTTTGTATTTTGTTGCATAGATGCACCACGGGCGGTTAAAAGTAAAAAAAAAAACAACAATAACATAGGCCTATTAACAATTTCCTCATTTTTAAAGTAGGTTAAAACCTACCTTGAACATTAAACCATTATAAAATAATAATTATAAATATAAATACTACACAGGTCGTAAAAAATTAAAACTTTTTTTAAAAGGTTACTTACTACGACGTGCGACGTTATTCCACTGTATACTTTAATGTTTAAAACGTGTTATAGATTTCTAGCTTTCCGCCGCGGCTACGCCCGCGTGAACTAGATATCAAGGGATAAATAGGAGCCTATAGCCTTCCTCAATAAAAGGGCTATCTAACAGTGCAAAAGAGTGTTTGTGAAGTGCATTTTTCAAATCGGACCAGTACTTCCTGAGATTAGCGCGTTCATACAAACTCTTCAGCTTTATAATATTAGTATAGATTAAAAACACAAACAAAACACAAAACCAACCTAGAATTATGCGTTTAGGACAATAATTGCTCTTAGAATCTTGGCAGACCGGAGGCGCTTAACGTAAACAATGACACTTCTTTCGATATAGCTCAAAAACTACTTGTCAGAACTTGATCAAATTTTAATTACACCACACAGAAAGCACCAGCTTTCAAATCGGAAATCAGACCACGTATAACAAAGGTTAAATACCTCCTAATTTTTTGAAGTCGGTATAAATACAGTAACAGTGTTTATTCCCAAGATTACAGTAAATATTCCTCGTAGAGCTTAGTATTTCATAGTTTATTGCAGTTAGTCTCATTTATATCTTGGTATAAGAGCAGACGTGTAAAATGACATGTAGTGTGATAAACGATCTTGCTTCCTTGCTCGGAAAATAGAATGGAATGATTAAAACGCTAGTTTCATTCCGATATTTAGTTTTATACTTTACTAGCTTCCGCCCGCGGCTTCGCCCGCGAAATTGATCTCACTAATTTTGTTTCTCCATACAAACTTTGGAACCCCGTTTCACCCCCTTATAGGGTGAGTTTTGAAAAATCCTTCCTAAGTGCACCCCTAGACCCCATAAGGAACCTATGTGCCAAATTTGGAGTCTCCAGACCCAGTGGTTTGGGCTCTGCGTTGATATGTCAGTCAGTCAGTATTTTTTTGTGCTGATGCCCTAACCCTATCGGCTGGAAGGGCCTCTATTGGTTTACCGGACTTTTTTGATGAGCCGTCCGAGGACGGTCGAACCGATGGTCAGTCAGTCAGTCAGTTTCTTCTTTTATATATTTAAGATCCCACAAACATTGAGAAGGCATAGAGTGCAGACTCCTAGCAGACACCATAACTTGTCTGGTTAGAAGAGCGCTCTGTTGCCTACAACGTACATTAAAATACACGGGACTTAACCCACCACCGCAATCCTGCCATTGCTACTCCTGTAAACCAGGATCGACAGCGCGCCTTGAAGAGACTCGGAATTTGAACCCGGCCAAGTCCCGGGACACCGAAACTGTCTTAGATCCCGAATGAATTTAATTAGAAAGATAATAGGAGGAGTTGGAAAGTTACACTGTCCACTTCTCTCCAGGCAAAACGGGAGATAGCGTAGAAAAAAAGAGGTTTTAAATTGCGGTTGTTGTTTTGAAGTTTTTAATTGAGGTTTTAAAATGGATTAAGCACCACGGGTAATGTAACTTATCAAAGCTGATTCTAGTAATATAATTATGGCAAAATCATTGAAACGCACGGAAGCGACTTTTAAAAAGAATTGGACCTAGTTGGCACCCTTGCAGAACCCTAATACACCTTAACCTTTCCAACATACGATACCGTTTATTGAACATTTCTGGTTTTGACAAGTTCATCAAATATGCTGTCCCGGATATACTTAACTTGACAAGAAAGATGACATGCTCCCTGAAGTGAAATCAGTTTATTATACAGGTGGTCTTAAACTGATATCGATTTTTTTTTCAAGTATTAAGGAAATATTTGTTTACATCTTAAAGACAATACAATTGAAAAGGAAATTGACATAACAGATTATCAATCTCAATATTAACCGACACACATAATTTGAATACTAGAAATAAGAACGATCTTGTAGCACATCATACTCGACTCTATAAAATCATTAACTCTTTTATGGGGGTGTGTATACGTTTCTACAATAAACTTCCAAATAATATTAGGGAAATGACTATTAACAAATTTAAAATAATTATAAAATTTACGTTATGTAAGAAAGCGTGTTATAAAATTTCAGACTATCTAACGGATAAAAACGCTTTCAACCATTAGAAGTCTGTCGCAATATGTGAATCTACGCTTAGTTTAGACTAGGCGCACAGATTTAATCAATACTAAAAGTACGAGCACATTATTTGGCTCAACTGGCAGATACTGTAAAGGGTAGGGATGAAATAATAAATCCTTTGTTAAGGGTATGATTAATATCTAGCTAAATTCCGCCATTTTTATCGAAACAGAGTTTTACGAAACTTTTATTTACTGTCTACAAAGAATTATTTGTAGACATCTACTAGAAGTGATTAATGTGACATCATCCCCTTTTTATCAGATGTAAATGGGTCTTCTCTCTACTATTCTATGAGTTGAGTCCCATTACTATAAGTAAATCTATGATAGAATGTACTTATCTATACAAGTACGTGAGCAGCGGTGGCGCAGCGGCACGGGCCTCGCCTTAGCAATATAAGGTCGCAGGTTCGATTCCCACTCGCGCCCATTCATCTCAGTGTAATTTGTTTCATTGCCGCTACACAATATCGGTGAAAAATAATATCGTGAGGAAACCAGCACGTCTAAGAACTAATTCTTCGAAGACATATAATATCCATCAAACCACACTTAGCCAGCGTGTGTAGATTAAGGCCTAAATCTCTTTCAGATAGTTGAGAAAAGACCCGTGTCTAGCAGTGTAATACTAAACAGGGTTTAAGTGATATAGCTATCAGAAAACATAGCCTTCAAATCAAATCAAATCAAATCATCTATCCGTGATTCAATAGTCT
Source organism: Meganola albula (assembly GCA_936450015.1). Lineage (NCBI taxonomy): Eukaryota > Metazoa > Arthropoda > Insecta > Lepidoptera > Nolidae > Meganola > Meganola albula. Next base: position 936,910 of record OW388161.1, on the reverse strand, counting down.
TTTCTAGAAGTATCATAGCAATGTAAAGTATATTTTATTTACTTATAAAAAGGTACAGAAGATGTGTAAGAAAAATTGTAAAGAATAAAAAAAGGTTGCAAACAAAAACTCGAGTCGGTTTATTGTGAAGTTTCTCTTGTTGCCCTTTTGTTTCCCGTTTCCCCATTTTCTTCATGTTTGATTAATTTATGATGGTTTTAGCACTTTTGAATACTTATACAGCATACTGGAAGACTTTTTATCAGTGCGAATTTTTTAAATTCTCATATTTTGATTAAAGGAACTTCTCTAATCTAACTGCTCTTGCCTCTCCCTAAAATGCGCGTATGAAGTAAAATATTTGGGACTACTGATCGATTTTAACTTATCCTGGAATCCTCACATAGCCAACTTGACATCTAGAATCCGCAAACTTTCACATATTTTTAAAAAACTCAGACCGGTAACTGACCCACATACAATAAAAATTGTATACTACGCATTATGCGAATCCCTGATAACTTACTGTATAACTGTATGGGGCGGTTCGGCAAAGACACGGATGATACGAGTGGAGAGAGCCCAGAGGTTAGTCATTAAGATAATGCTATCGAAACCCAGAAGATTTTCCACCTCTGACCTTTATGCAGAAGCTAAAGTCCTAACTGTCAGAAAGCTGTTTGTACTCAAAACAGTCCTACGTAAAGATACCTCAATCCCTCATCATGCTAATTTCGTGAAAAGTCAACGCTCCTGTACGAACTTATTGAGTATGACCAAACACAGAACTATGATAGCAAAGAGACACCAAAATATAATAAGCATTCACTTGTATAACACAGTTAACAAAACTCTTAACACAAATATCATTCAACTTAACAATCATAAACTAAAATCTATTTTATCAAAGTGGTTAGCAAACTTAACTTATGAGTTAGTTGAAGCCTTACTCTTAATCTAAACACAAATCCAAACACACACACTCAAACACACACACACACACACACACACACACACACACACACAAACTCACACCCACCCACAAAACACACACACACACACACACACACACACACACACACACACACACACACACACAAACGCGCGCGCGCGCGCACACGCACATATTTTTTTTTACATCTTTTTACATTTTTTTTTTCTAAATTTCTTTTAATATTAATATTAATTTTTCTGTTTTGATATTAGTTTTGTTTTATATACCTGTTTTTCAGTTTAGTTTGCACTCCATGGCTCCCATCGTACAAGCTTCGCTTAGTTAGGGAGCCAAAGATAGTACAATATTATTACTGTGTACTTTCGTCAATAAAGATTTTTTATTTTTTATTTTTATTTTTTTTTCTATGCGCAGAGTATTCCAGTCCTATCGTATGAAATGAATGAATGGATGAATGAAGTCTCTGCATCATTATGCGCGTATTTTTTATTTTGATTAGTCTAAGTACAAAAAGTTCGGTAATCACTAGCAAAAGATGTTTGTTGATCACCCGTGAGACGCTGTTTCAGCTGTGCACTCGTTCAGTTCACTGACCGCTAATTTTACGCTACGCCACGATTTTATATGGAATTAAAAAAAAGAATGACATGTTAGACAATTAATGCCCATAAAAATTGCGCAATAGTTAAACCCCCGTATTCATAAACGTCTTCTTTACTCATTACAGCTAAAATAGGTTTGTAATTCGTTTGTCTTTATCTTTAATATCGACGTTTACACTAGTAAGATAGAGATCAAGTCCATTTTAACTAAAGAGTCTAATAAATTTTTTATGAATAAAGCCGTAAAATTTTGCATTGGAAACCTGCAGCCGTGCTATGACAGCGTATAGCATTGTTATTGCGGTTGTGCGAAAGAGAGGTTGCTATACACATTGTATAGCGGCATCTCTCTTCCGCAACTCCAACAATATTGCTCTAAGCTGTTGTGTTACGATACCTGGTAAAAAGCACTGTGCGTGCATGCAATAAATATTATTTATTTTCAAAACTCCAATAAATTTTACTTCCAACTTAACCATTTAATCAAACACAACAAACTGTTAACAAGGTGCAAAAACAAAACCAACCCTTTATCGTATTAAAACAGCATCACCTAACTTTTAAACAATATTAAAAAGGCCACGAAACAAATTTTGCTTACAGGTAACTTTAGAAAGTCGGGCATCTTCAATTGAGGATGCGAGGGAATTTTCATAATTAACAATTTGCCAAGAAACTTCGACAATCCATCAATTTTGTTCAGAGTTTCAAAACCAATTACTTTGAAGAGAGACCTAGTTTGTATGCAGTCTTGGAACGTTTCAACTACCCAAGGATTAATAATAATGCCTATATTAACCAAAGGTCTAGGCAGAGGTGAATAATTTGGGGGGCTAAGTCACCTTCGTCCGTGGATGTAGACTTTTAATTGAATCTCCACACTTGGTCCCCGGGTGGTGCAAATCAGGTGACAATCAACTGGTGGTAGGCTTCGGCCGTGGTTAGCGACCACCCACCAGACAAAGATGCACCGCCAAGCGGCCTTACCGTGTTCCGGTGCGATGTCTGGTGACATCATGCAGTGAGGGTGAGTGGTTTCTAACCTTAAAGAGGCTCATTCCACTGCCACTTTCTCATCGATAATCATTCGTAATCACGAGTGAATCGGTATACTGGGTTGGCGCGTTCCATCATAGACTACATCATTGCTTAACATCAAGCAAGCTGTAGTCAAGCGCCAGTCTATCGAAGAATAAAAAAAAAACACCCACATTTCGTCGATTATGTAAGTACCTAAACAGAGTCACAAATGGTTCCCGTATCCTCTGGCGCTCTACATGCGCGAAGGAACACTCGGGAGGTTTCAGTCCATTTTTATGAGGCAATATAAGTAAACCTCTTTTTTTTCTCTATACTGTCTCCCGTCTTGCATGGAGGGAAGTGGATCATCTAACTTTCGAACTCCTCCTATTATCTTTCTGATTAAATTCGTGCGAGATCCAAGACAGTTTAGGTGTCTCGGGTCTTTGCCGGGTTCAAATCTCGAGCCCCTTCGCGGTGCCGCTGTTGATCCTGGCCATGATTACGGTTGTGGGTAAAGTCCCATAAAAACCTTTGGGAGTCCCACATTACCCCCTTGTGGGTATTGGCCGTGGGGATTTCCCTCTGTAAAAACGGTTGACGGTCAACTCCCAATACATTCATGCTTTTTGCTCTAGAGTCACATTCGGACAGTAGATATACATACGCGGTTCATAATCTCCGCTTAGTACTCCGATTCCCCGGGTTCAAAGTCCCGTCTGAGAACGTCGTTACTAATCTATTTAAAAAAATCTTATTCTTTCAAAACCTGGAATTTTCACCTGTGGATGGCAATAGGTTCGCCCATTTTTTGTATCAGAATTAATCATAGCTGGCGAAGTGTGGGTGGTATTCACCATTCATTGTGATAATAGGAGTGCCTTTAGCTTATTTTTTTGCTGACTGTACGAATAACTAAACCCCTTTGTACAGCCCGAAGCTAGTTTGAACCAGTTTGAACCGGTTTGAACTCACAGTCCTCCGAACAGTTTGTTATTTGAATTGCATGAAGACTCTTTTCATGGAGATTTTTGTTTTTGGAACCATTCCAACCGAAGTTAAAGTGTGAAGTAAAGAAAAGTGGGTCAATTTACGTTTTTGCGCTAATCTTTAGAATAATTTCTAGTCAAAAAATATTATGTAGAAATTAAAACTCTTGATATCGGATTTTTTTCGTGGTTTTTGGATAACACTGGTATATTCTAGCGATGTGACCTGTGTGAATGAATTGACGTATGTTTATGGTGCTTGGCTGACTTTAGTATTGAAATATACGAACAAGTTGAACGAATGTTTAAAAGGTGATATAAAGTTTGCAGGGGCAGCCAGCGTATACGGTAATAGGTAACTAAGACAAGGTGTTAATAAGTTAATTCTTTAAAATTTAAGGGATTATAGATTATAATATTCCACGAATAATGGCGAATTTTTTTTTTTAAAAACAGTTATTGTTTTAAAGATGAGCAAATAATTTGCATTCAACGTAAATGATTAATTATGAATATGCTATCCGTACGGTATTGCGCGTGCGCCATCACATCATTCACATCGTAAGTTAGGTACTGTACTGTAGTTACATTGTTAAACCATCGTTTAAAGAGTAACGCCTAGATTAACCTACATACCCCAGTAATAAACTATTATGGGTTTCTAGGGGATTCAGTAAGTACAACTAAGATAAAAGGTGGAAAAGCCGCGCACACTACCGCTCTAGTTGACGTCTCGTAAGTTGGTCTACTGATTCACCAGCGGACGTCTAACTCGCACGGGCTCCAGCGATATATTGATTCGAATACATAGGTAACAGTTAACACAGACAATACATTCAACATAATCATAAACTTCATTCACTCGAACAGCTCTGCGATGTCACCTGTCAGACTTCACGTCTGACTTTGATTCGGCCCCAACACGCTATGATCGACTACAATAATTTTATGTAAATTTTTCGATACCAAGTACCATATCATAGTTTGAAGTACCCTAGCAAAGTGTGAAAGATTAATAAAATATATACGTGTGCAAGATTCTATCCAAATCACTACAAACTATCGCATTTAAATAGTAGTAGGTTAGCAGTTAGTAGAACAGAACACATAAACAAGATTTAGCACTTGTTGCGCAGCAGTTTTGTAGGAATAAATCTTAATGTAGAGCTAGGAATACATTCTCTACACTAACAAAATATATGTAGAGTACATCGTAAAACTTTAGGAAATTCGCTCACGTTTACTGCTTTCCTGTGACATCACATAATTTAGTTTTATTGGTACCTACTCCTTTACAACTGTCAAATTTAAAACCAAGAGCCGATTACTCAATAACCAGACAAGATATGTAAGGAATTCTCTTAAACATAACATAGATTTCCCTTCAACCCTATTTACTCGTAGTGCCCCACAGCTGGGCACGGGTCTTCTCTCAATTATTTTACGAGTTGAGAAAGTTAAGGCATCAAAATGTGAAATTGCCTGTTTAAAATATTACGGAACCCTTTGTCTCCGGGTTTGACTCGCATTTGACCGCTTTTTAAGTTACCTATAAGGGTGGTAATAGACCAAAGTGTTACGTTAGAATCGTGTCAAAAGCAAAGCACACACTTATGTATCACGTCACGTATTAAATGTTGCGAATAACGAAAACATTTCGAACGTTTTAGTCCATTCTTCACAAAAACTTTATTCTATTAAGGTACCTGCACACTGTAGCGAGCAATTTTGTTTTTTTCCCCAAACGAAACAGAGTCTGTATTATAAGATACTTATATAAATGGTTGGATTGTGATACGGTTATTCAATAGTTGAATTTATCGAATTGGCTGGCCAGATAGCGTAAATTTAGTACCTATATAAGATGAAAGAGATACAAGCCTAACGAGTTTTCAACAGTGTTTCTCAGTAGTTTTCATGTCGCACTGCATAGTTGGAAAATATATTGGACGATTGTATGTAGAGACCCTCTACAAAAAATAACGAATATTTACGTAGTATTGTCTTAGATTGACGCGAATATCACACATTGAAATAAAACTACTTTTTAACGGATTTTATCGGGGTTTATTTTAGATTTTAGATCCCGACGTTTCAGTCTTTTCAGACTTCATGTTCACGGGTGGACTGAGATATTTGACGTCCAAAAATATTAATATTAAACCCAAGCAAAATCAACTCAGAATTCAAGACACTGTGAGCTCAGTTTGCTTAAATTGGAATGCAACTTAAATATTAATGTTTGAAGGTAGTCAGTAATAATTGTGATTAATATTTTTGGACGTCAAATATCTCAGTCCACCCGTGAACATGAAGTCTGAAAAGACTTTCAAACGTCGGGATCTAAAATCTAAAATAAACCGCGACAAAATCCGTTAAAAAGTAGTTTTATTTCAATGAATATTTACGTTTCATTTCAGTGGTTACTGACCTTGACTCAACAGTCGTGGGTTCGATTTACATTCAGACCAAATCTTTGTGTGATGATCATGATTGTTTGTTCATTGTCTGGGTGTAAGTTATCTATAATAGTTGTATATTTCCAAAAAATAATACTATGTAATATATCAGTTCCTCTTCATAAGCAAACATGATTGCTTTATTTGCGACTAGATGGTGGTGTGTGTATGTGTAAAGGTTTTATTATTAAGTAGATATTTAATTGTTCTTAGCTAGGTTTCATCTGCTGTTTAATATAAAGTTATGCTAGTGTTTAAGTACTTCAAAGTGGAAAGCGCTTTTATTATATTTATTGTATAACCTAGATATCATAACGATTAATTCTAAAACACCTTGTTTTCTAACAATATGTTTAAAACTCAAATAGTATGTTGGCTATAAACTTTTCCAAAATCAACTTTATTATTTTACAAAATAGCGCAGATAAGCAAAAATCACCTTAAATTATGACTTACTAGCTTTACGCCCGTGGCTTCGCCCGCGTGTATCTCGGTTATCGCGCCAAAACATTACCTTCTTTTTTGCGCAGTCGGATAAAAACTATCCTATGTCCTTTCTCGGGTCTCAAACTACCTCCATACCCAATTTCATCCAAATCGGTTCAGTAGTTTTTGCGTGAAAACGTAACAAACAAACTTACATTCGCATTTATAATATTAGTATGAAACTTGTAAACTTGTAAACTAACCTAACTTCTCCGATCAAATTAAGAAAACCGAATGAAAATCGATGCAAAAATACAACAATTCATATATAGACTTAAAACACCCTTCTTATCGTCGTGAGTTACAAGTACTCAATAAATAATCACAAATAAAATACCTATTTCCTACGAGCAGAACATATTGTTCACAATCGCTATAGTGGGCAGAAAGCCTAATACAACTCTGAAAAAGAATAATGACATAGGAAATGGAATTCTATGAACGTATCCCATTTTATACCTTTTGTGTTCGTAATAAAACATCATTTTGCCTGGCAATATGGGTGCTAAATAAACTTATGGCCTCACTGTATATTTTGTGAGGGTTTATGGGTATATTGTAAGGGTTATTGCAATTTCCATGAAAATTAAATTTAGTATGTAGAGTCCTAATAAATTGTCAGTTAATAAATTGTCTTTCGAGTGCTATTTAGTCTCTGTATATCTGTTTGCAACGCTGATGCAGCGGTATCGGTCTCGTTATTGAAATATTTATTTATTTATGTATTCGTTTATTTAGTACTTACCTAATAATTACGGTACAAGAACAAATTACAATCATTTATTATGTCATACTTAGAATCTCGAATCGATGGGCCGGTGGCGTGGTCGGTAAGATTCGATTCCCACCCGAGACAAACATTGATGAACATTTGTGTTTGTGTCGAGTCTGGGTGTAAATATCTATTATAAGTATATATTTACAAAAGAAAAGTATTTTAAGTATAGTTAGTATTATAGTATTATATGTGTAGTATATACCAGTTATCTGGTTTCCATAACACAAGCTCTGCTTAGCTTGGGACCAGATGACCGTGTGTGTTAATGTCCCAGAATATTACAGAATATTATTATAATTATTATAATTATATTATTATTATTATAAAAAAAAATCTACAAAAAAATACAATAAATCAACTTATAAATTAATATTTAAAATTACGTAGTAACTAACTACAATACAAAAATTACATCATGCAGTGACCTCGCAAGACGTCAGGGAGGCCAGCATACCATCCTCCACTCATCCGCGAACACATCATACTCCGGGTATTCGTCCAGGAGAGCATTGAGAGTTGCAAGCGATCGTGAGACACTGTACGACACGCAGGGACAACAAACAGCCTCTGCTTACGGTTCCTACGGTAGTTATTAGGAGCAAAAAAACGGCAAAGTTTGGAAGTTATGTCTGTAAATCAAAATATTAGAGGCAGTTAATAAATTTCTCGATGGTCTAGTGGTAGTAGTGGGAGGTCCCAGGTTCGATTTCCAAGTTAAGTAAAAAAGAGTTTTCTAATACGAATATGCCCAAAGAATCTTAGTTGCAGCTCGAAGTATGAATTGTGCTCGATGACCGGCAATAACCTCGCCCCCTTATTCATATGGTCATATTCACCTCTGCTTAGACCTTTGGGTAATACAGGCGTGACACAAAATATTACATTACAATGTAATGTGCCTAATGTAATGTATTACATGTTATGTCATGTTAAGGTACATTTTGTAATGTGGCATGTAAAATTAATGTTCCAAAAATTATCCTCCCCTGATGTCTTAACACAACAGTTTATAGCAGTAGATTTATTGGAGCTGCGGAAGAAGGACGCTTCTATACAATTTGTAGAAAGAAAGAAAAACATTCATTCGACAGACAGGACCCACAGAAATAAGTAAAAAAAAAAAACAGAATAAAGAGAAAAAAACGTAAACGAAAACATTTAAGAAGAAGAGAAAATAAAAATAAAGAGTAAGTGTGACCCATCAATGTCAAACATGGACATTGCTCAGTAAACGCTGTGAGTACCTACTCGAGGCGACCCACAACACTGATTTTCAGCAATGTCCATATTCCCACTGTTCACGCGCAAACCGCAAACATACACGGCGGGGTGACGACGCCCGCCCCTTCACCTCTTCGAGGTCCACCTCACTTTTTACTTGCGCACCGTCACGCTAGCACACAATTGTCTTTGATCGCGGCTTTGTCAATTTGTATTTAACGTGGTCTTTATAGATTATAACCAGTTATACAGTCCAAATGGATGCAAAAAAGTACAAACAGAGAACTGTGGAAAAAATTGGAGGAGGCCTTTACTCAACTTGAGATCCATACCATATATAAGTGCCTAGTATAAGTACTAACACCATACTAACGTTTTATTTGTAACCTTAAAAGGCATGAAATAAGGAGGCTTTATTATTATAATATTATTATTATACAGTCCACTGCCTATTATTTTTCACCACGAGAAGCTAGGATCCCAACAAATGGACCTTCGAGCCGGAGTGTGACGCCAACTTCTCTTTCATACAACTGCAATAATATTACTATAAGGTATCACGGTACCGCTGCTGATCTTGGCAGACAGCCAGTTTGGGGCTGAACATTTAGAATTAGGACAAGGTGTTACCAATTCTTGCGGATTCAATAGTTACTACTAGTTGGGGAGCCGAAGAGGTGATTTCGGGATTTACTCGAGCGCGTCAGATTAAGAGATAGGGGACACCTTGCGCTCTGTTGAATACCTACACCTTATTTTAGCTTGTTTGGGCCGCGAGTTGTAGCCAATCAAAATATTTAAAAGACATACTTGTTTGGTGAAAATACTCGAAGTCGTCATAATATTTTAAGATAAGTACATTACATGTTGATAAGTGCAACAGTCAGGCGATTTGAGCCAGGAGTAAGGAAAAGGGAGCGGTACAAATTCACGATGCTTTCAATCACCCGGATCCCCTTCACTTTAGTTAATTCTTTATTTTAGTGAAACTAATTTAAAGATGCCAGTAGAAGCACACACTGCAATTTTTTACGCTTTGGCAGTAACGAAATCGTAAAAAAAGCTGAAAAACCTTTTGCCACAGCTGAAGAGGTGGAAATGATGTAACCTTTTGTTTACTACCACATAATCTTAAAAGCCGGCTAAGTATCGACGACGCTCGAGTAACTGTACATTTAGCATGTTCGGCTCCCCTTGTCTAAAAACCTAAGGTATAAAATGTTCGTATTGTTTCTGGGATAGGCGTTCTTTCAATTCAACCCCTTTTTTTAGTGTCCCACTGCTCGGCACACGTCTTCTCTCAACTATCTTATGAGTTAAGAGAGTTTAGGCGTTCTTTAGTTTTGATGATTACATACCTCCATAACATTTTTTTTTTATTCAGAGCACAAAGCAGAGCAGCGGTGGCGCAGCGGGACGGGCCTTAAAAATATAAGGTCGTAGGTTCGATTCCCAGTTCTGCCCACACATCTTTGTGTTAATTGTTTCATCACCGCTGAATTCACCGCTGTATCAGTTATCTGATTTCCAAAAAAAACTATTTATTTTGAGATCGGATGACCATGATGTGTGTTAATGTCAGACAATATTTTTCAAAACTTACCCCTGAGGGGATGAAACACGCACCACACGGGCGAAGCCACGTTCGTATAGTACTTACTAAACCAAACAGGACTTAAATAAATTAGATTTAAATTCCAGAAGCAATCCACTTATTCCTCAATACATCACACACCGGATTTGACAGGCAATCGACAAACGAGTAAAAACGTGCATTGAAAAATTCGTTGACAAAATATCCTCGATTTTTCGGAATCGATTCCGGTATTGCGCGTTGAAGTGGTAAGTTTTGAATGAGAATGTGATTTGATTTGCTTTTAAAGGGTTACAATACTTTTTAACCGACTTTAAAAAGGAGGATGGTTTTCTCTTAATAAATTTAACACAAAACCGCTAGTACTGCGCTAGTTTTTCTTTGCTGAGATACATGAACAGTTTCAATTCAATTCAAAATTTATTTATTTTCAGCTTAATGAAGTTAAACAATAGTGTTTGGAGCTTCCTTTTAAGCAAACAATGCCTGTATTAGGAAGCTCCGCTCTTTCTTAATCCATAGCTTATATAATCACTAGTTTTCCGCCCGCGGCTTCGCCCGCGGATGTCGGTTATCGCGCTAAACCTTTAACCTCATTTTTCGCAGTCGTATAAAACTATCGTTTCCCGGGTCTCGAATTATCTCCATACAAAATTAGTTCAGTAGTGTAGGCGTGTAGGCAACATTTTGAAATCGGCAAGCTCCCCTATGCATGTCCATAAATCTATAGGAGTTTCATAAATAATATGTCTCATTTGGATGTCACACCGGTGAAAGTCGTTTTTCTACGGCTCTAGACCATAATGTATGTTTTTCATTTAATATCAAAGAACAAATAACATAATAATAATCAACAGTGCGTGTGCGTGCGTGCGTGTGTGCGCGTGCGTGTGTGCGTGCGTGAGTGTGTGTGTGTGTGTGCGTGCGTGCGTGCGTGCGTGCGTGCGTGCGTACGTGAGTGCGCGTGTGTGTGTGCGCGCGTGTGCGTGCGAAGTTTGTATGCATAAAGTGTTCATGTTTCATTTAGCAAGTACTAGAACTTGCGTAAATGCTCTAAGGGTTTGCAATTTAGATGTTTAAGGATTTATAATGAATTCTAGAGTGGAGACCACGGCTGGCAAACGTAGTGTAGGACGCCCTCTGACTAGGTGTAGTGATCTGTGCAGATTGCCTGGTAAGAGCTGGATGAGAGTAGCCGCGGATTATGCACAGTCGCGTACTTTGGATAACGGTGCTGATGATAATAATGGACGTAACTTCGCTACGTACGGGTTTGCAAACATATTTTTTTTGTTTGCTTGAATGAGAATTATTAAAAAGTATTTTTTTTTAATTTGAAGTTGATTATTTGTTGTTAAAAAAACGGTCTTTTATTGTTAATAAATTTATTGTTGAGAGAGTTTAGGCCTTAATCTACACACGCTGGCCAAGTGCTGATTGGTGGATGTCATATGTCCTCGAATGATTAGTTTTTAGACATGCCGGTTTCCATAAATTTGTTTAAGATACCTTAGCACAAAGTTTGGACCACGTCAGCCCTTTTGGTGTCAACCTTTCCGGTTTCCTCTCGATGTTTTCCTTCACCGATATTGAGCAGCGGCGAAAACTAGTAAGTTAGTTGAGAGATGACCGGTGCCCAGCAGTGATAAATTTATTGTGTCATTGTGAATGACAAGCTTAGTCTATTTTTACTTGTCATTACGCTATAAAAGTTATGAGAGATTAATTTTGTCTTAATTGAACCGTCTAAGATGCCAAAGCAACTTCGCCTTTAAGTCGCGCACATAGAACTCCTTTTGCATTAAGTTGCAAGTTCTGTACTTAGTTACGAATCAGAAAGTTGTAACTCAACAATTATTTGTTTCGAAGTATAAGTACGTAGGTACCAACTATAACATATTCGTGACACTCTGCTTAATTAATAGCCAAACTAATAATAATAATAATATAGTGGGACATTAACACACACGGTCATCTGATCCCAAACTAAGCAGAGCTTGTACTATGGAAACAAGATAACTGGTAATATACTACATATAATACTTTTCTTTTGTAAATATATACTTAAATATAGATAATTACACCCAGACATAAGACAAACAGACATATTTAAACAAATGTTTGTCTCGGGTGGGAATCGAACCCACGACCTGCGGCGTGAAAAGCAAGTATCTTACCGACCAGGCCACCGGCCCGTCAGCTGATTGAAATAAAACTATTTTCTAACGGATTTTATCGCGGTTTATTTTAGATTTTAGGTCCCCACGTTTCAAAGTCTTTTCAAACTTCGTTGTCAAGGTTTGGCTGAGGTATGTAACGTCTAAAATTAATTAATCACAATTATTATTGACTAACTTTACAGTTATTTAACTACATTATTACATACATTATTACGTACATTATTATTTAACTTACGTTCCGGTTAATTTATTTTACTTTTTTCAGATAATCGCGTAAATCTAAGAAAATTCTAGTCTTCTAGTCGAACTGATATAAAATACCAATCTGAAGATTATCCTCAATAAAGAATAAAATTGATCTAACCTCAATTAGTGTAACAATTACAGCTAACTAAATAGTAATTTTAGAAGGCTTACATGAATCTCGAGCAGTGGATCAGCGTTGCCATCCAACTCGGAAATGTCGCTAGCCTTTTGCAGTAGGACGATAATGATGGGGAAGAATTTTTTGACGCATTATATTAATTTAGGTTTAGTTCTTTATTAGGTTACTAGATTCCGCCGGGGGCTTCGCCCGCGAAATTGGTTTCACTAATCTTGTTTCTCCATACAAACTTTGGAACCCTGTTTCACCCCCTTAAAGGGTGAGTTTTGAAAAATCCTTTCTTAGTGCACCCCTAGACTCCATAAGGAACCTATGTGCCAAATTTGGAGTCTCCAGACCAAGCGGTTTGGGCTCTGCGTTGATATGTTAGTCAGTCAGTCAGTCAGTTTCTTCTTTGATATATTTAGATTATTTAGCTTATTATTAAGTTAGGTCATAGGTTAATACTGCCGTCATAAAGAACAAGGCGCATCTGCCATTTATTTAGGTATTATAAATTTATTCATAAGTTTATTTACAGGTTTTTTTTATTTGACGGGCCGCCGGCCGGTGGCGTGGTCGTTAAGATACTTGCTTTTCACGCCGCAGGTCGTGGGTTCGATTCCCACCTGAGACAAACATTTGTTTAAATATGTCTGTTTGTCTTGTGTCTGGGTGTAATTATCTATATTTAAGTATATATTTACAAAAGAGAGTATTATATGTAGTATATTACCAGTTGTCTGGTTTCTATAGTACAAGCTCTGCTTAGTTTGGGATCAGATGACCGTGTGTGTTAATGTCCCACTATATTATATTATATTATTATTATTCTTATATTTACATTTTGTAGTCATTTTAATAATAATCAAATAATTAATGTATAAATTTTGATTTTATTATTTTGTATGTTAGTATTGTCGCACTCCTAATTTACTGAGCCCTTAAAATTATTGTAAAATATTTAAGATTTAAACTACCGTAAAAAAAACATTGTGAAATTTTTAAATAAATGAGTATTTATTATTTTTGAAAGAAAGAAGAAAAAAAGAAAGAAGAAGGCCTTTTGGCATTATGACGGCAGAAAGGTGTTTTGGTTAGGTCAATTTTCTTGTTCATTGTATTTTATTATGTTGTAAATAAATGTAAAATTATTACCGCATAGTATTACAATATCTGTGATATTAACTAACAACCTCCCTTTTTTCAAATCGGTTATAAATACAAAGAATTTAGCTGATTAACCGATAGTTTCACACAACTGAACACGCTCAAGAGGCCTGTAGACCTCCTGCATGTTCACACATACAAACAGCAAATTGATAATACCCCCCTTTATAGTCGGGAGTTAAAAACAGTCTCAACAAGACCAGTTTTGAAAATGCTGAAACTTTCTACCTCCTAAGGTTAGTTTCTGTGAAATTATTCAAGCTTGACTATACGAGCGAAACACAAATTTCGGTCTGTTCTGGCCTTAATTCGTTAACTGGCCAGCTTTGTCCAGTCACTACGGAACGTTTTAGCCATAGAGCATAAAAAACTACACATTTTTGTCTACTAGAGGTAGCGTACTCAATTTTAAATTATAATATTATAATTTTTTTTATCATAATAAGCAATTAACGTGCTCACCTTTAATTTGGTTAAACGTTTGGACACAAGTTGCACCGGTTGTGGTCGCAAGCAAACTGATCCAGCGAAAGAGCTCCGTTGATTATTAACAATGTAACGCTAAAGATTAAAAGTTGAAAATTATACTAGTCTAAAAAATTCAGTATTTACCAACTTCAAACCAAACTTAAACGGTCAATATTAATTGAAAGTCCATCTTATCTTTTATCTTATTCGTAAAGTTGCTGAGAAAAAAAGATTACAAATCATGATCGGTAATTGCTATACAAAATGCAGCAGAGTTACTTTAAATTTTTAATACCTTAAACGTCGAACTATGAACAGCGGTAGCGCAGCGGTATCACCGTCACCTTTGAAATACATTGTCGCGGATTTTATCGATTCGTTTGCGTGAATTGTTTTGTCGCCACTCAACATCGGTAAAGGAAAACGTTGTTAACAAAACGGCCTGTCTACGAATTAATCATTCGACGACATCTGACATCCACGCACTGGCCATGGTGTGTGGATTAAGGTCTAAACTCTTTCAACTTGTGTGATGTCTCAGAAGTGGAACACTAATAAAGGTTTAAAGTGAAGCGAAGTGATACCGGGACGTAAATTGGAAAATTTATTTATTTATTACTTTAACACGGCACACGTTTTATTATTTTAATACATGCAGCTCTACATAGCAGCTGCGCTTTAGTGCTCTGTGGTTGTAGGTTTGAGCCCGTGATGGCGCCGTTTCGGGACAGATATCTATCTAACTAAACGGATTTGGGTAGTCACCAGTTGGGTTTTGTAAAGTGAATCGTATATTTTAGTTTCAACGTTTTGCTTTTTGCGTACTCGTTGCTTAACCTACAGT
Organism: Meganola albula; assembly: GCA_936450015.1. Classification (NCBI taxonomy): domain Eukaryota; kingdom Metazoa; phylum Arthropoda; class Insecta; order Lepidoptera; family Nolidae; genus Meganola; species Meganola albula. Next base: position 921,801 of record OW388161.1, on the reverse strand, counting down.
CGACTAATCAAATAGGTTAACCTACCTTTAATCGCAATCTAAATATATAATAGAAGAAACTGACTGACTGACATATCAACGCAGAGCCCAAACCGCTGGGTCTGGAGACTCCAAATTTGGCACATAGGTTCCTTATGGGGTCTAGGGGTGCACTAAGAAAGGATTTTTCAAAACTCACCCTTTAAGGGGGTGAAACGGGGTTCCAAAGTTTGTATGCAGAAACAAGATTAGTGAGATCAATTTCGCGGGTGAGGCCGCGGGCGGAAGCTAGTTCTAATATAAATCATCAATATCGGTTTGTAGCAGCCTAATGTTGGAGTTAAGACCTCATTAAGCTGTTTTACGCTGTTTTCGACTGTTAGAATCCAGCTGCAGCTATGCCGGTGACCATAGAAGATAGAAGTAACTTGTTGCACAAGGTGGCCCTTTGCGAATGTGACTCTAGGTATCTGGCCAGAAAACATCTTGTTCTACGGCTGCGAAGATGCGATCTCTTTTCAAAAACTTGCTATAGGATGGTCACTGATACACAGAGACAACAGTTTACTTACATAAAAATATTATGAAATTTAAAAAAATAAGCAACACGCATAGTTTTAAACTAAAAATAAGATTGATATTGTAGCACATCATACCATCTCCACAAAATCAGTAACTTTTAAGGGGCAGTGTACCTATACGTTTCTTCAATAAACTTTTAAGTAATCTTGGAGAAACGATTAAAAAATTTAAAATAATTATTATAAGAAAGCGTATTAAATAATTCCGGACTATAGAACGAAAAAAAAAATATTTTAGTAAAAAAATATTTATTTTTATTTTAATAAATAAGTATTAAGACGCTTGGAATTAAGTCGCTGTAATACAAAACACTGAACAAAATTTTATATATATAAGAACTTCATTAAAAAAAGGAAAGAAACCTACTGAGTTTTTTGGCAGTGTTGTAGCTGCCAGTCATTCACTGCGGGATAGGAAAAGAAATTGGACTATTTTTATGTAAACTCTGCGTTACCACTACTAACTAGGCCGCAGTTTCAATTTCGCACTACCCAACCGGCCGGGGCGGGTTGCAATCATCCTAATACATATCATACCTAACCCAGCGATTATAATCGGTTTTAAATAAAACTCAGTGCCTTCTTTTCAATTCCCGGGATTCAAACCTGGGCTTTCCGGTTATTAATCAAACAGGCGTACAGCTAGATGTATAGAACACTTATTTTTCTTACTTTTTTCCTGTTAAAAGCAGTTAGTACTTTCGAGCCGTATGTCACGTTTCACTGACAAAGTTGTAACTCATCGCTTCAAAGTTCGGCTGTTTGTCGCATTAGTTTGACAGACTTTATTTTAACTTCCAATGATAAAGTTCTCAGACAGTTTTTGTGGTGACATCCGTTTTATCCTATTGCTGAAAAAGGATTCTTATTGAAACAATATTTTTTTAACCTAATAAAAGACTTCAAATAATCTTGCTGAAGACGTGTACCATATCCTGACGGAGTGTGTCCGGAACCGGTCTCAGAGGGTCCAAATGTTTTTTAAATCCCAAAGTGTAGGGGAATGCAATAGTGTTATGTCACTACCTTTAAGTGAAGAAGCTAGAATGCTTTATAAATTAGCTAAGGTGGCCTTTGATGACAGATAATTGATTGGGTCGGGTCCTAGTTTAAATTTGCTTTACCTATCTTTTGTGTATTTAATTATTTCCTTTGTTTTTTGTTTATTTATTTTGTTATTTCAACTATGGGGGTGACGTTATCGTTATGTGATAAAACCATCTAAATTAAATAATTTGTATGCCGCTAGAGTGAGAGAGACGGAAGATCGGTCCACTCACTCGAACGCTATGCCAGCCTCCGCTCGTGAGTATTCCGCGTGATAAGTTTCACGGAATGACTGGCAGCGCTCGAGATGAGACGAGAGATCGGTCCGTCTCTCTCTCGTTATACCTGCGATCGCGCTCGTGAGGTTTTGGGGTGACACAAGTTTCTGAACATGTCACCCGACTAAAACGATTTTAAAGACGTTATCACGTCAAAAAGACTTCAAAAAATGGGATTATTTCGGAAAAGACCTCGATCAAACAAAAACAGGGTTTTCCAAATTCGTTGATATGACGGAGTTTCGTCCGAAAAAAATAGTTTCTGAATACTACTTAATATTATCTACAAAGCTGAAGGGTTTGTTTGTATGTTTCGTTCAACGTTCTAAATGTCAAATTTGGGTTATAATTATTTATGTGAGCGATATGCGTGAAATATAAATATTTATGTAGATAATAATGTGTTTGATATTATTATGGTTTGAAAACCGGTATTAAGTATAATAGATATATCAATTATTTACATCCTTAAAACCGGTATTCAAATCCGAATTTAGAAACACAAATTCACCACCGAGACATAAAAAATACTAAGATTAATAAAAATAATAAAAAATTCTAAAAAAGAAATAATAATAAATTGTAATAGTAAATTACAAAAACAAGCTAAAGAGTTTGTTAAGTTGAACGCGCTAATTCCAGAGACTACGGGTCCGATTTGAAAAACTCTTTCACTGTTAGATAGCCCATTTATTGTGGACGGCTACTATAAGCTACTTTTTATCTCACTGCTGGGCATGATATAAAATGGAGGTCACGCGAAGCCGCAGAGGGAAAGCTAGTCCTATAAATAAATTCACTTCAACCCTTTTCAGTGTCCCACTGCTGGGCACGGGTCGTCACGAGTTGAGAGAGTTTAGGCCTTAATCCACACACGCTAGTGCGGGTTGGCGGATGTCACATGTCCTCGAATATTTAGTTCTTAGACATGCCGGTTTCCTCACGATGTTTTCCTTCACCGATATTGAGCAGCGGAGATGAAAAAATTTACACAAAGATGTGTGGGCACGACTAGAATTCGAACCCACGACCTTATTTTTCTAAGGCGAGGCCCGTACCGCTGCGCCACCGGTGCTCACTGCTTTTATAAATTAGGACAGATTATTTCAATCTACTAAATACCTAACGAAGTAATTAATTATTATGATAACCAATATTATTATTATAGTTTGTGGGGTCATTAATCAAAGTTACTGAACAAATAACTCACTAAGTTTCTTAATTAACTTTCATTATATCTTTTGACGGTTTGTTAACGTAAAGCTAGGTTTCCACCAACGCAGAGATTTGCATCTTGATTGTAACTTCAATTTAATTTACGGAAATTTAAGTAAAAAAAAAATATTGACTGACATTCCAATGCACAGCCGAATTCGCTGGCTCTAGATATTTCACCGCACATGGCCATGACACCTGTACATACTCGTATATGGTTTAACGGGATTGGAATCCACGACCTCGGAGGTTATAGATAGACCGTTTAACTCGCGTATCGCCTATCGCCTATCGCCCAGATTCTGACTCCTCAAGCTTCACAGACAGTGATGATGATTCAAGCGATATGGATATTAGTGACGAATAGTCTTACATTACTTTTATCTGTGGTTAAATAGTTCTTTAAGATTTAATAAATATTTTATGACTGTACCTCAGATGGCGATACGCGAGTTAAACGGTCGGCCTGAGGGGAAAACTAGAGCTGTTGGTAGCTACAGTTAACTAAACAGTCATAATAATACTATTCTTAATCTATTTCTATTAGGGTCTGCTCCTAATCTTCTAGAATTAAACGAGCGACTGCTATTAGACCTTGGAACCCGTAGGAAACCAGTAGCCTAGTTCACCAATATCATGAACAAGTCAGTCCAAGTGACAGATGATATTAGGCTTCTGACTACCTTTGACGATAGTCGTAGATGTTTTAAATGTCAGGACTGATGGTTTACCATGCTCTCCGAGATACGGAGGGTAATCCCTTAACGAACTACACCGAAACTAATCTTGTGGTAATACAAAGATTGTCCGCAGCGGCAATCGAACCTGCGACCTCCACAGGATACTCCAATGAAACGGCTTACATCTCACGACTACAAAGGTTGTCATAACACTAATAAAAACCCTTAATCATAAAAGTACATCTCATAAATATCTACACAAACAATTTTTCATTTTTATTGCGTTACTTCATTCGCAGTTCGCAGTACATCCTTATTTCATTATGGTCTTCTAACCGCTTTTTATGGTCCACCCATTATACGGTGTGATGAAATTTGCGGAGAACATTAAACTTGTTTTTATTTTACACTGCAGATGTCCTTTACTATTATCAACAGCTCAGTTTATTTTAAATACTTTGCTTCATACCGAAAACCTGACTGGAGACGTAGCTGCAACGTCAGTAGGTATCCCTAGTACGAGTTCAATACAAAAATTATTTTGGAACGAAGTTCCTTATCGCACGTTGTGAAAGGGGGCTAGACGGAAAAAATTCTTACGAAAAGTTGTCACGACACTTTTTGCTATAGTAAGCTATTGTAAGCTGTGTGGCGTGCGCATGTTTCACTGTCTGTCTGTCTCTCTCTCTCTCTCTAGAGATAGAAAAAAAAAATAAAAAAAAATATTATTATAACTTAAAAAAAAATTACAATTCCCTCACTAATTAATCGAATGGAACTACGTTTCCATCCGGGTGTTCCTTGACACTTCTCAAGGTTTTTAATACAACCTTGAACCTGTAAACATGCTATTTCTATTTTTTTTGACGTGACAACGTCTTATAAATTGGTTTGCCGGGTGACACTTCAAGAAACTGCGTTACGCTCCGCTCACGTTATGCGCGCACAATGAGAGCGAGTGAGAGGCACGCGTCCCTTCCACTCGGGCATGGTTAGCCCGCCTAAGAGCGAGAGAGACAGACATAAAAAGTGAAAGGCACGCGCCTTCTTCCTACTATACGAATGAATATTCACATTAAAATTATTTTACCACTCAAAGTCGTTGTCACGTAAAACTTTCGCCCGTATACCGACTTTACAGGCAACCAATTCTTTTTTTTTAATTTATGCAAAAATTAGAACAAAATTGGATCGGAATTAAACTAGGTAAAATATACTGAAGACAGTTTTGTATTTCAATTTTAATCTTGACGTGTTACTGATAGCATTTATTCGAAAACTTTTCCTATTGGCTTTTGGTATTTTTTTGTTTTTTTTTTGTTTTTTTTTTATTCGGAGTGTGCGTTGGAATTACACAATCTTATTCCCCCATCCCCGTCCTTCCATCGGACAAGTAGAGGTACGGGTATGCGACACCGTTATATGGTGGAAATTCCACGGGTACGCACAAAGCGCTTTTCTTCCACTTTCACTGTGCGAACTGCTAAATTGTGGAACTCGCTGCCGGCATCTATGTTTCCCGGTAGCTACAATCTGCCGGTGAATACGAAATGAATCGGTATTTACTGAGTAAGCGCGTTCCATCGTAGACTGCATCATTGCTTCACATCAGGCAAGTTGTGGTCAAGCGCAAGCCTATTTTAAGATTTAAAAAAAAGCGTAAGTTTCATCGTAGACGGCATCATTGCTTAACAACGTGTAAGTTGTAGTTAAGCTTAAGCCTATTATAAGATAAAAACACGATTTGTACTAAGGGTACAGTACACGCAGTGACGATATAATTTAGATATGGACGTGTAGGCACGACCAAAGATCGAACCCGCGACCTTAAATGTCAAACGTGAGAAACTAAGTGAATAATATTATTTCACCATTATTATACATCTAATTTAATTATAATTGAATAATCAATTTATTTAATTTTATTCATTTTTCAAATTTTTCCAATCCACAATGTTTCTCTACTTAGGGTTTGCTGGTAGAAAATTCGCATTTGAATTAAACTCGCCTGTGTACATGTGCTGTTTCCTATTTATTAATTGTTTATGTAAGTGTTTGTTAGTAAATAGGCATAAAAATCTATTTACTAACAAATACGTTATCTTAATATATATATTTCTTGTGTGCTTGTGTATGTGACTGAACTCCTCCTAAACGACTGGACCGATTTTGATGAAATTTTTTGTGTGTGTTCAAGGGGATCTGGAAATGGTTTAGATTCACAATTTTGTCCGCTGGCGGTACGAAGTTCGCTGGGGCAGCTAGTATTATTATAAACTTTTAAACTTTCGCGTTGCATTTTTTTTAAATTCGGACATAGTGTAGTGTGTAGGCCCTAACAATAGTTAAACTATATTACAAGTGACGGTAGTCAGAGAAAATGTTGTTCTACAGCCGCCGTTATCAACGGAGCTCTTTCGCTTGTGACCACGACCGGTGCAACCCGTGTCGAAACGTAAAGCCGAAATAAAGGTGAGCGCGTTAATTGCCCGTTATCATAAATACAAATATTATTCACGACATAGTTTCACGAAAAGTGTTATATATTCAAATGTAACAATGGTACATTTTATGCTAAGTCATTAATAAAGGACAGTTCAGAATACAAGAGAGACGACGCCCAAACGCTGTTACACATGAAACACTGGATTCTATACAAAACAAACGTTTGAAATGACAGATACAAATATAGCCTTTTTGTGGACTGATATTTGTAGCTCTAGATATATTGTTTAGGTGAGCCTATGTTTTATTAAGTTTATTCAGTAAGGCACGCACGCACTCCGTTCAACGAATATTCGAATAGCGAATTTTTTAAGCAGTGTTTTACATATGCACAAAGGTGCGTACGTCTCAATTTCTTAACCGATATGGAAATCTGCACCTATAGTCAACTCGTTTACGCATTATGATGCCACAAACTTGTACACAGATACAACTAGTCAGCTTAGACCGCCGAAGTTGGATAAACAACTAGTGACACACACTTGTATGTTGTGGCTAGTTTGTATGTGCTAGCAACTACCCTTTAAGATAATGGTTTTCAAGGAGCAACAAATCTGAATGAATATAGTTTAAAAAACTTTATCTATTTTTTTATCAATTAAGTTTACTTTGACATTTCATTTTATAGATTTCTTTTTTAATATTTATGTATTTTTATTTTAGTTTTTTTCTTTATGGTTTCAACCCTAATGAGCCTCATTTCACTGCCACTATCTAATCGAAAGTCATTCGTAATCACGAGTGAATCAGTACATTGGGCTGGCGTCCCATTGTAGACTACATCATTGCTTTACATCAGGTAAGTTCTAGTCGATTTATTATTATTATTAATGGAGTGGGAGTGCGCTACGTCACTCAGAGGTATAAAATTTAACTAAGCGTGAAGTCATTCGGAATTCCACATGGATTTATCGCCGTAATCTTTAATCACCCAAAAAAATACATAAGGGAGAGTGTGTCTGAAAGAGTCTGGCTTTGGAAAAGCCTTAGCCTAGGTACTCACCTAATAAAAGTCTGACAAAATCACTCGTTCTGTATCATCCTTAAAATATCTAATCAAAATTGCAAATTTTACAATGAATTTGATAACCAGCAATATTCTCAACTTTGTTATAAATATAAAACAAGCAAATTCATTTTTCCGAGGCGTCGCAACTTTACTGCTAATAAAACGTCAACAGATGACAGCACCGTCGAGGCTTGGTATACAAAATCCTACTCTATTGTCATACATTAAAGTTTATATTCGAAGTAATAAGGAAAATGTGTTGAACAAAATATATTGTACCCCGTTTGTATCGTAGACATTTTAAATCATAGGAAACAGTGTTGTAAGGTTTTCAGTACCTACCTAACGTTTTACGTATTTAGAACCCCCGACTAAAAAGAGGGGTGTTAGCCCTTCTACGTATGAGGCTGTATAAACGTGGGTGTGACCAGCCACCATTAACTTTGGATTAACATATCACCTACTTACACGACTACCCGAAAAAGAAAAGTATCTATGCACTGCGGCTACTTCACGAAATAGTAACATTTCAATATTGACACGAAGTTCGCCGAAAAAGTATCACATTAACCCTTTTTAGTGTCCCACTGGGCACGGGTCTTCTCTTAACTATCTTACGAGTTGAGAGTTTAGGTCTTAATCCACACACGCTGGCCAAGTGTAGGTTGGTGAAAAGAAATGAAGAGTGTATTCCTCAACTTGATAATTACCGACAACGGTACATTGATGGACAAATTAGCTATGCTTAGCCACCCTGGTTCCCTTTGAGGTGACTGACCCCCAAAAGTGATTTACGTAAGGTGATGAACGATTAGTTATTAGACATGTCGGTATCCTCAAGGAGTTTTCCTTCACCGATGTTGAGCAGCGGCCATGAAACAATCACACAAAGATAAGTGGGCAAGGCCGGGGATCGAATCCTCGATCAAATCAAATCAAATCATTTATTCATAACATTTTGGGTTAGTACTTAATACAAATGATCTTAGGTCTAGAAGTAGCCTTACCAAAATCTGCCAAAAGAGGCAGATTATAAAACTAGCTTTCCGACAGCGGCTTCGCCCGCGTGTATATCGCGCCAAAACATTACCTTCTAAAAACTATTCTATGTCCTTTCTCAGGTCTCAAACTAGCTCCATACCCAATTTCATCCAGATCGGTTCAGTAGTTTAAGCGGGAAAGCGCAACAGACAGACAGAGTTACTTTCGCATTTATATAATATTACATTTCATAATCCCTACGATTATGAAGTGTCAATAATAAATTAATGTCAATGGCAATTTAAATTAAAATATTTTATAAAATTAAATGTCAAATTAAATAAAATTGCTATCATTTAAAAAATCTATATTTATCTATATTTGAAAGGCGAGTCTAATACCGCTGCTTAGCTCAGTTAAGCCTAGCCTAGAGTATTTTTATCAGCAATTTTTGTATTTCTCTGCTGATCCATTAGCAGATAAATATCTAACAAAGCGTTTCGTATCGTTTCATTTTCGCAAATGACACACAAAATGGCCGCCCAAACTGGTAACCGGAATACCAACATTACTAAAATGAAATAGGTAAGTATAATATCAAAATGATTGATTGATTCACAAATGGAGTGTGGTTTACTATAGACATTTTTTTAACTGCCTCAATGGTCCAGAAAGTGTGTTCGCTTAAGAACCGCGAGGTTCCCATTCCCGGGTCGAGCAAAAAAACATTTCCAATATACTTTTATAGAATCATTTTTCATCACGGTGGTTGTGAGTGCTACGCATCTGTTCCGTTTGAAGGACATCACCGATCAGATAATATTAGTTTAGATATATTTATTATAAGAAACGTTTAACTAAAGTAGTGTTTGTATTTATTACAGAACACAACTTAATAACTCTGCTCAGCACCATAAACTATAGTTAACCACTGTGAAAGCCTCGTAAATGTTGGTCTTTATAGCTATTATCTAAATACTTGTACATAAACCCTTGCGTTCCCAAATTACATTGTACTTCCACTTCAACAACATCATAACATTACTTCACGCGTATATAAACTTACGGTGTAAGCAGAGGTTGATACTTCTTTTTTTAGCCCTTCCAAAATTTTATTTATAATTATGTTATTATTCTGACCGCTCTGTGTGTGCCTGTCTGTGACATTGTAGCTTTAAAATGGATGAACCGATCTGGGTGAGATTTTTGATTTTCTAGCGATAGGTTTTAGCTATAATAATAATAATAATATCTTTATTTCGGATTCTTTTTTTGTTAGTGTGTTAGTAACAATTGAGCTTAAATTCTAGTATTAGTATTTGTTAAAATTAAAATTAATTATAATTAAATAGATAAAAAAATATTTTTGAGGCCTAATGCCACCTCTAACCAATGCCTCTGTATGGGACAGTCCGGTCTAGCAGCGATTACTTCCAGGATGCTATTGGCACTGTTCCGAAGGTGTTGCAGCAAGGAGGACACTTTTTTACGTATGATCGCATAAAAGCCACTGTGTGGGACTCTGCAAACATTAAGGATGCGCTGCAGCGCCTGGAAAGCCCCAAAAGCAGCCTGAGAGTATTATTATATTGGACTCGTAGGAAATAAAAAAAAATGGTTTAGCCGTTTTAAAATTATCAGCTCTTTTGTTAGCTGCGTTTTTCAAGTTCTTAAAGATACAAAGTCTTTAGGTACCTTACTTAATAGGTATCTAGGTAAACAAAATGACATGCAAGAAATCCCATATATATCTAAAGAAACACATTAATTTCAGTACACAACAATATAAAGCGTATTATACACATGATCTTTCATTGTTTCCGTGACAAATTCCGTGTCATTTGTCGTTCTTATGTAAAATCATCTTTTTGCCAACAAAAGGGCGCACTTAGAGAAATATATCAGGGCGTTTCATACAAATCTTGTTGTGTTATGGTTCTTGTTGACGAAATTATGTAATTGAAAAATGGTACCCGTAATAAATAATAGCTTATGTAATGCTTTGTACTATAAATTAATTATAATTATAATATTTTCTATTTTCACACTTATTACACACAGCGCCATCTAGTCGTAAATTAAGCAATTATATTTGCTTGTGTTAGAGCAGCGGTGGCTCGCCTTAGAAAAATAAGGTCGCGGGATCGAATCCTAGTCAAGCCCACACATCTTTGTGTGAATTGTTTCATCTCCGCTGCTCAATATCGGTGAAGGCAAACATCGTGAGGAAACCGGCATGTGTAAGGACTAATCATTCGAGGACATGTGACATCCACCAACCCGCACTTGGCCAGCGTGTGTGGATTAAGGAATAAAATCTTTTAAACTCGTAAGATAGTTGAGAGAAGACCCGTGCCCAGCAGTGGGACACTAAAAAAGGTTTGAATTGATTTACTTTATGAGGACTAAGAACAGATATACTACTAGTGTATCTATATAAAAAAATGAACCTAATTCTTTTTTTAGAATATTCCTTACAGTACGAGGAAGGTTCTTACGCAGAGAAAAAAAAATTAAAAATGCCTGAAAAACAACACTTTTCTTTACTTCCAACACTTTATAAACGATTCGTAATAATACATGAAAGGCTGAAATTAAAAAAAATGAAACTTAAAAGGCTGTTAGGGCGGTACAATAGTTAATATATAAATTACACCCAGACCCAAAATAAAAAATCATGTTCATCACACAAAGATTTGTCCTGGATGGGAATTGAACCCACGACCATCGTAGACTACCTACGATGGAACGCGCTTACTTAGTACCCAGTGCTTCACATCAGAAAAGTTGCGGTCAGGTGCATGCCTATTATAGGTTTAAAAAAAAAATACACTAATAGTCACCCTGCAAAACTTATTCCGTATTAAGCTTGCTGCTAGAGCTTCAGTCACATAAAACCTCATATTATAAAGAATAGATTCAATTTTAATATTTCCTATATTATCCCTATCGGTAATAATTATGATGTGTTGATATTATCCCGAATCTTGTACCTATTCACGTGAAAAATGTCACCAAAGTTATAAGGTAATTTAGAAAGGTCGGACATTGACACCGCCCGTAAATAAGTTGTTAATATTTTTTGTTTAGTAACTGTAACTTGTTAGTACCACAGCAAAGAAAAGGACCTTTTCTAAACAAGTGTGACTTAGTATTGTCTTAGATTTACGCGAATATCACACATTGAAATAAAACTACTTTTTAACGGATTATATCGCGGTTTATTTTAAGCCAAAAACCAAGATAAGTCAATTTTTACCATCTGTCAAGTGTCAAGTCCCTCTACAAGATGCGGGTGTTTATAAAATTGACTGTGAGTGTGGACTCTCATATATAGGACAAACAAAAAGAAGTATAGGGACCCGCGTAAAAGAACACATAGCTGATGTTAAACATCAACGCTCAACGAAATCTGCAGTGTGTGAACATACTCAAAAAGGCCCCAACCATTACTTGAGATTTGATAAAACACAGGTCCTTGTCAAAGAAAACCGGTTCCTACCAAGAATGATCCGCGAAGCTATTGAAATTAAAAAACATCCTAATTTTAACAGAGAAAATGGTTGGAATATACCACCAGCTTGGGACCCAGTGCTTAATTTACTTGTATCAAAACCCAAGCAAAATCAACTCAGAATTCAAGACACTGTGAGCTCAGTTTGCTTAAATCGGAACGCAACTTAAATATTAATGTTTGAAGGTAGTCAGTAATAATTGTGATTAATATTTTTGGACGTCAAATATCTCAGTCCACCCGTGAACATGAAGTCTGAAAAGACTTTGAAACGTCGGGATCAAAAATCTAAAATAAACCGCGATAAAATCCGTTAAAAAGTAGTTTTATTTCAACAAGTGTGACTTGTTTGTACCACAGCAAAGAAAAGGACCTTGTCTAAGAAGTGTGACTTGTTTGTACCACAGCAAAGAAAAGGACCTTGTCTAAGAAGTGTGACTTGTTTGTACCACAGCAAAGAAAAGGACCTTGTCTAAGAAGTGTGACTTGTTTGTACCACAGCAAAGAAAAGGACCTTGTCTAAGAAGTGTGACTTGTTTGTACCACAGCAAAGAAAAGGACCTTGTCTAAGCAGTGTGACTTGTTTGTACCACAGCAAAGAAAAGGACCTTGTCTAAGAAGTGTGTTTGCCTCAATTTTTTTTATTCTGATTGCCGAGTTAAAAAAGCGCATGCCTATTGAGGAGGATGTTAAGCAATGATGTAGTCTACTAAGGAATTCGCCCGCCCAATATACCAATTCATTCGCGATCACGCTCGCGCTAGTTTGAAACCCACGCGGACCAAAAAGAGTATTGAGACTTTTCCGATTTCTCAACACTGGTCTGGAGTAATAATAGAGAGCACGTCAAGCCATCGGTCTTGCGCCCGCACTTTCATTGTCGTGTCGGTCAACCCCAACTGGACTTTAAGAGTAAAAAAAGGAATAGAGAGTGCATTTGAGTTTGCGCACGACTTAGGTATATCTTTTTTATATCTCTTACGTAAGGTAGCTAGCGGCATAAGGTCGCGGGTTTGATTCACAGTCGTGCCCACACATCCTTGTGTGATTGTTTCATCGCCGCTGCTCAATATCGGTAAAGGAAGACATCGTGAGGAAACCGGCATGTCTAAGAACTAATCATTCGAGGACACGACAATGTGACATCCACCAACCCGCATTTGGCCAGCGTGTGTGGATTAAAGCCTAAACTCTCTCAACTGTAATAGTTGAGAGAAGACCCGTGTCCTGCAGTGGGATACAAAAAAGGGTTGAAGTGAAATGGAGATACTATGCTAGTCAGCTTATATTAATCGCCGTAGCCGGAAAGACTGCTAGGAGAGCTATTATAGTGTAAGAAAGGGGTTTAGTTCAGACTCCGAAACGACTCCGAAAAAATTCAACAAAATGCAGGTGATATTCATTTTTCCCTCGCCACTCCATACAAACGTAACACAGCCTCTGAATCGTATAATCTAATAATTGGGCCGCCCACTAACTGGCCCTCACCCTACTGTTACATAAATCAATATAACAAAGGTGCAAAAGTTTCAAAAATTCTACGAAATTCTCTCAATATAGCAAGGTATAAATTTGTAGCAATCGGCCCGTGTACTTGAGTTACGGTGTAATATACATTGATGTATCCATATGTTGCAGCAATATCGTATAAAAACGGGTTGGATATGGAAAATATTTACAAAAATAACATAGTGCCCACGTCTGTACCTATTGCAAGATGATATTTTGGGGGCTGAGTCACCTTCGTCCTTGGGTGTACACCTTTAATTGAATCCCCACATGTGGTCCCCGGATGGTGCAAATCAGGTGACAATCAACTAGTAGGCTTTGGCCGTGGTTAGCGACCACCCACCGGATAAAGCCGCACCGTCAAGCGGCCTTGCTGTGTTCCGGTGCGATGTCTGGTGACACCATGCAGTAAGGGTGGGTCGGAATTATTGATCCTTTAAGGTTTCTAATCATAAGGAGGCTCATTCTACTGCCACCATCTCACCGATAATCATTCTCAATTACGAGTGAATCGGTATACTGGGCTGGCGTCTTTCATCGTAGATTAATGATTGCTAGAACATCAGTCAAGTTGTGGTCAAGCCTAACCCATCGAAGAAAAAAAAGAAACCTTTTTAGTATTCCACTAACTGAGCACGGGTCCTTTCTCAACTGTCTTATGAGTTGAGAGAGTTTTCCTAGTACTTACATATACTTAATTGTTATTAGAAATTTCTCTGTGCTAGTCCCGAGATTTGAACCCATGATTCTCGATTATTAAGTTAATACATTTCACTGGACCATCGAGAGCGGTAGGGAGTAATATACGTGAACTGTAAAAAACCGGAGTTATTCTCATAACACGTAGCAACATTTCATTTCGAGATACGTATGTATGAGATACTTAGAGAGGTAAATAAAAGTCTGGGTGTAGATGAATTATTTGATATGCTACCTGACTTCAAGGGAGGTTTTATACGTTTGCATTATTAATGTAGCTTGTGTTCCGTAAATAAAAAAAAAAATTTTTCACACTAGACTTGAGCTTGGTACTCAGTGGCTTGGGTCGCGGGTTCGAATCGCTTCATTTCAACCTTTTTAAGTGTCCCACTGCTCACGGGTCTTCTCTCAACTACCTTACGAGGTTAGAGAGTTTAGGCATTAATCCAAACCAAGCCAAGTGCGTGCGGGTTGGTAGATGTAAGATATTTTTAAATGATTAGTTTTTAGATATTATGGTTTTCTTACGATATATTTTTTCACCGATATTGAACAAAGGCGATGAAACAATTCATTCAAAGATGTGTGGGCACGACCTTATATTTAAAAGGCGAGTTCAATACCGCTGCGCCCTCGTTGCTCTTAAAATTTTTTGAACGCGCTGAAATTACAATTGAACAAATCTAAGAAGTACCTTTTGACGTTTCACTGTTTTCTATTAAATTAGCGTTATAGACGCGTAATTCACACTATTTTTATTAGCTTTCCTGTAAAATAATTGAATTATGAAGCTATTTTTATTTTAACTTAACATAAACAATTTTCATATAAAAAATAGAATTCCAAATGTGCTACGTTTAGAACTGTCAAACGGTACTTCTTAGATTTGATGGACTGTAGTACTAGGCTCCAATTTTTGCACTTTAGACATTTATCTCAATAGACAAATGTCGGATAAATATTATTGAAAACCAGAAGAAATCGCCATATTTATTCGACAAATGTGTATTAAAGATAAATGTCTAAATCTGTATGTTGAATGAAATTCAATAGTGTATAATCATCGAGATATTATATCTTAATTTGCGGAGATTTTCTAAGATCAAATAAAACTAATTAAACTCAAATCGGCCTTTTACGCCAATCACTTATTGGGTTCGACAAAAGTTCAAATGACGTCTTTCATAAATTCCCTCGTTAAAAGATCTGAAAGGTCTATTGTGTAATGCTTCCGTGACACGCTTTAAGTGAGACTAACTCGTGTCAGTGGGTTCGCACGATTTATTTCGAATTCATTGACTCCAGAATACGAAAATTTAACAAGGAATGGTATTACACGGGTATTATTAGCCCCTTTGCAGAGGTACATGAACAGTTTGTATAGTAATAATATCATCTTTCCCCCTTGCCTTTTTACCATTTCTAATGGGGTCAGCTCCCAGTCTAACCTGATGCGGGTAGCTACCAGAATTATATGATCGACAGCCATTAAACCTCGAAACCCGTAGGCAACCAGTAGCCGAGATGGTTAGACCAGGTGTCAGATTATATTGGCTTCTGACTACATGTAACGATTGTCATAGATGGGTTAAATGACAACCAGGACCGACGGCTTAACGTGCTCCTCGAGGCACGGAGGGTAGGCCCTCAATAAACAAGAAAGTAAGAATAAAAAAAAGTAATCCAATCGTAACGCTTTACTTAAGAAACAAGGCTAC
Source organism: Meganola albula (assembly GCA_936450015.1). NCBI lineage: Eukaryota > Metazoa > Arthropoda > Insecta > Lepidoptera > Nolidae > Meganola > Meganola albula. The sequence goes on along the minus strand of OW388161.1, from coordinate 906,086 downwards.
CAACATTGAAGCAATGATTTTTACACATACACCAAATCATATTAAAAATTCATTAATCATTTTGTTTCTGTGTATACTTCTTCATTTGTCACACATCTCCCCCCTTAACGGGACTTTGAAAAATGACTACCCACTAAGTGGGTGTGTTTAATATAGGATAACGTTAAGGAAAAACACCAAGATGACAAGATGAAAAACCGCTTAAGTTTAAGAGAATATATGACTTTAGGTGACAAACACTTTTTTGTAAATACAAATTCATAAATAGGTATAGATATGTATGAACTATGCAACAGCGGTGGCGCAGTGGAACAGGCCTCACCTTAAAAAAAATATGGTCGCGGTTTCGAATCCTGGTCGTGCCCACACATATTTGTGCGAATTGTTTCATCTCCGCTGCTCCATATCGGTGAAGGAAAACATCATGAGGAAACCGGCTTGTCTAAGAACTAATAATTCGAGGACATGTGACATCCACCAACACGCAATAAGCCAGCGTGTGTAGATTGAGGACTAAACTCTCTCAACTCGTAAGATAGTTGTGAGAAGACCCGCGCGCAGCAGTGGGATACTAAAAAAGGTTGTAATGATGTACTTTGACTTTTTGATTATCACACATAAAGATTAATTTGATCTTACAGATTTTATAGCTTACTTTAAAAAAAACTGCTCATTTAAGTATAAAAAATTTAATTGAATTTTAATTCAGAGTTATTAAGCAATGCTATTCAGCGTTGACCACAATTTTGGGTTATTGTAGACAGAAGCTCTGTTCAATTAGCGCCCTGACGAATTTTAGAGCAAAATAATATTTCCTTATAAAATATCATTCATTAGACAACTGTCTTCATTTTGACAGAAATAAAATTCACTTCAACACTTTTTAGTGTCCCACTGGTAGGCATGGGTTTTCTCTCAACTATCTTACGAGTTGAGAGAGCTTCGGACTTAATCCACACACGCTGCGCTGGCCAATTGCGGGTTGGTGGATGTCACAAGTCCTCGAATGATTAGTTCTTAGACATGCTGGTTTCTTCACTGATATTAAGCAGCGGAGATAAAACAATTCACACAAAGATGTGTAGGCACGACCAGGAATCGAACACGCGACCTTATATTTCAAAGGCTAGGTTGATACCGCTGTGCCACCGCTGCTCAATAATTTTACAATTGAAATATTAATTTACTATTAGTGTTTCTACCAAGTTTCATCAAATTTTAAATCTATTAATCTGAAAACATACAAGCTCTTAGGAATGACAAACAAAATAAATTTAACCTTAATATATAAATTAATTACTAGATTACAACTAGATGAAATATCCATCCGCATCGCTGCTTAAGTGTACTAAAATTCAACTTAATTAATATAATTTTTTCATTGTTTCAGATGAGCTGATAATGATTCTACTCAACAAGAAAACATAACAGCCCAAAATGGATATAAATCATGTTGTATTGGACAAAGAAGCGATCGGTCGTTTCGAGCAGTATACATTGGCAAAACCTCCTCTAAATGGCAGCATTCCTTTGGACAAATGCCAGGACAGTGACTCGATGATATCAAATAGCAGAAAAAGGACACAAACACGCCAAAAAGTTGTTTGTTGCTTTTGTTTCAAAACCACGAAGTACAGACGAAAACAATTTATTATTGGTTCCCTAACAAACATTGTGATATTCATCGTTCTTATTGCGTATACATTTATGGGATCTTTTATTTTCTTGGCCATTGAAGGCGGTGTAGAAGTGCCAGTGCGACCGAGAATTTTGCCCGATAGGCAGAAAATAACACACAAAGAACAAAATAACACACATAAAAACACTGACGATGAATATGACCAAAACAATATGACGGTATCAGCAAATTATTTCTGGGACGCCAGAAGTAGAGCTGTAGAAAATATTTGGGAGATAACAGTGTCTCTGAATATTTTGTATCGTGAAAATTGGACACGTTTGGCTGCACAGGAGATTCTTAAATTTCAAAACGAGCTAGTGCAGAGGGTAACCACGGAAATGGCGTCGCAATATGGCGTCAGTTACAGAGAAATGGCGCTTGGTGAATTTGGGAGCGATTTCGCAAACCATTACGAGGAACATGAGTGGAATTTGGCACTGGCGTTCTTTTATTCACTCACTGTTCTAACTACTATAGGTAAGATTTGCTCAATAATCTTGTTTAACTAGACCTTAGATAAGATCATTATGTACTTACGTAAATAACAAAATTGATTTTCGGCTTTTGAGGTACTGTCCCACCGAGGTTTTTTTTTATTTTATTTATTTCATAATAAGAAGATACAACTTTTATCTTAAAAGTAAGGCCTGCCAAACCGCGCAGCAGTTTATCGGCAGCGTTCTCCCGGGACAACTTGTGTCTAGTTTTTATTTGCAAGAAAATGGGCGTTTTAATTCCATTGAAACATTTGCAACTCACAGACACGCTTCGTATGTAAATACAAAATGATTATTCTTAATTTGTTTACACCTGGTTTGCTCTATTGCGACGACCACGCAACTTAATACTGTCAACAGTGTGATAATACTGTGAATCAAATTATTTTGGTTCAAAACTATCATGCGCTATATTTACACTTAATCGTAGGTTTGGTGTATTTTGTGTGCTGTAATTGAAATGTACATGTTTATCAAACAAACAATTCCGCACACCTGAAGTTCGCATCATGGCCGAATATAACGTTCGCTGCTGTGGGACAGCGTCTTTAACTCAGAAAATTGTCTGTTTTGCTAAACTCGTATTGGATGTTAAGAATGTTTTCTTATTTAATATAAAGTAACTTCTACGCAAGAAATTGTACCTTGTTATTTGAATCTGACTGTAGATACTTTTGATGTAATAAATAACAAGTTCTTTTTCACAACAACTTTCTCTATATTATATTGACATCGTTTTCAGATTTTTTATTTGCTAGGCAATTAAATATATTCCTAGCTATCGTACTAATACAGGTCTAATCTAAACACTTAAAATTGATGTAGTATCGAAACAGTCTTACCCGACGTTCCAAAGTCTTTTAAACGTCGGGATCTAAAATCTAAAATAAACCGCGATAAAATCCGTTGAAAAGTAGTTTTATTTCAATGTGTGATATTCGCGTAAATCTAAGACAATACTATGAGAACCAGTCCTACTAGATTCACTCAATTTTATAAATAAGTCTAATGAGTACCTACCTGTTGTCTCAATTTATTAAGACCCTTAATATTTAAAATCAAATGATGATTACACGCTTGAAATGTCAGTCAAGATCACTGACATTTCATAAGTTTGATTTTATAAAATAAGCTATCAAGTCAACGGCCATCCCAAGCACACATAACTGAGATCTATAATCACAAATATGTCCTCTAATTTCAAACACCTAGCCACGCTGGACTTCCTTGCAATATTTTGCTCATTTTACTTAAGCTACAGAACAAACTACACACGCATTTTGTGTCAGCTCCAGGTTTGAACCTTGAGTTGCTCAACACACAATATTACCTGTATAGGACTCATCCACTAGATAGTCTTGATTACTATTAATAATTTGGTAATTATTTTATGTTTTCTTTATTTACAGGTTACGGCAACATCGCTCCTAAAACAATACTGGGAAAAGGAGTGACAATACTTTACGCTCTTTTTGGAATACCACTTACCTTAGTATACTTATCAAGCGTAGGTTCTCTCCTATCTAAAATGGCAAGAAGTGTATTTAGTCGAGCGCTCTGCTGTTGTCTCTGTTCAAATTGTGGCTATTGCTGCTACGATGAGAAAAGAATGGCAGAAAAGGAGAGGCGAATGAAATTGAAAAGGCAACAAGAAGAAATGATCAACAGTCAAAACACAAGCAAAACTCCAACAGAAGAATGTTTCGTATTAAAACCAGACAGTCAAAAAGATTTATCTATTTCTGAAAGACCCACTACAAGTACAGCTAAAGATGATGTAATTAGTTGGCCTGATACAGATTCAAAATTATCAATGCATGGCTGGAGTATTTTGGCTCCTGTTCTTTTATGTTTAGCAGCTATTTTTATCTACATTGTAATTGGAGCAATCATTCTCTTTAAGATAGATGATTTAGGAATTATTGACGGATTTTATTTCTGCTTCATGGCGTTAAGTACCATTGGCTTTGGTAATATCATTCCTGGTATGAGTTATACTATTATACATGGTGTTAGGTACTATTCTGTAAGATCTACTACTTTATGGTTTTGTTCAGCGTACACTTTAACTGGTTTAGCTTTGACAGCTATGTGTTTTGGTGTGATACATGATGAAATTATTTATAGGATAAAACACCAACAAAAACAATGGTCGCAAAAAGGGAATACCGTAAATGATGGTGTGAACTTTAATGATCCATTTTATATGAGTTCTTGACAAATGTACAGTAAGAGTAAAGCTGAAAATTTGTACAGTATTATGGAAGATAGTTCTGTAGACAGAAACCGAATAGAAATTGACAATAGAGAAGTAGTTATAAGTGTAGATGATATTTCAACAGCTGTGGATAGTAATTCTGAATTCCCACCACCACCACCAGAAGAAGAAATAGTTGCTATTGTAACTAAAAAAGAACCTAAAGGTTTTGGTAATATGGTTGCTTATAATGTGTTGCCAGAAATGTTGGAACATATAAACATGTAATTTGAAAGACTCGATATTTTTAATAAGGTCAACCACATGCTGCCCATGGAGCAATATAATGTAGAAACCTGGCATAACTAACTATTATATTAACATCTGTTCTCAGTTGACGAATGTTACTAGACGAAATAACAATCGCTACAGAGACCTAACGTTTTATATGAGCTGATACTCATGAAATTTGAATATAATATGTATACTTATTTTGATCACAAGTCAGATTATGCACTATTTTCCCTTTTTTTCTTTTCTTTATTAGTAATAACAATATAAAGACCTGCTTAACAAAATTTGACGTTTTGTCGAGCATAATAATAGTCCGTTTTTTTTATTTTACCTCCAGCTGTGCTCACAAACTTAATCTTCAAATACTATCATATTGATATCCGTGATTTTAAACGTTGCTAAACCGTTAATAGTGTTGCAATTTTTATTAGTTTTACTAATGAGATGTGTTTCACTAGATTGCTTCATGGAAAGAATTGATGGTTTTTGGTACAGATTTCATTTGTGCTTTTCTTTGTGAAGCATATCGTGATTTGTCATGAGCATATAAGTCGGACACATTTACTAGGATTATAGACCGACCGTTCAACTCGCGTATCGCCTATCGCCAAGATTCTGACTCCTCAAGCTGCACAGACAGTGATGATGATTCAAGCGATATGGATATTAAGTACTGAAGAATAGTCTTATATTACTTTTATCTGTGGTTAAATAGTTCTTTATGAGATTTAATTAATGTTTTATGACTTTGTACCTCAGATGGCGATACGCGAGTTAAACGGTCGGCCTATAGAGACAAACTTGAGTGTCATGTCGCAACGACGTTACCAATATGGCTCATGCATGGTGCGTCACGTTTTTATGTCAAGTGTATTTCTGTTGTTATTTTTACAATATGTCATAATATGCTGTCAATTTTTGTAATTTGTAAATATTGTTGTAAATATTGTAATTATTAGAATTAGTAATAGGATGTGTAACATCTTTTATCAAGATCTATTTGTCAACTGTTAATATCAATGTATAATAATTTTCATGTGAATAGTTTCTTTATAAAATCATTTATTAAAAAAAAAAAAATTGTTTTTCATTTATTTTTCCCTTTTTTTTTCTTTTGTCAGCCACCCATGAAAAGTGGTGGAATAACTTTCACGTGTATACAGTTGGTTAGGCCTAAGTTATGTTTTGCATAAATTTATGTGTGAGTACACATTGCAGCGGTGGCTCAGGGGTACGGGCCTCGCCCCAAAAATATAAAGTCGCGGGTTCGAATCCCAGTCTTGCACACACATCTTAGTGTGAATAGTTTAGTCTTCGCTGCTCAATATCGGTTAGGAAATCATCGTGATGAAACCGGCATGTCTTAGAACTAATTATTCGAGAACGTGTGACATCTACCAACCCGTACTTGGCTAGCGTGTGTGGATTAATGTCTAACCTCTTTCAACTCGTAGAATAGTTGAGAGAAGACCTGTGCCTAGCAGTGGGACACTAAAAAGGAATAAGAATAAGAATTATTTATTAAACTTTAGTGGTTGGTACACTTGACTTAACTTACTATAAACAGCTTACACTAGGTAGACTAAAAGTTATAATAAAATTACAGTTACTTAAAATAAAATAAAAACATAGCCATTATAGCAAATCTAGGTATACACACAAAGGGGTTGAAGTAAAGTGACACATAGATAGTGCGTGTGACGTCGGCTTTGGGTGCGACGCGTCTTTTGCTTGCATGCTTAAACTGCTATTTGACAGTGGGACTGAAGCGCGGTGCGTCCCTATCGCGACGTAACTCATAAAAATGATCACTAATCTCTCACACAAACGCAATGCTCAGCTTAGACTTCGCGGACTGTATCTGTGTACAAGCTTGTAACATCGTAGCGCTTAAATGAATAAACCAATTTAATTATGTTTATAACAGAGTTGGAATTTTGAGTAAGGGTCGATATATATATCTGACGGAAGATGCGTTGCGTATCATTGGTCGCGTACCGCTAATAACAACAATATCAATATCCAAGCTAAGCAAGAGATATAATATAGCAGAGCTTGTGTTAAGGAAACCAGGTATCTGAAAATTTATTACATATACTACTTGCTTTATTTTTGTAAATCTTAATATATATATTTCTTGTGTGCGTGTGTATGTGACTGAACTCCTCCTAAACGACTGGACCGATTTTGATGAAATTTTTTGTGTGTGTTCAAGGGGATCTGGGAATGGTTTAAGCAGCTAGTATATAGTTAAATAGGTACATAATCTACCAACTTCACAAAGATAAAAATAATAATAATAATAATAAAGTCCGAAATTTTATGCAAGTAGACGATAATAATATAACCCCTATTAAAATCTCCTCACCAAAACAATTCACTACATCAAAAATCTTAGAGTGCATTTACTTGGCGCAATACCGAAAATGTAATATAAATGGCAAAAACTGAAGAAAAAAACACAAATTATAATAATAATATAATGGGACATTAACACACACGGCCATCCGATCTCATACTAAGCAGAGCTTGTACTATGGAAACCAGATAACTGCTAATATCACTACAGTATTTATTTATTTATTTATTAGGAAACTCAACGGCTTTTTTGTATGAGTACATGTGTAGTATGGCTATTACATATGAATCTTAAGCTAATTACAGAGTTTCACGACATTCATCTAGACAAAATAAAACTAAATTAAATATAATAAAATCCAAAAACAAACAACTATATAATAAAAACTAAAAGTAAATAGTATAAAGACTAACAATTAATTGTTAACCACTGATGAGCGCTTTTACGATTTGGTTACGAAAGGAGTTCTTTGACAAATGAAATAAGTCGATGTCTTCAAAATTCTGATTGTAGGTGCAAGGTAAACGCGTCATAATTTCATTTTTGCCATAGTTGGTGCGGTGAAAAGGTACACTAAATAGGGTTGTGTGTCTAGTACGAAAGTTAAGTATAAAACAAAGTCGCTTTCTCTGTACCAATATCCCTATGTATGCTTAAATCTTTAAAACTACGCAACCGATTTTCATGCGGTTTTTTATCAAGAGAGATTCAAGAGGAAAGTTTATGTATATAATACATGCATAATATAGTAGAAGAACACTGATAATTTTAGATGTTTCTGATGCGATGTCGCAAATTAACGCATTTTTTGTGCTTACATTGTAAAAGCTGGCTACACCCTACGAGATATATCAAAATAATATACTTCAGTATTGTACACCCTAAAAAGGTCAACAAAAAAGTCCGTATGTCTATCTCTGGGTAACCCACAATAGCAATTTTTTCATCTTTTACTTTCAACCAAAAGTAATGGCTTATTTAAAGCAATTTTAAGCAATTTCGCATTAATCTATTACCTAATTAAGTACCTTAAATACATTGTTTATTTAACGTAGATCAATATGGCCCTATACAGCACGTAATTTAAATTAATATTTCCGAAGATATTACAGATATAAAATAGCGGTGCAGTTTCTTTTGTCTAAAGGCAAAAAAGCTGTTAACGTTGTATAAAGGGACATTTTGTAAATATACCTCAATATATTTAGTATCAGCATTGCAGCCGTGCGAAGCCGGGGCGGGTCGCTAGTACTACATATAATACTTTTCTTTTGTAAATGCATGCTTAAATAAAGAACTCAACATAAACAGACATGTTCATCACACAAATGTCTGTCTTAGGAATCGAACCCACGACCTGCGAGATGCAAGTATCTTACTGCCACGCCACCGACCCATCCAAAGTTCTAACTTAGTAACAGACAAAATATATAAGCAATAAATCTTTCACACATAATCTATGGTGGGTAATTGCGTCCAACGTACAAGGCGACACAATAGACACGCTCGACGCATCTTCCGTCAGCTGTGAACCGGCCCTAATTTATATTTTTTTTTAATTTTTTTTTTTTTAATATTTTGGGACATTAACACACACGGTCATCTGGTCCCAAGCTAAGCAGAGCTTGTGTTATGGAAACCAAATAACCGGTATATACTATACATATAATACTTTTCTTTTGTAAATATATACTTATAATAGATATTTACACCCAGACTCGATACAAACACAAATGTTCATCACTAATGTTTGTCTCGGGTGGTATTCAAACCCACGACCTGCGGCGTGAAAAGCAAGTATCTTACCGACCACGCCACCGGCCCGTCAATTGCACATAAGATGCTATAAACTTTTACACAGATGCACAGATATACAGGTTCATGAAACTTATTACTCCCTTCTTTTTTGACATGAATATGGTACTGGAATAAAATGTAGGTAAGTGGTTAAGTACCATTCCACTGACCATCTAACTTATATATGAGACAAATTTCATCATGAACTACTGAGCTGTTTTTTCGTACTTGATAGTGGTTGAAAGGTATATTACAGGTATGTTAAGGGTACACGGCGATGGATCTCATCAGTGATGTTCTCTAAAAGGGACCGTGTAGGTATATACAGCCAGATGAGCATTAATGCAGCTACAATTGAACAAATCTAAGAAGTACCGTTTGACGTTTCACTGTTTTCTATTAAATTAGCTTTATAGGGGCGTAATTCACACTATTTTTATTAGATTTCCTGTAAAATAATTGAATTGTGAAGCTATTATTATTTTAACATAACAAACAATTTTCATACAAAAAATAAAATTCTAAATGTACTTACTACGTTTAGAACTGTCAAACGGTACTTCTTAGATTTGATGGATTTTAAGAGAATAGGTCTAGATCACATGATGGTAAGTGATTACCGTAGCACATGGACGCTCGCAACACTAGAGGCATTGCTGACCCCAGAGAAACTTTTTCTAAACTTTTTTCTTTTTCGTGTGTGTTAATGTCCCACTATATTATTATTATTTTGGAGAACATTACCGATGAGATGAGCGAATGTCCTTTTAGGGCGTCCTCTCCCAGCGCTTCAACTCACCTAGATGTGAAATATCATGAGGAAATCGGCATGTCTAAGAACTAATCATTCAAGGACATGCGACACCCACCCGCTGTAGGCTAGCAAACTCTCAACTCGTAAAATAGTTGAGAGAAGACTAATTTATTTAAAAAATAATTTATAATTACCTAGCATGTAATGATTTTAAGATATGGCATGAAATAAAATAAAATACACCACACAAATTTTAAATTTTAAATTAATAATAAAGCTCCACAGGCTAGAACTTTCTATTTTTATTATCATGTAAAATCAGAGCTATACCTCTCGTCTAACACTTTTGCTGTGCCCGACAGGGTCCATAATGATTCTATTATAATAAGCACTTACGACCTAAGCATCTACTTACATATGGTAAAGTAATAAAGTTATTGAGTATTGACTCATGCCTAGCAGTGACACCAGGAGGGGTTGAAGAAAACAAGAAGTTGAATCAGTACTTCTAGTCAAAATTTCGTGAGAATTTTTACGAATTTTCCCTCCCATTTTGTAACCTCAGTGGCTAAATCCATTTGACTACCCGATCCAATATGTTAGCCCTAGATTGAATAGCTCCAGCCGTAGTTATACTTGTTATTGCGTGTTATTTTGCATCAAGTTTGTTCACTCGTAAGCTGTTTTCAGCAAGAAATTGAATATTCTGTTTGAAACTATGAATTTTTGTAGCGTAAAATTCTTCTTTATAGTAGCAGAGGGAGTTTCGAATGGTTTTATATGGCTTATTCAAGAAGATAATTTCAATTTTACTAAGGCCCGATGTTTTCAACAGATAAGTAACTTTTGTTTAAGGAACTAGCTTCCCCGGCGAAGTTCATACTTTGTATTTTTACCTTAAAAACCTCTTGGATTGGTCAGTATATTTCAAAATAATATAATATATGAATATCAGAATCGGCAAATGCAAATCTATTTGTAATTATATAATTAAATTAGCTTGGTGTAAAATTAGCGGTCAGTGACCCGAGTCAGCGCTCAGCTGATATGGCAGCGAAAGTATAATCAGTATGAATAGTAAACAAAAGTTAGTAAAAAATATCAAAATAAAAAAATCGTGTTCATTTTAATTTGCCTATATTTATTTTTTCAAAGTTTGAGCACAATATGTTAAAGTGTTCTTTTTTTACTTTGCAATAGGTTTGCGCTTGTTTACAACTTGCCTGATGTTAGGCAATGATGTATTCTTCGTTGATACGGCCCGTCATCAATATTAAACCTATTTCAAATTGAAACATAATAAATTAGAAATTCAAACACATTCAACATTGAATTTTGAATCCTATTCTTTTTTACGTAACAAACAAATGAAAATCGTGACGTCACCACGATATGGCGTTGAACAAACCGCAGCGCATCTAACCCAGATATTTTCGTTCAAAGTACAAAAAATGGCGACTATTCATCCCTTGGAACTACCGAGTGACGTGGCTGTCAAAGAAATGCCTTCCTCGTTTATCATAACTGGGAATCTTTCGTCCTTTTTTGGAGTCTCAAACTTTCTGACTCGTGACGTGAATTAAAAAATATTAACTTTGGTCATCGCTCATGTTAAATTGTAGTTAAATAGTTTCGTATTTACGCAGAAATGGAGCCACAATAGGGATGACCTCCGTAAGATTATAAAATAATGTTACGTTTCTAACGTAACGTTTAGTGACTTTTAGTGTTCCACAGCTGGGCACGGGTAGGTTACAAATCAAAGGTATCACTTTATATACGCTATGTAGGTACGCCTATGAATTTTATCACAGCAACACTCATGAAAAATATTCTTATCGTTTTGATAGAACTACTGTTGAACTATTGTTTTTCTTCGCTGATAAACACTATCAGAACACTTAGAGCACGAAGTTTCTCTGTTTTTTTATTATTTTATGGGCTGGCGCTTGACTACAACTTGCCTGGTGTTTAGTAATGATGTAGTTTACAAGCGCCTGTCCAATATACCGATTCACTCGTGATTACGAATGATTATCGGTGAGAAGGTGGCGGTGGAATGAGCCTCTTTAAGGTTAGAAACCTTAAAGGAGCAACAATTCCGACCCACCCTCACTGCATGGTGTCACCAGACATCGCACCGAAACACGGCAAGGCCGCTTGGCGGTGCGGCTTTGTCTGGTGGGTGGTCACTAACCACGGCCGAAGCCTACCACCAGTTGATTGTCACCTGATTTGCACCACCAGGGGACCACGTCTGAGGATTCAGGTAAAAGTTGCACTCCCACGGACGAAGGTGACTCAGTCCCCAAAAAAAGTCCTATTCTTATTTGAAACGCATAGTAGCTGTAACTGAAAATCCAATCAAAGTATTGTGTTGACCGGAATTCTGATTTTATTGATCCTTTTGTGACTATTTTTGGCTGGCCGAGGACTATCCAGTCGTTTTATGAACCGCTTTTATAGATCATTATACTTTAAATGGCTGTTTTCATCCGAACAACTATCAGATCGGCAGTTATGAGCAGTCAATGTATGATGTATATTACGAGTTATAAGATATGAAGACAATAGGTGCTTAAAATAATCTGATATTTGGGTAATGTAGAATAATAATAATACTCATCATCTCTTCTAACCGTTTTCCGGTCACTACAGATACTCTAAGCTGACTATCCAGGTACGCAGAAGATATTTAATAGTGCATTGTGTATACACGGTGCATTCTCATTTCCATACACTCTCAGAGTCGGGAGGGATGGATTAATTGCATCTGTGGCCTCTACTAACGTAAGATTGGGCGCAGGATCGACAACTTTACTTGTTCTTCAAGACACGGGGAGTCACATGTGTCACATATTGCCAAATATTTAGTGATATGGTATTTCTAACGAAATTTTCTTTCACTAATGTTGATCAGCGGCGGTGAAACTCTACACACAAAGATTTAAGCATGACCCAGGTTCAGACCCTCCAAACCCAGGTCCTATATCGGTGATCCACCGATACTCAATCCGTTTCCTATAAGTACCGGGTGAAAAGTTGGTTGGTATCAAATAATTGTACTTTGTTTTATAAACTTATAAGAATGTTTTGTTACTTTAGAAAAACCTAATAGCGTATGGCCCACCTTTCCGCCATGGGGTTAGTTGTTACTACCAAGTTCACTCACGTGCAACATTCCATTAACAAATCCGTTGATTTAAGTTTTATTTTAGCTTTCTTTCATGTTGAAGTTAGACTGTAAACGTTGACATAATACGTCTGTTTCATCCGGTTGACACCTAATCTATACTCTGTATGTTCAAAAATCGCTCCTGTGAATATACGTGACCATTCAGTTCTTTGTGCAAATAGTATTTTATTTAATAATCTAACGAAAGTACAGTTAGACGTAAATATTCAATCAGATATATTCCTACATTTCAATTGAATCGAGTGCTGCGTAGGTACAGAGTCGTATTTGTAAATTGAAATAAAGTAATTAACAATTTTTATTAAAGTTCTGAAATAAAAAATCTTTGGAAAATGATTCTAATTAAGGAGTTCAATGCACTCTCTCAGTTTGTGGAGTCCCTGCCCCTTCCACCCTGTATAATTGTAAATAAGAATAAAATTTTATTCCCGGACCTATTGTTTTAGCTAAGAACTTTTTCTATCACTCCAGCTTTCAACTAAAAACCTCATCGAAATCGGTCTATCCGCTAGTGCTACGTGGCGACAAACTTGTACGCAGACACACAGATACACGTGTCAAACTAATAACACCCCTTTTTTCTTGAAGGTTAAAAAATTACAAAGAAGGTACGGGCCTCGCCTTAGAAATATTATGTCGCGGGTTAGATTCCTAGTCGTGCCCCCACATCTTTGTGTGAATTGTTTCGTCTCAACTGCTCAATATCGGTGAAGAAAAACATCGTGAGGAAACCGGTATGTCTATGAACTAATTATTCGAAGTCGTGTTACATTCACAAACCCGAACTTAACCAGCGTGTGCGGATTAAGGCCTAAACGCTCTCAACTCGTACGATAGTTAAGAGAAGACCCGTACCCAGCAGTGGGACACTTAAAATGGTTGAAGTGAAGTGAATATATAAAAAAATAAAGGTACTTTATTCTTGCACACTTGAACCCTTTCTTTGATATCGTTTATAACGTGAGATTGTTCCTTTTGATGATAAAACTAAAAGGGTGGATGGAGCCAAAAGACATTGATATAATAAATATTTCCAAAACAATAGCTTTGGGAAATAACAATATTACATAATACCATAATATTACTATGTGCGGTACTATAGGCCGACCGTTTAACTCGCATATCGCCTATCGCCAAGATTCTGACTCAAGCTATATGGATATTAGTGACGAATAGTCTTACATTACTTTAATCTGTGGTTAAATAGTTCTTTATTAGATTTAATTGATGTTTTATGACTTTGTACCTCAGATGGCGATACGCGAGTTAAAAGATCGGCATATAGTTGTATAGTAGGTATAGTTAAAGGAGAATGAAAAAACAAAACGAAAAATGTATTTATTACTTTCACAAAGTTTTGTTCAGTACATAATACAAATAATATAACCCGGTCTCTGTTTACCGTACCGTAATAATTTTCAATTGAACCCCGGAATATTGTATAGACTTGTTATGAATAAATATTACATCATAAAAATCCTTTGTAAGATAAACATTGTTTCTCAATAAAGGGTCGAATGCTACAAAAACTGAACAAGCGTGTTTCATAAGTACCACACGTTAACCCTTTTCTCTCAACCATCTTACGAGTTGAGAGAGTTTAGGCATTAATCCACACACGCTAGCCAAATGCGAGTTGATGGATGTAACATGTTATCGAATGTTTAGTTCTTGATGCCGGAAAACGGCATATCTAAGAACTTAACACCATGTTTTCCTTCACCGATATTGAGCAGCGGCTTTGGCCAGCGTAGGTTGACTAAGGCCTAAACTCTCTCAACTCGTTAGATGGTGGGAAGACCCGTGCCCAGCTGTGGGACACTAAAAAAAAGGTTGAAGTGAGTCACCTTCGACCGTGGGAGTGTACCTTTAATCAGAATCCCCAAACGTGATCCCCGGGTGGTGCAAATCAAGTGACAATAAACTGGTCTTAGGCTTCGGCTGTGGTTAGTGCCAATCTACCCACAAAGCCGCTTAGTGCGATGTCTGGTGACACCTTTTACGAGGGTGGGTCAGAATTGTTGCTCCTTCATATTTTCTAATGGAGGCTCATTCTATTGCCATCTTCTCACCGAAAATCATTCGTAATGATAAGTCAGTCAATATATTGGTAGGCGCATTCCATTATAGACTACATCATTGATTAACACCATGCAAGTTGTAGTCATGAAAATCAATAAAACGCTTGGAATTAATCCGCTTTATACAATGCTGTTTTATACTTAACAAATTTTGTAGATATCAGTAGGTGAAACCCCCGTGTCTTGAAGCACGCGTTAAGCCGTCAGCCTTACAGTATATCTAATACCAATAATTTTGCAGTTTCTGGACGAAGATAAGCGTAATTTTCTTAAATACCTATTTCTAAGTAACCTAGCTCAGGAGCCATTGTACAAATTACATCTCAAAACAAAATACCTATCCCCATAGATTACTCAAACCGCCTTCGGTTTCCTACCAATTCACCTGTTTTAACATTCATAGAACATAATAAATAAAAACGATTTTGCTAGACACAGTCTACGAGAAACAGTTAGACCAAGTACTTACCTAAACACTTCTTATTATTGCACATAATTTTGTTCATACAAACTGCAGCAGTGTGTAATGACGTTGTGTAAATACTTGATGATATCAGTATTACTTTATATTATACTGACGTCCTAAGACGTCGACGTTCATCCACTGCAAAGGCCAACCGACGTACATACGTTGTGCGCGAATAAAGTAGATACACACAGCTACACATAAAGCTATAAAAAACTAATAAGTTGACCTCTCGTTGTACGGAAATCTTATACAATGCGAAATCAGCTTATAGGACCGGAGAAAAACTATCTTCAAAAATTGCAATAAATATGGATCCAATGTACCACAAATAATTTGAAAGATGGATATGTCGTGGCAAAGGCAAGGCAAGCCAGCTGGATATAGGCCTCCTCTTTAGAACGCTGGCGGTTAGTATCCATCGGTTTTCTGCGATTTTAACAATGTCATCTGTCCACCTTATGCCATGCCAGCGGACCCGCGACGCTGATACGACCATTGCGTGGTATCCACTCGAGAACCTTTTCGCCTCAGCGGTTATTGGTCCGTCGAGCGATGTGGCCTGCCCACTGCCACTTCAAATTGCCCACTTAGATCACTATGTCAGTGACTTTCGTTCTTTTGCCGGTTACGTTATTGCGGATATTATCACGCAAAGAAACTCTGAGCATAGCTCTCTCCATGGCCCGTTGGACGACCTTGAACTACACACGCCACATTTGGCTAATTTAAGTACCTGATTTAGTTAGGTTCACTTTAAATATCACGTATTTGGTTAAAAGTAGATACTTAAATTACGTATTGTAGAAAACAATCAGGTAGCAAAAAAAAATTAAAAATTGTTTTCGGTAAGCAAAAATTAAAAATTAAAAATTTTTGCTTACCGAAGTTTTTCATATAAAGATTTAGCTTATAGTATGTATCTTACTGATTTCCCTAGTCTGTGGGATATTACGCGGCGTGAGGTGAACCCGATTTTCTTCGATATTTTTTCTATCTTGGGAAATAAGCATGGGAGGCCGAAATCATCTAAGTACAAAAGTGGTCTTACAATATTTATGTATGAGCTTAAGTATAAGGAGTTGAGGTAACTTCGTAAATGTTTTGATGCTAGCTGGTTGGAGAGAAAGGGCAAATAATCTAGTCAACTACAGTCCATCAAATCTAAAAAGTACCGTTTGACAGTTCTAAACGGAGTACATTTAGAATTTTATTTTTTGTATGAAAATTGTTCATGTTATGTTAAAATAAAAATAGCTTCATAATTCAATTATTTTACAGGAAAGCTAATAAAAATAGTGAGAATTACGCCTCTATAAAGGTAATTTAATAGAAATCAGTGAAACGTCAAACGGTACTTCTTAGATTTGATGGACTATAATTCAATATTTAACAAACCTATTTGCTTGTGTGCGCGGTCATATCTGCTGCAAAACAGCCGTTGGAGTAAACGAGTTCTTGGGTGGAAACCACGAACTGGCAAACGTAGCGTAGGACGTCCTCAGCCTAGGTGAAATGACGATCTTTGCAAGAGAGCTGGTAAGAGCTGGATCTCATCGCGGACCGAACTCAATGGCGTGTTAAGAGCGGCCTATGTCCAGCCGTGGACGCCTATCCAGCCTATTCTATAGGCTGATAATTATGGTGATGATTGGCTTGTTATGGGCACCAGAAGGTTTTTTGTAAATTTACTCAATTCACTCAGACACAACAAACAATTATGTTCATCACACAAATATTTGTCCTAGGCGGGAATCGAACACTTTACCTCCGCCTTGGCAGTCAGGGTCACTAATCACTACGCCATTAGGCTATTTTTATAAATATGCATTAGGTTATTGGAACGAAGTTCCTTATCGCGCGTTGTGAAAAGGGGCTAGACGGAAAAAATTCTTACGAAAAGTTGTCACGACACTTTTTCTTATAGTAAGCTATTGTAAGCTGTGCGGCGTGCGCATGTTTCACTGTCTGTCTGTCTCTCTCTCTCTCTAGAGATAGAAATAAAAATAAAAAAATGTAATTATAACTTAAAAAAAATATTACAATTCCTTCACTAATTAATCGAAAGGAACTACGTTTCCATCCGGGTGTCCCTTGACACCTCTCAAGTTTTTTTTAATAGCGATATTAGTAATATCCCAAATTTTGAGGAAGGTTTAAAAGGTAAGAAACACACGGTACGAAGTTCTCTCCGCAGTGGGGCAGCTAGTAATAATAATAATATTTAAGGACTACCTACTTTTTTGAAAACAGACACATACTTATAAAACATAATCACACCCAGAATCAAGACAAACAAAGAGGTTTATCACACAAATGTCTGCCTCGGGTGTAAATCGACCACCGGCATCAAAAGCAAGTATCTTAGTGACCCCACCACCGACCCGTATTTAGATTATTGTTGTAGCTAAATTTAGATAAATAGTTGTTGTACGTGTGTATACAGCAATCAAACGATCGACGTGATGTATATAATCTAGACGTAATCTCTCCCAGAACTTAAGTGGAACGTTGATTAAACTACCTTTAGGGATTTGGGTCCATCCCGATACGACACGCAGGCATTTACTCCACAAATATTATTTTAACTTGTCTATGCACGTTTTTAGACACACATACCAATTTTTTAATATAGCGTTTGCTTACAAATCGCGAGATCCCGGGTCTAGTAATAATACTTTTTTAATATACTAAGTTAATTTTTGAAGCTCGACAGCAATAGGCTCATTTGATATGCCTTTGTAACCATGGAACCGTAGCAAGTTTCTTGTAGAGTCTTCTTACAGCGGTAGTATTTTTTAAGTATTTTACAAATTACAATAATAAATTGTATAGAACATGTTCATACACTTCAAATTTTTATGGTTGTTTAATATAATATTTCATGAATTATCGTCAAATTTATTTTATAAATCTTTATTATGCAAATAAATAACATTTATTTTGTTTTTAACTAACTAGCTTGGTGTGCAGAAGATACGTTTGCACACGCGTTTGCTTAAGTGTACACACGCAAAAGTGCTCTTTATACAGAGTCATATGAAACAGACTGCCTAATTTAGATTAGATTTAGTTAGATAAAATTTCTGGTACAAATAAACAAGTGTGCAATTAGGAACAACCCGCGGATTCCAAAAGCCTTAGAGGCTTCCCGGGGGAAATTACAAACGCTCAAAGGCGGCTGGCATGTGTGCTTGTGTTTTATTAATGGCTCAAGTTTATGTTTTAAGTTCAATGGGTTGTGAGGGCAACTTGTCTATGCACGTTTTTAGACACACATACCAATTTTTACTTTGTTTCGAGAAGTTTTTTTTATTATGAGACGGCATTATTATTGGACGGTAACATTGAAATGAAATGAAATGAAAATGTGCTTTATTTTTTTGCGACGCGAGTCTACTTAAAAATAGTCCAATTTCTTTTCCTACCGTGCAGTGAATGACTGGCAAACGTAGCGTAGGAGGCCCTTTGGAGAGATGGAGTGACGATCTTTGCAAGGTGGCTGGTAAGAGCTGGATGAGAGTGGACTAGGCTCAGGCGTCCCCGCGGTCTCCATGCCAGTTACCCATTGGTGTTGCTGTGGAGTGTGTGTCTGCTAGTTAGCTATGTGTAGCCTCATTCCATTTCCACCCTCTACCGTATTTCACTCGCATCAACATTATATTAATTTTTATTCAAAAGGTTGAGTGATACAGTATAATTTTATGAATTAAGGTGCAGTTATTAATTTGCCCTTTGGCTTGCACTCTATATTTTAGCCATCACTACCTCAGTGTGAATGTCTTGTAAAAGCCCAGGGTAATAAAATTTATATTTTGAAATTCCCATCTCATAAATACTTAATTGATTCATAAAACTACTTTGAAAGTACTCCTTTACTTCATTTGCATCTCTATTTAAAATTGCGGTTACTAACGGCGGCGTATCCGACGGTATTATACTCAACTGTTTACATCAAAGAATTGAAACGTTAGATGTGCACATCCTGTGGATAATAAAATTTACCATGAGGCTAAGAGTGCTTTGGAATTACAGTCTTCCCATATCCCTGTTCTACGGTTCCCATATCCCTACAGCTATGCGGCATCGATGGAAATTCCAAGGGTATGAACTAATCGCTTTGCAAAAAAACAAATAAAAAAACACGTGTAAAAAAAACAAAACATAAGAAGAAAAAAGTAAACAGTGCGACCCATCAGTGTCAAACGTGGACGTTGCTCACTAAAGGCTCCGTTTATCTACTAGAGGCAAACTACAGCACTGATTTAAGCAATGTCCACATTTCCACAGTATGACGTTAGGCGCTAAGGTTTCTACACGTGCCCAGCAATATCTGTTGTAAGCATAAAATAAAACAACTAAAATAAAGAAAAAAGATGATAGAATTTTATTTTGTAATCACTATAAATACATACTTGAGACAAAACGGTTATTATAAATATTTATAAATATCTTAATATATATATATCTCGTGTCACAATGTTTGTCCTCAATGGACTCCTAAACCACTTAACCGATTATAATAAAATTCGCACACCATGTGCAGTTAGATCCAACTTGAGAGATAGGATAGTTTAAATCTCAAATTATAGTCACAATTTTAATATATTGCTAATTATTTGTCTGTTATTATTTGACAGTCACAATTATCTGTTAACTCCAAATGATTCTAACAGATGTCGATACCTTTCGACTGGGTTGAGTAAGTAATCAATAGATGGCGCTGCTATCGTTATCACATTTTATGGAAATTGTTGAGTGGGCTGAAGCTACCCGGGCGAAGCTGGGACGGGCCGCTAGTATTAATTATAAATATTATTCATACATATAACACTACTTCCACTTTCTTATTAATAATCCCTTATAATCTTTGGAACATCTGTGGTAATAATCTTTGAAGAAAACGCCTTTTTGCTCGTCTTCGCCAACTGACAAAGTTATCTCGTTAAATGCGCTCAGAGTTTCCGAGACAAGAGGCCGACTTGAGATACGCCCAGTCTGAAATCTAGAAGAAACTTTAGTATGTGCAAAAAATACTTTTTTAATAACTCACGCTTTTGATATCCGATATTATAGGTAGAGTTAAATAAAGTAAGTATTTCGTGGTTCAAACTGATTTATTACCATTCTTCTTAAGCCAATATTTTAAGAAAATTTCACACAGAATGTTATTGCGCACGTATCCCTCTGCCGAGGTACATGAACAAATTTTTTTAACAATTTAACTAATTACAAGCCCCCACAGATTACTAATATAAAATATTGATAGTATATAATATATTGACGGGCCGGTGGCGTGGTCGGTAAGATACTTGCTTTTCACGCCGCAGGTCCTGGGTTCGATTCCCACCCGAGACAAACATTAGTGATGAACATTTGTGTTTGTGTCGAGTCTGGGTGTAAATATCTATTTTAAGTATATTTTACAAAAGAAAAGTATTATATAGTACATACTTACCAGTTATCTGGTTTCCATCATACAAGCTTTGCTTAGCTGGGACCAGATGACCGTGTGTGTTAATGTTCCAGATTTTTTTTTCTAGAGCAATAAAAATAATAAAATAGTTAGTTTTTTTTTAAATTAAGCTATAATAGTTTATTTTTACTTTTTTTTAGTTCACGTTCTATCAAAAGTCGAAAATTCCGAATGAAAAATATCAGTCATGTAAATTTCGAACTGCACGTTAGGGCACAGTGTTGGTTAGGAAACATTTCAAAAATCGTTTTCTCAAGTTACAAGGATGTAACTACCCGAGAAGAGCTAGACACCCAATCTCATTACCCAAAAAAAATCTACTAAACTATAAAAGTAGTTCAGAAAAAAAAATGCGATCTTATTGCGGGTTGAGTAAAATTGGCACATGGAGTTGAATATTTAGTTGCGAACGTAAGATTTTGTTTTATTGACTTCGGATGAATAAGAACTGATGAAACATGTCTGTATGCCTATGTGTCTGGTTATTTGTGTGCACGTTTGTGGCATCTAAGTGCGTAACTTTTCAATCGACTTTAAAAAGAAGCAGGTTCTCAATTCGACTGTATATGTTTATATGTATGTATGTCAGGTGATAATTCCGCTAATTATAGATCGATTTTGATAATTCTTTTTTTGTAATGGCTTAAGTTCCTGGTAGTCCCATTCAAATTTTATCAAAATTGGTTGAGTCAGGTTTGAGTGAGGTATTGTGACAACATTCAAATCTTTTGAAATATTAAATTGTTTTTTTTTTTAATTCTTTGGCTCTTTTCCATAATTTATTATGTGTGGTTTGATATTTTCTGCTGACGTATGAAGTTAGTCACCTATTCTTTTGTGAATCGCATAGTAGAGCAAGAAACTTAATGGTAGTCACCTTTTTTAACCCCGGGTGTTCCTTCGCGCATCTTGGCCCGGGTGTCACGGGTACCACAAGTGACATAACCGTGATAACCTGAATGCTGGCTCACCCCTTTAGGCAAGCCCCGTGACGTATACACTTGCATTTATTTCACTTCAATCATGTCATATCATTAATAATCAAGACAAAAATATATTTAAGACGGCACACGTATTTAATTAAGCTAGATGTTTAGTACAAAATATAATTTAGCTCGCGTCTCCGAGCACGAACGCGTAATACAATTATGTGACAATAGACTTTAAATTACTTGAGCACAGAGAAGCAAAATGTGTCTCGTGGTGTGAATATTAAAAATAACAATTTACAAACAAATATCTACCCTATGTTTATTGTACTAAAGTTGGAAATTGAGCACGTGAAATGAAATGTAGGTTGCATAAAGTGCGCTTATTTGGACTGTTTAAAATTTCAAAATGTTTACTATCCATCTTAAGACGAAATTCAAATTATTATTTGCTTCTTGTTTCAAAATTATTTGTTTGGGCTAAAGGGGCTTGTTTTGGGGGGCTGAAGCACTTTTTCCCTCCTTTATACTCCATCACCACAGTATACGCTCCGAAGCACTGGAGTGCACCTTACCAACTGTACTTAGTGACCACCCACAAGACATCCGTGCAACATTATCATAATCTAAATATATAAAAGAAGAAACTGACTGACTGATATATCAACGCAGAGCCCAAACCGCTGGATCTGGAGACTCCAAATTTGGCACATAGGTTCCTTATGGGGTCTAGGGGTGCACTAAGAAAGCATTCTTCAAAACTCACCCTTTAAGGGGGTGAAACGGGGTTCCAAAGTTTGTACGGAGAAACAAGATTAGTGAGATCAATTTCGCGGGCAAAGCCGCGGGCGGAAGCTAGTCATAACATATACTCGACTGCCCGTTGCACTTTTAAAAGTCAAGTAAGGTAACCACCCTGAAATAAAACTACCTTATATAGGATTTTATCGCGGTTTATTTAAGAATTTAGATTCATTGAAATAAAACTACTTTTTAACGGATTTTTTTTTTTAAATGGTTGGAATATACCACCAGCTTGGGACCCAGTGCTTAATTTACTTGTACCAAAACCCAAGCAAAATCAACTCAGAATTCAAGACACTGTGAGCTCAGTTTGCTTAAATCGGAACGCAACTTAAATATTAATGTTTGAAGGTAGTCAGTAATAATTGTGATTAATATTTTTGGACGTCAAATATCTCAGTCCACCCGTGAACATGAAGTCTGAAAAGACTTTGAAACGTCGGGATCTAAAATCTAAAATAAACCGCGATAAAACCCGTTAATAAGTAGTTTTATTTGTATGCCTGTAAAAACATTTAATAAAAAAGTAATTACAGTTTATGAATTCCTTAAAAGTGTTAACGTATTGAAATAAAACTACTTTTTAAAGGATTCTATCGCGGTTTATTTTAGATTTTAGATCCCGACGTTTAAAAGTCTTTTCAGACTTCATGTTCACGGGTGGACTGAGGTATTTGACGTCCAAAATAATTAATCACAATTATTATTGACTACCTACAAATATTATTATTTTGTTGCGTTCTAATTTTAGCAAACTGAGCTCACAGTACCTTGAATTCTGAGTTGATTTTGCTTGGGGTTTGGTACAAGTAGCAAGCACTGAGTCCCAAGCTGGTTACCACCAGGATGTTTTTTTAATTTCAACAGCTTTGCGGATCATTCATGGTGGGAACCGGTTTTTTTTTCTGATAAAATCCGTTAAAAGTTAGTTTTATTTCAACGTACGATTTTCGCGTTAATCTAAGAAAATACAACACCTTGTTACCCATATTTAGACAAATAAATTATTATAATTATAATGGAAAACTAATGTCAAGTAAGTACATAAGTAAAGCTATAGTGCATAAGCTTTCAATGTGCTGACGAACTTACTCTAAAGTTGGTAAGTTGGAGCTCTTAAATTAATTTCACACTTGGTAACTTGTAGGTAAGCAGAATATCTATTGCTGTTGCCGTAATATCGTGGTAACAGTTGCTTGTCCTAAGTTTCACTAACCTATATTCTGTGTAGACAGAGGTAAAATTATCCTTCATCGCCGGCTATATTTTAGGTTATCAGTATAAAGGTAAAAAGGTAACTTAGAACTGTAAGTATTAAAATTTGAAATATCTTAAAACTAAATTAAAATTATCAACATCAATAGGTATAGGTATTATTCTTCTATGATTTTTTTTTTAAATCTTTATTTATTTAAGGGGAGTCTTCAGTATTGAAGATGTGACCCCTATGATTGATTACAAAATGAAATAAATACAAAACAGAATTAACAAGTAAACTAGTTATCATTTTGTGAGTGAGACCGCAGTTTCAGGTACAAAGACACAAATTTGTACAACATCCTGGCTTCATCCGAGGACGGAAAAGACAGGATGCTGTTATAAAAACCAACATTATAATTATCATCAGCACTACCAAAATATTGACGTCTCTGAGGCCGGATGAGACTACATTCAGCTAAAACATGTTGAACATCTTCTATAACTCCACACGTACTACAATTTGATGAGTCAACTTTTCTCATCATAAAACCAAAACTGTTGAGAGGGATATGTCCAGATCGTAGATTCTTCTATGATATGGTTAAGCATGTGGTGACTCGAACGCACGAAAGTTTTGCTTATCCAAAAAGCATCTAAGCCATGAGCATATCGTTTCACAAACCTATAAGGTTTTATTTGGGTATAAGCGCGTTTCATCGTAGACTGCATCATTGCTTAACAACAGGCAAGTTGTAGTCAAACAGCCCAGTGCAGGTTAGTGGGTGTCACATGTCCTTGAATGATTAGTTATTAGACACGACCGCTTCCTTACGATGTATTCCTTCACCGATACTGAGCAGCGGCGATGAAACAAGTCACACAAAGATGTGTGGGCACGACTGGGAATCGAACCCGCGACCTTATATTATTAAGGCAAGGCCCGTACCGTTGATCAGTTATTATTTAAGCCCAATCCATTTTTATCAACTCTAAGCTGTTTTTAAGAAGAAACGAAACAAAACAGCAAATAAACACAAGCTAACGTAAATTCAAGCTGTTATCTCGATAAAGATCAAAATTTAACTCGTTGAAGCTAAACAATAATAAATCTAACTGTAGTACTTAACAATTGTACCCTTTTATATCAGTTGGAATGTTTTCCAGGGAATCTTTATAGCTGTGCATTATCTTAATTAGTAAAAAAGTGTTAGATAAAGCCGCGTGTATAATAAAAATCATAAGAATAAAATTTTGTTGATCTTATATTCTAATTTTAGTATTTTACACTGGCAACTTTACTCTTCAACAATATTTGCTCTAAAAGAGAGGTCAAAAGTAGGATAGTATTTTGAACACCAATGTGATATACCTCATTGGAATACTTATTTAATAAGCTAATGGAATTTAACCAATCACGAATTTTTTAGAATCCATTTTTGTAAAAAAATTTAAATATGTAATGGAAAAACAAAACGCACATTGCCTTTAATTATTCGTTTCCTAAGCAGTATAAATATTGCAATCATATCAGTATTGCATTGTATTAAAGTAATTTTTTCTTGTAATACCTATTATTTTAGCTGCAGTTTAATGTAATGATGACGAAAAATATTTGTTATCTTATTAGTCTAATAATAAAATGCGTTGAAAAAAAGATTATTACGTGAAACGTCATGATGTCATTGTCATTGATCAGTTGGATTGACAGCGTTCTAAATAATTTTTAATTTTTTTCGCTGTTCAATTGTCATTTGGCCATTGGGCTGCCAATTGCAATAATCATAAATATTAATAAGGTTTCCAATTTTTAGTTTCAATAAAAAAAACGGGAGGGTGTAAAATCATTTTTAAATGTACGAAAAAAATTAATTAATTATGCTCTAATAACCTATGTATTGTCGTTCAAATTTACAATTATTTTAATCCCAAACTCTATACATTTTTTGAACTTCTCCTTTGTAATTAATTTCATGTATTATTTGACCTTGACTATTACCTATTGACATTATTTTACTATTTTAATTCTGTGTTTATTATTTTATAACATAAATTTATTTTGCAATGTAACCTACCTAAGTAATTATTGACATCAATAAAATTATTTTTGCGACATTTTGAGTTTTCCTAGCTTGATATTCCTGATGGACATTTGTAATAATTTAATAATAAACCTCTTGTTTTTTTTATATGTATGTAATACCTACCTACTAATTTTTTTTATAACATTTATTATTACCTACACATGTTTGCAAAGAAATAAATAATTTGAATTTGGAATTGTAACTTTATGATTGATTGACGCAAAATGGTAGGAACCATTTAATGTAAAAATATTATCAATATTTTGTCTTTTTATCTCGAGTCTGTGTAATTATAACTATAATATTATATAGTATATTATAGTATATTATTATCTATTATAAGTATAATATATTTACAAAAGAAAAGTAGTTTAAGTATAGAGTACACTAGTTATCTGGTTCCGATAACACAGGCTCTGTTTAGCTCGGGACCAGACGACCGTGTGTGTTCATGTCCCAGAAAAAAATAATATTATTATACTTATTAGGTACATATCAGTGTTGCTACTCACTTATATTATAACTAACATAACATAGCGTCGCCTGTATTATACAAAGGTGTAGGCAGAGGTAAATATCACGCACTTTTCACCGGCTATGCTTAGGTTCAATACGTAATAGGAGGCGAGCTTAAACCCGTCCGTCGGAGACAATTCCAAACTTTGAGCTGCAACTACGAATCTCTAAGTATATTCGAAAAGTATTTTTGATTGACCCGGGAATTAAACTCGAACCTAAGCGAATGGACCAATGAGAGTAACCAAGTTAAAGGCTATCCTGACAACCTGATATATGCCTAATTCTTGGAACCACTCCTTTAATATGGGCAGCATCACTAGGGTGTGTAAGGATTAAGTGCTTTAATGCCATAAACATTTAAACAAGAATACGAGTCAGATGTCAAACTTATAACACCCCTTTTTTCGACAGGGGTAAAAAACAACAATAAAAGATATCTATAATAAGATTAGGAAAATAAAAACCGGTTTCTAAAGAGTACACTGTAATACACTCTTCCTTATTCATTCAAATATTAATGTTGCCACATTAAAAAGTTATACAATAATAATTTTATTTCGCTGGCAATCCTTTTGCGTTTCAAAAAGGCGCGAATAAAAGGAATATTTTATTTCTTTTTACAATACAAAGCAACGTTAGAATTGTATTAGCGAAGTTCAGAAAGGAATGTTTTAATTTTATTTCCTTGAAAAGTTTTTATGCGTTAAGTTTACTTTATAGGTTTTTTTGTTTATGGTTTTGTAAAAATATAATAAAATAATATTTGTACTATGCGTTTCAAATAAGAATAGGACTGGACTCGCGGCTAACTTTATACCAGAAAGCAAGCAAAAGTAACGATGGCAGAAAACATTAAACCACCGACAATAACATTATTTTGAAATGTATGGAAAAGTGATTTATGTAAAAACTTTACTTATGTACCTATTTAGTTACCGCGCCTGCCTCCTCACACTTGACACGCGCAGAATAGTCGAAAACGACTCAATTGCCGATAAAAAAAAAACAGTTACAATGCAGAATAAGTAATTAATTACCTAATTATGTAAATTTACGCAGTAGGATATCAAAAACTTATACACTAATTTATATACACGGATAAAAACACACGTTTTAACTTTTAACACCGCTTTTTGCCGTCGGAAATTAATAAAATAATTTTGTACTCAAATATTTGACTCCAGATGTCCAATATTCTGGAATGGCAATAAAATATACGCATTTTAATTTTTGTTTTCATCTACACATGATTTTTATATCGAACAATCTTTTTTGCTCACTGTACTAAAAAATGTGAAGTTGTTGCGCAATCCAGTTGCGGATTTCCAATCCTATTCTTATTTGAAACGCATATTAATGCTTATAATATGTACTAGTACCAATCGATAAATGTAATGTTTAAAAGTATATTTATGATTACGCTGTTAGAGCTGATCGATGCTCGCCGTTACTGATGAAAGCCGATGGAAATCAGCAATTATCATCATCAGTCTATTTAAGTCCACATCTAGACATAGGCCTCTCCTATAGCACGCCACTGAGCCCGATCCGCGGCTACTTTCGTCCAACTCTTACCAACTGCCACCTTGCAGAGATCGTCATTCCACCAAGTATGAGGGCGTCCTACACTACGTTTGCCAATAAGTGGTTTCCACTCAAGAACTCATTTACCCCAACGGTTGTTAGTTCTGCAGCAGATATGACCGACCACTTCAGCTTACTAATCCGGTTAGCTATGTCGATTACTTAGGATCACTCTGTTTAACAACCTACTTATGTATGATAATAACTGTTTTGTAGCACATGATTAGTTGAAACTGGTTTTCTTCTCGATTATTTTAATAACGGCTTTGTCTAAGTTGACCTTTAGCTAGTTGGTTTAATATCCAGTGATGTTATTTTTTTCTAAACTTACCACTGCGATCCCACCATGGCTATTTCTGTAAGCCAGGATCAACAGCACGACCGTGAAGAGACTTGAGATTGAACCCGACAAAGTCTCCAGATACCTAAACTGTCTTAGATCCCGTAGGAAGTTGATTAGATATATAATAGGACAATAATTGAATCTCGGAGGGGCGCCGCGCAGCCCACGGCGGAGTGGGCGATATATCGGCATGTGTCGTGTGTGTATTTTGGTCCCTACCTACTCTATAGACCGACCGTTTAACTCGCGTATCACCTATCGCCAAGATTCTGACTCCTCAAGCTGCACAGACAGTGATGATGATTCAAGCGATATGGATATTAGTGACGAATAGTCTTACATTACTTTTATTTGTGGTTAAATAGTTTTTTAAGAGATTTAATTAATGTTTTATGACTTTGTACCTCAGATGGCGACACGCGAGTCAAACGGTCGGCCTATAGCGGATCGGAGGGCTGAAATTTTGAAACGTCCGGATTTATATATAATCCTACATCCTCCTACTTCCTACAACTAAAAGAAACGCTAAAGTTTGTAATAATGTATGGATGTATAGATGTCTCGATGTTTGTTACTCTTTCAAGCAAAAACTATTTGACGGAATTGGATCAAATTTGGCACTGAGGTAAATTAAAGTCTGGATTAACACACATGGGTTACTTTTTATCCCGATACTTTTTTTATGTTGTCTCCGAGGAAGACCACGGAAACGATGGTGCGATGATATAAGCTCGTTTGTCGCGACTTGGACGGAAGAAGCTAGCAATAGGGACAGTTGAAAGGCTATGGGGGAGGCCTTTTCCTAGCAGTGGGACACTACAGGCTATTAAATGTTTTTTTTTATAATAATGTCACACACACTGCGCCATCTAGTCCAAAATTAAGCAATTATATTTCCTTGTGTTATGGATACTAGGAACGGATATACTACTTAAATACATTTTTTTTTGTAAATACACACATACAATAGATAAATTACGCCCAGACACAGAACACACAATCATGCTTACCACACAAAGATTTGTCTTTTGTGGGACCCACGACCTTAGGCTCAGCAGTCAGAATCACTCACCACTAAACAGGCCAGTCAAATACCTCGCGGGCAAAGTCTATAATAAACCGCGATAATATATCCGCTATAACGTAGTTTTATTTCAACACCCTATATAATTTCACGTGATTTTGCAACAATGTAGGAAGCACGAATTCGTATTTATATTTCTATGGTCTGTGTTTGAACTCTGCCTCCAACAAGTACCTACCAAGTAAATTGAGAGGTGATTCCACAGATGTAATTAAATGATCATTAACTCGACAACCTCTCTTGTAAAAGTATAATATTACAGCGGTTCTTTTCCTTATATTTGCATTTATTTTAATACAGATGGTTAGAATAATGTGACATTTTAATTATGTTAATAACAGTTTTCAAGTAAATAACGCTCAAATAATTATAACGGGACTCAGGAATCAGCTTGAATAGGTCTTTTAGATGCAGTACGAACATATTTTGACGGGCCGGTGGCGTGGTCGGTAAGATACTTGCTTTTCACGCCGCAGGTCGTGGGTTCGATTCCCACCCGAGACAAACATTCGTTTAAATATGTCTGTTTGTCTTGTGTCTGGGTGTAATTATCTATATTTAAGTATAAAATATATTTACAAAAGAAAAGTATTATATGTAGTATATTACCAGTTATCTGGTTTCCATAGTACAAGCTCTGCTTAGTTTGGGATCATATGACCGTGTGTGTTAATGTCCCACTATATTATTATTATTATTATTATTATTTTATTAAATTTGGACGAAAAAAAGCGGTGTTATATGTTACGTGTGTTTATATCCGTGTTTATGTATTTGTGTACAAGTTTGTGGCACCCCAGCGCGTAAATTTACTAAGGTAGCTGTACGTAGCTACATACCTAAGTAAATTTTTCTACATAATTCACTTTTCCATACATTTTATAATATTATTATTGTCTGTGGTTTGATATTTTGTGCTGGCGCTTCTTTAACTAGGTTATTGGTATGAAGTTAGGCGCAAGTCTAGTCCTATTCTTATTTGAAACGCATAGTACATCGGCGCAGCGTCATAGGCGTTACGTTTGAAATTTAAGGTCGCGGATGCGATCCTTGGTTACGCTACATATGTTTGTGTGAGTTATTTGATCGCCGCTGCTCAATATCGGTGAAGGAAAACAGCGTGAGGAAATCGGTATTTTAAAAAATATTTATTTATTTAAGGACATGTGACATGTGTGTGTGTCAATTAAGACCTATTGCCTTTTGGGGGCTTCGTCTGTGGGAGTGGACCTTTTATCTTAATCCCCACACGTGACCCCGGGTGGTGCAAATCAGGTGACAATCAGCTGGTGATTAAGTTTACTTGTTATTTACTGGTGGTAGGCTGTGACTGTGGTTAGTGACCCCCCACCAGACCGGTGTGTTCCGGTGCGATGTCTGGTGACACCATTTAAGAGCCTTTATGTTTTTTAACCATAAGGAGAATCATTCCACTGCTACCTTCTCACGAAAATTTATTCGTATTAACCACGAATGAATCGGTGTAGTGGGCAGGTGCGTCCCATCGTAGACTACATCATTGCCTAAGAACAGGCAAGTTTTAGTCAAGCGCAGGCATATATCAAGATTAAAAAATAAAAATAAAATAAACTCTCCCAACTATTAAGATAATTAATTAGTTAAATAGTGTTACTGTTAGTTCTGTTAAATTAAGTGCTCCGAGGCTTTGGCCCAGGATGTTAGTAGGTACATAAAATTCATATCCACTTTGTTAGTTTAAACACGAAATTAATATCAATAATAAATAACCAGAAATAAAATAATTAATTAAGGATTACATTGGGCTCCAGGCAGGATATGAACCAATCTCCTTACGACAAGTCCATCTGACCTTTCTGCAAATAAGAACCGGAAAATTTTCCGGTGAAAAATGATTCGGAGCTGAATGCACATTCACAGTTTGTGGAGAGCTGTTACTTCCACCCTGTACAGCGTTATCCGGTACTGACTGGGATCGTATTTGTTTGATCGGGGTCCTGTCTTTGAAGAAGGGCGCGGCGCAACCCATGGCTTAAATTAAAAATAATATTGTTCGTGAGTATACCAGCGTAAAATCTATTAATTTTAAAACTTAAAAAATTGTAGGTGTGGTAGAAGGTCAATGAAATTTTAATAGCTCAAGTCATAAGTAGGTATCTACCTATCGTTGGTCATTGCCATAAAGTATCAGGTTATCTGATTTACATAATCAAACCTAAATATTTTTAAAATACACTTTTATATTTTTTTTTACCAACTGTCCCATAAATTAGAGTTGGTAAAGAAAAAAAAAGAAAAAAGAAAATTTTGTAGAGATGCTACCTAATGTCTATTCCGTATTCAAACCTATTACTCGCAACATGTTATAACGGTCTTTAGAGAGTATTAGGTAACAATAACACGTTAAGCAGTGGAGCAGCGGTGGCGCAGTGGTACGGACCTCGCCTTAGAAATATAAGGTCGCTGGTTCGAATTCCAGTCAGGCCCACACATCTTTGTGTGAATTATTTCATCGCCGTTGCTCAATATCGGTGAAAGAAAACATCGTGAGGAAACCGGCATGTCTAAGAACTGGCCAGCGTATGTGGATTAAGGCGTTAAATCTCTCAACTCGTAAGATAGATGAAATAAGACCCGTGCCCAGCAGTGGGACACTAAAAGGGTTGATGTGACGTGTGACAGATTACACGATTAAATACCTTAAATATGGATTTCAATTGGGTAAATTGCGAAGGCGATCTTTTTAATTTCTAGAGATGACTTAATTAAATAGAAACCTTTTGACAATACCTCACTAATACTTAAATTTACCTAACTCAAAGTCTGAGAATTGTGATACCAAGGAATTTCGTTTGAAAATCCAATGTTTTCTGATTAAACTGATGATAAACAGTAGTTAAACTTGACCTAGAGTCGTCATAAACCGGAAAAACAGTGCAAATATTCATATACTATACTGTTAGCAACATTATAAGGCTATGACTACAAAGAATATGTTAAAAAACAGAGGGTAACATTCGGATCTATGTAAGTATAAAAGGCATGATTACAAGGTATGAAAATAATATTGAAATTAATTTATCCTTACACGTAATTATAGATTTTAAAAATTACATCAAGTTTGTTACGTCAAATTGTAAGTAAATTCCAACAATTCCATAAACCATATTATTGCTTAGCAACAAGCAATTTCAAGCGCAATCTTCTAGAATATCAATACAAATAAAAAACTTACTGATTACGCACAGCCCACACCTGTGTCTCAAGGTTAAAGGCACAGAGGTTCCGAATGAGGTCAAAGGCTGCATTAAGAAAGGATGTTGATGGCGGCCTATGAGGCCCATTGCCATCTCATCTTACTAATCCGGTGAGCTATATCGATGATTCTAGTTCTCTGTCGGATTACTTCATTGCGTATTTGATCCTTCAGTGAAACTCCGAGCATAGTCCTTTCTGCCTCACTGAGCTACTTTAAATTTATGGACCAGTATTTTTTCCTATTGTGAGTGTCGACGTTTCGATTCCGTATGTTATAGGCTATTAAGTGGATTGCGTATTATTATTTGTCTACCAATTCGGTAATATAGAAAAAAGACATCACACGTTTTCAAAGGTTTAGGTAGAAACGTATCAAATTAAATGAAATCAGATTATTTGTGATGCGCAGGATGAAGGTACAATAGATCTTGCAATATTATGAGCTCGCGCTGTGATCAGCCTCATGGGCATACAAATTTATGAAGTGAAAAAAAGTAGAGTTTATATAAAATAAGATTCCTCAATTAAATTAGTCAGTAAAAGTCATTCATTCATTTGTTAATTAACCCTCTATTGCATACAAAGCCGTTTTTGGATGCTCAATTTTAGTATTTTTTTTCTACCCCCATTTGATACAAAATTAATAAAACTTATTATAGTATTATTTAAGGGTTCTAACTAAAACCAAACGCAATTTTTATTTTCTATGGCTTACGTCGCATGTCATTCTATCCTTTTTTTTCTCCTGCGCGTTCTTAAAGTCGTTGTGAGTGAATTTTATTACATCTTTGTTAGGGGAAATTAAATAAAAAAGGTAAGAAAACTGATTTTTAAAAATGTAAATAATGTTCAACAATGCCTTTGTTTTTGACCCATACCACAGTTTTTTCTGAATATTTGAGTCTTACACTTTATTTTTACCATTTTCTACGGAAGCCATTTTTGGCTTCGTATGCTTTTACGTAAAAGTAAGCTTGCGCCTAAAATGTCTTCGCATGCATTCAGAGTTCTTTTTTTTTAATTCCACAATACTTCCGTCACGTTTTTGTGGCACTGATAACTACATCAAGCCTATTCCTGGTAATTTCTCGCTTAGTAGCGATGATTCACTATCTGATTCCGATGATGATGGTTCGCTTGCAAGCCTATGCAACCAAAAATGTTAAAGACCCATAATTATTCCACCATCCAATACAGATACTTCCGATGTAGAAATTGTTAATTCTAGACCTAAAACTTCTAAACAGAAGCGAGCAGTATAGGAAAAATGTCTAGTCAAAAGGAAAAATTTAATACCAGCGTGAAATTTATTAGAGAAATACAAGGACATGTAA
Organism: Meganola albula; assembly: GCA_936450015.1. Taxonomy (NCBI): domain Eukaryota; kingdom Metazoa; phylum Arthropoda; class Insecta; order Lepidoptera; family Nolidae; genus Meganola; species Meganola albula. Next base: position 872,173 of record OW388161.1, on the reverse strand, counting down.
TAGGTTTGAAATAATAGTTCATGGTGCTATGGTTGAGAAAATCGCCATCGTCGATACCAGACTCAGTTTTACGTCGATGACGTAAAACTGAGTCTGGTATCATGGTATGACAATAAAGTGGTGAGTTTACTGTCTGCCTTTGTTGGTAGCGAACCAATTACTTCGTCAAAAAGAGATACTTCATCCAGAACAGGTACTCCTACCAGTAGAATTGAATCTCCTGCACCTCGGAAAAAGATACGTAAACCCCTAAAAAAAAGCAAGATCTACCTCTAAATTCAGTACGTTCAGACAAAATTGCTCATTTACCAATAGGTACACCTAAGAATTCGCCAACTATGTCAGAATGATTGTTCTTTTCGTTCTCATATAAAAAGTGAAAAATGTGACGTTTTTCTTTGCCTGAATGAGAAAAGAAACTGTTTTAGAGAGGTTCACCTAGTGAGTTTTGGTATTTGTTGTGCATAGGAAGCCAAAAATGGCAGGTTCATGCACAGAAGGTAATGCACGGGAAGCCAAAAATGGCAGTATCATACTCAGACGTTAATGCATGGGAAGCCAATTTGGGATTCTGATTTTTTTTTTTCAAAATAACAAACTGATATTATTTTTACTTTATACATTTTTCTAATAAGCCTTAATAAAACACATTAAAACATTAAAATATTTTTTTTCTTGTTAAATTCATAAATCATGCAATAGAGGGTTAAAAACAGTTACTAAAAATTTGGTAATTTATAGTTTATGTAATTAAGTAATTATAGTTTATGTATTCCTTAAAAGTGTTAACGTAGTGTCATATCTGTGTAACATAATCTTTAAGTAAACCAACTCAGTGTCAAGTAGTTTAGACCACATTATGTGATATAAGTTAGTGACAACCGGTCGTGTACTAACAGGTAAGTTAGATATTATAATTTAATTAGATTGTTCATAAAACATAATAATTAAAAAAAACAACTAGGCAAGATGACCAAATTAAATTTTTAAGTCCACCGTGTAGGCTGTTTAAAAATAATTAAAATTTATTTTTTCTATTCTTAATCCTTGAGCTAAAGAGTCACGTAACATCACGTTCACGTGATAATAACCCAAAGAACTAATTTATACGGGTATTTTATTTAAACCAATGCAAAAAATATGTGTATTCTTTTAAACTATCGCGTTGCATTATTAATATTTATATTTATCAGAACGGGCAATAAACGCGCTCACCTTTAATTTGGCTTTACGTTTCGACACGGGTTCTGCTTGCGACCACGACCGGTGCAACCCGTGTCGAAACGTAAACGTAAAGAGATGGTGCATTTCTTTCGTACAACTGCATACGGTGTCATGATATGGCTGCAAGACCCATAGTACACCCAGCTATAAGTCAACTCTTTTTAGTGTCCCACCTCGGCACGGGTCTTCTCTCAACTATCTTATGAGTTGATATGCTGGCCAAGTGCGGGTTGGTGTATATCACATGTCCTCGAATGATATATTCTTCGACATGCCAGTTTCCTCACGATATTTTCCTTCACTTCACGCAGCAGTGATGTAACAATACACACAAAGATGTGTGGGCACGACTGGGAATCGAATCCGCGAAGTTATATTTCTAAGGCGAGGCCCGTACTGCTGCGCCACCGCTGCTTACATAATAAAAAAAATATGTATGGTCACGGGTGGCTGGTAAAATTATACAAAGTAGCAATAAAAAACTAAACCGCGTTAAAATCTTTTAAAGCAGTTTTAATCTTTTGAAGAATAATACATCGTTATTTTTTACTTGTTTTTTAATGTTTAAATACGTTTTGTAAAACTTATAAACGTCTCTTTTTCATGTTTAACTACTTTATAGGCCGACCGTTTAACTCGCGTATCGCTTATCGCCAAGATTCTGACTCCTCAAGCTGCACAGACAGTGATGATGATTCAAGCGATATGGATATTAGTGACGAATAGTCTTACATTACTCTTATCTGTGGTTAAATAGTTCTTTATGAGATTTAATTAATGTTTTATAACTTTGTACCTTAGATGGCGATACGTGAGTTAAACGGTCACAAACTTTTTTTAAATCTACAACAAGGTGTCTATTTAACTCCAGCTTTGCACGGGTAGTTTACGTACTAAACATAATATTTGTTTCACTACAAGCTTTACATTTACCCCCGTATTCATTTATTTAATTTTTTATTTTTCTTTATTGGGACATAAAACAGTTACACATTAGAAAAAGTTAAATACACTTAAAATAGGTACAAAGTAAGTAAACGTGTAACTCACTCCAACGCCCGCGAAATATGAAAATAAACGTATTTTAAGCTCATTATAGCTACAATAGGTTTAAAATTCGTTTGTCTTTGTCCGTCATCTTGATATTCGTACTAGTAAGAAAGAGACAAAGTCCATTTTAACTAAAGAGTCTAACAACTTTTTTATGAATAAGGCCTTTTCTGTATAAGCTGACCTCTCGTTGTACGGAAATCCTATACAATGCGAGATCAGCTTATACTGGATATGTATAGCTTCATGTGTAGCCATGTGTATAATCAGTCATTGGCATAATAGTGATTTACAAAGAGTTGGTACCCAATAGCTAGCGAAACTAATATACTCTTTATTCAACTTCTTATTTATAAAAATGTATTAACGTCTGTTTGTCTCGCAAAAACTCGAGAACTACTGAAACCATTGAGACGAAATTTGGTTTAGAGATAATTTGAGGCCAAGGAAGCAAATAGGATAGTTTTTATCCAACTACGTAAAAAGATGTTTATGATTTAGCGCGATAACTATAGGCGGAGTTGCGGGCGGAATGCTAGAGAAATTGTAAATTATTTAACAATTTAATTATTAATTCGCAATTTGTCGAAGTCCAAGAAAGGTTTATACGCGGTACGAAGTTCACTCAGCTAGCCTACGAACTCAGATGATTACGGACCGGACCGCGTGATCGTAAAATATCCTCGATCCCCTAAAACTAGAGTGTCTGGCAACTTCCTGAGCTGAGGTTCGTCCCCACATGGGAAGCCCTCATGGCAGTTGCCACAGTACCTGATCTCTTCGACCGTCCTCGGACGGCTCACCGAAAAAGTCCGGTAAACCAATAAAGACCCTTTCGGCTGATTGGTTAGGTCATCCGCTAAAAAAAACTCGTAAGATAGTTTCTTTTTTTTGAAACAGGCTTGCGCTTGACTGCGACATGCCTGATGTTAAGTGATGATTTGTTACCGATTCACACGTGATTATGAATGATTTTGTGACAAGGTGGAAGTGGAATGAGATTCTAAAGTGTTAGAAACTTTAAAGGAGCAACAATTCCGACCCTACCTCTCTCCATGGTGTCACCAGCAACGCCCGGAACACGGCAAGGCTGCTTGGCGATGCTGCTTTGTCTAATAGGTAGTCACTAACCACGGCCGAAGCCTGCCAGTTTACTGTCACTTTATTTGCACCACCAGGGGACCACGTGTGGGGTTTTAACTATAGGTTTTCACCCACGGACGAAGGTGACTCACCTCCCAAAATAGTTGAGACAAGGCTTGTACCCAGCAGTGGGGGTAAGAAGGGTTGAAGTGATATTATAATAACTATATAATTATTATTTATTATGTATGGCCCCCTGTGAAGTTGCTTGCGTTGATGTCTTTTGTATAAAAATACTGGTAATTCAAACAATAATATATTTTTAGTCAGTTTCTGTAGTATCATATTTGGCTCTTAGCCCAGTAGCGTGTTCGCATAATGTGAGATCCGGAGTGGAAAGTGAGTCGAGCAAAAAGACGTTTCATAAGATCTTAGTAGCATCTCAAACAACAAATTACGTCCTTTACGTTTCATCATCATCATCAGCCTCTCCTAAAGCACGCCACTGAGCACGATCCGCAACTACTCTCATCCAGCTCTTACCAGCCACCTTGCAAAGATCGTCACTCCACCTAGTCTGAGGGCGTCCTACGCTACGTTTGCCAATACGTGGTCTCCACTCAAGAACTCGCTTACACCAACCGCTGTCGGTTCTGCAGTAGATATGACCAGCCCACTGCCACTTCATCTTACTAGTCCGGTGAGCTATGTCGATTATTCTGGTTCTCTTTCGAATCACTTCATTATGTATTCGAACCTTCACAGAAACTCCGAGCATAGCCCTTTCCATAGTTCGCTGAGCGACTTCAAATTTATGGACCAGTCCTACGTCCCAGTGAGTGTCCACGTTTCGGCTCTGTAAGGCATAACGGGTATGCCTTTACGTTTAGCATAATGATATCCACCTCTGCTTACACCTTTTTTATCCTGAAATAGACCAGCGCTTGACTACAACTTGCCTGATGATAAGCAATGATGTAGTCTACGATGGGACGCACCTGCCCACTATACCGATTCATTCATGGTTGCGAATGAATTTCGGTGAGAAGGTGGCAGTGAAATGATGCTCCTTATGGTTAGAAAACATAAAGGAGCACGTTCGACTCACCCTCTTAAATGGTGTCACCAGACATCGCACTGGAACACGGTAAGGCCGCTTGGCGGTGCGGCTTTATCTGGTAAGTGGTCACTAACCACAACCGAAGCCTACCACCAGTTAATTACAAGTTAACTTAACTACCAGTTGATTGTCACCTGATTTGCACCACCCGGGGGCTACGTCAGATAAAATGTGCACTCTCACGGGTGAAGGTGACGCAGCCCCCAAAACCTTTGGGTAATAGAGATGTGATGTTATGTACCTTGGTAAACGTAACATTGAAATGTTTGGCAGATGGCATATGTCTTTCGTTTACATATCTCGGGTTCGAAACTGGGTCCAAATGACCGTGTATCCAAGGTTATATTATTGTTTTAAACATGAGCGCTTGAGAAAAACAACTTAGATAGACTACTTCGTCAGATCATTAGATTACGTAAATAATTAAACTAATCGTATTGTTCAATTAAAGTAATTATTTATACTAAAATTATAAAGCTGAAGAGTTTGTTTGTTTGAACGCGGTAATCTCAGAAACTACTGGTCCGACTTGAAAATATCATGCACTGTTAGATACCTCATTTATTGAGGAAGGCTATAGACTACTTTTCATCCCACCGCTGGGCATGTAGTTTACGCGGACGTAGCCGCAGCGGAAAGATTTAATATAAATATATAAAGGAAGAAACTGACTGACTGACATATCAACGCAGAGCCCAAACCGCTGAGTCTGGAGGCTCTAAATTTGGCACATAGGTTCCTTATGCGGTCTAGGGGTGCACTAAGAAAGGATTTTTCAAAAATCACCCTTTAAGGGAGTGAAACGGGGTTCCAAAGTTTGTATGGAGAAACAAGATTAGTGAGACCGATTTCGCGGGCGAAGTTGCGGGCGGAAGCTAGTAGCTAATATTTTAAAAAAGTGTAAAAATAAGACTACAAATAAACAAAACCTACCGTGGTACCACAGTGCATTATTGAATAATAATGATAAGATCGTCTTATTGAAAACCCATTTAAAATAAAAATACTAAAACTAAGAATATTTTAACTGTTTTCAATTACGTTTTTGTTTCTCTTTTCATCTGGTCTTTTTAATATTTGATTCTTGTGTCCTGTCAAATAAATGCTTTTCTCTCTTCCTTATTACTGACTACATACAAACAATTTATTATTTAAGTTGCGTTCCAATTTATGCAAACTGAAAAAAAGAAACTGTTTGGCCCGTGTTCCTTATTGCTTCGTCGTTGTAGTGGACTGTAGTGGACTGTATTTAGGTACTTGAAGTTTAAGTAAACACGAAATAGATGCACTGCACATTGATTTATTCGAACGCACGGAACACGAGAAAAAGGGAAAATTTGCAACAGCACAGTGTTGCCAATACAATATTTTTTAATTAAAAAATATTTTTATATTGGTAACAACCACCGTAACCCAGATTTTAGTTCTTACATTCTGCAATAGTCCTACTCTAACCGGGATTGTCCTTGGGTGTATCTATACGGTGCGAACAGCGATAATCTGCGGTTGGTGCCACATTACATTTAGAGCAAAATTGTCTTACGGGCCTCTACGTGTTGGCTACGGCCCCACTCACGTCTTCCAAAAGTCCGGAGCTCCATAGCTCCGAAATAAAACTAGATAAACATAATAATAGTTATAATAATAATAGTTTTTATTATTATATAATATATCACTACATAGTATAAAACAAAGTCGCTGTCGCTGTCTGTCCCCATGTATGCTTAAATCTTTAAAACTATGCAACAGATTTTGAAGCGATTTTTTTAATAGATAGAGTGATTCAAGAGGTAGGTTTATATGTATAATACATGCATATATTGCTCAATATTGTACCCGCGAAGCCGGGGCGGGTCGCTAGTAACTTATATAATAATGTTTGTAGGTAATAATAATTGTGATTAATATTTTTGGACGCCAAATACCTCAGTCCACCCGTGACTATGAAGTCTGAAAAGACTTTGAAACGTCGGGATCTAAGATCTAAAATATACCGCAGTAAAATCCGTTATAAAGTAGTTTTATTCCAACTACCACCCTCTTAAAAAATGTCACTAGATATCGCCCCGGGACACAAAAAAGCCTCTTGACTACGCCGCTGTGTTGTCAGACAAAGAGGTATGTGACCATCTAATACACATACGTGATACACCTAAGTAGTTTAAATATCCACCGATCATCACCTACCTAGTTGTACAGCCCTTACTAAATCCACGGAAGCGCTAACTACAACTAGTGGTTTCTCTATTCATTGCGCGCTCGCGTCCAATTGTTTTACAAACAGCTTCAGCGAGCACGCAATGTAACCCAAACTCTTCAATCGCACCGTTTGTAGTTGTTTAGTATTAAGGGTAAGATATCCATAGCACGTAAGTATTAAATGGACCTTGTATCCAACACATTGGCGGCAAATATTTGCATACCTTAGACCAACCACGGTCAAGCAACTGTTTGTTTTCCAACTAACAAGAACATGCAAATGTTGGGTAGATTAAACAAACATTTGACCAAAAACAAAGTTTTGTTTCAAATGAGCGTGTAATAAAACCATAATTATACAATTAACTATAAACACGACAATTTTTTTTTATTCTTCGATAGGCTGGCACTTGACTGCAACTTGCCTGATGTTAAGCTTTGATGAAGCCTATGATGGAACGCGCCAGCCCAGTATACCGATTCACTCGTGATTTTGAATGATTATCGGCGAGAAGGTGGCAGTCGAATGAGCCTCCATTTGGTTAGAAACCTTATAGGAGCAACAATTCAAACCCACTCTCTCTAAATGGTGTCACCAGACATCGCACCGGAACACCGCTTGGCGGTGCGGTTTTGTCTGGTGGGTTATCACTAACCCGGCCGAAGGCTACCACACGAGGACCACGTGTGGGGATTCAATTACATATAGGTGTACCCACGGAAGAAGGTGACTCACCCCCATTTATTTACTCCGTAACGAAATGTTACTTTTTTTGGGACTTCACCCACCGCCAAAATCCTGTCACTGCTGCACCTGTAAGATAGGTTCAACAGGGTTGCCGTAAAGTAACTCGATATACGAACTCCGCCAAGTCCCGGGACACCTAAACTGTTTTGGATCCGACACGAATTTAATCTGAAGGAATACAAACATTATTTTAAATTAATTGCAACTAATTAAAGTTTTTAATTATCATCAAAGTGCAACTAATTGGTAAAATTTTTAAGTCGGTAACACTCATTTTGAAATATCACCTTGATTGGCCCAAAAGATACTGGTTAATTTTGGTATTTCGGTACCTAATTAGTTAAAACAGTTGTACTTTAAATCAACAATGTATATTACGCACAATCTACTGGTCGCTGGAATTTTTGACTTAACCTACCAATGGAAACCCTCCACTGCTTCTCCTGTTAGGAACAGTGATGCCGTGAAGAGACTCAAGATTTGAACCCGTCCCAAGTCCCGGATCACTTAAACTGTCTTGGATCCCGCACGAATTTAATCTGAAAGATAATATGAGGAGTTCGAAAGATATACTATACCCTTCAGGGAAACCGAGAGATAGTACAGAAGAAAAAGTTTTGAATTGCCTCATCAAAACGGACTAAACACCACGGGTAATGTAATGGAACCGCTGGACGAATTGGGAAGAGCTGGGTCCAGTAAGAAGTACCTGGACTACGTTTTTTTGGAGATACTATTAAAAACATTCCAGTAGGTAATCGCTTTTCTCACAAAAGGAGGAAAAAACAAAGAAAAAGTATTTATCAGAATTCTAACCGGGGTCATCTGGTTCCGAGACCAACCAATTTCTTACCTGATCTATCATAATACCTATAATATGTTCTGGTGAAATTTGCCTTCATAATCTAATTATATTGTAGCAGTTTTCTATTGCCTGAATAAACGAATAAAACTATATTTTCTAAAATTAATAATTTCCCCGAAATCCCTCATACTAAATGTCATGAAAATCGTTAGAGCCATTTTCGAAGTTCAGATATAAATTTTATATAACAGAACCTTTTTTCTCTTTTAAAGGTATTTTTTTATCATGAAATAGGCCTGCGCTTGACTACAACTTGCCTGATATAAAGCAATAATGTAGTATACGATGGGACGCGCCTGCCCACTATACCGATTCATTCATTGGTCATCGGTATAGATAGATAGATTAATAATATAGATTATAGTAATCGCTTAAAAATAAAAACAAAAAAAAAATATGAAATTAAACTCAGAGTAGAATAATTGACTCAGAAAAGAGCGAAGGTATTTTTGTTTTAAGGCCTTATAGGTAGGTTATGAATTGTTGATCGCGATCACAAAGTTTACACAAATTATTACAGTATCTTGATACTTATGTATGAGATCATAATTTTGTTAGCACCTTATAGTAGGTATCATATCAGGAACTTACACATCAGTAAAAGGATATGCTACCATCTAAAGATGTAGGCAGTGCTAAATATTTGCTCTCACACATCTTAGTGTCAATTGCTTCATCACTTCTCTCAATTAACTCACAAATTGAGAGTATTTAGACCTAATTCTCACACGCTGGCCAAGTGCGAGTTGGCAGATAATTATTTCATCGCTTTGTGAAGAAGCCGCAATGTCTTAGAAGATCTTAGTTGAATTATTTTTACTCAGGTTTAAAGAATTTATTTAGACTTAGATAGACTTTTTATTCGAAGTTAGATAGATTTATTATTTCAAATATCAATATATTACTCACAAAGTACTTCAGCCCACTTCCAGTGAGTGTAGTAAGTATATATCATTAATTACAAGACTTTTAACTATCAAATATATAAATATTTTGCTTATTATACACTATTATTTAATATAATATTGTAATTTTAATATTGTTTATTGAAATTTGTATTAAGAAAATATCTTATAATAAATATCTTATTATATCCTGAGTCAACTAAGCGGAACTTGTAGATATTATAGAAATCAGATATCTGTTAAGGGGCCATTCATTTATTACGTAAGATGGGGGAGAGGGGAGAGGAGGATTTTGTTTTACTTTTTCTTACAAAAAAGTAGTAGGGAGGGTCAATAAGTCTTTAAGATCACAAAATTATGCAAAGTTAAATTTATATTAAAAAATATTGCTAAAATATATCTTTAAAAATTCCTTTGAAAAAGCGTGGGCCAACGAACAAGTGCCGAGGTTCGCTTGGGTGCGCACTGCGCATCTCAGGAACCAAATGTGTAGGTATTCATTTTTTCTTTAGAATTTTACGTAATATATATTAAGCATGGGAAGGGGATCGGATTAAATCGGGATATAATTTCAAGTGTATGTATGTATGTCCTGGAATCTTACAATCAATATTTCACCCACTTCAAGTAAAGCTATCGAGTTGAAATTTCGCATAAACGTTTAGTTTTTATAACAATACAAGATTTCATAAATGCCGCCATTTTGAATTCAATATGGCGGACGGTACAAAATGGCGACTAATCGTTTTCCTAACAACACCTACAATATTGGTATCAAATGAAAGAACTTGAAAAGAAAAATACAATTAATACAAGATTTTTTTAAATAAAAACTTTTTTGTACTTTAGGATTTTTATTCAACTGCGCAAAGGTATATATATATATATGGTTGTCTTGTTAATCGTTGCTACTTCTTAAAGTTTCGTTCCCATATTTCATATCAATCGTTTAAAATCAAGGCAAGGTGACATTAATCGTTATATAAGTAGTTATGTCACTGACATTGCATATAATGCGTTGTATTGAATTATACCGGTTTACCTTGCTAATGCAAAGGTCTAGATCTACATTAATATAACAAATATTTTGAACGAAACAAAAATGATTAATTCTAATAGCACTATTTTCAAAATAATCTTTGCAGAGGTATACCCGAAGAAACATAAATAATATAAACAAAACTAACAAAGTATTGTCTTAGATTTATTATTATTATTATTATTATCATTATTGTTTATTTTAGATTTTAGATCCCGACGTTTCAAAGTCTATTCAGACTTCATGTCCATCCGTGAACATGAAGTCTGAAAAGACTTTGAAACGTTGGAATCTAAAATCTAAAATAAACCGCGATAAAATCCGTTAAAAAGTAGTTTTATTTCAAAACCAACAAATTTAAGTGACATTAACAGATATTCATATTATTTTCAATTTTGAGTTCATATTTTAGGAGGCGTGTCTTTTTCTTTGATCCTTTTTCAAATTTATTTTAGTGCGACCCACCCTCTCTGCATGATGTTTCCAGACATCGCACTGGAACACGGCAAGGCCGCTTGACGGTGCGGCTTTGTCTGGTGGATGGTCACTAACCACGGCCAAAGCCGACTTTCCATTTATTGTCATCTGGACCACGCGTGGGGATTCAATTAACGGTACATTCCTACGGACGAAGGCGACTCAGCCCCCAAAAAATGCCTCTAAAAATGGTAGACGGTAATGAGATGCTAATAAACTGTTTATTAATTACAGAAAACCCAAAATGGAGGAAGTACATCACCATCCTCTGATTACGGTCACAAAATCAGATATTATGAAGGTCAGAGCACAATGCGAGTTAGATGCAAATAGGATTAATGACAGCGTTGATCAAATCCAGGACTGGCTCAAGAAACAGCAGCATCTGAAAGAAGCTAGTCAATATGCAAGTAAGAACCTTTAGCTTAGTCTACGTACTTAATTACAAACCTGCAGACTAATGGTAATTTTAATCTGTTTTTTGTTAGGCTACGATTATTTCATTACCATCCCTACTAATCTTTATATATATAATTCTTCTGTGAGTGTGTATGTCACTGAACTTCTCTCAAACGACTGGACCGATTTTGATGAAATTTTTTGCGTGTGTTCAAGGGGATCTGGGAATGGTTTAGATTCACAATTTTGCGCGGTACGAAGTTCGCTGGGGCAGCTAGTATTATAAATACTAATATTATAAATGCGAAAGTAACTGTCTGTTGCTGTCTGTACGCTTTCCCGCTTAAACTACTGAACCGATTTGGATGAAATTGGGTATGAAGGTAGTTTGAGACCCGAGAAAGGACATAGGATAGTTTTTATCCGACTGCGCAAAAAGAAGGTAATGTTTTGGCGCGATAACCGACATACACGCGGGCGAAGCCGCTGTCGGAAAGCTAGTGTGTAATAAAGTACTAAATATGTTATGTGGTTAATACCATTTACAGAATACACTAGTTTCCATTGGCGCTATCTCTTTCATTCCCCTGAAACATTGGTGACAGTGGTGAATAAAACGGTCTTTCTTAGCTCCGTCTGTTTCAAATTTACACCTTTCGCCACTAAAGATAGTTCGATAGAAAATATATTATTTTAAATCCCAACACGTATAAATGATCGAAACGTCATCTTTTTTTTATAATAAACGCACACACCACAGACCTTTCGTCCGTGCCATTTTTAAACTTTGATCTCATAATGTCCTTATTTTATATTATTAATAATTACTATGCTAGAAGGCTCCCTGATGTTGTCGGGAGCCTACACATTATTCAGTCATTTAGTCCTCTGTTGTTGATGGGAGCCTATAGTCCGTTATGTTGTGTCTTTTTCCATTTTGCTGTACTCTCTGGTGATGTCGTTCGTTGTCTTGTAATTGTCACTCTTAAACCAGGTGAATGTGACGATTTCTGTAAGATTGCTGGCAAAGGATGAATAAGTGTAGCTCAGAATGACCGCTCTCAGCGGCGTGCATTAGAACTGGACAGATTGCACCATGCGTGTTACAGCTATTTGACGTTGCCATGCCTCTCATTGTCCACCAGGTGAAATCGAAGTCCTGCTATTAATGCGACTTCATCATATACTAATAAATGTTCTTTTTCTTTTCTACTTACAGATAGAAACTTTTTAGAACGAGTATTTATTATAGCGAAAGGATCTGTAGAGGGCACAAAAAGGAGATTGGAGAGGTTACTAACTTCACGAGGAATGATGCCTGAGATGTGCTTGAACAGAACTGTCGAAGAGTTTCAACCACTATGGGAAGTTATGTAAGTAAAATTTTAACCTTACTGTATTCTGAATAAACTTCTAGCTTAACTTAAGATTACTTCGTTAGTTCCTAGATACTAGGAAACTTCAGGTATTTTAGATTGTACAAAACCGTTGTTGCTTGTCACATAACGTCATAATCACCAGGATTATGACGGTCCACATTTATTGCATTCATTCTCTTTTTTGTCAATGAATCAGTCGAACTGAAACGTTTGTGCTCCGCGGTCTATTCTGTTTGGTACCTTCAACCAGCTCTGTATTGTACATGTGTTTTTGTAGCCCAAAGTGTATAGTCATCGACTACCAGTCTTTGTAGTTCTGGTAATCAGAACTTTTCCCATGGGAATAGGAAAATACCATAAAGCGCCACTTGTATAAAGCCAAAGACTTTCTTTTAAACACACTTGTGTTTAGGTGTTTATTCATACTACTGCTCATACATGCTTTTCACGCCGCAGGTCGTCGGTTTGATTCCCACCCAAGTCAGACATTTGTGTGATGAACACGTCTGTTTGTCTTGAGTCTGGGTGTAATTATCTGTCTTTAAGTATTTATTTCCAATAGAAAAGTAGGTATTAATGTAGTATATTACCAGTTATTTGGTTTCCATAATACAAGCTCTGCTTAGTATGGGATCAGATGGCAGTGTGTGGTAATGTTCCACTACATTATTACTAATTTAACCTCTTTGAATTAGCTATATTTTACTTATTGAGTATTATTATTTGAAATTAAATGTTATTGTTGTTTTTATTTTCAGAAACTACGTACCTTTACCAAAATTGTGCCCCTCAGATCAGTCACGAGTTATGGTGACACAGTTTTTGACCGACAAGCTTGAGCCATTCAGCATTTTGAGTTATTTCAGATATTGTTTCCTGGTAAGTATACTTCAAAGAATTATTTATTTATCCAGTCCCGTGTTCGAATCCTAGATTGAACAGAAAGTACGTTATGAATACCTATAATAAGTACCTAATTGGAAAAATTAAAAATTTAGAAAATATGTTCGATGAACCGAAAATTGTCATTTGCGTTCTTGCGTGAATTTTGACTGGATTGACTGACTCTTATTTACTCTTACTTATTAAATGTTATACATCCAGTATAACATTTAATGAATGTTACTGAAACCACATTCATGCAAACTTTATTTACTACTTTATTATTTTTTTGCATTATAAAAAACATAATAGTAATTATTTTCAATCCAGGATCCTGATTTTCGCACTTTTGACATTCATCTCTAATAGACATAACTATATTGAAAAAACAATACCAAATTTCATAGAAAACTGATGACATCGTCATTATTTTTCGACACATGTCTATTTTAGATAAATTTCTACAGCGCAAGATTAAGGGCCCTGAGTTTTACATTATTTTAATGTTTCTCTGGACTGAAGAATATTTTTCGTTTGTTATTATTTCAGATCGGTGAATACAGAATCAACTATGATTACACACCATCAGAGAGATTTGTTATAGATTTAACAAACCTTCACCTGGGACATCTTAGCAAATTAAATCCTGTTGTTATTAAGAAAGCCGAGGTTTTATGTACGGTGAGTAATAGAATTTTCAATTATATGGTTATTTGTTTTACTATCAATCAACACCAAGTTAAGCGTGCGCTTTGAGTGTTTTTATTGAAAGACTAGCTGACCCGACAGACTTCGTACTGCCTCAATCGATAAATAAAAGACCTAAACTTTTGTATAATTTATTTTCTCACCTTTTAAACCTTTCCGTGAACATTTTAAGACCAAAATAAGATAAATCCGTTCAGCCGTTCTCGAGTTTTAGCGAGACTAACGAACAGCAATTGTTTTTAAAAATAGTACAATATTAATATGGCCATCTATGATTTTTTAAATACAGTAATGCAAAACGTAGACAGAAAGGTCCCTATATGCGCTTTATTTACTGACTTATCAAAAGCATTTGATTATGTACACCACGACATACTTCTAAAAAAATTGAAAATTATGGTATTAGAGAAAATGCACATAGACTTATAACAATTTACTTACAAGGACGCAGACAATATACGGAAATTTCTAAAGTATGTATAAAAACAAAAAAGGAATTTAAATGTGTTTCGTCTACAAGATACATTAAATTGGGTGTTCCTCAGGGAAGTGTTCTCGGCCCCCTACCATTTTTACTGTACATAAATGACTCACCAAAACAAATGCCTCATCCGATGGTGCTTTTTGCCGATGACAGTACTTTGCTAATTAAATGTCAAAACAAAGATATTATATATGAAGCTGAGATCAACAATACGCTAGAGAAATTTATAAATTGACTGAATGAAAATAATCTAAACATAAATCTACATAAAACAAAAGTCATGCATTTCTATCAAAGAATATTAGACATAGATATGAATATAAATTACAAAGGTCAAAAAATAGATAAAGATGAGGAAACGAAATTTCTAGGAATCATAGTTGACAGTAAATTAACGTGGAAAGCTCAAGCAGATAAAATATGCAATAAACTAAGTACATTTGCCTATGCACTGTATAGTCTTTCAAAAAAAGTTAACATACAGACTGTTCTAATAGCATATCATAGTTTAGTTGTATCTGTATTGAGATTTGGTATAATATTTTGGGGCAACTGTAGCGAAAAAGAAAATATTTTTAAGGCACACAAACTCTGTATAAGATCAATCTTTAATCTTAAAACAACCGATAGCTGTTTATTATTCTTCAAAAAGCATTACTTTCTAAGCTTTCCATGTCTCTATACACTAGAACTGTCTTTGTAAAAACAAACAGCCATTAATTCCCGACATTAAAAGATACGAGAACCAGAATCACAAGTTTAAGAAGACAATATTTAGATAAATTACGCACAGCACTACTAAAAAATAATGTTAAGTATATGGCACCTCTCATATATAATAAACTACCTCAAACTATTAACGAGCAGCCTTTAAGAATTTTCAAAACTAACCTTATGAGAATGCTAATTCAAAACTGTTATTATAGTGTGTCTGAATATCTCCATGACAATTCTTTTTAAGATTTTATTATATTAGTTGCTGTTTTTATATATTTTTTGCATAGTTTCTGTATAGGTTTTTTTTATTTTATTTTAATTATTTTAAATATTTATAGTTTAAGCATCTTTTGATATATTTTAATTAATTTCGTTTTATGTTTTTACTTAGATTTTTTTTCTTTTAAGCAAATTATAAAACCTCTAGGGTAATAATAGTGTTATAAATTTATAATATTTTGCATGCCATTTTGGTAGAATGTTAGGACCAATCTTTGTTACACTTGTATTATTTACCTACATTCAAGCAAATAAAATTTCTATTCTATTCTATTCTATAGATTGTAGCAGCGCTAACTGGCGCCGGCGCGGGCACGATTGTCACTAAAAGTTTTCCAGTATGTGCGCACGCAAGTTTAATTTAGCGAAGGTCCTAAAGACGATGAAAGAGTACTATTTAGAAGAATTTTAAGGGCTGCCTGCTCTCTACTGATTTTTCAACTAATTTCGGTTAAGTCGGACAAAAGTGTGTCTATTTGACTCCTCGTTAGTAGTAACGAATAATTTCACTGACTGTTCACTGGTAGTTGTTTGTTTATAGCCACCAAACAATAGTATTGCTGTGAGGTCTTAATAAGTCTTTTCTATTTTTAGGAAGGTGTTGGAACCAAAATCAAAGGCATCCACATTCTGAATGCACCACCCTTCATTGATAGACTGGTGTTTATCTTGAAGCAAGCTCTTCGTGAGAAGGTGGCTAACAGAGTCCATGTACACAACAGTTATGAAGATCTTCAAAAACATATACCCAAAGAGATATTGCCGAAAGATTACGGTGGTGATGAGCCCTCTATGGCGAAACTAAGTGGTAAGTTTTTATTTATTGCTTATAATTATGTAGATTTGAAACTTGTCCATGATCATTATTAAGTTGGTGATGTTATACCGCCGTGCAGCAAAGCACGTACAGCTGTAGGTCCTGCGATCTAACATAAAAATAATAGACAGTGTGCACTATGATTTCTTGTGTATGAGGCTAGACAGCTTAGGCTTGAGGGGGGAAGAGAATCCTTATTAATATATATACTTAATTCGATTTCACTTTTCAGAATTATGGAAGGACGATTTGCGAAAAGATGATGCTAAAAAGGTGATTCAGGATATGGAGAAATTAGTGAGCGACGAATCAAAGCGACAAGTTGATAAGTTTAACGAGGAGTATATGGGAATGCCGGGATCCTTCAGGAAACTGACTGTTGATTAAGTTCCTTCACAAGAATTCACCAACCTTTAACATCAGATGACCGTGTGTGTTAATGTCCCGGGGTATTATTCCCATTATTATGTAATAAAAAGTTTAGTATTAACTCTTCTTGGAACATGGTCTAATTGATCGTGTAAATAATTTGAGATCCATTGATGGATGGATTTCCTGATGATGATTGGGAAGCAGCTGCATATATATTTGTAGTATCACTAGCCCTTTTTGTGTGCAGAAATTCAATGTACTAAAATAACTAAGAATGAAGATCATTTCCATACTAAATCTACTATATCGTAAACTTATTTTTACCCCAACGAAGATTAAAGTCAGAATGGTCAGTAGACCATTTTCGATATAAGTCATCGTTGTGGTAAATGAGTTCTTAACTGGAGACCACAAATTCGCAAATAGCGTAAGGCTCCCGCACATTACCTTATCTTATGATTGGTAAACTCAGAGCACTTCGATCCAGTAGATCTGTTGTGATTCCTCTTAACACTATGAAGCCTCTAGTATTTTCTCTCTGCACAGCTTATCCATCACCGCTGTTACATGTCAGGAACACATGAGACCGTATTCATCAGAGGCAGGGCGGTCATTACTAATGTATTCATGCGTTTTCGCGTCAGTGATTCACATTCGCACAGTATTTGCTCCATGGTTTCCTCCACGTCCCTACGTTTCAGTATATGGATTTTCTTCTGCCCTCACACTAGGTGGAGTGACGACTGACTCTGAAACTGTCCCACTGGTCTCTGAGAGTAAAGGAAACAGGGATAACACTTATAATAGTGTTTTTGCACATGTTTATGGCGTCACATACCTACGCCACTCAAGAGACATGACGTCACAGCAATCCTGAATCGAACAAGCAAAGATTCACCGACGATTAGCATATAAACAACTTCTCGACAAGAACAGTCGGAGGGAGTACCGCGGTTGCCGGACATTACAACTCACCCGGCCAGAAAAGATTCCCTTCTCACTGGAGGATTACTACCACCCAACCCCCACCACCGCACTGGTGACCTTTGACCTTGAACAGCAACGATGCTGCTGCGAAGGTTGCGTACCTTCGCAGCAGCATCGTCGACATCTATCAACTCTTAATCCTTCCTTCTCACTCCACTACAGCAGCGAGTTAATCGCGATCTAGTCAGGTCAGACTAGCCGCATTAGTAGCAATACGGGTATCACTTCTAGTGTGAATAAAATAATTTAGTAATATGTTGGGACATATATATACACATGGTCATCTGTTCCCAAACTAAACAGAGCCTTTGCTGTAGAAACCATTACATCCATACTTTTCTTTATACTGATTAGGTACATGTTGGTGAATTAGGGTCTCCTTGTAGAATCGGGTTCGTTGCTATTTTGTATTTTGTGATAATATTTAAAGATCTATTAATAAAAGTGTGGTGAAATGTAA
This sequence comes from Meganola albula, assembly GCA_936450015.1. Lineage (NCBI taxonomy): Eukaryota > Metazoa > Arthropoda > Insecta > Lepidoptera > Nolidae > Meganola > Meganola albula. Next base: position 853,979 of record OW388161.1, on the reverse strand, counting down.
AAAGTTGTTTTATTTTTAATATCGACAAAACATGTTTAAATAAATGCCCATTTGGATAAACAGCACCGTTAAACCAGCAAGCTGAAATCGTCTACGATCATATTACCTGTAAAGAGGAAGGATTTAATGATAGTTTTTTTTATTAAAATCTACCACCACAATCTAACTACTCCTGTAAGTCAGGTTTGTGCGTAAAGAGATTTGGATTTTGAATCCGGGAAAGTCTTGGGACACCAAAACTGTTTTGGATCCCGCACGAATTTAAACAGATATTAAGAGAAGATGGAATGCTAGATTGTCCACTTCCCACCAAGCAAAGCGGGAGACAGACCTACCTAGAGAAAATAGAGAGGCAATAAATGCTAAAATAACTGGACTAAGTACCACTGGTAACGTAATTAAGGTGAACAAAATATTTGAGTCGGTTCCAGTAATAAAAACATCGTCCTGATGCGTTAAAATTAGCACCGGTTGCAACAAGGCCAGCAGGTAATATACCATCTCTGATAAAGTATGTATGTTGTCGAAACGACTATGAATTAATTTGTGATAAACCAGTTACTTACTCCTGTAGGTAGGTATTCGATGTTTCGGCTTCTCCCGCGTAGTATCAGGATAAAAAGTAAAATAAAAAAAATGAATAAGCCTCAATTACTGTTACCTACATCTTTCTTACAATACGTACTATAGCTATTTTCCTAAACACTTTTATTATACTTTTCCGTACAGGGGCCGATCAGAGGGATAGTCATCGCCAGAAAACTTATTGAGTGGGTGTGGTTACGAGCAGCAAACAAAATTAACTTAATCACACTATTAATTTGTTACGAAATTACGAAATGTAAAAATAATACAACCAGTGGTAAGACAGTTCCGAGACCGATGTTGGTCGTACGGACGTCTGTAGAGAACTGAGGTCAGTTCGTGTAGCGACAATCCCCACTCGTCGCCCGTGCGGACCTCAGGCTAGACTCTGTCGAAGCGTGTCGACATGACGCGCTGCCGCCGCCTCGCTGTCGAGTCTGCTACCGTACTAATGACTTCTCCGACATACTTTTAATCGATAGTTGAACTGCTTTCTGTAACAGTTTGTCCTACGACAAAGGCCTCCTCTTAAGTTTTCCATTCTGCTCGATCTCTGGAAATACGGGTCCATTCCGGTTCTGCTAATACTTGCCTTACGTCGTCTTCCCAGCACTTGTGGTGTCTCCTTTTACTTTTTTTGTATCTCCTTTAATACAAGTAGGATAAAATGTATTCGATGTGGTATTCCACACTATTATGTGCTACATTTCGTCCAAATTGCCCGAAAGAACCTTCGCATTAGGTTAATCATTAGCAGGAAGGATTAGCAAAAAAAAAACATGACGATATCACGACAAAAGTACTCAAAAACACCTATTGTTTTTAACCAACGTCATAATTTTTTTGGAATAAAGGTTAAGACAAAGATAACATTAAAACCAAACACACATTAATTAAATTTAAATAATTAATAATTAAAGGAGATCAGGCAAAATTGAAGCGTATTCTGTAAATCAGTAAAGTTATTATTTTATAATAGAGGCAACATATCTGATGTTAAAAAATAATGTGATCTGTTATGGAACGTGCTTACCCACTAAAGACAGACAGATTACCTATCTATCGACAGTATTACCTTAGCCTCTGGTATATTCTCTCCACTAAGTGTATTTGTATTAAAATTACATAACCTTATTTCTCTTTCCCCGTTCTTTCATCGGATGAGTCGAAGGAGAGGTGCATCACCTTGCTTTAGTTGATATACCCCGGTTACACATAAACGCACTGTTTCCAATTTTATAGTTCAAACTGCAAATTACTAAAAATCACTGCTTCTCAATACTTTATGAGTCGGTTTTCCAGTCATGAGTGACTCGACATTTACCAATTAAGTGTGTTTTATTGTAGTAAGTATGTTTCAGTATTTATACCATAATACAGCTGATGAGTTTTTTTTTGTTTGGTTCAACGGTTTTGTTTAAAAAATTCTAGCACTGTTAAATAGCCCATTTATTAAGGAAGGCTACAGGCTTATTATTCCACTGCTAGATACATGAAATGAAGCTCAGGCGAGCAGAGCCGCGGTAAAAAGCTAATTTTAGAATAAATAAAGAAAAAGAATGTGTATTGTTTTTGAATAGAAAAACTTTGCTACCTGCACGTATTACAAACAGTTCCAAATGAACCTATTCTCCCCACTTCTAAATGAACATGCAGAACCTGTTTCTACCTAAAACGTTAAAAAAAGGTCGCTATATATAGATATATTATTGTGCAGGAATTTACTAACTTCTTCAAAATTTTGTGTAACCAGAAGTTTGCTAAATCAAGAGTGTTTTGTTATAATAATATTAATTAATATTATAAAAACCGAAGTACGGTTATATCTAGTTTTTGCCGACTAAAACCAGTGCCAAAACTGAATTGCCTTGGGAAACTAATAAATATTCTATATTACAAATTAAACCTAATACAATGGAATCAAAACCATTAAGGGTGATTTCACCGCCTGCGTTTTTAGAGTTTCTTCGCATGAAATCTATATATAAAACGTTTATCTATGACCACTCAATTTTTTTTCGTGTAATAAGAACACTAGCTTATATGAAGCCACTACTGAAAATACATTTCTCTTAAAAACAAATTTAATAAAAAATTATAATATGCCAGTTTTCAATAACGGTGGTATGTCCGTGATTCCCTTTTACGCATATTATCCTCTTTATATCCGTTATGATGGCAAATTTAGTACTTAAATTGATATAATTATATTAATGAATATAGAAAGCAACCATATTTTTTGTTTCCATTACTTCTGCTATAATACAGACATCAGGACAATTGCGTTAAGGAACGTCCGCGCCTAAAGTGCAATTTCGGTGGGTTTTGTTAAAATCCATAAACAACGTATTACACGTCGATTTACACGATCTATCCTCTTACGCACGTGTAGTTCCAGTCGTGCTCTTGCGTTCGCGCAGTAGTGAAGTGGCCGATCCTTTCCAGTTTCCGCGCCAAAACGTAAGTACCTTTTAAAATCTAAGAGGGAATACGAAATTATACAATCTCGGTGGGTTACTGTATGAATGAATGGTGGTTTTTTATTTTACGATTTATGAATATATTGTGTGTTGTTAGGTAACCTTAGCAATCATACATTTCACGTGAGGAATGTATCTCTCAGTTTTGTTTTATTCAATTTTTTCTTAATGTTTCTAATTTCGGTGGTGCAATAACGGTGGTTTCGGTGGTAGATTTATTGCCACCGATATTGCATTTATACTATAATAGCTATGGGTTCACGTAACTTCTGTAAGATTTTTACCCACAAAGGTTAATTAAACTAACTTTTTTTATTATTTTAACTATGGAACTATTATTACCTAATAATAATAAGTACGACTTAAAAGAGATTTTTTTAAATAAATATTATCTTCGTGTGCTATGCTACACTTTTGTAAACAATTCGTTGTACTTTTGTATAATAATCAAATTATGTCAAAGTCAAAGTTTTTATTCAAATAAGTTACAACGTAACATTTTTGCAAGTCGCTTCTACATTTACATTTGCTGCCAGATTCGCAAGGCAAAAGGAGAACCTGTGAGAAAGAACTGGCAATAAAACTCACGGTCACTCTTTTTAATCGCCAAAAGGTTACAAATTATGCTCTTTACAATTTATGACACATATTATAATGGTACAGAACCAAAACACCATTCTCAGTCAACCATAATTAAACTTTAAAATTATTGATGATCACTATTAACATTATTACCTGTATCAAACAAAATTGTTCTCGTCGAATAGTATAGTGTGTGGGATCATCACTTGGTACCACTTTTATATTTATAAAGGAAAACACTGGTGAAAGCATTTTGTGAAAATTAATGAAGTAAACAAGACTACAAACTAAAAAAATATGGCTACAGGTATATAAAATTGCTTTTGTTTTTAAAATGAATTGATAACTGTAAAATGTAAATAAGCGGGACTGGGACTGATCATAAAATATGTCCAGCTCCTTACTCGTATTGTACCTGAAATGTAGTAATAAGTCGAATAAGGGGTTGTGTCCTTTTTAGCGTGGTTAACTATCTATGAAGAACGGGGTGGTAACCTGTGACCATACTTTTTCAGTTCGGTTCATTATATTTTATTTAGGACTTTGATTCCAAGAGTTCGTTAAGAAATCGTTAATATTTATAAACCCTTTGTGCGTTACCTTCTTAATTTTGTCTGATTTTAGGATGGGAAAACGAAAGGAAAAACAAATAAGGGAAGAGACTTTACAATAAAAGAGACTGGCTGAAAGATTACGAAAGGAAAAAATAAAAAAAAATCCTGTACTAGGTAAAGAAGTAAGAAGAAAAGATAGAGAAAGATATAGAAAGAAAAAAGAGGAAGGAAAAATTTTATCGCTGGGTGAAATGACTCCGCGTGCTAGAACATTGAAGCAAAAAGTAAACAGAGCTAATTTTAAAGCATTTTATGAAAGAAGAACAAGAAATATTAAGTTATCACGTGAAAATGATTCAGTTTATGATTTTCTGAAGCGTTTTGTTAAATGAAAAGTTAAGTTGCTGTCCAGTGACGTGCATTAATAAGTATTATGTTATCCTGATCCATTCATCAGTGTATGCTTGGTTAGAAATTACTGTTATGAATAAAAGTATTATTAACATTATTAGGAAACAATAATTGATTTTAGTATTTGTTATAGATATTTATTTGAAAAAAAAATAAGTCTTTTATTTAAATAATAATATGTAAGAATAGCGTCAATACAATTTTATATAATACTAGTGGACCCACCCGGCTTCGCCCGTTCTAAATTTTTCTCACCGTTTAAACTTTTCCTGGACCTCCACAAATCATTCAAGACCAAAATCAGCCAAATCGGTTCTGTCGATCTCGAATTTTAGCGAGACGAACAGCAATTATTTTTTATTTAAATAGACTATTGTCTATTATCTATTCATATAATGTTTGTAAACTGTTATTATATTGTGATCTTAATCTACTAAAACCTTCCTAGTAGCTAACGACTAAAGAATTTTTAATTGTAACAAGTTATAATAAATTTTATCTATCTATATTTAATTAACTCGAAGTTCTGCGTTTTTTAAGGATACGTGCCATTCAACTGTGATTATTGTGATTATAAATTTAATAACTTACTAGATATTATATCAAGAGAAGATTATGAACCTTATGGTCATCATCGTGATGATGATGAACCTACAAAAAGCATCTATTGTTTTTAAAAACTCTGTTTGTTTAAGTGTTAAATTAAGTAAACGAAGATCTCATCATAACTTTATTTTATTTAGCATTACCCCCAGCATTTAGCAAAATATTAAGGTCAAGACCATTTGAGTTCAATTTATAGAGCCTTCGCACTAGCGTTTGTCCAATGTAGGCGTTCGATGATCATAATACGCAGCTCAAACGCTGCTGCTGCGAAAAAGTGACGTATGCATCATGTTGTCTGCGTTGCGTTGTCGCTGCATCGCTAGCTATGATAAGTAACGTCAAACATCATCGAAAGCCTGCCCTGGATAAATGCTAGTGTGAGGCGTTCTTATTGAAAAAATTCAGAGTTTGCTAAAACCTATATAATTCTCCATCCTACATCCTCTTCATCATCCGACGACATAATACATCATCAGAGTGCGTTGTTTGATCTTCTGTATCCGCTGCATCCTTTGCATTATCCATACTTACTTAACTTCACCAGCCACCTCTGCAGCAGTACATTGTGCTGCAAACGGCAAAATTTACAGTGGAGCCGTAGTTTGTATATACTGTTTCATAAATATTGCTATTTTCAATTTCTGTGTGATGTTGCACTTTCGGTGTAAAAATTTCAATTTCGGTGTAAAATTATAAATTTCGGTGGGTTGGCAATTTCGGTGGTTATTATATTTCCAAAACAACTGCAGTTATTTGTTTCCCGCTAAATATCTAGAATACTAATGTGTTATAAAAGAACACCAGTTCATTTTTTCAGCGGAAAACCTATAAATAAAAAATACCACCGAAATTAACAAAAAAATAAGCATGCGTGAAATTACCCTTAATATTTCAGCCAAATGCAGGTGACAATATTAAAAAACTGTACAATCTAGATTCACCTAGCCGTTTACAAGAGGCCATCACAATACTAAATGATTGGATTCAAAAACAACATCATTTTACAAGAAAGGATTTTTGTAAGTTAACCTACTTCTTCATATTTTTAAAATAATATTTTTTTTTTTACATTAACACATAATGTCATCTGATCCCATACTAAGAACCTGTAACTAAAATAATTATAATTTTAAAGACGAATCCGCATAAAATACTCATACATACGACTTACAGCGTTGGTTTAATAATAATTATAACAATAATATAGTAAGCAGAGCTTGTACTATGGAAACCAGATAACTGGTAATATATTACTTATAATACTTTTCTTTTGTAAATACATACTTAAATATAGATAATTACACCCAGACACATGACAAACCGACATATTTAAACAAATGTTTGTCTCGGGTGGGAATGGAACCCACGACCTGCGGCGTGAAAAGCAAGTAGCTTACCGACCACGCCACTGGCCCGTTTAAAACTAAAATTACGACATATTGACCTAAAAGGTGAATTTAAATATACCTGTGTTCCTGTGCGATGTCTGGTGACACTATTTAAGAATGAGAGTTAGAATTGTTGTTCAACCTACTGCCACCTTCTCACCGAAAATCTTTGGTATTCACGTGTGAATGGGTATATTGGGAAAGCGCGTTTCATCAGATTCTCTCGTGATTACGAATGATTATCGGTGAGAAGGTAGCAGTGGAATGAGCCTCCATATGGTTAGAAACCTTAAAGGAGCAAAAATTCCGGCCCACCCTTTCTGCATGGTGTCACCAGACATCGCAGCGGAACACGGCATGGCCGCTTGGCGATGCAGCTTTGTCCTCCCAGGGACCACGTGTGGGGATTCAATTAAAGGTGTACACCCACGGACAAAGGTGACTCAGCCCCGAAAGTCAGTTTATTTTTAACTGATTTAATGAAAGGCGAAGGTTGTTCAATTGTATTATTTTTCAGCTAAACGGATTTTAGAGGCGTCGCTAGTAACTTGCAAAGGTTCTATTGAGAAGACTAAGAAGCAAATTGATAAACTTTGCACTTTGAGAACATTACTGCCTATGTACTTTGAAATTCCCAACATTAGGGAAGAGTTTGCTGATGTTTTAAATGCTGGGTAAGTTCATCTTTGAAACATTGCTATTTTATCAATTTCCTTCTTAACCAGTCAATCATCATGAATAATCAGCACATCGCATCTTATAAGAGAAGTTTTTGGAAGAATAACATAACAATATGACTAGCAGATCCGGTAGACGTCGTCCTTCCCGGTAAAGCAGTGCCATCAACCGGGTCTCAGACCTACCAAATATAACCACCCAAATATAACCGCAGCGGTTTAAGTCATGAATACCATGTGTTTTTCTTTTGGCTTTCCTTGCAAAATATCTAGCCCAGTTTTTGGCCTTGAACTCTTTACGATGTTTAAGCCTATATCTTCTCCTCTTGGATGACTTCTTTTTTTTAATTTTTCTCTGCGTAGAAACCATCCTCGTTCTTCAAGGAATAAATATTCCTTGAAGAACGAGGATGGTTTCTACGCAGAGAAAAATTCTTTCATTCATTCATTAATTTTTATATTTAAAGATGATGTGCGAGCATTATCTGGGGCGGTGTATTATACTAATTTTGTTGCAACTAGTGCTTATTCCTTTTGCCTTAATTATGACAGGTACCAGCCCAAACAGGTCCTTTAGATTACATTAACCGTGGTGCTAAGTCCACTTTGATAAGGAAATTAAACCTCTGTTCTTTTTTTCTCTCTTTTTCTTCTTGATGTTTTTCACTTTGTTTGTAAGGCAGACAATTGAACTTCCCGAGACTTGGCCAAGTTCAACTACCGAGTCTGTCACAGCGCCTCTATCGTCCCTAGCTTACATGAGTAGCAGTGATGAGATTGTGGTGATGTGTTAAGTCCCAAAAACTAACTTCTCCTTAATGATCACAGAGAAATATGAAATATTGATAATTTCTAGAACTCCATTGCCAGTGCCAACTGATGACAATTACAGAGTAATCATGATTAAGATGGAGAAGAATCACGTTCAACAAGAGAAAATATTGCAGTTTTACAAATTAGGTGTTATCGTAAGTACCTATTGCTTTGACCAACATAATCCCCCCCAGCTGTTGTGTGTAGAGCTAAATGTTTAGCCAGATTTCATTAGTTATGTTTAGATCCCAAACGAATTGCACTTCGTTTCCCACCCAAGAAAGACATTTAAGTGTATGACAATATATTCAGTTTGGTTTAAATTATAATGCATGTACCTACTACATTACTTGTAATTTCTTTTTTCCATGGACCCAACGCACTTTGACCTTACGTAAACTTCTAACGCCATATTATGGTTATATTAAAAAGATTCATGCTAAAGTTTTGCACAAGGTAAGATAAGATGATAGTTTAATTTTCATTTTCAGATGGCAGACTACTTCGCGAGGAATGACTTCGTCAACGGTTTCATATTTTTTGATGATTTAAGAGACGTAAATCTGGTTGACCTAATGTCGTGCTTGAATATTACAGATCTGCAACGGATAATGACAATATTAATTGTAAGTATAAAAAAGTAACAGTGTCACGAGACTGTCGCATTTTGCAACATTGGGTTTGATATCATCATCATATTTTATTTTTTGGAAAACAAATTCCGCAATTTCGCCAGTGTTAATTTTCAATAAAGTTACGGAAATGAGTTACTGGATTGGAAGAAAACAACTATTTATGTAAAAGGAGTCTTTATTTGGCACTCATAGAGTTCAGAGTCCCGAATAACGGCACTAGCACTGCACACCACTTCGCACAGAGTCCCGAATCAATGTCACTAGAACTATTCATCACTGTGCTGTACTTTCACTACACTTTTCCGATTTCAATTTTACTTCTTGCTTCCTTAATGCTTCTTCGCCAGAACTAATAAAACTGCCCTTGAGCGCGAATTGTAGATCCTTATAATTCCCCGGCTTCGATCTTCTTTTCGTTATTCATTTGTTTTAGGATTTTTATTTTCTATTTTTGTCTTACTCTAATTATCTGTCCTTGTTTTTCCTTTCCATTTCTACTAGAAATTACTAGAAAGTTCTAGGTCTATAACTATAATTCCTGGTGGGTTTGTGCCTGTTTGTGGAGTTTGAGCCGAGCTCTGAGACCACTCGGCTTGCTGCATAAATACCGAATTTCTTGAATAATTGATTTTCCAATTATCTGTGCACAGATACGTCACTTTGTTTGCAATTTGATTTGTCTATTTTCTCGCAAAGCTGTCATCCGTTACATTGTATACTAGTTTTTAAAGATTAGGTAGTTGTAGAAACACTAAAAAACTACAAAGTTCTGAGACGCCATTTTTTCATTGGGTTTGACATTAGTATGTAGGTATATGTATGTATTTAAAGTTTTTTTGTTGTGCACTTCTACCCTTTCCACAAGTTCTCTTCTAGAGGTTTGCTGGTAGAAAATTCATAATTGAATTAAGCTCGCCTGAGTACATTGTTGTTTCCTATTTATAATTGTATATGTAATTGTTTTGTGTACAATAAAGAATAAGATAAATAAATAAGACATTTGTGATATTAACAATTATGTTGGTTTGACGATTTTGAGTTCTGTATGTAACAGAACCAACACTTGTTCATCATTTTTTATAGTCTCATTCGTTACATAATCTTGCTTAGCGTCACACTGCTATTTTGTATTGTGTCATGGAAAACACATTCATCCAGGAAGCCAGAGATTTTCATTTATGAAGCAGCCACTAACAGCGCATCCTCCCCACAAGGCATTCTCTCAACTATCTCAAAAATTAGATGAACTTGATCAGTTTGTATGGATTAAGGCCTAAACTCTTACTCTTAATGTATTGGAAAGATCACTACCTAGATTTGTACTAATATATTTGCTTTTATAGGAAGGCTATGGAACTCGAATCAAAAGTATTCACCTTCTAACACCATCCAAAACGGTAGATGTTTTAGTGAGAGCTGTCAAACCTTTTTTGAGTGAAAAAATAGCAAATAGAATACGTGTTCATCCTACAGTTGAAGATGTCTACAAATATATAAATAAAGATATATTTCCCATCGAATATGGGGGTAAAGAAAGATCCCATAGCGAGTTATGTGGTAAGTATTTACTATTATTTTTAATTCCCCACAAAAAAGAGATGTGTTATGAACTTGACGCGTGTCAAAATAACAGCTGTGTGGAATCACGAATGCAGCAAACTATAGCTGTATGGATCCCATATTGTATGGGTATTGCGAATGTAAAACTGCGTTTGTGTAAACTAGTGTATATACTGTGTAACTGTTTACAAGTGTTGTAGCCACATAGTGCCCAAACGATGTATCAATTTTGGTGCTGTTTTAGGGTTCAAAGGGTAAAAATGGAACACATAGGATCACACCGTCATCATATGTCCGTCTGCCGCTCGATCGAGTGATGCTGTATTTATAGTTTCACTATGTCCGTCATCTGTCCTTCCGTCACTCCGCTCGCGGTTTAGCTGAGAGACTCTTAGAAAAGCTTTAATTTGCCATGGTAGTACATATCGACAGCGCCAACAATGTTGTTAAATAAAATCGAGATGTCTTCCTCACTGTAATTAGATTCTTTCTTTTGCACTGTCCGTCTACTTATGTCGTGATTATATCGCTAGGCCTATGCAGATTAATAGTTACTAGGATTTTAAGCTGCCCCTTAAGCAAATTCAAGTGCTGATAAATTCTGTTTAGTTCTTATACATGTTGGTCATTATTCTTGTTTGAGTTCGTCAATACGAAAAAAATTCGTTTTTTATTATTTTAATTTATTATCCTGTTCATGATAATATTCAAAAACTTTTTTCGTGTTGACGAAAGTTCGTGTTCACTGAGGGTACTGTGCCCATTGAGTGGTAGTGAGAAATTAAGTGTCAATGCTATAGTATAATGTGATCTTATCTTAACTATTTGCAGCTAACTGGGTTAACGAACTGTGTAGCCAAGACCACCAGGATTATTTGAAGACAGCGAGACAAGCACGGACGGACGAGAGTTTACGTCTGTTGGACAAATTCAATGAAGAGTACTTAGGAATGGCCGGCACTTTCAGAAATCTTATTGTTGATTGATCAACTTATTTATTTAGCTACCAAAAACATCCTAGTGAGGCCGGTGCATTGTAAAACCTACTCTTATTTTTCTGCCAATAAATTATACTTATCTTACCATTTATAATCAGTATATTCACAAATACACACAGCGCCATGTAGTACCACATTGAACTATTTATTTGATTGTGTTGTAATAATTTTTAATGCAATGGTTGTCCATTTTTCCTTCTGCACAACCGTGAAGCATGAATTTTAAACATTTTGTTGGGAGTGAACTTAGATATTAAAAGTCTTTATTGCATGAGACTGAGTTCAAATCATTTCTGGGAAACTAAATCAAAATACGAGTTACTATATGCTAAGTAAATTTATTTTTTACTTTTTAGTTTACCTACTTTTTGAAGTCGGTTTTGTTACAATTTTTATTGGTAATACATTTTTTAAGGTGAGAATTTTGCACCCTTATGGTGCAAAGTTCTCATCTTTGAAAATGAATTAGGTCCAAACAAGGTATCTACTGTAAATCGTTGAGGAGTTCCCTTGACTGTCCTTCATCTTTATCATCTGACCTCTAACGACAGTCTCAATACATCTAAATGTATAGTTCTTATAAATACAGATTAATTAAACAAATATCAGGTATTTGCTCTAAATCGTTGGGGAGTTCCCTCGGCTGTTTCGGATCCATCATCAGATCGACTCCAGACCTTCATTAAATAGAGCTTTCAAAACTCAAAACTTTGAAAGGAATAGCTCTATCTGATTTAGAACCCTCTAAACTGTTAACAAAACCCCACAATGAACAAGCATTAGCAGAAATACAACGATTGAGAATTCTCATTTCTGACATTCATTAGGCCAAGAAAGCGGTTTGCTAGTATTGACAAGGGTTCCCGTGTTATCATCATCATTAAAGTAAACGTATTGTTGCAACAACGGAAGCCATCTACCCCCTATATCTTTACCATTAAAGAATTGTACCTTCCATCATCAGCTCTGCAACGAGATGATGACTACCAGGCGCAAATACCTAAACAGCTTCACGAAGTATAAGAAAAACGTTAAATTGCCTATAAATTTTTAAGAATCTCACCAATTTCTCAAGGATACATCAGATCATCAGATCCTTACCTGATGACTATGGGACCACCATAAGTATACCATAACAAACAAAAAATAAATTCGGTACAGTGCAAATCGGTCCAGGCGTCTTTGAGTAATCGGTGAACATACATAAAAAAAATATTTAGACGAATTGAGAACCTCCTCGTTTTTTGAAGTCGGTTAAAAAAAAAGACTTTATATTCCTCCCGTACAAAACGTCAATTTCATAATATTAAGTAAGGACCTGTATGAACTGTAAACAAATAACAATATCTATTCATGTAAACATTCGCATTTATAAGCAGAGTATATTTTTATTTCGCAGAACCACGGGTCATAGGTTATCCTACTTTAGACGGCTAGTCCGTGGGACTGCACACATTATGTTAAAAAAATCGGTTGTCTGTAAAGTCGCTTTACTAACTATAGTTGAATAATAATATAGTTAATACTATAGTTAATACTATCGCTCACTCAAGTAAGAGAGAGACAGATGTCGAACGCTGCCGAACGCGGAGGCAGATTGTGCCTCTTGGTCGCTCGTTCTGCCCTCTCGCTTGCACTTCAACGCCTCAGAGCGAGGTACCGCCGCATGCGTCATGTTCTTTCGTGGGTGCAACCGGCTCCATCGAATTATAAGACGTTGGCACGTCAAAAATGAATACTTGAATATACGTAACCTCCTTAATAATAATATGATACAGGAAGAATTTATAGGCTTCCAACAACATCAGGGAGCCTATACAAACATCATCATTATCATCACCTATTGCAGTTGGACATAGGCCTCTCCCAATAAGCGCCATTTCACCCTGTCTTCTGATTGTTGCATCCAGCAATCATTCACAGATCGTCACTCCACCTAGCGGGATGGACAGATATGGCCCGCTGTCACTTCAATTTGCTAATTCTTTGCACTATGTCAATAATTTAAGTTATTTGTCGGAAACCGTCTTATTGTGAACCTTCAAAAAAGAAGCCGTAGAAAAATGATGTTAAGAGATATAAGTTTAAAAACGGTCTGTTGAGCGTGTGATTTGAATAAAAAAAATATCCCGGGACAGTAACACACACGGTCATCCATCTGAATCCAAACCAAACAGCACTTGTACTATGGAAACCAGATAACTGATAATATACTACATACTTAATTTGGATAAAGCTCATAGCTAGCTCACCCGTTTTACTGTACCACAGCTGGGCGGTCTTCTTTCAACTACCTTACAAGTTAAGAGAGTTCAGGGCTTAATCCACACACGCTGGCCTAGTGCGAGTTGGTGGATGTCACATGTCCTCGAATGATTAGTTCTTAGACATGCCTGTTTTCTCACGATGTTTTCCTTCACCGATATTAAGCAGCGGCGATGTAACAATTCACACAAAAATTACTGGAAATCGAACCAGCGACCTTAAATTTTAAGGCGAGGCTCGTGCCGCTGCTGGGCTTATGTATATGTACTCTTGTCCCATGAACTATATGATATTATTGGGACTATTTTATCAGAACTATACCAATGCAAGACTGACCCTAAGTACTTGCTATTATCATGACTTATTTGACTCACTTCACTTCTTTGAAACAGACGCATCTTTAGTTTGTGAAACGAGGGATTAACACTAGTGGGTATGTATGTTAAAGTATTAAGAATACTCACGTAATGCCGCCGGTCCTGTGCCTACACTTTCACCGGTTGTGTCGGTCAATCCGTTCCACCGGGCTATGAGATTGAAGGGAATACGGACTGACTTGTACGAGTGTGTACCTCGATTTACGATGTATAAGAAAATTTACTTTTTTAAAACTATTTTGTAACGGATTTTATCGCGGTTTATTTTAGATTTTAAATTCATGATCAGACTTTATGGTCACGGAAGGAAAAACCGCGAAAAAATCAACTTTAACATAGTTTTATTTCAATGTGTAGTATTCGAGTAGAAAAGTTGTTTAGTAGTATATTACGAGTTATCTGGTTTCCATACAAACTCTGCTTAGTATGGGATAATTCTTAGTAATAAAGTAAATAACTAAAGGTTATCTGCATAAAGCTTCATAATATTCATCTCACAGAGCGTCAGAGTAAGTTAAGTACAGTCTCGGACAAAATTAAATAGCCGATTTCGTATTTAATGCGAAAGTTGTGAATGCCTAAATGGATGTTTGCAACTCTTTCACGCAAAAACGACTTGTTTCATTCTTTTATGTTTCTTGTTGTTGAACATATTATTATATTTTAAAGTTCGTATTGGTATTCTTATTGTTAGATTGACAATATATTGCATTGGCAACACTGAAACTGACATTTGTGACAATAATGTTCTGTAAAATTTTAACAGCTTTCAGAATGTAATAGCCACTAAAAACTTGTACTTCGTTCTTTCCATTCTCTATGCTGAGAAAAAGTGGCGCAGCGGTACGGGCCTTGCCTTAAAAATAAAAGGTCGCGTGTTCGATTCCTGGTCTTGCCCACACATGTGAATTGTTTCATCTCCACTGCTCAATATCCGAAACCAGCATGTCTAAGAACTAAACATTCGAGGACATGTGACATCCACCAAGCTACACTTGGCCAGCGTGTGTGGATTTAGGCCTAAACTCCGTCAACTCGTAAGATAGTTGAGAGAAGACCCGTGCACAGCTGTGGGACACTAAAAAGGGTTGAAGTGATTCTCTTTTTTGCACTCTTGCTGAGCGCTACAAGTCAATTTGTACTATAAAATATATATATATATATATATATATATATATATATATATATATATACATTATTTTCAGACCATACAGTCCATAGGTATTGTTAGTAATATAAGACAAAAAAACTTAAAAACTATGTTAGCACAAGAGAACAATACATAAACATAATTTAATATACATAATACATAATAATACCAGTACCTCTAACAATAAAATATAAAGATAGGTATGGGCAAAATGGACGCAGCCCACAAACTTATACACGGACGTGCAACTCCGTGTACCGACTCAAAATGGCCGCATCCATTCTGTCCGCTATCATCCTCAGGACCCTGTTAGTGCTCCCCCACAGACCATGCACCATCGAGGTCACCTTTTTACGTATGATGGCGTAGAAGTCATCTACACCAGCACCCGCAAACATACCTGAATAATAATTAAAAATTTAATTACTTTAAAAATTATACATTTTATTCAAGAAACCAACCAACGGTTTTATATTTATGGAGTAGCCATTACCAGCACGCCTCCCATACTTTATCATCGTCAACAGCCATGAGACACCCACTGCTGGACATCGGCGTCCCTTCTAGAACGACATAACGATCAGATGCCGGCCGTTAACATACATCGGCTTCCCGCAGTTTTAACAACATCATCAGTCCTCCTTGTGCCGGCTGACGCTGCAGCGACCATTGTGAGGTCCCCACTCGAGAACCTTTGTAACCCAACGGTTGTTAGTTCTACCAGCGAACGGATAACCGCTTTCGAATCGGTTCTCTATACTCTACTCCTACTCCGTTTTCTACATAAATAAATAACTTAGTGACTTAATTTTGATTCTAATTGGACTTGGTTTGGTAGGTACAGATAAGGAGCGTAAGTAGCTTTTTACAAAAGAAAAGTATTATATGTATAGTATATACCAGTTATCTGGTTTCCATAACACAAGCTCTGCTTAGCTTGGGACCAGATGACCGTATGTTGTAATGTCCCAGAATATTTATATTTAACTTATATAAACAACAATGTTCACGTACGTTAAATAATTAATTAATTTATGGTTATTCCCTAAAATTGAGATCACTTACTATTTATATACTTTTTAGAATTTAATGATTCAGAAGTTATTTGAGTTTATGTCCTCTAATAGTATATGATAATGAAAACGAAGTACCTACACATACAAGGTGTTAATAAATTGTTCCGAATTTGAGGGGTTGTTTAAACAATATTTAACGAATAATAAAAAAGTATTTTTTTAAATGAAACTGTCATTTTAAAGAAATGCAATTATTTGCGTTACGGGTAAATTATGAAATATTCTTTACCATCCGTACTGTAGACATTTGTCTATCTTAACATTAAATTATCTGAATAATAACATTATTTATAAAAACACATATTTAAACATTCATGAAACGTTGAGCCCCAAGAGGCGTTGCCGTGTTCCGGTGCGATGTCTGGTGACACCATTCAAGAGAGTAGTTCAAAATTGATACTAATTTATAGTTTGTTACCACTTTGTTCCACTGCCACCTTCTCAACCAAAATCATTTGTAATCATGAGTGAATCAGTCAATTGGTCAGGTGCACTACGTAGACTGCAACTGCTTAACATCAGGGAAGTTGTGTTGTTGTCATGCGCAAGCCTATTTCAGAAAAAAAATCACATTAATTTAGGGATAAAATTATTTTTATCAAAAAATCGTACTGTATATAGTTTCCTATAAGTTCTAATTTGTCAACAAGGAAATACTTATGCCGTTTAATACGTGTTAGAGGGAGAGAAGAAGTATATGGCATGTTAAGCGCTTTTGTTATGATCCGTAGATAGTACTACATGCTGCTTGTAACCCTCGGTACCTTTTGCTGTGTAAGTGTTTGCTTGTACATATTTGTGTTAGGGACTAAATAAATTAAATAATAACTTATATTCACTGGTGTACGCTTAAAACTCCAATAAGTTTATATTGCACTCTGTATACACCTGTATAGTATTTATTTTATTTTAATAAAAAATAATCAGAATTATATTTTTTATTAATTTATTATTAATAAATAATAATAATTATTATTATTATTATTCAAAACAAATAAATACTTTTCACGTGTATAATAGTGTTTTAATAGATGAATTATAATAAACCCTTGGAAGGCAAGAATTTCAGAATTTCAGAATTTTTAATAAGCAATCTTAATTTCTAACTAAATGTTAGTAACTATATTAAAAATTCTGAAATTTTGGTGTATAGATTTCCATACAAAGTTTTTACCCTCATTTTACCCATTTAAGGGTAGAATTTTCTTTTATGCTATCACGCCTAAATTATTGAACCGATTTAAATGGAATTCGGCACAGAAATACATAGGAAACATTTTATTTTTAGTATTTTTTTTAATATTTTTCAGGTCAAGATGGATTCTGGATTTATCTTTGTATTGTCCTTGCTGTCAATGGCTGCAGCAGTTACAGCTAATAGCGATGAAGACTTGGATCCTCTGATTAATAAAGCAGTCGATGAATATATAGAGGTAACCGACTGTTCTACTCGTAGGCAATAAGTTAAGACTAGGGGCGGTGACGTCAAAGATGCATGGTTGTACTGTGCACAAAAAAAATTACAACAAGTTTCCACCCGCGACTTCGTCTCTGCTATTTTTTTTATTATATACAGGTTCTTTTTACTGCCTGATCAACGAGTGAACACATGTTTGTGGAGTTTTTCGTTTTTAAAAAAAGACTTTTAACATGAGATTTCTCTCTCCAATATAACAATTAACTTAACACAAAAAATAACAATAAAATATAGCAGTAACTCTAATAACTATTAACGAAACAGTATCAAATAAGATTGTAAAATCATCTTTTCGTGACGTAAGCCAGTACGAGACTAAGATATTTAAAAATGGCGTTGCCTACTGTGCAACACGAGAGCTTGATGGAAAATCGCAGGGGTAGCGGGCGGAAAGTTGCATAACAGACAAATCTCAATATGTCGCGTACGAGTAGTAATATAGAAACCAATAAAACTTATCCAGATAGATAAACGTGAAAGTTTGGAAGAATGTATGGACGTGTGTTACGCAAAAACCACATAACAGAACTGGATGAAATTGAGCACAAAGATAGATTATAGTCGGGTTTAACACATAGGTTACTTTTGACCCCAATAACTACTACGCCGGCGAAGCCGTGGGCGGAAGCTAGAAATAAAATACTACTTTTCTTCGGTAAATACATACATAATATAGATATTTCCACTTCAGACACAAGAGCTTAAGCAATAGCCATGTTAAACACATAAATACTGAGTTTTTTTTGGCAGTGTTCCTCAGTAGTTGCCAGTCATTTACTGCACGGTAAGACTCGCGTCTCAAAAAAATAAACCATACTTTGATTTTGATTTTGATAAATTCTATGCTATTTGACCTTTAAGCAATATATAGTATTGTGATGCGTAAATAACAAAAAAAAAATAACCCCTACAATATAAACACTCAAAGTTTAGAAAAGACCGCTAATTGTCATTCATTTGTCACATCATTTATTAGGTCAATAAGAGTTTAGAAAAGCATCTATTACGATTGCGCGACGCGAAATTTTTGCAAAAACTTAGTATATCAAAAATCATATCAAAATATAATGCAAATTAATTTCTGACTTCACAGTCCTTTTTTTTTAATTCTTCGATAGGCTGACGGTTGACTACAACTTGCCTAATGTTAAACAATGATGTAGTCTACAATGGAACGCGCCAGCCCAGTATACCGATTCATTCGTGGTTACGAATGATTATCGGTAAGAAGGTGGCAGTGGAATGAAGGCTTTAAGATTTCTAACCATATAGAAACCCTAAAGGAGCAACAATTCCGACCCACCCTCTCTGCATGGTGTCACCAGATATCGCACCGGAACACGGCAAGGCCGCTTGGCGGTGCGGCTTTGTCTGGTGGGTGGTCACTAACCACGGCAGAAGCCTACCAGTTAAATGACCTGAAGAATGTCTGGTTTGAAGTATAGTATAGGATTTCCGGTTCTGGCTGTATTATTTACTTTAATTGTTTGGACTCTATTTATGACACGAAAATGACAACTACAGCAATCTTCTAACAACTTTTATTTTAACCAGGGCTTAGAAAAAGATGGAACTCTGGACCGTTTAGCACAACAAATATTGGATCAATCAGAATTGGTAAGTAAACAAAACATTGTATACCTAATTCTTTTGTTGCATCTTCTTCTTCTAAATATATAAAAGAAGAAACTGACTGACTGACAAAACTAACATATCAACGCAGAGCCCAAACCCCTGGGTCTGGAGACTCCAAATTTGGCACATAGGTTTCTTATGGGGTCTAGGGGTGCACTAAGAAAGGATTATTCAAAACTCACCCTTTAAGGGGGTGAAATGGGGTTCCAAAGTTTGTATGGAGAAACAAGATTAGTGAGATCAATTTCGGGGGCGGAGGAAGCTAGTAAAGTATCAAAACTAAACACAAAACTCAAAAATTATCTGAAGGAAAACATCCTGAGGAAACCAGCATATCTATGAACTGACTATTCTAGGTATATTATGTCATCTGTTTTCTTCAACACTTTTTTAGGTCCCACTGAAGGGCACGGGTCTTCTCTCAATTATTTTACAAGTTGAGAGAGTTCACGCCTTAATAACGCTGGTCACGTGCGAGCTGGTGACTGTCTAATATCTTCGAATTTTTAATTTCTTAGAGATTCCGGTTTCGTCATCATGTTTAACTTCTCCGATATTGAGCTACTAGTCTAAGAGCCGAAGTAAAATCGACCTTCGCCGATATGTTTAATAGATAAAAATTATATTCTATTAATTTAGTATATTAAAAATTAATTTAAAAAAAGAGTAGCCTGAAAAATCTTGGCCAGGCTATAATTTATTAAAAGTTGTAAAAATCACTCTTTTTTTATTTGTACCGATGAGTTTAATGAAAAAAATTTATTCTAACCGTAAGGACAAAGTCTATAGAATATGCAAACGTAGGGTTGCCTATATTTTTCCTGGCCTATTGGGTTGCCAGGTATAAACATGGTTCATGGCCATGGTTCTAGTTATTTTCACCTACATGTTTAATCTATAAATTAAACTTAAAAATAAGTGCTGTTTTATTGCGAACACAATGATAGGATTGCCTGCGAAAAGTCGAAAAAAAAATTGAATGCGACTGTGCGAATTTTTCATATTAATTTTCTTTGAATTTACAAAATGAATCCCTATTTCCCTTGGTCATGCCATGACAAGTGAACTGCTGAACCGATTTTGCTAATTCTTTTTTTTTAATTCCTTGAAGTACGAGGATGGCTTTTACGCAGAGAAAAATTAAAAAAATACAACCTCCTCCGAGACGGCTTAACCGATTTTTATGGAATCTTCTAAGTATATTCGATAGGTCTGAGAATCGGTCATAATTTATTTTCGGACCCGGTAGGCGGCACTGCTTTGCAGGACGACGTCTGCTGGATCCAGGAGTTTATTATAAAATTTGTTTATTTTTTTAGCAAAATCGTCTTGATAATAAACCATACATACCAAATACCGAAGATTTGAACAAAATGTTGCAGTCAGCTGATTTAGAACCAAAGAAAGTAAGTATAAGCGGACACTATAGACAAAACGACATTTCTTTTTATCCTAAAATAGACTTCCGCTTGACTTCAACTTGCCTGATGTAGTCTACAATGGGACTCGCCTGCCCACTATGAGAAGGTGGCAATGGAATGATGTTAGAAACCATAAAGGAGCCTACTACCAGTTAATAACAAGTAAACATAATTACCAGTTGATAGTCACCTGATTTGCTCCACCAGAGGCCACGTCTGGGGTATCAGATAAAAGGTGCACTCCAACGGACGAAGGTGACTCACCCCAAAAAAAATAATAATATAATAAATCACAATAATAATAAATTGTAATAAATAGTATATTTCCAGTTACCTCGTTTCCATGGTACCTACTTACAAGCTCTGGTTAGTTTGTGGTCAGACGGCCGTATCTGTTAATGTACCACAATATTATTATTTTTATATAACATAATGAGACTGAGTTTAACTTACTGTGTCTAGATGAATTTTATAACTGTGTAATCGGGCTATACTGTGCCCGGTAGAGACCAGCAGCGAATTTAATAACTTGGCAGTTCAAACCAATTTCGCACAATAAAAGTCGCGAATTCGCTTCGGCCGTTTTCGGACGGCTCACCAAAAAAGTTCGGTGAACCAATACAGCTCCTTCCAGTTAATTTATTAATTTATTTATTTGGCTCCTCAACAATGTGTACACTTTTACAATGACTTATTATAAGATTTTTGTCTTAACATCTAAGTGCAACATTACTTACAGAAGAGCACAGCATGCACTAAAATATGCGCAAGAACTAATATGTGTCATGCATTACTTACTACTACTATTTTAACATTTCAACGATTAATTTCTTTTTAATATTATTATTATAATTATATTTTTTTATTATTATATAATTGGGTTAGGTAATCCGTAAAAAAATAAGTTTGAGCGTATTCACAGAATTTCCGCCACATATCAGTGACGCATAGCTATGCCTCTATTAATAATATCTGACAAATAAGGAAAAAGCGCTGTTTCACAAATTATTGACTTGTGTTGAATACTTATTTACAAGGTTTGTTATTTTTATCTTTATGTCAAGTGACAATAACGAAACTTGTTGATAAGCTAGCCGACACTTGCAACTGGAGAAAATGGCGGGCCTTTTTTTAGACAATAGCATACACGATCATCTGATCCTAAACTAAGCAGAGCTTGTACTATGAAAACCAGATAACTGGTAATGTATACAAATACTTTTCTATTGTAAATATATACTTAAATATAGATAATTACACCCAGACACAACACAAACAGACATATTTAAACAAATATTTGTCTCGGGTGGGAATCGAACCCACGACCTGCGGCGTGAAAAGCAAGTATCTTACCGACCATGCTACCGGCTTGTCTTAGAGCTGTCCGAAACATAACCCAGTCTTCGTTTATCGCGAACACTGTAAATTCACTGTCTTAGATATATATATATATATATATGCACTTTAAAGCCTGAAACACATGTCCAACCTAGTTCCAGCTCATTTATAGCTTTATTCCTGTATTCATAAACGTCTTATAAGCACATTATAGCTAAAATAGGTTTATAATTCATTTGTCTTTGTCTGTCATCTTGACATTTATACTAGTAAGAAAGAGACAAAGTCCATTTTAACTAAAGAGTCTTATAAGATTTTTATGAATAAGACCGTAAATCATTTAAATTGTAAGATTATATTTATTTTTAAATTGTTCTTTTTTTTAGAATAACAATTCATAACATTTTATTTCAATTTAAATGTAACAATATATCTTAGGTAAAATTAAATTCTAATTGAAAAACTAGGTTGGGCGTCATGGAATTCCTCCGAATCGTGGCCTTGGAGTAGATATGTGCCCAGAAGGCTGGCAGCATTGCCACATTGTGTAGCAGTGCTAATTCTTTGACAAAGATGTAGGCCCGCCCTATGGTCACGGAAAGAGTCTATCAGACGTCTTGCTATATCATCATCATCATCATCATCATCATCAGCAGCAGCAGCAGCAGCATCCTAGTCCACTGCTAGACTTAGGCCTCTCCTAGAGCACGCCACTGAGCATGATCCGCGGCTACTCTCACTCAGCACTTACCAGCCACCTTGCAAAGATCGTCACTCCACCTAGTCTGAGGGCGTCCTACGCTACGTTTGCCAATACGTGGTCTCCACTCAAGAACTCGCTTACACCAACCGCTGTCGGTTCTGCGGCAGATATGACCATATCATTAAACATTTATTGTATAAACAATTTTATATTATTATTTGTGAGGTTCATAATAATGATTTCCTTTTAAACTAAATCTCATAATTCTCAGGTGCAGATGCCTGTACACTTTAATTATGTATTCATAATGTCGCTTGTTCTACTCTGCTGTGGCATCGGTGGCACAATACGTGCGTGTAACAAAAAAAAACAAAAAGGCAGAATACGTAAGTACTTAGAATATCATCACTTCAACCCTTTTTAGTATTATATACTTCTGGGCACGGATCTTTTCTCAACTATCTTACGAGTTGAGAGAGTTTTGAGGTTAGTGAATATCACATGTCCTCCAATGATTAGTTCTTAGACATGCCGGTTTCCTCACGATTTTCCTTCGCCAAATTTAAGGAATTTACGAGTAAATAATCCTCGCTCAGTGAGCGAGAGGAATTTATGTCCGGCGCCATGGGCGGTCGCCTAATCGCGCCCTATCCTAAAGTCGCTTCAGCCTGGCCTGTGATAACACGGGCCGTGGGACCCCAGCTTAGCATTCAGGTTGTACCCACATTCCTCAAGTTTACAAATAAATTCTATGCAATGTCAAATAACGTTGAAAGCCCCAGTCAATAGCCAGATCCCATATCTAAAGTTTCCTGGCAACATCCTGAGCCGAGTTTTGTTTCCAAATGGGGAGCCCTAGTTGCCATAGTACTCGATCGGTTCAACCGTTCTCGGACGGCTCACCGAAAAAGTTCTATGAACCAATAAAGGCCCTTCCGGCCGATTGGGTTAGGTAATGCGCAAAAAAAGTTAAATAACTGTTAATATTTTTTTAGTGGCGCCGCCGCGAGAAGAACACAACCCGTTAGCAGTCTAAGGTAAGAATATATTTATAATCTCTCGTGGCTAGATCACTTTATGACGTGGCTAGGGCTCCGCGATTTACGACCTTACGACCTACGCCGTGAAAACCGAAATGAATGCGTTTTAAAAATAATTCCGAGTTTTTTTTAAGACTGATTCTAATTGTTTATTTATTTAAAAAAAATATTATTTAATAATATTAACAAAGCCTCAAGCCTGTGTTACCCGAACATGTAGTGGTACCACTACTCTCATTTCACTGGCTATTTTTAGGTCCCAAACGTAATATGGGGTGAGTCTATTGGAGTTCATTGGGCACAATTTCGAACTTCTTTATGTATATTAGAAAAGTGTTTTTGCTTGAACCGGGAATCAAACGCGAGACCTCGCGGTTACTAAGCGAACACTGGAATACTGAGGCAGTATAAAAAAATATATATATTTGTAGTTTGATTTTTATAAAAACTCACACACGACAGTCAAATCTAATAGATTTTAAAAAGACATCTACTCAGAGTTTTGGACGATATATTATAAATAATAATGTTTAATTATTATTACTAAATTATTAGTTTACTGGTAAAATTAACTAGTGGTAGGCTTTTGCCGTGGTTAGTGACCACCAGGCATACCCGCCCCGATAAACAGCCTTGCCGTGTTCCAGTGCGTTATTTAGTGACACTATTTAAGAGGGTGAGTCGGAATTGTTGCTCCTTCATGGTTTCTAACCTTAAGGAGCCTCGTTCCACTGTCACCGTCTCACCGCAAAATCATTCATAATTACATTTGAATCGGTAGGCGTGTGCGATTGTAGATTACATTATTGCTATCATCAGGCAAGTTTTAGTCTAGCTTATTTCAGAATTAGAAAAACATCTAGAAATAAATATCTATAAAATAAAGATTATTTTACTCTCAGACCAACACCCTTAATTACCAATAGATCTATATACACACTAACTTTGCATACATATAACGCAGATATAATTGACAAAAAAATTACCTAACAATTTTAACAATCACCTAACATAGGAACTAGACTAATTCCAAATCTTTCTAAACCTTATTTCAAGTGTTATCTTTGTATGAATGTCCTGGAATCTTGCAATCAATATTTCACCCACTTCCTCTAAAGCTATTGAGCTGAAATAATAAATAAATAAATAAATAAATGACAACACAAGATTTTATAAATGCCGCCATTTTGAATCCAATATGGCGGACGGTACAAAATGGCCACTTATTGTTTTCACAACCCCTACAATATTGGTATCAAATCAAAGAGCTTGAAAAGAGAAATACAATTAATACAAGATTTTTTAGATAAAACCTTTTTTTTAAGTAGGCTATTTTAATATTTGATTATTTTTTCAGATCAACCGTCATAAAAAGAAGACAGGGAGAGAATAAAACCAGCTTTCTTATCTTATATTAAATGGTATTACATAAAAAATAAGAAAATTGTAATTTATTTTATCACAATCACCTTTTAAAGTTTTAAATCTTCAGCGCCTGATCTTAATAAACAGCAAAATATAAAGTAAGTAAGTGCTTTTTGCTATTTGTAAAAGTACAGGCGCATTACTTCAAATGTGATTACATGAACTAAACCACAGATAATATAATACTAAACAGAACCGCGGCAACCGCAACAACATCCTCGAGACATTTACTGTACCCGCAGAGCGCTGTATGTCTTTTGGGTAGAATTAACCCACAGGCTGCTGGTGTAGAAAGACTGACAATATGCCTTAAATGGAGACTACTTGACTTCTACTGAGCAACGAGCAAACCTGCGTGCCAACGTTTCACCCCTGACAGCCGCGCTCTGAGTTCACGTTTAATATCCTCATTGTCCTTCAGATTATCGGTAACAATGTGCCCCAGGAATTTAGTTTGTTTCACTCTTGTAAGAGTGGAACTCTTTAGAAAAAGAGGTGGAATTAAAATTTATGTGGAATTTTATCACTGGTGCTTAACAACATATTATTATTAAATACTACTCACAAACCTTTGGAAATAGTATTGTCTTAGATTTACGCGAATATCACACATTGAAATAAAACTACTTTTTAACGGATTTTATCGCGGTTTATTTTAGATTTTAGATCCCGACGTTTCAAAGTCTTTTCAGACTTCATGTTCACGGGTGGACTGAGATATTTGACGTCCAAAAATATTAATCACAATTATTACTGACTACCTTCAAACATTAATATTTAAGTTGCGTTCCGATTTAAGCAAACTGAGCTCACAGTGTCTTGAATTCTGAGTTGATTTTGCTTGGGTTTTGGTACAAGTAAATTAAGCACTGGGTCCCAAGCTGGTGGTATATTCCAACCATTTTCTCTGTTAAAATTAGGATGTTTTTTAATTTCAATAGCTTCGCGGATCATTCTTGGTAAGAACCGGTTTTCTTTGACAAGGACCTGTGTTTTATCAAATCTCAAGTAATGGTTGGGGCCTTTTTGAGTATGTTCACACACTGCAGATTTCGTTGAGCGTTGATGTTTAACATCAGCTATGTGTTCTTTTACGCGGGTCCCTATACTTCTTTTTGTTTGTCCTATATATGAGAGTCCACACTCACAGTCAATTTTATAAACACCCGCATCTTGTAGAGGGACTTGACACTTGACAGATGGTAAAAATTGACTTATCTTGGTTTTTGGCTTGAAGTAAGTATTTATAGAAGCCCGCTTAAGGATATAGCCAATCTTGTCGGTCACTCCTCTTATATAAGGAAGAATTGCAGGTTGCCTTTCAACTGTAGCTGGCTTTACACGTGATCTGCGGCGACGCGGTGCTCGGAGCTTGTTGTCATGCAATACTTGCTTGACGTACTGAAGCTCTGCGTCAAGATGTTCATCATCACAGATCCCGTGTGCTCTCTGAAACAAAGTTTTGCCCACGGTAGCTAACTGTTTAGGATGGTGGTGCGAATCACCGTTTAGATACCTATTTGTATGTGTTGGTTTTCTATAAACTGTATGACCTAAGGTATTGTTAGGATTCCTGGTTATAAGGATATCTAGAAAAGCTAAGGTGTTATTTGCCTCCAACTCCATTGTGAATTGAATGTTGTTGTTAATGGAGTTGAGATGGTCGAGGAAAGTAGATACACTGTCTTTTGGCAAGATGGTAAAAGTATCGTCTACGTACCGTTTATAAAAAGATGGTATGATGGGAGCTGTATTCAGGGCCCGCGCCTCGAAGTCTTCCATGTAAATATCGGCGACAACGGGGGAAACTGGAGAACCCATAGCTACTCCATCCAGCTGGACGTAGTATTTTTGGTCCCACAGTAGATAACCACTGGTTAGACAATGCTTTAAAATGTCTGCATATTCCTCAGGCATATCATTTTCTAAGAGTTTCCTTCTAGTGATTTCAATGCAGTCATTAACAGGTAGACAAGTAAATAATGACTGAACATCAAAACTAACCATAGTTTCATTGTCAGCAAGCTGAAGGTGTTTTAACTCACTAACAAAATGGTAGGAATCCTTGACATGTGCTCTCGAGTGTCCTCTGAGTGGTGAGAGTACTTTCGCTAGGTGTTGAGCCAATCTGTAGGTTGGAGTGTCGATTTGGCTCACTATTGGACGTAGCGGTGAGTTATGTTTGTGTATTTTAGGTAGGCCATACAGTTTAGGAGGCTTAGCATATGATGGTAGTAAGTTTACGTTCAGACCTTCTAGTTTTCCGGAAAACTAGAAGGTCTGAACGTAAATGATATGCCTGAGGAATATGCAGACATTTTAAAGCATTGTCTAACCAGTGGTTATCTACTGTGGGACCAAAGATACTACGTCCAGCTGGATGGAGTAGCTATGGGTTCTCCAGTTTCCCCCGTTGTCGCCGATATTTACATGGAAGACTTCGAGGCGCGGGCCCTGAATACAGCTCCCATCATACCATCTTTTTATAAACGGTACGTAGACGATACTTTTACCATCTTGCCAAAAGACAGTGTATCTACTTTCCTCGACCATCTCAACTCCATTAACAACAACATTCAATTCACAATGGAGTTGGAGGCAAATAACACCTTAGCTTTTCTAGATATCCTTATAACCAGGAATCCTAACAATACCTTAGGTCATACAGTTTATAGAAAACCAACACATACAAATAGGTATCTAAACGGTGATTCGCACCACCATCCTAAACAGTTAGCTACCGTGGGCAAAACTTTGTTTCAGAGAGCACACGGGATCTGTGATGATGAACATCTTGACGCAGAGCTTCAGTACGTCAAGCAAGTATTGCATGACAACAAGCTCCGAGCACCGCGTCGCCGCAGATCACGTGTAAAGCCAGCTACAGTTGAAAGGCAACCTACAATTCTTCCTTATATAAGAGGAGTGACCGACAAGATTGGCTATATCCTTAAGCGGGCTTCTATTAATACTTACTTCAAGCCAAAAACCAAGATAAGTCAATTTTTACCATCTGTCAAGTGTCAAGTCCCTCTACAAGATGCGGGTGTTTATAAAATTGACTGTGAGTGTGGACTCTCATATATAGGACAAACAAAAAGAAGTATAGGGACCCGCGTAAAAGAACACATAGCTGATGTTAAACATCAACGCTCAACGAAATCTGCAGTGTGTGAACATACTCAAAAAGGCCCCAACCATTACTTGAGATTTGATAAAACACAGGTCCTTGTCAAAGAAAACCGGTTCTTACCAAGAATGATCCGCGAAGCTATTGAAATTAAAAAACATCCTAATTTTAACAGAGAAAATGGTTGGAATATACCACCAGCTTGGGACCCAGTGCTTAATTTACTTGTACCAAAACCCAAGCAAAATCAACTCAGAATTCAAGACACTGTGAGCTCAGTTTGCTTAAATCGGAACGCAACTTAAATATTAATGTTTGAAGGTAGTCAGTAATAATTGTGATTAATATTTTTGGACGTCAAATATCTCAGTCCACCCGTGAACATGAAGTCTGAAAAGACTTTGAAACGTCGGGATCTAAAATCTAAAATAAACCGCGATAAAATCCGTTAAAAAGTAGTTTTATTTCAAACCTTTGGAAGTTTCCGAAGAGCCCCTATTGACGGGCTCAGCAGCAACATGTCACCAGCATATCTTTGCCTGATGTTTAGCACTGATGTAGTCCACGATAGAACACTCTAACCCAATATACCGATTCATTCGTGATTACGAATGATTTTCGGCGAGAAGGTGGCAGTGAAATTTCTCTCTATGGTAAGAAATTTTATATGAGCAACTATTGCTACCCACCCTTTCTGCATGGTGTCACCAGACATCGTCCCAGAACACGGCAAGGCCGCTAGGTGAAGCCGCCACCGGCCGAAGCCTACAGTTCAGTTTATTGTCACCTGATTAGTACCACCCGGAGACAACGTGTGGAGATTCAATTAATTTAGGTACATGTGTGCTATTGAGCTCATCAATATTGTTGTTGTAGACTGTTTATATAACATAATATAATTGATTACCAAAATTTAAATATGTCAACCAGTTCTACATGCACATTGACGTCAATATGTTTATCCCACAGAACCTCATAGAAAATTAGATTGAATGCTTTAGACAAATCCAGAAATCATGCGAAAACTGTAGTTTTCAGATAACTATAGCTTTGTTTACTGTATGTTTCATTCTTAAAATTTCGGTTGAGAGCCAAATTGTGCGTGGTGAAGGTTTTTTGCGTGTAAATATATGTGTAGATTATCTAATACTTTTACTATCGTAGCTAGGGAGATGAGACAGTAGTTTTATTTATCATAAACATCCGCAGTTTTACACTTAACAATCAGTAGCAGAGCAGCGGTGGCGCAGCGGTACGAGCCTCGCCTTTGAAATATAAGGTCGCGGGTTCGAATCCCAATCGCGCCCACACACCTTTGTGTGAATTGTTTCATCACCGCTGCTCAATATCGGCGAAGGAAAACGTCGTGAGGAAACCGGCATGTCTTAGAACTAATCATTCGAGGACATGTGACATCCACCAACCCGCACTTGGCCAGCGTGTGTGGATTAAGGCCTAAACTCTCTCAACTCGTAAGATAGTTGAGAGAAGACCCGTGCCCAGCAGTGGGACACTAAAAAGGGTTGAAATGTAATCAGTATTACTATACAAAGAAAAAACATGGCAATGGTAAATGACAATACATGTAATGAATGTTACAAATGTTCGACACTGCTGCCATGTTCAGGCGATTTACCGCGAGTCATTTTATCAATAATACTATTGTCTTCTTTGGATCTTATTTGTATATCACCAGATATAGGTACCCCATTAGTCATTACTCATGCATCTCGATGGATCACAAAATAACTCCTCAGAAAGGTAATCAATATCTCTGCCAATGATTACAGCACCTCCCTCATCACTAATGTTCACAAAATGTTTGGATGTCAAATCAAATCAAATCAAAATATGCTTTATTTTTTTTGAGACGCGAGTCTACATAAAAATAGTCCAATTTCTTTTCCTACCGTGCAGTGAATGACTGGCAACTACTGAGAAACACTGCCAAAAAACTCAGTAGGCTTTTTATCTTTTTTAAATGAAGTACTTATATCTATTACATTTTGTTTGTTCAGTGTGTTGAATTAGAGCGACTTAATTCCAAGCGTTTTTATCCGTTACATAGTCTGAAATTTTATAATACGCTTTCTTACATAACGTAGATTTTATAGTTATTTTAAATTTGTTAATAGTCATTTCCCTAATATTATTTGGAAGTTTATTGTAGAAACGTATACACTGCCCCATAAAAGAGTTACTGATTTTGTGGAGACGAGTATGATGTGCTACAAGATCGTTCTTATTTCTAGTATTCCAATTATGTGTATCGCTTATTTTTTTAAATTTCGTAATAATTTTATGCACATACAATAAATTTTCATAAATATATTGAGAAGCGACAGTCAAAATATTTATGTCTCTGAATTTCTCTCTTAGGGAAACACGGCTTCCTAGTTTGTAGATAGCTCTTATAGCTCTTTTTTGTAAAATAAAGATGGTTTAAATAAGTCTCATTTCCCCAAAGAAGAATTCCGGAAGATATAATACTATGAAAATAACCAAAATAAACAATTCTAGCAGTATCCATATCAATGAGTCGTCTAATATAATGTGGGCGGCTGCAGTGTTTCGATTTTCTGGACACAAGTGGGCTGACCTTAAAATGAGCTCGCCTTAAATTATTATTATTACCCGTTTTAGTAGCATCTCTTTGTGAGTCTCATTCAGCAGTGATACTTAGTCTAAATTAAAGTCGCGTAATTAAAGGTCGTAGCACATATAGCAACTCGAAAACGGATTGTAGCCGTATCGACTCGAGCCGTTCCCCTACTGCCAAACCTAATTAGAATCGTATGGGAAACATGTCGCCTTGGGACAAACTCACGAACCGCATTACGGTGCGACGCGTGAACAACCAGGCCCCGATTCTGGCACTTTAGATATTTATTTTGTCTAACAAAAATGGCGATTGTTTTTGTTTTTCAATGACATCCGCTACTTTTTTCGATATTTCTCATTTCGATATAATTGAAAAACAAAAGAAACCGCCACTTTTGTTAGACGTGCTTTGTAGATTGTAGCGGGCTTAGGTTTCCGCAACTCGACGTCATTAGTGCGCCTATTTTGCGTAGTGGTCTGGCGTGACTACTGCCAGCCCAGCTCCAAGAGGAAACCTAGCAGACTCTTCACGTTGCCGACGGCTTCCAGGAGCGACCTCGGCGACCCGAGGTGTTCGGCCCGAGGTGTTCAGCCCTGTATTTTGCCAGTCCTGGACAATATAGAATCACGTGGACGGCTGTTTCTTCTGCTTCCATGCAGGCCCTGCACAGAGGACTGTCCGTGACACCTATGGTAAAAAGATGTTTGTTAAGTAAGGCATGGCCTGTAATAATACCTGTGATTAGCCGAAGGTGTGGCCTTGTAAGCCGCGTTAACTTACAAGCAAAGCTGGCACTTATTACAGGCAGGGCTTCTCTGGCCTGTCTGCACGTATTTAATGTGTGCCAGTATAACTGATGCGCTTTCGTAAGACGATAGACGTGCTTATGTTAAGCCGTGTAAGAACGTACGAAATATGTTCGCGTTCGTGTTCGCATATGTTATGGTTATGAACGAACTAAAGGTTCAAGTTCGATGTTTGTGTTTAGTATGTTCGTGTTTGTATTTGCGTTCACGGCTTCGACGAGGTGAAAGGTGATACGGTGACGATCCCTATCTGAGTTGATGTGTGTGCTATGATCTTAACTTTATCAATGTATCGAGCCAACCACAGTAAACTTGTAATTTAATAATCAGTTTATGTACAGCACTCGTCATGGATAGTTTACAAGATAATCTGTTATTAAAATTTAATAATAACACATTATATGAAATTCGAAAAGAATTAAATTTGCATGACAAAGATGGAATGAAGCAAGTAGTTGATAATTTCGAAGAATGGATTTCTAAACAGAACCATTTTACAAAAAAAAAATTTGGTGAGTAATTTTGTTCATATTTCCTCTTCAATTATATTAATAAAATGTTATTATTTTTGGTTTTAAACATGGCTAAGGTAAAGAAAAAAAATACATACAGTCGATATGACCTCCTTATTTGAAGTCGGTTATAAAATTAGTTTGTGACGAATTATAATATAGTACCAATCTAGAATACATTTACTTTTTAACTGACTCCTGAAAACAAAAAGAGGTTCTGTATTCGGTTGTATGGTATTTTTTTGTATGTTAGACGATTACTCTGTCATCATGGACCGTGTATGATGTTTTTTTTTTAAAGTAGGTGTATTCCCAAGTTGGTCCCGCTGATTTTTTTTTTATCTGATGATCTTTGCAGTTATACTAATAATAATAATAATAACCATTTTTAGACAACAAGACTCATATAAAATATAACACTATAAACAAATACAAGTAATGACATTAAACCTAACGAAATTCTATAAATAGGCCGCCGCGTGGAAAAATAATGTGTTTTATGTTGTATAAAACATATATGTGTATTTTTCCACGCGGCGGTGTGTTGCGCGGGGTCAGGTATCCGACCTCGGAAGCGCCAGAACACGACACCTTTCAACCAAAATTCTTCTTTTGAGAAGGTCGGCAGATGTTCAGTGGGTACGTGGGTACTCTCACCACAAAACAATTGACATTGACATTGTGGCGAGACTCCATTTTTTTTAAAGAAGAACTCATAGAATCACTGTAGCGCCATCGCGACAAATACTCTTGCTTCGTTATTACGTGTAGTCGATGGCTCGTAAGGGAGAAAGGGGTTGTTTTGAACACTCTTACCCCCTTCACTTTCTAATGTCCCACTGCTGCACGGTACGGGTGAAGATCAGTGAGAGAAGTCTCAACTATTTTTACGAGTTGAGACAGTTCTGGCCTTAATCCATACACGCTGGTTAAGTGCGGGTTAGTGGATGTCACATGTCCTCGAATGATTAGTTCTTAGGCATGCCGGTTTCCTCACGATGTTTTCCTTCATTGATATTGGACAGCGGCTATGTTACAATTCACACAAATATGTATGGGCACGACTGGCACAGCTTTTGTTATGGAAACCAGATAACTGATCATATTCTACGTTTCTTTTGTAAATACATACTTAAATATAGATAATTACACCCAGAAATAAATAATAATAATAACAAATATTCTGGGACATCAACACACACGATCATCTGGTCCCAAGCTAAGCAGAGCTTGTGTTATGGAAACCAGATAACTGGTATTTAATGTACATATAATACTTTTCTGTGTAAATATATACTTAGATATATAGATATATAGATATTTACACCCAGACTCGACACAAACACAAATGTTCATTACTAATGTTTGCCTCGGGTGGGAATCGAACCCAATACCTGCGGGGTGAAAAGCAAGTATCTTACCGACCACGCCACCGGCCCGTCAAGAAATGAGACAAACAAACATATTCATTTTAAATACCCCTTAATTCTTCCTAACATTAAGAATGCGGGAGTAACTGCCTATTTGTCTTTGACGCTAAAACAGAACATAATGAAGTTTGATATGAATATACTTTGAGACAGTCTGAAATAGTTTGATGAAAACATTACCTCAGCTTTCGAATAGGTAAAAAAATTGGTTGCCTGTAAATTCGGTATACGGGCGAAAGTTTTACGTGACAACGACTTTGAGTGGTAAAATAATTTTAATGTGAATATTCATTCGTATAGTAGGAAGAAGGATGAAACATAGTTGAGTGGGAGAGAGACGCAAGGCATTCGGCGGGCGTCTCTCTCGTTCGGTGACTCATCGTAACGTTACCGAGCGTTACACTTTTTCATAAGTGCCTCCCAGCCGCAACCTAATTTAAGACGTTGTCACGTCAAAAAATCGGTCTATTCGTTAAAACGCTCTGAAACAACAAATTTAACCCGCTTTTTGTCAGGTGTCAAAAAAATTAAATCTCCTCTGATAATTCATAATTAATTATTTATGTTGTAAATAAAAAATATTTTTAAAAAAGGTATCTAACCTTTTTAAAAATTATTTTTAATTACAACATAAAATAGAATTAGACACGAAAAAGTACCTAACTGAATAACAAACTCAAGACTAACCGTAATTAAAAAGTAAACTAACTAATGCTTAAACTAAACTAATGCATCAAAAAATTCTTCCGTATCGTTATCTTCCGGAAATACTAATCCTTTGCCCGAGATACAAACCAGCCTTCACGTGTGTTGTCAACTAGACGTTTTGGCAACTCCTTGAAAAGTGAACGCTGTATTTTTTTATCTACTCAAATTGGACTACGCAGAGACTGAAGACATCTTTAATATTTTCCATTAATATTCGGTTTAAAGTTAAAATTTTCAGCGTCACAAACACACAACACACACGCATAGGTATAGCATATTTTTTCCAAAAATTTATTTCTATTCCATTTTAAATTATTTTTCTTTTCTCTCAATTGCCTAGTTTATAGATAGTTTGTAATTACTGTTATTATGTAAGTGCAGCCTAAATTGTGACGTGAGCCTGGAGATCTGTCACACAGGTCCCGCACCCAGTATAGACTCCAGCTCTCATAAAGGTATTTATGAATCTGCCTGTAATCTCTGTTATATTGCCTAACTGTACCTTTTTGAGAGAAATAAACATTATTATTATTATTATATTATTATTATTAAATCCGATAACGGAATTTTCTGAACCTTTCCTTTAGTGAAGTTGGTTTAAAATCGAACCATCTAAGATAATCAAAAAGTTAAGTTGATCGAATAAATTACCAAGTTTTATTTTAACACTTTAAAATGTTTCGTATCTATTCTGGTAGAACGAAGGTCAACAGGTAGCAAAAAAACTTAGACTCATATGTAAGTGTTAGCGCACACTATTAAGTCTCTCTAATACAATTATATGTATTTACTTATAAGGCATCTTACAGTAATAAGCACCAACATTACAGTAAATTCATAGGCGCATCATTAAACATTAATATTTTTTACTTGGGGACTTGACACTTGACTGATGGTAAAATTTCAATGTCAGGTCCTCTACAAGATACGGGTGTTTATAAAATTGAATGTGAGTGTGGACTCTCATGAATTGGTCAAACTAAAATAATTATAGGAACCCGCGTAAAAGAACACATAGCTAAAACATGTTGACGTAAAACATCAACGCTCTACGAAATCTGCAGTATGTGAGCATACTCAAAAAGGCTTCAGCCATTAGGTGCCTGAGATTTGATAAAACACCGGTTATAAAAAAAAACGGTTCCTAATTTTAACGGAGAAAATGGTTAGAATATACCACCATCTTGGGATCCAGTACTTAATTTACTTGTACCAAAACCCAAGTAAAATCAACTCAGAATTCAAGACACTTTGAGCTCAGTTTGCTTATGTCGGAACAGAACATAAATATTATAATGTTTGTTCGTAGTCAGTTATCATTGTGATTAATAATTTTAGACGTCAAATTCCTCGGTACACCCATGACCATGAAGTCTGAAAAGACTGAAACGTTGGGATCTAAAATCTAAAATAAACCACGATAAAAGCCGTTATAAAATAGTTTTATTTCAATATGTGATATTTGCGTAAATGTAAGAAAAAAAATGTGTTTAATAAAAAATTAGTTTAAGTTTATTTCCACTGTTTGCGCACTGCATAAAAACTTTTCCTGTTTACAGACAGACGCAGCAGGGGAACGAACTAATTTAGATGTATCAAACTAAAACAGATAGTAATAAGTAATCTGATTTTAAATCGTTTCCTGCTTCCTTGAGACTTGCTACTCATGTGGTTTAATTGTTATTATTATTTATTATTATTATTATTACTATTTTTTTTTTATTAATATTGTAAAATAATATGAATCAAGTGTCCGAAATAAATTATTATTATTTTATTATTATTAATATTATTATCCAATTATCTTGCCTTTAGTGTGTACTAACTCTAAAAAGTCCTACTTATTTATTACACGTCAAGAATGATAGAAGCACTGCCGTCTATTATGATGACGCAATTTAAACCTTTTTTATCTCCATGCCGTCTGGGTTCGATTCCCGGATCTAGCAAAAAGACTTTTCTAATTTACTTAGGGACTCTTAGTTGCAGCTTAAAGGTTAGAATTGTGCTCGATGAACCGATGTTATGATGTAGGCTAACCCTATTTCGTATGAGGCCTAAACTTAGCCGGTGGGTAATGGGAAACAATGTCTTTATTGAAAAATGACTAAGTATAAAAATTTTGACAGTTTATAATAATATAATATCAAAAAATAACAAAGAATTTCGTATTTTTAAATATACTTTATAAAATATTTAAATGTAATATTTAATAATTAATGTCGAAAAACAAAGAATTTCGTATTTTTCAATATATTTTATAAAATATTTAAATGTAATATTTAATTATTATAATAACATTGAATAATTATTTTAATTCATCATCATCAACCTATTTTAGTCCACTTCTGGACAAAGGCCTCTTTTAAAGTACCTACGCCATTGAGCACGATCCGCGGTTTTTCACATCCAGTTCTTGTCGGCCGCCCTGCTGAGGGTGTCCTACGCTACGTTTGCCAATTCGTGGTCTCCACTCAAGAACTCGCTTACCCCAACGGTTGTCAATTTTAATTAATTATTTTAATTACTGTATTATTAACGTATTTTTCAATAAAGACATTAGTCTCCTTACTCGACACCTACCTCTGCCTACTCCTTCGAGTAATACAGGCGTAACGCTATGACGCTAAAAAGATCACCAATGTAGCTTATAATACCTACGCCTGTTAATAATAATAATATACGGTCATCTGATCCCAAACTAAGCAGAGCTTGTACTATGGAAACCAGATAACTGGTAATATACTACATATAATACTTTTCTTTTGTAAATACATACATAAATATGGATAATTACACCCAGACAAACAGACATATTTAAACAAATATTTGTCTCGGGTAGAAATCGAACCTACGACCTGCGGCGTGAAAAGCAAGTATCTTACCGACCACGCTACCGGCCCGTCAATGTACTTTAAAGTTAAAAATATTAACAGATACTTAGTAATATACTACATCTAATACTTTTCTTTTGTAAATATATACTTAAATATAGATGACCTTCAAAATTCCCTTCATTAAAAGCAAAAAAGAAACTGTACTATTCGTGAGTACAAAGCGAAAAGTCTATACTTAAATAATTATATTCTAAATTCCACGAATGAATTAAAATGTCACGTCTGCAGTTTGTTTACAATTTTATATCGTTAATCACTTGGGTTATCTTTGACCTTCTGTATAATAAAAATAACTTTATACTTATGTATGTAAACGAATTTTACTTACATATTACGCAAAGCAATGTACGAGCAACGTATCGAATGTGCATAAATTTGGAGCAATGTACTAATTTAAAAAAATAGTTATTAGAAAAAGAAAGAGGGCCGCCAACCTAATATCAGGATGGCGGGTGTAGGTATTCTGAACCTATATTGCGAATGCGATGCGAATTATCCGAGTATGAAACGCCTACCGTAGCAATATACGAGCATTGTACGAAATCACACATAAAGCATTAGCATAATAATATGCTATTAACAGTTAGAGATAAAAGAAAATAAATAAATTACAAGCGCCTTTCTGATTCTATTAGCACTGTACCTAGTTGTGCCTGGCATGCGTTGCTGCGCCTAAATTACTAGAAATTGCAGTATGAAATGACAATTTCTTTATTTTAGTTGAGTTGAGTTTTAAAGTCCAATATAAAATGGTTGTTATAAGTCCCGATAAGAACAAAATATTCTCATTCGCCTTGGAAATGTCACGTGATAATCTATGATTATCAATTCATGCATTTTGTTCATTTCGATCATTCGTTATCGCTTTGGCATGAGTTAATATTATTATTGCAATAAAACTACTTTATAATGGACTTTATCGCGGTTTCAAAGTCTTTTCAGACTTCGTCAGGATCCGATCCGGAAATCCGTATTAGTTTTAATAGTTTTATTATCATTTGACATTATTGTACGGTCAACTGTACAGGTATAATTTATTTTGTATAGTTAGCTCGTGCCGAGGTGCGCGTCAGCACTTTTCATATTGTAATTATTTAATATAATATTTAAGTATCAATAAAGCATTCACAGCAAAAGGTTGTGTCGTTTATCA
This sequence comes from Meganola albula, assembly GCA_936450015.1. Lineage (NCBI taxonomy): Eukaryota > Metazoa > Arthropoda > Insecta > Lepidoptera > Nolidae > Meganola > Meganola albula. The sequence goes on along the minus strand of OW388161.1, from coordinate 815,545 downwards.
TTTCTAACGAGATCTACTTGCTTTTATCATCAACAGCAGTCGTTCTCACCTTATCACTCTATCACTCTAGATGTAGGCTTGCGAACCCCTACAATTATTATTGTAATATTATTTGACACTTATTATTATTTGACATTAAAGGGTTATTGTAATTATTACTTGACATTTTTTATTAGTACATATTTTTACATTACTTTTATTGCTTGACATTTTTTTAATGAATTTGTGAATCCATTTTATTGTCAATTTTCTTTATAATGTTAATTTTTATAAAAAAAATAATCTTATTTTTTTTTTACCTAATCACACTAAATTGTTAATCATATCAGAACTTTACTTAGGCTCTGTTGTGGATATTGTAAGCTGATATATATTTCAATTTGTTAAAAAAAGGCAAAACATGTCGACCTCTTTCTTAATATTACACATTGTATGCCTGACCAGGATGTAAATGCATGTTTATGACAAATAAATTATCTTTATCTTTATCTTTATAATCCGTAAAGTAGTTTTAATTCAATGTGTGATATTCGCGTAAATCTAAGACAATACTAATATTATTACTATTTTATTTGCAGATCGTCACTACCTAGAAACTTCGTTGATAAACGCAAAAGGTTCCCTCGAAAGGGCTAAAGGTACATTGGACAAACTATGTACAATGAAATCTTTACTGCCAAATTTCTTTTCAAAACATGATGTCAAAAACGACTTGATTGATTGTACGTCGTTTGTGTAAGTAATATGTTTATAAATATGTTATTTTTCAATATAGTATGTTAAGATATATAAAAAACTAGCTTTCCGACATCAGCTTCGCCCGCCTGTGTGTCGGTTATCGCGCCAAAACATTACCTTCTTTTTGCGCAGTCAGATAAAAATTATCCTATGTCCTTTCTCGGGTCTCAAACTACCTCCATACCCAATTTCATCCAAATCGGTTCAGTAGTTTATGCGTGAAAGCAACACAGACAGACAGACAGGGTTAATTTCGAATTTATAATACATACTAGCTGCCCCAGCGAACTTCGTACCGCCAGCGGACAAAATTGTGAATCTAAACCATTCACAGATCCCCTTGAACACACACAAAAAATTTCATCAAAATCGGTCAAGTCATTTGAGAGAAGTTCAGTGACATACACACTCACAGAAGAATTATATATATAAAGATTAGTGTTCAGATCAAGTCGGGGTCACCAGTGTGGAGGTGGTGACTGGAGGATCGGGTGGAAGTGACCCTCCAGTGTAAAGGGAAGATCTTCCAGCCGGGCGAGTTGTATGTAATGCCTGGCTACCGCGGTACTCCCTCCGACTGTTCTTGTCGGGAAGTTGTATATAAGCTAATCGTCGGTGAAACTTCGCTTGTGCGATTCAGGATTGCTATGACGTCATGTCTCTTGAGTGGCGTTAGGTATGTGACGCCACAGATACATTCCAGTATAAGCTAACCTTTCTTTGTACGGATATCTTAAAGAATGTGACGTCAGCTTATACTGGAAATATATAGCTTGATATGTAGCCGTTTGAAAAGTAAACATCTCAATTTCTCAAAATTGATTTCCTGTATATAATGTGCATAAGTAGCTAGTATTCTGCGTAGTCAGCTGTACCTATATTCATCATTACAGATTGCAGGCGACAATGCCCAAGCTGCTTAAAGATAACTATAGATTATATTTCATTAAAATGGTCTCCTCGGATTTTGATGGAAATATGATGTTAGATTTTCACAGATTCTCGATATTGGTATGTACAGATTTCTATTTATTGACCCCCGAAGAATAATACGTGAGTATCTGAATAAAAAACTGTTGCAACTTAACGCCAGAATAGAACCAATCTTGTTTTATTCTACAGCTATGATTAAGAATGTTGAAAGAAAAATTTTCAAGGGTTCACTGTTGAGCACGTGTCTTCTCGCCTTAATCGACATACCCCACCGGATTAGTAAGATGGTAGCAGTGGGGCGGTCATATCTGCCGCAGTAGGGACAACCTCTTGAGTGGAGACCACGAATTGGCAAACGCAGCGCAGGACGCCCTCAGACTAGGTGCAGTGACGAAAAATAGAAACCATGCTTTAGGAGAGGCCTATATCCAGCACGGGCTCATGACGATGATGATGATGTGGCCTTAATCTGTTACGGTTGCTAAGTGTGGGTTGGTGGATCTAACAATTCCTTGAATAATTACTTCTTATACCTACCGGATTTCTCACGATGTTTTCTTTCACCGATATTGAGCAGCGGCGATGAAACAATAAAGGAGCAACAATTCCGACCCACCTTCCGGAATAGTGTCACAGACATCGCACAGGAACACGGCAAGGCCGCCAAGCGTGGCGGTGCAACTTTTTCTGGTGGGTGGTCAATAACCTCGGCCTAAGCCTACCACCATTTTATTGTCACCTGATTTGCAACACCCGGTGTGGGGCTCCCACGAACGAAGGTAAGGTGGTGTCCAATAATTACGTGAGCCGTTTTTGAGAATTTTTTGATCCCCCTCTCCCCTTTGAGATATCGTAAGATTTTCCTAAACTCCCTCCCCACACCCCTAATCTCACGCGAGATTCTTCAAAATTTCTGTAAACGTGCTGGATTATTGAGAGAAAAAAAAAACTTGTTCTATTAATTTTATTAAACACTAACAAAGATTTGTGAATATTGCCGTAATTAAGGTCAAACAAAAATCAAGAAAGGATTTACATATTATAATTCAGTCCATGGAGACTCGTGACGGCCTCAAGAGTGACTAATAGAAAAATAATTACGTGATATTTGCCAAGACCCCCCCTCCCCCCTAATTGAGATTTGGAAAGATAGCTTTGACCCCCCCCCCCCCCCCCCCAAAAAAAAACACCTCACGTAATTATGGGACGCCCCCCAACTCCGCCTCTGTATGATTGTTTTCCATTTGAACAAACAAACAAAAGAAATTTGAACAAACAAGGTGCATTCCCACGGACGAAGGTAACTCTGTCTGTTTGTGATTGTTTTCAGATGAGCGAATATGTAAAAGCGAACGACTATATGATGGGGTTCAACTGTGTGATTGATTGTCGCGACGTCAACATAATGAGCATAGTCACCAAGTTTAATATTGTTGATCTAAGAAACTCTGTGGCAATTATGACGGTGACATTTTTGATACCTAATTCTTACTATAGCTACTACTAAAAAAATATTTAATGCGCGCGAACCCGCTACTTTTGAAACATATTTTTGTAAAAATAAAATTGTCATATTTTTGCAGGAAGGTTACGGGTTCCGAATAAAAGCAATCCATTTGATATCTTCATCAAAAGCGGTTGATTCGTTAATTAGCCTTCTCAAACAAGTTCTTAGTTCTAAAGTGGCGGGCAGGATACATTCTCACAAAACTGTAGACACACTTTATGAGTTTTTGGACAAAAAATATTTGCCACAAGACTACGGTGGTGAGCAGCCGACTTTAAAGGAAACCAATCGTAAGTAAGCTAATCTAACCTAACCCAACCTTTTTTTTATCGAACTTGTTATTAAGCAATGCGCTTCCCCAGTAAATAGCAATTCACTCGAGATTTGAAGGCAGATTATTGGGAAACAGATGTTGGCAGCAAGTTCGCACAACAAAAGTGGAAAAAATCGCTTTGTGCGTAACTCTGGAATTCCTACCATATCAGTGTCCCATAGTCGTGCTTGTACTTGTTCGATGTAACCTACACATGGGATTTTCGCCATATTGGTAGCGCATAGCCGTGCCTCTACCTTTTTGTTGAAAGAACGGGAATAAGGAAATAAGATTATGTAATTCCAACGCACATTCTGCGTACGCTTAAGCTTTTTGTCTGCTAGAAGATAAAAAGACTAACATTGTAGCAACAAGTATACGGTCAACTTGATAGTAAGCTGTTAACGCCTTTGTACGCTTGCCAGAGGCATGTCTCGCGTGATGTCAACCGTAGATGTCGATAGGCACTATCGAACTTACTCACACCTAGGGACACAATCAAAAGTTATTACACTGCGTGTATTCTGTAAGGTGGACGGTACCTCCTTTCTAGAAGCGAAGAAAGCTGTGCATGGGCTGTAAATATGGTAGAAAAGAATATATAGAAAAAAAGTAGGAAATAAAATTCACGGGCGCTCAGAGAATTACGAAAAAGGTTTTGCTCGTGTTTGCTTTTCAGGCGCACACCCGTGCGCGATAAGTTGAGACTCGCCTGGAATGCAATCTTCCGCCCGCTACCCCTGTAACTTCCCCTTAAGCTCCCGTGTTGTACTGTAGGCATCGCCATTTTTTCACATCTTAGTCTCGTACTGGCTTACGTCACGCAACGATGACGCGCTCCGATTTTATCATCTTATTTGATACTGTTATTAGAGTTACTGCTATATTTTATTGTTTTGTTTTAAGTTTATTGTTACAATGTAGGGTCAAACTTTACTTAGTGGAGCGAGAAATCCCGTGTTAAAAGTGTTAGACTTTTTGAGAACGAAAAACGGAACAAACAGTTGTGTTTACTTGTTGATTAGGCAGTAAAAAGAACCTGTATGAAATAAAAAAAATATTGTGCACAGTACAACCATGTGTCTGTGACATCGCCGCCGCCCCAAAGTCTCAACTTATTGCGCATGGACAGTAGAATAATATGCTTACAGAATATACGCAGTGTAAGGTAATAATGGTTGGTTTTTATTGTGTGTCTGGGTGTTGTAAGCTAGTCGTTGCCCATAGATATCTAAAAAAGTGGTATTCTACATTTTTTTTTCAGAAAACTGGGTGAACGTTCTAAGTCAAGAGAAAAACATTGCTTTCTTCAAAGACATTTGTGGTGCCAAAACAGATGAGCGAAATCGTTTGACAGCTAAATTTAACGATCAGATACTGGGCATGCCTGGGTCATTCCGAAGTCTGACAGTAGATTAAGAAGACCACAGAATCTCTAACAACATCATACAACAAAAATTAGTAACCAACACAGATAATGTAATAATATGTAACCAAATTAATTAGCGTGTGTTACTGAAATCACGTTCTTCATGTTTTATCTGGTATATTTTTATAATTTAAAAAAAACTTGAGAGGTGTCAAGGGACACCCGGATGGAACGAAGTTCCTTTCGATTAATTAGTGAAGGAATTGTAATAATTTTTTTTTTTGCTTTTTTTCTATTTTTTTATTTATTTTTTGTCGTGTCGTGACGTAAGAATTTTTTCTGTCTAGCCCCCTTTCACGACGCGCGATAAGGAACTTCTTTCCAATATTACTTTCTTTTACTTTTTGAGGTATGGAATCCAAAAATATTGTAAATATAGGTGGATTAATGAGTGGCGTCTAGTGAAGCTCAATTATTACTAACACACTAACAATGATGTAAAAAAATGAATTCGTAATAAATATTAATAAATGTATATTATTATACAATTATTATTATATAAACACACCTTTATTAGGTACCAGTTTTCTATAAAACCTTCATTAAAAAGCTCCACTCATAAAGTCATCTACTTTACTCACAGACACATACTACCCGTACTATTCTCATACTACCCGTGCGCTATAAGTTGAGACCTGGGGCCGATGACAATTCCAAAATTCGATCTGCAACTTAAACTAACTAAAGTATAATATTTTTGCTCGACCCGGAAATCAAACCCGCAACCTCTTGGTTATAAAGTAAACCCGCTTACCACTAGACAACCGAGGAAGTTGCCGATTCATCATCATCTCCCTTGCCTTTTTCCCATTTCTATTGGGGTCGGCTCCCTGTCTAACCTGATCTGGCTAACTACCAGAATTATACGAGCGACTGCCATCAGACCTCGAAACCCATAGGGAACCGGTAGCCGAGATGGTTAGACCAGGTGTCAGATCATATTGGCTACTGACTACATGTAACGATGGTCATAGATGTGTTAAATGACAACCGGGACGGGACCAACAGCATAACGTGCTTTCTGAGGCACGGAGGTTAGTCCCTCAACCAACCAGACACCGAAACAAATCTTTGTTGTTATACAAATATTGTCCGAGGCGGGAATCGAACCCGCGACCTCCAGGGCACACGCTTACACCGCTCGACTACCGGGATTGTATTTCACATTATCATTAACATACTACAAGATCTCGAAAACAAAATACCAGCGTTTTCCTATCTCGACATCTTTAAGACAATACTGTAGGAATAAAAACGATAAAAAAACGTTTTAAAAAAGAAAACTGTTAGAAGAATCAGCAAAATCCAAAAGATAAACAGAAAGGGAACGGCTAAAGATATTTATCGGTAAAATATTCGCGCCACAAACCACTGGGTTGGGTGCGACCTCATAAAAGTCTTAAAGGAATATTCTAGAACATACTTTTTAACCGACTTTATTAAATGAGCTCTAGGTCTATTAATGGGCCATGGAGAGAGCTATGCTCGGAGTTTCTTTGTGCGATGAGGAAACGTCCAGAAGAAATTAAGTTATAGTGATCAAAGTGAGCTGGTTAAAGTGGCAGTGGGCAGGCCTCATCGCTCGTAGAACGGATAACCGCTGGTGCATAAAGGTTCTCGAGTGGAAACCACGGAATGATTGCAGCAGCGTCGGCCGGCCCGCCACAATGGGTAGGTAAAAATGACATTGACATTGCTAAAATTGCGGAAAGCCGATGGATGCTAGTAACGACCGGCAACTGGTCGCTGTGGCGTTCTAAAGGGAAGACCTATTGTTAAAGATCAATATTTTAGTATTATAAAAGGTTTTCACTACCCATCAATAGATGGCGCTGTATTACTTGTTAAAAGTCGCAAGTGTTGTGTTTTTGTATTACATGAGTACAATTTGTTGTGAATGACAAGACTTTCCTCATCTCTTGGGTTCTGTTATAGCTATTTAAATTGATGATTGAACGTAAACTGAGGTTAATAAAACCAGTATTAAAATTCAATCTTGTAGTCCGCCTAGTCACGGCTTGGCAGAGCCTTAGAACATACACCTATGTCGAGCAGTGATGATGTTAATAAAATGAGTGCCTTTTTACTCCCGACAGTAACTTTAAATAAAATATTTATTTTAGTTTAGTTAATATTTCTCTGAACGATCTACTACCCGATGAAGTGATCCAACAGAGAACCAGAGTAATTGACATAGCCCACAGTGGCAGTGGAGTGATCATATCTGCGCAGAACCGACAACTATTGGGGTAAACTAGTTCTTGAGGTGGACGATCGATTGGCACGTAGCATTGGACGCCCTCAGTCTTGATAGAATGACGATTAATAATATATTTTTCAAAATTTACCACTAAGGAGTTCCATATATTTGAAAAATGATTTTTAGTGCTCCGCTGCCTATTTGACGAGTTATTCGAAATTATTTGCAATGAAATTTGTTAGATGAAGCTGTTCTTTATAAGATGTATCAGAATCAGGCTGTATAAGAATGTCATTGTTTCCTCTACCCGCCGGCGGTCTTGTACCAAGAACTTTACATAATCAGATGCCATCGGTTTATTACCAGTAAAGGGATACAATAGCAATAAGAGTTTATTTCTAACTGTACTGTATAGATTTTGGGCGGAATCACAATAACGTACTTTTTATAATTCCTTTATATAAAATCTATAAAAATGAATCGCAAAATGTATTGGTAAGCGCATAACTCGAGAACAGCTGAACCGATTTCGCTAATTCTTTTTTTAGAATGTTCCTTGAAGTACGAGAAAGGGCTTGACCGATTCGGTAGGTCTGAGAATCGGCCGTACCTAATCTATTTTCGGACCCGGTAGGTGGCACTGCAGTACGTAGTACGACGTCTGCGGGGTCCGCTAGTAAAATATATTTATTTCATTAAGATGTGCCAACAGTACACATATTAAAAAGTAGCTTTCCGCCGTGGCTACGTCCGTTTGAAATACATATCATGCTCAGCAGTAGTGGGATAAAAAGTAGCATAAAGCCTTCCTCAATAAATGGGCTATCTAACAGAGCAAGAATTTTTCAAATCGGACCAGTAGTTTCTAAGATTAGCGCGTTCAAACTAACAAACTCTTTAGCTTTATAATATTAGTATAGATTTACAATTTTATATCAAAGATTCAGCACTGATATGAACACAAGTAATAGGCACAGGCACATTACATAGACGGGCCGGTGGCGTGGTCGGTAACATACTTGCTTTTCACGCCGCAGGTCGTGGGTTCGATTCCCACCCGAGACAAACATTAGTGATGAACATTTGTGTTTGTGTCGAGTCTGGGTGTAAATATCTATTATAAGTATATATTAACAAAAGAAAAGTATTATATGTATAGTATATACCAGTTATCTGGTTTCCATAACACAAGCTCTGCTTAGCTTGGGACCAGATGACCGTGTGTGTTAATGTCCCAGATTATTTTTTATTATTATTATATTATTTACATTCCAACATTCATTTAATTTTTAAGATCGTGTGCAAAAAAAGCAAAATTAAAATTTAACAAGTTTATAGGCCGACCGTTTAACTCGCGTATCGCCTATCGCCAAGATTTTGACTCCTCAAGCTGCACAAACAGTGATGATGATTCAAGCGATATGGATATTTGTGACGAATAGTCTTACATTACTTTTATCCGTGGTTAAATAGTTCTATATGAAAGGAGAGGTCGAAAGTGGGCTATGTTTTGGCTGAATTTTGAACACCAATGTGATATACCTCATTGGAAAGCTTATTTAATAAGCTGTCAGAATTTAACTAAACACGAATTTTAGGAGCAACCATTTTTGTAAAAATCAAAAAAATTAAATAGAAAAACAAAACGCACATTACCTTTAATTATCCGTTTCCTAAGCAGTATAAATATTGCAATCACGTCAACAATTGCATTCTGTTACAGTACTTATCTCTTGTAATATTATTCTAGCTTCAGCTTAATGTAATTATGACGAAAAATATTTGTTATCTTATTAGTGTAATAACAAAACGCGTGGAAAAAAATATAATTACGGGAAACGTCATGATGTCATTGTCATTGATCAGTTTGATTGACAGCATCGAAATAATTTTGATTTTTTTGGTTGCTCAATTGACATTTGACCATGGGGTTGCCAATTGCAATAATCATAATATTGCATTAAGGATTCTTATTTTCAATTTCAATTTTTAAAAAAACGGGGGGGTGTAAAATTATTTTAAATACACCAAAAAATTTAATTAATTATGTTCTATTAACCTATGTTACTCAGATTGCTGTTCAAATTTACAATTATTTTAATCCCAGGCTCTATACATTTTTTGAACGTCTCCTTTAATTAATGTTTTATGACTTTATACCTCAGACGGCGATACGCGAGTTAAACGGTCGGCCTATAGCCATGGATATAAAATAAGGAGGAAATTACAAACATGCTTAATAAAAGTGAGGACTATTTGTGAATAACTAAGATAAACTGTAATTTAATACACTACGTTTGAAATATAATTGATATAAATTTATTATATGTACCTAGAGCAGCGGTGGCGCACCGGTATGGCCCTTGTCTTAGAAATATAAAGTCACGGGTTCGATTACCCGGTCGTGCCCACACATTTGTGTAAATTGTTACATTACTGCTGCTTAATATCGGTGAGAGGAAACCGTCTAAGAACTAATCATACGAGGACGTGTGACATCCACCGACCCGCACTTGGCCAGCGTGTGTGGATCACGGCCTAAACTCTCTGAACTCGTAAGCTAGTTGAAAAAAGACCTGCACCCAGGAGTGGGTTACTAAAAAGGGTTTATGTAAAACTTGATAAAAGTACAAAAAACCGCTTAAAACAATTTGTAATTTCCCAATCGGGAATTCGTTGTGGTCTTTTTGATTTTAAAACGAATCAACTGATAAAAGGTTTCAAACGGGTTTCGGTATTTAGCAGAGTTTGGGATAATGCAGCATAAAATATATGTAAAAAAAAAGAAAATTTAAATATCCCAAAATTAGCAAAAAAATGGTGTACTTAATCGTTCTCTTATAGTGAACCCCACTATAAAAAGAAGGGGTATATGCAGTGGTCGACGCGTGGCCAAAGCCCTAGTTTCACTTAGTACTGTAAATACTTAATCCGTCTTAATCCAAATTGTCAATGTACCTACTAGATTTGTGTGTCGGTGATCGCGCTAAACCATTAGGTAACCTCTTTTTACGCAGTCGGATAAAAACTATCCCATATAAATTTTTAAACTTTCTCGTTGCATTATTAATTGGGCAATTAAGGATCTCACGTTTTAGACTTTACGGTTCGACACGGGTTCTGCTTGCGACCACGACCGGTGCAACCCGTGTCGAAACGTGAAGCCAAATTAAAGGTGAGCGCGTTCATTGCCCGTTATGATAAATATAAATAACTATCCCATATGTTTTTCTTCCAATGAAGATATTTAGAATAACCGTTTCGGACAAAATTTGGTGGGTATAAATATTTCCCATTCCAAATTTTATCAAAATTGGTTCATTAGTTTGGACGTGACAGTGTAACAGACAGTTAGGTACTTTCGCTTTATACTTCGAAAAAAGGAGAAGGTATACAATTCGAATTAGTTGTTTTTATATTTGATCAGATGACCCGGCAAACTTTTAACTGCCTTAATCGATAAAAAAAAGACCTAAAACTTATGTATAATACAATCTTAAAACAAACAAAACGAATCCGTAAAAAGCATTTTTTGAGGTATTTAAAAAACGTTTGTATAAGAAAAAGAAAAAGCTGTTTTAGGGTTTTCTCACCTTTTAAACATTTCCTAGTGTTCGTGATGAACACAAGAAAATAACTTGTAATTTGATTTAACTTGTATTAGTAGAAAATTGATTTAAATTAACAAATAGTGACTATGGTTGTTCAGTGTTCGTAAAGGTGTGTAGTGTCACTGGGGGGGGGTGGTCGACAGAGGCGCTGGTGTAGAGGAAATGCTAATAGTCACATACTAACAAAATACTTTGATTTGTTAGCTCAATTAGATATTATACACATAATTTTAACTGCATTTCCTTATAGCAAGTTGTTGCTTGAGGCAGAAAATAATGCCAGACATAGGTTAAATAATAAATTGCATACTTTGGCATTGTATAACAATAAATTCACTTTAGTTGACATTAATACCTTTGTATTTAATGTAAATTAACAAAAGATAATTTTTATCTTGCTAATTTTTATAAAAAACAAATAGCAATGTCGCTATCATAATATTGTTTTAATGACCCAGCCAAGTTGTTGGCTAACTCCACTGCTTCTATTGAGCAGGTTACAAATGTAATATTAAACTTTGACAGTTTGGAACAAGTTCCAAGTTCTTTAAATTAGACCTAAAGACAATAGAGATAATCTCTGGCATTAGTAATAAAGGTAATGGATCTGATGATGGATATCAGAATAATTATTTAAGAAATACAAAACCATTAAAATTGAAACATTATAATAAAAATTGTATCAATCTGGTGCATCAAAATATTCAAGGACTGTTAGGTAAAGAGTTAGAATTGGAGTTGTTTATGAATTGTGAGAATATTGATATTATTTGTCTTAGTGAGCACTGGCTTAAGCGCCATCAATTCATTTACAGCTTCAATAATCACCAGATTGCAAGCTCGTTCATCAGGGAAAAGTTTATTCATGGTGGCTCTTTAATAATAACAAATAAATTACTCAAATATAAAGAAAGATCTGATATTGTGAGCCTCTCTGTTGAGCGAGTTGTTGAGATCTCTTGTGTTGAGTTGGAGCGACATATTGTTATTAACGTATACAAACCTCCCTGCGCGCCTTTTGAGGCATTTTTAAGAATAATGGAGGATGCCTTAAATAAAATATCTAATAGCCATAAAACTGTTACTGTCTGTGGAGACTTTAATATAAATATTTTGGAGGATTGTTCTACTACTACAATTTTTTTAAATTTATTCAAATCTTATAACCTAATAAACATATTTTGTGAACCAACTAGAATAACTGCCACTAGTGCGACATGTATTGATAATATTTTTTGTAATATGACACCTAGTCATAAATCAGTTTTTAATAAAATACAATCAGATCACAGTGGTCAGTTAGTTTGTTATCCAGTAGATACTCCAAAAAGTAAAAAAAGGAAAATAACAGTTGTACCCTTCAGTGAAAGCCGCTTAGACAGGTTTAAAAACAATTTATTAATTAAATTAGAGTGGTTGCCCAGCAACCAGAGTCCAGATTATCAATATAATTATTTATTTAATCAAATTAATGAAACATTTCATAGAGTTTTTACTTCTAAACACTTGATGGTTAGTGATGGTCTGGATTTTGGTGAATGGGCAACCCCGGGTATCTATAAAAGTAGAAATAAACTGTATGATTTATACGCTGAAAAGTCCTACAATCAGGACCCTACCTTCATAGATTATGTTAAAAGATATTCAAAACTTTTTAAAAAAATATGTTTAACCGCTAAATCCATATACATAAAAAATAAAATCAAAACATCTTCTAATGTTGTTAAAACTACTTGGAACATTATTAATAATGAAACTGGTAAGAAAAAAGCCTGTAATAAAGATTTTAAGCTAAAAATTAATAATGTAGATATAACAGCTGACCTGGAAGTTGCGACAGAGTTTGAAAATTTTTTTACTAACATTCCTTTACTGACTACAATGAGTCTGCCGTCGTCTTCTATATCCGCTGAATCAATACTTAAGGAAAATGTAGTAGAGTGCGGTACAGTGTTTGAATTTATGCAAGTTACACCTAATGATATATTGAAAGCCTTTAAATCAATTAATTTGAAGAATACTAAAGACTTGTGGGGACTTTCTGTTAAGGCGGTATCTGCAATTATTACTATAATTGCCCCACATCTTGCATCTATTTTCAACAACTGTATTGCAGTAGGTGTTTTTCCTGACTTGATGAAGCACAGTAAGGTTATTCCTTTATTTAAATCTGGAGATACTTCTGATCCATCAAACTTTCGACCTGTTTCTGTATTACCCACCTTAAGTAAAATCTTTGAAAAATTAATACTTAGCCAGTTGCTCAGACATTTTAATAGACATGAATTGTTACATAAGAAACAGTTCGGGTTTACCAAAGGTTGCTCAACCGTTGATGCAGGTGTTGAATTATTAAAAAGTATCTATGCTGCTTGGGAGAATTCGCAGGATGCCTTGGGTATATTTTGCGACTTGTCCAAAGCCTTTGACTGTGTGCAACATGAAACTCTTGTAAGGAAATTACACCACTATGGTATTAAGAATAAAGCTCTTGAATTTATCATATCTTATCTGAGTGATAGAATTCAAAAAGTCGATGTCAATGGAATTAAGTCCTCAGGGTCAAGAGTCACCATGGGTGTACCTCAAGGATCGATTCTCGGCCCTTTTCTGTTCCTAGTTTATATTAATGACTTACCTTATTATGTTAATGATAGCCATGAGATTGTGTTGTTTGCCGATGATACTTCATTGACATTTAAAATTAATCGACAATTAAGCAATTATGACGAAGTAAACAACGCACTCTCTAAGGTGGTCTATTAGTTTAGTGTGAATAATCTTTTACTCAATGATAAAAAAACTAAAGTGATAAAGTTTTCCATGCCTACTGTAAGACAGGCAAATACAAATGTTAAAATTAATGGTAATGAGGTGGACCCTGTTAAGTCATCTGTTTTTTTAGGCATCACACTAGATTCTAAATTACAGTGGCTTCCTCATATAGATAAACTGTCCGGAAAATTAAGTTCTGCTGCGTATGCAGTCAAAACAATTAGACGGCTCACTGATGAGGATACTGCTAGAATTGTTTATTTTAGTTATTTTCATAGTATCATGTCTTATGGAATTCTTCTTTGGGGAAATGCGGCTGACATAGAAACCATTTTTATTTTACAAAAAAGAGCTATAAGAGCTATCTACAAACTAGGAAGCCGTGTTTCTCTAAGAGAGAAATTCAGAGACATAAATATTTTGACTGTCGCTTCTCAATATATTTATGAAAATTTATTGTATGTGCATAAAAATATTACAAAATTTAAAAAAATAAGCGACACACATAATTTAAATACTAGAAATAAGAACGATCTTGTAGCACATCATACTCGACTCCACAAAATCAGTAACTCTTTTATGGGGCAGTGTATACGTTTCTACAATAAACTTCCAAATAATATTAGGGAAATGACTATTAACAAATTTAAAATAACTATAAAATCTACGTTATGTAAGAAAGCGTATTATAAAATTTCAGACTATGTAACGGATAAAAACGCTTGGAATTAAGTCGCTCTAATTCAACACAATAAACAAACAAAATGTAATAGATATAAGTACTTCATTTAAAAAAGAAAAAAAGCCTACTGAGTTTTTTGGCAGTGTTTCTCAGTAGTTGCCAGTCATTCACTGCACGGTAGGAAAAGAAATTGGACTATTTTTAAGTAGACTCGCGTCTCAAAAAAAATAAAGCATATTTTCATTTCATTTCATTTCATTTCATTTCATTTCATTTTCATTTCATTTCATTTCAATGTATGTGGAGTATTGTGATTGGTGGAGTGTTTGACTCGATACATCATTATATATAATAAAACTAAGTTGATAAAATGTGCGTGCCGATAAAACTTAAAAAGGAGTCCCATCACGATAAAGGGACTTATATAGTGTGATAGCCCTTTATCCCCCCTCGAACAAGAAAGTTCCCGTTTTAACCTAAAGGGTGTGTTTTTAAAGATATAAGGGCTTTTCCAACCCTTCAACTTGGAAAGTAAGTGTAGTCGCGCCATCTGTTGTCAAATAGTTGAACTTCATTCATTGTACACAATATGGACTTAAAAGAACGATTATTTGGGGCGCGAAATTTAAAATTCTCATTTCAATAAAGTCTTAAATTACATTTGTTACCATAACCCTTTATCCCCCCTCGAACAAGAAAGTTCCCGTTTTAACCTAAAGGGTGTGTTTTTAAAGATATAAGGGCTTTTCCAACCCTTCAACTTGGAAAGTAAGTGTAGTCGCGCCATCTGTTGTCAAATAGTTGAACTTCATTCATTGTACACAATATGGACTTAAAAGAACGATTATTTGGGGCGCGAAATTTAAAATTCTCATTTCAATAAAGTCTTAAATTACATTTGTTACCATAACCCTTTATCCCCCCTCGAACAAGAAAGTTCCCGTTTTAACCTAAAGGGTGTGTTTTTAAAGATATAAGGGCTTTTCCAACCCTTCAACTTGGAAAGTAAGTGTAGTCGCGCCATCTGTTGTCAAATAGTTGAACTTCATTCATTGTACACAATATGGACTTAAAAGAACGATTATTTGGGGCGCGAAATTTAAAATTCTCATTTCAATAAAGTCTTAAATTACATTTGTTACCATAATAAAGTTATTAAATTTTGTGTATTTATACAGCAGTAGCTAACTTATATGTTGGAGTTAAAGCGATATCATTTTAGTTATTCAAATTACTTCTGAAAACATTTTAAAATTTAAGTTTTTAAATTTCGCGCCTTTACTGCGTATGCTACAGCTGCAAAACCTATTGTTACGGCGAACGATAACGTCGAGAACATTCTATACCTAGAAGGTGTGAGAAAGTAAATATTCCCAAACTTTCTTGAATATCCTAGAGCCATCTTTCTCGAATATCTTAGAGCCAACTATACACTTCATGTGTATAGTCTCCATAAAGCCAACTTTCTGGAATACCCTAGAGCCTAGCTTTCTGAATATATAAGAGCCCGGTGTCGCCCGCCAGAATTAATTCGATTTGAACAGCGGAACAAGCCACTTCGAAACGAAAAAGAAAGAAGTTACCTGTGTGAGCCTTTATTTTGAAGTATCACGTGTGAGTATTTTTAATAGTGTGTTTAATTAATTCATGATCTTGAAGTGAAGAAAAAAAAAAGTTATCTGTGAGCCTTTATTGTGAAATATTAAATGTGAGTATTTTTAATAATGTATTTAATTAATTCTAATGGTTTTTTTTTCTTTTCTTTTAATTGTAATTTCCTTAACTTTCAAGTAGTCGCGCGGCGTTGAATCGATATACTTTGGCCGTAAACAAAATATCGCGCGACCGCTTGAAGATTAAATAATTTTGTTTTCTTTGTCTCAACGTGCCCCACGTTTACGTAATAATATATTTGTCTATAAAATGTTCATTTAATTTATATTTTACAGAATATAATGCCTAGACGTAAAAGAGGTGGAGATCTTGCCAGTTCTGCAGCGAAACGGCGGAAACAAAAAGAATATCGAAGAAATGAAACGGAAGAACAGCGCGAAGCACGTTTACAAAATCAACGAACCAGAATGAGCACCCTGAGAAGCGGAAAAAGCGAAGAAAGAAGCGAAAATAAAACTATTGAAGAATCGAGAATTTTAAAAGATAATCTAACAAAGGAAGCATTCCACTACGAATCGACGAAGAAATATTACAATCATAAATATGTTGTGATCGGAAAAATGAATAACATTTGCCAATTTTGCCACGCGAAAAAATTCAGTAAAGAAACACCAGGTCTCTGTTGCATGAATGGAAAAATTCGATTACCACCACTGGAAGCACCTCCGCAGGAATTTCTACATTACATGACCGGGGAAACACCAGAATCAAAACACTTTCTTCAAAATATAAGATCATACAACTCCTGCTTTCAAATGACTTCTTTCGGTGTTACTTCGACTAACACTAATAGAGATGAATTTGAATATGTATTTTCAATTCAAGGGCAAATTTATCACAAAATAGGATCGTTACTACCAATGCCTAACGATGACTATAAATTTCTGCAAGTATATTTCATTGGAAATGAAGAACAAGAAATTGATCAACGAAGTACACATTTTAATGGATTGAAACGCGAAATAATCCAAGATGTACAGAGGATCTTACACAAATACAATCAACTGATTTACATATTCAAAACAACACTAGATCGCATGATTTCTGATGACTATAAAATTGTGATTCGAGCCGATAAAAGACCACGTGGAGAACACGAACGTAGATTTAATGCACCTCAGATAGATGAAGTCGCCATCGTAATTGTGGACAATGAAAATACAAGCCGTGACATAATTTTACAACGAAGAAGAAAAGGACTACAACGCATTGCAGAGACACACCGTTCATATGATTCTCTTCAATATCCTTTAATATTTCTGCACGGAGAGGACGGTTATCATTTCAATATAAAACAAATTCATCCTGAAACAGGCATAGAAACAAACAAAAAAGTCACTTCCAAGGAGTTCTATGCTTACCGCTTAATGATCAGAGACAATGAAATATACAATCACATTCTCAACACTCGCCGTTTATTCCAACAATTTCTGGTAGATATGTACGCAAAAATAGAAGCAGAACGGATGCTTTACATAAGACTGAATCAGAAGAAACTACGCACAGAAGAATACATCCACCTTCGAGATGCGATCATAAATGACGGCAATATTGACGATATTGGAACAATGGTAATCTTACCCTCATCATACATAGGAAGTCCAAGACATATGCACGAATATACTCAAGATGCCATGACCTACGTAAGAAAATATGGACGACCTGATCTCTTCATAACATTTACATGCAACTCATCATGGCCAGAAATCAAAGAACAACTAAAATATGGACAAACCTCCATGGATCGACACGACATAATAGCCCGAGTTTTTCGACAAAAACAAATAAGATTTATTGAAGTCATCACAAAATACCACATCTTTGGAACCGTTAGATGCTGGATGTATACAATCGAGTGGCAAAAACGAGGATTACCTCACTCACACAATCTCATATGGCTACACGATAAAATTTATCTCACGGATATCGACAAAATCATCCAAGCTGAATTTCCCAATCCACAAAAAGATCCGGAACTATACAGCATAGTAGTGAAAAACATGATTCACGGACCATGTGGACCATTAAACTTTAATGCGCCATGCATGCGTGATGGAAAATGTACAAAAAAATATCCAAAACCATACGTAGACGATACAAAAACTGAAGATGACGGCTATCCCAAATATAGAAGACGATCACCGAAAAACGGTGGTTTCACAGCAAAAATACGAATACAAGGCAGAGATGAACTGGAAATAGATAATCAATGGGTAGTACCATATAACCCACTACTTTCTAAAATGTTCCAAGCACACATAAACGTTGAATATTGCAATTCAGTAAAATCTATTAAATATATATGTAAGTACGTAAACAAAGGTAGTGATATGGCAGTATTTCAAATAGTCCAAAATAGCGAACAAAATAACAGAAATGATGAGATACTCATGTACCAAATGGGAAGATACATCAACAGTAACGAAGCAGCGTGGAGGATTTTTAGTTTTCCCATACACGAACGCGAACCAGCTGTGCAACATCTAGCAGTACATTTGGAGAATGGACAGAGAGTTTACTTCACAAAAGACTCGGCTAGAAAAATTGCAAGCGAACCACCTCAGAACACAACATTAACAGCTTTTTTCCAACTTTGCCAAACGGATCCATTCGCAAAGACGTTACTGTATGTCGACGTCCCTATTTATTATACGTGGGACAAAACAAGAAAAATTTTTCAACGACGAAAACAAGGAATGCCAGAAGAGGGTCATCCAGAAATAATGAAAACTAACACAATAGGTCGAGTATACACTGTACATCCAAACAATGCCGAATGTTTCTATCTCCGGATGTTGTTACACGAAATACGAGGACCAACAAGTTTCACAGATCTCAGGACTATTGACGGCTACCTATGCCAGACGTACAGAGAAGCATGTCAACGCTTAGGATTATTGGAAAACGATAACCACTGGGAATTAACACTACAAGAAGCCACACTCACAGCTTCAGCTGAACAAATTCGAGAGTTATTCGCCATAATTCTAACAACATGTAACCCATCAAACCCAAAACAGCTATGGGACTCTTTCAAAAGGAGTATGAGTGATGATATATTGTACCAAATCCGACAAGCTAATCCAGAACTGACTATAGAATTCAGTGACAACATCTTCAATGAAACACTCATTCGCTTAGAAGATAAATGCTTAGCAATAAATAACCGGACCTTAGTAGAACTTGGAATGCCAGCACCACAAAGAAATGCTTTCAGTATGCTAAACTACGAAATTACAAAGGAAAAAAGCTACAACGTCAATGAACTACTTGAATACATTGCTCACAATAAACCACTCCTCAATGACAATCAAAAAACAATTTACAACGTTATAATGAACCGAATAAATAACAACACTGGTGGAATTATTTACTTGGACGCACCAGGAGGCACCGGTAAAACGTTTCTAATAAATCTAATACTGGCGGAAATACGTGCTAAAAAACACATCGCACTGGCACTAGCATCATCCGGCATTGCAGCCACACTTATGGAAGGAGGACGAACTGCTCATTCTGCCTTACAACTACCGTTGAATATAGCCGAACAACAATTCCCGGTATGTAAAGTCTCAGGAGCATCTGGACGGGGTCAACTTCTAAAACAAGCTAAAATTATCTGCTGGGATGAATGCACCATGGCCCATAAAAAATCACTAGAAGCCATGGACAGAACATTACAAGAATTGCGAAAAAACTCTGAAATAATGGGAGGAGCTCTACTCATACTCTCAGGAGATTTTCGACAAACACTTCCAGTTATTCCCAAGTCAACACCAGCAGACGAGATCAATGCATGCTTAAAAAAGTCACATCTCTGGCCAGAAGTACAAATACTGCAATTAACAAAAAACATGAGGGTTGAATTATCAAAAGATGAAACAACAGCACATTTTGCTAAAATGCTTTTACAAATAGGCGAAGGTACATATCCTACTGACCAAACGACCGGTCTCATTGAACTCAATAGTGATTTCTGTAACATAGCCACTACTGAAAACGAACTAATCGACAAAATTTATCCAAATATTATTCAGAACTATACCAACGTAGAGTGGTTATTTCAAAGAGCAATTTTGGCCACTAAAAATAATATTGTTGACGATATCAATTTTAATATTCTAAAGAAAATACCTGGTGAAGAGAAAGTATATAAATCGATCGACACGATGGTAACCATTGAAGAAAGTGTCAACTTCCCTACTGAATTTCTAAACTCTTTACAAGTACCAGGAATGCCATTACACTGCCTTCGTCTGAAAATTGGATCTCCAATCATACTACTTAGAAATCTCAACTCCCCAAAACTATGTAATGGAACGAGGATGATCGTAAAACAGCTATCGAATAATATCATTGAAGCTGAACTTATTTCTGGAAAGAACAAAGGACACACAGTATTTATACCTAGAATACCACTGATCTCTTCTGAATTGCCATTTCAATTTAAAAGATTGCAGTTTCCAATTAAATTAGCCTTTAGTTTTACAATTAACAAAGCGCAAGGGCAAACTTTAAAATATTGTGGCATCAACCTCAAAGAATCCTGCTTCTCTCACGGTCAGCTTTATGTAGCTTGCTCAAGAGTAGGAAATTCGAAAAATTTATATATATATACCCCGGACAATAAAATGAAAAATGTTGTTTATAAACAAGTAGTATAAATAATGAGAAAATGTAAATACATGTAAATATATATGTTTAAATATACATGTAAATATATATGTCCATGATAATGTAAATACATGTAAATATATATGTTTTCAATATATATATATTTTTTACTTTTTACGTCATAGTTTATTTTTTTATTTCAACTACCACGTAACCTCATATCAACTCCCGAGCGAAGCCGGGTATTACAGCTAGTTATAAATTAAATAACACCTTAGATTAAATAGACCTCCACAAACATTTCAGGACCAAGATAAGATAAATCCGTTCAGCCATTCTCGAGTTTAAGCGAGACTAACGAATGTTGTTCGTTAGTCTTATAGATTTTTACATTATAAGATTAGATAGTACCTACCAATTGTCTTTGTTATACATTAACTGATTTCTATAATGTTTTTTAAAGCTGGTGCTTCTCGTATGTCCATTTAAATTTGATGAAGATCTGACAACTAGTTTTTGAGCTGTGTCGAAAGAAACATCATTTTTTACGCTAATCGCTTGCGGCTTGACTAAACTTTATGAGCAATTGACCTAAACACATAATTCTAGGTGCCTACGTTTGAGGTTGGTTATGTGATTTCGAAAAAAGAATTACTGATAGAAAGAAAGAAAGATATAAATGTTTATTTGACAAAGACAGGACACACAAAAACAAATGATAAAAAAAACATATGGAAAGAGAGAAAAAATACATAAATAGAAACAAATAATAAAAGAAGAAAAAAAAATAAAAAACAAAGAGTAAGTGTGACCCATTAGTGTCAAACATTGATAATATAATGTTATGTAAGGATATCTCACATCAAACTGAAGATTTACTATTTCCAAGTTAACTTGAAATTATTAAGCAAATCTCTGCGAGTGTTATCATAACTTCAACTTAAAAGTAACTTATGATATGCAAAGCTCGAATGGGACTAAGTTTGGCTCCCACAAGTTATGTTTAAGTTATAAGTAGTGACGTAGTGTCGCATAGTTTAATTCGTTGTTTTGTTACGTAAATGTGTTTGAAAAGCAGTTCATTTGTGAAAAAAAAACTTGATGTATATATTAAAATCAATGCAACTTTTCGTTGTAATTTTATAACTAAAGAACAGGCTCACCTATCCAAACCAAATGTTTAGGTTTTGTTCGGACTATTTAGTAGATTGTTTATGTGAAGTTTGTACAAAATCGGTCGAGCGGTTCTTCGTTCATCACATTTTTGTAACAAATGAATTCAATAAATGGCGGATCATTTTGTTTATGGTGATTTTGCTGTCAAATTGCAACTTTCTCAGATGGGGATTGTGTTGTCAAATTGAAACTTTTTTCAGTGTTAAAAGTACAGGCATGTTGTAGGCTACATTTTTCTGGATGCCTGTCTGTTGCGGCGTCATACCTTAAAACTAACGATTCTGATCATTTGTTATGATAAAGCAAGCTTGATCGAGTGTTCTAACCTTGGAAAGTCTGCAAAGAGAGTAATAAAATTTATGATCATTAAATTTTTTATCTAATACCGATATGTACCCGAGCGAAGCCGGGCCGGGCCACTAGTATGTATTTAAAATATGGTCTACGCAATCGGCTATCATAAAAATCTGTTAGCCTGATAGCTTGACAGATGACAAAGAGTGTGTGTCCTACAATTTTTAACCATATGAAGCCTCATTCAAATGCCACCTTCTCACCGAAAATCATTCGTAATCACGAGTGAATCGGTATATTGGGCGGGCGCGTCCCATCGTAGACTTCATCATTGCTAACATCTGTAGGTTAATTCACGTAATTAAAGTAGTTCTGTTGCAGTGCAGTTCCAGTTAAGTTTCGATCAAATCAACCATTTTTGTATTCTCCTAATTTTGACAATCACTGTCAGATACTCTAGAATCAAGTTCGCGTTACGCGAACGTTTTGCCATATAATGTTATTATATGTCAACTAAAAGAATACCATTTAGCACTAAGACGTAAACTTAATTGCAACTGCACCGCCGGCATCTCTGTTTCCCGATAACTATAATCTACCTGTCATCAAGTCACGAGTGATCGGTATTTATTAGGTAGGCGCGTTCCATCGTAGACTGCAACATTGCTTCACATCAGGCAAGTTGTGGTCAAGCGCAAACCTAGATAATAATAAAAAAACCGCAACTTGATCGGCGCGTCATGAAATTACGTGGATTAGCCTACTGGCAACTTGTATTTTAGCGCAAGCCTATTTTAAAATAAAAAAGAAAACTGTTCTTTTTAGACAAGGATGAAAGAGTAGGACCTTGACAGGTAAACGACATAGTTTAAAAAGGGAAGTCACTATAACAAAAGTTAATTAACATCACTAAAACGCCATTCAAAACGTATATTAAAGTTTTCACTTGAAAAACTTCAACGAAATTATTTCATTGAAATCCTCCATTGAAAACCCACTAAATTACATATGAAAATCGACTTTATTTTTTGAGTAAAAAGGTTGAGAGTTTAACGGTTTATTTTTGGGAGATACTTGTCTTTAATTTGATTGCAGCTTTTCAGGCACGTTGGGCAAATTAACAAGCAAAACCTTGAATAAAATTGAATGTTGTTACATTTAGTTAAATATTTGGAGTCAAATCTTTCTTAAAACACCGACTAGATACCTTCTAGACGCCGATTATTCAAACACTAGCTTTTCTACCATGGCTACCCTTGCGCGTATGTTGATTATCTTTAGCTTAGCGCAGTCGCATAAATATTACTCTATGTCCTTTTTTTATTCCTCGATAGGCTTGACTACAACTTGCCTGATGTTAACCCTCTATTGCATACAAAGCCGTTTTTGGATGCTCAACTTTAGTATTTTTTTTCTACCCCCATTTGATACAAAATTAATAAAACTTATTATAGTATTATTAAAGGGTTCTAACTAAAACCAAACGCAATTTTTATTTTCTATGGCTTACGTCGCATGTCATTCTATCCTTTTTTTTCTCCTGCACGTTCTTAAAGTCGTTGTGAGTGAATTTTATTACATCTTTGTTAGGGGAAATTAAATAAAAAAGGTAAGAAAACTGATTTTCAAAAATGTAAATAATGTTCAACAATGCCTTTGTTTTTGACCTCTATCACAGTTTTTTCTGAATATTTGAGTCTTACACTTTATTTTTACCATTTTCTACGGAAGCCATTTTTGGTTTCGTATGCTTTTACGTAAAAGTAAGCTTGCGCCTAAAATGTCTTCGCATGCATTCAGAGTTCTTTTTTTTTAATTCCACAATACTTCCGTCACGTTTTTGTGGCACTGATAACTACATCAAGCCTATTCCTGGTAATTTCTCGCTTAGTAACAATGATTCATTATCTGATTCCGATGATGATGGTTCGCTTGCAAGCCTATGCAACCAAAAATGTAAAAGACCCATAATTATTCCACCATCCAATACAGATACTTCCGATGTAGAAATTGTTAATTCTAGACCTAAAACTTCTAAACAGAAGCGAGCAGTATAGGAAAAAATGTCTGGACAAAAGGAAAAATTTAATACCAGCGTGAAATTTATTCGAGAAATACAAGGACATGTAATAGGTTTGAAATAATAGGTCGTGGTGCTACCTATGGTTGAGAAAATCGCCATCGTCGATGACGTAAAACTGAGTCTGGTATCATGGTATGACAATAAAGTGGTGAGTTTACTGTCTGCCTTTGTTGGTAGCGAACCAATTACTTCGTCAAAAAGAGATACTCCTACTTCATCCAGAACAGATATTTCTACCAGTAGAATTGAATCTCCTGCACCTCGGAAAAAGACACGTAAACCCCTAAAAAAAAGCAAGATCTACCTCTAAATTCAGTACGTTCAGACAAAATTGCTCATTTACCAATACACCTAAGAATTCGCCAACTATGTCAGAATGATTGTTCTTTTCGTTCTCATATAAAATGTGAAAAATGTGACGTTTTTCTTTGCCTGAATGAGAAAAGAAACTGTTTTTTGGTATTTGTTGTGCATAGGAAGCCAAAAATGGCAGGTTCATGCACAAAGTTAATGCACGGGAAGCCAAAAATGGCAGTATCATACTCAGACGTTAATGCACGGGAAGCCAAAAATGGCAGTATCATACTCAGACGTTAATGCATGGGAAGCCAATTTGGGATTCTGATTTTTTTTTTCAAAATAACAAACTGATATTATTTTTACTTAATACATTTTTCAAATAAACCTCAATAAAACACATTAAAACGTTAAAATATTTTTTTTCTTGTTAAATTCATAAATCATGCAATAGAGGGTTAAGCAATGATGTAGTCTACGATGTAACGCGCCAGCCCAGTATACTGATTCACTTGTGATTACGAATGATTATCAGAAGGTGACAGTAGAATGAGCATCCTTAAGGTTAAAAACCTTAAAGGAGCAACAATTGCGACTCCGGGGGGAGTATGGTTGCAAAGCTATAAACATGTGGGGGCAGGACCAGAAATCGAACACGCGATCTTGTTTCAAAGGCGCCACCGCTGCTCCAAATAGGTTGTAAAAGAATTATTAAAAAAATACTCGCTAAATAGCACAATTAATGTTTTTAATAGCGCAAGTTTCTATAACAAGGTACTTACACTACCAAAATGGCAATAACAAGAGCTCAAAAAGCTATTACATCGGTGCTAGCGCTATTTCAAGCTATTCCACCGTGAAAATCGGTAGCCAGTTTACAATAAATCCACATATCACTTACTATTGAAACTCGAATCGAACTCATGTATTTCTTTAACAGCAGCTGCGGTAGCGCAGTGGCACGGGTCTCGCCTTTGAAATATAAGGTTGCAGGTTCTATTCCCTGTCGCGCCCACGCATTTTTGCGTGCGCTAGATGTGAATATATCTGTTTAAAGAGTATAATAGAATGTTTAGTATGGCACGCTGCGTCGTGGTAGGTGAGAACGAAAGTTTGTTTTTACACTTCTGCAGCACATTATCTCAATCCCATGAGGTGAGGTCATGACACACATATCTGCGTGAATTTTTTCTTCGCCGCTGGTGCTCAAACCTATTCGAGGACAAGTGACATTCACCACCCAGCACTTAGCTGGCGAAATCTCTCAACTTTTATAATAGTTGAGAGTCGACCCAATTTGACCGGTGCCTAACAGTGGTTGTTACTTTACTTTTTACCTCAAATAGATTATAATTATCTGTGCCTCAAATTAAAAATTTTAATGACTTTTTGAAATATCACGCTTGTCTCTTTAGTTCAGCAACTCGCCTCTAGGTGGCATTGGTTGTACTTATGTTTCTTATTTCAGTTACCATAAAGCTATAGTTTCAATGATAAATACTCCTGAAAAACCTACATGTATTGTAAGATATAAAAATATTTTGAACAATATTAACTTCTCATTTATTTAATAAAAGAAAAAAAATGTTTTCTTTTCGGTCACCACGCTCAAAAAGTCTAATATCAAAAACTCGAACTAATATCAAAGAAAAAAAACAAATGTAAAAAAAATACTGCATAAATAAAATAATTATAATTTAAGTTGATAAAAAAATGCTATGCAAATATACAATAGCTTTACCGCGGCTGTCTCCGAGTGCCACACGTCTTTTTTTTTTTTGTTCGTTTTGTTTATTCTACAAATCTTATTTGTGTGCCAATGGTAGGGGTCATATCACACAATCTACCTACAGCGGGCTGATTTTCCAAATTGCATCTCGATCCGTGAACAATGTAACGCTCAGGGTTTTCAATAT
Organism: Meganola albula; assembly: GCA_936450015.1. Classification (NCBI taxonomy): domain Eukaryota; kingdom Metazoa; phylum Arthropoda; class Insecta; order Lepidoptera; family Nolidae; genus Meganola; species Meganola albula. The sequence goes on along the minus strand of OW388161.1, from coordinate 789,303 downwards.
ACGTGTATTTTTCAGTTACAATTTACGTTCAGTTATGATCAGTTTTTCATGTTGAATGATCCCTCGCAGTGTATGTGGATTCGTAATATCCAATATTGTGTAAGTATCTATGGCTTACTAGCTTCCGCCCGCGGCTTCGCCCGCGAAATTGATTTCACTAATTTTGTTTCTCCATACAAACTTTGGAACCCCGTTTCACCCCCTTCAAGGGTGAGTTTTGAAAAATCCTTTCACTGACACTGAAACAATTTTTTGTTGTTACACAAATATTGTCCGGGGCGGCAATCGAACCCGCGACCTCCCGGGCACAGTATAGCCCAATCGGACGGCTTACACCGCTCGATTGTAAGCTTAAAATAGTTAACATAGTTTTTTTTTCGTTTGTCTCTGTCTGCCATCTTGACATTTAAACTAGTAAGAAAGAGACCAAATCCATCAACAATAGTCTTATAAGATTTCTATTAATAAGACCACAAAACCTTTTGCTCAATTAGGCATTAGAACCCAAGACCTCGTGGTTATTAAGCGAACACAATATTTACCACTAAGCCAAAGAGTAACGAGAAATGTTCATAAAATAATATCTAATTAAATCTGCCTTCTGGTTAATGTTTTGCGGAAGTGTCTGGTTTTGTTCCAGCTTACTTTGTATCTTCGTTCAACTAATTAGCAAATATGGTTATTGTTTGGTTCTAAATTTTGTTTTACTTACTTTTCAACCAACTTCAACAATAAGGAGATTCAAATTTTTTTATGTTTGTTACCTAATATAGTTGTTTCTATGATTCTGTTTTTGTTTAAAAGCCAGTGATGCTGTTTCTATGTATATTTGATCAAGATCTGATTAGCAGTTTTTGAGCTATATCAAAAGAAACGTCATTGTTTACACCAAGCGCCTGCAGCCTGCCAAAATAATAGATAAGAGCAATTGTCCTACGTTTGAAGTCGGTTTTGTGTTTTGTTTCAAAAATAATTTAAACCCAGGTTATGCATGTGTGTGATGTTTTAACACCAAACCAAATAAGAAAACTGGAATGTTATAGAACTACGCATGTGAACATAACCTTTCTTTAGCAGTCGAGTGAAATGGTCACAAAACTATAGACAAGATTATATTATGAATGACAGCCTAACTTTCATAGAACCTAGTAACCGACCATCTCATTTACATAAGTTTTGGAATAAAACAACCATCGGTTCGACCATCGTCGGACAGCTCGCCGAAAAAGTCCTGTGAACCAATAAAGGCCCTTCCGGCTAATTGGGATAGGTCATCCGCAAAAAATAAAAATAAAAAAACGACTTGGCTACAAACTTGTACACAGACCTCAGAAAAAATAACTTAGCTTCTTTCTTTCATGACACAGACACACACAGGAACAATGACATGTCAAACTTATGTAAGACGGGCCGGTGACCTGATACTTGCTTTTCACGCCACAGGTAAAGACTTTGATTCCCATCCAAGCTCGACATTTGTGTGATGAACACGTCTGTTTGTCTTGAGTCTGGGTGTAATTATCTATATTTAAGTATGAATTTACAAAAGAAAAGTATTTTAAGTAGTATATTATCAGTTATCTGGTTTCCATAGTACAAGCTCTGCTTAGTTTGGGATCAGATGACCGTCAGTGTTAATGTCCCATTATATTATTATTATTATATAAAACACTCCTCCATAACATCAGTGGTTGATAAGAGCATAATAGTGTGGTTTTCCTGTGGGTATTAACTTTGAAAGAAACAATCTTTAATTATACTTTCAAATCTTTATTTCCCTAATTTATAAATATAATACACACCATAAAATCAAATTATGTAATTAGATTCATTAAGTATCACACAATTATAAAACTTTCCTCTACTTCATACACTGGTAAATGAACTTGAATATTTTATATTAACTTTTTAAACTATCTGAGAAATATTTCTTCAAATATTTATTAGTTTATAATACGTCAAAAGTATTCCTCAAATAAAAGTACTGACATTCGAACAACGGACCATTTATAATAAAATAAATTGAGTCATTATTTGACAGTTAAAAATATTAAGTATAATTTAATTAATGATGTGGAATGATTATTTTATACATTCAATGAAACGTTGGGATGCAAAAAAAAATCTACATAGTAAAACTGACTTTAAAATTGCGACCAATTCAACTAATTTTGTAGTTATAGTTTCACAAAACTGCGAGTCACTTTATGCAGGAGCAGTATGGAGAGGTAGACAAACGTATAGTTGACTTAGTCTGCCTTAGACCAGAATTATACAGAAACTACGTAACGCAAGCCATACACCATCTTCCCCGTCATCCAATAAGTATAACGGTGCTGCTTGGATCAGTTATAACAGGACCCGATTCCCTCGCTTTAGACATTTATCGATAAATTGATATTTTAACGAAAGAATGGTGAGTATAATAATATATAATACTAATAATTTATTGTCTCAGAAATATAATTAGTACAAGTACTATATGCGGTTGAACACTGGTACCCAAACTGTGCCCTAATTCACGTAATTTCTTGACGTGCCGATCAAGTTGCGGTGCAGTTGCAATTAACTTTACGTCTTAGTGCGAAATGGTATTCTTGTAGTTGTTTAGCTGTCATATCTAATCTAAAGCGCTCGCGTGACGCGAACATGACGTGAGCGTATCTGACAGCGGTTGTCAAAATTACGAGAATACGAAATAGGCTGTTTTGATCGAAACTTAACTGCAACTGCACTGCAACTGAACTTATTTAATTACGTGAATTAGCCTACTGAGATCTAACACAATATTTATTGTATTATTGAAGTAGTGTTAATGAGGATGACAAAAGTATACTAGATAGAATGTCGATTAAAAACGAATGTAATTGAGATGTTGAGATGTCAATTGCTATAGGCTACTTGTTGCTTAACGTGGGTTCAGTGGTAGATTTATCATCTCTATGGTGACTTTTTGAGAATACCAATATTAGTTTTCAATAAACATTCGCTAGTTGATTCGATTTTTGTCTATTAGAGATAAATATCTAAAGCCATGACTAATGCCAATGCACAAACACGTTACTGAAATTATATTATTATTATCTGCATTAAAAACGTATCTTTTTCAATCTTTTTCTCCATCTGACTGCTTACATAAGGTGACCAGCACTTCAGCGCGTGCTATGCTTATTTATAAAAACTTATAACGAATCCAAAGCATGGTAAATTTTCTGCAGAAAGCAATAAAATGTCTAAAGGTCGCTTTAGTAAGAATGTCTTTGTCAAATCATTACTTTACTGAGCGTTTAGATTTATGAATAAGGTTGATAATATACAGAATTTGGCATAGCAATCCTGTCGTTGTAGGGCAAAAACTTTATATGTATATTAAGACACTGGATGTTGCTTCTAAAAGAACTTGTTGAAGACATTCATTCACCCTAGTTATATTGTTTATCCTTCTCATGCTTTACCATTGTAACCGGCCAGAAAGAGAATGAAAATATAAGAGTCGGTATAAGCTGAAAATGTTTGAGGTCATATTTCTTGTTTTCAACAATTTATTCTAGACGCAGTTTCCAGTAATTTTTATAAACTTCTTGGTCAAAAGGGATTTTTATAGCTAACACCACAGAATATAAAATGATTGGCTGTTCTGTGGCTAACACACGGGTTATTTTATGTTTGACCAATCACTGATTTCATCGTTTGACTAAAACCACGCACAGCTAATACTACATTTAAATCAATTACAATATTAGCCCTTTAGAATTTCGAATTGGGGAATCACCGCTTTAAATTTGCTATTTGCAGTTTGGATCTCGATTTATTAAGTATATATGCATTTTTCAGAATTAAAGGCCACCAAAAGTTACAAGGCAATTTTTCTTATTCGACCATCTTTAGTGTCCTACTACTGGGCACGGGTCTTCTCTCAACTATCTTACGAGTTGAGAGTTTAGGCCTTAATCCACGCGCCAAGTGCAGGTTGGTAGATGCCACAGGTGTATGCATGTAGTAGCGTTCGAAATTTTAGGGTTTTAAATTGATAGAAATTGTTTCGGTTAAGAAAAAAAATAGGAGTGCACCTACGTTACCGTACATTATACTGGTGCATACATATTTTATCTCTTGCTGAGCTACTCAACTAATGATAGGCAGCTGTAACCAAAATTTAGTTGGAAGAAGCTTATTTATCTATTTACATGTAGGTATTTTCAATCTTTTCATACAACGACAATATTTCAGTTTAATAATTATAATTTGGCGTCATCAATTTTAAATACGATGAATCATTCAAACTCTAATAAACTATCTACGTAAAAAACAATTATTTTATCTATCGAAATTATTCCACGAAATTGTCACCTTATAACTAAATAAATTTATCGGGCTGTTTTACCAGTTGCTGATTCTGTTCTAAATAGCTTGTGTCTATTATGAAATTCATCAGTCACATTAATGTTATTGAGTTTGACGGATTTCTGATTGCATTTTTCAAATAAACTCAAGGAAAAAGTAATTTATCTATTATAAGTATATATTTACAAAAGAAAAGTATTATATGTATAGTATATACCAGTTATCTGGTTTCCATAACACAAGCTCTGCTTAGCTTGGGACCAGATGACCGTGTGTGTTAATTTCCCAGAATATTTATTTATTTAATTTCGAATGTAATTCAGCGTATTATTTGTCAATTACCTGTCAGAAACTTTATCAGGAACTGATTAAACACCTCTTATGTGCTATAAATGCTGTTACCAACTACTTTAGTTATAAATAATTGAAAATAATTAACGCATAATGTCAGTCATTTTGTCAATAACTTGTTACCTACTTATATTGTTCATCAAATCCTTTAATTACTTAAAAACGTCTCTAAAAGTTTATTTAACATACATCACTATTGGTAGTAACAGAGCACAAAACCACGCCCTCTTATAAAGATGTAATTTTTGATATTTTGCATACAAATCTACGCTAAAGTTGTATTTGTCCAAACTCAAACTAACGATAAAAGGTTCTTCCAAATATGTATCATCAAAATCCTCTATCTTTGATTGCTTTGTGTACTTCACGAAAATCTTTATTATCTTTGACGTATAAGGTGTGTAAAGAGTCAGCATGCTTCTTTATAATGTACCATCTCCATTTAGCGATCAGAATTTTGAGCTCTGTGGTAGGTATTAAAAAAAATCACATCTTTACAACACTTTCGTCTTTAGTACATATCCGTCTGACTGCATTACCCTCAAACCTACTAACGTGGTGTAATACTTCCGGTAACAATTCTGCTTCAGAAAAAACAGTATCTTCGGTCACAATTGCACTTTTATCTCGTCAAGAGCGGTGCAAGAATTCCGAAGTAATAATCTTCTGGTGATTTGCTTTTAAAACTTTTTCATGATGCCTCAAACGGTGCACAATTTCATCGTGCAAAACATTAAAACACATTGCTGTAAGAGCCAAACCCGTCATGATGTAGAGAGAACAAAACCAAATAGTGCCGTTCGCAGCCCCATTCTTCTGAGTGGCTCCAGGAGCCAAATGCCCGAAACCAATGGTACTTAAACTCATAAAGCAGAAGTAAACACCATCAATAGGACTCCAACCTTCCAAGTGATATAAGACAAAAGCACCAAAGAAGATGTATGTAAAAATTGCAATTAAACATAACGAAATCGGGGCTAGAATTGAAAAACCTCGTAATGATACTTTTGAATCTGTATCCGTGCAACTTAGTGAATCGCAGTCTCTGAGGAAATTTAGGGTTTGAGTTTTATCTTTAATTGAATTTGTGCTGGCGTTTTGAGCTTGTGATGCAGAAATAATTGTTCCTGATGGTGATCTTACGTAATAAGGCTCTTGTAGATGTAAAGTCTGTCTGTATTCATCCTGCCGTTTCACTTTTTCTTTTCTTTCTTTGCTGGTCATAGTTCTTTCGTCGAGACAGCAGTAACCACATTTTGTGCACAGACAGCAGCACAAGGCCCTGCTGAACACACTTCTGGCTAGCCTGGAGAGGAGGGCTCCTACTACTGATAGGTAGAGCAATGTTAGAGGAATGCCTACAACTGCATAGCCTATTGTCACTGCTTTGCCTAGAGCAGTTCTTGGAGCAACACTGCCATAACCTGTGAAAAATAAATTATATTACTTTTCAACAATCTTACAATGTTGTGTTATTTTAACAGGCTTATCTTTATGTTATATCACACGAATTTTAATAAAGGTTAACATTTACATTATTTAGAATTTTCATGAATGACCAACTTACCTATAGTTGTTAGCACAGTCAAGGAGTATAGGAAAGCTTTCGCAAAATTCCATTCATACTCGTCCGCCATGAGTGCAGGAGCTGACTCCAAGGCTCTGGCACCTCCGTACTGGGCTGATACATCTGCAGCTACCCTCGCTACCAGCTTTTCCTGGAACCTGGCTATCTCTTGAGCAGCTAACCTTGTCCAGTTCTCCTTATACAAAATATTTAGAGACACGGTGATTTCCCAAATACTTTCCACGGTTTGCGATCTCAATTCTGAACTAGCCTGGCTTATTGATCCGTTTAATTTCGCTATAGCCGCTTTTTGTTCATTTGCTTGGAATGATGTTGCTGCTAAGGTTTTCTGGTGTACTTTTGCTGCCCCTCCTTCTATGGATAAGAAGATAAATGCTCCTACTAAGGTGTAAGCCAGAAGGAGTATGAAAATACCAAGGTTAGTTACACACCCCGCGATGAGGCTCTTCTTTTTACTTTTTTTTGTCTTGACGCAAAGGCAACACGTAGTGATGACGTCATCCTCGTTTCTGTAGCTATCTGTTTTACCATTTTTCTTGTATTTTCCATTATTGCTGTTCTTTTTCTTTAAGTTTTTGTCCATTTTCGGTTTCATCGATACGTGTTTGTAGACATTTTACACGGTTATCTCAATTTTTACTTTAAGTTTGTTAATGTTAGTTTTGCCTTGTCTGGTTAAGCAGTGGTACATCTGTAACAAAAATAATATTGTTAGTAATATTATAATTTTTACGTAGGTACCTACATAACTTTGTAATCCCCAGGGGTTACAAAGTTATGAGTTTGACTGTTGTCTATAAGGTACTATTAAACTAAACACAAATTTTAATATTTATCATCATCATCCGCCTATAATAGAAGTCCTCTGCTGGAGGTAGTCCTCTCCCAATGAATGCTATTCTGTTCTGTCTTTAGCTTGTCGCATGCAACTATGCAATCTTTCATAGATAATCAGACAAATTCTGGAGGGAATTTTAACATTGATAGATCAGACTTTTGCGCATTTATTCTTCATTTCACAGTAGTACAGTTAAGAGGTGGAAACAGCATATTTTTGAGGCGCAGTATGACCTGCCATACCTGTTCCTATCTGTTTCTTCACCGGTGATTTTGTTGGAACACGACTGGGTCATTTAGTGACGTGTCTGCCTGGTAGGTAGAAAGTAACTTTGACTGGAGCCTACAAGTCATTTAGCATCAGCCAAGGATCATTTAGTTTAGTTTTTTAGTTCACTGATGGACAATAGACATAGTCCTCTCCTAAAGCACGCCAATGAGCACCATCCGAGGCTATACAACTCTATTATAAAATAAGTGCATTATATAAGATTCATTTTGTATACGGTGTTTGAAAATTTTCCTTTATCAATTCAAAGGTAATAAAGTACAGTCCATTAGTCTTAACTGTTTCTATGACTACACGACTTCTAACTTTATCTATATTGTCTTGTAATAGTTGAACTAACGCAGATGTATTCGGAGCACGAATATTGCTTAAACTTGTGCTAATGGTATTAAGAAACTCTGTAGCTCCAGTATGTCTGTCTGTTGTTACAGTTGCATCTACTTTAATGTTTGAATCAATATTATTGTGTTATCATTGTTATTCGTAGTATACGCTCCTAGTAGACTTGAATTATCTTATGAGCTGAGAGTATTCTTGGATGATTTGTTTGCGCGTTGCTTTTGTACGTATGTTTGTGCCATTTTTAACCGACTTCAGAAAAAGAAACTTCTAATTGTATGTAGCACTAATTTATTAATGTTCTTAATACTTCTGATCATATTTAACTAAATAATGTTTTATTGGCGATGAATATACCAACAAACTTGCTTCCCGTCGTGTAACCTACATTTTATTACGTGAACATCAGTAAAATAAAAATTAGCCTACAGGTCAGCCTTTCTCAATAAAAAGGCTTTCTTTCTTAACAGGGCATTTTTTAAATAGGACCAGTAGTTCTTGCAATTACCACATTCACCCAACAGAGAGTAAAAAAGCTTTTTTTTGTAGGTAATGTTTTTTTGTATATTTTTGGAAGAAATTTGAATTATCTATACCTTAAAGAAAGGAAAGCAATAAAGTATACCTACTTAATTACTGGCATTACTTGAGTCCTTATTTATTAGTAAAGTTAAGTCATTAAATGGCTTATAATAAGTGTCGGCGATTCTCGTTTCTTCCACTACATTTAATTTAACCGCCACGGAACACTGCTAAAGGACGATGAAATTGGCTATTTCGCAGTCCATTGCTCGCTCATGATCGTGTTTTTTAAACTGCTTAGGTAAACAAACACGAGCGGGTAATGATTAAAGTCTAAATATTTTAATCAGGAGTATATTGCCGATTCTCTGATTAAAGATATTTAGGTTCATACAAAGAGCAATGCTCGAAGGTTTTTACACAATAGGATCCGCAATAGAGAAATCAGTAGATAGCAATAAATTTTGGGACCCTCGTCGATGGAAGTGCATCTTCAATCTGAATCCTTACGGGTGGTTACATGGTGGTACAATTCAGGTGACACTACACTGATGGTAGGCTTCGGCCGTGGTTAGTGACCAGCCACCAAACAAATCCGTACCGCTAAGTGCCATTGCCGTGTCCCGGTGCGATGTCTGGATATCATTTGAGAGAGTACGAATAGTTGCTCCTTTGGGACTCTCATTCCACTGCCACCTCCTTACCGAAAATCATTCATATAATCATGAGTGAATCGGTATATTGAGCGGGCACGTTCCATCGTAGATCACATCATTGCTTTGCATCGAGTAAGTTGGGGTAAGTCAAAGTTAGCAAGTTGAAATATCAGTGGACAGGTCACAACCGCTGAGAAAAAGGATTCTCTCGATTTACGTCGCTCAACTCACGATCACATTGTAATATTTTCTAGAAACCAATTTACATAGGCTATTAGTAGCCGAATGAAGCTTACGGCCGGGCAATCATCGTGGCGTTTTCACACCCCTAGGCTAATGATGACGAAGGTAAAAACGCAATGGATATTAAAAATTTCAGTGAAGTCGCCAGTCGCTTAGTTTCATAGTAGGCAAGAGACAATCACTAAGATTATAAATTAATTTTGTTATTGGAATATTATTTTGTAGGTAATGCTTTTTTCTGCATCATTGGTTTTGAACACAGTCCATTAAACATAGCGGAAAAAATATTAATGTACAGATAACTAATGGTGTGTTAATGTATTGGTAATGGGTTTGCCCTCTGTAAGGTATAAGGTATAGTACGAAACTTAGCCGAGAAAATATAGGTTCCTTGCTGAATCTGCGGCTTCGCACGTATAAATTTGAGTGTCGCTATTGGAGAACAATAACTACAGGCTGACCGTTTAACTCGCGTATCGCCATCTGAGGTACAAAGTCATAAAACATTAATTAAATCTCATAAAGAACTATTTAACCACAGATAAAAGTAATGTAAGACTATTCGTCACTAATATCCATATCGCTTGAATCATCATCACTGTCTGTGCAGCTTGAGGAGTCAGAACCTTGGCGGTAGGCGATACGCGAGTTAAACGGTCGGCCTATAAATTTAATTTCCTCAGTCTAGCTGGTAGAAAAAGGAGGACCTGTGACTCTTTCTATAATTATTCGGACATAAGTATAATTCGAATCTATACGGGTGTATAGTTTTCTTCAACTTCAACCCTTTTTACTGTCCCACAGCTGGGCAAAATTCTTCTCTCAACTATCTTATGAGTTGAGAGAGTTTAGGCTTTAATCCACATACGCTGGCCAAGTGCGGGTTGGTGGATGTCACATGTCCTCGAATGATTATTTATTAGGCATGTTGGTTTCTTCATGATGTTTTCCTTCACCGATATTTAGTTTAATGTTTAATCGCGTCAAATCCTGGAGGGAATGTTCTCGAAATACTCCAGTGAAGTGACGTTGTTCTGAGTATATATAAGTATTTCTGAGCACGTGAGAGTACTTCGGTGGTATTGTGAACGCTATTAGACCCAGGCTAATGTAATTTACTTATGTAGAGAGGTACCGACTACCATAATGTATTTTGCAGTGAGCTTGCATACCTAGCTTTAGTAAAAATAATAATATTTTCACACATACACACAGCAGCGCCATTTTTTTCACAATTTTTTCTAGGATAGTGTGTTGAGGACACCTATAGGCCGATCGTTTAACTCGCGTATCGCCATCTGAGGTACAAAGTCATAAAACATTAATTAAATCTCATAAAGAACTATTTAACCACAGATAAAAGTAATGTAAGACTATTCGTCACTAATATCCATATCGCTTGAATCATCATCACTGTCTGTGCAGCTTGAGGAGTCAGAATCTTGGCGATAGGCAATACGCGAGTTAAACGGTCGGCTTATAGTGTTTTTTTTTTTAATAGAGGCCGAGGAGAATTTATTTTAACTAGATAAAGAAGAGGGTAAATGTGGAGTCGTATCAGATGGCCAAAAAGCTGGCAGACAGTTAGGAAAAACTCCAGTAACCAGAACGAAGCTTTTAAAATTAAGAAGAAAAAGACTGTTGCATTAGGCTAGCTTTTAGTGATAGATGTAAGTTGTGTGTTTAATAAATATATACATAACACTCCTTCTTTTTCTAGAGTAAGACAATGTAATCTAATAATAAAATTTCCACGTCACAATGTTAGTTACCGTACTCCTCCAAAACGGCTTTACCAAATTTTATATGCGTATTCAATTGGTCTGAGAATCGGCTACTATCTATTTTTCATACCCCAAGTGATAAGGGTTGTACACCGTTAATTTTTTTAATTTTTGGACGAAATTTTTCGTTTTCATTTTTGTATAATGTGGCATTAGTAATACGCGGTACGAAGTTCGCTGGGGCAGCTGGTAAATGCAATATTTTCCTTTATCCTACTTAACCTAACCTAAACTAACCGCGAAAGTTTGTAAGAATGTATGGATGACTGGATGTTGGATGTACGAATGTTTGTGTCTCTTTCACGCAAAAACGTTTCGACGGAATTTGATGAAATTTGGCCCAGATATAGATTATGGTTTGGATTAACATATACGCTACTTTTTATCACCGTGAGTACCACGCGAAGCCGGGAGCGGAAGCTAGTGAATTGTACCTAATCAACATCAAATTCCTTTATAACCTTCTAACCTCTTCTAACACACACATAAAATATATAAATTATAAAACCCTATTCCATCCTTGTTATCAAAGATTTAATATTACCCAACCGGAACTGAAGCAAAATATAAAAGAAAAATCGCACCCCAAAGTGAAATTATCCTACCCAAATTCAATTCCAGGTGGCGATAAAGATTTAGCATAAATCAATGACATAATCCCATAATAGGTAGATACGGTTACCTAAATGCTCGACCATTGAATTTTATTTCAATTTAAAATGACTTATTTCATTACCGTTCTAGATTTAACGACCGCCTGGGTATAAATTCAGAAATTGACACTAAAATTTTAGTAGAATTATGTAGGTAATGTACAAATCGATATTCGTACTAATAATATTATAAATGTAAGTAACTCTGTCTGTCTGTTACGCTTGCCCGATTAAACCTCTCAACCGATTTTGATGAAACTTGGCACAGACAATCTTTAGACCCAGAGAAAGAATTTGTTCTTTCTCAGGGTCTAAAGATTGTCTGTCTAAAGGCTACCTTTTATTGCGAAAACAACCAAAATCCACGCGGACGAAGTCGCGGGCGGCTGCAAGTTTATAATATTTTAGTGTAGTGTAAATATATATTCGGCAGCGGCAGCGATGCAGCGGTGGCGCAGCGGTGCGGGCCTCGCCTTAGAAAAATAAGGTCGCGGGTTCAAATCCCAGTCGTGCCCACACATCTTTGTGTGAATTGTTTCATCTCCGCTGCTCAATATCGGTGAAGGAAAACATCGTGAGGAAACCGGCATGTCTAAGAACTAACCATTGGAGGACATGTGACATCCACCAGCGTGCGTGGATTAAGGCCTAAACTCTTTCAAATCGTTAGATAGTTGAGAGAAGACCCGTGCCCAGTTGTGGAACACCAATAGGGTTAAAGAGACGTGAGAAACAGGACACATAAAACACAAACAAAGTTATTAATCTGTTAGGTTTCTGATTAGTATCGAATTCTTAGTAATTCCTAGTTTTTGCTTGTGTCTAGCATTCAAACTTGTAGATAGCAAGAACCGAGAAGTTATACTTACTATGTGAATTAAAATTAAACTACTTTATGACAGATTTTATCGCGGTTTATTTGAGACTTTATATCCCGACGTACACTCCTACCGTGATCATAAATTCTGAAAAACGGATTGAGCGACACAACCGATGTAAGGCAAAATTTGTTCTCCAAAGCACGGGGTTCACACATCCTGACTCGGGATTAGTTTAAAGATGTTAGGAAAATATCAACACCATTTTCGGTCCGGCGTGATTCGAACCCGTGAGCCCAGGGGCTTGAGGCGAACATGCTATGTCCTAAGCTACCGTGACGGTTGCAGACTTGGTACAATTTTAATGTAAATAGTTTCAGAATACAGGGTGGAGAAGTGTCGTTACAAAAGGCTCAGTGACTTGAATGCATAATGTGATGCTCCAGTTGCAGAGAACACACCATGTATAGCACAATACAAGTATGAAACAGAAGGCCCGCTGCATGTCACAGTCAGTTTTTTTTTAGGCTAAGTTAGTTCGTAGGATTTTTTTCTGGTATCCTAAGTTTGTTATTTAGATAAGTAATTTTTCTTGTCTTTATGTAATTTTCTTTAAATTATTAAATAATGTATTAATTCATAAAAAAATAATAAATTCACGACTTATTTTCCAAAATCCAAAAAATAAAAACAACATGACGTATTATTAGCATACAAAGTACTCTATATACTAATCCAGGTAATATACAGATAGATATGATAACGAATGACGGTGTATTGTAAAGAGTACAGGAAATAAGAATGTTAATTAAAACAATACAAACTCGAAAAGGAAGGATGATAGGATATAAGACATAAGACCTGACAACTTTATAAAAAATATCTTAGAGGGAAAAGTAGAAGGAAAGCGTGGAATTAGAAGGCCAAGGATAAGCGAAATTAATCAGATAAAAGAAAAGGTTGGTGTCATGTTGCGTAAAGAGGCTGCTTTAGATCGAGCCAGGTGGAAAGAGTTTCATCAGCTACACCGACAAGGGTCTAACCCTTAAATCAAAAGAAGAATTACACGTACCTATAAAATTTTTCATGTATACGTAAATGCAGTTTTTCGTGAGAAAACAACAATTATACTCACAGACTTGAATTTTGTTAACTTTCGACGAAAAAGGTTTTTTTTTAAGTTTAACGTCTCTGCATGTCTGTGTATCTGTGTCCAAGTTTGTACGATTTACAGATATTTGTGAAGTTAGTTTGGTTTTGTTTATTTATTTAAAAGCTTTATTGGTTGAGGTGGTTCATATAAGTTACATAACATAATTAATTTGAATTGTTAATATGTAGGAAGTGGACCTTTTGCGTACTACTTGTCTATTTAATGTTCTACCTACTGTAGCGTAACCATAATGTGGTTTGAAAGCACTTAGGTACTACACAGAATGTGAAACTTCAATATGGATATTACATTATATTTTAGGAAAATGGAAACAATAAGATGGCTGCAAATAAAATATGGACTGGAAATCTAAGTGCTACCACGAAAACCTGTTCTAAATAAGGTAAAATTTTATTCATGTTTACATTTTGTTTAGAAGAGTCTACTTGCTTAAATAACTTTTTAACATTGCGCATTTTTGTGGTTCTGTATCAGTATTAGAATACATTTTTAGTAATTACTAGCGGCCCGCCCCCGCCCGGGTAGCTTCAGCCCACACAACAATTTACATAAAATGTGATAAATAAAGAACCGCTCAACCGATTTTGTGTGAACTTCACATAAAGCATCTACTAAATAGTTTGGACAGGTAAGCCTGTTTTTGAGTTTTAAAATTGCAACGAAAAGTGGCATTGATTTTTATATTAGTAATTATTTAGTACGTCGTCTTTTTTTTTCATTCAACTTGAAGGAAGCACATTGAAATGAAATGAAAATATGCTTTACATAAAAATAGTCCATTTTCTTTCCTCCCGTTCAGTGAAACGCTTCCAAAAAAAACAGTACCTAGGCATTTTCCCTTTTTTAATTACTTTTATCTATTACATTATGTTTGTTTAGTGTGTTGTATTACAATTAATTATAATACACTATAACTATATTATAATTAATGTGTTGCCGTAATGTATTAGAGCGACCGTTGTCACCCGTTAGATAGTCTGAAACTTTATAATACGCTTTCTTACATAACGTGGATTTTATTTTTTTTAATTTGTTAGTAGTTATTTCTCTAATATTATTTAGAAGACAATCTTGACATTTATACTAGTAAGAAAGAGGCAACGTCCATTTTAAATACCTAAAGAGTCATATAAGATTTTTATGAATAAGACTCTTAAAATGTTTTCCTGTATAAAACCTATTCTCAGCTTAACATCCATTCTTAAATACGAGGGTCAGTTGCTACAAAATTTCTATATGGTGAAAGGGACAGCCTTCCACAAACTGAAACAGTGCATTCAGCTCCTTAATTTAAAATCATTTTCCACCGGAAAAAATATTCGATTCTTTAATTTGATTTTTCTTCTGTTAATTTTGCATTATTTCAATTTTAAATTACTACTCTATAATGTCCTGTCGTTGTCAAATAAATGTTTTTCTTTCTTTCTTTTCTTTCTTTACACGCAGCTCTTGATTTAAATAAAATAATGCTTAAATAAAATATTTATTAGTACATTAGTTTATGGAACGATGCGTTAAATGACGTGAGGCGAGTGTACTTGGTGATAAGGACTAACCCCTTATTAGAAAGGTTGGCCGTGCGTTGGTTTATTTAAGGTAATTACATTCCGTACAGAATAACAAAACATAGTACGATTATTAGATACCCATAAAGTTTCTGAACTTATTTCATGTGCCAAACACTTTTTAGTATCCCACTTCTAGGCACGGGCAACTTTTACGATAGTTGAAACAGTTCTGACCTTAATCCATACACACTGACCAATTGCGGGTTGGTGGATGTCACGTGTCTTTGAATGATTAGGGACTTCTTAGACATGCCGGTTTACTCACGATGTTTTTCTTCAGTGGTATTGAGCAGCGGAGATGAAACGATTTACTCAAAGATGTGTCGGCTAATCGGGGTATCGAACCCGCGACCTTATATTTCAAAGACGAGGTTGATACCACTGCGCCATCACAGCTCGACACAAACACACTCACATTTCATGTTCCAATCATCTTGGTATAACTTACAAATTTCACCTTACTAGTTTGTAAATTGCGGTCCGTTTCACCCGATACAGCTGAACTAGTTCTACAAATTTCGGAATACCTCCCGAAATTTGTGGAATGTACTGAGATGGGTAAGCTATCTATAACAAGAGTCGTTTTAATTGAACACTGGCCTCTGGGATAGGCCGTTGAGGGTACGAGTACATATCATGCTACGACGAAATCTCTGTGCCAACTATGTAGCATTTTTATGTATAATAGAATTGAACAAACATTCCTTTGAAACCTTCCAAATCATCATTAAATAAATAAATATTTTTGGGACATTAACACACACTGTCATCTGGTCCCAAGCTAAGCAGAGCTTGTGTTATGGAAACCTGATAACTGGTATATACTATACATATAATACTTTTCTTTTGTAAATATATACTTATAATAGATATTTACACCCAGACTCGACACAAACACAAATGTTCATCACTAATGTTTGTCTCGCGTGGGAATCGAACCCACGACCTACGGCATGAAAAGCAAGTATCTTACCGACCACGCCACCGCACCGGCCCGTCAATCATTGAAATAAAACTACTTTATAACGGATTTTATCGCGGTATATTTTAGATTTTAGATCTGTTGTCGGTCCTAATCAGTTTGGACCGGATCAACGTCAGCTGTCACGTATGACAGGTGACATCGCAGAGCTGTTCGACTGAATCTTAAACAATTTGACATCAATACATTTTGACATTAATGCTATCTGGCCACATGTAATAATTACTTTATGGTATTCAATTCATAATTCATAATTCATTTATTGTTAATAAACATGGGGTTCAATAAGATGGTGACATATAAAATGGACGAGTACGCCATGTTTTACCTTATGGCGTATGAACATTCAATACCCGGAGTGATGAATAAAGTGTTGTCTAAGTATAGCTTTATGATTATATAAATTGTTCTTTGTCTGTATTAACTGTTACCATTTAAATGGATATATTATCGCTGGACCCTGTGCGAGTTAAGACGTACGCTGGCGAATCAGTAGACCAAATTACGATTCAAAAAACGTCGGGATCTGTAATAGGACTTCAGACTTCATGTTCACGTGTGGACTGAGGTATTTGACGTCCAAAAATATTAATCACAATTATTACTGACTACCTCCAAAGATTATTATTTAAGTTGAGTTCCGATTTAAGAAAACTGAGCTCACAGTATCTTGAGAGTATATTCAGAGTTGATTTTGCTTGGGTTTTGGTACAAGTAAATTAAGTACTGGGTCCCAAGCTGGTGGTATATTTCAACCATTTTTTCTGTTAAGATTAAGATGTTTTTTAATTTTATTATGTCTGATAATCGCGTAAATCTAAGACAATAATTTCCAAATCGTTACATAACCTTTCAAAGATTCAAAAAGTTAAAAAAAAATTGCATTCCAATCCTAGGCACAGTCTGTGTCATAGCTACCAATAAATCTCAACTTACTAGGACTTTGACCAATGATTATAAGAAATTGCTCACTTGTATATTTTAGGTATTACCTTGATTTTGGCTTCTCGTATGGTATTGACTTAGATTTACTTACGCGAATATCACAAATTGAAATAAAACTACTTTTTAACGTTTTTTTTTAATTCTAAAATCGCGATAAAATCCGTGAAAAAGTAGTTTTATTTCTCGTATGTTATTGCATGTAAACCTGAACAGGAAGGCTACGGGCTGTCTTACGAGTTGAGATTTAAGGCCGTGATCGACACACGCTAGCCAAGTGCGGTTTGGTGGATGTCACATGTCCTCAAATGATTAGTTCTTAGACATTCCAGTTTCCTCACGATGTTTTCCTACACCGATATTGAGCAGCATGTGGGGCACGACCGGGAATCGAACCCGCGACCTTATATTTCAAAGGCGACGCTGAAAACGCTGCTGGTGCAGCGTTTTGCGTTTCAGCGTTCCGATGCTCACTTATCAGCAAGTAATGACAAAAAAAACATAGCATTCAATTCATAGTCGAATTGAGTGCCTCCCCTTTTTTGGAGTCGGTAAAACTACTTGGCAATTATTTATAGAATAATACATAATTTAAGTTTAAATTAAATGAACACTTCAATTTTTTAAACTTCATTTGTTAACACCAAGTTTAGGTAGGACGGATAAAGTCTTTCGTTTTTAGCCTGTTTTAATTTTAGAACCTTGTGTTCTGTTCATTATCTGAAAATCCAATTTAGCCCACACAATACCTGAACACAACAATTACTTCAAAGTTCAATATAAAAGCGTTGTCTATAAGTCTTGTACACACGATTTATTATTAAGACATAATCTAAAAGCACAAACCAGCCGAAAACAATGCCAACATCACAATAGCCTTTAGATCAAAGGAAGAAAGATGAATAAATTCCCCCTTTTCACCTTTAAACTCACTTTGGGGGAGTAAATTAATTTTATTATCAATTTCAGTCCATTTGCTCGGCTTAAGGATGATACTTTGGTCGTTATAAAAGTCAAAATGATAATGTCTTACTGACTTTCGGTTAAAGGTTTTTTATTTTAGGGTTCCGTACTAAACTAGGAACCCTTGTAGTTTTATTTTTATTTATTTATTACTATTAGGAGGACTAACAGACACATAACATTTTATAGTTAGCAAATTTGGTTAACAATTTAGCTAATTACTAGCCCACACAGATTACTAATAAAAAGAAATATAAAGAAGACAAGAGTAGACACTGATGGGTCACACTTACTCTTAGTTTTTTTTTCTTATTTCTGTTTCCATTTATGTATTTTGCTCTTTTCATGTGTTTTTTTTATAGTTTGATTCTGTGTGTCCTGTCTCTGTCAAATAAATGTTTTTTTGCTTTCTTTTCATTCTTTCTATTTTTGCCATGCCCGTCTGTGGGTTAGCTTAGAGACGCTTCGTACTTCACTTCACTTCGACCCTTTTCAGTGTCTCACTGCTGGGCACGGGTCTTCTCTCAACTATCTTACTAGTTGAGAGAGTTTAGGCCTGAATCCACACACGCTGGCCAAGTGCGAGTTGGTGGATGTCACATGTCCTCGAATGACTAGTTCTTAGACATGCCGGTTCCCTCACGATGTTTTTCTTCAGCGTTATTGAGCAGCGGCGATGAAACAATTCACACAAAGATATGTGGGCACGACTGGGATACGAACCCGTGACCTTATATTTCTAAAGTGAGGGCCGTACAACTGTGCCCCCGCTTTGTCCTACAGAGCAAACTGAGCTCATAGTACTATCTTGAATTCAGAGTCAATTTTGCTTGGGTTGTTTACTTTTACTTGTACTAAACAAGTAAATTAAGCATTAATGTGTTTCTTGAATTCAGAGTCAATTTTGCTTGGGTTTAGTACAAGTAAATTAAGCATTAATGTGTTTTATCAAATCTTTGGTAATGGCCTTTTTGAGTATGTTCACAAACTGCAGACTTCGTGGAGCGTTGACGTTTTACGCTAGCTATGTGTTTTTTTTACGCGGGTCCCTATAACTGCTTCGTTTTGTTTAACCGATATAAGATATAAGGTAGTTTTATTTCAATGTGTGTTATTCGCGTAAATCTAAACCCTGTATTCTTAAACATCCTTTAAGCTCATTATAGCTAAAATAGGTTTATAATCCGTTTATCTTTGTCTGTTGTCTTGGTTTTTATACCAGTAAAAAAGAGACAAAGTCCATTTTAACTAAAAAGCTATATATGATTTTTATGAATACGGCCGTAAGAAAATACTATTTTCAACCGACTTCAAAAAGAAGGAGGTTCTCAATTCGACTGTATGTTTTTTTATGTTTGTTACCTAATATCTTTGTTATACGTTAACCGATTTCTATGATTCTTTTTTTGTTGGCAAGTAAATGCTTCCGTGTGGTCCCATTTAAATTTGATCAAGATCTGACCAGTAGTTATTGAGCTATGTCGAAAGAAGCGTCATTGTTTACGCTAAGCGCGCAGCCTTCCAAAACTATTAGTGCAATTGCCCTAAACGCATAATTCTAGGTACCTACAATTGAAGTCGGTTTTGTGTTGTTGTTGCAAAAAGAATTATGAATTTATTTTTTCGTGTTGTTACTTACAGAGGAAACACGTAAAATGGGGATTTTTTTCACCAACCCTGTATTATAATATATTTAGATAGCTAATTAAAAACTTTGGGTGTGTTACTAACGCTTTAGAATTTAGGTTCCATTTACGAAAAATGTAGCTTTGAAGTAGTAATTTTAGTTCGAGTTAAGTGTTTAAACTATAGGTAATTTTATCGACAATATCCCTGTGTACTTCAAAGTAGGTATATTAGGACGAACAAGTACGGAACCCTACACTACGCGTGGCCTAACACGCGTTTGACCTATTTTTATAGATTTGTTAATGTGTGAATTTTTTGAGAAGAGAGTTAGAAATCTTTTCCTCAATCGCATTACGAAAATCACAGTTAGTGTTAGTGTGTTTTTATTTGGTTTGTCATTTCTAACGGGTTTCTATGCTTGTGGTCATTCACAGCCCAACATAAGTTGAACACGTTAAACATCCGTTTTATGAATTTAAACAAATTTTTATTAAGTGAAACGAGAATTAAAAAGTTTATAAAAACCACACAGTCCTTCACTTTTAACATATAGACTACTTTAGAATTTATCCTCACATCTATGTGTAAATAGTTTCATCACCGCTGCTCAATATCGGTGAAGAAAAACCACATAAAGAAGTTCTTAGTAATGCTGGTTTTCCGACGACGTTTTTCTTTAGCGATATTGAACAACGGCACGGCGATGAAACAATTCACGATGGGCACGACCGGGAATCAAACTGCGACCTGGTCCTATGCGAACCTGCAATCTGTGCCTATTAGCCATAAATTATGCAGTCACTTTTCATTATGGGCACGGAACAAAAATTCAAAAGCGTTTCTCCTTTCGCAACCTTTTATAGGTTCCCTTTTGGTTTCCGTTTCTTTAATAAAGGTAATAATAATATTCTGGGACACAAGGTCATCTGTTCCCATACTACGCAGTTTGTGTTAAAGAAACCAGATAACTGACATACTAAACATGTTATAGTTTTCTTTTGTTAATATCTATTTACGTATATTAAATAATTAGAGTCGAGCAGACATGTTCATAATGTAAAAAAATTAATAAACCCACCAGAAAGGTACTTACGTGTACACTAAATCTACATTGATAATTTTACTAGCAGTTTAAATAAATATTACATTTAAAAACAGTTACCTTTTTCATAAATTCCACTTTGCATCTTCATACCATTTTTAATCGTATTTGGAAAAATTACGAATTCAGTAAACAGTCAGATCAAGGACATTATGGATGATCCCGCACACACATTTTCAATGAACTGTCAACACTTAAATATTCACGATTAATAACGAATTTGACATTAACATTGACACAATTCCATCACTATAACATTCCAAAATCCATTTTGGAAATTTGAAATTGTATTTCTCGAAAATACACTTAATTCAAAAACAAAATATTGTTGGATGAAAATTTCCACAGGCAGCCATATTGTATTGCTAACTGCGCATGCGTTAATTTTGCTATTCACGCATGCGTTTCGAGAAGGAATATTAAAAATTAGCAACCCACTACGGCTTTGTAAGGGTGTGTATTATCAAAACTAAACTTTCTACTATCACGCTAACACTTTGCCTTTTGGTTAGTTTTGAAAGGGTTTCGTTGTGCGTGGTCACAAACAGACAGCCTGAAAAATAATAATATAAATTTAATAAAAAGTACATGGAGTATTATACAATATAATCAAAAGTATTCTAAATCAATCCTAAAGTCGTAATAAACCAGTAGAAATTTTATTTTATAATATTATTAAGCTGAATGATGCCAATTTTTTTATTAATGATTTTGAATTTACGCGGGAATACTGATATTTAATTTCTTTTTAAAATTACCATTTGATAATTTCAGGTAAAATTAAAAAAAATATCATAGAACATAATTGGAAATGTGTTCTTTTACACAGTCCATCAAATCTAAGGAGTACCGTTTGACATTTCACTGTTTTCTATTAAATTAGCTTTATAGAGGCGTAATTCACACTATTTTTATTAGCTTTCCTGTAAAATATTTGAATTATGAAGCTATTTTTATTTTAACATAACATATACAATTTTCATAGAAAAAATAAAATTCTAAATGTACTACGTTTAGAACTGTCAAACGGTACTTCTTAGATTTGATGGACTGTAATAAGAATCATGTTTTTTTCTTTCGTGACTAATACAGAACCACAAAAAAATATCACAATACTTTTCACATATTTTGGCAGAATCACTGTCAAAGACAGTGAACGCTAAATATTAAAAAAAAACGGAATAGAGATATTTGGCAGTAAATTCCCGAACACTAATATAAAAATAAAAAATTTGAATTTCTTAAATTCCTTCTTTGAAGTCAATTATGAAAGAGTGATTTTAAATATTAAAAAGCGTTCTTTTAAAACACAATTCCTGTGTGAATACACTAAACAAAATGTAATGTAAACCCTAAGAGATATAAACCACAGCCCTTTCAGACCCAACAAGGGTTAATTCCACAGAATGTAATAGCATAGTATGAATAATTACTAAAAAGGCGGGCGTGTGAAGAGTTAATTGTGTATCTTACATTATGTTTCACACTTTACTCAAAACTGCTGAACGGATTTAGCTGAAAATTTAGTCGCGGGTACTAGACGACTTTTCTTGATACATTTGAATCTATACTAATATTATAATGCTGAAGAGTTTGCTTGTTTGTTTGTTTGAACGCGCTCATCTCAGAAACTACTGGTCTGATTTGAACAATTCTTGCACTGTTAGATAGCCCATTTCTTAAAGAAGGCTATAAGCTACTTTTTATCCTGTTGGGAATGATACGTAGTTCACGAGGGCGTGGCCGCAGCAGAAAGCTAGTATGAAATAAATAGTGATGAATTAAAGTATATTTTTAATCAAATTTGTTTATTTTTTTATCTTACAAGATAACAGATAATAACATCCAAAACGCTTACAACATAAGATAATATATGTAGGAATAAAAAAATAAAATTGAGTTTTCCTTGAGAATATTACACCTGCGCGTCAAATTGTAGGTACATAGTCATATTAATTAGGTATAATGATTATAGTAATAATAACTTTGAAATAAAACGACTTTTTAACATATTTTATCGCGGATTTTTTTTATTTTAAATTTTAGTTTTATTTCAACGTGTGATATTCGCGTAAATCTAAGACAATACTATAATTATATGCCAAATAAAAAGTTTTAAATTAAATTATATCTTTACAGTCCATCAAATCTAAAAAGTACCGTTTGACAGATCTAAACGTAGTACATTTAGAATTTTATTTTTTGTATGAAAATTGTTTATTAAGTTATGTTAAAATAAAAATAGCTACATAATTCAATTATTTTTATTAATAAAAATATTGTGACTTACGCCTCTACTGAGCTAATTTAATAGAAAACAGTGAAACGTCAAACGGTACCTATTAGATTTGATGGACTGTAATTACAAACTTACTTATTAATATAGTGGTAATCCGACAAAAATATAAATAAATATAAATATCTATTATATAAATATTCTGGGACATTAACACACACGGTCATCTGATCCCAAGCTAAGCAGAGCTTGTGTTATAAAAAACCAGATAACTGGTAATACTATAGATACATATAATACTTTTCTTTTGTAAATATATACTTATAATAGATATTTTTCTTATAATTTTTAAAAAGGTTCAAATAAAACATAATTTTACTTTATCCGTATAAATAAACCTACCAATCTTATATAGGTATAGCTTGCTAAACCACTGGATATGACCCTTCTCACTGTAGATAATACTGCTAAAGATTTATGTACCCAATGTCACAAGTCAAGATTTTTTCAAACCTCTGTCGTAGGACGTAGGTATTCACTATATTTCAAGTAGATACCTGAATGACCGAGCGTTGCTCGACCTTTTTTTGGCAATTATACCTATTAAAGGGCAGTAATGGTTTTTCTTACAAAAATAATGGAATAAATATCATTAAAAAATCGGTATTCGAACCGAGACCATCAGGTTTCTTGACCGTCCAATCTCCCACTTATGCTATCATAACATAATAATAATAATATAGTGGGACATGAACACACACGGTCATCTGATCCTAAACTAAGCAGAGCTTGTACTATGGAAACCAGATAACTGGTAATATACTACATATAATACTTTTTTTTAGTAGATATATACTTAATTATGGATAATTACACCCAGACACAAGACAAACAGACATATTTAAACAATTGTTTGTCTCGGGTGGGAATCGAAGAATGTATTAAATGAAAAAAGAAAAAAATATCATTAAAAAATCCAATCTCCCACCTAAGATATCATAATATTAAAAATTTAAGCGAAATTTGCTTTCGTACTCTTAAAATATTGTTGCAGTTTTAATTGCCTCAAAACACGAATAAAACAAGGCTTTCTAAAAATGTAACCTAGCTAGATCGCGCCGAAACCACCTGCATACAAAATTTTATCAAAATCGTTGAAGCCGTTACCAAAATTCAAACTATATAATAATATTTATGTAGGTACCTACATATTTATACAAGAATTCGTCGTTTATTATTTCAAAATTTTTGTGTATTAACAGATGTGTTCATGACTCTAAATTAAAAATTTAATAAGCCCCGACGCATATTTTTAGCTAAAAACCATCTTCAAAATTTTTCGCTTTTGAATAAATTAACCACATCGAAATCGATCCATCCGTTTAAGCTTATGTTGTAACAAACTTGTACACAGATACACGCAACAAAAGAACACCCCACTTTTTATGGGGGTTCAAAATGTCAGTATTTAGTTGGAATCGAACTTAGCTACGCACACAAATTTTTAACCTGGGTGGGAAATCGAACTCACGATGTGGCGTGAAAAGCAAATATCCTAAACTCACAACAACTGGTCCGCCATAAAGGCTGTCCTTAATTTCTCTCAACCAAAGTTCAAATGGCTGTCAATATCGTTATTTAACTACTAAACAGGAACTGCGGGCATGAAAACACTGTAAAGGCTTCATTCCAGAATCCAGATAATGCTATAATATACTATATAGCATAGTCGAGCGATGTAAATCATCAGATCGGGCTTTTAAAAGGAACTGTAGGATTCAGTTAATTACTGCCCAAAATAATCCTTGTGTAACAACAAATTTTTAACGGTGTCTGAAATAAAATCAAATAAAACCATTCTTAATTTTTTTGAGATGCGAGTCAACATAAAAATAGTCCGACTTCCTTTCCAACCGTGCAGTGACTGACTGGCTACTACTAAGAAACACACTAAAAACACAGTAGACTTTTTTAAAATAAAGTACTCATATCTATTATATTTAGTTTAGAGTGTGTACTCTTATTAGAGCGACTTAACTCCAACCAAGCGTTTTTAACCGTTAGATAGTCTGAAATTTTATAATACGCTTTATTATATAACTTAGATATTATAATTATTTCATTACAATATTATAATAATACCATGTTTTAACACCAGATATCGCCAACTTTTGATGATTACAATTGTATACAATACTAGCGGCCCGCCCCAGCTTCGCCCGGGTAGCTTCAGCCCACTCAACAATTTACAAAAAATGTGACAAATAAAGACCGGTCAACCGATTTTGTGCAAACTTCACATAAACCATCTACTAAATAGTCCGAACAATGCCTAAACATTTGGTTTGAATAGGTAAGCCCGTTTTTGAGTTATAAAATTACAACGAAAAGTGGCATTGATTTTTATATAAATAGATAGATTCTTTAAGTATAGGTTCTGGATTTTTTTTGTTCGACCCGTGAATCGAACGCGCGACCTTATATTTCAAATACGAGGCCTATACTAATGCGATATCGCAGCAATTAAATAAGAAGAGAAGGTTAAAAATATTTTTTTTCATTAATAAAAATAATAATTTTTAATGAAGACCTAGTAACTTTTTAAAGTATCATCATCATCATCAGCCTATTTTAGTCCACTGCTGGACAAAGGACTCTCCTAAAGTACGCCACTGAGCACGATCTGCGGTTTTTCCCATCCAGTTCTTGCCGGCCGCCCTGCTGAGATCGTCACTCCAATTTAAAGTATAGCTAAGTGCATTTAGTGTACAAATACCTTTCATAATGTTTGCTAACTAGTATCACTGAGTACTCAAGGGGCAAGCTTTGCTTCTGTCAAATATGTTCAGAGCATGTGGGACCGCATGGACGTATAATTTGACTGTTGAGACTAATACCAGAATAAAGAGCAGGCGTATAAGTCTAAGGATAAAGTGCACATATGACTTTTTTTCGTAATGAAGTTATTAACATAATAGGAATCAGTGAAAGGAAGTGATTCCGATGATATCAATAGCTTAGTTATTGACGATGTTGCTTTTAACATGTTCACAGACATCAAACCTCTTTTTGTCGGGGGTTTAAGATAGGTAATAGCAAAATTTTGTTTTTTCTTAGATTTACGCGAATATCACACATTGAAATAAAACTAATTTATAACGGATTTTATCGCGGTATAACATCGCAGTATACAAAGTCTTTACAGACTTCATGGTCACGGGTGGACTAAGGTATTTGACGACCAAAGATATTTATCACAATTATTACTAACAAACATAATTATTTAAGTTGCGTTTACAATGTGAGCTCAGTTGTTTCAATCGGAAGTCTCAAAAGAATTTAAAACGTCGAGATCTAAAATCATAATTAAACCACGGTAAAATCTGTTATTAAGTTTTTTTTATTTCAAGGGCAAAATTTAATACAAAAAAAAAACTGGTACTGGTTTGTCCATACAGCCAAGAATTTTAAATTTGATGATGATACTTTAATCCGTCAAGAATGACGCAACAAGTTCAGTTCATATGCGGAGACATCTATATCTAAACTAGCTGCGCCAGCGAACTTTGTACCGCGTATTTATTAAAACAAAAATTCACTTAGGGGTATGAAAAATAGATAGTAGCCGATTCTCAGACCTACTGAATATGCATAAAAAATTTCATAAGAATCGGTCGAGCCGTTTCGGAGGAGTTCGATTACGCACACCGTGACACGAGAATTTTATATATTAGACTAGCTGCCCCAGCGAACTTCGTACCGCGTATTTATTAAAAAAAAAAATTCACTTAGGGGTATGAAAAATAGATAGTAGCTGATTCACAGACCTACTGAATATGTATAAAAAATTACATAAGATTCGGTCGAGCCGTTTCGGAGGAGTTCGATTACGCACACCGTGACACGAGAATTTTATATATTAGAAGAAGAAACTGCCTGACTGACATGTCAACGTACAATCGGGTTGGATTGTGGGTCTAAGAGACTGAGACTCCAAATTGCACACATAGGTACCTCACTCCAACCCTTTATAGTGTCCCACTGGGCACGGGTCTTGTCTCAACTATCTTACGAGTTGAGAGAGTTTAGGCCTTAATCCACACACGCTGGCCAAGTGCGGGTTGGTGGATGTCGCATGTCCTCGAATGGTTAGTTCTTAGACATGCTAGTTTCTTCACGATGTTTTCCTTCACCGGTATTGAGCAGCGGAGATGAAACAATTCACACAAAGTTGTGTGGGCACGATCAGGATTCGAACCCGCGACCTTATTTTTTAAAGGCGAGGCCCGTACCGCTGCGCCATGGGGTCTAACTAAGCGTTTGCACTGCACAAGAAACAAGCATGTTACAAGCATAGTCTTATCTCTTTCTACTCATCTCTAAACGATAGAGATAGATAGTGCAACTTGTTTTCTTGTGCAGTGGAAACTAGAGGTAAGGGTGCTCTAAAAAAAGGATTTTTCAAAACTCAACACCTAAGTGTGTGTAAAAGGAACCACGCTGGCGAAACCGCGGGCGGACGCTAGTAGTAAAATAAGGATAAAAACTATAAATAATGTCTTGATGAATCCTTTTAACATAGTTTGTAGGTAAGTTTGTATGTTGGTGATGGCGTGTCAGTCTGGCGGATTATCGGATTTGCGCGCAGACAGCATGTTTTTGTTAATTATATTTTGTTTAAGCTTATACTCCCTTACATATAAGCAAAGCATTCAACGACTTATTTATATACAATAACGAAGAAAAGATAAATAAAATAAAATAAATAAATATAGTGGGATATTAACACACATGGTCATCCGATCCCCACACAAACTAAGCGGAGCTTGTACTATGGAAACCAGATACTGGTAATAGACTATATTAAATACTTTTTTTTGTAAATACATACTTAAATTACACCAAGACTCAAGACAAACAGACACGTTCAAACAAATGTTTGTCTCGGGTGGAACCAACCAAGCCACCGCTGCACCGGCCCGTAAAAAAAAATAAAAAAATATATTTTAAATATGTTTTAGCTATAGTATTGTCTTAGATTTACGCGAATATCAATATGTTTTAGCTATTCTCAGCTTAAGATTCGTATAAGAGTGAGGAGGTTAAAGTATAAAAAAGGACCTACCTCACCTTAAAATATTCTTATTCCAAACATATTATTATGAAGTATTTTTTTATATATTTATTTATTTGACATAGTATTTATTTATTATTTTAATTAACATATATTTGACAGAGTCAATATTTTTTAAGTAAGATTTTAGTTATTTTTAGATTGGTACCTACTTTTTTGTTAATTTGTCGCATAAATAAAGTTATTTCTGTGAAAAAAAAAAGAATCTGACTGGCTGACATATCAACGCACAGCCTAGAGACTAGCTTGCTCCAAAGGAGACGTTCAAAAAATGTATAGAGCCTGGGATTAAAATAATTGTAAATTTGAACAGCAACCTGAGTTACATAGGTTAATAGAGCATAATTAATTAAATTTTTTGGTGTATTTAAAATAATTTTACACCCCCCCGTTTTTTAAAAAATTGAAATTGAAAATAAGAATCCTTAATGCAATATTATGATTATTGGAATTGGCAACCCCATGGTCAAATGACAATTGAGTAACCAAAAAAATCAAAATTATTTCGACGCTGTCAATCAAACTGATCAATGACAATGACATCATGACGTTTTCCGTAATTATATTTTTTTCCACGCGTTTTGTTATTACACTAATAAGATAACAAATATTTTTCATCATAATTACATTAAGCTGCAGCTAGAATAATATTACAAGAGAAAAGTATTGTAACAGAATGCAATTATTGACGTGATTGCAATATTTATACTGCTTAGGAAACGGATAATTAAAGGTAATGTGCGTTTTGTTTTTCTATTACATTTTTTAGATTTTTACAAAAACGGGTGCTCCTACTATTCGTGTTTAGTTAAATTCTAACAGCTTATTAAATAAGCTTTCCAATGAGGTATATCACATTGGTGTTCAAAATTCTAGCCCACTTTTGACCTCTCCTTTAGCACATATGTGTAAGGTCCAAGAGTCAAAACTCATGTCACAAGTCACAAGGGTGCTAATTTGTAACTTAAGTTACCTTTTTCTAAATAAAACAATTGAAAATATAGAAATAAATCCTGCGGACGAAGTCAAAAGCTTCAGCATGTCTAGTTTATAATTAGTCACGCTAATGGCTACAAATTGTTTAGTCTGCACAGTCTACACTGGTCCTTTATCGTTAACACAAGTCTTAACCCTGAAGCCCTACTTCTACATCATTCGTTCGGGTAATTATTTATTTATTAATGTACTTATACTCATACTATAAACTTGAAGAGTTTGTTTTGTTGAGCTAATCTCAGGGACTATTGATCTGATTTTTAATGTAGTATACACAGACATGACAAAAGCATTTGACTATGTGGATCATAAAATATTGCTAAAAAAGTTAAATGGATATGGTATACGGGGAAATATCAATAAACTACTGGAATCTTACTTAAGCGATAGGTTACAGTATACTGAGTTATCCAGAATTTGTCCTATTAGTAAATTAGAAATTAAATACGTGTCAAAACCTAGACAAACTCGATATGGTGTGCCTCAAGGAAGCGTACTGGGGCCCCTTCTGTTCCTCATTTATATTAATGATCTACCAAATAGTATAAATCACAGTATGGTTCTCTTTGCAGATGACAACACCTGTGTAGTCAAATGTAATAATCATAATGAATATCAAAGCGACATTAATAATTCTCTTATTGACATTATAAATTGGTTGAATAAAAATAATCTAATAATTAATTTGACAAAAACAAAAGTAATGCACTTTCACCAACGATGTGAATTGCCAAATTTTGACGTATCCTACAACGGTATTGAAGTAGAAAAGGTAGACAGGATAAAGTTTTTGGGCATTGTAATAGACAATAAATTAAACTGGAAGCCACAGGTAGAACACTTATGTACACGCTTAAGTAAAGCAGCTTATGCTCTCTTTCAGCTTTCAAAAAAGGTTAACATTAATGCACTGAAAATGGCATACCACGGAATGGTAGGCTCAGTTTTGAGATTTGGCGTTATTTACTGGGGTCAATCAACAGACCGTGAACTTGCTTTTAGACTGCAAAAAAGATGTGTTAGAGCAATGTGTGGTTTAAAAACAACTGAGAGTTGTGCACCGTACTTCAAATCTTTAAAAATTCTGACATTACCCTCATTATATATATTAGAGACTGCTTGGTTTGTTAAAACTAATTCACATCTGTTTACTAAGATATCTGAAGTTCGTAGAGCACCTTTAAGAGCACAATATAGGAATAAACTCATTGATTTAAAATGTAATACTGCACTTTTACAAAAGAGTTTTTTTAGCACTGCACCTAAGATTTTTAATAAATTACCTGACACTCTAAAAGCTTTACCTAATATGCGTTTTAAGAAATATTTAAATAAAATACTCATAGACAAATGTTATTATTCACTGCAAGATTTTTTTAATGATGATTTTATTTAATATTATAATTTTAATTTTAATGTTGACATCTTTCATGTTTGAATTTATTTAGTCTTCTTTTATTTTCATTATACCATATTATCACATTATATTTATTTGTACGTCTAAATGACAAAACATAGTGTTTCTAGTTTTAATATTTTTATGACCACAATATGTTATTTACCTATGTTCAACAAATAAAGAGATTCTATTCTATTCTATTCTATTCTTAAATTCTTGCACTGTTTGATAGTTCTTATTATTATATTGTGGAAGGCTTCATTTTCCACTGCTGGACATTTATATCACGCAGGCGAATCCACAGGCGGAAAGCTAGTCTTCTAATAAATCAGTAATTAAATTATAACTATCTGAAAATGTTTATTTTATACATTTGTTGAGATTTATTGGCTTATTGATTTGTGACCTAAGAGCGAATTGCAATAACATTAAAAACTAGTCAAGTTTAACAGCAGGAGAGCTGGTAAATGGTTTTGAGTAACTGGTAGATAGTTTATCCCCGTCTGACTATCCGGCTGTCTGTCACAGCCCATTTTTATTTTAACTATAATAATTTAAATTCAAATTATTTATTTTTGAGTCAATATAACAGGTACATATTTTATGATATAAATACCTACAATGTTTTTAATTTTAATGGGATTTTTGAATAAAAATAACTTGGTCTAATGATATTTTATCAAGTATAATTCTATATGAAATACTAATTGAGTTTCACTCCAAGTTTATTTTTTACAGTTTTATAAAATTTGTCACCTACAATCGTATTTGAAAATACGGACATCCGCAAGATTATCGATATTGATCGATCGATAGTTAATTTTATTGATTTAACTATCGATTTAAAATTAAGTCCTTGACCACCGCTGAGTTAGTAAATCAATATGGAGATTATACCAGACAACCAATTACTTCAATTATCTGAAGATGTTGTCAAGGATTTGAGGAAAATCCACAATTTGGAAGAACCCAGAATGAGCCAAGCTATAGATTTAATTCAAGAATGGATTAAAAAACAGGATCATTTAATGAAAAAAGATTATCGTAAGTACCTACTTATACCTTGAGCCTACTGCTAACAACTTTAGGATTACAACGGATTTTATAAAGGATTTTATCGCGATTCGTTTTAGATTTTAGATCTCTTCATTAACAGCATGTTGCTCGATAAATCCGTCAGTAAATTTCGCAACATAATGAAAAATTTTTTTAGACTTTTTGTCGATACTATACATAGGTACTATCAAGTACACTATAAAGTAAAGTAAAGTAAAAGTAAAGTAAAATTTATTCATGTAGTAAGTAGTTACAATTAATATCTTAGAGTACAGGTTTATTTCATAATAGGTAGTGTATAATACATTTGCCTGAACTAGGTTGCCCTGTG
Source organism: Meganola albula (assembly GCA_936450015.1). Lineage (NCBI taxonomy): Eukaryota > Metazoa > Arthropoda > Insecta > Lepidoptera > Nolidae > Meganola > Meganola albula. Next base: position 757,367 of record OW388161.1, on the reverse strand, counting down.
TTTCAGGCTTAAAAGGCAGACAATGTTTTAATAATCAGTAAAGTGCAAAGTAAAAAATAACACATTTCATAACACAAATTCTAATACAAACTAAGTAAAAAATGATGTATGTATTCAAATGATGACGAAAACTTATAGTCCAGTCATTTAATTAGGTAAGAATCTCGGAATTCGAGATCTGTAAGTCTGTAAATTGACATCCTAAAAGTTGTCTTGAAACCTACATAAGGGATTGATCCCACTATCTGCAAATGGATAGACCACATGCTTAAAACTAGAGTGGTCTCTTCTGAACTGCTAGGCGACACGCTCAGTGTAATGACAACTAAGGGTTGCCCCCAAGGTGGGGTACTATCTCCACTACTATGGAGCCTAGTTGTCGACTCACTCATGAATGTGTTAAACGAAGGGCCATTATACACAGTAGGCTATGCGGACGATCTAGTGGTAATGGTAACCGGCAAATTTCCCAGCATAGTTAGAGGAATCATGCAAAAAGCTTTGAAAACTGTGGAAGAATGGTGTGCAACCCAGCACCTACGAGTAAATCCCAGTAAAGCAATGTTATTACCTGTAACGAGGAAACGCATCACAGTTGAGTTCGAAAACCTTCGAATCTTCGGTTCCAGACTCAAATGCCCAAATGAGGTAAAATATCTGGGGGTAACTTTGGATAGAAAACTTACCTGGAAGGCACATGTAGACAACATAACAGCAAAGGCCACCAGGGTCTTTGGAATGTGCAGATCCACATACGGAAAAACATGGGGCTTGAAACCAAAAATTCTGTACTGGATTTACACAATGATGGTGAAACCAATCATAACCTACGGCAGCGCTGTTTGGTGGCCGAGAACCAAACAGAAAAACTGCATTGAGGCCCTATGTAAGGTACAAAGATTAGCCTGCATGGCTATAACAGGAGCCTTTACGACAACGCCGACAGCGGCAATGGAGAAGCTATTAGACCTTACGCCCCTTCATCTCGCAGTGGAAGCTGAAGCTCGGAAAGGCATTCACCGACTGGAGCAATTAGGACTAAAAGCAAAGAGAACAACTCGACACACGAGGTTCGAACAGGACAAGGAACTTGACCGAATAATGAAAATGGGTACTGACAAAATAGCGCCCATTTTCATTTTCGATCGCAGGTTTAAAATAATGCTACCCTCAAGGGAGGATTGGAAAAAAGGAATGAAACCACGAGAAGGTAAACATTCGGTATGGTATACAGATGGATCGAAAATGAAATCTGGTGCCGGAGCTGGCATATTCCATCCGGAATTTGCCTGCAGCCAAAGCATGGGTAGACTTACAACTGTGTTTCAAGCAGAAGCATATGCTGTAGCCACTTGTGCAAAAGAGAATCTTCATAGGAAGGCAAAGAATCAATCTATATTGATTCTCAGTGACAGTCAGGCGGTTCTAAAATCGCTGATGACACCAAAAATAGATTCAGGCATAATCCTGGACTGCGTTAAGTCCCTAAATGTTTTGGGGACATATAACAAAGTTGGGTTGGCCTGGATCCCAGGCCATGAAGGCTATGATGGTAATGAAAAGGCTGATGAACTAGCCAGAAAGGGGTCGGTGGAAGCCTTTCTTGGCCCAGAACCGTTCATTGGTGTTACGGCCGGGACGGTTAAAGGAAAATTAAAAGAATATGCCCATAAAAAACATCAGGAGTCATGGAAGAAGACCCCAGGGCTACTCCACTCCAAAAAATTCATGGGCGATTGGCCCCTGAGGTATTCTCAGAGACTGAGGGGCTTGTCCAGGACTAAAATAAGACTGGTAGTAGGTGCACTAACTGGGCACTTTGGGCTGCAGAAACACCTGTTTAAAATAGGGCTAGCAGACAGTTCCACTTGCTTAGCTTGTGGAGACGCTGAAGAAACCATGGAGCATATACTATGCGAATGCGATTCGCTGGCGCGAAAACGCATGAATGCATTAGGAATGGACCGCCCTACTCCTGATGAATACGGCCTCATGTGTCCCCGACAATTAGCAGCGGTCATGGAAGAGCTGTGTGGAGGGAGAATACCTGAGGCTTCATAGTATCAAGGGGAAGCACAAAAGATCCAGCTGGGTCGAAGTGCTCTGGATCTACCAGCCCCATTTATAAGATAAGATAAGATACATAAGGTATTGTGTGCGCAACTATTAAATTTCAAGGTCGAAGGTCACAACAATCGGTTTTTTGCGCTTTTTTGTAAACATTTCATTTCCTAAGGATTTTTGATATTTGTATTTAATATCAATATTGTAGCATACAAAATTCTCATACAGCAAAAACGTAAAAATATATTTTCTTGCTTTTACTTTTAACCGCGCCCACCCATACGTATATCCAAGAAATGTGTTTGTTCACCCAGCGCCGATTTTGCATTTAAGTAGGTAGATACTAAGTGACAAAAAACATGCATGATTTTTTGTCCCATTTTCATGCAACCTATTGATTTTTATTTCATTTTTTTTCTTTTTATTTATTGTAAATATCGGTATTTTATCAATTCATAAAATTTGGGTCAAACGCTACAGTCCTGACAGGCAGTTATAAGGTAGATACTTGCTAACTGAACAAAATGTTTTCCAGCCCTTTTTTTTTATTCTTCGGTAGGCTGGCGCTTGACCACAACCTACCCGATGCCAAGCAATGATGCAGTCCACGATGAAACGCGCCAGCCCAGTGTACCGATTCACTCGTGATTACGAATGATTATCGGTGAGAAGGTGGCAGTGAAACGAGCCTTTTTAAGGTTACAAACCTTAAAGGAGCAACAATTTCGACCTACCCTCACTGCATGGTGTCACCAGACATCGCACCGGAACACGGCAAAGCCGCTTGGCGGTACGGCTTTGTCTGGTGGGTGGTCACTAACCACTAACTACTGACCACGTGGGGGTATTCAATTGAAGGTCTACACCCACGGACGAAGGTGACTAAGCCCCCAAACAGCCCTCATGGAAAACAATAATAGACCGGTTGTCTTTAAAGTTGCGAGGCATTATTTTTAACAGTGGGAACGTTAGATGTGACAGAACAATAGAATTAATAAATAATTAATTATAATAATTAAATATTATTATTTTTTAATTATATTTTTGGTCAGTGAGAACACAGACAACAACAAATCCTAAAATTTGTCAGTTTTTACATTGTTTTGTTGAGTACCTATGAACGTAGGTACACTCAACAAAACAAGTTATGCGATTTATTTTCTACTAGCAACCCGCCACGGCTTCACACGGGTGCAATGCTGATACTAATTATAATGAGGTATATTTACAGAAAGTCCTTAAAAACAACGATTACAGCTTTTTTGTCATCAGACAATACAAACAGCACGCGCCGCGCGAGGCTGTATCGGTATCGCCGCACTGCTATGTCCCTGCATTTTAAATCTGTAATATCTTCGGAAACATTATATCTATATTAAATGAACAATGTATTGCAATATTGCTTAAAATCGCTTCGTAAATAAGCCATTACTTTTGGTTAGAAGTAAAAGATAAAAAATGGTTATTGTGGGTTATTCCTAAGAGATAGACATATACCATTACGGACGTTTTTGTTGACCTTTTTAAAGTGTGCAATTCTGTAGTACATTATTTTGATATATCTCGTAGGGTTTAGCCAGCGTTTGCAATGTAAGCACAAAAAATGCGTTCATTTACGACATCACATCAGAAACCTCTAAAATTATCAGTGTTTCTCTACTGTATTATGCATGTAATAAACACATAAACCTTTTTCTTAAATCACTCTATCTGATAAAAACCGCATGAAAATCGGTTGCGTGTTTTAAAGATTTAAGCATACATACGGACAGACAGAAGTAAGCGACTTTGTTCTAAACTATGTAGCCGGTGCCGCGGTGGCGTGGTCGGTAAGATACTTGCTTTTCACGCCGCAGGTCGTGGTTTCGATTCCCACCCGAGACAAACATTAGTGATTAACATTTGTGTTTGTGTCGAGTCTGGGTGTAAATATCTATTTTAAGTATATATTTACAAAAGAAAAGTATTATATGTATAGTATATGCCAGTTATAATCTGGTTTTCATAACATAAGCTCTGCTTAGCTTGGGTCCAAATGACCGTGTGTGTTAATGTCCCAGAATATTTATTTATTTATTTATTGCATGTTTAATGTTTCTTGGTGAAAACTAGGGCTTAGAAGAACGTGTACGCTCATTGTATTATTGTTAGTTACAATCACAATAATTCCTCCAATAAACTGGCTAATTATTTACAAATAATTTATTATTAAAAGCAATAGATTAATTCTTTACTAAAAAGTACTTAATAGCATAATAATTGTTAGAACACAATACAATGTGCACATAACTGACAATTTAATGTAATTATCAATGCATTTCTGACCTTATTTTTAATAAGCATTATTAACTATGGCTGCGCAAGCGCATTGACATTGGCAATAACGTTTAAATCTGTTGACTTCCTTATCTTAACTACTATGTATTGATACTAATATTTTAATTGCGAAAGTAATTCTATTTGTCGAGGCTTTCACGCCTTTTTTAAAGGGGGGGGGGGGATCCATAAAGGAGGATCCAAGGCCCCCTTGGCCAGGATATTCCTTCGCGCATCTTGGTCAGGGGGTCATGAGAACCTTAAAAGACAACTGCGACAAAAGTTTTTACGCCTATTTAGCGGGTTTGGACAAATTTTTTTACGGAAGTAATTTGAAAACCTAGAAAGGACATAAAATAGCTTTCATCCGACTGGAATAGCATATGCTTTTTTTTCCTAATATCATGCGAGTGAAGCCGCGGCTTGAAGGTAGTTAATAAAATAATGCGGTAAAAAAACCAGTCATATAACCACAATTTATAATTAAGATGATTGCATGAATAACCAATTTAGTTGTAGCTAGTTCTCAGTAGTTAATAACATGTTTATCTACCTTATACATAAAAGATTCCGAGTGCGGTTTACCAGTCGTAATGAGTATTAGGTTAAAAAATAACGTTTTTTAAACCGACTTCAAAAAAAGGAGGAGGTTTGCAACTCGTCGGAATATATTTTTTATGTATATTCACCGATTACTTATAGAACGATTTGCAATTTTTTTTTGTTTGATAGGGTGTACCTACTTCTCAGGTGGTTCCATAGTTCATCAGGTAAGGATCATGCCCACACATCTTTGTGTGAATTGTTACATCGCCCGTGCTTAGCGGTGGAATACTAAAAGGGTTAACATGAAAACTTTCTATACTCAATACTCAATATCTTTATTGCTCTTCCATAAGTATTATAAGATGGTAACATTACATAACATAGTACACCATTATGAACCCTGCAGGGCACAGAAAAATAGGGTATGAGAGAGGTTTTGTTTATTTTATTCTTTTCCTAATTTTACAGCTCGAGATTATCTGGAACGAGTGTTAATATCATGCAAAGGATCAATAGAAAAGGCCAAAAAACAAATCGATACGTTGGCTACCTTCAAATCTCTCCTCCCACATTTCTTTTGTAAATTCAATGCAAAAGAAGAACTCGCTGAAATAAAAGATTTTGTGTAAGTGTTTTTATATTATTTTATATTTTTCTTAATTAAAGGGGGACTTATAAATTTGACATGATGTATGTACCGTGTCATCGTAGCGCGTAAACGTTAACGGGCCGGTGACGTGGTCGGTAAGACACTTGCTTATCACGCCGCAGCTGCGCAGTAGGCTAATTCTCCTAATTTCTTGACGCGCCGATCAAGTTGCGGTGCAGTTGCAATAAAGTTTACGTCATAGTGCAAAACGATATTCTTGTAATTGTCATTTAAATAACACGTACGCTAAAGCGCTCGCGTGACGTGAACTTGACGCGAGCGTATCTGACAGCGGTGGTCAAAATTACGATAATATAAAAAGAGCTGTTTTGATCGAAACTTAACTGCAACTGCATTGCAACTCAACTTATTTAATTACGTGAATAAGCCTACGGTCGTGGGTCAAGAGCATGTATGGTCGTGAGTTCGATTCCCACACAAGTGAGTCATTTGTGTGATGCACATAGTCTGTTTGTCTTGAGTCTGAATGTAATTATATATATTTAAGTATGTATTTACAAAAGAAAAGTAGTTTTTTAGCAGTTATCTAGTTTTCCTAGTACAAGCTCTGCTTAGTTTGGGATCAGATAGCCGTGTGTGTTAATGTGTTACTATATTCTTATTCAATAAAAAGTATTAAATATCATTAGAGTAATAATATTTACACACAGCGCCATCTAGTCCCCAATTTAACAATTATATTTGCTTGTGTTATTTTTACATACTAGGAACATATATATACTTCAAAAACCATTTAGTAGACTGGCCTAGCGACGCAGTGGTAACCCTGACTGCTACGACAAAGGTCGTGGTTTCGATTCATAACCAGGACAAATCTGTGTGATGGGTACGATTATTTGTTCTGTGTCTGGGTGTAATTTATGTATAATACGTTTGTATTTACAGAAATAAATGTTCCTAGTACCCATAACACAAGCAAATATAATTGCTTAATTAAGGACTAGATGGCGCTGTGTGTGTGTGAAAATATTATTATTATTATTGTTGTGTAAATTTGTCACCCAGACACAGAACAAACAATCATGCATATCACACTAAGATTTGTTCGGGACGGGAACTGAACCTAAGACCTGTGTTTCTTATTTAATTTCCAGATACTTGGTGCCATTACCAAAACTGACAGATGACCATTACCGGATATTCATTGTAAAAACCCACATACAAAACATTAAACCGGAGTATATTCTAAATTATTTTCAGCTGGTTATTATTGTAAGTAATGCATTTGACGGCCATTCTGTACTTCAAACCAAAAACATACAGTAGTATGAATATCACACATTGAAATAAAACTACTTTTCAACGGATTTTATAGCGGTTTATTTTAGATTTTAGATCGCGACGTTTCAAAGACCAGTTTGGGACCCAGTGCTTAATTTACTTGTACCAAAACCCAAGCAAAATCAACTCAGAATTCAAGACACTGTGAGCTCAGTTTGCTTAAATCGAAATGCAACTTAAATATTAATGTTTGAAGGTAGTCAGTAATAATTTTGATTAATATTTTTGGACGTCAAATACCTCAGTCCACCCGTGAACATAAAGTCTGAAAAGACTGAAACGTCGGGATCTAAAATCTAAAATAAACTGCGATAAAATCTGTTAAAGAGTAGTTTTATACCAAAAACATACAACCAACACAATATCAACTTGTTTTGAAACAGTTTTTCAAACACTCTTTGTGATGATAGTTACTGTTGGAGGCGTAGAAATGATGAAACTCTAGATTTTAATGGTTTTGCGTATAATATTAAATAAAAAAGTAATGCAAGAATGGCGCGTGCGCGTTCGGTGCAAACATTGACAGTGTGACCCACCACTCTCGTGAAGTGCGTAGCGTACGTAAATGTTTACACCTTCTATTTAAAGCTATACTCATCTTTTTCTTTAATTTTAAATAAAAAAATATGGCGTACAAGGTTCCTAGGCAAAGATACATATAGCAAAATAACATAAGGACATTACCACAATTTTTTAGCCACCAATATACAACTAAAATCTGAAGTATAAAAGTCCTAAGCATTTTACGCCGTTTAATTGGCACAGTGTCAAGTTACCGACGTCAGGTGTACGATGGATTATGTTTTTCGTTTCATATCGTATTGGTAAAACTACTAAATTTCTTTGCTTTGCTACTAAATGCTACTAAAACACTTCTAAATTATAGAGCACGTCTCATTCGATTTCTTGAATTGCCACCCGCCATTCTGACGAACATTATATCTCCAGCTTTGTAAGGAAAACTAGATTGTAATAAATAAATTATTTTAAAAATATTCTGTTTCTGTCGCCTGCAACTTTTAGGCAGTCTTTATCGGATACATTCAGGTTGTTCCACTATCTTTTTTTTTACTCCAACGACTTCTATAGTCTTGCTTTGTCTTCCAAAAAGAAGTTGGGTCCATCTTTCTGCATTTCAAACACATGACCAGCTCACTCCCATTTTATTCTCTTGTCTCTATTTGTATCATAATGTATCTCTTTAGTCCTCTTGTGTTTTTTATTAACATAAAATGTATTCTTTTCAGATAGCGGAGTACATAAAACGTTATGACTATTTTAATGGTTTTGGTGCAATCTATGATTTAAGAGAAACAAATCTATTAGACTTAGTAACTAAAATCAATTCTACGCTCCTTCAGCAGTTCATCTCAATATTAATTGTAAGTATTTATATATAGGCTACAATTGTGCAAACACAGGTGCACTATCCATTCCCATTGCTCTAAGATTACTGTGGGATGGGCTGGCCAACACTACCTTTAAAGGACCAGGCTCAAAATTAATGGTTTTTACTTCTCCTTGCTAGTCCTAGGAAATTTGTATTCTTTTTAACCTGGCACGATATTTGATCCCGCAATTTTGTCAGGTACAGGTGAATTCGCTGTTGAAGAATATGGTATACATGCAACATGTGCCTGTTTGCCCAATCCATTTGAATTGTGGTTTTCTGCTTTCCTTAAAAGTCCCTATAATGGAACGTTAATATAACTAGAGATATATGGAAAATGTTCCACATTATATAAAAAGTCTTTTTCATACACTTTATTATCATAATCACCCTCATTATTTACAGGAAGGATTAGGAGCAAGAATAAAATTCTTGAACATCTTATCTGAATCCAAAGCTGTGGATATTTTGGTGAAAACATTGAAACAATTTTTACCAAACAAAATCAGTCAAAGAATTAATGTAGTCTCTACATTGGAAGACTTACAGAAACTGGTGCCAAAAAATATTCTGCCAACAGATTACGGTGGTGAAGCGAGAACTATGAAAAACATAAGTGGTAATATACCATAATATATTTATTCATCTATGGAAAATGGGGATGAATGTATAGAATTCAAAACTTAAGTCGACTATACTTTATATTTTAATTCGTCTAGTCTTGTAGATTGTTAGAAAATATTGAACATCTAATTTATTTTTCTTACGCAATTGAAAAATAAAGTCGATACATTGGGCCAACATTTCGCGCGAGGTCTCGTTTACCGAGTAGAAATTATTTAGTGACTATGAAGTAAAGCACTCCCATTCCTATACTTTGTTTTTCCTTACCGTGCCAAAAAGATAAACAAAGCTTCAGTTTTCGTATCACTTTAGAATATCACGATTTTATCAATCAACCACACTATGTATCGACTTAAAAATGTCTTGATCCGTTGAGTAAACACTTTAACTATGAAATTAATTGAAAAATGTTTTAAATCAACCAGTTAAATACGAATTATTGATAAAATTCTAAACACATTCCAAAATTCATGACCACAGGTTATGCAAGGACACGCCCTGTTTGACATTTTTATATTTTTTAAATTAGAGTGTGGACATAGATTTTTATGGATTCGATAACCATAGATTTAGGAAGAACTGAGTGAATGATATCCAGTCAAATGAAAATGTGATATTTAGATTGTACTTTAATGTAAAGTATTGTCTTAAATTATTTTATTAGTGGATAACACACTGTCTTCTATAAATATGAAAATTTTGTTTTTTAACCATGTAACTGACGCTGTATGAAATTGGGTGCATATTAAATATAATTAGTTGCATCGTATCGTCACTCATTAAAATGTTCTAAACGATCTTTTAAATAAAATCAATCTGTACTTCCCTTGGTCACGCCATTACTTGAGAACGTTTACACCAAAATGGGTAATTTAAGTATTTTAGTGCCTAGATTTAAAATTTACTCAGAAGTTTGAAAAACAAACAGCTCTGCCTATTTTAAAAGATCTTGTCCTTAACAGTTTAAAACATGGTAAGGCTGTAAGTCAATTTATCGGTATTCATCTAGAGCAGCGGTCGTCAAAGTACAGCCCGCAGTCGATATTTCTGCGGCCCACGACAAACCAAATAATTTTAGTCTCTTAAAACAGCCTCGATGTCCAACAAAAATGCTAATGCTAAGTTTGTCGTCTGTTATTTTCATTAATACCAGCAAGAAAAGTTTAAAAATAATCAAATCAAATTCTTTATTTGTAAATTATTTGATTGTCAGGTGGTTCACCAGTATTCAATTTTCGTTATCACCAACGAAATATTCAGTGCTCGCTTCGCTTGCTTTTTCATTTATTTATTTTATTTACCATTTTCTTTTTTGCTAACGATAGTTTTTGGCTCGCTTTTCTCGCACTATTATGACTTTTATTTTTATTTTTCGTTTTACCAAAGAAACATTTCGCACTTACTTTGCTCGCGTTTTCATTAATGAACTAAATTTCCGCGGTCACTTCGATTCGCGCCGAAAATAACACTGTAATTTACCTATCCTTTGTTTTACAGTATTACTACCAACAAACTTTTTGCGCTTGCTCCGCTCGCGATGCATTTGTGCGCTGTTTCCAACTTTCGCTTTTGTTTTCGTTATTATCAACAAATAACTTCGATGCGCTTGCGTTTTAATTTTTTATAACCACATGACTCCTCCCTCCCTAACTAACACAGAGTCATCCCGCATCCGCATTAACCTGCTCAGATTCACTATCAGATTATTGATTAATAAAAAAATTAACAAAATAGCTTGTTTGACCCCTCACCTTGATTTTGGTAATTGGCCAGAAAAAGAGGAAAATATCAAAGAAGTCGTTGAAACGTATGCCTTGCTTTTTTTGTATTTTCATATTTTTTAAACATTTATAATATTTCCTGTCTTCAACAATTTATTTGAGGTACGACTATATTATTATATTCCAGTGTTTTATTAATGTAAAGCTTCTTGGTTCCGAATAATGAATGATTAGAAATCTATTCAGTCATTCTTTTAACAAATCATTCAATGTATTTAATCATGGTGGCCCTACCCTAAAAATATAGTCTCTGGTCACGAGGCGGCCATATTTGTTGACATAATATGCATCCTAAGGAAAAATAGACCATACAAAAAAATCGCGTTCAGTTCAATTTAAGTAGTTATAATATCTGCAAGACAGAATAAATAGAATTTTAGTTTTCGTACCCTGGAATCAAGCCTATTATTATCCGAAACGATGTTAATTTCCGGATTTGGCCATCACTGGAACTAGCTCCATTAGGTTCCCTTAGATTACATTACCCGTAGTGCTTGGTATGTTGTAAACATGAATTTTCCCCTCTACGTTATGTTGTTCGTGCATATTGTTTTCGTTTCTCAAAAGTATACAGTTCAACACAGTAGTTCCTCCAATTGGCTTTCTAATTTAATTCATTGGGTATTCAAACCCGTCTATTATAATATGCCCGAGTATCTTATTTAATAGTTGCTGCTGGCTATTTTTTGCAGATCGTCACTCCACCTAGTTGGAAAGCGTCTTACATTGCGTTTGCCATGTCGCAGTTTCTCACACCATTATCAGAATTTCGACAGATATGGCCAGCCAATTGCCACTTCAGTTAGCTAATCCTTTGTCCTATGTCAATAACTTTAGTTCATTGTCGGATAACCTCATTGCGACCTTCAAAGAAACGCCAGGCATGACGTGCTCGATAGCATACTGAGTGTCTCGAGTTTCTGCACCATAGGTCATAACTGGTAGGGCGCACTCTTTACTGCTGTGACCTTACGGGAGATCGACCTAATTGAAAATTTTATTTGCAGAAGATTGGATGGAAGAACTAAGTTCTCCTGAACATCAGAGGTACATGAAGATGATGAGCAAAGCGTGTACCGACGAGAATTTGAGGAGCGAATCCAAGTTTAATGAAGAGTACATGGGCATACCTGGATCGTTTAGGAATTTAATTGTAGATTAAAACAACCACATAACATAGCTCTTAATTGAAGGTGTAGGCATAGAATATCAGATTCCACCATATATAGATAAGTCTTATACGTAAAAGGGGACTGTTTGACTCTTTTATTTTTCACTATTAGAGCCCGGTGAGACCTTGTGAGAGATCAAATGAGGAACCGATAGATTATCGTGACTTTTGTGAAGTGTTACACCACTAACATACTGAGTAGTTTAAAAATGTGCAACATGTTTTTCGTACAGAATTTGTACCTGCGGCCTCAATGACTAGAGTTGTACAAGCTGTCTTCTACGAGTAGCACAGTTATAACAGTTATAAATGGTATTATCAATGGTATTTAATTATGAAAAACCTTCGTAATCAGCAACAAATACGGGGTATCTTTTAAAATGTAACCACAAAGTGATTAAACAAATAGTTTAATTTTTTAGCGATAATACACCGGTATTCGTTTTTTTTTAATTTAGAATCACTTTCTTAATATACTTGCGCTTGACCAAATCATGCACACAGTCTTACAAATTAAGGATAATAAGGTAATTAGGCATTCAAATTATTTATTTAAGTTCTAAGTAACCTCGCAGACATACCTGCGCAGCAGTCGCTGCAGTACCTGAAACGGGTAACCTCCTCAAGCCACACCTGATGACGTCACCAACGCTGGCCTATCTACATCGGATGCTAGGGCCCACGCGGTTCGGGTGTCTTCATTCAGTTCCATTACAAATCCAGTGCGATGCGTGCGGCGACAAAAACGACTGCGGTGACTGGCCAGTGTGCAAGGCCAACAGAAGCGATAACTGCGGCGTTTAGGGTGCAGTCAAGTATGCGCTCACCTATAGAGGTACACTGCGTAAAGAAAAATGGTCGGTTAATTATCATTATCAAATATAGATAAATTAAAGAATTATTCATTATCATTATCATCAGTCTAGGTACACTGCTGAACAGTGAACATAAGCCTCCCTTTTAGAGCGCCACAGTGATCGACAGCCGCCAAATTAGCATTCAAAGATTCCTTCAATTTTAAAAATATCATCCGTTCTCCTTGTGGCGAGCCGCCCGACAACGCTGCGTCTTCCATTATGACATGGTCTCCATTCGAAAACCCTTACTCCCCAGCTTACCTTTTTGAATGTTTAGTTAAATTACTAAAATTATGTTTTTAAATGATTAATTTTAACAAAGGTAGTTTTTGTTCTTATGAAGAGAGAGAGAGAAAAAAACAGGTAGGTAGATGGAAACAGGCTTGTTTGTCCCGTTTAATATAAGAGAGTCTTTACGGAATTTGTATACAATTCACCTCTGCCTACACCTTCAAGTTAACGAGTATGAGGTACATTTATTAGGTTTATAATTTTGGAAGGAATTTAGGTCAGCTAAGTATTATGTAATCAAAATAATAACGTTTCAAATCACCTTCAAAACTAGTTTTAAAAATAGAATTTGCATTATTTTAAAGCGCCAACTAATAAAACGTTTAAATCATCATTTTGTTTGATTGAAACCTTTGAATAACCCATATTTTGCATAATTATGATGTACTAGCGGACCCCGCAGACGTCGTCATACCCGGTAAAGAAGTGCCACCTACAGGGTCCGAAAACAGAATACGACCTATAAGATTTCATAAAAATCGGTCAAGCTATTTCGGAGGAAATTTTCTAATTTTTCTCTGCGTAAAAACCATCCCCGTACTTCGAGGAATATTCTAAAAAAAGAATTAGCGAAATCGGTTCAGCCGTTCTCGAGTTATGCGCTTACCAACACATTTTGCGATTCATTTTTATATTATAGATGTATAAACAAAAGCGCCTATCAAAATTTTAAGCCTTTCAACGTCAAATGTAATATAAAAACCGACTGCTCACGCAATGACTGCAGGGGCAAGCTCTTACCTGGCCGACACAAAACTTGCACAAGTGTGTTCCAGAAGCGTTTGGGCACCCTGATCAACATCATCATTAGCCTGCAGACGTAGGTCTTCCTTTTAGAACACCAGGGATCGGTTGACGGCCGTTTGCATCCGTCAGCTTCCCGGAATTTTATCACGACGCGACGTCGCGGCTTCCATTAGTCTCCATCTGAGAACCTTTTTTCACCAGGAGTAATCGAATCTACGAGCAATGTGTCTTCTGCCACTTCAACTTGCTCGCTATGTCGGTGACTTTAATTCTTCTGCGGATTTTCTCATCAATCAGTCTCATTTCTTTCTTCCTAACTTACTTCTTCCACTTCAACCCTTTTTAGGCTCCCACAGCTGGGCACGGGTCTTCTCTCTACTACCTACATAGTTGAGAGAGTTTAGTTTTTAATAGACAGATTGAAGCAGCGATGTTGCAGCGGGAGCAGCAGTGGCGCAGCGGTATCAGCCTCGCCTTTTAAATATACGGTCGCGGGTTAGATTCCCAGTCCTGCCCACACATCTTTGTGTAAATTGTTCAATATCGGTGATGGAAAACATCGTGAGGAAACCGGCATGTCCAAGAACTAATCATTCGATGACATGTGACATCCACCAACCCTCACTTGGCCAGCGTGTGTGGATTAAGACCTGAACTCCCTCAACTCGTTAAATAGTTGAGAGAAGACCTGTGCCCAGCTGTGGGACACTAAAAAGGGTTGAAGTGTAAAGTACAGTCGTAATATATTCACAAGCTGGACAAGTCGTGTCCTCGAATGACTAGTTTTTCGACGTGCCGGATTCCTTACTACGATTCCTTCATCGATGTTGAGCAGTGACGATACACGAACCCACGACCTTAAATTTCAAACGCGAGGCCGATACTATTTTGTTACCGCTGCTTCACCTATCACCACCTGCCTATGGAGACTAAAAATGGCTGGTAAAGTGTAGTAAGACCGGTGGTACATGCATTCAATTAAAACTAACGTCATTTTCTATTCAATTTACATGCGATAATTATAATAAATATAAAACAAATAATAATAAATTAAAAATAATTATTAAAAATTCACTGTTATGTAACTATGTATCATCTATGGTATCATACACAAACAAACAAGAAGCAGATAATATATGAAGGCTTTTGAAGGTTTTACACTAAAAATATCAGGATTAGCAGACAACTCTAGGTAGGGGTGAATAATCGGGTAAAAAGACGGTAAGTATTTCAATAAAATAACTACAGCAAATATCACTTCGCCCCAATCTCTCGATAGCACAATCATTAATTCTACCAGTTAATTACAGATCGTTAAGATTACGTTGGATTAAATCGTAACGTTCACCGAGCACGATATTGCATCTGCACTTCCCGACGACACAACGGTCCAACACGCAGTGTCAGCCATTCTAAGATGGCCGCTTTCCCGTGCTCGGTGTTCATTCGTTCGTTCATTTTGACATTTTGAGTGGCAGTTAACTTCAAAGACGGACGCGATGACATTATAAAATGACAGCAGATGCATTGAGGAATAGAGGTGCCAACAAACTCATTCGATTATAAAAAAGGCTGTATTATTATTATTATTATTATTATTATCATACACAAACAAACATACAAATATAGATTTAAAGTTTTATATAACCAAATTTCTTGGAAACACGCTCGCCGTGAGAAACGAACATACGTATTAAGTTTTTTAATTCTAACCTTGTCCTTGTACAAGTATATCATTTCGTAGAAAACTTGCTATGATTAAGTTATTCACGGGTAACTCAGTGTGAGGTACACCTGCTTTCAATTAAATTCAAAATTTATAAAACAACCGTTGATAATCATACAGATTTATTACTAAATTATTATTTAATAATCGTGTTTTTGTAATATCCTGTTCGAGAAGCATACAGTGCGACATAAAAAAGAGACCTGGGGAATTTCGGGAACTAAAATTTCTCATTTCACTTTTGTATGTGCGATCTAAAATAATAGAACTCGGTAGCTAAAATTTTTGATCCCGTGTTGTACCCTCGTTGATTTTTTACTATGATAATTGCGAGATAATAGTAGAACTTGGGAACTTTGGAACTAAATTTTGTCATAGTGTTGCGCCCATGTTTATTTTCTTACTGTTATATGTGTGACATAAAATAATAAAACTCGGCAACAAAATTTTTTTATACAGTGTTACACTCTCGTTGATTTTCTTACCCTTTTATGTGCGAACAGGAAAGGAAAGACTATTTAATTTATTTATTTATTAGTTTCAGACAACTATATTTATATAAAATAAATAAAATCTTCACTAACTTAACTGTAACATGATATTTATGAGTGATCTATAAGAGTAAGTAGAACTCGGCAACTTAGGAGACTAAAGTATTTTTTCACGCCGCAGGTGGTGGGTTCGATTCCCACCCGAGACAAACATTAATGATGAACATTTATTTGTGTTTGTGTCGAGTCTGGGTGTAAATATCTATTTGCATATATTTACAAAAGAAAAGTATTATAATATTATGTGTAGTATATACCAGTTATCTGGTTTTCATATCACAAGCTCTACTTAGCTTGGGATCAGATGACCGTGTCTTTTTAATGTCCCAGAATATTTATTATATATATTCCATCAGATAAAGATCGATTGTGATAGTTATTTTTTGTTTCAAAGGATATATAATTTTTCAATTATCCTATTTTCATTTTATCAAAATCTATTGACCGGGTTTTGATTTATTAATATAAAATTGAAGTCGATTCATATTTTTACTAAAAACCTATACTATTAAAATCAAAAATAATTAATTTTGATAAAAATACGAGTAGTTTCTTTTAATACGTCCAATTTCTTGTCCATGACTTAATTAATTTCGTGATTTAAAATTTCGGATAGGTACTAATTTTATTTTACCGAGTGGCCCCCTCATTGATTTTCAACTTTTTTATGTCGAACTGTAGTACTTAATATTTAAGTAAAGTAATCATTTGGTGTTGAGGGTGTTAAATTTTTTAACTAAGCTATATTTTTATATTTTTGTGGTAAAGAAATATTTCAATATGGATGATAAATTGAAAGAATTACTGAAATGTACTCCAGAAGAAATAGAAGAAGTAAGGAAAGAAACAAATATAAGTAATAAAGAAGATAGAGATAAGGCTATTGAAATTCTAGCGGAATGGGTGAAACAGCAAGACCATTTTACTAAGAAGGAGTATAGTAAGTGGATAATTTTAATGTGTTTTTTGACTAACTCACATCACTTTAGTCTTTGATTTCATCTGGTTAGTGACAATGTGAATTGCCTTGGTAGTTTAGAGTATAGCGCCTTTGCCTCTTGTCCTAGGGTCGCAGGTTTAAATCCTACGCTGGACCAAAAAGAGCATTGTCACTTTTCTAATTTTTTAACTCTAATCAGGAGCCCGGAAGTGGTTGATGTAATTGATACCCCCGTGCCTATAGAGCACGAAAAGTGATTGGTCTTGCGGCCGATCTTTCACCGGTTGTCAGTCGATCCGTCCCCTCAGACTCTGAAAATGAAGGGAATAGAGAATGCATTAGAGTTTGCGCACACATTTGTTCACTTATATCTCTTACCTGGATAGTCAGCTTAGGCTGCTATAGCGGATAAGTCGCTAGAAGAGATAGATGTAGATGAAGATGGTACATATACCAATACGGGAATTTCGGTAAAGAATGCAGGAAAGTTTTTTAACCAGGGCGCAATTTTTTAAGTAGTATTGTGGGTTCGATTCCAAGCTTGAACAAATCTTTGTGCGATAAGTGTATTTGTATGTTCTGTGTCTGGGTGTAATTCATTAATAATAATGTATGTGTTGTGTGTTATGTGTGTGAGCAGCGGTGGCGCAGCGGTACGGGCCTCGTCTTAGAAAAATAAGGTCACGGGTTCGAATTGGTCGTGCCCACACATCTTTGTGTGAATTGTTTCAACACCGCTGCTCAATATCGGTGAAGGAAAACATCGTGAGGAAACCGGCATGTCTAAGGACTAATCATTCGAGAACATGTGACATCCACCAACCCGCATTTGGCCAGCGTGTGTGAATTAAGGCCTAAACTCTCAACTCATAAGATAGTTGAGAGAAGACCCGTACCCAGCAGTGGGACACTCAAAAGAGTTGAAGCTAATGTATGTGTTAACAAAAAAATATTTAAAGGTAATATATCAGTTCTTAGTACTCATAACCCAAGCGAATATAACTGCTTAATTTGGGACTAGGTGGCACAGGGTGTATGTATGAACATGTTTAAGTATTATTAAAAAATAAAAATGCTATAATCTATTCTTGGGAAAAAACTAAGAATATGCAGATGCTACCTAATCTTATTTAATTAAAGAATGTTGGCTAATTAGATACCTTTACAAAACTAAAAATAGGCAATAATTATAGTAAGCAACAACACATTGTTTTACTTCTGATGAAAAAATATTAAGTTAAAATATTAACAAAAAAACCGACTTCATGGATGCCATTCTCAGAACTAAACCAAACTGAAATGGGACCACACGGGAGGCATCAGCTTTCAATTAAAAAAAAAATATCAAAATCGGTTCACCCATTCAAAAGTTCTGAGGTAACAAACATAAAAAAACATACAGTCGAATTGATAACCTCCTCCTTTGAGAAGTCGGTTAAAAAGGCATGTTAAACGATCAACGTATGTATTTATGTCTGTGTATATGTGTAAAAGTTTGTTTTCTTCGTTTGTTAGATCGAGATTATAGTGAAGAAAATATACTAAAATTTAAGTCCCATTTGCAAAGTTTGTCATTTTCGGAGATATACGAAATCGAAGATCCTAATAAAGCATACAATTCATTTATGGACACATTTCAATTACTATATAAACTTTGCTTCCCTAATATAATAAAGACAGTAAATGTAGTTAATAAACCAACTTGGATATCACGCGGGATTAAAACCTGTAATAGGAACAAAAGAAAACTCCTATGGCAGTATAGATTGCATAAAACTCAAACGAATAAAGACAAATTTAAAAACTACTCTAAAGTACTTAAAAGAATAATTAACTTAACACAAAAAGCTCAAAATGACTACAGCATAAAAAACTCATCCAATAAATCTAAAACAACCTGGAAGATTATTAATAAAACTAAACTAAATGTGCCAAATCAATCGATTTCTTGTATCCAAAATGACAACAAAACTATCACACACCCAAAAGAAATAGCTGATTCATTTAATGACTACTTTATAGACAAAGTTCAATCTACTGTAAGCGAAAAAACTAACACTAAGCGTAACTTAAATAATAATATTCTACACAGAGCACACTCCATGTTTATAGCCCCAGCGATACCACATGATATAGTAAATATCATATTGGAACTTAAAAATACAAGCAGTGTAGGCTACGACGGCGTTGCTACTAAAGTCTTAAAACAGGTTGCACCTCAAATAGCAGTTCCTCTATGCCACATTTTAAATCTTAGTATTAGTAAAGGTATATTCCCGGAGGCATTGAAGAAAACCATCGTTAAACCAATTTATAAGAAAGATAATCATGAAGTTATGGTAAATTACAGACCGATTGCTCTCGTCCCAATTATATCAAAAATATTTGAAAAATATATTTATTCTGAGATGAACAACTATTTAGAAAAAAACAATGTCCTAGCAGATGAACAAAAGGGGTTCCGTAAAAATAAGAGTATAAACCTAGCAATATATGAGTTTCTGCACACTGTAATGGTTAACGTTGATAAAAGAAATCCAGTCTGTTCAATATTCTGTGACATGACGCAAGCTTTCGATTGCGTACATCATGATACACTGATAGATAAACTTTTAGCGTATGGAATTAGGGGTAACGTCATTGAACTTATTAAATCCTATCTTCAGAAACGGACACAAATTACAGAAATAAAAAACATTAATAGAACATCGAAACAGGAGGAGACCTTTAGATCTAAAGAACGCACTATCGTTTATGGAGTGCCTCAAGGGAGTGTATTAGGGCCCCTCTTGTTCTTGCTATATATAAATGACTTGCCTAAAGTAACTACACAACCAATCACACTTTTCGCAGACGATAGCACTGTAACCATAGCTTGTACAGATAAAAATAAATATGAATATGAAATAAATAAAGCTCTAATATTAATAATAAACTGGTTAAGTGACAATAATTTAAAAATTAATCTAAAGAAGACTCACATAATGCACTTCAATCAACGAAAACCTACAAATGGAAATATTAACGTTCAATTTAATAATACGTTTATTGATGAAGTTGAGACAACCAAATTTCTTGGAATAATTATTGATAATAAATTGAACTGGAAACCCCACATACAAGACCTTTGTAAAAAGATAAGTAGCTCAGCATATGCATTGAAAAAACTCGCAGCAATTACCAATACAGATGCTTTACTTACAGCCTACTATGGGTTAATCGAATCGAAGCTTAGATATGGGATAATATTCTGGGGTAATAGTACTAACAATGAAACAGCATTCCGGGCTCAAAAAAGATGCCTAAGACTGATGTTTAGGCTTAAGCAGACAGATAGCTGTAAGACTTATTTTAAAAGACATAAAATTTTGACATTACCTTCGCTGTACATATTGGAAACTATTATGTTCATAAAATATAACACTGATTTATTTCCGCGTTTGTCAGATGTTGCACCTAGAAATAGACGAGATAACTTGAAACTTTGCCTTCATAGCTCAAAAACAGCTCTAATGCAAAAAAGTTTTTTCTGCATGGCTCCAACTATTTTTAATAAATTACCCAAATCGTGGAAACTGCTGAATGCCTCTGATATTAAAAGGAAATTGAGAATTCTTCTGAAAGAAAAAGCATACTATGACATAGCAGAATTTTTGAATGATAATTTTGAATGATAATTGAATTGACATCTATTGTTATTGTTAAAATGTTGCTTGCTTATGAATTAATTATCTATAATAATTTTAATATTGATAATGGTTTATTTATTAATTGTTCACATTTTGGTATTATTTTATCATGATTTATACCAACAGCTAATACTTCAGCTTAACTTATTTGTAATTTCTATGTACCTACTTATTTAATTTGTTTATAAATTTTGAATGTGTTATTTCGATCTATTGTTAATATTTGTATGTCCGAAACAAGTGACAAAACATGTCTGAACTTACTTTTTTAACAAATATCTTGCATGCCATTGTATGTACACCATGTTTAAACAAATAAAGACTATCTTATCTTATCTTATCTTATCTTATCTTATCTTCTGATAGTGACTAATAATTAGGTGTACTGATTTTGATGTTTCTTTTTCAAGAGCTGAATTGATTAAGCTGGTTCTCGCCTAGGTTTCAAATAAATTAGGTGTCCCTTAATAACAATATTATTAATTAACTATACCCATTATGTATATATAAATAAAAATGAATCACCGAAATGTAAATGTATGTCTCATCGTAGACTACGTCATTGCTTAACATCAGGCAAGTTGTAGTCAGGCGCAAGCCTATTGCAGAATATAAAAATCCGTCTTTGGATGGCTCACCAAATATGTTCGGTGAACCAATATAAATTGATCTGATGATCAATTTGCCTGAATATATTCATCAACGTCATGGGTAGATCATCAACGTTATACAGTGAAATAGACGACTTTTTTGTTTTGTTTGTTGTTCTTAAGACAAGGGTTATGTTAAAATAAATTTAGGTACTTATCGAAAAACATTCTAAATCTACAACTTATCTACTAGCGACCCGGGCGAAGCTACGGCGGGTAGCATAATATTATAAACGCAAGCGACAGTTAACTTAGTAAAGGATGGTTAAAAATACATTATCGAATTACACACAGTGGCACATAAAGCATCTATCGTCTAACTTACTAATTGTATACTTTAAGTACCAGAATTAGTCCTTGAGGAAGCCCTCATTGATTACTTACCTTAATAAGTATTTCCCGTAAATATATCATTCTGTCAGGTCTAATCTTATCAAATTACTGTCTTCATTACAAACAGCTTTTCTTTTTATTTTAATTTTCAGATTATTTTTATTAAATCACCATGCTTCAAACATTCAAAGGCTCTGGATAGTTCAATACATCTTAATAAATTTGTTTTTTCAGGTAAAGGTTACTACGAACGTTGTCTAATAACATGTAAGGGCTCAATTGAACTGGCTAAAAAGCAAATAGATAAAATGTGTACATTTAGAACAATGATGCCGGAATATTTTGGGAGTGCAAATGTATTAAAGAGTAATGTTGCGCAATTATTGGAAATAGGGTAAGTGGAATTAAATTCCGTCCATATTTTTTTATCCTACTAATAGTTAAATTAAATTTACCTTCTAAACTTTGTTGAGGTACTTGATTTAAAAAATAAACATAATACAACAAGAAATAAAATTTTTGGGCGATTTTCATTTTCGTCACGCGGGCGAAATTTTTCAAAAGCTTCTTGAAGTAAACGAAATTATTGCAGCAGATTTTCTGATAAAATATCATTTATAAAATACAACAAAATTTCATTTGACGGGCCGGTGGCGTGGTCGGTAAGATACTTGCTTTTCACGCCGCAGGTCGTGGGTTCGATTCCCACCCGAGACAAACATTTGTTTAAATATGTCTGTTTGTCTTGTGTCTGGGTGTAATTATCTATATTTAAGTATATATTTACAAAAGAAAAGTATTATATGTAGTATATTACCAGTTATCTGGTTTCCATAGTACAAGCTCTGCTTAGTTTGGGATCAGATGACCGTGTGTGTTAATGTCCCACTATATTATTATTATTATTATTATTATTTCTTTTACTGTGCGAACTGCCAAGGTGATAAATTTGCTGCCGGCATCTATGTTTCCTGATAGCTCTGATAACCGTTTTCACGAAAGAATCGGTATTTACTGGGTAAGCGCGTTCCATCTTAGACTAAATCATTGCTTCACATCAGGTAAGTTGTACTCAAATGCAAGCCTGGATAAAAAAAAAACAAGAATTAATCGTTGCAACTAGCAATTAACTTATAAGTAAATTAACAATTATTGAAATTTTCCATTTTGTAATACTGAACATACCAGATACAAAACTAACAAAAACGAAACATAAACAAAAAGTTCATGACGTATTTTTAAAGATAATTAAATGATAGACGTTCTTAAAGATTTATAAAAGGATACACGTGGATAATATTTCATACTAACGATGCCTAAAATTTTTACGTTTCAAATTCAAAAATTTTAAATTTAGTATTCTGTGAATAACAATCATACACATACTTATATGATTTTCATAAAATGATTATTTAGAATTTGCCATCAGTGACCATTTATGCTCTGTGACCATTTATAATAATAATTATTATTATAATAATAATAAAGCCTTTTTATTCCAAATCTCACTTTCGTTAATATTTACAGTAGGTTAATGCTTAAATTTTTTAAAAAGATACTTATATTTATTGTTAGTAAGTGTAAGTTTTATGAGGTTTAGACCATTTTTTATACGCTGCTTTAAAAAACAATTAGAGGTAGGTTTAAGTCATGAGTAGCTTTACGCCGCGGCTACGCACGCGAGAACTACATATCATGTCCAGCAGTGGGATGAAAAGTAGCCTTCCTCAACAAATGGGCTATCTAACAGTCGAAGAATATTTCAAATCGGACCAGTTGTTTCTGAGTTTAGCGCGTTCAAACAAACAAACAAACAACTCTTCAGCTTTATAATATTAGTATAGATTAGGTATTAATATATTAGGAATCAATTTTGCTAGATGACTTTTTAAATAAAATATATATGTCATTGGGTGTTGTATGTTTGCTACTAAAGAATATTTAATGACATTGTAAACACAACAATGAGTTTGAAATCACAACAGAAAACAGAAAAAATGACAATCTAAGTGGGGATGAAAAATTTTAACCCTAAGTATTATGCAATGTCCGATCGTAGTCATACGTAAAATGAGGTAAATAGACACTGTACACAAACTGTTACTATATTAAACTCGCTTTTCTACAGTAAGTAGAGTTAAAAGGAGCATAAAAGTAGAATTAATGCTGTGAAAATGCGTTTTTTAAGAAGTATGTGTGGTGTAACTCTGAATGGTAGATTGAGGAATGAAGTCATTAGAGAAAGCTGTGGTATGAAAGAAGCTGCAGTGACAAAGGCGGGAAAAAGCATGCTTAGGTTTGGTCATGTGGAGAAGAATGATAGACGATTGACGAAACGTTTAAACACGGCGGAGGTAGTGGCAACGCTGGGAGAAGACGCTCTAGGAAAACATTTGGTGATCTCATTGGTGATGTACTTCAAAAGGGTCAAGTGTGTAGTATTCAAAACCGCCGTGGATGTATGATCAGGAATGGATGGATGTATGAACAATAGTGAGGCTAAGGAAGTTTGTTTAGACCATAGCAAGTGGCGCGCTATCATCTCTGCCATTGTCTATCCTCATGGGAAGAAAAGCGTGATTTTATGTATGTATGTAAAGTTAGTCGACGACCTCGGTAGTCGAGCGGTGTAAGCCGTCCGATTGGGCTATTCTGTGCCCGGGAGGTCGCGGGTTCGATTCCTGCCCCGGACAATATTTGTGTAACAACAAAAAATTGTTTCGGTGTCTGATTGATTGAGGGACTACCCTCCGTGCCTCAGAGAGCACGTGAAGCCGTCGGTCCCGGTTGTCATTCAACATATCTATGACAATCGTTACATGTAGTCAGTGGCCAATATAATATGACACCTGGTCTAACCATCTCGGCTACTGGTTCCCTACGCGTTTCGAGGTCTGATGGCAGTCGCTCGTATAATTCTGGTAGCTAGCCGCATCAGGTTATACTGGAAGCCGACCCCAATAGAAATGGGAAAAAAGCAAGGGAAATGATGATGATGTATGTAAAGTAAGTGGAGTGCCAAAGACACTAGAAAGAGACTAAACTGCACTAGGCTATCCAAAAACAGGATTACAATTACTTAACCATCTAATGCAATTCAAATGGCCACAACTAATTTGCCGATGACGCTGGCGCCGAATTTATTAGCTATTATACTTATTAAAATGTAAATTGGGTTTAATGTGACAAGGTCACTAACTCGTGATATAATAATAATATTCTAGGATGGTGGTAAGATACTTGCTTTTCACGCCGCAGGTCGTGGGTTCGATTCCCACCCGAGACAAACATTAGTGATTAACATTTCTGTTTGTGTCGAGTCTGGGTGTACATATTTATTATAAGTTTATATTTACAAAAGAAAAGTATTATAAGTATAGTATATACCAGTTATCTGGTTTCCATAACACAAGCTCTGCTTAGCTTGGGACTAGATGACCGTGTGTGTTGATGTCCCAGAATATTTATTTATTTATTTATTTATATTAACACATGGGATCAAGCTTAGCAGAGCTAGTGTTATGGCAATTAGAAATCTGATGTACAATGCGTAACTACTACTTAGTTGTAAGAGATAATAACACCCAGACCCCAGACAAATGGACATTTTCTGGCACACAAATATCTATCTTGGCTAGGAATCGTATCCCCTGCGGCGTAAAAAGCAAGTATCTTACCAGCCACGCCACTGGCCCGTCAACTTATATCACTGAGAAAAACTTAAGAATATGATCTTAAAAAAGAGATACTGCCTGTGATGCCAATGTGTTTTATAATGACATGTTGGCATAAATCATCTTTTTTCTTCTTCTTTTACAGTTTCCATTAATGTTTTTTTTTGTCTCTTTCTGTGTGTTTTTTTAACATTTGATTTTATGTGTGTCTTGTCTTTGTCAAATAAATGTTTTTCTTTCTTTCTTTCTTTCTTTTATATGTACTCCGGAAGAAATTGCTTGCAAAAGTGGCCGAACCGTCGCTAAAAACCCTAACTAAAGCAATCTCGCGACATAACGTTGCCAGTTAATGTTGTCTATTTGAAGTCAAATTACAGTGATTATTGATAAATAACCTTAACTGTAATTTGAAAAAAAAACAAACCATAAGGTATGTTCTAGATTTTACAAATATGGACACTAGACAGTCCATGGATGAGAATATAGATAGCAACGTTAGAGGAAATCAGGCTATTAAAATTACAATGAGACTGATAATATAAGTAATGTTACAAATAGATAGTTTGATAAAATTACCCAACTGTACCCATACCTTAATGAATTTCGAATAAAAAACTGCATTAAACTTGTACAAAGATACATAGATACACGCTTAGAATATTTAACACGGAAGGTGTTATACGCAACTTCTAGTAGAAAATTGTTTCTGCCAGATTTCAGCACGTACAGCACACATACAAAAGTTGTATGTGTGCTGCTTTACAAATGCACACGTAAATAAAAGCTACACACAAACAGGAAACATGAACAGTGTATGCATATAATACTTCGAGCAGAGTGGAACGCGCGGAATACCCTTTTCATGTCAAATTTTCTAAAAATACACGTTTTAAACTTATAACTCTTTGATTACAAAAAGTTATTGTAATTACACAGAGAAACAGGCAAGTTGTGTTCAAGCGTAGGCGCAGGTTTGTAGGATACAGAAAATTCTACGGTACCTACTTAACATAAAGTTTTTATAAATTTTTCTAGAGTTTAAAATGCCGGTTAAAATCCGGTTCCTCAAAATTACCTATACTTTTTTACATGTGGCTATAAATTATAGATTAGTCTGTATCGAATTACTTGATAAGTCAAGAGGGTATCTATTGGGGTGACTATCAATAGTAGTTGACCATGAAAATCATTTATATTAACGATAGGGCCGGCGATGCTATTGCTAGCTGCGTTTGTATAAATATTACTGTCCACAACAATACAATGAATAGTATTGTCTAAGACTGTTGTAATGACAATCAATATTATCAGTATTTTTGCACTATTGATGGTAGGTATAATTAATTCAATATAGTTGGAACTAATAATTCAAGGACATGTAACATCCCACCAACCTACACTTGGCCAGCTTGTGTGGATTAAGGTCTAAACTCTCTCAATTCGTAATATAGTTGAGAGAAGACCCGTGCTCAGCAGAAGACACTAAAAAGGGTTGAAGTGAGATGGCAGGCTGTGATTCAATCGTGTCTATAATATCGATTGTTATTTCAGGCGATCGATACTATCGATATAATGTTACATTTGAGCTCGTATAATATTGATGATATTGCTGAAGTCGATAAACAAGACGGCAAATCTTTATTTTTTCTACCATTAAAATATAAAGGTTAAAAGTGTTAAAAGTGTTAGTGATTATGATAAACAAAAACTACCACTTTAAAACGATTTATCTCAGTATTTCTTTTAATCAATTCATATAATTAATAAATACTTATCCAATATTTTTGAATCTACAAGACGGACTTAATAAATACGATCTAAAAGAACGAAAGACTAGCAACCATCCGGCTCGAGACTTTGAAAAAGGAATTCGTTGGCAATAAACTTCTTAGCTCGCCTTTCAATAGACTCCAACATCTCGAGTTTGTATTTGTCCGATGAGATAATTTCTGACCGACGCGACATCAATGGGACACCAAAATTAATAAGTGTGGTTGCTGGTATCGCTATCTTGCGGAGTCACGGCATCTCGTTCTCATTGACGGGCTGGTGGCGTGGTCGATAAGATACTGGCTTTTCACGCCACAGGTCGTGGGTTCGATTCCCACCTGAGACAAACATTTGTTTAAATATGTCTGTTTGTCTTGTGTCTGGGTGTATTTTATCTACCTATATTTAAGTATATATTTACAAAAGAAAAGTATTATATGTAGTATATTACCAGTTATCTGGTTTCCATAGTACAAACTCTGCTTAGTTTGGGATCAGATGACCGTGTGTGTTAATGTCCCACTATATTATATTATATTTATATTTATTGCCATGGCGTTGTGTCGTTCAGGTGACGGAAGTAGTGGTCAGCGGCCTTGAGTACCAAAAACGTGTATTTTTTTAAACTAAATATGAAAAGCCTAAAAACGTCTGTCGTAATAACAATTGTAATTAAGTTTCATTAATTAAAGAAGTCGCTAGTAGGGTTTTACGTCAACTACTAAATTTAAGATGTTAATTGGTGGTTTGATTGTTCTAAGATTAAAAATTTGAAGACCTTGTTAAGCAAAAAAATTGTGTTTTGCTTATAATAATACTTGCTATAAAAATTATTATCATTTAAACATAAACCCTAAAGGTTAAATTCAGAACTTTTCTAAATCTGAAGTAAATATCTCATTTAATATACTCTCCTGCAGATGTGGTATTATTATAAGGTGACTTGTGAATAGTTTAAAATGTACCACGACGCCTCATTATTTTTTAGCTGACAATACTGCCAAATCATTCACCTTTGAAGCACTTATAAACACACACTCACACACACACCCCTCAATCTTCCCTTAATCTTGTAATACCGTCTTCGTCTTCTTGTGTTTGACCGTCGGGAGTCAAAAAAGAGAATTTAATTTAGAAAACTGTTGAAAAAAGAGTTTCTCTAGAAAAGTTTTTTGTAATTTTGGGCACTTACTCGTGGTTAAGTATAATACACTAATTATGTCCCTCGCCTTCTCTTTTTATGCAATGAGATGAATAATGTGTTTATGTTCAAGAAAATCTGATGAAAATAATTTTAATAACTTCAGTTTTGGAAACAAACAACGGTCTCAATCTACTCGTATAAACGCCACAATACCAAAAACTTGTAAATGATTACACAAAGCCATTGGAAATTTTACTAAAACAATTTTGTAGGATGGAATGCGGGCTTTCTTTAGGCACTTAACCCATATTGCGAATACGCAATAAATCATCCAACAGAGAACTAATGTAATATAGCCCATCGGATTAGTATGCTAAATTGACACTGAGCCGGCCATTCCTGCCACAAAACCGGCAACCGCTGGGGTAATAGAGTCTTTGAATGAAGACCGTGAATTAGCAAACGTAGCATAAGACGCTCTTAGAATTATGTGGAGTGACGATCTCACCAGGGCGGCTGGTAAGGACTGGATGAGAAAAGCCGAGGACCGTGTTCAGTGGCGTACTATGTCCAGTAGCAAACTCGAATAGGCTGCTGATGATGTAGATAGGGCATTAAAAACTTGTAATGTTGTACAATTAGTTAGTAAACACACCAGTGATTTGTTGGGAGTCAATGTATCTATATTTTATTCTTTTTATTTTTCAGAGTGTTTGGAATCTTGCCAACTCAAACAAAAGAACATTATAGAGTTGTAATAATTAAATTAAAACCTGATGTTGAAATAATGTCGAATTCCTCTAGTTTATTCTTTCACGCCTTAGTTTTTGTAAGTACCTAATCACTATTTTATTAATTACCAATCATACTTCTATTATAAAATCTGTACGTTACAGCTTTGGTGGTAGGTATGTACCCGATTTTAAAAACATTCTCACTGCTGCTGGTCATTTATTTACTGAATGTTGTGTAGCAGCACATTCCTAACGCCAAGTAATCCTGAATCGCACAAGCATAGTTTTACAGATGATTAGCATATATACAAATTTTGGGGAACCACGGTCGCCGGGCATTGCATCTCACCCGGTCGGAAGATGTTCCCTTTACAATAGAGGGTCACTACCACCTAATTTTTGGTAGGAAGGTGGCAATACAATGTGTGTCTTTATTATAACCTGATTTGCGCCACAAAAGGACTACGTGTGGGGATTCAGATTGAAGTTGCACTTCCACGAACGAAAGTAACTTAAAGCGATCCTGCTGCGCTCAATCATTCACAGGCCACAGGTCATGTCGGTTTGCCCACCTCGCTTTAATCTTTATCTCTATTTCAATGGTGTAAATTATAGTTACTTCTGTTTAAATAATAAATAAATAAATAATAATTAACACACACGGTCATCTGGTCCCAAGCTCAGCAGAGCTTGTGTTATGGAAACCAGATAACTGGTATATACTATACATATAATACTTTTCTTTTGTAAATATATACTTATAATAGATATTTACACCCAGACTCGACACAAACACAAATGTTCATCACTAATGTTTGTCTCGGGTGGGAATCGAACCCACGACCTGTGGCGCAAAAAGCAAGTATCCTACCGACCACGCCACCGGCCCGTCAAATTGTATTGTATTGTCAAATGTATTGTTTTTTACTTTTATGTTTCAGATCGCCGAGTTTTTAAAACATCACGACTATCACTTGGGATCTATATTAGTACTAGACGTACAGAATGCATCTATAAGCGAACTCGCGCTTAAATTTAATGTGTTCGAAGTTGCAAGATCTAATCCAATTATATCGGTAATTTTAATCAACCATTATTCGCCTCAAAAATTACTCCAGAACTAGCAGCACTCATATCTCTGGGAATTTTGCCTCCAAATTCATTTACAATACTTACACTGGAACTAAACAGAAATCATCATTTAGCAAATAAACCAGCCTCTCTCTTTACTCCTTTATTCTTCTCTATTCCATTTCCCTATTTCTTTTCAATTCGACCTGTTTATTAGATGCAGTTGTATTAAGATTTATTGAGAAAAAAACAAACATTGTGCGTGATCTACTTAATTCTATTGTTATGGTACCATACCACAAAAATATATAGTTACTATAGTAACAGTCGGGTTGCTTCAAAACCACTAGACTGATTGAGTTAAATCTTTGTATTTGCAGAAGTTTTTTTAATTCGACTTAATGAGGATTTTATAGGATGATCGGTTTGTTTTCAGTGAGCCACTAGGCGCTCATTCATAAATTAACTGTAGTGTAGCATGGACTCAGACTCAGAGTGAAGAGATCGTTCACCTGATCTGAGCCCAGTTTGTATCGAAAAATTTGAAAAGTGCTTAGCAAGAGCTAGATGAAAATGGCCTTTTCAACCAGTGAATAGTAATAAACTGACTGATAATGAATACTTTTTCGTTTTCAGGAAGGCTATGGGGCTAGAATCAAAGGTGTTTTATTTATAACTTCCTCAAAATTAATTGAAGGTTTTGTGGGCCTGATCAAACCTCTTCTATCACAAAAGTTAGCTAGCAGATTCCATGTACTGACATCTAGGGTCCGTTTGGCGGAATTTATAGAGCCAGCTGAGATCCTCCCTGTAGAGTATGGGGGCAAAGAGAAGTCGGTGGAGACCATGACAAGTTAGTTATAAATGTATCTACTAAAATAATTTCTAACTCCGTCAAACTTGCTACTGATTAGTCACTGGTGGTTCTTGAGCCACCAATGATGAATAGTGGTTATAGTCTAGTCAACAAGTTCAAAAACGTGAAAAATAGAGATAAAGGTCCTAAAAATATGAGCGATGGCTCATTCGATTCGGAATCACTTCTAGAAAAATGTTTTTGAAGGATTTTGGTGCAGGTTAAAAATTGCAATTGTTATTAACAAAATAAGATGAAAAAAAAATGATATTTCGTTTTTTGTTAATAACTCAAAAAATATTAAAATTTAAGCAATTTTGAAAAAAGCTCGTTAAAGAGGAGGAAATTTCCAATAAAAAAGTCCTGACTCCCGGAATTCTATCTCCATTATTTATAATTTTAATTAGACGTTGAAAATAGGGCTCCGCGCGGCAGTTACGGCATGCGCGCGCCGCCGCTAAAGAGAGTTCAGCAATAAAAATATTTTTTTTATAACATAAAATGTGATTTTAAAAATTTGAAAAAATTCTAGTATCTTCTTAACACTTGAAAGAATCGAGCCCTGAAAAAAAAAAGTTTAATCACCATTTTTCAAAAAGTTATTCAATTGTTAACTAACCAATTTTTTCTCAATCTCCATGGGCATAAACAATGGGATGAAAGGTATAAATAATTGGCCTATAAATTTTAAACTTCGTGGAGCCCTTTTGGTATATGTACTTTATAAGATCCTGCGGTTTATTTTCATTAAAGTTTATTAATTTGTTAATTATGATTTTTTATAACTATTGAAAAATTAAAAATCTAAAAAATGTTGATAAAAAATTTTTTTTCAATTAATATTTAGCTATGCCTGTTTTCACATTGAACAATGGCAGTAATTAACATAGGTTATGAATTTTTTACGTAATTTGTTTATAAAATTGTTATAAACAAATAGAGAAATTTAATATTTTTTAAAAATTTTTTTTTGCTATTTTGTTGTTGACAAAAAATTATGATTTTAAAAAAAAAAAACTTTCCTAATTTTAATTTTTAATTGTTTAAAAACGATTTTTTTATATTTCGATTGTTTAAATAATTAGTTAAGAAAAAATTTTTCTTTTAAAAATCATAATTTACACTTTTAAATAGCTTACCAAAAAAAAAAAATTTTTATTAATTATTTAATTGTTTATTAGTTTAACAATTTGTTATAAACAAATATCGACCAACGTTATATTTTTTTTCTAAAGCAGAAAAAAATTATAAAAATAGCTATATATAATAAAGTGCAAAAAGGGATGTACATAGCCCACTTTCCACTCAAACGCCCAAAACAATGGGGTGGAGATTATGCAGAAAAGCTACATATTTATAGTCCTATTACTTACTATAGTTAAATTATTGCCAGTTTATCATGTTAATTATTTAAAAAGAGCGAGAGTTTTTGTTGCAGGAGATATACTTGATTATGCAACATCGGCGGAGCATGTTAAGCTGATGGCAGAAATGAATGAAGCAAGAACTGACGAATCGAAAAGATCAAAAGACTCTTTCATTAACCAGTATATGGGAGTGCCTGGGACTTTTAGAGCTATGACTTTCGACTAAAAGCCAAATATCCTTACAAATTGTAATATGTTACTAATAGCACGTAAAGACTTCAATATCATCCTGTATAATATAGCATACAATTCACCAAGTCTGATTTAATATGTTAAAAATTTACAACTCAAAATTTTTTTGTTGAATATTCTTACAGGCGACGAATTTGACATAGTCGAAAATTGTTTTTTTTTTGTTTAATAAGACTTAATTAAGCGACAGGTGACGATTTGTCATGAAAAACTGTCAGGTAACATTAACTTATTACAACATTGACAGACAATTCTAGCTGGTGGATGTCAATGGAGGGAAAAGGCACGTGCAGTCATTAAGTGCATATTTACCTTATTTATTTGGGTTGTGGCATAGGAATTGATGGGAACAGCCCACCTGAACTCCAGACTGTACTATTTAGAGGTATTTTATGATGTCATTGCATTGGACCTTCTTCCAAATTCGATAGCTATTATGAACGTAATGTACAGTGTACATCGGGGTCAGACTGTTGCAGTAACGATAGTAAAAATTACACGACTGGAGGTATTGTTCCATTTTAATTTGCCGAGAATTCATTTTGATTGGTCAAGAGACGACAATATGTGTTCAATGTGCACCAATCCTGTCACGCTAAATAAAGCGATACGATTGGGTGTTGCTGATATTCGTTGTACAGTCTCACCCCGCTGAGTAGCCAAGCAACTTTACATATAGATTGTATTTTTAAGATTTAAAGAAACAACTCCTGGAAAATATCGAACGCCTTAAAAATCTTCAGATACAGAATTGTGGATACAGTGACTAGAATACTCTACTACTGGGAAGTGTTCATGATTACATACAATTTTGCCACAGAAACTTTATTTGAAGCAATTCTTTTTTCGAAATAAAGGAGAGGTCAAAAGTGGGATAGAATTTTGAACACCAATGTGATATACCTCATTGGAAAGCTTATTTAATAAGCTGTTAGAATTTAACTAAACACGAATTTTAGGAGCACCCGTTTTTGTAAAAATCTAAAAAATGTAATAGAAAAACAAAACGCACATTACCTTTAATTATCCGTTTCCTAAGCCGTATAAATATTGCAATCACGTCAATAATTGCATTCTATTACAGTACTTTTCTCTTGTAATATTATTCTAGCTGCAGTTTAATGTAATTATGACGAAAAATATTTGTTATCTTATTAGTGTAATAACAAAACGCGTGAAAAAAAATATAATTACGGGAAACGTCATGATGTCATTGTCATTGATCAGTTTGATTGACAGCGTTCTAAATAATTTTAATTTTTTTGGTTGCTCAATTGTCATTTGGCCATGGGGTTGCCAATTGCAATAATCATAATATTGCATTAAGGATTCTTATTATCAATTTCAATTTTTTAAAAAAACGGGGGTGTGTAAAATTATTTTAAATACACCAAAAAATTTAATTAATTATGCTCTATTAACCTATGTAACTCAGATTGCTGTTCAAATTTACAATTATTTTAATCCCAGGCTCTATACATTTTTTGAACGTCTCCTTTGCTTTTTGTTTTACCCGCGCAGTAGACTATGATAATGGAGTCTAGGAAGTAACGATGTGACGTGCCACGGTGAGGCATATAGGTAACATTGTTCCAAATATATTTAAAAAATAAGCAAAGTTTCATTCCACAATCAATCTAGCTATAAAATGTTTTATATTTTTTAAGGGTGTAACAGTTATATATTTATAGTTAATATTCTACGTATTAGTCAATGTACACGGATTAAGATCACTCATCAATAAATAAATAGCATTATTTATTTGTTTCTTTGCCCACTCGTCCTTAGGGGTCTCTTCGATGGCCTTCTGGAACTCAGCCTCTGCTTCCTTGGCGCCAAGTGTGGTTTCTGAATCATAGCAATAAATCCTGCTTTCGTCACCCGTAAGTATGTCGAACACAGCTTTGAAATCACCTCCGTTAAATGTTTGTATCATTTCACGGCACCAATTAATACGACGGAGTTTTTGGGCCTCGGTCAATTAATGAGGTATCCATTGGGCACAAAGCTTCCTAACGGTTAATTGTTTGTGGAGGATTTTGTGCACTTGACTCATACTGATGCCTAAGCTTGTCCAAATCTGCTGATAGGATACTTTTGGATCAGTCTCTATCATACACCTCACAACACTGATGTTATCTTCAGTCGTCGACGTAGAAGGCCGTACCTCACGCAGAGCATCGTTGAGATTGGTGCAACCAGTTAAAATGCCTACTAGAAAAAGGTTACATTTGACCTCTTCTTTTTGAAGTTAAGGCAAAATCGCCTAAATACCTTTATGAGAAGCTAAACTGGAGACAAACACATTCCGAATACACTATAAGATTTGGAACGAATCCTCTGTCGATGCCCAAGCACAGAACTGCTGCCTTCAAAGCTTCAAATGCTGCAACCCACTGTTGGAATGACATCCCACCCCCAATCCGCAGCTTTCAAACAAAAATTGTTAATAGTAAAGCTAAAACTGTATTTAATCACATTCAGAAAGAATGATTTTAGGTTTTTACCAACGGTAGGTACCACATAAGTAAATAAACTACTATACAGTAGTTATACAATTTTGATAAAAAATATTACATTATTATGATACATTATTCCAAATACCTCAACAGTTACGGCTGTCTGGCATTGGGTGGTGCGATGGAACTGGTAAAAGCCTTTATTTGAATGGTTTCACTTTTTATTCAGTTCCAAAAAGTTTTTGATGTTGACCTTGGCTTTATTAAATTTATTATTATATAATATAACACAGTTTATCCATGTTTATTATTTCTTTTATTATGTATTAATGTGTTTAATGTATTATCAATTTCACAATTAAATCTGTTCTAAATAACTCAATTTAACCAATAACTATTTGGTTTTTTTCTCTCCTAAATACATACAAATTAAAATTTAAACAGAGATATGCAATTTTGGTCTTTTGGCAACCTTAGCGCCTGGCGTCACACTGTGGGAATAAGGGCATTGCTGAAAATCAGTGTTGTGGGTCCCCTCTAGTCCACCACCATCCCTTGCCACTCCACACGCACCAGGTGCCGAAGGGCGCCTCGAGACGATCTGCAGTCTCCGTAGAGGCGACCTGCGGACGGTGGGTGGGGTAACCCACCGCCTCAGCAGCAGCAAATCCGAGAAGGTGGCGCGACGAGGAACACCGGTGGGTTTTAGTGGGTAAATCGGGCTCGGCCGCTTGTAGCTGAAGACCCTATGTAGTCTCACTCGCGCCGGGGCAATAACGGGAGTCCCACATATCCCTCGCCCTGTGCCCAAGTCTGTCATAACATTCTTCTTAACTTAAATGACACCGAAAGTTATAAAAAATCGCACTTTTCCTAAAAAACAAAATTTTCTCGGGTCACATTCATACTGGCGTGACACAGACAAATTTCAATTTGCCGCCAAATCTTAAAACAAATGACAAATGAATGAAATGAGTCCTCAATAATATTAGCAAAGATTTCTGTTTTCAAAATTTATACTTATTTTTTATCATATTCTATTTAAGTGGCCAGTTCCTGAGTTCCCTTCGTATGTGGGAGTGCACCTTTAATTGAATCCCCACACGTGGTCCCCGGGTGGTGCAAATCAGGTGACAATCAACTGGTAATTATGTTTACTGGCAATTGACTGATGGTAGGCTTCGGCCGTGGTTAGTGACTACCCATCAGACAAAGCCGCACCGCCAAGCGGCCCTGCCGTGTTCCGGTGCGATGTCTGGTGACACCATTTAAGAGGGTGGGTCGAAATTGTTGCTTCTTTATGGTCTCTAACCATATGGAGCCTCATTCCACTGCCACCTTCTCACCGAAAGTCATTCGTAATCACGAGTGAATCGGGACATTGGGCTGGCGCGTCCCATCGTAGACTACATCATTGCTTAACATCAGGTAAGTTGTAGTCAAGCGCTAGCCTATTCACAAACAAAAATAAAAAAATGTAATAAAATTTTATTTTTTTTAAGTTATAATAATTTTTTTTTATTAATTTTTTTTTCTATCGAGAGAGAGAGAGAGACAGAGAGACAGAGAAACATGCGCACGCCGCACAGCTTACAATAGCTTACTATAGCAAAAAGTGTCGTGACAACTTTTCGTAAGAATTTTTTCCGTCTAGCCCCCTTTCACAACGCGCGATAAGGAACTTCGTTCCAATAAAAAGTTCAATTAGTGTAGCCCTCGTTCATAATATAGATAAATTACACCCAGACACAGAATAAACAATCATCCTCCTCACACAAAGATATATTATCTTGTTTGGGAATCGAACGCACGAGCTCCGGCATGGCAGCTAGGGTCACTAAACACTACACTAACATTTCAGTCAATAAATAATGACAGTATAAACTTAATTAAGGTATATTTTATTTCGTTTGTGGTAATTTAACTGACGCATCTCATATATATTCGTTTGTTTAGAAATCGTAACTAACCCCTCTCTTCCCCTACCCTACCTATTTTAACAAAATATTTACTTGTACTTTTGTTTATAGAATACCAAATTTTACAAAACTGGTTTAGTTTGTGTTAATCTTAGAGCTGCCTTGTCCACTTTACGTATTAATGTTTCCAATTTAAATAATTTAATTTAACATTTCATTATAAAACTAGTTCAAGTTCTTTAAAATACTAAAAAGGTTATATAACTACCGATTAACGGACGTGTTTTTTTTTTAT
The DNA here is from genome assembly GCA_936450015.1 of Meganola albula. Taxonomy (NCBI): domain Eukaryota; kingdom Metazoa; phylum Arthropoda; class Insecta; order Lepidoptera; family Nolidae; genus Meganola; species Meganola albula. The sequence goes on along the minus strand of OW388161.1, from coordinate 720,199 downwards.
TACTGTTTCGTGTATACCAAATTTGATTTTGTGCGCTAACGTTAACAAAATATCACTATGGAAGACATTAGGGAGGAAGCAAAGGAATTTCTTCGATTGAATCCAGAAATAATAGAAGGTGTAAGGAAAGAAGTAAATTTAAGCAATAAAGAAGATAGAGACAAGGCTATTGAAATTCTAGCGGAATGGGTGAAACAGCAAGAACATTTTACTAAGAAGGAATTTAGTGAGTAGAGAATTATAATTCAAGGTTAGAATGAATGGGTAATGAATCTTGTTTAAGGTCAGTCAGTTGTGTATACGAAGGCGATTGTGTATTTTAGAAATAGTTAAAAAAAACTACTTTTTATGTAGTTTGGTACGTAACAAACATAAAAATTTTCCATAATTATACTTGATGGCACTTAATGACCACGGATTGGCAAACGTAACGTAGGACGCACTCAGACTAGATGGAGTAACGATCTTTGCAAGGTGGCTGGTAACACCTGGATAAGAGTAGCCACGGATCATGCTCAGTGGCGTGCTTTGGGAGAGGCCATGTCCAGCAATGGACTTAAATAGGCTGACGATGATGATGATAATGATACTTGTTGGTATAGTGACACTAAAAGCTATTATATACACATGAAATCACAGCCTAAACCGCTGTAGAGGCTTCAAACTTGGAGGGTATGTTTTTTGTATATCGTAGACATCCGATAAGAAGGGATTTTTGAAAATTCGTTCTGTAAAGAGGTGAAAAGGGGGTAGAAAATTCTATGAAACTACGTGATTCCTTGCTCCGATAAAAACATAAACATTGAAATTTTGCATACATTCTTTAGCAGAATAGATGGAAGACGTGTTTCGTATTTTATTGAAATTAATTTATTAACCCGGTTAAAAAGGGGATAGAACATTATTAGTCTATTGAAAGGCTACCCAAGAGGCTTATTGGCAAAGAATCCCTCGTCAAGGTAAAATTGCAAAACCTCGAGCACCGTCGCATAGTTGCTAATCTTCCGGTCTTACATCGGACACACTTCAGAGTGTACGCTGAAATTACACAATCTTATTTCCCAATCCCCGTTCTTTCAACGGACAAGTAGAGCTACGGCTACGCGCCACTGAAATAAGGTAGAAATTCCGAGGTTACGCACAAAGAGCTTTGTTTCCACTTTTATTATTCGAACTGCCTAGTTATGAAATTCACTGCCAGCATTCGTATAGCTATAATCTGTACCCCAGTAAATATTAATTCACTCGTGACTTGAAGACAGTTCAAGTCACGAGTGAATTAATATTTACTGGGTAAGTGCGTTCTATCGTAGACAACACCATTGCTTCACATCAGGTAAGTTGGTCAAGCCTATAATTATTATATGGAAAAAAAAATATTCTACAATAGGCTTGCAACTTGCTGATGTTAAGCAATGATGTAGTCTATGATGGGACGCGCCCGCCCTATATACCGATTCACTCGTTATTACGAATGATTTTCGTTGAGAATGAGTCTCCATATGGTTAGAAACCATAAAGGAGCAAAAATTCTGACCCAACCTCTAAAATGGTGTCACATTGCACCGGAACAATGCAAGGCCGCTTGGCGGTGTGGCTTTGTCTGGTGGGAGGTCACTATCCACGGCCGAAGCCTGTCACCAGTTATTACCACTAAACATAATTACCAGTTAATTGATTATCGCCTGATTTATGTCACCCGTGGACCACGTGTGGGGATTCATATAAAAGATGCACTCCCACGGACGAAGGTGACTCAGAATGATTTTTATTGATCTCATGATGGTTTTTGCAGTTAAAGAACAGACCTCTTAGTAGTATTGTTTTAAGGTTAACCACTAACAAAGGGAATTTGGGGTTTTTTGACGTACACTCCCCACTTTACAAAATAAATAAACCGCAAGGGGTCGTTTTTAGTGGAATTTTATAAAGATTTACATAAACTCGGGAAAAGTAAAAAGAACCGCATCTAAAAAGTAAAAAAATAATATTTATATAAGGTTAATTGAAATCGTTGCTAAAGCGGTAGATTAGACAATACTTCGGACAATACTAGTACCGAATTTCACATCAACCCTTTTTAGTGTCTCACTACTGGGCACGGGTCTTCTCTCAACTACCTTACGAGTTGAGAGAGTTTAGGCCAAGTGCGGGTTGGTGGATGTCACATGTCCTCGTATGATTAGTGTTTTCCTTCACGGATATTGAGCTGCGACGATGTTACAATTTACATGAATATGTGTGGGCGCGAATGGGAATTGAACCCGCGACCTTATATTTCTAAGGTTGGTCCCGCTACGCCACCGCTACCAAATTTTACTAACGTAAATACATATATTTTTCACCTTTTAGAAGACGGTAATTTTATCATTGTTTTTTTTTTGTTACGTAAAAATACGTTTAGCTACTAAACCGACAAAAAATGTAATTCACACAACTTGCCTTTGTTTCTCATGGTGCAAGTACTGGTTTTCGAAACCAAAAAAGTTTCGGTATATCCGTCTGTGAGTCTCGGATTTAATGAACTTAGCGCAAAAACTTTAATAACTAAGTCCAGCTACATTTCCTTGTAAGCAACCAATGGAAACTCCCATAAAAGTCTTTAAAATCATAATTTTAAGAATAACTCATAACCATAACCATGCAGAGAGGGTGGGTCGAAATTGTTGCCCCTTTAAGGTTTCTAACCATATGGGGGCTCATTCCACTGCCACCTTCTCACCGATAATCATTCGTAATCACGAGTCAATCGGTGTACTAGGCTGGCGCGTTACATCGTAGACTACATCGTTGCTTAAAATCAGGCAAGTTGTAGTCAAGCGCCAGCTTATCGAAGAATAAAAAATAAATAAAAAGAACTTGGTGAGTTGGTGATGGAGCGTTAATAGGTGTGTTTACGTTAGAAGACTGTATTTTTTGCTTCTCGACTGGATTTTGCATATATGTATCATTATGGATGATGTTAATATTTATTTTTGTCCTTCAGATAATTAAAAATATTGGACACATCTTTTTTTCTGTTGTGTGACTCAAAGATTACGGCGTTACGGCCAAGTGAAATCTCAAATGACGTCACAATTGGGTAGAGTTAGTTTGTATCAAAAGGTATGACGTAGCTTTCTCCCATTCCATAACTTTAATGCGTCATGTATTTTTTTTTCGATGATATAGCAAGAAACAGATGTCTAACATCTTTTATCTTACTGACGGAATAATTAAATACGAATAATCAAATAATAATAATAATAAACCTGATTCATTAGCACCCACCACCATAACCTAGATTTAAGTTCCTATATTCTGCAATAATCCTGCACTAACTGGGGATTGTCCTTTGTTGTACCTATATGGTGTGAACAGAGATAATCGTCGGTTGGTGCCACATTACATTTAGAGCAAAACTGTCTAACGGGCCTCTACGTGTTGGCTTCGGCCCCACGCACGCCTTTTAAAAGTCCGGAGCTCCATAGCTCCGAGATAAAAAAAAGACAAACATATTAATAATAATAATGTACCTCAATACCTATGTTTATTATCAATCTTAATGAATTATAATTTTTATGAATGTACTAATGTAATAATGTCCTTTACCAGCTATTTATAAACATGCGGCTCTGTAAACACTGTATGTAACATATTATTATATGTTTTATGCAAATAAATTATGATGATTATGATTATGATTACGATTTTTTATATATTATAAATAAATAATTATAAATATTCTGGGACATTAACACACACGGTCATCTGGTCCCAAGCTAAGCAGAGCTTGTGTTACGGAAACCAGATAACTGGTATATACTATACATATAATACTTTTCTTTTGTAAATATTTACTTATAATAGATATTTACACCCAGACTCGACACAAACACAAATGTTCATCACTAATGTTTGTCTCGGGTGGGAATCGAACCCACGACCTGCGGCGTGAAAAGCAAGTATTTTACCGACCACGCCACCGGCCCGTCGTTATACCTATTTTATTGATATCGACAAATTAGGAAATAAAATCTGAAATCTGTCTTTTTGCTAATCCTTCGACGAAATATTACGCTTTTGTCAAGTGTGAAGGTGACTGTTAAAATTAGTTTGGGTAACTTTAAATGCTTAATTAACGACTTCCTTCATTTCATATTCTAATTAAATGACAAATTTAAATCTGTTATTGGTTAAAACCACAATGCTAATTCGTGTTAATGTAGCCTCCAGCTAATTTAACCCCAAGGGTGCCCGTGGTAAAATAACTCGCCCGTATAACTCATATAGCATACCTGATAGGTCTGTTGGACCCGTAAACATGATAATAATATGATATTTTTGTATATTTTGATACATTGGAAAGCAAATTATCAAATTTTTCATTATTATTCAACACAGTTTCCAAATGACTAAAATTAATAGATAATATATTTTATTAAGTTTTATTGATAAATTTAAAAACCACTCATACTATGACAACAATAAATAACTTTAGTTAATTATTAAACTTGTTTTAATCGAATTAAAAAAACTAAATTCACAATAATATAAAGCACAGGGGCATCAAATTTTGATTATAGAACTTTTGATAAACTCATTTAAATACGAGTTTATTGGTTATTACTACTCAGTACTAGCTTAGTCGGGTTTTCTCGGCGCGAGTACATTGAAACAAGTATTACTCGAACACGTGTGCGTTGTGAGCTGCGGGGGGTGTGGTAATCTGGTGGACTTTAATGTGAAACTACTCAGGCATAAATAGTTGAATATTGTCGATTCTTTGAAGTGATGGGTCTATCAGACCCACCAGGCACCCCTAGTGTGAAATAAATTATTAAATTACTTAAATAAACAAAGGCACATGTACTACACATAACTAAAACAAGGTAATGCTTGTAATGTATGTGGATATTCTTAGAAATGAGTATAACATACTCGTTGTACCAGCAACGTAAATAATGGAAGCTATGTAATTAACAATAATATAATTTATCATTGCGGCAATTCTGTGCACACCTTTATTTTCGATACAAGATTGACTGTTTGTGATCAAAAGCACCACCAATGACTACAAAATCCTCTAGATAGAAATAATGTTTCAAAACGTCCTGGTACCTCCTGGTCCTGGTCCAGGTTTTTTAAATATAATAATGCAGTTTTTCAAATTACTGAAATCGCTGACATAGTTCCTAAGAATAGATTTTGCTATGTCTTACAGTTTAAGACTATCCCATACTGATTAATCTAAATGACCTACCCTGTATAACCAGAGAGTATATAAAATATAATCTGTAAAAAAAAATTAAAAAGTACGCGATTAAAAACTACGAAAAAATTAAAAGTATGAAGGCTTTCGAAGTTTTGTAGACTAAAAATATCAAGATTAGCAGACAACTTTAGGTAGGCGTGAATAATCGGGTAAGAAGACGGTATTACAATAAAATAACTACAGCAAATATCACTTCACCCCCATCTCTCGATAGCACAATCATGAATTCTAACAGGTAATTACAGATCGTTAAGATTACGTTGGATTAAATAGTAACGTTTACCGAGCACGTTATTGCATCTGCACTACCGGACGCCACCACGGTTCAACACGCAGTGTCAGCCATTCTAAGATGGCCGCTTCACCCGCGCTCGGTGTTCATTCGTTCGTTCATAATGACATTCTCGAGTGACAGGTGACTTCAAAGACGGACGTGATGACAGTATAAAATGACAGCCGATGCATTGAGAAGTAGATGTGCCAACAAGTATATAAAATAATATAATATTAAATAAAAACAAAGTTGCAACAAGTTTGTTTATAATAGATCAACTTACTTGTGGGATGACTGAATATTGTAGGACGAGAATGGGTCCTTGAGGAACCCTTCAGTGGTTCTCAATACCTATAATAACAATTTCCCATCATTATTCCATTCAGGCAGGTCAATATCGATACAGTAATCATATTTTATATAAAATGTTTGTAATTTACCACAACAACTTGATTGACTGACGAAATTACTACACTTTATACATTCAATGGCTTTGCGAGGTTTAATAAAAGTTGAATGCAATTTTACTAACAATTTTTTATTTCTGTTTTCAGGTAAAGGTTACTATGAACGATGCTTAATCACGTGTAAAGGCTCGATTGAATTAGCCAAAAGGCAAATAGACAAAATGTGTACATTTAGAACATTCATGCCGGAATATTTTAGATGTACAAATGTATTAAAAAGTGAATCTGCGCGATTATTGGATGTAGGGTATGTACATATAAGACAAGCCTAATATGCCTGCTTACAGGTTATAGAGAAAATTGGAAACTATATACCTAAACATGTTTAAAATCACATACACAAGCCTAATGGATAGCCTACTAGCAACTAGCAGCACCAGTTGAGAAGCAGTGTAAGGCCACAAAACGAATTTTTAAATTTGCAATTTAAAATAACGAAGATTACAAAATTGGAGTAAATGCTCTAACTGTTAGATCACTGTCAAGTTAGCTGGATTTTTGTGACAGAAATGCCTCATTCAGTACAAATGTTCCATTCATAACAGAGTTCTGAAAAAGGAGTAGGTTTTATTTTCGGTTGTATCTATGTATGTTTTTAGGTACCTTCGCCAATTACTCCGACGATTGTGGACAGATTTTGATTTTTATTCATATTCTTTATTGTTCACAAAACACTTACGTGAACAATTAATAAATAGGAAACAGCACATATACATACACAGGCGAGCTTAATTCAAATGCGAATTATCTAACCCTAAGTAAAGAAACATTGTGGAATGCGTAGAAGTGCATAACAAATCATTCAAAATCATTAAAAATACATACCTACAACATACTAATATTACTTGCATACTACGTACGTGAATAAAATGTCTAATTTATATAAAATATATATCATTTTTAGGGTTCCGTACCTCAAAAGGAAAAAACGGAACCCTTATAGGATCACTTTGTTGTCCGTCTGTCTGTCCGTCCGTCTGTCAAGACCCTTTTTCTCAGGAACGCGTGGAGGTATGAAGCTGAAATTTATATCAATTACTCAGGTCTACTGTCCCTTGAAGCTGTGAAAAAATCAAACTTCTAAGCCAACGCAATTAAAAGATACAGCCGTTTATGCCGCAAATTTTCGACACTTGCAAGGGAATCAAAACCTACAGGGTGCTTCCCGTGAACTCAGAATCTTGAAATTTGGTACGAAGCAACGTCTTATAGCATAGATAAAGGAAAAATTACGAAAACCATAAATTTTTAGTTACATCACATAATATATTTTTTTTTAATAATTTTAAACTTACTACCCATTTCCTCATAAACGCGTAGAGGTATTAAATTGAAATTCATACCAAATACTCAGGTCTATAATACCTTTAAGCTGTAACAAAATCAAACTTCTATGTCAACGCAATCAAAAGAAACAGCAATTTAAGCTGCATATTTTGAAACTCGCAAGTACTCGCAAGGGAATCAAAACCTAAAGGGTACTTCCAGTCGACCTAGAATCTTGAAATTTGGCATGAAGCAACGTTTTATAGCACACATAAAGGAAAAATTCCGAAAACCTTAAATTTTTAGTTACATTACAAAATATATATTTTTTAATAAATATAAACTTATTACTTTTTTCCTCATGAACGCGTAGAGCTATCAAGTTGAAATTCATATCAAATACTTAGATCTAATTGCCTTTAACCCTTGAAAAATAAAAATTCTAAGTCAACGCAAAAACGCAAAACGCAAAAGTACAACCATTGATACCGCATATTTTGAAACTCGCAACTACACGCAAGGGAATTAAAACCTAATAGTGACTAAAAACTTAGTAAATAAATAACTTTAATAAAAGAACTTTCGCAAGTCTGCTGCAAGGCTAGTATAAGTGTTTCAGTTATATTATAGATAAATGATATGTGTTAATATAAAATAAAGGATTACTTAAACGATAAAGAGATCTTTGTCTTAAATTTATGCTCCTCCATCTTTCCCCATTGTAATGTTATGAATTTCATTTTGCAATAAAAATACCATAGTTATGACTCGATTGTCGTAATGAACGAACTTTGTAAACCTTGCAGGTTTGTACGGAACCCTCGGTGCGCGAGTCCGACTCGCACTTGACCGGTTTTTTTATTGATTGAGAAACTCATTTTTACTCATAAGTTGATCCCATTGATTTTTTTCGATCTGAGATTTTATTTAGATCTCTAGAGTACATCATCAGACTCTGGAGATGTAAATAAAATCTCCTCTAAAAATCACAGTTAAACTAGCAAGAAATAATACCTATTGCTTTTTTTACGTAACGTTGTTAGAACAAATTTGGGTACATTAAGATATCTATGAGCCTACGCAGATTACAAAATAGGAATAACCTATTATATAAAATTCTCGTGTAACAATGTTCGTTCCCATACTCCTCCGAAACGGTTTGACCGATAATTATGAAATTTTTATACATATTCAGTAAGTCTAAAAATCGGCTACTACCTATCTATTTTTCAAACTCATTCATTTTTTATTTTTTTGATCATTTTTTTTTATTATTTGGCATTCAAAATACATACAACTCTAAATTGTCACCCTTCTATCACCAACACCTATTTTTTAATAGCGAAATTAGTAATACGCGGTAACAATATACCTACATAATATTTTTCTTTTTTAGATATTTAGGTGTCTTGCCAATGCAAACAAAAGAATTCTACAGAATAGTAATGATGAAATTAAAACCTGATGCAGTTTTGATGTCGGATACCGCCGTTTTATTCTTTCAAACATTAATTTTCGTAAGTATTAAAGTTTAACAAATTTAATTGATTATTATTTTACCCTGGCTTTGGGTAGGACTTGACTTCACATCCAGCTACAGCCGGTAACGTTTTGCAATTTGAAACCTTACCTAACTGGAATCTTTGACATTCTCCCGTGTCAAGGCATAACCCTGTATTCGACAATACATTGTTTTTGCTTCATAATGTTAATTTTACTCGTATAAGATTTACTATGCTATAGAATCTTTCTTTTAGGGATATGATGCTTAGTTAAAAAGTTATTAGAAGTTCAATACCTTGCATTTTCAAAAATACTGTCTCTTAGTCAAGACATAACTGTAACTTCGTGTACAGTGTTTTGACTTGACCATAAAACTGCAACTTCGCATACAGTATTTTGGTTTGATCGCGCCATGGCTATCGTCATCTCCTTCAGTCATACTTTCTACGCAAATATTAGAGCAGTGTCGATACAATTAGACGGGTCAACTCTGGTTGCCTGTTTCTTTGTGATTTATTTAGTTCTATTGAATTGGTGCGACAACAATGTTATTATCCTAAATATTTAAATAGGTAATTAAGAATTGAGTAGAAAACCGTAATAAATTGTTGATCACTAACACTCACCGCCACCATTACTATCATCCACCAACCCGCACTTGGTCAGCGTGTGTGAATTAAGGCCTAAACTCTCTCAACTCGTATAATAGTTGAGAGAAGACCCATGCCTAGCAGTGGGACACTAAAAAGGGTTGAAGTAATCACTCACCATTATTAATCCACATCACTATTATTTCAGATCTCTGAGGCCTTAAAAAACCATGACTATCAACTTGGATCTGTGTTGGTAGTAGACGTGCAAAACAGTGGATCTACAAGTGAACTCGTGCGCAAGTTTAATGTGTTTGAAATAGCAAGATCATTTCCCATTATAACGGTAATTAATGTCAACTGTTTTAGGTTTAATGAAAACTATGTCTAATGAATGACTTACTCTAGCCCCGTTTTGGCTTCACTTGAGTCCCCTAAGTGACTCGCAGGCTATTCTAATTAAAGAGTAACTGCCTCATTCATAAAAAAATTATAAGACTCTTTCGTTAAAATGGACTTTGTCTCTTTCTTACTTGTAGAAATGTCAAGATGACAGACAAAGACAAGCGAATCGAATTTTGACGGCCGGTGGCGTGGTCGGTAAGATATTTGCTTTTCACGCCGCAGGTCGTGGGTTCGATTCCCACCCGAGACAAACATTTGTTTAAATATGTCTGTTTGTCTTGTGTCTGGGTGTAATTATCTAAATTTAAGTATATATTTTCAAAAGAAAAATATTATATGTAGTATATTACCAGTTATCTGGTTTCCATAGTACAAGCTCTGCTTAGTTTGGGATCAGATGACCGTGTGTCTTACGTTAATGTCCCACAATATTATTATTATAATTATAAACCTTATCTATAACGAGTTTAAAATACGTTTATGAATGCGGGATTATAACCTATAGTTATAATATAGATTATAACCTATAATTAATTAAACAAAATAATCCACGAAGCAAATGTAACGATAGACGCACTTAGACTTGTCAATCTCTGGAAGATCTAAATGAGAATATGACTGTCTTCAGTGGAAAGCTTGAAAAGGCCCACGTCTTACTTTTGCAAAACTTAGCCCGAACCGTCCTGATACCGTTCTATACTGTGTTTAATCTTGTCCTTTGTTACATTTCAGGAAGGCTACGGTGCCAGAATTAAGGGTGTTGTATTTATAACTTCCTCAAAATTAATTGAGGGCTTCGTTAATGTAATCAAGCCTCTTCTATCACAGAAGTTAGCTAGTAGATTCCATGTGCTGACATCTAGAGTTCGTTTGGCGGAATTAATAGAGCCAGCTGAGATACTTCCTGTAGAGTACGGCGGCAAGGAAAAATCCCTGGAAATCACCACAAGTGAGCCACAATAAACTATATATTTACAGAAATACTTTTTACCAAAGCGTAATCTACGGGAAAATAAACTCTAACAAATTTTAATTAGCACGTATTTTTTATTATTTTGATATGTCTTAGTGTTCGATATCGCTGTTCTCAACTGATTATCGACGTCTGATTTTTTTGTAAATAATACTATTTTTGATAATTAACTTGAATTTATTGAGTATTAAAAAAGTATTTATGGAAACGGTGCGCTCGTAGGCGCGATTAGAATCGTTCTCTTCGACTCGTTTTAACAATTTTTATTTATTAATTTTTCTTCTACCGTCAATGACGGAACGCCTGCCAAAATTTAATAGCAAGTCTACAACTAATTATAGTTCTACGCCTTGTAGTGAAGGCGCGCCGCAACACTTGGTATTAAAAAAGGAAGTAATCGCTAACAAAAAATCTTTGTACCTTACCCACGCGCCATTGTATCAGCTGTGCGCTCGTCAGGGTTACTGACTGCTAATTTTACGCCGCGCTTTCATCGGTGGTATTACTGGTATTATGAATAGATCGTCTATAATTTTCTGATTGGAAAAAAATATTAAAAAACTTATGGATCGATTACTGAAAAAGTGTTCTATTTTCGAAGCAGAAGTAAAAAAAAACAATATTGCGCCCTGTTTGATAGTTTTTTTTGTGTAAATATAGTCGCCCTCGTTTTGCTTTTGAATAGCTCCCGCCCGCGTTGTATTAGTATAAGTTAGATATGGAAAGTAGTCTACCTATCTCTGTGCCTTTTCCAAATCCGTTCAGTGGTTTTGCGTGAAAGAGTAACAAACATCCGCACATCGACACATCCATATTTCATCATTTTTATTTTATTTTTATTTTTCTTTATTGGGACATAAAACAGTTACTCATTAGAAAAAGTTAAATACACTTAAAATAGGTACAAAGTAAGTAAACGTGTAACTCACACCAATGCCCGCGAAATATACCAATGTGCGACAAGGTAGTAATGTTGCGTGCAAAATACTAGATATAGCAAACGAAGTGAGTAGGTAAGCGCTCTATAAGTATATTACATAACTATAAGTACATAAGTAATTATTATTATATGACTATAAAGAACCAAAACTAGTGCTACAAAATATCTACTGCCAGTTTTTTAAATTGAGAGAGAGAAAGAGAAAATATATCGAGATCAGATAGGTGTCTGTTATACGTGTCTACGATACGCCGCAGAGGCGCCCGCACACCGGCATTAGTCGCACACCTTTCAGTGTGGAACAGCTGAGGTGCGCGCGCCTCTCGACGCAGTACAGTTCTAGGTACAGTATAGCATAAACTATTCGTTAGATCGGTACAGTCAAATCTATTATTACATAGACCAAAAAGGAACATATCATCATCATCATCATCATGAGCCTATTCTAATCCACTGCTGGACATAGGCCTCTCCTAAAGTACGCCACTGAGCACGATCCACGGCTTTTCTCATCCAGTTCTTGCCAGCCACCTAGTCTGAGGGCGTCCTACACTACGTTTGCCAATTCGTGGTCTCCACTCAAGAACTCGCTTACCCCAGCGGTTGTCAGTTCTGCGGCAGATATGACTGGCCCATTGCCACTTCAGCTTACTAAGCCGGTGGGCTACGTCGATTACTTTAGTTCTCTGTCGGATCACTTCATTGCGGATTCGATCCTTCAGAGAGACTCCGAGCATAGCCCATATTTACGCATTTATAATATTAGTAAGATTTTAAGAAGTAAGTAATATAAGATAAGGTAAATATACGGTACGGTAAGATAAGGTAAATAAACTGGATTTTTTTCCTGAGTCTTTCACCACCAGTTGGCTCGAGGACAAGAGGGCTATAAGATGAGCTGATGATGATGATGAGTGCTTAACAAGTTTGTTATTAGCTTCACCTGTGTGTATATTTATGGGCTTGTATGTTTGTAACTTTTTTTTGTGACAGGCTGGCGCTGGACTACAACTTGCCTGATGTTAAGCTATGATGTAGTCTACGATGGACGCGCCAGCATAGTATACCGATTCACTCGTGATTACGAATGATTATCGGTGTGAAGATGGCAGTATAACTGACTGCTATGGGCTCGATTTTGACCCACTTCAACTGGACAGATTTGATCCATACTTTAAATTAATAAAGAATCTGTGACAATACAATAAATTACAATACATAGTATCAGTATCAATATCTCATTTTTAGTCATCATATCATCATACTTATTATTATAAATGCGAATGTAAGTTTGTTTGTTACGCTTTCACGCAAAAACTACTTAACCGATCATCATGAAACTTTGCACATACACTCTTGAAGGTATTAGAAGTAACATAGGATACTTTGTATTAAAAAAAAATCTCCACTGCGGGTGAAGCCGCGGGTAAAAAGCTAGTGTAAAAATAAAATAAAAAAAGAAAAATGCGCTTTGTTCCATATTTTTCGTACATCAAGCACCCCACGCTTATTACACTATCTACTAGAATTTTTCATTTATTATTGTTTTATTTTTAATTTAAAATCTATTTTAAATTATTAATCAATGTACTTAAAAATCGTGATTTTTTAAGTTTTTTAAACTATACATGGTGTGAGTAACGGTTCACCGTAGACTGACAGGGTACATTCAGACCCTTATTATAAATCATATTTTTTTTTCGTATCTATTTTTTTTGTTTTAAATCAAATGCATGTTTTATTTCTTTACAAATTGCAATGACTTCTCTGTACGCAGCGCTCGATTTAAATGAAAGAAAGCTAAAATAAGACATCCATCAATGCATTATTTTAAAGAAGGATTCATAAAATTACGTGGTACGAGTGGCCTTGGGGGTAAAAATAAATAAATCGTAAATCGTATAAAAGTTAGCCGTTCGCTATTAGAGTTACCCTTAGGTAAAGATAGATTCCGTAAAAAAAATGCACGGTTTTTGGAAACCCATAAAGTTCCTGAACTTATTTTAATTACCGATAATCTCAGTGTGATGTACCTTTCGCCTTATCAGTTTGTGGTGGGCAGTGCCATCCATCCGGTATTTATTATTACTAAAGTGACTTTTCCCATTTCAGAGGTATTACTTGATGTTGCAACATCAACGCCATTTGTCGAAATGATGGAAGAAATGAACAATGCAAGAACAGATGAATCGAAAAGATCAAACGACTCTTACCAAAACCAATACATGGGAGTGCCTGGGACTTTTAGGACTATAAACATAGACTAAGACTATATTACACTACTATTAGACTTTCCTGACTTTAAATCAAAGTCAATTGGTTTCTATTTCTTTGAGAATTTAAATTTTAAATGAAATAAGTAAAAAAAGGAAGTCACTTATAGTCCATACAGTTTTGTCTGCTAAATATTCCAAATTATAATATCCTACTATCCTACTAATATTATAAATGCGAAAGTAAGTGTGTGTGTGTGTGTGTGAAGGTTTGTTACCGCGTATCTCCATAACCGCTCAACCAATGTAAATGAAGTTTGAAACGTAGGTAGTGTATACCCTAGAATAGGACATAGGCTAATGATATTTCCAAAAATCATCCCCTAAGAGGGTTAAATAGAGGGGTGAAGTTTGTATGCAACTTTTTATTCCTTGGTCCTATTCATTTAAAATTCGGTACACATAAACCTTAAGACAAATAATGAGATACGGGTTTTTTATTTTTCCATAATTACCCCCATGGGGTGTGGAAAATGAGTTTTATTAGTAAAAATTAAAGTTTCTCTGGATCTCTTTAGTCTCAAGTCCGATTCACTCCTAATTCGGCACACATATACCTTAAAATAAATCATAAAACACGTGTTTTTTATTTTTCCAAAACTACCCCCAGGGGGAGTGTAAAATGAGCTTTTTTGGAAAAATTTAATATTCCAGAACTGTTTAGTCCTTGGTCCGATTCACTTCAAATTCGGTATAAATATAGCTTAGAACAAATAATGAAATACGTGTTTTTTATTTTTCCATTTTTTTTTATCTTTATCCTAATACTACGCCAAAGAAGCCTGAGAAATTATTCTGAGGGAGATTTCCTTTGAAGTTGATATCAATACTCCTTCGTGCTTTTTAGCTAAATTACTTTTTATTTTGACACAATGACGTTTGATAACTCAGTCCGATTATTAGAATTCGAAATTTAAATTTTAATTCTTCTTAAATATTGAATGAAAAACTTACAATAATCATGGTCTAAGAGCCGTTGTATTTTTTAAGAAACCCCTATAGATTTATGGATATACCTATGGGTACTTGCCGATTTCAAAATGTTGCTTACACGCCTACACTACTGAACTAATTTTGTATGGAGATAGTTCAAGACCCGGGAAAGGATAGTTTTATCCGACTGCGAAAAAAGAGATTAATGGTTTAGCGCGATAACCGACATCCGCGGGCGAAGCCGCGGGCGGAAAACTAGTAATAATAATATGGTGGGACATTAACACACACGGTCATCTGATCCCAAACTAAGCAGAGCTTGTACTATGGAAACCAAATAACTGGTAATATACTACATATAATACTTTTCTTTTGTAAATATATACTTAAATATAGATAATTACACCCAGACACAAGACAGACAGACATATTTAAACAAATGTTTGTCTCGGGTGGGAATCGAACCTGCGGTGTGAAAAGCAGATATCTTACCGACCACGCCACCGGCCCGTCAAAAAAAAAATAACCTTTACTACCTAATGTGGACTTTAAAATTGTTTAAAAATTATTTTTTGTGCCATTCATGTGCGTATTTATCCATAATCAAAGAGGAGCAGCGCCAAGATGGTGTCAGTGGATTAAGTATCAAAAATGTGGCTTTAATATAACGCAACTACGTTCTACCTTTTGCCATTTTTCTGAATTAGCCCTAGTTAATTAAATGCAGCACTAGTGGCGAAATAGACAATATTATTACCTACTGAATAAAAGTTTTAAATTTTGTTTAGTCTGCTGCAGCGTAATTTAGCTGCATTTTTAGGTTAATTGCAGTTTAATATATCGATGATACGAATTACTTTTAACGAATATTTTTGAAATTTCAAATATAAAAAAATGTGAAACCAAAAAAAATGATGCTATTAATGTTGCAACAAAACTACTTTATAACTTATTTTATCGCGGTATATTTTAGTTTTTAGATTCCGACGTTTCAAAGTCTATTCAGACTTCATGTTCATGGGTGGACTGAGGTATTTGACGTCCAAAATATTAATTACAATTATTACTGACTGCCTATAAACAATATTATTTAAGTTGCGTTCCGAATTAAGCAATCTGAACTCACGGTGACTTAAATTCTGAGTTGATTTTGCTTGGGTTTTGGTATTAGTAAATTAAGCACTGGGTATTCCAACCATTTCCTATGTTTTTGTTTTTAATATTTCATTGACCATTACCTCAGATTTGATAAAACACAGGTTCTTGTCAAAGAAAACTGCTTATAAAGGAAAATCCGTTATAATGTAGTTTTATTTCAATATGTGATATTCGCGTTAATCTAAGAAAATACCATGTTATTAATGTTCTGAAGTCATTTACAATTTGTACCGAAAAATTTTCTTTTGACGTATCATTTGACAGTCGTTCTGTCAATAACGTCAATTCTTGAACAACTTCAGGTCGCGACCTGTTCTCCGTACTACCCATAGATGGCGCGGTAACATAGTCTGTCGTATAGATTGGGTAAAACCCTGAATACATATTTATCTAAGATTTGGTTTTGGTTAATTTCATAAGTCAAATTTTAGTTAATCGGTTGATGATGTTCTCATGATGATAATTATGTTCTGTTGAAAAAAAAATCGTCGAAATTTGAGTTTTTATGTTGTAACAATGTACGTTGTAGAAGAGCCGAAATAAATATATAAAAAGAAACATGTACATGTTTTTTTTTATTTTAGCACAGATTTTTGTATTGTATCATTCCTCTATCCTGCCTCCCATCAGAAAAAAAATATAATTATTATATCAATGAATAAAAACATCGTGCGTAAAACATGTTGTAATAAATACAAACACTCGAGGATGACTACGAGTTTTCAATTCTTACGATAGTTGAAAGAAGAGATAAGCTAAATTAGCTTAGCTAATTCGTATTGAACTTTATAATATAAAAAAAAAACTAACTATATCATCTCCAAAAATGTTAATGGAACTATTAATTTAAAAAATTAATCCGACTATAAAAGGGTACAAAAGAGGTGAAAAAAATAGTTAATACAGTTATTAAATCTAATTAAACGCTTAAGTGAATGTCCTCTTAAATAAATCCATACTCCGAATAGGGGATTTAAGGTGCCTGTCGTACAATTTTAATGAAAGAAAGCCAAAATAAAACTTCAATAAATGCATTAGTTCAAGAAACGATGCGTGAAATGATCCCATAGTGAAAAGGTTGGTCATTTATTTTTAGGGTTTTCCTAAGACAAAACATATCACGATTATTGGATACCCTTATAGATCCTGAACTAATTTCATGTACCGGTCATCACAGCCCTATTAGTTTGTGGAGGGCAGTCCCTTCCACCCGGTATAATATTATATATTATGTCTTAGCACAGATCATAACAACCCTCAAGGGTACACACAGCAGCCAACCATAGCTATTCTGTGTGGCACCGCGTCCTATCAAGGTAGCAAGCTTTTTTTGCCTGATGTTAAGCAATGATGCAGTCTACGATGGAACGCGAAAGCCTAGTATACCGATTCACTCGTGATTATCAGTGAGAAGGTGGCAGTAGAATGAGACTCCTTATGGTTAAAAACTTTAAAGGAACAAGCAACAATTCCGATCCACCCTCACTGCATGGTGACAGACACTTGGCGGTGCGGCTTTGTCTGCTGAGTGGTCACTAACCACGGCCGAAACCTACCCCCAGTTGGTTGTCACCTGATTTGCACCACCCGGGAATCACGTGTGGGGAACTAATTAAAGGCGTACACCCACGGACGAAGGTGACTCAGCACCCAGCTGTTTTCAAAGCTGATGGTAAGACGGCACTTTAGCGCTGTCCACCAGACACTAAAGTGCAGTAATTCGCGCCAAAATAGTAAATGGCCAATAATAAATTCATTTATAAGGATACTAGCTGCCCCAGCGAACTTCGTACCGCCAGCGGACAAAATTGTGAATCTAAACCATTCCCAGATCCCCTTGAACACACACAAAAAATTTCATCAAAATCGGTCCAGTCGTTTAGGAGGAGTTCAGTCACATACACACGCACACAAGAAATATATATATTAAGATATTCTTTTTTATTGTTGAGACGTGTGAACCTATGCCTATAGAACATTTCTGGATTCAGTTTTTTTTGTTTGCAGCAGATGTGCTTACTTTTTTTTATCAAATTCTTAACTTTAAATGGCGTTTGCTCGCAATCGTTATTTTGCGGTTACTGCACTTTAGTGTCTGATGGGCAGAGCACACAGCTTATTGGCGATTGCCATTTTTATGAGGCAATTTAAAACCTCTTTTCTTTTCTCTATGCTGTCTCAAACAGACAGATAGAAAATAAATAAATAAATAGAATACTTAGTTCATTGCAGACCGTAATGTAACACCTTGTAATGTAGTAAAAGTTGTTACAAATAAATTTCAGTGTTCAATAATGGGCCCTGTAAAGCACAGCAAAAAGTAGGAGAGAGGACAATAATAATAATAATTGGAGGTAAGTGGAAAATCTAACTTTCCAACTCCTTCTATTATCTTTCTGAATTAATTCGTGCGGGATCCAAGACAGTTTAGGTGCAACTGTACTTGGCTGGGTCCAAGTTCCGAGTCTTTTCACGGCGCAGGTCTACCTTTAAAACAAACCCATTCCAGCACTAGACTGCTAAGTCGTAGGTGCTCTAAGTGGACTAAGTCCTAAAGAAGTTCCTGTGGCGGGATTGCGAGACTGAGCAAAGTCCCATTAAAAAAAATGTGAAGCAAGTTTGTTTGAAGCGGGCTAATTTTTCCGCAACTCAACGTCTCGTAAATGCGCCTATTTTGCGTGATTGGGCTGGCGTCGCTTTTGCCAGCCCAGCTCCAGGAGAAATCCCAGCAGACCCTTTCTGTTGCCGATGGCTTCCCGAAGCGACGTCGGAGATCCGAGGTGTTCCGCTTTGTACCTCGCCACCCCTGGACAGCAGGTGACCACGTGGGCACGTAAGGCATGACCAGTTATATGTGAAGCAATGTTTTAGACAGCACTAGCAAACCCGGCGAACTCCGTTTCGCCACCAGATGGCTTCGTTTTATGTAATATTTTCCCGCTTTTCTGTTGAAATTTTTCCAGAACTTTCTATGCTACAAACCTCACGGAGCCCAAGACCTTTCCAACGAATGCAAAACCGTGGAAATCGGTTCTTGCGTTCTGGAGTTATAGCGTCAGGAAGGAAAACCCGACTTATTTTATTAGACAGCATAATGTCATTTAATTTAATAACGTGTAGGACGTAGGTACATGTTACGAACGTTACAAGGAATGATTAGTAAAAACCCCAGTCATTAATCAAAGAAACTGTTAACGTAAGTTAGTTTGTTGAATAACAAAAGCTTAACAATAAATATGATGACAAACTCATTAAAACGTGGCAATGAACCGAGTGTAATTATATGAAAAAAAAAAAACAACCTTAAAGAAGAATCAAATGAACCTGTCCAGAATTCCGTACCAATTATACAATTATCCTAGAGCATTCAACAAGCTGCGGAAGCGCAGCGGTATGGGCCTCGCATTAGAAATAATAATAATAAGAATAAATATAGTGGGACATTAACACACACGGTCATCTGATCCCAAACTAAGCAGAGCTTGTACTATGGAAACCAGATAACTGGTAATATACTACATATAATACTTTTCTTTTGTAAATATGTACTTAAATATTGATAATTACACCCAGACACAAGACAAACAGACAGATTTAAACAAATGTTTGTCTCGGGTGGGAATCGAACCCACGACCTGCGGCGTGAAAATCAAGTATCTTACCGACCACGCCACCGGCTCGTCAAGATAAGAGAAGAATAAGTCCCACTTAATTTTAATATACCTATTGTGTTATATTAACCTATTGACTAAGTTTAATTTAAGATAAGGATCTCCAAAACAAGTAGTAGTAGGTAATTATGTATTTTTTATATTCTAGAAACAATTAACTAAATTATTATAAGAAAACAATGGATTTTTGTGGAGTAACTTTGTAGTCTGCAGAATAATGTCCACATGCGTTTCAAGTTTCAATGTTATTTTTTTAGTTTAACTGATTTTTAGGGTTCCGTAACAAAAGGATTTCTCCGTTGAGCGGTTGTTTAAAAAAGTTTTAGGGAACTAGATCACGCAACAGGTCACTTAAGCGCTGGACTTATTAAATACTAGTTTTCCGCCCGCGGCTTCGCCCGCGGATGTTGGTTATCGCGCTAGACCATTAATCCCTTTTTTCGCAGTCGGATAAAACTATCCTTTTCCGGATCTCGAATAATGTCCATACAAAATTAGTTCAGTAGTGTAGGAGTGTAAGCAACATTTTGAAATCGTCAAGCGCCCATAGGTATATCCATAAATCAATAGGCGTTTCTTAAAAATACTACGGCTCTTAGACCATACTTATAAGAAATGAAATTTAAATTTCGAATTCTATTCGTAGCATTGAGTTATAAAACATGTCATTGTGTCAAAATAAAAAGTAATATAGATCAAAATTACGAAGGAGTTTTGAAATCAACTTTGAAGAAAATCACCCTCAGAATAATTTCTCAGGCTTTGCCCGCTTAGTATTAGGATAAAAATAAAAAAAAATGAAAAAATAAAAAACACGTGTTTCATTATTTGTTTTGAGCTTTATTTATACCAAATTTGAAGGAAATCGGACCAAGGACTAAACAATTATGGAATATTTAATTTTTACAAATAAACTCATTTAACACCCCCACCGGGGGTAGTTTTAGAAAAATAAAAAACACGTGTTTCATGAATTCTTTTAAGGTATAAGTGTGCCAAATTTGGAGTGAATCGGACTTGAGACTATACAGATCCAGAGAAACTTTAATTTTTACCAATAAAACTCATTATCCACACCTCATATGGGTAATTATGGAAAAATAAAAAACCCGTATCTCATTATTTCTCTTAAGGTTTATGTGTACCGAATTTTAAATGAATAGGACCAAGGAATAAAAAGTTGCATACAAACTTCACCCCTCTATTTAACCCTCTTAGGGGATGATTTTTGAAAATATTGTTAGCCTATGTCCGATTCTAGGGTATACACTATCTACATTTCAAATTTCAATAAAATCGGTTGAGCGGTTATGGAGATACGCGGTAACAAACCTTCACACACACACACACACTTACTTTCGCATTTATAATATTAGTAGGATAGGATAGGATAGGATAGGATAGGATTTTTTGTTTTGTGACCTCTTAACCACCGCCGCCGTCAGGAAAAAAACACATTTAATTTTTTTTCGACACTGATTTATTGGCATTATCATAGTCTTTAAATTTTACTGATTCCGATAATGTTAATAACTTAGTTACGAAAAAAATGTCACAAGTGCCTTTATTAATACATTATGACGACACCAAAGCAAACCGCGGGAGTTATTCTCCTTTCACTTTTCCGGGCCGTTTGAATTTGACGGGCCGGTGGCGTGGTCGGTAAGATACTTGCTTTTCACGCCGCAGGTCGTGGGTTCGATTCCCACCCCAGACAAACATTTGTTTAAATATGTCTGTTTGGCTTGTGTCTGGGTGTAATTATCTATATTTAAGTATATATTTACAAAAGAAAAGTATTATATGTAGTATATTACCAGTTATCTGGCTTCCATAGTACAAGCTCTGCTTAGTTTGTGATCAGATGACCGTGTGTGTTCATGTCCCACTATATTATTATTATATTATATATTATTTCCCGACGACGCATGACGGCGCTAGCCTTTTTAAGCAAAAACGGCTGCTACTGCAAAACTTCTGTAGCTACATTCGAATAAAAAATATTACAAGCCAGAATTTAAGTAAGTCTAAGATAAGTTGCTTATATTGATAACAATTGATAAAAACAAAGCATTTTATTGACGACAATAAACGTTAGTAAACGATAAACGTTTACATTGATATATCAAAGTTTGCCATTGCTAAGAATCGGGCATAAAGGTGGCATTAAATGTCTTAAAAAGTGTGATGCATCTTCAGTTTGAAAAAGTGCATCCAAAGCTCGCATGCATAGCACATATAAGTATATATTTACAAAAGAAAAGTATTATATTTAGTATATTCCCAGTTATCTGGTTTCCATAGTACAAGCTCTGCTTAGTTTGGGATCAGATGATCGTGTGTGTTAATGTCCGACTATATTATTATTATGTTTGTCTTTTTTAATCTCGGAGCTATGGAGCTCCGGACTTTTGGAAGGCGTGCGTGGGGCCGAAGCCAACACGTAAAGGCCTGTTAGACAATTTTGCTCTAAATGTAATGTGGCACCAACCGACGATTATCCCTGTTCGCACCATATAGGTACAACAAAGGACAATCCCCGGTTAGAGCAGGACTATTGCAGAATATAGGAACTCAAATCTAGGTTATGGTGGTGGGTGCTAATGGATTAGGTAACTAGGACTATGGATGGACTATGGCCCCTGCCTGACCAATGCAAATTAACACGGATAAAATGGCAGGGGGTGACTCGCGCACTCAATAAATGGGCCCCCGTATGGCCGCTAAAAGAAGCGACAAGGGGCAACATATTCTGAGGGGCTAGAGGAGTAGAGCGGTGTCTCACGGATTTCTACCCGATCATTGGCTCCCTAAGGGTCCAGCCTCACGTGCCCATTAGCCACCTATGCGCTGGACTTATTAAATAAAATGTTTTTTTGTGACTTAACCTCTTAACCACTGCCGTCAGGAAAGTCACATTTAAAAGTCACCTTATTATTATTATTATAATATATTATTTTCCATGAAAATGCAGCTGTACGTGTGTGTGAACTATTTAATGTTACGATTGGTGGATTTGAAATGCAGCAATGAAATAAAGCGCATTTCTTATGGTAAAGCATCCCATAATTACTATACGATACTATAACTGCTAAAAATCTGCTGCTATCCATATTTCCAAGTCTTATCAACGGATTTAGTCTCTTGAAATGTCCTAGTTAAACAGAATAATAATTCTTTACAACTTCAGTCACAAATAAAAATATACAGAACCCTTCGTTTGTTACTACGACACACACTTGACGGATTTTTTAGGGATGCACGTTTCTTACTTACCTAATTAGAAGAACGTGATTAATTAAGGTTTACTTATTTAAGTAAAAAGTAACAGAGTCAGACAGAGAGTAGATAACTACTAAGTAGGTATTAAACCGTTAGTGTACCTAAAGTCGATAACGTCGCGGGTTCAATCCCCGATCGTGCCAATTCATCTGTGTGAATTAATTCATATCTGTAAAGGAAACATCGTGAAAAAACTGGCATTAAACTAATCATTCGAGGACATGTCATGCGACATCTACCCATGGAATAGAAAAAACAAGACAAAACACAACAAACAAACTTGTTTTTTTTATTCCGTGCATCTACCAACCTGCATTTGGCCAGCGTGAGGGGATTAAGGTTTAAACTCTCGCAACTTATGATAGGTAGTCGAGAGAAGACCCGTGCCCATGTGGGACACTTAAAAACAGGGTAAAACTGAATTTTAACAGAATTAAATTAGAATTAAAAAAAAAATTACGCTTTCCCGCTTAAACTACTGAACTGATTTGGATAAAATTGGGTATGGAGGTAGTTTGAGTCCCGAGAAAGGACATAAGATAGTTTTTATCCGACTGCGCAAAAAGAAGGTAATGTTTTGGCGCGATAACCGACATACACGCGGGTGAAGCCGCTGTCGGAAAGCTAGTGAAAATTAAAACGAAAAATTTTGTCCAAAAACCAAAAAAAATTAAGGGTGAACAACCCTTATCACTTAGGGGTATGATAAATAGATAGTAGCCTATTCTCAGACCTACTGAATATGCATAAGAATGCCGTTTCGGAGGAGTACGGTAACTAACATTGTGACATGGAAATTTTATATAATAGATTTACAAATTTAAAAAAGAAAAGTATTATATGTAGTATCCCTTCAACCCCTTTTAGTACCCCACTGCTGGGCACGGGTCTTCTGTCAACTATTCAATGAGTTCTTAGACATGCCGGTTTCCTCACTATGTTTTCCTTCACCGATATTGAGCAGGGGCACGATTGGGAATCGAATCCGCGACCCTATATTTTTAAGGCGAGACCCGTACCACGACGCACCACCGCTGCGCTACTCTGCGCTAAAAAGGTTTGAAGTGATGCGTTGTACCGTGGTGCCGACACGTCGATACATCGGCAGCTGCCGTCGACCTATAACAATGCTTGCGGCAAAAAAACCAGCGATGGCTGCCGCAGATTTGCGGCGATGATATTATTATATAATCGCCATTGTCAGCTGCCGTCCAAATGAAAATGCATTACTTTAAGTAGACAAGTATATGGTGGAAATTCCCCGGGTACGCACAAAGCGCTTTGCTTACACTTTTGCTGTGCGAACTGCCAAGTTGTCGAATTCACTGTCGGCATCTATTTTTCCCGATAGCTATAATCTGCTGGTCTTCAAGTCACGAGTGAATCGATATTTACTGGGAAAACGCGTTCCATTGTAGACTGCATAATTGCTTCACATCAGGCAAGCTGTATCAAGCGCAAAAGATAAAAAATCGTGATATTTCGTTGGTTTATGTCAATCTTTCGTATCACTTCGCTATGGGGCCTTTGTCCAAGGGTCAAAACGCCGAATTTAAAATCAATCAAAATATGCTTTATTTTATTTTATTTTGAGACGCGAGTATACATTAACATAGTTCAATTTCGCTAAACGACTAAGTCGCTAAACGTCTCTGTCGGATTACTACGACTAAAAGTACTCCATTTTAAAATAGGTACAAGCCCACTGAGTATTTTTAAAGCATCCTGATTCAGAAGTCTCCACGTTATCGGTTCGACCGTCCTCGGACGGCTCACCGAAAAAGTCCGGTGAACCAATAGAGGCCCTTCCGGCTAATTGGGTTACGCCAACCGCAAAAAAAAAATTGTCTCCACGTCATTTTCCGCACGGTAGGCAAAGAAATGAATGATTTTAAGTAAAGACCCTCTCCAAAAAACATTTTCATTTACATTATAATTAAACATTTATTGTTATTAATTTCAGCGGCGGCGCAGCGGTACGGGCCTCGCCTTATAAAAATAATGTCGCGGGTTCGAATCCTGGTCGTGCCCACACATCTTTGTGTGAATTGTTTAAACTCCGCTGCTCAATATCGGTGAAAGAAAACATCGTAAGAAAACCGGCATGTCTAAAAACTAACCATTCAAGAACATGTGACATCCACTAACCCGCACTTGGCCAGCGTGTGTGGATTAAGGCCTAAACTCTCTCAACTCGTAAGATAGTTGAGAGAAAACAAGTGCCCAGCAGTGGGACACTGTAAAGGGTTGAAAAAAAAAACAAGCAAAATCAACTCAGAATTCAAGACACTGTGAGCTCAGTTTGCTTAAATCGGAACGCAACTTCAATATTAATGTTTGAAGGTAGTCAGTAATAATTGTGATTAATATTTTTGGACGTCAAATATCTCAGTCCACCCGTGAACATGAAGTCTAAAAAGACTTTGAAACGTCGGGATCTAAAATCTAAAATAAACCGCGATAAAATCCGTTAAAAGTAGTTTTATTTCAATGTGTGATATTCGCGTAAATATAAGACAATACTAAGGGTTGAAGTGTTATTAATTATTAATTTAAAACTTTTGCTTTAATTGTCAACTCGATCTAAATGTGTAAGCTGTGGTTGCTTATAATTGAAGATGCGTTTACGATATTTTTAATGTTATTTATTATGTACATAATAATAAGTGCTATAATAATGATGTATCTTTGTTGGCGATCCTTAAATTAATAAAATAAATCTATAAAAATATCATTTTTTGTAGCGTGTTGACCGGTCAGCCACAAGATCGACTGATGCGACTGTTAAAATTGCAGGAAGCCGATGGATGCTAACGGCCGGCAACCATTCGCTCTTGCGATCCAAAGGGGAGGCCAATATCCAGCTGTGGAGGTGTGACTGGAGGATCGGGTGGTAGTGACCCTCCAGTGAAAAGGGAAGATCTTCCAGCCAGGCGAGGTGTAATGCCCGGCCACCGCGATACTCCCTCCAACAGTTCTTGTCGGGAAGTTGTTATATGCTAATCGTCGGTGAAACTTTGCTTGTGCGATTCAGGATTGCTATGACGTCATGTCTCTTGAGTGGCGTGAGGTAATCGTTGCGAAATCACACCACCTGTGACGTAGTATGGTCTGATGTGTATGCCGCGTTGACACTTGCGAGTAACTTGCCTGCTTCGCATGTTACTCGCCACACAGCCATGGATTTAGGGACATCCCCGGGAATGATGATTATAAAAATACTTAGATGATAATGATGATGATTATAAAAATACGTAGGGAGTACTTTTAAAATAATTGTGTAGTAATTTAATTAGCAAAATTGTACCCACCACTAAAAATTTAATAAATTATTTTTATTCTTAAAATAAACCTATTTGAATTTAATTAAATTAAGTAGTATGAGCAGCAATCCTGATGCACTTAATTAAAATATTTATTCCTTAATTAGTGCAATTCTATTGTTAAAACAACTAATTAGGTTCTTTATTAATCTTAATATATATATTTCTTGTGTGCGTGTGTATGTGACTGAACTCCTCCTAAACGACTGGACCGATTTTGATGAAATTTTTTGTGTGTGTTCAAGGGGATCTGGGAATGGTTTAGATTCACAATTTTGCGCGGTACGAAGTTCGCTGGGGCAGCTAGTTATATATAAATTATTAAAAAAGAATCAAGATCTGTAATCTAGGTAGTCATGGATTTTTTTTAATATACTTTACCCTTTTTAGTGTCCCACTGCTGGGCACGGGTCTTCTCTCAACCATCTTATAAGTTGAGAGAGTTTAGGTCTTAATCCACACATGCTGACCAAGTGCGGGTTGGTGGATGTCACATGTCCTCGAATGATTACTTCATAGACATGCCGGTTTCCTCACGATGTTTCCCTTCACCTGCGCCACCGCTGCTCACGAGTGAATCAGTGTATTGAGCAGGTGCGTTCCATCGTAGACTACATCATTGCTTAAAATCAGTAAAAAATAATGACACTTTTTGCAACAACAACAAAACCGACTACAAACGTAGGTTACTAGAATTGTTTTTTAATAATTAAATAATATTCATCATTAAATAATCCATTTTGTATCCCATATAAGTTATACCATTGAAATAAAACTATGTTGCTAGTGGATTTTGTCGCGGTTTATTTTAGATTTTAGATCCCGACGTTTCAAAGTCTTTTCAGACTTCATGTTCACGTGTGGACTGAGGTATTTGACGTCCAAAATTATTAATACAAGAATTGCTCATTTAAAGATATAAGATGTACAAAAGAAAAGTATTATATGTATAGTATATACCAGTTATCTGGTTTCCATAACACAAGCTCTGCTTAGCTTGGGATCAGATGACCGTGTGTGTTACTGTCCCAGAATATAATTATTTATTTATTTACTTTAAGTTAAACGCTTTTTTATTGCTAATCGTTGAGACTTAAAATATAAATTAAACCGCGATAAAATCCGATAAAAATTGTTTTGTTTCAATGTGTAATATTTGCATAAACTTAAGAAAATACTATAAAACTGGTGTATTGAGGCAGCTTTTCACTTTAGGGTTCCATTTACATAATAATATCTGGATGACCGGTATTTTTTTTTAAATGACATTTTCTAAAAATGGTTCCTAGCTAGATCGATTTATCGCCCCCGAAACCCCCTATATACAAAATTTTATGAAAATCGTTGGAGCCGATTCCGAGATTCCAATTATATATATATATATATATATATATATATATATATATATATATATATATATATATATATATATATATATATATATATATATATATATATATATATATATATATATATATATATATATATATATATATATATATATATACATATATACAAGAATTGCTTATTTAAAGATATAAGATAAGATAAGATTAAGCTGTAATTAGTTTCCAACCACTTCCCCCCCCCCCACCCGCATTACACACACAGTACGCATTACACACACAGTACGCATTACGTACACAGACACTCATGAAGCTTATAACCTTCTTTCGTCTCTTTTTAGAACTATTTTATACGTTAGTTTAATATTTTTAACAAAGTAAGTACAGTTTTTTTAGGTACGTTACACACTAAACTGACTTCGCTGGTCTGTAAAATCACGGCAGCCAGTTTTGGCCATCAAATGTGTAGCAATGCTAAGAATTTAACCTAAAAACACGAACAAAACCGGCTGTTCTACGAATAGGACTAGATCAATTTATCATCCCCCAAAACTTCACATCTACAAAATTTGGTCGAAATCATTGGAGCTGATTGACTTGCTGATTGACATAGCCTCGTACAGCCCAAACCGTTGGGTCTTGAGACTCCAAATTTAGCTCATAGATTCTGTATGAGGTCTGGGGCCGTATTAAGAAAGGATTTTTCATTTCTCGCATCCTAAGGGGATAAAATGGGGTTGACACGGGCGAAGCGCGCTAAATTATATTCAATGTTGTGCTATTAAGTGATAAAAAATAAAAAATACAAAAATACAAAAATAAAAATAAAAAAATATATTATTAATAATTATTTAATTATTAATAATTAATTAATTTTATCTGAAAACACGAACATTGTAAACACAAGAAAATACTCGATTTTTTGGATTGAAACCTGTATTAGTAGAAAAATGGGATAAATTAGAAAATAGTTACTTTGTAGTCTGTGTGTGTGTAGTCAGTGGGGAGCACGAACTTTTTCTACCCTCGTCTTTCGATGTTTACGCGTATTTTGGTATAGATAATAAATAATTAATTGTATTTAGTTGTTTTTATTTCCATTACATTTAATTTATATAATTTTAATAAATTAGTAGGATGATTGCTTTTTACTTTGTGCATGCTGTGTTCTCCTATAATTGTGGGAGCACAAGATCTCGATTCCTATATTTATTTTAATGTAATGCAATGTGTATTCCTTGTTGGAGAACCAAAAAAAAATAAAAAAAGAGAGGGTGTTGTTCTTATCCATACAAAAATACGAAAGACAACAGTAAAAACAGTTCGTGGTCACCCTACAGGTGTGTAGTGTTACTGGTGGCTAATAGAGGCGCTGTATAGCAGTGGAGTGTTGTGATTGGTTGAGTGTATGGCACGATACAAACAAATTATAAATGACCTTATTATGAAGGTGCTACGGTCGATGTTACGGATATCTGACGTCGATAAATTGAACTTTATTGAAATAAAATAAAACTATTGTGTAACTATTGTTACTTCAATGTGTGATATTCGCGTAAATCTAAGACAATACTAACGGACTTTTTTTATATTGAAATAAAACTACTTTTTAACGGATTTTATCGCGGTTTATTTTAAAATTTGGATCCCGACGCTTCAAAGTCTTTTCAGATACCATGTCCACAGGTGGAATGAGGTATTTGACGTCCAAAAATATTAATCACAATTAAAAAAACAAACATTATATAAGTTGTCACAGTGTCTTGAATTCTGAGTTGATTTTGCTTGGGTTTTGGTACAAGTAAATTAAGCACTGGGTCCTAAGCTGGTGGTATATTCCAACCACTTTCCCTGTTAAAATTAGGATGTTTTTTAATTTTATTTCAATGTGTGATATTCGCGTAAATCTAAGAAAATACTTTATTAAAATTAATTTTATTTATTTTTTATTCTTTCAAAGAGTATGTGATTAGGTGTGTAGCAGCCTTTATTCCTCAAACTTTATACTATAAATACCGGTTGCAAAAATATGTCCTTCATAATGTTAAAAGGTTTGAACGGAGCAACCTTTTGTTATATAAATTTTTTATAACAAAACGTACGAAACAGGGAAATAGATTACAAAGGAAAATTTTATAACAAGGTAATTAATTTTGTTATTTTAATGTTTATCATTCAATGAATAAGAGTTTTTAATATTTTTACACAAAAGAGAGCTGCGGTGGCGCAGTGGTGTCACCCTCGACTTTGATATTAAGGCCGCGGGTTCGCTTCCCGGTCGTGCCCACAAATCTTTGAGTAATTGTTTCATCACCACTGCTCAATATAGTTGAATGAAAACATCGTGAGGAAACCGATCTCAGAACTAAACATTCGTGTATAGATTAAGGCCGAAACTTTCCCAACTGAAAGAAGATCCGTGCCCAGCGGTGAGACACTAAAAGGGGTTGAAGTGTAAAACACAAAAAAAGGTATTTAATTAAAAAAAAACAGAATTAGAACCAAAAGTTTTATTTCTAGTATCAAAAATAATTAATTAATGTTTGAAAAAACAATTATTAAGTATTTTTTAATCAAAATTACCCCCAGGATGTAAATGTGAAAATATATTTAATTTGATAAAATTAAAGTTTTTTGGATCTATTTACTTCTAAGTCTTAGATCGGAATTCAAGAGTTGAAGCAAGATTTACTTAAAATTGGTACAGCCAGCACTATTATTCCTAGATATTTATTATTTTTTATATCTAAAGTATTACAATTTTTTTACTTTTATTTATCGCCCGTGTGTATGTCGGTTATCGCGCCAAAACATTACCTTCTTTTTGCGCAGTCGGATAAAAACTATTCTATGTCCTTTCTCGGGTCTCAAACTACCTCCATACACAATTTCATCCAAATCGGTTTAGTAGTTTAGGCGTGAAAGTATAACAGACAAACAGACAGGGTTACTTTCGCATTTATAATATTAGTATGGATAGGGATAATAAATGTAAGTAGACCTTGATACAAACAAAATAATATTCACAACAATACAGCCATTATTACTAATGATAGTAATGATAATGGCTGTATTGTTGTGAATTTTATTTTATTGAATTATATTATTTTATTATATTTTTTATAGAATTATATTGTTGAAACTATTAACCTTCAAAATTAAACATAAAAAAATCATCTGATCTTCTCAAAAGACATTTATTTCTTACATTATTATGTAGGAAACAACAAAGCGTAGGTATAGTATTATGATAATATGCAAAGGTTTTTTAAAAAAATACACACTATCGTTACTTCAATTAATCTGTTTCGAATTCAGCCTCTAAAACAGGAATAAATACTAATACAGATGTTCGGTAATAATATTAATATTCAAGATATTTAATTTTATTTTTCTGTAATATTTAATCACTGTTATGAATAAATTATTACTAATTTACTTACCTACACATATTTAACAATTGAAATAGTAAGTAATATAACAATCTTTATATATATAATTCTTCTGTGAGTGTGTATGTCACTGAACTTCTCTCAAACGACTGGACCGATTTTGATGATTTTTTTTGTGTGTGTTCAAGGGGATCTGGGAATGGTTTAGATTCGCAATTTTGCGCGGTACGAAGTTCGCTGGGGCAGCTAGTTAAATTATAATTTATTAACTAATTTACTTACCTACATAGCACACATGTTTTAACAATAACTGTAAACCCACAACTGATTTTGATAAAAAGAAACACGAAAAAAAAAATGATGTGGTGTCGTGGGACTCCAGGTAGGAACGAAGTTCCTTCAGCTAATAAAGAAAGAGGGAGAAAGAGAAAGGTATTATACACTACTCGCTTGTGTATGCGACTGTCGCGCCTGCGCACGTCTCATTTAACGGTTTTATTCCGGATTTTTTCTTACAGTTTTACTATCACATTTTTTTCAGTTCGGTCGCGCAGCAAAATCCCTATCCCCTCCAAGCCTGCCGTAAGGAACTTCGTTCCAAAATGATTTATCGAATTGATCTTTAATTGTACCTTCTATGTATTTTTTTATGTTTGTATGCATAGTGATTTCTCCCCCATTTGTGGACGGTTTCTCAAAATTCTTTTTTTATTTAAATGCGTATACTTCTGCGGTTGTCCTATTAGCACCATGTCAGGACCAGATGATGGAATCCTAGGAAAGTCGCGAGTAACCGTGAAATTTATTTTCACTTTCGAAGCCGATTTTACTTGTTACATTTTAGTTATATAGAAAGGGATGGTTTCAGATGAGTTTTGACGATATACATCCAATATATCCCGTGAGTGTTGAAGACATAAAGATTGTGAGATCAGAACTAGGACTGAAGGCCAGCACCATAGAGGAAGATGTGGACGCAATCATTGATTGGTTCCAGAAACAACCACATTTAGTAGAAGCGGGCATAGGTATGATTCTTCTTTCTCCTGGCCTTTTCCCATTATTTGGGGTCGGCTCTCCTCGTTCTGCGGCGCCAGGTTAATCAGTCCTGGGTAGTCATGTCGTTCACCTGGGAACGCTCCAAGTCTTTGGAGATTGTAGACCACTACGTGGCCAGTGGACGTCCTCTACCCTTCTTTGCACTTGGCAGTGCCAGTGCCTGTTTCACCACATTAATCTGTCTGATTATTAAAAAAATATATTAGAAAAGAAACTAGAATAATACGCTTTTAATATGTAATAAAGCCTCCACGCTTTTTAAAATAATGCCAATATTTTTAATTGATTTTTAAACTTATTTTTTAAATTACTTTCTAAATTTTTAGTTAACTGTCCTCTAGAAGCGTGTTATTTTTTTTAAACTATATTTATTTATTACATTACTAAAAATGATATAAACTCATAAATCATCACCGATACTAATTAAATCTGTCCGTTTAAAGTCGATTAAAATCAAGTACAATAAAATTATCGTCCGTAGTTGAAATTAATGAAATGAAATGAAATGAAGTCCCAAGTTACAAACATAAATTCCCACAAATATACCAGAATTAAACGAGCCATTACCATAAGACCCGGAAACTCGTAGGGAACCAGTGACAGACTTGTTTAGACCAGGTATCAGATTATATTTCTGACTACCTTTAACGATTGTCATAAATGTTTTATATGACCGCTTACAGCTGTGCAATGGTCACTCCCGGTTATCCGCTCGACTATACAAAGGTCGTTGCTCGACTACAGAGGTCGCCACATAAATATTAAAGTCTTTAGGAAAATTAAAATTCATTACATTTTCAGACAGAGACTATGTTGAAAGGACTTTAATAGCATCAAAAGGGTCTATTGAAGTCGCTAAGAAAAGGATCGACAGTTTTTACAAGTACCGATTTTTGGCGCCAGAAGTTATTCAGAATAGAGAAAAAACTCTGAATGATTCAGGAGATCTATGGACTTTTTAGTAAGTACCTTTTTTAAAAATTTAACATTAAAGCTACCCGCCCCGGCTTTGCACGGGCACAAATTGTACATTTAAACCTTCCTTATCACTCTTTAAACTGTTGCAAATAGCATGAAAATCCATAAAGTAGTTTTTGAGTTTATTTCGAACAAAGAGCCAAAGTGTCTTCATTTTATACTCTAAAAAGATTAAGATTGTGATAGATGCTTAAATATAGATAATTACACCCAGACACAAGACAAACAGACATATTTAAACAAATATTTGTCTCGGGCGGGAATCGAACCCACAACCTGCGGCGTGAAAAGCAAGTATCTTACCGACCACGCCACCGGCCCGTTTACGTTACTGTTTTGTTGAATTAATAAAATATTTTGTATATTTGTATACTGATTACTTGCAAAAGGTTCTATAAACCAAAGACAGAGTGAAATAGCTCCTATAAGGAAAGTCCTACCAACAGTGAATTACTTACTTAAACTGATACTGAATAGGGTGTCTTTTTAAATGTATTTTTTTTCTATAATTTCAGTGCGCAAGTTGCTATGCCCAAATTGTACAATGGTAACAGAATCAGCGTGATTAAGTTTTTAGACCCAGATTGGAACAAAGTATCGTGTGACGCGTTTTTACGAAACACATTTATGGTACGTAGACAAGCTCATTTTTACCCTACTGCGACAGAAAGAGGGTTAAAAATAGAATAAAATAAAATAAAAATAAGTTTATTGAACTTAAGGGCATATACGAGCTAGTTACAAAAGTAAGCTTAAATATAATTATTTATTGCAATTTTTTTGTCTTTTAAATTCTATCTATAACCTATGATCAACATTATGAAAAAAGCAAAAAGCTGCTTTGATCGATACTTAACTGCAACTGCACCGCAACTCAACTTATTTAATTACATGAATTAGCCCACTGAACTAGATTAATATATAAACTTTGTTTCCGGCCAGCTCTCTAACTATTTTAAATTAAGCCAAAATGCTACTAAACACGACTTAATTGCTAGTTTCTACAACAAGATACAAAAATGCCTAACTAATTATATTAAAAGATAAACTATTTCGGAATTTCTAGTAATTCGGATTTCTGTATCTATAACTTAATTGCTGTAGGAAATTGAATAAAGATTTAGCACAATTTTTGCGTGTCAGTTATGTTTTTGAAGTAGGTATATGTATGTATGTAGGTATGTACATTTCTTTGGCATACTCTAGCTAGAGCCTAAAAGGCTTGTCGAGCTTGAGCTTAAGAGGTATCAATAAATTCGTCTTAGTCGGGAGAGTAACGCCTGGGTAAATTTTTTTTTTGTCATTTTCTGCGTCATGGCAATCTGTTGTGGACAACAATAAGCCATTGCTTTGTCCGATAAGGGTTTATCTGACTAGGAAATTTAGCGTGGTGAGACCCGTCTTGACTTAAGCTTGGGTACATTAAAATTGTGAAAAGAAAATTTCGGATTTCTCGCTCCAAATTCTCCATTCAGTTGGCAGATGTTGCTGCCGTCAGATTTTTGATTTTATAAATAATTTTGCTTGTTAAATATGTCAGTTTCCTTGGAGCTGGGGCGAGTTTCCACTATAATCTAGTAGTTTTAGGTGTCGAGGCTCAAATTCATTTGGCATTTATCTGCCATCTCAAACGTTTTAAGACTTAAAAAATTTAAGGTAACTGCGGGTTGTTAGATTAAAGACCCGTGTTCAACTGTGGGATACTGAAAAGTTGTTGCCTGTTAACTTTAATTTATTGTTTCAGCTTGCCGATCTAAGAGTCAAGTATGATTATTTTTTGGCAGACATTTGGATATTGGATCTACAGAATACGAATATTTCTTTTCTTTTAAAAGTAAATCCGATTCTAGCACAAAAATCTGCGCAGCTGTTTCACGTAAGTATATGTTTTGTAGCATAATGTCCATTTTTACTAAAGTCAAATAAAGCGATGCCTTTGTATTGCCTAACGTAAAGCGACTCCTAGGCTATCGCTAGTGTTTCCTTTTGGCTGTGTTCCCGGGTGTGAGTAATATTGCTAGTGCCCGTCGATATCAAGGTTCGGTAACGAAAGTCGAACCCGCGACACCACTGCCACCGCTGCTCTTTTATACTATGTTTGAGCATTGCTCTCATTTCGAGGAGCGCCTCCATTTCTTCTCCCTTCCTTTTAAGCTCCTTCTTCGATGAGGGCGCGCTGACGGCGCACGTCTTCGGTCTCCTCGTCTGACATGGTTGAAGGGTCGAGGGGGTCCAGGGGGTCCAGGGGTCCAGGGGTCCAGGGGTCCAGGGGTCCATGGTGTCCAGGGGTCCAGGGGGTCCAGGAGGTCTAGAAGTGATCACCGGTCAAGAAATGATGTGGTGTCGTGGGACACCAGGTAGGAACGAAGTTCCTTCGGCTAATAAAGAAAGAGGGGGAAAGGGAAAGGTATTATACACTCCTCGCTTGTATGCGACTGTCGCGCCTGCGCACGTCTCATTTAACGGTTTTATTCCACGCATTCTTTCTTACGGTTTTACTATCACATTTTTTTCAGTTCGGTCGCGCAGCAAAATCCCTATCCCCTCCAAGCCTGCCGTAAGGAACTTCGTTCCAATAATGATTAGCAATTTTTTGACGTGACAACGTCTTATAAATTGGTTTGCCGGGTGACACTTAAAGAAACTGCGTTACGCTCCGCTCACGTTATGCGCTCACAATGAGAGCGAGTGAGAGGCACGCGTCCCTTCCACTCGAGCATTAGTCCATTGAAATGTTACATTTTTTAGGCCTAACCTTGCATTTTTTAGAGGACGCAATTTTATTTTTTTGATGTGTAGGGGGGGTCAGTGTAAGGCTAAAACCAAATTTGTGGGGTCGCCACCCTTGTCCCACGGCCGCCATCTTGAAAATAGGGGTTGAAATGGTTTTTACGAGATATCTCGTAAACTATTTATTTAATAAAAAAAAATTGTTAACATTTGTTATTGCAAATTTAATTCTCTACAACTTTGGTCCAGTAACTTTTTGTCGTAAAATTATAAATAAAAAAGTTATAAGCGAAAATATTCAGAAATTTGAGAAAAAAAAATCTATTTTTCGAAATAACTTTTTTTTATCATTTTACGAAAAAATAACATCAGATCATTTTTGTAGATCGTTTTTTAAGGAACAACTTTTATATAGAACATTTTTTCATTAAGTCAATAGCTAAGGTTTTACAGCGCCCCGAAGTGAGTACTATTTGTCAGTATTCTTAACTATACCTATAGTATACATGTATACTAATAATGTGTCATCAGTTATTATTTTTTTTTCTTTTTTATTCTGTTATTGTAATTTTTTTAATTATAAATTTTGCAATATTATTAAGAATTAAGTAATGACTCTTTTCCACGCCAATACAGGATTTTACAATTATTGATTTTTAAAATAATTTAGAATCTGATGGCCGTTTATTCCCCCACGGTAAATCCGATGTTACCGTGGGGGAATAAAAGAACAGCTGCCTGCTATTATTATTATTATTCCTAACCTCTCTTATAGTGAGAATAGCTGATTATTTGAAAAAAGACTAAGGACGGAGTAGTTTTAATTTAGAAAATCACCGTGGATTATGCCTATTGGGGATACCACGTAAAAAAAAAACGCGTCTCCAGACTCTACCTCTTGGGTGGTGGGGAAAAGAGTCATTACTTAATTCTTAATAATATTGCAAAATTTATAATTAAAAAAATTACAATAACAATAAAAAAGAAAAAAAAAATAATAACTGATGACACATTATTAGTATACATGTATACTATAGGTATAGTTAAGAGTACTGACAAATAGTACTCACTTCGGGGCGCTGTAAAACCTTAGCTATTGACTTAATGAAAAAATGTTCTATATAAAAATTGGTTGCCTGTAAATTCGGTATACGGGCGAAAGTTTTACGTGACAACGACTTTGAGTGGTAAAATAATTTTAATGTGAATATTCATTCGTATAGTAGGAAGAAGGATGAAACATAGTTGAGTGGGAGAGAGACGCAAGGCATTCGGCGGGCCTCTCTCTCGTTCGGTGACTCATCGTAACGTTACCGAGCGTTACACTTTTTCATAAGTGCCTCCCAGCCGCAACCTAATTTAAGACGTTGTCACGTCAAAAGTTGTTCCTTAAAAAACGATCTACAAAAATGGTCTGATGTTATTTTTTCGTAAAATGATAACAAAAAAAGTTATTTCGAAAAATATATTTTTTTTTCTCAAATTTCTGAATATTTTCGCTTATAACTTTTTTATTTATAGTTTTACGACAAAAAGTTACTGGACCAAAGTTGTAGAGAATTTAATTTGCAATAAAAAATGTTAACAAATTTTTTTTATTAAATAAATAGTTTACGAGATATCTCGTAAAAACCATTTCAACCCCTATTTTCAAGATGGCGGCCGTGGGACAAGGGTGGCGACCCCACAAACTTGGTTTTAGCCTTACACTAACCCCCCCTACACATCAAAAAAATAAAATTGCGTCCTCTAAAAAATGCAACCCCAAATGTAACTTTTCAATGGACTACATGGTTAGCCCGCCTAAGAGCGAGAGAGACAGACATAAAAAGTGAAAGGCACGCGTCCCTTCCACTCGAGCACAGTTAGCCCGCCTAAGAGCGAGATTCTTTGTATAAATTAATGTTTTAAATATAATTCTTTGTATAAATAAATGTTTTAAATTGTTACTATTATTTCATCCTTCTTCCTACTATACGAATGAATATTCACATTAAAATTATTTTACCACTCAAAGTCGTTGTCACGTAAAACTTTCGCCCGTATACCGACTTTACAGGCAACCAATTTTTTTGTTTTAATTGGGTTTCTTGATTTTCTTTATTTTTTGTTTCAGAACGGTCTCGGTTACAGAATTAAAGAGTTACATATAATTAATCCGAACTCATATATATCCCACGCGATTACATTTATGAAACAGTTCTTAAGCCCAAAGATAATGGAAAGAGTGCAAATTCATCACGCAGTTGAAGATTTACATAAGCACATACCAAAAGAATATCTGCCTAAAGACTATGGTGGTGAAGAAAGATCTTTAATAGAGTTCAAAAGTAAGTTATTTAGAGCCTCGACGCATTAGCATTTGATCGGAAAGCGGTGTGCCGCATCAGGCTTGCCGCACTTCAATTTCTATTTGAATACTCATGATGTAATACCTCATAAACCGTACCCATAAACGTCTTTATTTGAAAGTCTTCCCAAAACTTAAGAGAGTAACCCATCAATTCATTTAAAGTCTGATTTTAATATAAAAAAAATGGTTTTTAGAGAAATGTTTTTATACATTTACATATTACAAGCATTCCATCCCTACTTATATTATAAATGCGAAAGTAACTCTGTCTGTCTGTCTGTTACGCTTTCCCGCTTAAACTACTGAACCGATTTGAATGAAATTGGGTACGGAGATAGTTTGAGACCCGAGAAAGGACATAGGATAGTTTTTATCCGACTGCACAAAAATAAGGTAATGTTTTGGCGCGATAACCGACATACACACGGGTGAAGCCGCTGTCGGAAAGCTAGTAAGTTATAAATCATTTTAAATTTCGATACCTACAGCAAATGTTTAAATATTGTATGCCCAAATGGGCTGATAGCTGTTGTTCGTATTCTTATTCTGTATTGTACACAAAACACTTACATATACAATTAATAAATAGGAAACAACTCATGTACACACTACACATATAGCTATACATTTCCAGTATAAGCTGACCTATCGTTTTACGGAAATCCTATACAATACGAGATCAACTTTTACTGGAAATCTATAGCTTGATGTGTCACCATGTTTAAAAAGGCGAGCGAGATATTACTTTACTATGCGTTTCAAATAAGAATAGGATTGGAAATCCGCCATCTTGGACTGGAATGCGCAACAACTTCACATTTTTTAGTACAGTGAGCAAAAATTTTTGTTTGATGTTATAATCACATCTAGATGAAAAAAAAATAAAAATGCGTAACTATACCTTATTGCCTTTTGAGTAAGATTGGACATTTGGAGACGAATATTTAAATACGAACATATTTTATTAACTTCCGATGTCAAAAATCGAAGTTATAAGTTAAAACGTGTGTTTTTATCCGGGTATATGAATTTGTGTGCAAGTTTGTGGTATCCTAGCGCGTAAATTTACTTAGGTAGGTAGCTGCATTGTAACTATATACTTGTGTAAAGTTTTAAAATAAATCACTTTTCCATACATTACAAAATAATATTGTTGTCTGTGGTTTGACATTTTGTGCTATCGCTACTTTTGCTTGGTTTTTGGTATGAAGTTAGCCGCGAGTCCAGTCCTGTTCTTATTTGAAACGCATAGTATTTAAATTACTTTACAGTGGCGAAGAGTCCTTATAACATGATTACCACCATCTTCCCTTTAGGAATCAACATAGCGTACTAAATTAAATATTATGTAACGCCTAAAAGTTTTAAATAGCATCAAAAATACAGTACAATCTTCTTGGTAAGATTGATAGTTGGCGTATAACCAAGAAATACTTGTCATTTGATTTGCTCCGTCTTGCCTTTTTCAAATTTACACCCCTCGCCTCTGGAAGGTACTTTACCATCTTTATATACTCAATCAAAAGCAATTAGGAATTACTTACTCATGTTTACATTCAGCTCACTTCCGCGACACTGAGCACGGATGTGAGCAGCACGAGTATTCGGTTCGACCGTCCTCGGACGGGTCACCGAAAAAGTCCGGTGAACTAATAGAGGCCCTTCCGGCCGATTGGGTTAGGTCATCAGCAAAAAAAAAGCACGAGTAGGTAAACTATACTTCTCATGCTCTTGCTGCTACTACTCTGCTAGTGCTCACAAAATGAGCGGTTTTCTGTGCGGAAGTCAAAAGGTGGGCAGCGCGAACAACACTGCAAGTTTTCATTCGCTCACTTCTAGGGCTTGGCACCGGACACGATTTCAGTCTCCAGATATTATTCTCCGGTTACTAGTGATGGACGGAACTCGAGTTCTTTAAGTCCTAATTTAGGGACTAGACTCGATTTTTGGAGACTGAACCCATAAAAGAGAGCATAAGCCTTTTTGTCACTGACAAGACATGCGAGTCCTCACAATATGACTCGCTCGCTATGAATATGAGTCTTTTAACAATTATATATTTAAATTAAGACTCGAGTTCATTGCTAGTTCCGAAGTCTTTTTAATAAAAGTGACGCTCGCGTGACACGGACTTGACGCAAGCGTATCTGACAGCGGTTGTCAAAATTACTAGAATACGAAAAGGGCTGTTTTGTTCGAAACTTAACTGCAATTGTACTTATTTAATTACGTGAATTAGCCTAAGCTCTGAGCTGAACGTCGGGATATAAAATCTAAAACGAATCGCGATAAAATCCGTTATAAAGTAGTTACATTTGAATTACATTACTTTCAGATATGTATGAGAAGGAACTAAGGAGTACAAGAACAAAGGAATACCTCATTCAAACAATGAAAATAGCTTCGAATGAGAGCAAAAGAATCTATGAACGTTATGACCAAGAATATGTCAATGGTTCCTTTAGAAAATTAGAATTAGATTAATTGTATCACTATAGGCTTTATTAGGTACCAATTGCCTGATGTTAAGCATTGATATAGTCTACGATCAGACGCGCCCGCCCAATATACCGATTCACTTGTGATTACAAATGATTTTCGGTGCAAAGGTGGTCGTCGATTGAGGCTCCATATGGTTAGAAACCATAAAGGAGAAAAAATTCCGACCCAACCTCTTAAATAGTGTCACCAGACATCGGACTGGAAAACAGCAAGGCCGCTTGGTGGTGCGGTTATCTGGTGGGTGGTGACTAACCACGGCCGAAGCCTATCACCAGTTGATTACCAGTAAACAAGTAAGTAAGTACTAGCACGTTCTACGTACTGTCACTGGTTCGATCCCCGATCGTGCTCACACATGTTTCTGTGAATTTTATTATAAGAGAAAAACATTGTGAGGACACCGGCATGTCTAAGAACTTACTGGGACATGCTACATCCAT
This sequence comes from Meganola albula, assembly GCA_936450015.1. Classification (NCBI taxonomy): domain Eukaryota; kingdom Metazoa; phylum Arthropoda; class Insecta; order Lepidoptera; family Nolidae; genus Meganola; species Meganola albula. The sequence goes on along the minus strand of OW388161.1, from coordinate 679,087 downwards.
CAGCCTACAATTAGTCAGAGTATATGGATTCACGTTGAAATGCACTCAACTTTTATTGTAGTTTGGAGAAAACACATACATTTTAAATAACATACCCGAGATTAGAGTAGTAGGGTAGCTGACGATGCTTATTAAGTATTTACTCGAGCATTATTGAGACCTATTTTGTACGTAATGTATAAATTTTAGGAAGAAAAATAATGGATATAATAGTGCGCTGCTGTAGATCCACAATTTATTTTTATCTTAAATACAATGAATTGATTGAGTGTTCTAAATGCGTGACTTTATTATAGGAGCTAAGATTTGGTGGTAATATTCACCAGGGTGAAGGTATCTTCTATAGGTTAACCTGATATGCTCGGGTAAATCATAAAATCCTCTCTTCGGCTCCCCTAAAATTGCACTTTATTAATGTTAAATACAATTCAAATGGATGGGTATATATAATCATTGTAATATTTTTCATCAATACTTGTGTAATGTGTGTGTATGTCTTTGTATAGTGTAGTCTATCAATAAAAACATGATAACTGAACAACGTGTTGCTGTTTTATTTAATGTAAAAGCACGTACCTAACTTATTCAACTAAACATCCCACTGAACATCTGCCGACCTTCGTAAAAGAAGAATTTTGGCTGCAAGGTGTCTTGTTCCGGCGCTTCCGAGGTCGGATACCTGACACCATGCAAAACACTCAAGATGCAAAAAAAATTAAAAATATATATTTGGTATTGCATTAATAGTAATAATATCTAATAATAATAATAATATAGTGGGACATTAACACACACGGTCATCTGATCCCAAACTAAGCAGAGCTTGTACTATGGAAACCAGATAACTGGTAATATACTACTTAAAATACTTTTCTTTTGTAAATATATTCTTAAATATAGATAATTACACCCAGACACAAGACAAACAGACATATTTAAACAAATGTTTGTCTCGGGTGGGAATCGAACCCACGACCTGCGGCGTGAAAAGCAAGTATCTTACCGACCACGCCACCGGCCCGTCAGGAAAACCAAACCAAAAGCTGTTTTTTACCACCCGCCCATAGTATTTAGATATGATGAAATTTAATATTGTATTCGTTTATATTGTTATATTTTATATGGGCCTTGTAGCCTAAAATAAATGGTTATTATTATTATTAAACTATGACCGCTAACACTTTATCCATATTCTCTGCTGTTACACTTTTTTCTCCAGTTGCGCACACAAGTGCTTCACTTCACTTCAACCCCTATTAGTGTCCCACAGCTGGGCACGGGTCTTATCTCAACTATCATATGAGTTGAGAGAGTTTAGGCCTTAATCTACACACGCTGGCCAAGTGTGGGTTGGTGGATGTCACATGTCCTCGAATGGTTAGTTCTTAGACATGCCGGTTTCCTCACGATGTTTTCCTTCACCGATATTGAGCAGCGGAGATGAAACAATTCACACAAAGATGTGTGGGCACGACCAGGATTCGAACCCGCGACCTTATTTTTCTAAGGCGAGGCCCATACCGCTGCGCCACCGCTGCTCACACAAGTGCTTGAGCCACGCCAAATCTTTGTAGTCCAGATAGGTAATCAGTCATATCGCAATACGTGCTTCCTAACAAAGATTCGAAAACACTTGACTTGTAGACTTGGGGGACTTGTTGTTGCCAGTGGGGCTGCAAACACCAACCGTGGCTCCACAAGCCTCACACTATGATGACGTCTAACACTGTTGGAAGCTTGTTTTCAACAGTCTGGCACAAGCTGTTACATAATTGCACTTCCATTGGTTATGCTCTAACTAGGTAACTACAGCTAACATTAATTAAATTTTTTTTTAATTAATTATTTTCGAACATAAATTACCAAATTGTATAAGAAAATTGACCCTAGATATAGAACGAAACTAACTAATGCCTAACCTAAACTAATGCGGCAAAAAAAATTCACATCTTAATGTTTTAGGAACGTAGGTATCCATTAGGCTAGCAATGCGACGTTGGATGGAAATACTGATCCTGTGCCCGAAAAACAAACAAGCGTTTTGGTTACGTTGCACACAATGCAAATAATAAAAATAATGTCAAGTGCCAGTGAAACCCGCAAATAATGGGATCTGTATCGGATTTAAAAGGCCTCTTAAATCGCCATCTGAGGTACAAAGTCATAAAACATTAATAATTAAATCTCATAAAGAACTATTTAACCACAGATAAAAGTAATGTAAGACTATTCGTCACTAATATCAATATAGCTTGAATCGTCATCACTGTCTGTGCAGCTTGAGGAGTCAGAATCTTGGCGATAGGCGATACGCGAGTTAAACGGTCGGCCTATATCTAAAATATTTTTCTATTTGTAATAGCAAACAAATGTAGCTAGACAGAACATAAGTAAGTAGGTAACTACTTACCTACTACCACATATCCTCTATAGGTACCCTAGAGAGTTATTGTAGGCTAATAAAGTATATATAAAACACTATATTACGACAGGACAGCGAGCCTCTAAAAAGCATCGTGTAAAAATGGGAATAACTATGTATTTTTAGTGGTGTTTTTTGATATTGCGGTTTATTTTACGACTTTAAATCCTTCTTTATAATTTTTCTTATCTTATCAGTCTTTTTAGAATTCATAGTCAAGGGTGGAAAATACTTTAGCTTGCTGTCCTAGTCAGCTCTTGTCCGCGTGAAAATGGCCCATTATTTTCTCATCCCAATTCATTCATCGGACAATAAGCAAATTCACGTAATTTCTTGACGCGCCGATCAAGTTGCAGTGCAATAGGAACGAGTTGCGGTGCAGTTGCAATTACACTTACGTTTTAGTGCAAAATGGTATTTTTGTAATAATCAATTGTCAAATAAATAGGGTTTTATCAATTTATGACCAAAACTGTTATAAATTTAAATTGCTCCTTTATAGTTATCTACAAAATTTGTCCTATGATCAAACAGAAGAATTGCTAGTTTTACTCAAATAAGCTATGTATTATTCTAGTTTAATTGTTTGTTTATTTTATAAATTATTTTCTAGTAGTTATAAATAACTAATCATAATAAAATTAAATATCTATTGTTCTACTACCGCCTGTAGCACAGGTTAACATAACCTAGTATAGGCAATCAACAGCTATACCTTTAAGATAATATTTTAGATTTAAATTTTGTATGGACCTTTTCAGTAATAAAGTGATTATTATTATTATATTATTATTATTTAAGTATTTAAGTAACATATACTCTATAACGCTCGCGTGACGTGAGTTTGACGCGAGCGTATCTGACAGCGGTTGTTAAAATAACGAGAATACCAAAAGGATTGTTTTGATCGAAACTTAACTGCAACGCAACAGAACTCATAAAATTACGTGAATTAATACGCCTAAAGATCTACGTACGTTTTTTTTCTTAACTACGAATGAATTAACTCCGCCGAACGACTCAGATTAAAAAAAAAATATTTTGTTAACAATAAAATGCAAATTATGAAATAATGTTAATGTAGAACTAGTTTCAAAGTTAATTAGACGTCTACAAGTTTCTCTAACTAAAGGAATACTTAACATTTCATGAAAAATTAAATCTGCAGTTTATTTTTGTAATCTAACCTTATTTCTGACTTCATCTAAGACGTTTCTATTTAACTATTTAAAATGGAAGACGAAAGTATATTTTCGGTAAGTCTCCTTTATAAATACCTACAAAATGTAACAGCATGATCCATTAATGTAGGTACCTTAATACCTAATAAGCCTATTTTAATTACATATAATTATTATTTACTAATTTTCTTTTTCAACTATTAAAAATAACTTCACTAGCATGCTCGCTGGGCATAGATCTCAACTATCTTACGAGTTGAGAGTTTACCAAGTGCTGATTGGTGGATGAAGATCTTTTAAATTTGGTTTATAAATTTTTGACTAGTTTTCATTAGACATATATGAGGTGGGCTACGGGTCTAAGACGATTAAAATTATATTGTGTAAATATTTGAAATATTTTAGCGACGTTATTATTAGGGTGAAATATTATGAATATTTCACCCTAATAATATTTACTGTTATCTACTAAATATTCATAACGTCATATTATAATACCATACCTAGTACAGCGTATTAGTCAAATAGCAGGCGTTTCTATATTCGTTATTATAATTATTGTGTCTGATACTGATAAGATTTAGCTAATACAGAAGGCTTTGACATAACGAAACACGAATCGTATCGTCCTCTCTTTCACTCGTGTGGCCTTGACAGTGACGCGAGCGTGTAAGAATAAACACAGCGCCCAGTATACTCAATTCTACGCGCGCTTCAAAATATTTATGTGCCTAATCTAATCTATTAGCACATCTACTTCTCAATGCATCAGCTGTTATTTTATACTGTCATCGCGTCCGTCTTTGAAGTCACATGTCATTCGAAAATATCATTATGAACGAACGAATGAACACCGAGCACGGGTGAAACTGTGTGTTGGATCGTTGTGTCGTCGGGAAGTGCAGATGCAATAACGTGTTCGGTGAACGTTACGATTTAATCCAACGTAATCTTAACGATCTGTAAATAACTGGTAGAATTCGTAATTGTGCTAAATGGCTACCAAGAGATTGGGATGAAGTGACATGTGCCGTGGTTATTTTATTGAAATACCGTCTTCTTACCCGATTATTAACGCCTACCTAAAGTTGTCTGCTAATCTTAATATTCATATCTTTCAAAAGCCTTCAAATCCTAATAAAAACTAATATTTTATAACGTTATATAAGAAAATTGTGTATTCTTATATTAATTCATACGACTCGTAAGTAGTGTAATACATATACTGACCTAATATTTTTTTACATCTATAAAATATTAACTAGAATTTTTTGTTTCAAGAATAAGATAAAATCTTTTAGTTAAGAATCTCTTTCATTATTTTAAAAACAATACGGTAACGGAAATGAGCTGCTTTAATTAAAAAAATGTTGATTATTATAAAGAATATCTTTATAATAATTAACGTTTTTTATTATTTAATTAATCTTGTAATTAACTATTGCAAGCAAGGTAGCACAATAGCTACGTACATACATAGCGCTCATGTAATTATTTCTAACTTCAATTGCTACTAAAATTTTATAAGTATAATATTTAACTTAATATTATAAACGCGGAAGTTTATAAGAATGTATGGATGTTTATTACTCTTTCACTCAAAAAATACTCGACGGAATTGGATGAAATTTAGCACATAGATAAATTATGGTCTGGATTAAAACATAGGCTACCTACTTTTTATCCCAATTAGTACCACGCGGGCGAAGCCGAAGGCGGAAGCTAGTAATTAATAAATCCTAAGTAGCAGCGGCGGGCGGCGCAGCGGTATCGTCCTAGCCTTTGTCTTTTGTAAAGTCGCGGATTCGATTCTCGGTCGTCCTCACACATCTTTGTGGGAATTGTTTCATCGCCACTGATCAAAACGCATGTCTAAAAATTAATCATTCGAGGACATGTGACATCCCCTAACCCGCAATAGTAGGGGAGCCGAAGATGCTAAATGTGTAGTTACTCGAGCGTCATCGATACTTAGTCGTCTTTAAAGATTAAGTGGTAGTAAAAAAAAAAGTTACATCATGTTCACTTCTTCAGCGGTGGCAAAAGGTTTTTCAATTTTGTTTTTAAGATTTCTTTACTTCCAAAGCGTAAAAAAATTACAGTTAGTGCTTCTCCTGGCATCTTTAAATTATTATCACAAATAAAAAGAATTAACCAAAATGAAGTGGATCCAGGTGACTTGAAAGCATTGTGAATTTGTAGCGCTCCCTTTTCCTTAATCCTGGCTCAAATCGCCTGATTGTTGATATAACACTTATCAACATGTAATGTACTCATCATACATTATTCTGACGAATTCGTGTATTTTTACCTAACAAATATGTCTTAGAAATATTTTTATTAGCTACTGTAAACTCGCGACCCTATTTATGAAGCTAAGATTTGGTGTAGGTATTCAACAGAGCGCAAGGTGTCCCCTATCTCTTAATCTGACGCGCTGGAGTAAATCCCAAAATCCCCTCTTCGGCTCCCCTAATACAAATAGCCAGCGTATTTCAACAGTAAGTCACTAACAAGGGTTAAAGTGAAGACAAAGGCGGGTATTCGTAGGATATTAGCACCTATCAATTAACAGATCAAAATGTTATTTTTCACTTTTAGAACGCAGTTCTTTTTAAATTTAATCAAAATAACAATATTTTTTTATGTCAACAGTATCCCGAAAATTTTAATTACTCTGTAAATGCGTATAAAGCTTTCGGTACCACGGAGGAAGATGTAGACAGGATCCTGGAGCAGTATAATATTACCCGTAGCACGCTGGAGACCATGATAGCTGGTATAAAAGACTGGTACAGCAAACAGCCACATCTGCCTCAAGGACAGCTGCGTGAGTACTGACAGATACAGAATACTCATGCTATACTACATCAGTTGCAGCACAGTACAGGTCTTAGTCTTGTACAGTCAGGTACACAAGTTGATAATATCGTAATATTTACCTAATGGTAATGCGCTACGTCACTCGGTTCGTTTTATTTTATACACGTATGCAAACACGCAAGGAGACACCTTGGCCACGGTAATACATAACATCATACAGTATTTCGACTTCATACAAACGGACGAAACGCGAGCTCGCTACGCGCCTCGATCACGGTATGCGCTCGGTATGCAGACAGACGCGACTGCCACAGTGACGAATGGTGTGTTGTTTTTTTTTAACAATAACCGCGCGATTTTTTCACTAAAAATAAGTTCAAGTACATATTTAATATGACAAGTAGGCTATATTGTGCTGTTTTTTGTTGCATGAACATTCCATTCACAAAGTATTTTATTTGTATAAATAAAAAAAGTATATTTATTTTATTAGTTAAGTACACACAGTAAAATACAATTACAAAACTAAATAGAAACACAAAGTAGGCAAATGTAATTAAAATGCTGGAGGCGGGCAGCCCTATCGCATGTTTACGTACCGCGCGGCTGTAGGCATTTATTTCAAGGTAACGGCCGAGATACAATACTGTATGAGATCTTTATACTGTGCCTTGGCTTAGCAAGACGATGTCACAGTAAATAAAGTACAGTATGAACTTACTAACGTCTTATCACAGTTCTCCAATAATGTTTAATAAGCCTTTTTTGTAAATTCTTCATAGATCAATTGAATTCCAACTAGTTACCCAAATAAAAACTCCCGTGTGTTCCTTCGTGCATGTTGGCCAGGGTTTTGGCCAAGAACGAGTTAAACTCGTGCTCCCGTACGAGTTAGTAAGATTAGTAGACTGCTAAAAATAGGAAACACAGAAATAATATTTTGTTATCTAGATGATCGCATGGTTCTTGGTCATCTAATCGCTCGAGGGTTCAGCGTGGAACAGTGCAAGGAGCACATTGACCACTACTTTGCAGCGCGACACAAAATGCCAGAATTGCTATGTGGCTGGTCACCATTGCCTTATTCCATGGAAAGATATATAAAGGAAGGCTTCTTGATGGCACCCCGAGCAACTACCAAGGAAAAATATAGGGTTGTATTCTTCAGGTAAATTTTCTTTCGTCCTCCATACGTTTTGTCCTATTACCACAGAAATAGGTTTTGGGGGGAAAATTTCATTTGTATTACTGCTGATGAAAACCAGAACGGAAGAACGGAATATACTAATAAAGTACACGGTACACGGTAAGGTAACACGAACCATATCTTTCGACAATACGTTTGTCCTCAATTTCACCGGGTGCGCAATGAAGCCAAAGATGATAAATGCCGTCAGTGAGCACCTATTCATCTTATATAAGTGGATTGTGGCGCAGGAACAGCAATTGTAACCAATCATACCCATTATTGGCTTCATCGAGCATCTTGTCAGAACACATCTAAGTTTACAAATGAGCAATATGTCCAGCCATTTATGGAAAAACTAGCTGACCCGGCAGACTTCGTACTGCCTCAATCTATAAATAAAAGATCTAAACTTTTATATGTTTAATATGAACTTTATTGAATAGCAATAAAGTTGAAATTGACTCTACATTTTATTTAGAAAACGTTTGTCTGCCAAAAATAATCAGGCTGTTATTAGGGTTTTTCTGGCAATTATTAAAAATTTTCTCGCCTTTTAAGCCTTCCCTAGACCTCCACAAATATTTCAAGACCAAGATAAGATAAATCGGTTCAGCCGTTCTCGAGTTTTAGCGAGACTAACGAACAGCAATTAATTTTTTATATACATAGATTGGGAAAATTCCCAATAAGTACCTATAAATATACGACCACGGAGCATTAAAAAAGGGTTTTTAGGCATTTATTGAGGACTAGCTTCCGTCCGTGGCTTGCTCGCGTGGTCTCCTTATTATGGAGTGAATTTTGAAGGAAATCCCTTTCATAGTGAAGAACCCTTTCTTAGGAACTTATGTGTCAAATTTGGAGTCGTTAGACCCAGCGGTTTGGGCTGTGCGTTGATATGTCAGTTTATTTTTTTATATATTTAGATTGTTTAGGAAAGTTTTCGATTTGGTACGGTATTTTTACTGGTAGTAAAAACCGGTAATTTTGTCATGGAATCTGTGCAGGGTCTTGCGGGTAAATCCCGTGGACGTGAGCTGTGTTTATTTTTAAAGCACTAAACTCCTAGATTCTTGAAAATAATGAAAAAAAATCTTTAGGTATTTTTTGGAGAGGATCCTATATAAAATCTGCCATTTCCTACATTCCTACGTGGCAAATACTGAGAAACACTGCTAGAACTCAGTAGGGTTTTGTCTCTTTTCAAATGAAGTACTACTCTACCACTTCAACTTTTTAATAATAATAATAATAATATAGTGGGACATTAACACACACGGTCACCTGATCCCAAACTAAGCAGAGCTTGTACTATGGAAACCAGATAACTGGTAATATACTACATGTAATACTTTTCTTTTCTAAATATATACATAATATAGATAATTCCACCTAGACACAAGACAAACAGACATATATAAACAAATGTTTGTCTCGGGTGGGAATCGAACCCACGACCTGCGGCGTGAAAAGCAAGTATGTTACCGACTACGCTACCGGCCCATCTATGGGCTGGGAAAAATGTTTCACTACTTGGCTCAAATCTTTTCTTAACTATCTTACGAGTTGAAAGAGTTTACCTAAAGTTCTTTTAAGTAGAAGTACTTTAACTTTTTCACTTTATGTTGCATTAGAAAGATTCTATGCGTTTTTTTTTTGTTTACATAGTCGGAAATTTTATTATTAGCCTTCTAACGTAACGTGGACTTTACAATTATTTTAATTTTATTGATAGTTAACTTTTTCTCAATTTCTCTGATATCAACTTATGTTTAACAATCCTTTTGGTTTTCAGAATGATAGATACATCTGATTTTCAAGTATTAGACGTATTAAGGATGGCTTTGTTATTAAGAGACTATAGATTGTTCAATGATCCGGTACCAGGCGAGCACTGGGTGTTCGAACTAACTAATTTGAACTTCAATATTTTAATGCAAGTAACACCGTCTCTAGTAGGGAAGTTTTTTTACTATTGCACGGTAAGTGATAATGATCCTAACAGCAATATTAACTTAACAACTAACTATAAAATAAAAGTAGATAAATTTGTTTTATTTCAATATAAAAAAATAATAAATAATAAAATCAAGTTTATTGAATTTCATGGCATATACATGAGCTAGATACAATATTAAGCTAAATATAATTACTTATTGCTATTTATTATCTATAATCTACGAGTATATGACTATGTTCTATGTATATAAGACTAATAACTACTTACTTCTACAGAAGAGGTGTCGGCTAGTCTGAACTAGATTATTAGATAACCTGTGTTTCAGGCCAGCTCTCTAACTATTTTAAATTAAGCCAAAATGATACTAAACACAAACTTAATTGCTAGTGTTTACAATAAGATACAAAATGCCTAACTAATTATATTAAAAGATAAACTATTTCGGAATTTCTAGTAACTTTTCTGTGTCTGTATAACTTAGTTGCAGCAGGAAATTGAATAAAGATTTAGCACAATTTTTGCGTGTTAGTCTATAAATTGTTAGTATTCTATTAATGTCATTGTACAGAACAGGGCCTAGAAATAGAACAAAACTGTGTATAAATGCATGCCTTGATGGATTTGCACCTAGCAAATTAAATCTTTTCTTCTCTTGTATATAGGTAAAGGGTTAAAACCTAGCTTCGAGTGTTGGAGTAGTGTCGCGTTAAGGACAAACAATGTGTGATATTCGTGTAAATCTAAGAACTACTAAGCAAACTATGACTTTGGTGAACCAATTACGCTTGACAATACCTATAGAAATGAAATGACCTGCTGCCGTATTCTGAGTGTTTTATGGGATTATGATTCCTTTGAAAGAAAGAGATGTGGATATACGAATTGTATAACCGCATCCCATTTTTTCGTGCGAAATATCCCCGATCCCCTAAAACTAGACTGATCGGCAACGTCCTGAGCCAAGGTTCGTCTCCACATGGGGAGCTTTTATAGCAGCTACCGCAGTAATTGATCGGTTCGACCGTTCTTGCGGCGTTTATTGGCTCACCGAAAAACTGATGAACCAATAAACGCCCTTCCGGCCGATTGGGTTAGTTCATCCGCAAAAACAAACAACGGAATCATAATTGTGTCAAACAAACCCTAAAGTGGATCTGCTGGATATAATAATATAATAATAATATAGTGGGACATTAACACACACGGTCATCTGATCCCAAACTAAGCAGAGCTTGTACTATGGAAACCAGATAACTGGTAATATACTACTTATAATACTTTTCTTTTGTAAATATATACTTAAACATAGATAATTACACCCAGACACAAGACAAACAGACATATTTAAACAAATGTTTGTCTCGGGTGGGAATCGAACCCACGACCTGCGGCGTGAAAAGCAAGTGTCTTACCGACCACGCCACCGGCCCGTCAACTCACACTCGATGACAACTGCGCTCGCCGCTGTACCGCTTCGAAAATCATCATTCATGTACTGTATACGTTAAAGTTATTTAAATCAAATGTGGTACTTTCAATTTAAGATGTAATTCCAAGTGTAATGACATTTATGAATAAGGCCTGCTGCCGTATTATGAGTTTATAGAACGATTGTGATTCCATTGAAATAATGAAATGAGGCTATACAATCACTATAGCTCTCGAATCCTGGTCGTGCCCACTCATCTTTGTGTGAATTGTTTCGTCTCCGCTGCTCAATATCGGTGAAGGAAAACATCGTGAGGAAACCGGCATGTCTAAGAACTAATCATTCGAGGAAATGTGACATCTTCTAACCCGCACTTGGCCAGCGTGTGTGGATTACCTAAGGCCTAAACTTTCTCAACTCATAAGATAGTTGAGAGAAGACCCGTGCCCAGCAGTGGGACACTAAAAAGGGTTGCAGTGAATGCATATACCGCATCCCTTTCTTACCAATAAATCATAATCACTTATAATATACACTCATGATACGGCAGAAGATCATTTCATTTCGGTAGAGGAAATATATCCGGCTTAATTGGCTTAATAAACTCATAGTTAAGCGCAATACACATTGAGCCCGCTGGGCCGCCGACAAAGCCCGGCGACACAACCCGGCGCACAGTGGTCTGAAAATCGAGCTCCCCTTTCATAGAAAGTCAATGTGGGATATTCATAAAACTAAAATATGGAACGTCTCAGGTATACATTCCTTTAATGCATATTTTAGTATGAATGATTTTAGTTACTCCGCGCCTGAGAAAAAAAATATTTAGTATTTTTTTGTATGGGAGAAATTACATAAAGTACATTTTCTTGCGACTGAATGAAACTGAAAGGCTGGTACTCATACGAGCTATTGCCGCTCTTAAGGCGATTACGTTAACATACCACTCGTGTACCTTTAGGTGCCGCTTCACACGTAGGATTTTTTTGAAATTTCGAATTTTCGGCATTGAATATTTTAAGTATGTGACGCATTTAAATTAGGTTGGTAAGGAATATGGAATTAAATATTTATAATAAATACGCACCTAATATTATAATAACTGTTATAATAGATTCAATTACTTTAACTCAAAAAATAAGTTAACTTTAGAAATTCGTTTTTTGCGAATACTAATTAGGGCACTGAACTAATATCTGCCTTATTTTAACAAATAACTTTTTACAATAGTAACCTCATTAGCTAAGAGGGTGTTAATGATTTTTACTATACCTAATGATAACAGAGGTTCGTTATCATTATCAATTACGGGAATTACTTATTACTTTACTAATAGTTCAGTTTTATTACGTGTTAATTTGTACCGACCCTTAATGAGGGTCGGTGAGAGAGTTATACATAAATAGAATGTTTGGCATGGACTCAGTCAGTAACGTTTAGCACTTGTGCGCGTAAACTTTAATTTTTCTGTTCTTTCAATTTTTCTATTGCAATGGAAGGTTTTGGTACCAATCTTGATATTTTCATGTTTGTGGCCAACAACACTTCTTTCTCAGATCCCAATGTGTTGTTTGATGTGTTTGTGAATAGTATTGATTTGTCAGAAAATGAAAAGAGAGACTTGAAACAATTCTGCCAAACTTATGTGTGTGCATTGAAAAGGAAATGGATCTCATGTAATCGTAAACGACATACTTTCATTAAAAAGTACGAAGCATGGCTCCAAGAAGACATCAAATGGCCTGAAGTCATCAAGGAAAAGATGACTTCCTCCGTAACGATAGATCAGTCACAGTGTTCCAGTTCAGAATTTCCCGTAAACGAAGGTGCATCAACATCCGCACAACCACAGACTTGTAGTGTTGGAACCTCAACATCTCTTGGAAACCAAAGAAAGGAGTTTTCGGTGTTAAGCCCGTTACAGAAGAAAAGGAGAGTAGAAGAGCTTTTAAATCATCCATCGGAAAGTCTTGCTTATGCAACTAACTTGAAGGCGCAAAATAAAGATGTAGCAGACATAATAAAATTAGTCACAGAGAATCCCGAAGAGGCTACAAACATAAAAGATATACTTAAAACTAAAAAAAATGTGCCCATATATTCTGCTGATAAAGCTTTAGGTATTTTGACTTCGTTGAAGCTGTCGAAGTGGCAGTATACTACTTTGAGAGCTTGTGCAAAGGAAGAAGGAATCCCACTATTTCCTTCACTGTCCTAGAAGCGAAAAAGGACTGTTACCCACCTAAGGATAGCATAGACATTTCTGAAAATGGGGCACGAGTTAAACTTCAAGCAATTTTGGATAAAACTGTGTCAAGACTTGGAAAATATCTACGTTTGCCCTCTACTTTAGATGGCAAGGAGTTAACACTTCTGTGTAAGTGGGGCTTTGATGGTTCTTCAGGGCAGAGTTTGTATAAGCAAAGCATGGTGGAGGAAGATGATTCCAGCGTCTTCATGTGTTCTTTTGTACCTGTAAGATTAGATTGTGATGAAGAAAATGTATGGGAGAATCCAAAACCGTCTTCGACCATGTTTTGCAGGCCTCTTTTTTTCAAGTTTGCAAGTGAAAACAAATTAGACATCAAGAGAGAACAAGCCACGATTGAAGCTGAAATTGCTACACTGGTGCCTTCTATAATGGGAAATCATGCAGTTAAAGTTAAAATGCTCATGACTATGATAGATGGTAAAATAGTTTCTAAATTATCAGAAACATCAACCCAAACTTGTGACATATGTAAAGCAACCCCATCTGAAATGAATAAATTACATGTGATCTCAGAGTATGTTTTGAATACTTTTATAATTTTCTTGGCTGATAATCATGAATACCTATTTTTAAATATATTATTTATTTGTTTTCCAGAAAACCAGTGTCAACGGAAATATACCAATATGGTTTGTCTACTCTCCATGCTTGGATTAGGTGTATGGAATGTTTGCTTCACATTTCCTACAGACTTGATTTCAAAACATGGCAAGCTAGGGATGCAGACAGCAAAAAATTATTGAAGGCAAGAAAGCAAATCATCCAGCAGAAGTTTCGTGATGAAATGGGCCTCTTAGTAGATATCATCAAACAAGGTGAATCTTGAAGTGCAACGAGTTGATTTGAATGATTTTGAAAACGTTACTTACCAAATACCTTGTTTCTGCTCAAAATGGTGAAGTTTTTGGTTTTTGTTTCAGGTGCAGGCACTACAAATGATGGCAGTACAGCCCGAAAATTTTTTAGTAATCCTGTAAAAACGGCAGCCATCACTGGATTAGATTCCACTATAATCCAAAGATTTGCCACAATTCTAGGTGTGATAGCATGTGGGGAGCCCGTTAATGTTGAAGCGTTTGCAAATTTTGCGCGCCTTACTGCAGAAAGATATGTGGAACACTATGGTTGGTATTATATGCCGTCAAGTGTTCACAAACTTTTACTGCATGGTGCTGAAATTATCAGGCATTTCAACAAGCCAGGAATAAAGACTTCAAAAAAATCCGAGAACATTATTCGCGGAATTTTGTCGTAGAGCAACAAATGAAGATATTTTTAATGGACTCCTTGTATCGTCAGATCCGTACCTATCCAGCATAAGACCTGTACACAGAAAGTCAATCAGAACAGCTGTCTCTGATGACATGAAAACACTTCTCATTAATGAAGACAATACAAGTGTGGACAAAGAAAATATTGAGTTTGTTGATGTTAGTGTCGCAATGCTGGATTCAGAATTAGAAGATTTTGATGATAATTGTTAATGCGTATTTTATACATATCGACGTTATTATTATTTTTATTTATTTTAATGTTAAGACTAGATAAATAAGAATTTTTGGTATTTAAGAAGCAAAGAGAATATAGACGTATTTTGAAGAATGTAAGTAAATACTAACCAAATGAAGCTTTTTGTATTCTTTGATTCAGTTTTTTTCTAGTTATAGATGTAATTATTATTTTATGTTCTAATACTAGAGAAATAACGTTTTTCAGTACTAAACAAACAAAGGCTAGGGTTTAGACGAAGTATTTTGAGGAATGTACATACTAACCAAATGAAGTTTTCTAAATTATTCGATTAAATTTAAAAATAAATAAATTAGTTTTAGCTGTTTAACTGTTATAATATTTAAACACTTGTTTTACAATTGATTGTACAGTTTTTAATCGTATTAAATTTTCAAATATGAAAAAAATGTTAAATAAGTGTTTTATTCCTTCTTTAAATAGCGTGACTTTATGGTCGTTGCTTTCCTGTTATGAGGTGATTCTACTCATAAAAACAAACAACTTTTTTTATGGAAACCACCTTGAAATGACGGAAAAGAAAACAACTGTTTCATACATTACGGCCAAGCAGGTATTGAACTTTAGTATGAAACAGCAGACATTTTTACGCGATTTAGAGATTGTTTCCATAAAAAAAAATGTTGTTTTCATAAGGAATTCGCAAGAAAACAACAACCCCAAAGGCATAACATAAAATATTCAATACCGAAAATTCGAAATTTCAAAAAAATCCTACGTGTGAAGCGGCACCTAAAGGTACACGAGTGGTATGTCAGCGTAATCGCCTTAAGAGCGGCAATAGCTCGTATGAGTACCAGCCTTTCAGTTTCATTCAGTCGCAAGAAAATGTACTTTATGTAATTTCTCCCATACAAAAAAATACTAAATATTTTTTTTCTCAGGCGCGGAGTAACTAAAATCATTCATACTAAAATATGCATTAAAGGAATGTATACCTGAGACGTTCCATATTTTAGTTTTATGAATATCCCACATTGACTTTCTATGAAAGGGGAGCTCGATTTTCAGACCACTGTGCGGCGGCTTGTATGAAAAGAATCATGTCGGCAACATGAGCCCGTGCGTGTTACCCGCCGACATGTTGGCGGCTTGGGTACGCCTGCGCTCAGTTGCCCGGCGACGCTCAACCTGTAGTGAACCACACAACCTTAATCGACACGCGGCAATCACTGACTGCAAAATAAATTTCTCATCTCAAGCCGCCGACATGCCGCCGACCAAATTTTCCGACTTGTAATAAGTGAAGCCGCCAACTAGATCGCCGACAAAAAGTCGCCGACATATGTCAGCGGCCCGGCGGGCTCAATGTGTATTGCACTTTAGTTGTTTAAATTAATATTGCTATTAGTAATAGTTTATTGTTGTTTAAATTATTCTGAGGATTATTTCTATTTATTAAAATCGGATACAAAAATTTCAGTCTTGTTACGCACCTAAATTGAAGGGAATTCACTTAATAAATTTGCCGCCGTACGCGCATTCGGTGTTAACTATCCTCAAGAAAGTTTTGAAGCAAAAACACCAGTCAAGAATTCATTTACACAATGGATTTGAAGAGTTATACAATTTAATACCGAGAGAAATCTTCCCTAAGGATTTAGGAGGAACAGCGGAGTACACTTGCCAAGACCTTACAGGTACTTTTTTGAATATTCATAAATATAAACATTTCTGTAAACATAAATACGAATGTCCTCTGTTACAGATTTTGGTTGTGAAGTTCTTGCGGAGAATACATGGAAGTCGTTCTACGCACATCAACAGAAGTTCTTCTATACGGACGAATCGAAGAGAATTACTCCTGTCGAAAATAACGAATACTTTGGGTTAGATGGTTCATTTAGAAAGTTGGAGGTTGATTAAATAACATAACTAACCTTCGGGTTTGCTTATGCGAAGGTGAATATTACGCACTTTTCACAGATTGTATCTTAAATCTATGGGATTACTAGCTGCCCCAGCGAACTTCGTACCGCGCAAAATTGTGAATCTAAACCATTCCCAGATTCCCTTGAACACACACAAAAAAATTCATCAAAATCGGTCCAGTCGTTTAGGAGGAGTTCAGTCACATACACACGCACACAAGAAATATATATATTAAGATATACCGTTCTTCAACATGCAAGTAAAATTTTCTAAGTATTAAAAATTATTATATCGACATTTGCGCTTTTAAGACATTTATCTCTAATAGACAAATGTCGACAAAATGCCGAATATTATTGAAAAACAAAAGAAATTGCCATTCGATTAGAGTTATATGCCTAAGCGAGAATCGATACCCTGTGACCTTACGGTTATGAAGCGAACATGCTTACCACTGGACAAGTGAGGCAGTAACATAAAAAATTAAAATTAATTATTATTAATTTATTATTAATCTTCTTCCAATGAAAAATACCTTATTGATAGGTAAGAGTGTTAGTTTAACAAACAAGGTCCCTGGTACGAATCCTGAGTCGTGCAGAAATATGTTTCGTGCAGAAATTTTAATAGCAGCACAAAGTTGGGAATTTCTCTATAAGCAAGCGCATGATTGGGGAGTTTTAGGAGATTAAAATTAAACTGGTTTTCAAACTGTGAATTATTAAGTATTATTTATCTGTACTTTTCAGCCTTAACGTAGTAGAAAACAAATCTCAACCCGTCGTTATTTCCACTGTGCCCGAGATTTGTTAGAGTGTGCATGCGGCGACGACACATACATACCATGGTGCACACATTAATCTATTGAGTCTAACAAGTATACAAATCAATAAAACCTTTTTTATTGTTTTGTTAGTATGTTTTTTTTTTGCTGATGATCTAACCGAATTGGCCGGAAGGGCCTCTATTGGTTCACCGGACTTTTTCGGTGAGCCGTCTGAGGACGGTCGAACCGATATTGTTAGTATGTAGTTGTATGATAATATTTATAGTTGTTTGTTGTGTGGGTATAAACGATTGAGCACTAAATGGTTGTTTACGCTTAATTACGATGAGACGTAAAATCCAGTTAAGATCATGTTATAAGGTTGTGGTTGAATTCTAATATTGTCATTCATTCGTTCATAAATTAAGAAATTAGGCATAAATATTTATCGGGCCTTGAGCGTGGAGACCGAATCCAGAAATTCCGTAACGAAAATAACCTAACAACCTATCACCGCTGTTCCGGTCGGAGTGGGGGGGCCCACTCCGACCGGAACAGCGGTGATACTTTTTATTTTTGCCATCTATTGATAAATAACAGAACTTTTAATGACTTTTTGAAATATCACGCTTGTTTCTTTAGTTCAGCAACTCGCCTCTAGATGGCATTGGTTGTATCAGTAAAATATTACTGATTACAACCAATAGGTTGTATTGTTGGTTGTAATTATTGTATCGCCTAGTGTGAGGACCACTATAAATCTAATTCTTGTAAGTAATTTTGACATTAAACATTTTTTCATTTTTCTTTTTCACTTTTCCTTTTTCTACCCATTCCAAAATTTTTCACTTCAGGTTTGCTGGTAGAAAACTCATATTTATACCTTGCCTGGTATACATGGGTTGTTTCTTATTTACAAATTTTCTATGTAAGTGTGTGGTGTATAATAATGAATAAGACATTGTTTTATACTGTATAGTGTATAGGTTTAATAAAATGTGTATGAAATAAATAAAGAAACAAACTCAGTTATTTCATTTGATAAAGATTTATCCCGTACCCGTCTTAATAGCTTCTGAAAATCGATAGACTAATAAATAATGTGTAACCTGACCCTGAGGTAGACGTCGTCGAGGCAGAAAGAAAAAGATGGCGGGATGATCTGGATGCATACGATATTGAATGGCCAGAGGTCGCGGGAGACCGGACAAGATGGAAGAATTTGGGGGAGGGCCTTTACTCAGATGTGGGTCAGTATAGGCTAGCAAGAAAAAGCGGACCCTGCAAATTCCGTACCGTGAATTTTAAGCTTCCGAGCGTGCGTGCGTGTGTGTGTGTGTGTGTGCGTGAGTGCGTGCGTGCGTGCGTGCGTGCGTGAGTGCGTGCGTGCGTGAGTGTGCGTGACGCACCTGATTAATAGAGCTGTAAAAGCCTACCTGCAACCTAAGCTTTTATAAAAGATTCACGGTTTTTATCGTTAAAATTAAATTGGTAAATTAAATCCCAAAATGCAAATTCAGGCTCACTGTTTTTCATTAGCTATTCCCTTGCTAAACCTTTTGATTTAATTAGTTTTAACAATTAATTTTAATGTATGGTAATGAGATCTCAACGGTTGTAATCAAAGGGCCCATTTGTCCAAGAACGGGGTTTCCGAACTGACACAGGTGAGTGGAACATTGTTTTATCGTAGACATTTGGTTTCTGGATGTGACAATTTTTCATCATTACCATCAACGTGTTAGACCTCCGTAGTCAAACGGTGTAAGCCGCCCGATTAGGTTCAACTATGCCTGGGAAGTCGTGGGATTGTCATCATTATAGGTAGTCAGAAGTTTAATATAATCTGACACCTAGTCTAACCATCCTGGTTACTGGTTCCCTATGGGTTTCAGGGTATGATGGCAGACGCTGGTTTAATTTTGGTAGACAGACAATTAATGTTAAGTATTTTTCTACAACAGATTAGACTGGTAGCTGACCCCTACATTATTGGGAAAAATTCAAGAGAAATGGTAATGATGACCATCATTCCTTCTCTTAAAAGCCTGAATATCATTAAACATCATCCGCCGCTGCTTTCATGTAGATCTTGTTAGCCCAGCCAGGAGCCTGTTTTCCACTTCTGTGGATAAACTTCTTCAAGAACAACATTGAGAGGTAACTTGTTACCTTGAGCCCGTTGCAAAGATAGTAACTCTAGCTAACGAGAGAATTTTTAACTCTAATTTTGCTTCTTGGTCTCCTCTCAAATTTTAATTTTCATTTGACGCTTGTGCGACATAAATAGCATCCCTAGCCACTTGACACTGTCACACTATCCAGTAGGGTAAATCGGTTATTTTGATTTTGAATTCGATCTTTCAGAGAGATTAAAAAAATCCTCTCCGTAACTCGCAAAGCAAGTTTGATTTTAATATAAATAATAATACCCATTTATAGTTCAGGCTACAATGTCGAATTAAAATATACCTTAACGTTGAGTCTACAAGGGTCTCCGTTGTCCACACCACGTGAATTGAACACCCTCCCAACATTTGCTCCTGGGATCTAATAGAAAACAGACCACCGCTTGGGTACATGAGACGAACGCCCGCTTAAACCAGACGCACTTAGATTCTGAGAAATTAGCTCATCTAGTTTAAACTAACGATATCCGTGTTGGAATTTTTATCACGAAACTTTGAACAAGGTGGATAGGCAGTAATGGACAAGTTGGTTTCTTCCATTGAACGTTGTTTGAAAGACTGAAAAGTTATTGTGGAGCAAACTCTCCAAGTTCCATTGTATTTTAACTAGGTTTCGCTCTTAGTATGGCAGTATTAAAACGTCCACAGTCTGTAAGGTGGGACCACAGACTGAATAGATGTCTGTGGGTGGGTCCTCCACAGTTGGATTGCCAATCAGCAAAAAAAAAAATGGCTGTGCGCAACCACTGTTAATATTAAGAAGTATAAAAAAAAGTATAAAAATCTTTATTTCTTAAAATTTTACATCTCCTTAACATGATCACTAACCTCTACACTAGGATCCCCTGTATCGTGGAGGCTAGTCTCTTTCGTTTTGATGGGTGAAACCTACTTTAGTCACGTTGGGAACTGTTTGGTACTTAGGGGAAATCTCATGGGTTCGCGTCATCGATATGCTTAACACTGGCTCATGAGCGCAACGACCGTATTCTGTGCCCTTTAGACACGTGTTTGGTAATTAATTATTTTTGTAGAATAAGGAGCGACGATAAGGCTCTGAGGAGAGGCGCGTGGTGCATCTCGCGTCACCCCTGGTAACGATTGAGACTCTATTCCGACTGAGACTTGGAAGACTCTATTCCGCGGATATAAAAAAGTCTCGTAAAAAAAACTTTGGAAATGTTGTTTGTAATTATGATCACTACCACGTGGTAAGTATTTTACATAGTATTGTCTTATATTGACGCGAATATCACACATTGAAATAAAACTAACGGATTTTATCGCGTTTATTTTAGATTTTAGATCCCGAAAAATTCTAAAAAGAAATAAAAAAAAGTAGTTATAAAGTAGTTTTATTTCAAGGTATTTTACACTTATTTACTAGTCACCCTATATATAAAATCTATAAGTTACTATGTGTGATTATAATATTCTCGCTCGGATAATCCTTACAAAGTAGGTATTAACAGAATACGTGCTTTCGATCTAATGTCAGGGATCAAATCGGTCGATGACTTTGAAACGGTCTAGCGTTCGACTCCCGTGTAACTTTGTGAGAATTAACTAATGTTCGACTACTTTTCTATTAAAATATTATGTTTTCAAAAGGATTGTTAGTTGAACCCAGCTTTATATTATATTTTAAACTAATAGAGGAGCTAGTTGCAAGGTACCCTTAGAGTCCAATTCCACAAGCGAAAGAATCCCGGCGACAATATCGTCGTGGGATATACTCTCATTCTTCGTGGAGACCACGTCTTGGCAAACGTAGTGTAAGACCCCAGCTATGTGGAGTGATGATATGCGAATGATTTCCAGCAGTAACTGGATCCGACAGGCCGAAGACAGGATGAAATGGCGCTTTTTTGAGAGGCATAATAGACTGATGGTGATTCTTTAAATAGCAATTCTCTCGCTAAGACGGTCCCATTTCGCGAAATTTTCAAATCAGTTCGCGTTTAACAAGTGACCGAGCTCGTTAAGCATTTTAAATAACCATTTTCATGACCATTTCATAACCATTTTTTGACTATTTATTTTTCATTTTTACCGTTTCTATTTCCCAGTGTTAATTTTAAGTGCTAATAAATAGTGTATTTAATATGAATTGACACTGATGACTGGCGACAATCACAATGTCTTTGTCACTTGGCCATTACACGACATCAATACGTATGGCTCAAACGCAAATCAGTTATTACAAGTCACAACTATGGATCTTTTTGCAACCGGTGCTAAACCTTAATTATTACTGGGATCATCTATAATAGGTCCCCATAGATAACCTTACCCCTGGTGCTACTACACAACTATTTTGATGAGGCAATTTAACCTCATTTTTCAATATCCTCTCTCCCGTTTTGCCTGGAGGGAACTCCTTATATTATTATCATTCTGATTGAATTTATGCGGGATCCAAGATAGGTTATGTATTCTGGGACATTTCTGGGTTCAAACCTTTCCGGATTCAAATGGCTTACAAGAGTGGCAGTAGCGGGATTGCGGTGGTGGGTTAGGGCCCAAAAAAAAACAACTTACACAAGTGACTTGTGAGTGGTGACCCATTGCGAGTTACATTAAAAACAACAATAAAAATTAAAAAAGTATTTATTATTCGTACCAATCAACTAACTAGCTCCAATCTGTTATCTAAATGTGGTGTAATTGGAGATATTTTGCGTATGTACTGTTCTATGAGATCCGAGTCTTTGCCTATAAAAGAGAGCTCACCTCTGTTTTCTTTAAACATCTGGAAAAATACAAAAACAATATTAAACTGTGATGATAGACGAATGACGAAAGGTGAGTGGAAACGCTGGGAGAGGACGCCCTAGGAGGACATTTGCTGATCTCATCGGTGATGCCTTTCAAAAGGGACAGGTTCGTAGTACTCACAACCGCAACATGTATGACCAGATGTATGAACATTAGCGAGGCTAAGCAAGTATGTTTAGATCGTAGCAAGTGGCGCTCTATAGTCTAACCTACCCCCGTGGGAAAAAGACGTGATTGTATGTATGTATATTAAATTGTAACCAATAATAATGTAAATACTTTGAGTTAGTAGTAGGTACATAGTGTAATTAAGAACGGGCTACACTGTGCCTCGGTTGCGGGTTCGATTCGGATTTGTTTAGTGTCTTGTTGGTTGTGCCTCCGTGCCTCGGAGAATACGTTAAACCGCCGGTTCAGGTTGTCATTTAAAAATAACATCTAGGTATGCCAATTGTTAGTAATCAGAAGCCTAATATAATCTGACACCTGGTCTACCTATCTTGGCTACTGGTTCCTTACTGGTTTCGAGGTCTGATGGCAGTCACTCGTATAATTTTAGTAGCTAACCAGAAATGGTTAGACTGGGAGCCGACCTCAATGAAATGGGAAAGAGTCAAGGGAAATGATACAGATTGTTGACATAGTGTAATTTACCATTAGTCATTTATACAAAGTACCGCGATTAAATCCTGACTTGAATAGAGCATGGTCTTTGTGTAAAAAAAAGAAGCTTAGTATTTTTTTATATATTGTATGGCTTATATGTATATCTTGCTAAAATAGTCTGGAATTATTATTCAAAGAAAGCCAAAGTGGATTGCTAATGTAAAATCACGTCATTAATTATTAATACTTACGGTAAAAATTCCACTCTTAGTCAAAAAATCTAAAGTAACTATTTGATAGTTTTGTTCAGGATCAAAGTCTACTAACTGATCACCGTCCTTCACAGCTATAGACTCCACTTCTGCTGAGGTAGTGTTAATTTTAACCTTTATACCTGTGAATAATAAAAGCAAATATTAATATAATCTAAACTTGATTATTTTTCGTCATCATCGCCCTATTTAATTCCTATTCATTATTTCTTTCGCCTTACCCGTTGATTTCTAGATCTTACTATACTTTAACCTATTCTCACTTGACCTAGTTTCACTCCATCTTATCTATATATAACTTCTTATTTCTTATTAACATATCCCACATCATCTTATCTCACGCAATTACCTGACTTCTTCATCTTTTCTCTCGATTCCCCGATACTGTATTTAATTTCCTATCTCACTTCATCTAATCTCTTGCATTTACCGCACAAAATCTCCCTCTTTTTTACCCCAACATTACTCATCAATTCTTTTGCTAATTTGGTAAAAAAAAGCCCTATTATCTTTCTTATACCCAAACGTTACTCATCAAGCCTAATTTAACTACACCACACCATTTCTTATCTAACTACATCTTATTACGTAGTTATTACGTCAACTGCTTACCAGAAACTTGCGCAGTAAAAGGCCCTATATAGGGTGTCTTCACCCATGGACTCGTGACAGATTTTCCCAATGCCTCGACGAGATATTTTCCTTTCAAAGTAAATGTGACTACTTTGTTTGTAAATGGTATTGTGTTTATAACTGCACCTCTTGTTATTTCTGTAATAAGGTTATAATTGACTTCTGAGAAGCGGTGGCGACAAAATGTAATTAATGGATTTAATGAAAATAGTCTAGGATTCAAAAAGTCTTTATGTTTCGTATTTTCGATAACCTGAATTATTTCTAATGCGTTAGTACTGTAGTTTCCTTCATTGTTATTATTACTCCAACCGAAGTCAAATCATATTTTTTTACAAATGTTAGTTAAAGCCGACAAGAGACATTTAGCTTCAACGGTTCTTCAGGATATGGAGTCCATTCAAGTGATAATAACTATGGACTATGGGTACAATAAATGGAACAACCCGTGAGCATTCTACATCGTATATTATTATAATTTTTGAAATATCTCAAGAATTGTTAGAGTATAAGCTTAAGCGCTAGTTTCGCCAGTTGATGATAAGTATCGGATAACTTATTCACAAGTTTTGTCTTTGTCACTCGACATAAAATAAAAAAAAGACAAAACTTATAAAGAAGCTATTCGAAACTTATCAGCACACGATCGTCTAAATCTGTATGGTGACAATTAGAAGTAAAATAAAACACATTATTGACTCACCTCCTCTAGCAATTGGTCCTCTAATCATTGACCTCACAAGAAAAGACACGAATGGAAGATTTGAAGGAAATACTTTTTTTGCCTGAAAAACAAACATATAAAGATAATTCAAACGCTAAGCAGCGAATATACTTGAAACCATCAAAAGCCATCTCAATCAGTTCAGCTATCGGATAAAAAATCTCATCAAAAGAGGTCCTATTTAGGCGTAACACAGTAACAAATTTCAACGGGGATAAACATATCAAACTATAACCACCTTATATTTTGACGGAGATTAAAAATATTCGTGATTATAACATAAACACAATATTTAAGTTTTGAAAAATCATTTCTTAGTACAATCCTAGACCTCATACGAAATGAATGCTACAAATTTTGAGTCTCTAGATTCAGTGGTTTTGTTCTTTTTGTGTAATGTTAGTCAGTCAGTAAGCAGTCAGTCAGTTCTTTCTATTTCAGTTTTCTAATCAGTATTTAAAACGAAAGTTTTACTTCATCATCATCATCAGTCTATCCTAGTCTACTGTACATAAGCTTCTTCTAAAGCACGCCATTGAGCACGATCCGCGGCTGCTCTCATCCAGCTCTTACCAGCCACCTTGCAAAGATCGTCACTCCACCTAGTCTGAGGGCGTCCTACGCTATGTTTGCCAATACGTGGTCTCCACTCACGAACTCGTTTACCCAACGGCTGTCGGTTCTACGGTTGATATGACTGGCCCATTGCCACTTAATCTTACTTCAGCTTGGTTCTCTTACAGCTTAAGTTTGCACTTACAGCATTCAAATAAGCATCAGCAATCAAATTTCCCAGTGCACATTCGTGACCTCCACAAGAGTTCATTTCTAATTCATCATTAGTGAAACCAATAACTTCACCAACCACTTTGTGCAACTCCTCCTTATAAGTATCTATAATAGCTTTGATCTTTGGATCTGAAAGAAGAATGTCAAGATTACATTTTATTAGGCAAGTTTTTATTACATTTATTTATAATGTGGGCACGGATATTCTCTCAACTATCTTAAGAGTTACGTAGATGTCACATGTCCTCAAATATCTGCTATAAGATAATATGTCTTCATGTGGCAGCCATTCTTATAGTGAACAATTTTACTTTCCAACTCTTATTATTATCCTTCTGTTTTCTTTCTTGGTGTGGGCTCCAAGACAGTTTAGGTGTCTTGGAGCTTACCTACTTACTCACTTTCTTCAACCCTTTTTAGTATCCCACTGCTAGGCACGGGTCTTTAGAGTTTAGGCCTTAATCCACACACGCTGGCTGGCTGGTTAGATGTCACATGTCCTCGAATGTTAGTTCTTAGACATGCCGGTTTCCTCACGATGCAGCGGCGATGTTACAATTCACACAAAGATGTGTGGGCACGACTGGGAATCGAACCCGCGACCACCTTATAAATCTAAGGTGAGGCCCGTACCGCTGCGCCACCGCTGCTGGAACTTTTTACGCTGCCGCTTTTTATTCTGACTTATAAGAGTAACAGTGTCGGGATTGCAAATAAATCCTTACTCGATATACGGGTTATTTAACATTTTTCAAATCGAACCAGTAGTTGCAAAGATTAGCGCGTTTAACCAAAAAAAACAAACTCTTCAGCTTTTTAATATAATATTATTATTAATTGACAAGGATGACCTCGGCAGTCGAGCGGTGTAAGCCATTCGATTGGGCTATACTGTGCCCGGGGGGTGGCGGGTTCGATTTCCGCCCCGTACAATATTTGTGTAACAACAAAAATTTGTTTCGGTGTCTGGTTGATTGAGGGACTATTCTCCATTCCTTGGAGAGCACGTAAAGCCGTCGGTCCCGGTTGTCATTTAACACATCTATGACAATCATAACATACAGTCAGAAACCAATATACGGTTCCCTACGGGTTTCGAGGTCTGATGGCAGTCGCTCGTATAATTCTGGTAGCTAGCTGCATCAGGTTAGACTGGGAGCCGACCCCAATAGAAATGGGAAAAGGCAAGGGGAATGATGATGATTATTATTAATTAATAATACCTTAACGGCCCGACCGTTCTCAGACGGTTCACCGAAAAAATCCGGTGAACTTCATATAAGGCTCAATTTACACTTTCATAGAATTAAACAGGAAATTTCAAACATTTCCAATGACGTCATTGATAATGACTTCATTATTGAGACATAAGTCATGTCACACACTTTCTGGAGACGTCAAGCATCACTTAAAAAGTTCAATCGATGCTAAAGTCTATAAAGGCCATTCCGGCCGATTGGGTTTGGTCAAGAATATGATAGTACCTTCAGGTATAGACCTGTTCAGAACTATTGGAGAGCCTTCAAACGACTGCAGTTCGCCTCTACTGTTGAAGAATGCGGTCATGTTGCCCAAATACTTGGTGAATGCTGATGCGGTAACCACTAACACCTTAAATAAAAAACTACAGGTTAAAAAAATATATACAGTGGGACATTAACACATACGGCCATCTGGTCGCAAACTAAGCAGAGTTTGTACTATGAAAACCAAATAACTGGTTATATACAACATAAATAATACTTTTATTTTGTTATTACATATGTACATAAATATATAATTACACCCAGACTCAAGACAAACAAAAGTGTTCTTCACACAAATGTCTGACTTGGGTGGGAATCGAACCCACTGCTAGGCACGGGTCTTCTGTCAACTATCTAACGAGTTGATGATATTCTAGGCCTTAATTCACGCTGGCCAAATGCGGGTTGGTGTATGTTACGTGTCCTCGAATGATTAGTTGTTAGACATTCCGGCTTCGTCACTATGCTTTCGTTCACTGAAATTGAGCAGCGGAGGTGAAAAAATTTACAAAATGTTATGTGGGTACGACGCGTGATCAAACCCGCCACCTTATATTTCAAAGGCGATCTCCGATGCTCTGTTTTAACTTACTTTATGTAGAATTAAAATTTTCAAAGAAATAAAAACATATTGATATTGATTTTGAAAGTGTTTTATTGATTTTTCTGGTACACAGATACATCCGTTTTTTTTTTGTCAGCGGTTAAAATATTGTTATGTAGGTACTAAACTTGTAGTAACGCAATATTCATTATCTGTTAATAACAGGCTAATAATAAATATTACAGTATTGTATCTGTTCAAGCGTTAAATGCACGTGAATATTAATTAATTAGACTCATTGCTATCAGAGCCCGTTCCCACTTATCCGACCAGTCTTTTTTCTCGGTCAGTCAAAACAGACGGATGTGCCATTGGCGGTACAATTTGTATGGACCTGTTCATAATGTGTACAGTTCCTTAATATTGTCTTAGATTTACGCGAATATCACACATTGAAATAAAACTAGTTATAAACGGATTATCTCGCGGTTTATTTTAGATTTTAGATCCCAACGTTTTAAGTCTTTCCAGACTTCACGTTCACGGGTGGACTGAGGTATTTAACGTCCAAAACTATTACTCACAATTATTACTGACTACTCACAAACATTAGTATTTAAGTTGCGTTCCGATTTAAGCAAACTGAGCTGATAACACAGTTTCTTGAATTCTGAGTTGATTTTGGTTTTGGTACAAGCAAATTAAGCACTGGGTCCCAAGCTGGTGGTATATTCCAACCATTCAAAATTAAATGGTTATTTTTAATTCGTTAAAAAGTAGTTTTATTTCAATGTGAACAGCTCCATACAAATTGTAGAGAGCTGTGCAAAATGGACGTGAAATTTCCCTGTTAAAAATCGATCTCCAAGTATAGTATGCACCTAATGTTTTTTTCATCCTATAATAGGTTTGCACTTGACCACAACTTGCCTGATGTGAAGCAATGTTGCAGTCTACGATGGAACGCGCTTACCTAATAAATACTGATTCACTCGTGACTTTTAGACAGGTAGATTATAGCTATCGGGATATGTTGTTTTCGTTTTCTACTTCTTTTTCATCTCATATCACCACAATAGAAGAACATCATCATCATCATCGTACGAAATACATACGTAAACTGGCGGCAAGTCTAACCACCGACCTTCCGGTAAAATAGACGGATCATATATAATGTGAATAACTACGTCCGGCGTCGTGTTTCAGGGCAAAAAGACTGGTCGGATAAGTGGGAACGGGCCGTTATTAATATTAAATAAAACCTAATTAATACCTATTTCAATGAGAAATAATTTATCTGATTATTATAGAAAATCTCACCGGCCTTACTTATTAGAACACATCCAAGAAAATGCCGAATGAATAAGATTCTTATTAGTCTGAATAATACCCACATCTTCAAGGTAAGATAATAAAGAGAAGAAGAAGTGGGTACTTCTTCACCACAATAATACAAATCACAATGTAGGCAACGCCATTTTTTTTAGCACAGTCTCGTACTGGCGTACGTCGCGCAACGGCGGCGCATCAGCACTAGCCCATTCTATCCTCAGCTGAATATAGTAAGGATAGAGCAGCAGTGGCTCAGCGGTTCAAACCCCGGTTGTGGGTACACCTCTTTGTGTGTTTCATGCTGCTCAATATTTGAGAGAAAACCGGCGTATCTAAAACTGGTCACTCGAGGTTAAGGTACATCTACAAACCTGCACTTGGCCAGCGTGTGTGGATTAAGGCGTAAACTTTTTCAACTCGTAAGATATTAGAGAGAATTATTCACGCGTATGTTCTTGTTCCCTTTGAAGATCGAGCGGAATGCGCGCGTGATTTGCAGTGATCTGTGTGTGCTTGCATTAGGATACCATCTTTAATTTTAAATTTTCTTTACTCATACGTTAAGACAACTGCTGAAGGTATTTCTAAATATTTGTGAACACGTTTGAACCCAATTTGTACGATAATAAACTTTCTCTATCACGTATTGGAATCACAACTCTTTGGGGACTAATAACAAATTCTAACCCAGATGTCCAATTTTCCGGACATCTGACTACCCTGAACTATTGTTATAGTTAAAGGAGATTTCTCTAAATATGTACAATTGCAGTCAGTCTTGTTTTCTGGTAAATTCTTCTGACCTTACCTAACTTGCCTGATTTAAGCAATGATGAAGTCTACTATCGAACGCTATACATTTGTGATTACGAATGGTTTGCGGTGAGAAGGTGGTATTCGATAAATAGGGCTTTAAAGTAATTTAAAGAAAAATGTACTTATTATGTCGAATATTCCATACTTTAACGTAAATGGGTACTATGTCTTTTGTGAGTTTATTTGTTTTCGTTTTTTTTCTGTCATCAAATCAACCACCACAATCCCGTCACTAAGGCGAAGGAAAGCATTGTGAGCAAACCGGCATGTCTGAGAACTAATCATTCGAGGACATGTGACATCCATCAACTTGGCCAGCGTGTGTAGATTAAGGTCTAAACTCTTTCAACTCGTAAAATAGTTAAGAGACGACCCGTCCCAGCAATGGGACAATAAAAGGGTTAACTACGAAATATATATAAAAATTTCAGAGTCCGGACTAAGGCTGAAAAATCATAAAAGATTCAACACTATTTTTGATCTGGTGCGGTGTATGATTTGAAGAGGCTAGAGGCAAAAATGTTAATAGGCATCTTACTTATGCAGTCAGGGTTAGTTTATTAAGAAATAATTTATTCAACTAACCTTGTGTCCAGGGTTTGCTTGACTCTCGACCATGACAGGATATGGCCCAGAGACAGTTTCGTTGGTAGGGGACTCCCCGTTCCATAGTAAACTATGACTATGTCCTCCAACAATTATATCTATGTTTTCACCTACTTCTTTTGCCATTTGCCTGTAAAAAAAGATTAAATGTTTAATTTATCTTAACCCTCTTTACTTCATTCAAACCACAGATAAACATAAAACTTTTTTTAACCGACTTATCAGTAAGTGGGCAGGCGCGTCCCATTGTAGACTACATCATTGCTTAACATCAGGCAAGTTGTAGTCAAACGCAGGCCTATTTCAGGATAAACAAAACTTCACAACCGACTTCATAACCAACTTTTTTTTTACGTTAACACACACGGTCATCTTGTCCCAAGCTAAGCAGAGCTTGTGTTATGGAAACCAGATAACTGGTATATACTATACATATAATACGTTTCTTTTGTAAATATATACATATAATAGATACTTACACCCAGACCCGACACAAACACAAATGTTCATCATTAATGTTTGTCTCGGGTGGGAATCGAACCCACGACCTGCGGCGTGAAAAGCAAGTATCTTACCGACCACGCCACCGGCCCGTCAGAACTTCATAACCGCCTTCATAACTGACTTCAAGAGGAGGTTCTTAATTCAATTGTGTTAAATAGTCCGTGAAGGTTAGGTGGTAAGAGGAACTCCTTATTCGATAATCAGTAACGGAATGCCTTTATGTTCCATTTTTTTTTACAGACACACTAGCCACAGATACACAAAGTTTCGAATCGTGAACATGAACTGAATGAGTACAATCATTGGGATTGATACCAGATGTAATTCGGTTTAACAATATTTATTTATTTGGATTAATTATAATAATAATAACATATTCTATCATTATTTGAATATTACATTTTAAATACTTAACAATTGGTATATTTTTTGTATGTACCTTCACCGATTACGCTGAGATTTATGATCCTACAGCTAAAAGTTGTGACAAATTAATGACAATTGCCGGTCAAAGAGTTCAGACAAGCAAAATCATTTAAAAAAAAAACAAATAGGCAACAGGGTCAACTGCGAATTTAATTGAATGAAAAACTGAATTGGCGCGAAAAATCTAATAAATTGTCTTTTCATAATTTTGATGTACCCTGTGTGACTCTCACGACTAAGAACCTAATCCCTAATAATAATAATAATAATAATAATAATTCATTTATTTCGGAATTTCTTCCATAAACTTGTTAGTAATAATACCTTTGACAATGCGACAAGCCGTTTAGGCTCTAGAGCGTGCCAAAGAAAACAAATACTCTTACATACACTTGAAAAACATAACCCTCCTTCTGGCAAAGTCGGGTTAAGAACGGTTATAAGGGTTGCGTGACGCGAAATATTGCAAAAATTTAGCACATCAAAAATCGTCTCAAACTGTAATATAAACAAATATTGAACTTCGCATAGTCATTAGTTACCTGTTTAAAGTTAGTCATTCTGGTTCAAGTTTTATAATAATATTTTTTCTAACTTGTGTACTTTAGTATTGTCTTAGATTTACGCGAATATCACACATTGAAATAAAACTACTTTTTAACGGATTAAAAAATATATATATTAAAAAAATTAAAAATCTAAAATAAACCGCGATAAAATCCGTAATAAAGAAGTTTTATTTCAGTTTGTGTACTTTTCTTAATATCTTTCTATCGTTATTATGTAGAGGCGATGAAACAGGTGGTCACAACTGGGATCACACCTGTGACATATATTCTATGTCGAGGTTTTTTTTAATGCTGCTGATTTGATAACTTCTTTTTTGAAGTCGGTTAATAAAATATAAAAATGAGTCCCTATTTCCCTTGGTCACGCCATTACGCGTGAACAGGTGGACCGATTTCGCTATATATTTTTTTGAATATCCCTTGAAGTACGAGGATGGTTCATAAGCTAACAAAAATTAAAAAAAAAACTATCTCCTTCGAAGCAACTTGACCGATTTTTATGGAATCTTTATCTATATTCGATAGGTCTGAGAATCGGTCGTCATTTATTTTCGGACCATGTAGGTGGTGTTGTTTTACCCGGCAGGACGACGTCTGCGGGGTTATCGATAAAACCTCATATCTCTTTCACTTCATATTAAACGTTTATATAAACTTCTATAAATCTAGATTTACTGCTCGGTTATGTTTAAAGACGATTTAAATGCAAACGTAAGCATCTCATAAGGTCAGTTCACATTATCAACTTTATGTCAGTTGGTAAACTGTCGGACTCGCGTCCGGCAATGTCGATCAGCCCACTAGTGTTCCGGTGAGATGTCAGAAGAAATAAATGATATTTACTGTTGTAGTAGGCTGTACCGTCACGTGCCTATCGGTTTGACCGTCCTCGGACGGCTCACCGAAAAAGTCCGGTGAACCAATAAAGGCCCTTCCGGCTGATTGGAATAGGTCATGCACAAAAAAAGAAGTCACGTGCCTTTTTTAACGGGGGAAATGGGCACAGGGCGAGGGACAAAGAACAACAATCATGCTCATCACACAAAGATTTGTCCTGGGTGGGAATCGAATTTTCGACCCAGGCTTCGCAATCAGAGTCAGTCAGAAACTTTACCAAACTTTAGTGTCACAACAAAATTCTGTCACAATAATGTGAATTCAGCTTTATATTTCCAATAAACATGTCAAGCCACAGAGTGCATAAGACGGGTTAAAAGTAGATTGGGAAAATTGAGAAGATATTAGAATTTTTCTATGGTTATTTATTGAAGCAATTTGTTTATATTTAAGTGCATTTTAAAAATATTATATTGTCTGTGATTATACTAACTGATTTCATAGACATTGTTCTGAAAGCAATAGTAATTGCGTCAAAGGCCATAAGGTAAAAGTAATCTATGGTCATTATGTTCTGTAAGTAAAAAAACATTAAATTTCCTAATCATCTGAGTCATTTTCTTAACTTGTTCATTCGTCCACCGTCTCCGTTTGGATCTTCCGCGACGCCTTTTTCTCGGTGCCAATTTATGGCTATTTATGTTTACAGCCCGTTTGCCATACGACATTCATGGCCAGCCTAATCCTACTTCAGCTTTAATAAATAAAACAAGTAAAATAATACTTACAAGTCAACATTAAGTCCACAATGTGACAACACGACAATAATGTCTACTCCTTGATCAGTTAGCAGTTGAGCTTCCTTCTTCACCACAGGGATAGGCTTCAAGAACGTCACACCAACTGGATTTGAGAGTCGCTAGAAAAAATATTTTTTTTCTAGACATGTCACGTATTGGGAAAAAAATCCCAACACAGATCACTTTATTATGTTATGGGACAAACATTTTTTATTTATATCAAACTTTTAAGTTAGTTGAGATATTAGTAGATATATATCTATGGGGCGCTATACATATTATTATAAATAGGCACATTTGGTTCAGCAGTTTTTTTAACTGTAGGGCTTAGGCAAAGATACATACGTTGTTACATTTTATTCAGTTAAGTGTCAGTCGAGTTAGATACGTCTGGGTTATACGAGATGCATTTGGTTCGGTAGTATTGGGCCTCTTTTTTCAGAATATTTGTTTTCATATATTCGATTCTGCTAATTTATGCTGGCCCGCTTATATAGACAGCATCTCTAATGCAATGGGAAATTTCCCAACATGTCACACTTCGTCGGTGACGTTTTCAGTTTAGAATAATTTTATGACATTTATACGTTTCACTGTTCTTTCGTATGTCACAACCCCATAAAAATAAAAATCTTTAAGCCTCTGTGATTAAAGTGTGTTTCTTCTCTTTCTTAATAGGATAAATGTGAACATGACAGTTACGAATCAGGGGGTTTGATTTAAATTATTTACATACCAGATATCATCTCAATTTGTTAAGCAGTTTAGACGTGCTTAGTTAAAACAGGGTTACTTTTTATCTATGATATTAGCAGTACCTATGGGTTTTTTACATACACTAGTCTCTTCTGTTATTAAGCCGATGATCCCGATTTTTCTTCCGTTCTTCTCGATGATAACGTGTGGCTGATACAGGCCATGGAGTCCTGATTCCTTTGTACTCTTTAAATTTGCAGCTACTACTGGTGCTTTGAGTGCTCTTACATAAGGAACTAGACCTTTTAACCCATCGTCGAATTCATGGTTTCCCAATGCCTGAAACATAATTTTTGTTTGTAAAATAATATAGGAAACAAAACATTAATATTTACTTATATTTACGCGAAAATTAAATAAAACTACTTTATACCGGATTTTATCGCGGTTTATTTTTTATTTTAAATCGCGATGTTTCAAAGTATTTTCAGACTTCATGAACATACCCACCAACCGTGACCATGAAGTCGAAAAAGACTTTGGATATAAAGTCTTAAAAGTAAACCATGAATAGATCAAAAATAAACTACGATAAAATGCATAATAAACCGCGATAAAATCTAAAATAAACTACAATAAAATCCGTAAATAAAGTAGTTTTAATTCATACAAAACTTTTTTATTAATCAAGATGACTACATTTAATTTTATCCGTATTGTACATAGTTCGAAAATATTGGTAACGTTTAATAATCGTAACGTTTTCTAATTTAAGTAAATGAATATTATAGGCGATTTAAATAAAAGAAGAAACTGACTGACTGGCTTACTGACTGACTGACTGACTGACTGACTGACATATTGACGGGCCGGGGTTGCGTGGTCAGTAAGATACTTGCTTTTCACGCCGCAGGTCGTGGGTTCGATTCCCACCCGAGACAAACATTAGTGATGAACATTTGTGTTTGTGTCGAGTCTGGGTGTAAATATCTATTACCTATAAGTATTTATTTACAAAAGAAAAGTATTATATGTATAGTATATACCAGTTATCTGGTTTCCATAACACAAGCTCTGCTTAGCTTGGGACCAGATGACCGTGTGTGTTAGTGTCCCACAATATTATTATTATATCAACGCAGAACCCAAACCGCTGGGTCTGGAGACTCCAAATTTGGCACATAGGTTCCTTATGGTGTGTAGGGGTGCACTAAGAAAGGATTTTTCAAAACTCACCCTTTAACGGGTGAAACGAAATTCCGCCAATAACAAATAAAAAAAATGATAAAGGTTTCTTAAAAATTAATAATGGCTAATTTTTATCCTAACACCACGCGGCGTAGTCACGGGCGGAAGATCATAGGCGATATATAGAGACAAAGTGTCGCATGACGTACGTCACAAATACGGAGTAGTAGTTAGTGAATTACTTAGAGAACTTCCACTCTTTAAATTTAATGCGATTTATCACAGTATTTTTTTTTATTAAATCGTAATAAATAAGTTTGCAATATTTTGTAATAATCTACATTCTACAAGATCTTGGGTAGAAGAGATGTTTCTACAATAAACTTCCAAATAATATTAGGGAAATGACTAATAACAAATTTAAAATAATTATAAAATCTACGTTATGTAAGAAAGCGTGTTATAAAATTTCAGACTATGTAACGGATAAAAACGCTTGGAATTAAGTCGCTCTGATTTAACACAATAAACAAACAAAATGTAATAGATATAAGTACTTCATTTAAAAAGAAAAAATTACTCAGTTTTTTGGCAGTAGTTGCCAGACATTCACTGCACGGTAGGAAAAGAAATTGGACTATTTTTATGTAGAATCGCGTCTCAAAAAAAAATAAAGCATATTGATTTTGATTTTTTGACATGAACTGCACTATTACATCTTTTTTTTACTGCTAGATTAGTTGTAAGTTTCTTTCACTTCAACCCGTTTTAATGTTCCACAGCTGAGCACCGCTCTTCTCTTAACTATCTGTTGAGAGAGTTTAGGCCGTAATCCGCACACGCTGGCCAATCGCATGTCACATGTGGTGTATGTGACATGTTCTCGAACAATTAGGTAGTTCTTAGACATGCCGGTTTCCTCATAATGTTTTACTTCACCGATATTCACCAGCGGCGATTAGCAATTCACACAAAGAGGTGTGGGTATGACTGGGAATTGAACCCGCGACCTTATATTTCTAAGGCGAGGTTCGCTAGCCACCGTCGTTTGTTAATAACTTTTGTGTCTGATTGTACCTAGTATAAAAAAAATCTTACATGAACATCATTCGGAAGCATATTGATGAACTTCTGGGTAACGTTCCACTTCAACAGCGTGTACCAGTAGGTACCCTGGAACGTGTCTCCCGCGTTCAGGACTAGGGCATCAGGAGACTCCCGGAGTAGCTCGTAGATCTCATAGTACAGACGAGCGAAGCCTCCAAGGCAGTTTGAGTCGTTGGTGTTGCATATTACATCAAGAACTGAGGTTTCTTCGAACCTGTAACAATTTTTATTTATTCTTTGATAAGCTGGCGCTTGACTACAACTTTTCTGATGTTAAGCAATGTTGTAATCTTCGATGGAACGTGCCAGCCCAGTATACCGATTCACTCGTGATTAGGAATGATTGTCGGTGAGAAGGTGGCAGTGGAATGAGCCTCTTTAAGGTTAGAAACCATAAAGGAGCAACAATTCCGACCCACCCTCACTGCATGGTGTCACCAGACATCGCACCGGTACACAGCAAGGCCACTTGGCGGTGCGGCTTTGTTTGGTGGTTGGTCACTAACCAATATAGTACACAATTAACTCTTGATTCTCGATTCTATTTAAATTTCAATTGAGTTCGAAATCTTATAGATTGGTACTAAAACTACTTTATAAAGGATTTTATCGCGTTTTATTTTTGATTTTAAATCGCGATGTTTCAAAGTGTTTTCAGACTTCATGAACATACCCCACAACCGTGACCATGAAGTCGAAAAAGACTTTGGATATAAAGTCTAAAAAGTGAACCATGAATAGATCGAAAATAAACTACTATAAAATGGCATTGGTACTCTTGATTCTCGATTCTATTTAAATTTCTATTCAGTTCGAAATCTTATAGATTGGTACTTTTAAACTAGCTAGCTGACAAAATCACAGCAATAGGATAAAGTTAGTGATTACTATATATTTTTTTTATTTTTTTTATATTTATAGGTTTTTTTTGTTTTTTTTTATATAGTAGTAGTAAAGCGCCAGCCTATCGAAGAATATCAAAAAAACAATTAATAAAAAGATTTAAAACTATGCTAGCTGGTAACGGATCTTCCTTCACTACCTAACAAGTTGAAAGATTTTAGGTTTAGACCTGTTTTAGAACTAAAGATTTGTGTGAGTACATTAGAACGATCACTGAATTAAGATCTAATTTTTATATTTATTTTAGATCACTTTGGAGATAGAATTCATTTATTTTGTATGGAAATGATTAAAGATGTATCATAAAAATCAACTCCCGTATCCACGAACGTCAAAGCTCGTGTATATACTAAAAATGAATCAATAAATGTGTTGTTAAGTACAAAACTCGAGAACGACTGAGCCGATATTTATGAAATCTTATATCTGTATTCGTTAGGTCTGAAAATCGGTCAAAATCTATTGTCGGACCCGATAGGTGGCACTGCTTTGCCGGGCAGGACGACATCTGTGGGGTCAGCTAGTTACCTAAAGCTAAAATAGGTTTATAATTCGTTCGTCTTTGTCTGTCAGTTAGACGTTTATACTAGTAAGAAAGAGACAATGTCCACTTTAACTAGAGTCATATAAGATTTTTATGTATAAGACAGTGAATGTAAACATCCAACATACTTATTATTTTTAAAATATATAGAAACATTTTACTAAAAGTTGAAAACGAAAGGTGCAATCTACATTTTAATGCATCAGACGCGGATGGACGAAAATATTATTATTTCTTTTTAATTATTTTTATTTTGACCTTGCTCGTTTCCTCATATTTAACTTTACTTAAATAATTAGTAGGTAGCGGAAAAATGGAACTGTAGCCAAGGAGTTTTGTCAGTTTTCATTTATCACAATTATCGACCTATTTACAGAGTTAATAGTCCACTTCAGGACCCTTCTACCCTTTTTAGTGTCCCACCGCTGAACACGATTCTTCTGTCAACTACGTTACAAGTTGAGATAGTTTAGACTTTAATCCACTCACTCTGGCCAAGTGCGGGTTGGTGGATGTCATATGTCCTCGAATGATAAGTTCTTAGATATGCCGGTTTCCTTAAAGTACGTAGGGGTATGTATGTATTTAAAATTATTTGTTGTGCACTTCTACCCATCCCACAATGTTTCCTTACCTAGGGTTTGCTGGTAGAAAATTCACATTTCAATTAAGCTCGCCTGTGTACGTGGGCTGTTTCGTATTTATTAATAAAAAAATATATATATTTCGGACAACATTGATCCATAATGGGTTAGTAGAAACTTAAGAACTATGTTAGTAATTAATTTTTATAAAAGAATTAGTTTTTGCAATTAGGGCTCTGATCAGTGGACAATCAACACTGTCAGCCATCTCATTGAGGACGCTGAGGCTGCTGCCGTGCATTCAGTTTAGCAATGAGGCGCTCTTCTTGCGTATGACAGTTTGGAAACTATCCACGTCCGCTAACGCAAACATCGCTGATGCGCTGAAAAACGCGGCAGCCTCAACAGCGCCCTGAACGCGTTATTATAATGAACACATAATACCTCAAGAGTTTTCTTAGTACAGTTGGTCCATAGAAAAAAATAATAATAAAAAAAATTAATTGTTTTTGTAAGTGTTCTGTGTATACTAAAGAATAAAATTAAGGTTAAGATAGTATTATATTATCTGTGTTAAGAAGGTAAAAAATAAATGGTGTGAATTTCGTTGGGGAAAATAAATATTTTTTTCGGCGTATACAAAGGCTAATATAATAAATTAAGATTTAAAAGAGGTAATATAATCATTACTTATTTTGAATAAATCATTTTCTCACGTTTTTAACATACTCCTTTGTTTTCGGAATGTAGATGCTTATAAATTTGTTGCCCTTTAGAAGAAATTAGTAACTTCGGTTTTAAAATCTGTTACCACAAAAAAAAAACAACTTTACATTTAAATTAAAAAAACTGGGGTTCAGTGGCGAAGAGTCTATATAACACGAGTTCCACGGGTTTCCCTTTAGGAATTAGTCAATATATCGTACTAAATTAAATATTATGTAACGCCTAAATGTTTTAAATAGCATCAAAAATGCAGTATATACTTCCTAGTAAGTTTGAAAGTCGGCGTAGGTAACTAAGAAGCACTTGTCAATAAATTTTCTCCATCTTCCCATTTTTCGAATATCCACCCTTCGCCAGTGCTTGGGTAACAATACCTTACGCATTTATTTAGAGGAGAAACCTTTAATAGGCCCCACTGCTTCATGACACAGTGTGTGTCAGACTCCACAAGGTTACTCAAAACCCTCCGGTGTTCCTCTGCCAATCCACTTGCCAGACCGCGGTTTTCCTTTCGTATTACCCCACAGAGTACGTTATATATTACAACCGCTGAGTACCTAACGCTTTATATTTAATACTAGCTTTCCGCCCGCGGCTTCGCCCGCGTGTATGTCGGTTATCGCGCCAAAACATTACCTTCTGTTTGCGCAATCGGATAAAAACTTTCCTATATCCTTTCTCGGGTCTCAAACTACCTCGATACCCAATTTCATCCAAATCGGTTCAGTAGTATTTGCGTGAAAGCGTAACAAACAAACTTACATTCGCATTTATAATATACTTAATTAATTAATTAATTTAATTTAATATCTTAATATATATATTTCTTGTGTGCGTGTGTATGTGACTGAACTCCTCCTAAACGACTGGACCGATTTTGATGAAATTTTTTGTGTGTGTTCAGGGGGATCTGGGAATGGTTTAGATTCACAATTTTGCGCGGTACGAAGTTCGCTGGGGCAGCTAGTATAAATATATACATATACACAATACACGGTTGCACAAATAATAGTACAAAAACCGGTAAAATACTAGTTTTGGTTTCATTTTTTCAAATTGATTGGTCAAAAGACATCAAGTGGAGAATTTAGCTGTCCAGTGCCTGAGAAAAGGGCCATCAAATTTAAGAGAGTTTAGGCCTTAATCCACTCACGCTGGCCAAGTAAGAATGGTGGATGTCACATGTCCTCAAATAATTAGTTCTTAGACATGCCTATTTCCTTACGATGTTTTCCTTCACCGGTATTGAGCAGCGGCCATGAAACAATTTACACAAGTATGTGTCCGCACGACTGGGAATCGAACCCGCGACCTAATATTTCTAAGACGAGGCCCGTACCGCTGCGCCAGCGCTGCTCACCTCACTGTACCTATACTATAGTTATTTTAAGACACTTTTCTAAGAAGCAGAGAGAAAAGAGGCGTCTTCTATTTATAGTAGATGATTCTGGATTTGCCAATTTCTAAATAAATAAATATGTCGTTTCTATATAATTAAATATCCATATAATTTTTATTAAAGGATATTTATTTATATTAATTATATAAATTATATTAAAAAATTAATTGATTACTATTTATTGCCTTAGCAAAAAAACTGATGTACCTAGACTTATAAATTTGATGCATGTGTTTATGTACAAGTTTATTCCCACGTACCGCTTGAACGGATGGACCGAAATCGGAATATCTAAGAAGTAATCACTCTAGGACATGTGACATCCACCAACCCTCACTTGGCCAGCGTGTATTGAAGGCATAAGATAGTTGAGAGAAGACGTTAACCAGCAGTGGGACACTAAAAAAGGTTGGAATCAAGTGAAATGACACTCAAACCAAGATCAGTTAACTATTGTACAAATCGCTTAACCCAAGGTTATTTTAACTGCTCGCTTGATAACTCCGCGTGATAAGGAATATGCAAATTAGATTAATGCTTTTATACAATGACCATAAATGATGCACATAATTATAGAGTGGCTATTGTTGAGAGTCGTTTCTGTTTAAGGTTGTAGTAGGTTGTTGTTGTTGTAGTTGTTTGTTGTAGTACGTGTATGCGTCAGTCCATACCATTCGTTAGAGACAGGTTACCTCTAGACGATGGTATCACCGAACTGTGATTGGCATGGCAGTAAATATCAACAGCACCGACGAAATTTAAAAGTAAATTCTTGATTTTTTTTCGTGTATGTACATAACTAGTAAAGCGGAGATGATTTTCTTTCCTTCGATATTTGCAGTTTGTTAGATTTTGAAAGAGCAGCGGGATTGGCCTCGCCTTTGAAATATAAGGTCGCGGGTTCGATCCTCGGTCCTGCCCATATCTTTGTGTAAACTGTTTAAGTCTAACAAATAATCATTTGGGGAGATGTGGCATCTACAAAACTGAACTTGGCCAGCGTGTGTGGATTAATAATAATAATATTTTCACACATATACACAGCGCCATCTAGTCCCAAATTGTATATACTTGTGTTATGGGTACTAAGAATATCCATTCCTAGTACACTACATAAATACATTTTTTTTCTAAATATATACTTTATAATAAATAAATCACACCCAGACACAGCACAAACAATCGTGCTCATCACATTAAAATTTGTCCTGGATGGGTATCGAACCCACGACCTTCAGTTTAGCAGTCTGGGTCACTAACCACAACGCCATTAGGCCAGTGGGGATTAAGGCCTAAGCTTTCTCAACTCGTAAGATAATTCACAGGAGATTCGTGACCAATTTTGTTTATTTATTATACAACTAAGGTCTATATTAAAAAAAAAACAGCTATCTGACTACCTTGTTATGCTGACGGTCCAAACTGTAATTAAGCCATCTTCAATTCGTTTTTTATTGGCGTATTGAGAAATCAGAGATGTTGTCTTATATCTGTCTCTAAAGATAATTCTAGACACGATTTCCGCGCTACTAGTTTGGCAGTCTTTCATTGACCGACCTTGTGACGTCTTCAGCGTTAAATATAAATACAAATGTATTTAAGATACTTGTGACACTGGATTTTTTATACCCAGTGCTAAAATTGAACAAATTACACACGGCTACACATTGAGCTATAATTTTCCAGTATAAGCTGACCTCTCGATGTACTAAATTCCAATACAATGTGAGATCCAAAATATATTCACTATTGGTACTGATTGTACGGTAACCGTACCACCATATCAGCTGAGAGCTCCCTAGGGTCACTGACCGCACATTTCACGCCGTCACGCGCTTTCATAAATATTATTACGAAAAGATCCTCTACAATTTGCTAATTTTATACAATAATATAACAACTAATGGAAACGTGTTCTTTTGATGATAAAGAACCACCAAAAGAAATTGGTTAATAAGCTCTTCTGTATAAGCAAAGTGAAGGTTAAGATGCTCCAAGACTGCTGGCAGTGCCGTCGGCTATCATAATAGCACAACTATTAAGACCTACGGTGCTGAAACGTGGACACTCACGGTGCGGCTGGTACACCAATATAAAGTCGCTCAGCGTGCTATGGAGCGTGATATGCTCGGCGTTACTTTGAAGTATAAAATTCGCAATGAGGTTATCCGATAAAGAACTAAAATTGTCGACATAGCGCAAAGGATTAGCAAGCTGAAGTGGCAGTGGGCTAGCCACATCTGTCACAGACGTACACAAGTGTACGTCTTGGTAAACGTAGTGTAGAACGCCCTCCAGCTAGGTGGAGTGACAATCTGCGAAAGATAGCCGGCAGTAGCTAAATGCGACAAGCCGAAGACAGGGTGAAATAGCGCTTATTGGGAGAGGGTTACGTCTTAAGAAGATTCTGACTAAGTTTATAACTCAGTTACGAAAATCCTTTTTCCTTATGACTTTCCTTAAATAGCAACTCGGCGGAAAAAATTAATGGACCCTGAAGGAACCACTACAAATCCTTTAGAAATATAATTTCAGTGTTTTTTTAAGTAAAGAACGATTCTTTATTAAAAAAACATTACTAGGAAAAAATTACTTTTAAAAAAGATTAACGTTTATTTTTTCATTTGTTTTTTTATTTGTTTACCTCGTTTTATTAGGTTATTTTCCGCGGCGTCGGGGTTTTTTAAAATATTTTTATTCAGGTATTTGTAATTATAATGATACTGTGTTTTTTATGCAACTACATTTTCCTCGTATGGGTTTTCCTTCCTGCTAAAGTACCTACATTACTTGTTTTCTTAACATACATCTTAACTTTAACATTTAGTACAGAAAGTGTTATACGCAACTTCTAGTACTTCTTCTTCTTCTAATCACGAGTGAATCTGTATACTAGGCTAGCGGTTACTATGCAGTACATAATAGAAAGTAAAAATGTTTGAATACTTTGCATTCCACATCGCAATTATTTAAGTAAGTACGTATTTTAATTATTAAAACTGCCTCGGTGTCTAGATGTAAGCGTATTTGCTTTATAACCACGAGGCGCCAGGTTCAATCCCAGGTCAAAATGTATTTCTTCAACTTTCCAACTCCTCGTATCTATCTGATTAAAGACAGTTTAGGTGTCCCGGGACTTGGCCGGGTTCAAATCCCGAATCTCTTCACAGCGCTGTTGTACATCCTGACTTACAGGAGTAGCAATGTCGGGATTGCGGTGGTGGGTTAAGTCCCATTAAAAAGGAATTTTTTTTAGTCTTTTTTTAGATTTTTTATTTGTTTTTGTTTTTTTTTATTCTGCGATAGGCTGGCGCTGGACTACAACTTGCCTGATGTTAATCAATGATGTAGTCTACGATGGGACGCGCCTGCCCACTATACCGATTCATTCGTGGTTACCAATGAATTTCGGTGAGAAGGTCGCAGTGGAATGATGCTCCTTATGGTTAGAAAACATAAAGGAGCAACAATTTCGACCCACCCTCTCTGCATGGTGTCACCAGACATCGCACCGGAACACGGCAAGGCCGCTTGGCGGTGCGGCTTTGTCTGGTGGATGGTCACTAACCACGGCCAAAGCCTGCAGGTACACTTAATTACCAGTTGATTGTCACCTGATTTGCACCACCCGGGGGCCACTCAGATTCAGATAAAAGGTGCACTCCCACGGACGAAGGTGACTCAGCCGCCATAGTTAGGTACTTCAAAATTTACTCGTCTTTGTGTGGACAAATAGAGGATGTTTGGAATATTTCTGTGGAGTGGGTTCTGAACGAGAATGTCAGGAACATGTAATCTATAGCTCACATCACACGCACCACACACACGCACGTTAAACTAACCTGAAATTGTAACCTAATTGAGATTTATCATGAATTGCATTATTTGCGAAGAAAACTCTTGGTGCTGAAGAAATGAGTCGGAGTTACTTAGAAGGAGATTTTGACTACAACATATATTTGTAAAAATATTTGTTACTGCAAATAAACTATTATAAAAATCTTAGAGACCTTATAGTGAGTGTTTCATATATAAGCAGCGGTGGCGCAGAGCAGCGGTGGCGCAGTGATACGGGCCTCGCCTTAGAAAAAAAAAGTCGCGGGTTCGAATTTCAGTCGTGCCCACACATCTTTGTGTGAATCGTTTCATCGCCGCTGCTCAATATCGGTGAAGGAAAACATCGTGAGGAAACCGGC
Source organism: Meganola albula (assembly GCA_936450015.1). Lineage (NCBI taxonomy): Eukaryota > Metazoa > Arthropoda > Insecta > Lepidoptera > Nolidae > Meganola > Meganola albula. The sequence goes on along the minus strand of OW388161.1, from coordinate 634,349 downwards.
ATGTCTAAGAACTAATCATTCTAGGACATGTGTGACATCCACCAACCCGCATGCATGCATTAGGAACTCAAATTTTTTTGCACTTATGCTACTTTTAATCCCTATATCACGCGGGCGAAAGCTCGGGCGGATGTTAGTTCAATATAATTAACTACGGCTCAGTTTCGCTCAAGCGTAATATAATGTAACTATACCCGTATTCCAGGTACGGCATCTAATTAGCTGACTACTTGAGAGGCTATGTGACCTTAGTGCGTGGGAGTGCACCTTCAATCTGAATCCTCGCATGGTCCTCGGGTGGTGCAAATTAGGTGACAATAAACTGGTGATAGTTCGACTTTGGTTACCACCCACCAGACGAAGACGCACCGCTAAGCGGTCTTACAGTGTCCTGGTAACATCTGGTGACACCATTCAAGAGAGCGGGTAAGAATTATGGTTCCTTTATGGTTTCTAACTATTTGGAGCCTCATTCCACTGCTGACTTTTCACGGAAAATTATTTGAAATCACAAGCTAATAAAATTAGGCAAGCGCGTTCCATCAGACTACATCAATGTTTAACATGCAAGTAATACTCAATCGCAAGCTTATTTTAGAATAAAATATACATGTTCGTCAATCTTTGTGTGAATTATTTCATCGCCGCTGCTTTATAGGTGAAGGAAAACATCGTAATGAAACCAGCATGTCTACGGACTAATCATTCGTGGACATGTGACACCCACTAACCCGCACTCGGACAAAGTGTGTGGATTAAGGCCTAAACTCCATCAACTCGTAAGACGGTTAAGAAAAGACTCGTACCCAACTGTAGTAGGCCACTAAATAGGGTTGAAGTAATGCAAGAAACATTAGAGTCCACAAGTAAATCCAGGAGTAGAGAGAATTAGAAAGAGTAAAGGAGAAGAGAAGCTTAGCCGCTAGAATAGAAGAAGAACCTCAGTGGGTCAAAGTAATACGACGGGCCGGTGGCGAGGTCAGTAAGATACTTGTTTTTCACGCCGCAGGTCGTGGGTTCAATTCCACCTAAGTCAGACATTTGTGTGATGAACACGTCTGTTTGTCTTGAGACTGTGTGTAATTATCTATAAATATGTATTTACAAATAAAAAGCATTATAATGCTGTATACCTATTACTAGTTATCTGGTTTCCATAGTACAAGCTCTGCTTAGTTTGAGATCAGATGACCGTGTGTGTCAATCAACTGGTTATTCACGCGGTTGATCCGTTTGACTGACCAGCTGTATACCAAGGGTTAGAAAGACCAAATTCAAAAGTTCTCACCTGTCATGAAAGTCATTATAATGCACAATATCCAATCTATACAACTCTGTATCTTTTAAAACACGTCCACTCACTGCTCCAAGTGCACACAGAATCACAAACACGAACATAATTAAAAAAAAAAACAAAAAAAATGTATAAATAAAATTATATCACAAATTGCATTGTTTTGACAACTAAAATCTGAGCAACACCATACTCTGACGGTAGTTACTGAGTGACTGTATTTACAGACTACTATTCTTAACATTCAATGAAAAAAATACGAAATACTAACAAATACTAGGACCATACACCTTGTGTCTATAGAAATAAGGTTGACATTTGAATGGAGTAATGATACAGGTATGTACAAATATGTTTGTAGTTCTGAATCACGCTTGAAGTTTGGTATTGCAAATAAATGAATGATTGTTGAGAGGAAAACCGACACTAACCTAATAAATATTGATTAGATAGTGCGCTGCGCGTGCGCATGTCACTGAGATGTGCAGGAGATTGCGTGATATATCTAATGACAATGACCCACCGTGAATTAGTCTAAAGCTACTACATACTGGGTAAGGAAACTAGGTTTTTAGCGATAATATAGACTTTTTCCAACCTTAAACTTCGAAACTAACTACCTCAGAAGTCCAGTAATAACCGCGAGGTCCCGGGTTCAATTCCCGGGTCGAAGAAAATTCTTTTATAAAATACTTAGAACATCCTTACTAATTTCATAAATGCAAAGTTAATTTTGTCTTTCTATCTGTCTGTCTGCCGCGCTTTCACACCAATATTACAGAACCGATTTAGATGAAATTTGATATGGAAATAGTTTAAGGACCGTGGAAGGACTAAGGATAGTTTTTATCCGACTTCACAAAAAGAAGTTAATGGTTTAGAGTGATATCCGACACACACGCGGGCGGAAATCCGTAGTCGGAAAGTTAGTTTAATTAAAATACGTAAGTATGGGCCTTAAATCTCTGCCTACGCTTCTAGGTAGTACATGTATGCGCGGTACTTTATCTTTGAAACTACTAACTGGCTCTGCGGATGCTGCGGTACCATTGACAGGGCAAGGAACCTAGACTTGTTCTGACATGATGCTCAGTGAAGCCATAAATGGGAATAGGTCTTATTAACACGCTTTTCTCGACACTGCTCAGACAGGACCTGACCTTGGCATGAAGCCTCAATGGATATAGCCGCAATACCACTTCCAATTGAAAGGTTATAAATCCACAATAGCTCCCTTTTTTTTTGACAATATTTTTGTTATGATCTTCGCGGTGCTGCTTCGTCCAGTGGTCCGCCGGTTGGTTTTATGTCACTTCATTTGCACCACCCAAAAATACGGAATCGAAAGTACCCAAGGTAAATCACCGGCCTTGATGGGTGGTGTTTTGAAAAAACATTTTCTTTACTCAAATAAATAGGGAAAATAGGCACTTACTGACTACTTAATATATTTTTTTTATTCTTCGATAGACTGGCGCTTGACTACAACTTGCCTGATGTTAAGCAATGATGTAGTCTACGATGGAACGCGCTAGCCCAGTGTACCGATCCACTCGTGATTACGAACGATTATCGGTGAGAAGGTGGCAGTGGAATGAGCCTCCTTAATGTTAGAAACCTTAATGGAGCAACAATTCCGACCCACCCTCTCAGCATGGTGTCACCAGATTTCGCACCGGAACACGGCAAGACCGCTTGGCGGTGCGGCTTTGTCTGGCGGATGGTCACTAAACACGGCCGAAGCCTACCACCAGTCGATTTATCACCTGATTAGCACCACCCAGGGACCACATGTGGGGATTCAATTAAAGGTTTACACCCGCGGACGAAGATGACTCAGCCCCCAAAAACTATACTATACTTTCGTCTTCATCGTCACTGATCACACAAAATCGACTATCAGCTATCGATTGATAATCTGTATAAGAATGACAGCGGCAATCTGGTTTGACGTTACAACTCTGCCAAGATGTCACTTGTCAGGTTTTCCAGTTGGTTGTACTAGTAAAAAACGCGTCGTGGAGCGCGCTCCAGGGAAGCGCCCTTTGTAATGTGATGCAATAAATACAGTGCATTAATTCGACTGTGATATCGTTCAGGGGCGACTCGATACAAACCCGCTAGAACTATATAAGTACACCATATATCTATTGATATCGTGACCTATACTACGAAGACGCCGATCAGGGAGCAGTCCTCGAGGGGACCAGGAACTTCGGTTGGTGAGGTGCATCCTAGCGATGACGCATAGCGGGACGCATACCGTCACATACCACCAGATGAAATCAAGAACAACAAGTCAAAAACAAAATATCAATGGAGTATGTGTTTGTTATTTGCATAGTAATTGTGTAACACAATGCTATTTATATTGGAGCACTTTTAGTTTTCTATTGTGAGTCAACCTTGGTACAGGTTCATGTTGAGTAATTTTAATTATCTTGCCGACCGTACCAACTGCACCATATTTAATTTAAATGGCCAGTGACCTTCCTCAAACTCCAATCTTTCGCTATATCAAAATTTAAAAATATTTAATGACAGTGATAACAAATGTATTTGACGTTTTTTTTTTAATGATAAAATTGTTATGTAATCTTCAAAATCAATATTATTTATTCGCACAATACAGTTTAAGTCAAAAAAACTTGTTAACACACCCGCTTCTCAATACATCAGCTGTCACTTTGTACTGTCATTGCGACCGCCTTTCAAGTCAGCTGTCACTCAAAAATGTCAGCTTGAATGAACAAGTGAACGAACACTGAGCACGGACAAGTGAAACAGCTATCTTAGAAGAGCTACTTTCTTACCCGAATATTCACGCCTACCTAAAGTGGTCTGATAATCCTGATTTTTTAGTCGAAGCCTTCAAACTTTTTAGCAAATGCGCAATCTTTGAGGGAATAAACTTGAACAGATTTAATAAATACGTAGTTTGATTTAGTATTTAAAGGGGAAGATAAAAGGAAAAGAAGAGGAAGGCCAAGGATCTAAGCCAATGGAAACAGATTTATCAACTGCATCTACAAGGGTCTCAGACTAAAATTAAAAGACTTATTTTTACAACAACATAAATCTTCTTCTTTTAATTTAAGAGTAACCCTTGCCGCTGCATCTGATGAAGTTCTCACTATTCAGCTCGATCTAGAGCAGCTTCTTTCACTCCCGTATACGACATGACACCAACCTTTTATTTTTATTTCAATATTATATTATTTATTTAACCCATCTATGACAATCGTTACATGTAGTCAGAAGCCAATATAATCTGACACCTGGTCTAACAATCTCGGCTACTAGTTCCCTACGGGTTTCGAGGTTAGATGGCAGTCGCTCGTATAATTCTGGTAGCTAGCCGCATCAGGATAGACTGGGAGCCGACCCTAATAGAAATGGGAAAAAGGCAAGGGGGAATGAATGATGAATGATGATTATATCAGTATCTTACGAGAAAATCTCACTGGTGATTACCAATTACTCGAAAATTCACTGTTGTATGGCATGTGGTAAAGATAAGGTACTTGTTATTAAGGTTAGTCTTACCATTTACTGAGCGAACTCCAAGGCGGTGTCAAGGTTTACCTGTTAACATGCCACGCTGTTTTTATTAATAGCTATCAATTACATTCGTTTGCAATCTAATTCTGTTAGGCCTCTAGACAAATTACATACCGGATAGGATTGAAATCAAGATCGAAAATCGAATTAAAAATCTAATGCTTTAAACCTACTCAAAAAAAGGAAAGAGACGTGTACTGTCGGAATTCACAGAGACAATTCGCCTCGGCCGTGGTTAGTGACCACCCTCCAGACAAAACCGCACCGCCAAGCGGCCTTGCAGTGTTCCGGTGCGATGTTTGGTGACACCGTTTGGGAGTGTGAGTCGTAATTTTTTGCTTCTTTATGGTTTTTAACCATATGGAGCCTTATTCCACTGCCACCTTCCCACAGAATATTATTCCTAACCACGAGTGAATCCGTATGTTGAGCGGATGCGTCCCAACGTAGACTACATCATTGCTTAACATCAGGCAATTTTAGTCAAGCGCAAGCCTATTGCAGATTAAATAAAACAGCCTAGGTGGGATTCTTAAGACGCTAAGTTTTATAAGTTTATGTATGTATGTTTGTTTGTCTCACGATTTATAGAAAACTAGCCGGCGGATTGCTACGATTTTTTATTCGTTAGATGCGCTATCTTTTAATTTAGTGATAATTTTAAATCGCATCAGAATTGATGCAGCCGTTTTTGAGGTATAAGCATAGTAAAAACTGAAATCTTTCTCATAAACTTCGGAACCGATAACAATTATTTGTTAGAATTCCAAAAGCCTCGATCCCCTAAAAAACTAGAGTGTCCGGCAACGTCTTGAGCCGAGGTTCGTCCCGACATGGGGAGCCCTAATGGCAGTTGCCACAGTACTTGATCGGTTCGACCGTCCTCGGACGGCTCATCGAAAAAGTCCGGTGAACCAATAGAGGCCTTCTGGCCGATTGGGTGGGTCCGGCCGTTATGCCCCCATTCCAGGTTGCCCCCGGCCGGTATGCCCCCACATTGAAAAATTTGTTATTCCGGTTTGCCCCCGGCCGCGTTGCCCCCTTAGTTTCTCTTTTTGTCATGATATTCGATTCAGTACGGTTGTGTAGACAATTGTTAAAATAATAAATGGAAATTAAGAGTATAATCATATGACTGATGTGCGCAGCCAATGTAGATAACAATAGATTAGGTAGATGCAGTGATGAGGGGTTGTCTACATCCGTCTACAATGTTTTAGGTGATTTTTTAAACTTCTTACTAGTGAGTAAAAGGCACTTTCTTGTTTGTACCATCTCATTAATTTACATTTGCATTTATTCATCTTTATTAATTTACAGTAATGCGGTAACCTTACCAATCAAACAAAATATAAGAAATTATCATAAAATGACACATAGTCTATACTAATATTATAAATGCGAATGTAAGTTTGTTTGTTACGCTTTCACGCAAAAACTACTGAACCGATTTGGATGAAATTGGGTATGGAGGTAGTTTGAGACCCGAGAAAGGACATAGGATAGTTTTTATCCGACTGCGCAAAAAGAAGGTAATGTTTTGGCGCGATAACCGACATACACGTGGACGAAGCCGCGGGCGGAAAGGTAGTATGAAATAAATTAAATTGAAAAACACTTTTGTTTTCAACAGTATTTGCTCAAGCGTCTTGTTAAAAATAAAATGGAGGCAAGACGGCCGGGGGCAAACCGGAATAACAAATTTTTCAATGTGGGGGCATACCGGCCGGGGGCAACCCGGAATGGGGGCATAACGGCCGGACCCGATTGGGTAGGGCATCAGCAAAAAATTAACCCTAAATTAGTTCATACTCGTTTGGACACCCTCGTACTTACCCGTGTAAGTATCTACTTCAACACTATTTTGAAGTCCCACAGCTGGGCACGAGTCTTCTCTCAATTATCTTACAAGTTAAAAGTGTTTACCTCTTAATCCACTCACGCTGGTTAAGTGCGGGTCATGTCACATGTCCTCGAATGATTAGTTCTTAGACATGCTGGGTTCCTCACGATGTTTTCCTTCACCGATACTGAGCAGGGGAGATGAAACAACTCACACAAAGATATATGGGCACGACTAAACAAACAAAATGTAATAGATATAAGTACTTCATTCAAAAAAGAAAAATAGCCTACTGAGTTTTTGGCAGTGTTTCTCAGTAGTTGCCAGTCATTCACTGCACGGTAGGAAAAGAAATTGGACTATGGAGACTTGCGTCCCAAAAAAAAAATAAAGCTAATTTTCATTTTCATTTACTGGTAATCGAACCTGTGATTATAAATTTATAAGGTGAGGCCCGTATCGCCTTTTTTTATCCTTCGATAGGCTGGCGCTTGACTACAACTTGCCTGATGTTAAGCAATGATGTAGTCTACGATGGAACACGCCAGCCCACTGTACCGATTCACTCGTGATTACGAATGGTTATAGGTGAGAAGGTGGCAGTGGAATGAGCCTCCTTAAGGTTAGAAACCTTAAAGGAGCAACAATTCCGACCCACCCTCACTACATGGTGTCACCAGACATCGCACTGTAACACGGCAAGGACGCTTGGCGGTGCGGCTTTGTCTGGTAGGTGGGTACTAACCACGGCCAAAGCCTACCACCAGTTGATTGTCACCTGATTTGCGGGTGCAAATCAGGTGGTCCCGGGGACCACGTGTGGGGATTACATTAATGGTTTACACCCACGGATGAAGGTTACTCAGCCCCCAGCTGCTCAAGAACGTTATTTATTTGTGATTCACTTGCAAACTAAACGGCTAGATGATGGATGGCTTAAATAATATTAATTTACTTATGTATTAATTCCTACCAACTTATTTAGGAAAGTTTTATAATGAACCAAATTTATGTATTTACGTCATCATTTCATGAAATATTTACTCAATTACAATGTAATTGTTCTAGTTTATTTTTGTATAATGAATTACGTGCCAATGGCGTGGTCAGTAATATACTTGCTTTTCACGCCGCAGTTCGTGGGTTCGATTCCCACCCGAGACAGACATTGATGTGATGAACAATAATCATGTATGTATGAATTTATAAAAGATTTTTTTTATGTGGTATATTACCACTTATCTGGTTTCCATAGTATAACCTCTGCTTAGTTGGGTCAGATGGCAGTGTGTGTTAATGTCGCACATTATTATTATTATAATAAGTAAATTATTTTCCATGACGTCACAATTATTCATTAAAATATTACAATCGTATACTTGCCGACGAAACACTAACAATGTTCTTCCTAATATAAATTTCATATAAAAACATTTTTTGTTGCTTTTGCCTTATTTTAATTTACATACATAATACCAACTCTGTACGCAGCACTCTATTTAAATAAAAGACAGCTAAATAAAACAATTCATCAATGTTTTAGTTTTATTAGTGTAGTCAGTATTTTCATTTTCATTTTCATTTCATTTCAGTAAGGCATTTTTGTATAGGTACCAGTAGTAAAAATTTATAAAAATATAATATAATATAATATAATATTTTTTATCTTTTTAGACTTCACGTGACCAGAGCGCTGGCTTACATCTTGGTCAAAGAATTAGCATTGCCATACAACGTGGCAAAGCTGCCAGATTGCTGGCACATTCCCCCAAGGCCTCGATTCGGAGGAATTTTATGACGCCTCATCTAGTTTTTAAGATAGAAATTTAAAATTAGTCTATTTTCTTATATTTTATGTTAATACTGTGTTAGTGTTTTTATAATAATTAATTTTAAATTAAAATTTAATCCCTTATTATTTTAATAATCAATCTTTATCTGGTTTCCATAACACAAGCTCTGCTTAGCTTGGGACCAGATGACCGTGTGTGTTAATGTCCCAGAATATTTATTTATTTATTTATTTATTTATTTATCCCTAATAATAATCAAATAATCTAATTATTTGTCCTTATTTTTATTTTTTATTAATATTTATTTAATTTCATTTATTTATATTTTTAATGTATAATATTTTTTATAATATTTAATATTTTTAATCAAATATTAATATTTAAATTGAATATTATAATTTTCGATTCTTTCTTCCCTTTAGAAACGTACATAATCAAATATAGTGACACGCCTACAAGTTTTAAATAGCAGAAAAAATAAGCAAGTATCAACAATATAACAAACTTATTTAAATAATAGGTACATTTGCTCCGTTATCCTTATTTCAAATTTCCACAATTCGCCACTGATGGGTACTATGTTTTAAACTAGCAATTAAATTATGTTAGGTACCAATATTGGTCTTAATTGAGAGTAGGTAATTTGAGAGTTGGCCCGAAACACAGGTTATATATTAATCTAGTTAGTAACCGACACATTTTCTTTAGAAGTAAGTAGTTATTGGTGCTTCATATTTACGTAGAACATAGACCTAAACTACTTTTAGATATGTATAGACTTCATCTAAATTTAATAAAGAAGAAACTGACTGACTGACATATCAACGCAGAGCCCAAACCGCTGGGTCTGGAGACTCCAAATTTGGCACATAGGTTCCTTATTGGGTCTAGGGGTGCAATAAGAAAGGATTTTTCAAAACTCACCCTATAAGGGTGTGAAACGGGGTTGCGAAGTTTATATGGAGAAACAAGATTAGTGAGATCAATTAACTAGTAGCTAGGAAGCTAGTTAGATATAACTTAATATTGCAGTGTAGTGTATATGATTCCTTTAAGTTCAAAAACTTTTTTTAAGGAACCATACGTGAAATGACGTGGGATTTAAGAAGTTCCTTGGTGGTAGAATAACTCCATAGTAGAAAGGTTGACCGTAGGTACGCTATTAAGGTTTCCCTAAACTAAGCTGTCGCTCGTAAAATTCTGGTAGCTAGCTTCATTAGGTTAGGCTGGGAGCCGACCCCTACACATATGGGAAAAGAGCAAGGGAAATGATGATGTAGAGGTTATTTATTTATTTATATATTAACCACAACGAACATCTATCATTTCAGGCTTGCCTAATGCGACAGAGTACTCTTAGTAATCCGATGCCTCTTTTTTTTCCGATTGAGAATGCATAACGCATACCCCGCCTTTTTTCAGAGGACGAGGCGGGGCTATGTAGGACTAGTTTGAGGCCGCAGCCACCCCTTAAGCGCAGGCCGGAGGCGACCTGCGCAGGGCCATACCCACTAAACTCCACCGACTCCAACAACCACGCTCGGCGGGAACACGGGATCCTTAAGACGCAACCGCGAACCCGCCAGTGGGAGCCCACCGAGGCAGGCTCCTACGTGTTATTACGTCCCAGGAGACTTTCTGGGACTCTTCGACGGCGGACCGGTGCAATGCAGAGAGCGAATTAGTAATCCGATGCCTAGTTTAAGCCTACAGTCCATCAAATCTAAGAAGTACCTTTTGACGTTTCACTGTTTTCTATTAAATTAGCTTTATAGAGGCGTAATTCACACTATTTTTATTAGCTTTCCTGTAAAATAATTGAATTAATATGAAGCTATTTTTATTTTAACATAACATAAACAATTTTCATACAAAATATAAAATTCTAAATGTACTTACTACGTTTAGAACTGGCAAATGGTACTTCTTAGATTTGATGGATTGTAAACCTAAATTTATTCGCGGTACAAAGTGATACGAAGTTCGCCGGGACAGGTAGTATATAAAATAAATGCGTTTTTAGCAACATAACGGTATAAATACAAGTGTGTAATACTCAGTATTGCACTAACTGTTAAAGAAAGCAAAACTATACAAACTCAGAAAGTGGAACCGTACCAAATGAGTATGCGGCTTAAATTGCATATCTTACACATTTATGAATACCTAGTACCTAGCAAATAAATATTTGTTATTAACATATCGCTCATTTGGAGGGATAGTGACATAAATTCAAATTTGTAAATTTTATAATACGCCAGTTTTAAGATATTTTCGTAACACTAAAGAAGATTATTACTATTTGTTACAGCTAACCTCTACAATATATAAAACTAGCGGCCCGCCCCAGCTTCGCCCGGGTAGCTTCAACCCGCTCAACAATTTACAAAAAATGTGATAAATAAAGAACCGCTCAACCGATTTTGTGCAAACTTCACGTAAACCATTTACTAAATAGTCCGAACAATGCCTAAACATTTGCTTTGAATAGGTGAGCCCGTTTTTGAGTTATAAAATTACAACGAAAAGTGGCATTGATTTTTATATCAAAATATAGAGATGACCAAGCTGTAACAAATAGTAATAATCTTCTTTAGTGTTACGAAAATATCTTAAAAATGGCGTATTGAATATTTACTAATTTGCATTTATGTCACTGTCGCTCCAAATGAGCGTTATGTTAAAATACTCTTTCCTAATAAATATACAGTAGGTACTTCATTAAACCGTAAAAAATACCAACTTCATGACCTTAATAATGTTATTTAATTATGGTCATTATTATTATTTATTTATTTATTTATTCAAAATATAAGTATTACACAAAACATCATCCGTCGCCAAACTGTACATACAGTTTCTAGGCGTCGCGCTCATTCACAATTTATAATATGTACTTATACTATTGAATTATACCTACTCGTACTATACCTAATTACAATTTTATGCATGCATTTTCCTATTTATGAAGTTGAAGTTGGTAATAGATACCTAAGTGTTACCTACCAATACTATTTTCTTAGATTTACGCGAATATCACATATTGAAATAAAACTACTTTATAACGGATTTTATGGCGGTTTAATTAAGATTTTTATATCCCGACGTTTTAAAGTCTTTTCAGACTTCATGGATACTTTAGTTTGCTAACATTTACTTCACTAACCTAAACCTAAAGGTATAATTTACCGTGTCAAGCCTCCTCCCTTATGTAACAAGTTTCTTTCTTTCGTAGGCCTCCCCCTTATTGGTAGTACGCATTCCTTGAGCGCATGAACGATGCGAACGAAGATATAGACGAATCAGATGATATTATTATCCTAAGTTAGATTTAAACCAAACAAAGCTAGAACTAGAACAGGAGCATTCTTTCTTGATCTCTTAGTGTAAACGAGAACAAAATATTAACAAGCTCAAATGAGAGAGAGAGAACATCACTGCTCGTTCGTGTCAATGCGATTTACACGTCTGAACACGTAAGAACATTACGAACGCTCTACGCTACTGTTCGTGCGATCTATTGCTATTTACATCAAGCAAGAAAGCATAGTTGACAGTCGCGTTAAAGAATTCCGTTTCAATTAGATATTGTTAAAGCTGTCTAGAAAAAAACTTTGTTCCAATGACAACACGTAAAAAATAGACCTATTATTTAGATACTAAAGTGAAACTTAAGGTATCAAGGTCTAATTGTTAAGTGTCCCAACTGTTATTGGGTTGATCGGTAAAATTCATAGTAAATCCTGCAACCTGACATCATAGGTGTCGGACAATTAAGGCACGGTCCACGGCCATCAAAACTTGACAACCTTACGCTGGATCAGATTTTCAGATTTAAGCTTTTTATTAAATTTACGCGAATATCACACATTGAAATAAAACTACTTAATAGCAGATTTAATTGCGGTTTATTTAAGATATAATATCCAGACGCTTCGAAGCCTTTTCAGAGCCTTTTTCTTACCTCAGTCCACCCGGGACCATGAAGTCTGAAAAGGCTTTAAACGTCGGTATATAAAATCTATAATATACAGCGATAAATTCCGATAAAAATTAGTTTTATTTCGACATCATTTTTTTTGTTAAAAAATACAAATTTTGTAAAAATCTTTTCTAATTCCCAATGAAACCATCCTACAGCCAGTACTAGTATAAGTTGACTATGAAAATTAATTCACATTTACAATGAGAAATTCATACTCTGTGGAAACCACGGAGATGCATCTCATACAAAATTCATACGACATTACAGCGACAATTGGCGCAGTTAACGCTGGATAATTTTGTTTTTCATTTTTAGTCTGTTGAAATAGAAACAGAATATGCACCTGCACAATGTTAGGTTTTTAGAAAATACCCCTTGTGTCTTTAAAATCTATAATATAAAAATGAATCGCAAAATGTGTTGGTAAGCGCATAACTCGGGAAAAGGGTGAACCGATTTCACTAATTTGTTTGTTTTATATTCTTTAAAGTATGAGGATGGTTTTTACGCAGAGAAATATTAGAAAAACTCCTCCAAAACAGCTTGACCGATTTTTATGAAATCTTAATAGGTCGTGTACAGTTTTAGGACCCGGCAGGTGGCACTGCTTTACCGGGCAGGACGACGTCTGCGGGGTCGTTCTCTGCGTGACAGATTTCTCGTGAATACAGTACCACAAGTACAAGTATGTGTATACGAAAAAAAGTTTTTGAATTTCTTGAACCTGCGTAAATGCGTTTTCAAACTAACTTTTTTTTTCATTCAAATCGTTCGATAGATCAAAATAGTAACGCTCGACATAAATTGAAATGGGTTTGAAATAGGATAACTAAAATAGTTAGTGAATGTTTTCGAACTCTTAAAGTGAAGGAAATAGAGAGAGCCTGTTTGTGCTATCATCCTACGAGGAGGTCGGTTCCAGATATTCAAAGCTTATAATTAGAACCTCTCCTCGCCTTTCCTCTCTTCGGATCAGTCCGGCTCAAGCTCATATAATTATAGAAATATAAATAAGTCACCATAACATAAAAATAATATAGTGGGACATTAACACACACGGCCATCTGATCCCAAACTAAACAGAGCTTGTACTATGGAAACCAGACCATAATATACTACATATAAAAAAAATATTTTGTAAATACTTACATACTTAGATAGATAATTACACCCAGACTCAAGACAAACAGTCATGTTCATCACATCAATGTCTGTCTCTTGTGGGAATCAAACCTACGACCCGTGGCGTGAAAAGCAAGTTTACCGACCACGCCACCGGCACATCACTAGAACATCACGATATTCCAGCAATGAATCCATAGAGATGTTTTATTCTTGAATAGCCTGGCGCTTGACTACAACTTACCTGATGTTAAGCAATGACGTAGTCTACGATGGGATGCGCCAGCCCAATGTACCGATTCACTTGTGATTACGAATGACTTTCGGTGAGAAGGTGGCAGTGAAATTAGGCTCCTTAAGGTTGAAACTATAAAGAAGCAACAATTTCGACCCACTCTCTTAATGGAGTTACCAGACATCGCACCGGAGCACTACATGGCAAGGCCGCTTCACGGTGAAGCTTTGTCTGATGGATGGTCACTAATCACGGCCGAAGCCTACCACCAGTAAACTAAATATAGATGTCGCCTAAATGTTACATGAAGGCCAGTACCATAAGCGCTATTAGAGGCTGATGGTGCTAGCGGTTGACCTTTGTGGAGTCCGTTTCTACGCAGTAGAACAGTGGTTAGGAGTGAGGCTGTACTGAACTCATTCCTGTGTTGCAGCAACGCTATGTGCGACCTATTGTGGATTAATGCGCTTAGGACGGTAATGCGCGGCCCGAGTGCCCGTTTCGTGGAACCCTTTAGATGGAAGTGGTATTGCGGCTATGTCTGTTGAGGCTTCGTGCCAAGGAATTTAGGAAACAAGAGTAAGTATAGTAAAAGCTGATCGCATTCGGTCAACTACTAGTGCGTACACGCTCTAATGCTTTAACGGTTTAAAAAAAATGAAGCCATAGACCGACCGTTTACTTCGCGTATCGCCTATCACCAAGATTCTGACTCCTCAAGCTGCACAGACAGTGATGATGATTCAAACGATATGGATACTAGTGACGAATAGTCTTACATTACTTTTATCTGTGGTTTAATAGTTCTTTAAGAGATTTAATTAATGTTTTACGACTTTGTACCTCAGATGGCGATACGCAAGTTTAACGGTCGACCTATAGTGCGTTTTATAGAGTTAAGCTCAGAAAAAGTACTTCGTTCGAAACACTGTTATGTAGATAGATCTTTTAATTCTATGGTAACTCAACAATTTACTCATGAATTTTAAAAAGATATTACCTTTGAAGCGGTGTTGCTTGCAGAGTTAATTTAGCTTTAGATGGTAGTATGTTAAGTTTATTATGTGGAGTAGGTACTACTAATAAACGATTTATATAAAGGAAGTACAAGAAATATAGATGGTGAAAAACGATGCTATTCGATTTATTTAATTTAATGTAAAAATACGCTAGACTGAATACATTTTTTTATATTTGACAAACTATATTCATTTTTTTATTTAGTAGTACTCCACATAATAAACTTAACATGGTAGCAGAGCGTGAAAATTTGAAAAATTGAAGATACAAAGAAATGTAAAACGTGAGTACCTACCAAATAAAAAATGTCGACTGCAATAATTGAACCTCTTACAAGAGACAATTACGACACATGGGTAATCCAGGCTGAAGCGGTGCTAGTTCGCCATAAACTATGGAAATACGTTGAGACTCCCTTGACTCCTGCCTCAACTGCAGACGATAAACAAAATGATAAACTTGCGAAATCAGAACTTATTCTTATTATCGCCCCGTCTGAGCTGAAACAGATTAAATATTGCAGCACTACTAAAGAGTTATGGGACAAACTAAAACTAATCTATGCCCGTAAAGGACCTGCACGAAAAGCATCCCTTTTGAAACAGCTTATACTGACTAAGCTAGAAGGAAACGATGTACGAGGTCACCTCAACAAGTTCATGGATACAGTGGACAAGCTGGCAGATATGGACGTAGCTATCAACGAGGAATATAGTTTGTCAAATATAAAAAAATGTATTCAGTCTAGCGTATTTTTACATTAAATTAAATAAATCGAATAGCATCGTTTTTCACCATCTATATTTCTTGTACTTCCTATAAATAAATCGTTTATTAGTAGTACTCCACATAATAAACTTAACATAGTAGAAAAACTGTTAACCTATAATAACTACCGTTTTTATACAAGGAGACAAGTGAAGTAAAAATTCTTCTCAAGTACTTTCATGAGTACTTACTATTTCGCATTGTTAAACAGTTCTCACGCTTTGAATTTTGGATATTTTTAGTAGATATTTAAAAAGAGACCAGCGGTGGTACAGTCAAAGGAACCAAGGTAAATTAATTCGTCAATTGGTCGGTATTATACTTGCTTTTCACGCCGCAGGTCGTGGGTTCGATTCCCACCCTAGGCAAATATTTGTTTAAATATGTCTGTTTGTCTTGTGTCTGGGTGTAATTATCTATATATAAGTATATATTTCAAAAGAGATGTATTATAAGTAGTATATTACCAGTTATCTGATTTCCATAGTACAAGCTCTGCTTAGTTTGGGATCAGATGACCGTGTGTGTTCATGTCCCACTATATTATTATTATTATATTATTATAGGTAATGGTGGCACTTTATATTTTCAACCTATCCATATGGAACGAAGGCGTGAAATTCTGTAAATCTTTTAACACTAGAAGTCCAACACCCTCCAGGGATGTTACTATAAAACTTATATTGTTGTTCTCAACATAAAATATAGTTTGGTCTCTTGAGTTTTTGTGATTGCATGTTAAAACTACGAAGTTTTAAATCAAATTATTTGTTTGGGACATCCTAAGAGAGGTTATATGAAAATACATTTACCTACCATGAGCAACGGTGGCGCAGCGGTACAGGCCTCGCCTTACAAATATAAGGTCGCGGATTTCAAATTCGATTCGAATCCTGGTCGTACCCACACATCTTAATGTGAATTGTTTCATCACCGCTGCTCAATATCGGTGAAGGAAAACATCGTGAGGAAACCGGCATGTCTTACAACTAGTCATTCGACGACATGTGACATCCAGCAACCCGCACTTGGCCAGTGTGTGTGGATTAAGGCCTAAACTCTCTCAACTCGTAAGATAGCTGAGAGGAGACCCGTGCCCAGCAGTGGGACACAAAAAGTGTTGACGTAACATTTACCTACGAGATATATTATGTCGGGTCATAAGTCATAAGCAAAATGCTCTACGCGTTCAATATAATAATGCTTTTCGGGTGTTGATGGGGCTACCACATTTCTGTAGCGCATTGAGGATGTTTGCTCAGGCGCATACTGATAGCTTCCAAGCCATAATACGCAAAAGAAGTGCGTCAATGATGCGTAGAGTGCGAGGGAGTACCAATAGCACCTGAAGCTTATTAGCTCATCCTGTTTTTTTTTCTGTTTGTTTTTAGTATTCATTTTATTCAATTTTTTTTAATTTTTCTGTTTGTAAAATGAGTTATTTATAACATATTGTCTGCAGTAACCATAACTTCATTACCTACCTATATTCTATCTTTGTATACCTAAAATTCTCTTGCCGTGGAACTCTGTTATCGGCTTCGACTATTGTAAATGCATACATGCATGTAATGTGTTTGTTAAAAAAGCTGTTGGGTTTCCTAAATAAATAAAATAAAAATAAAATAAAATTGCTCAAGGCACGACTATCCTGTCCTAGCATACTGGATGCATATGCACACATATGTATGTGGTGTGCCGGGAGAACGACTTTTTCTGTTAATAATATAATTTGATTTTATAGTCAAATCAATTTTAAATATTTTCTTTATTATGATAATTCAATTATAATTTTAAAATTTATATTAGGTATTTCTAATAAAAATAAAAACAATAATATTTAATACGTATTACGTAATCGTTTTAATTAGATAACTTTACTACAACTAATTTTAAACCTTCCTTCCTTAGTATAAAGAACAAATTGCAATATCAGTTAAAAACATTAACAGCGTGTAAAGAATACAATGGAAAGATACGCCTTATGTAAAGGAATGACCCAGTGCATTAGTGAAACGGATGCCTTGTTCGTTCATACCAGATGAGACTACGATAGTGATGAGACATAGAAATGTTCTCATCGATAAAATATTTTATTCCAGAGCTATATATGTATTATGTTGCATCACAAACTGCATCTTGCACACTGAATGCAAAAAAAAAATAGGAAAAAATCATTTTAATTGGTCTTATCAGTTGTAAATGAATAAATATGAAACAGGTATAATTTAAAAAGCTAATAAATAAACCTATGTAATATACTAACCCATGGTAAACTTATTAGTGGAAAATAAAATCCAACCAATTCATTTTATTGTAAACTAGCTTTCCGACAGCGGCTTAAATAAAAAACAAAACAACAAAAAACATTAACATTAACATTACCTTCTTTCTGCGCAGTCGGATAAAAATTATCCTATGTCCTTTCTTGGGTCTCAAACTACCTCTATACCCAATTTCATCCAAATCGGTTCAGTAGTTTAAGCGGGAAAGCGTAACAGACAGACAGACAGAGTTACTTTCGCATTTATAATATTAGTAGGAATAAGTGTGACGTACTTGGTGTGAAAATGTTTAGTGTGAGACTTGCTGACCGCTTTTTTAAATCTCGATATTCGCTTATGTATACAACTGTTTGACAAAATAGCAACACCAAAAGCGTGTAATCGAAATTCTTCAAAAATATCTTTCCTCAAGCACCAGCAGTTGTTTTGCTAATTAAATATTGAACACGTAACATAGTATCTTGTCCTGTAAAATATATATCGATATATTTTACAGTACAGGATACCATGTTGCGTGTTCAATTGACTGAGTATCGACTAATACTCTGTATCGACAGAGTATCGATAAATCTTGTCGACACGAACCAAGCACTACAAAA
Source organism: Meganola albula (assembly GCA_936450015.1). Taxonomy (NCBI): domain Eukaryota; kingdom Metazoa; phylum Arthropoda; class Insecta; order Lepidoptera; family Nolidae; genus Meganola; species Meganola albula. The sequence continues at coordinate 615,844 of OW388161.1, read as the reverse complement.
TGTCGTGCCAGAAGATTATTATCCCAGAGATTACCATTCGCGACGAGACAGAGCCGAAATACTAAAAGAGTTGCAAATGTTTGAAACTGACTCACAAATTAGGTGAAAACGTTTTTCGCTGAACATTGCAAAATTATTGCTTACATTTTCAAGATTTTCCAATGAAAATACCTATTCATGGTAGTTAGTCCTGTCACGGTCGCCATTTATGTTCTTTATTGATATTTAAATGAGAATTGGTTAATTCAAAGGGAACTATTTTAGAAATTACTTGTGGAACATTACGTACACTTCGTTAGTAGTAAGTTCGAACCAATAGTTTTACTAACTAATAATGACTAATTGTTGATTACAGTAACAGGGCATTAGTTCGGCCTGGTAAACATCTCGATCATTAAAAATTTTAATTTATATTTTAAATTTAAAAAGTCATTCGTCGTTGGTTACACTATGCTTGCAAATGCTTTTTTTTTGAGACGCACCTCTACATATAAATAGCCTAATTTGTTTTACTACTGAAAAGCACTGCCAAAAAACTCATAAATAATCACTATAAATTAGTATGTCAAAAAGTCACCGCAACAATTGGGCCAATGTATCGCTATTATTTTTTGATTACGTAAAAATTAAAACAATAGTGTCTAAAATTTTCGAACAATCTAAGAGACGGACCAAAAAAAATTATTTAATCATCTTGTTTATTCAGTATCCGAAAATTTTTCGTATTAACAATTCGTATTAGGGGTAAAATTAAAACTATAATTTCACTCTGTATAATAACAACCAGTATAAAACTTATTGGTCATAGTGTGTGAGTCCAACTAGTATGATAACAAGTCTCAATAAATTACATGATTACCAACTGCATCTTTGACCTTGTGTCTGATGCAGGCATTTAAATGGACTATTATCATGAAAACACTGTTATTTAAATTACTATTAAGAAGCAACGCTGCGTTATACGGAACACATGAGAGTTTATACAAATAATAGCTTCCGCCCGCGGCTACGCCCGCGTGGTGTTAGGATAAAAATTAGCCAAGTGATTGATCTATAAGAACCTTATATCATATTTTTTTATTTGTAATTGGTGGAACCCCGTTTCACCCTCTTAAATAAATAAATAAATATTCTGGGACATTAACACACACGGTCATCTGATCCCAAACTAAGCAGAGCTTGTACTATGTAAACCAGATAACTGGTAATATACTACATATAATACTTTTCTTTTGTAAATACATACTTAAATATAGATAATTACACCCAGACACAGGACAAGCAGACATATTTAAACAAATGTTTGTCTCGGGTGGGAATCGAACCCATGACCTGCGGCGTGAAAAGCAAGTATCTTACCGACCACGCCACCGTCCCGTCAAAAGTAAGTTTTGAAAAATCCTTTCCTAGTGCACCCCTGAGACCCCATAAGGAACCTATGTGCCAAATTTAGAGTCTCCAGACACAGCGGTTTGGGTTCTGCGTCTATATGTCAGTCAGTCAGTCAGTCAGTTTCTTATTTTATATATTTAGATATTAAAAGACATATTTCAGCTTAAAATTAAAAATCCTCATCAAAATATCCGACTGTTAAGGTGTTAGAGCAGCGGTAGCGCAGCGGTATCAACCTCGCCTTTGAAATAAAAGGTTGCGGGTTCAATTTTCAGTCGTGCATCACCGCTGCTCCATATCGGTAAAGGGAAACATCGTGAGGAAACCGGTATGCCTAAGAACTAGTCAATCGAGGACATGATATCTCCCAACCCGCACTTTGCCAGCGTGTGTGGATTAAGACCTAAATTCCCTCAACTCTCAACTCGTAAAATAGTTGAGAGAAGACCACCAGTAGGACACTAAAAAGGGTTAAAGTGTGAGAGATAATATGGATTAACAATAGTAATAACAACAAAACATAAAAATATTTATTGAGAACTGCATTCAGATCAATTAAATGTAAAATTAAAACACATAGGTACATATTACATTGAAAATATTATAAAATCATATAAAATTAGACATGTCTAAAACTAGATACAAAATTTTAGTTCATTACTCTTGTCGGTACAGCACAAAGAAAAATAATATTATATTGTTAGAACTAAATAAAAATACTGAAGGAGCGCCTGCCATATTGGTTCTTCCCCAGTCGATTACGGTTCCGGTCAGGACCGGAACGCGCGAACGCGAAATGCCCCCCGATCCCCCAAAATTAGAGTGTCCGGCAACGTCCTGAGGAGAGGCCCATCCCCACATGGGAGCCCTCATGGCATATGACAGTTGCCATTGTACTTGATCGGTTCGCCCGTCCTCGGACGGCTCACCGAAAAAGTCCGGTGAACCAATAGAGGCCCTTCCGGCTGATTGGGTTAGGTCATCAGCGAAAAAAAAAACCATATTCGTTCAGTTTTTTGTTAGCCATCGTAACGTGCGGAAGGTCTGTCCAAACTCGTGTCGATTTCATCAGTTGTTTTAAATTGTTAATTTGCTAAAATTGATTGTTAATATTTTTTTTTTAGTTTGGCTATCCGGCCTTATAAATCTTTTTGAAAAATCAATTGTTATTTCCATTTATAATAATATTATATTTATAACTATGTATACAGTATAAGGCATAAATTTAAATACATTCTAGAAAAAAAAGCTATACACAAACACAAAACACGATCAGTTCGCTCACACTAATTCGTTATTTAGACATTTATGTCTAACAAGCGGACCCCGGACGAACCTACTGGACGGAATTGGAATGATGAAATTTATCACAGCTACTTTTTATCCCTGTGTTAAATGTTGTAAGGTGTATACCAAACAAACAGTTTACACCGTTCGACTACAAATGCTGTATTTAAGATGTAAACTTAGTTGCAACTGCACCGCAACTTGATCGGCGCGTCAATAAATTTATCACAGAGATAGATTATGATCTGGATTCAGACATAGGCTACTTTTTATCCCTGTGTTAATGTTCTAAGGTCTATACCAAACGAACAGCTTACACCGTTCGACTACAAACGCTGTATTTAAGATGTAAACCTAGTTGCAACTGCACCGCTACTTGATCGGCGCGTCATTATATTACGTGAATTAGGGATCTGAACCTCTTACATGTACGCGTGTTAGATGTTAATACAATTAACCATAAGAGACACCATAGTTTCCTTGTTAAATGTAATTATAAACATAATTACCATGATTATTAAAACATGGTACAGCGTGAGTTAGCAGACAACAGGCTATTAAAATAACAATTTTGTCGTAACTGGCAATTAACGCGAGCACCTTTAATTTAGATGTTTCGAAAAGAGTTTTGCCGTTCGTGATCTCAAATTCAAGTAGGTAGTTTGCTTTTTACCACCAATTATCTATATAACTAACGACCCGCCCCGGTTTCGCACGGGTGCAATTCTGATACTAAATATACTGAGGTATATTTACAGTATTTCCTTATAAATAAAGTTAACAGCTTATTTGCAATTAGACAATACAAACAGCACGCCCCGCACCCATGTGAATCAATCCATTGGTTTTCTGGTTTTTATAGTACAAGCTCTACTTAATTTGAGATGAAAAGGCTATTTTAATGTCTCACAATATTATTTAAATCTCTTAGTTCGACATTAGACAGCAGTTGCTCGAGCTTTGTGCGGTCACTTTCGTCGTACGTTTGAATAAGTCTCGCCTTCATAGAGCCGTATCTGTAATTTTCCGTTGCGATTTTGGAATCAAACTCATGTTTCTATCTTAGGTAGGAATAGAAGCAAGTTTAATATTAAAAAAATTCATCCATTTCACTAACTTGTTTTGCTGACGGTCCAAACTGTCATTACAAAACTCCATTTTAAATTCAATTTGTTTTTTTATTGGCGACAGAAACATAAAAAAGGGTTTAATAAATTAGTTATACTTATGGTATATGGGGGTGTCTATACAACATAATAACCTTGGGGGTGTATATACAACATAAAAAATAGATATTATTGTTAAGTGAAATATCGTAATATTATTCTATTATAGAACTAATAAGCCATTTAAATGAGCATAATATTATATAATTTCTGACATTTAATGTTATTATTACTTTGTGATTTAATTTAATTATTTGATGTATTTGTATGTCACAATGTGACTAAAATGTAGATGTCATAATATATTAATTTTTTTTTTAATTTTTTTTTTTTGCTTTATTTCTATTTTTTTTTTATTTTTTTTTTCATAATATATTAATTGTAACTACTTAACATCTATTGTAACCTAAATTTTTGACATATAAATCTACCTATCTATCTATTTAAACATTAAAAAGATATTACCTGAAAAAATAACCTACGTACTATAGCCTAAAAAAAATAAAAAACTTGAGAGGTGTCAAGGGACACCCGGCTGGAACGAAGTTCCTTTCGATTAATTAGTGAAGGAATTTTTTCTATTTTTTTTTAATTTTTTTTTCATATTTGTGTAAGTATGATTTTTTTTATCTTTCTAAAGCAAATTTTTTCCAAATTATTTTTTTTATATTTTTTTGCTAACATTCGCACGCTGCACAGCTTACAAATAGCTTACTATAGCAAAAAGTGTCGTGACAACTTTTCGTAAGAATTTTTTCCGTCTATCACAACGCGCGATAAGGAACTTCGTTCCAATATAAAATAAAACTTATAAAATAACAAATCTTGTGACGCCCTTAATTATTATCGTGTATAAAAATAATTAATTATACTTTACTGTAATTTGTATATAAAATAATTAATAATAAAAATAATAATTAAAAAGTATATACTATACAACTCATAGTAACGTAAATAAAATAACGATATTTTTTAATTACTTAAGTAAATCATTTGAATACGTCAGTTTATAGGATTTGTAATTTTGTTTTACTTAAGGCAAAGTTGCACCAACTACTAATTTGTAAGTAAGTTTTATTTATTTAGATAAATTTAGGTTCGTGAGCAGTGGTGGCACAGTGGTATGGGCCTCGCCATAGAAAAAAAGGTCGCGGGTTCGAATCCTGGTCGTGCCCACACATTTTTGCTGCTCAACATCGGTGAAGGAAAACATCGTGAGGAAACTGGCATCTCTAGCATGTTAGGTGCTCAAATAAGACTTACATGCATTTTTAATTTCTGTTTCGACTGCAATTTTCCGTAGTCGGGTTATAGTTTATTGAAAACTTATTTATATTGTACAATTAAAATTAAATTGGTACAATCGAGACGCAAATATAAAACGAGATGTAGAAGGAAATCATTTTCCGAGTAATTTATATATTCAGTCGCAGCCGAGTTATCTCTACACGTGCTTGTGTTAAGCACATATTATACTATCAGTTTAGTTGTACTGTAAGTGCAAGGTAAATTATTATATTTCATTAATATTCCTTCATAATTTCATAAATGCAAAAACAACTCTGTCTGTCTGTCGCGCTTTCACGCAACAACTTCTAAACCGATTTAAATGATATTTGGTACTATCAAATTTCACAGCATTACAATAAATTTCATTGCCCCATAAAACTGTTTCTACAGTTTGTCTGTGGGTGCACATATTAACGTTAACAATAGTTATAACAGTGCGTGAAATTTTAACAAACTATATAATAGGTCGATATAGGTGTACACTTATACAGTATTCAAACGGTTAAGTAAGAATTGCTTAAGTGATTTTACAAACTACTAGCTGCCCCAGCAAACTTCGTGCAGCGTATTACTAATGTAATTCTTATGTATTTTTAATGCCACATTATATAAAAATAAATACGAAAAATTTTGTCCAAAAATATTAAAATAAATTAAGGGTGAACAACCTTTATCACATATGGGTATGAAAAATTGATAGTAGCCGATTCTCAGACCTACTGAACACGCATATAAAATTTAATAAAAATCGGTTTAGCCGATTCGGGGGAGTACGGTAATTAATATTGTGACATGGATATTTTATATAATAGATTTTTATCATCCATATCCCTAATGTCGGCTGGCAAGCTAAGCAAGATAAGGTATTCTTTTTTCTAACGTTCTATCTCCATAGTAATTATAGTATTATATTATCTTTAGTGTGGAGATAGTTTAAGACCCGGGAAAGGATGTAGGATAATTTTTATCATTAAAAAGTGGTAAATGGTTTAACGCAATAAACGATTAAACGCGGGCGGAGTAAAAATATAAATATAGAAAAAATATTGGAAAGTTCGATGGTAAGGGGCCCTATACTATGATTTCAAAAATGTTAGGTAAGGCCTATCCCCAACAGTGGGATTATTAAGGCTAATAATATTAATAACTAGCTTTCCGCTACGGCCATGGTAGATGAACTTAATAAATATAAAACTAAATGTTAGGTACCTATCTATTTTAAAGAGAAAAAGGGAGGTGTACTAAAGTTGTAGGATTTTGATGCAGTTTTTATTAAGTTATTAAAAAAGATCAGAATGGTTTTTAGCTAGGACGATGATTTATTGTTTTTTTAACGACTTATTTTTTTGTAAGTACCTATAGATTTTTCACCAGCATGTTGTTTCGTTACAAATATTATTTTAATTATATAAAACAATTTAATTTATACCTATTTCAATAGGACCATTTTCAAGCGGATTTCATAAATCGTAATTTTTTTTCAAATTTTGTAATATTTGTTTTTTTTTTATTTTGATCCTTTTAATTTTTTAGGAAATTAAAATGAAAAACACACCAGATATCGTAAAATATGGAGATGAAGCTGTTTCTTCGATAAGAAAAGAGATTAACATGCAACTGGAAGAAGACAGAGAGCAAGCTATAAAATTGCTTCAAGAGTGGGTGAGACAGCAACATCATTTTATCAAAAAGGAGTTTAGTAAGTTTTTTATCAATCAATACAGGTAAGGTGTTTTAAATAAGAATACAATGGTTACTAAACACTAAGCAAAAGTAGCGTCAGCATAAAATATCAACATAATAATAAATAAATGTAATTAAAAATATTCTAAACTTGATTTGGGACCCATCACCATGCCGCTTTTGTTCCCATTTCCTGCGATAGTTCTGCACTAACTGGGGATTGTCCTTGGGTGTACCTTTATGGTGTATTAGGGATAATCGTAAGTTGGTACCTCATTACATATAAAACAAAATTGTCTAACGGGCCTCCACATGTTAGCTTCGGCTCCACTCACGCCTTCCAAAAGTCCTTACATAGCTAACTACCAGAATTAAGCAAACGATTGCCTTTAGACCTCGAAACCCTTAGGGAACTTTTTTTCTATTTTTTTTTTATTTTTTTATATGTGTAAGTATGATTTTTTTATCTTTCTAAGGTACATATTTTGCAAATTATTTTTTTAATATTTTTTTGCTAACATGCGCACGCTGCACAGCTTACAATAGCTTACTATAGCAAAAAGTGTCGAGACAACTTTTCGTAAGAATTTTTTCCGTCTATCACAACGCGCGATAAGGAACTTCGTTCCAATATAAAATAGAACTTATAAAATAACAAATCTTGTGACGCCCTTATTTTTTATCGTGTATAAAAATAATTATTTATACTTTACTGTAATTTGTATAAAAAATAATTAACAATAAAAATAATAATTAAAAGGTATATAATATACAACTCATAGTAATGTAAATAATGCAACGATATTTTCTAATTACATAAGTAATTCATTTGAATACGTCAGTTTATAGGATTTGTTATTTTGTTTTACTTAAGGCAAAGTTGCACCAACTACTAATTTGTAAGTAAGTAATATTTATTTGGATAAATTAAGGTTCGTGAGCAGTGCAAGCACAGTGGTATGGGCCTCGCCATAGAAAAAAAAAGGTCGCGGGTTCGAATCCTGGTCGTGCTCACACATTTTTGCTGCTCAATATCGGTGAAGGAAAACATCGTGAGGAAACTGACATCTCTAGCATGTTAGGTGCTCAAATAAGACTTACATGCATTTTTAATTGCCTTTAGACCTCGAAACCCTTAGGGAACCAGTAGCCAAGATGGCTAGACCAGGTGTCAGATTATATTAAGCTTCTAACTGCCTATAACGATTGTCATAGATGTTTTAAACGACCACCAGCAGACGAGACTGTCTGTAACTATCATCATCATCATCAGCCTATAGCAGTCCACTGCTGGACATAGGCCTCTCCCAATAAGCGCCATTTCACCCTGTCTTCGGCTTGTCGCATCCAGCTTCTGCCGGTTTTCTTTCGCAGATCGTCACTCCAACTAGCTGGAGGACTACACTACGCTTATCTGGGCAGTCTATAACTATAATCATTATAAATAGTATAATATCTAGAATTATACATGTAATTAAATGTTATTACCATATTATACAAACCATTTGCTTTACTGACCTTGAAGAAAACTAATTTGAAATTTCCGCTTATAAATACTAGGTACTAGCTTTCCGAGCGCGGCTCCGCCCGCGCGTATGTCGCGCGATGTTGTAATATAAGGTCGCGGGTTCGATTCGTGCCCACACATCTTTGTCCGGGGTCTCAAACTATCTCAGCACCAAATTACATCCAAAACAGTTCTGTGGTTTTGGCGTGAAAGCGCAACAGAGAGTCAGATAGAGTTACTTTCACATTTATAATATTAGTAAAGATGCTATAAGTCATTACTAGCTGTCAGTTTCAGCTTCGCCTGGGTGGTGTTTACCCTACTTGATATTTCTACGGGAAACATGCCAAGGAATCTTTTTACTGGGTTAACATTTACCTTTTTAAAAACGCTTTTATTAAGGCACTCTGATTCAATACACTAAACAAACAAAATGTAATAGATAAACCTCAGTACTTTATTTAAATAAAACCTATTGAGTTTTTTGGCAGTGTTTCTCAGTAGTAGCTAGTCATTCACTACACGGTAGGAAAAGAAATTGGAATGTTTTTATGTAAACTCGCGCCTCAAAAAACAAGTATATTTTCATTTAAACACGTTAAAAAAAAATATTTCAAATAAAATAAACTCCCTTAATACTATTTAGGAATGTTTATGAAAAAATTAAAGTAAAATACGAGTCGCTGATGTAGTTCAGGAAGCCACCAAGCTGAAATATGATTGGGTTGGCCATTTTTGCCGTATGACAAGCAAGCTGTGGGCGAAGATAGCCACAGACTGGCATCTAGATCCAAGGAGGCGTCGCGGTAGATCGAAACAGAGATGGCTGGGCAAAATAGATAGATTCATGTTTAATTGGATGGAGGTGACATAAGATCGCGACGCCTGGAAGGTGTTAGGAGACGCCTTTGTCCAGCTGTGGGATAATCAGGGCTTGTAATAATAATTACTTCACTTCAACCCTTATTAGTGTCCCACAGCTCAGCACGGGTCTTCTCTCAACTACCTTACTAGTTGAGAGAGTTTAGGCCTTAATCCACACACGCTGGCTGAGTGCGGGTTGGTGGATGTCACATATCCTCGAATGATTAGTTTCCTCAAGATGTTTTCTTTCACCGATATTGAGCAGCGCGATGAAACAATTTACACAAAGATGAACCCATGACCTTATATGTCTAAGGTGAGGCCCGTACCGCTGCTCATCATAATTATATTATTATTTCAGGTAAATCATACCTCGAAAGGTGTATAGTCACAAGCAAAGGATCAGTGGAAAGGGCAAAACTGCAGATTGACAAAATGTGCACGTTTAGGACATTAATGCCTCAGTACTTTAAAGATTTAGAAGAGGTGAAAACAGATTTTTTGTCACAATTAAGTATAGGGTAAGTCGCGTTCTGACCCTTACGAAAAGGTCATGTTTATCAGGATTGTGTCGAAGCCAGACTTGAAAAGAAGTGTCTGTGATAGGGTACAGTGTGTGAATTTTAATGGACTGGATTCACCTTCGTTAGTGGGTCTGCACCTTTAATTGAATCCCCACACGTGTTCCCCGGGTGGTGCAAAACAGGTGGCAATTGATGGTAGGTTTCGGCCTACGGAGCAGCGGTGGCGCAACGGTACAGGCCTCGCCTTTGTAATGTAAGGTCGCGGGTTCAATTCCCGGTCGTGCCTACACATCTTTGTGTGAATTGTATCATTGCCGCTGCTCAATATCGGTGAAGGAAAACATCGTGAAAAACTGGCATGTTACATCCACCAACCCGCATTTGGCCAGCTTAAGTGGATTAAGGACTAAACTCCTCCAGCTCGTTAGATAGTTCTTTTTTATTCTATAATAGGCTTGCGCTTGGCGACGACGCTTGGCGACGACCTGATGTTATGCAATGATGTAGTCTACGATGGGACGCGCCCACCTTATATAGGTACCAATTCACTCGTGATTATGAATGATTTTGGTGTCCCACCTTCTAAAATCTTTAAATGTCGTCACCAGACATCACACCGGAACACGACAAGACCGCTTCACGGTGCAGCTTTGTCTGGTGGGTGGTCACTAACCACGGCCGAAGCCTACCCGTTCATGACCAGTAAACATAATTACCACTTAATTGATTGTCTACCGATTTGTACTATCCAGGGACCATATGTGGGAATTCATATAAAAGGTAGGACACTAAAAAGTGTTGAAGTGAAGGCCTTACTGTGGTCCCGTGAGATTCTGATGTCTGACGACATCAAGCAGAGAGCAGGAGGATGATTTCAATGGAACTCATTCCACTGCCACCTTCTCACAGAAAATCATTCGTAATTTCGAGTGAATCGGTATACTTAACTGGCGCGTTCCATCATAGACTAGATCATTGCTTAAAATCAAACCAGTTATAGTCAAGCGCAAGCCTTTAACAGAATATGAAAAAATCGCTTAGTGGCGCAGACGTGAGCGCACCATCAACTTAGCGAAGGCGTTTATAGTTCTACTTAATATCAAAGTCAAAGCGTTTATTACATTCATGTGTAGGTACAAATGTTTAACAAATAAGTTACAAAGTTTCAACATGAGACCCGATTAGGGTATAGCAACATACAAAAGAAAGATAAAACAACATAAGATAACAATGCAACGCGAAAGTTTATAAGTTTATAATAATATTTAAAAGAAGTTAAATTTATTCAATACTAGCTTCCGCCCGCGGTTACGCCCGCGAAATTGATCTCACTAATCTTGTTTCTCTATACAAACCTTGGAACCCCGTTTCACCCTTCTTAGTGCACCCCTGGATCCCATAAGGAACCTATGTGCCAAATTTGGAGTCTTCAGACTCAGCGGTTTGGGCTCTGCGTTGATATGTCAGTCAGTCAGTTTCTTCTTTTATATATTTAGATAAAGTCATGATATCATTATTACGATTTTCAAGTAGATATATTAATTTTTTTTTCCACAGATACATCGGTTTCTTACCACAATTGACACAAGACAATTATAGAGTTTTATTGATAAAAATCAAACCCGAAGTCAGCGTTATTTCGCCTAACATCACTACAGTATTTTTTCAGTATTTAGTTTTAGTAAGTAAAATCTTATCCCCGTATTCATAAACGTCTTATAAGCTCATTACAGCTCTAAAAGGTTTATAATTCGTTTGTGTTTGTCTGTCATCATGACATTAATACTAGTAAGAAAGAGATAAAGTCCATTTTAACTAAACAGTCAAAGATTTTTATGAATAAGACCATAGGAAAATGAACGCAACTTAATACTTATGTCGTCAAAAACCTCAGTCCACCGTGACTATGAAGTCTGAAAAGGCTTTGAAACGTCGGGATTTAAAATCTAAAATAAACCGCGATAAAATTCGTTATAAAATAGTTTTATTTCAATTTGTAATATTCGCGTAAATTCAAGAAATAGCCAGGCCCGATTTATTAGAAATATATTCAAGGTCTTATTCATAAAAATCTGTTAAGACTCTTCAGTTAAAATGGACTTTGTCCCTTTCTTACTAGTATAAATTTCAAGATGACAGAAAAAGACAAACGAACTATAAAACTATTTTAGCTATAATGAGCATAAAAGATTTGTTGGCACATCTACTTGTCAATGCATCAGCCGTCATTTTATACTGTCATCGCGTCCGTCTTTGTCCACTCGAAAATGGCAATATGAACGAACGAATGAACACCGAGCACAGGTGAAGCGGCCATCTTTGAAGGGCTGACACTTTGTAATAGACGGCTACATTGTCTGGAAGTGCGCAAGCAAACACGTGCTCAGTGGACGTTACTTTTAATCCAATGTAATCGTAGCGATCTGTGATTATCTAGTAAAATTTATGATTGTGCTATCTAGAGGTCGGGGTGAAGTGATATTTGCCGTAATTATTTTATTGGAATACCGTTTTCTTACTCACGCATACCTAAAGTTGTCTTTTATGGGTACGTGCGATTGTTTTCAGTGTGCAGAATTTTTGAAGAGCAACGATTATCATAAAGGAGTGCTTATAATAGTTGATTGTTATGACAGGGGGTTGGCAGAAGTTTTATACAAAATAAATTTATTTGAGTTACAACAGTTCGTGCCTATTTTAACAGTAAGTAGCACATAGTAATGTCTTAGATTTACGCGAAAATCACACATTGAAATATAACTACTTTATAACGGATTTTATGGCGGTATATTTTAGATTTTAGATCCCGATGTTTCAGTCTTTTCAGACTTCATGGTCAGTCTACCCGTGATCATGAAGTCTGAAAACACTTAGAAAGTTGAGAGCCAGTTAAAAAAAAGTGATAAAACATCGTGAGGAAACCGGCATGTCTAAGAACCAATCATTTAAGGACATATGACATTTGGCCAGTGATTTGTATGGATTAAGGCCAAAACTCTCTCAACTCGTAAGATAGTTGGAAGAAGACCCGTGCCCAGCATTGGGACACTAAAAGGGTTGACGTGATCATGATGACGATGAGCTGTAATTAATGTCCACTTTCGCGTTTTGTTATTAAATATATTTATTTATCATAACGGGCAATTAACGCCCTCACCTTTAATTTGGCTCTTTGCCTTTTGTCTGTTTGCGACCACGACAGGTGCAACCCATGTCGAAACGTAAATCCAAATTAAAGGTGAGCGCGTTAATTGCCCGTTATGATATAATACAGGGATTTTTTAACAGTTGGTAATACTTTTTTACAGGAAGGTTATGGAGCAAAAATAAAAGGAATAATAATAGTAACTGCATCAAAATTATTACAATCATTTATAAAGATGGTGAAACCATTTTTTTCTGAAAAGATAGGAAGCAGATTCCATGCGGCTTCATCGAGGCAGCAATTACAGGATATTGTATTACCTGTGGAGATTTTGCCTGAGGAGTATGGAGGCAAAGAAATATCTGTCCAGAAATTAAATGGTAAAAATCATAAATTTATACGGATGACGATAATTTAAGCTATTGCATAGCTTCTATCGCGGGCCTTGCTTGAGACCGAATCCAGAAATTCCGTAACGAAAATAACCTAACACCCCCCACTCCGACCGGCACAGTGGTGATACTTTTTAATAGTTTTGCCATCTATCGATAAATAGCAGAACTTTTAATGACTTTTTGAAATATCACGCGTCTCTTTAGTTCAGCAACTCGCCTCTAGGTGGCATTGGTTGTATCGATAATATTTTTTGTATTGGTTGTATTGTTGGTTGTAATTTGTTTTCTTATCGGTCACCATGCTTAAAAAGCGTAACTTAAATTAATGTAGCAAACCATCCTCTTAAATGGTGTCACCAGACATCGCACCGGTACATGGCAGGGCCGCTTGTCGATGCCGTTTTGTTATGTCTGGTGATACCATGCAGAGGAAGTGGGTCGGAATTGTTGCTTTGAGGCTTCTAACCATATGGCGGCTCATTCCACTGCCACCTTCTCACCGAAAATCATTCGTAATCACGAGTGAATCGGTATACTGAGCTAGTGCATTCCATCATCAGGTAAGTTGTGGTCAAGCGCCAGCCTATCTCGCAATAAAAAAAGTCCCTGTATGACCACCGCTGCTCAGTCTCGGAGATAAAAAATTCACACAAACGACGTGAACAGTACTGGGAACCAAACCCGCCACTTTATATTTCAAAGGCAAGGCCGATACTCTGCCTTCCTCTGTGCCACCGCTGCTCTGCCTTCAGGTTAAGGTGTACATAAAAATTTTAACTAAGTTATATTTATGTTTATCAAAATATTTTTCTAGATAATTTGCGCGCATATATAACTTCAGAAACCCATCAGAATCTGATGAGAGAAATGAACGCAGCTAAAACAGATGAAACAAAACGAGAAACAGCTAAGTTTAATGAACAATATATGGGAATGCCAGGGACATTTAGAACTTTAAGCGTCGATTAAACATGTTTGAAAAATATCGTCTGTTTTCATTGTTCAACAATCAAAATGCCCCAGCTAAATTTACCAAAACCGAAACTCTGTAAACTTGCTTCAGCGCTTTTAGTGTCCCACAGCTGGGCGCGGGTCTTCTCTCAACTACCTTACGAGTTGAGAGAGTTAAAGACTTAATCCACACACGTTGGTGAAGTGCGGATGTCACATGACCTCGAATGGCTAGTTCCCCACGATGTTTTCCTTTACCGATATTGAGCAGTGCCGATGTAAAAACTCACACAAAGATGTGTGGGCACGACTAGAAATCGAACCCGCGGTCGTGATTTCTTAGGCAAGACCCGCACCGCTGCGCCACGCTTCTCTCATATCTAGTAATTCCGGAAAAATGGTATGTCCATGTTATGATGTCATAGCGCATGTAGGAAAAATCAATCTACTCCGATCAGTAATGACAACAGTAGCTGTTTAAGGCTTAACAAACGCAGTCAAGAGGTCATATCTGCCGCAGAACCAACAACCGTTGGGGTAAAGAATTTTTGAGTGGAGAACACGGAGCAAACGTAGCGTAGGATGTCCTCAGACTAGGTGAAGTGACTATCTCTGCAAAGAGGTTGGTAACAGCTGGATGAGAGTAGCCGCGGAGTAGCGCGTGGCTTGTTTTGGGAAGGGAAAATGTAGACAGGGAACTAAAATGGGCTGATTTATTTATTTATCAATGGTGATTATGAAACACAGTCCATCAGACCTATAGCTTTTTATGGCTTCATTAGGCTCTATACGAATACGACAAGGTAACCTTGCCTTGTAGCACACCAAACGCAGGACAGGAGCATCGCTGTTTAAACACGGTCCCGCGGAAGTTGTTGTACAAGAAACTGGATTATCACATAGCCTACTTTTTATCCCAATAAGTACAACGCGGACGAAGCCATGGGTGGAAGCTAGTAAATGCATTAAATTTGCCTAAGGTTTGGGAAACCGACTGCAAGATTCAACGTGAACACAAAAAACGTTTGTTTATACAGAGTGTAACACTTACAACGGTAAATATAGTAAAATTTATCGAAATGGTACTTTTAGCAAACAGAAGGGAACTTTATTAAAAAATAATGAGACCAATCAAAATTGCAGATAATTTTAATCTACACAGAATAAATGGGTATTACAACACTAGTTACGTTAGCACAGTATAACGGTATCACGACAATTCAAATACGAATGGGCTTGAGTCTTTTTTTTGCTGATGACCTAACCAAATTAGCCTGAAGGGCCTCTATTCACCGGACTTTTTCGGTGAGCCGTCCGAGGACGGTCGAACCGATCAAGTACTGTGGCAACTGCCATGAGGGCTCACCATGTGGGGACGAACCTCGGCTCAGGACGTTGCCGGACACTCTAGTTTTTTAGGGGATCGGGGGGTGGGCTTCAGCCTCTGATGACCGCGCTTTTATATCGAACGTTTGAACGTTTCGTTCATTCTTCTTCGTTCGGAGCAGCTATATGTAACAGTACCTTTGTCTACTTAAACTCTCGAGAGAGGCCATGGTCTCCATGACCGATACAATCGCAATTCAGAAAATGTATAGAAATAGGTGGGTGACGACAATGTCGCGATGTCGCCATCATCTCTTACTATACTAGTGAAGACGGCCCTGTAGACAATTCAGTCCACGTCGTGTGTGTATTGTGAACAGGACAACGTCTATAAAGTACGCTAATATAAGGTGAACCGGAAAGGAGTGGCTGGCGCGATATAAGACCTCGCCAGCATGGATTTAAGTGGACTGTAATAATAAAAAAATGAATGATGCACTTCGTAACTAGCTAAAAATAGGAGGATTACAACTGCAAAAGGAGGTGCGATGGGGTGGGGGTGGGGATTTTGCAAAAATTGAGCACATCAAAAATCGTATCAAAATATAACACAATTTAATTTCTGACGTCACAGTCATTAGTAGGTAATGACCTGAAGAATGTCTGGTTTCAAGTATAGTATAAGCTTTCTGTTTCAGACTGTATAATATTATATTTAGTCTAGTTCCAGATTTCTGAAGGAGCCATCCAGTCCAAATAAGTCATTCATATTTGAAGGGGTTGTTCGTTTGGACTCGTCCGTACGAAAATACTTGTCTTGGTGCTCGATGTAGCCCTGCCATTGTGGCGACTTGACAATCTTATATGCTGTTTCTAAAAAAAAGGCAAATTTTATTTACAGCAAAATAATAGTAAAGGTAGCGCAGCAGTATCGGCCTCGGCTTTGAAAATAAGGTCCCGGGTTGGATCCTCGGTCGTGACAGATCTTTAAGTGAGTTGTTTCATCTTTGCGGCTCAATATTTGTAAAAGTAAACATCGCGAGGAAATCTAACAACCAGCATGTTTAAGAGCTAAACATTTGAGTACACGAGACATCCACCATCACGTGTCTCCCGTTTCCTTGGAGAGAAGTGTACAGTCTAACTTTCTAACTTCTCCTATAATTTTTCTGATTAAATTCGTGTGGGATCCAAATAGTTCAGGGGCCCCAGGCCCTTGGTCGGGTTCAAATCCCGAGAATCTCTTTATGGCGCCGCTGTAGATCCTGGCTTACAGGAGTAACAGCGGTGGGATTCGGTGATAGATTAGGTCCTATTAAAAAAAAATCACAACGCGCACTTGGTCAGCGATATCTTAAAAGTAGGCAACGCGCGAGTGACTTATTATTAGGGGCCCTAAACAAACCGATAACGAAAAATTGAAAAGAACTTAATGTATTTGATTGACATAAGATTGTCACGTTACTTTTCGAAGGCGAATGTCAATCCCATACATTTTGATTTGTGGTCTATCAGTATCGCTTTGCTGTCATTTTGTCTAGGGTCTCAGGTGAGACGTATGTGTTCTTCTAAGTAGTACAAAAAACCAAAAAAGAGGGAATTGAATATTACCCGCCCAAGCGTCACACTCGAAGTCAGCAGTACCCCCCAAGTTTTTTGGAAACACCTCCCTTGGAAGAACTTTGTATAGTTCTTCATAATCTCTGTACATGTGGAGTCGGGACGCATGTTTCTCTTTGATTAGCTTCTTGAAGATTGCCAAGACGGAGTTCGCGTAACTTGGCATGTTGACAATATGTATCCCTTTAAGTTTTGGGGCGTAGCATGTCTGAAAAATAATTATTAATTGTTACTAACTCAGAATTCTATACGTATACAAGGTGTTTATAAACTAGTAATAATTGTGATTAATATTTTTGGACGGCAAATACCTCAGTCCACCCGTGAACATGAAGTCTAAAAAGACTTCGGAACGTCGGGATCTAAAATCTAAAATAAACCGCGATAAAATCCGTTAAAAAGTAGTTTTATTTCAATGTGTGATATTCGCGTAAATCTAAGACAATACTATGAAATATAACCTCGTTTTAAAGTCGGTTAAAAAAGAGGTGTGTGTTTTAACTTACCGTACAATAATAGTAGATCTTCTGAAGTAGAACAGGCGTGAATTGTTTAACAAGACTAAAATGTGCTTTACTAAAATCCATGACCCAATGTTCACCAATAGCCAGATCATTGAACATGCGATAATCTCTCAACAAAAACCCCAACCTGGTTATATCTAGGAACTCAAAATCAGTTGGATCTAGTAATCTGGAACAAAAATAAGACGCAGTTACTGATAGCTGTCGCATAGTCTAAATATATAAAAAAAGAAACTGACTGACTGACTGACTGACATATCAACGCAGTGCCCAAACCGCTGGGTCTGGAGACTCTAAATTTGGCACATAGGTTCCTTGTGGGATCTAGGGGTGCACTAAGAAAGGATTTTTCAAAACTCACCCTTTAGGGCGGTGAAACGGGGTTCCAAAGTTTGTACGGAGAAACAAGATTAGTGAGATCAATTTCGCGGGCGGAAGCTAGTTTATTCATAAGTTAAACTTGTGAATAAGCTATTCGATACTTATCAGCAACTGGTACTTGGCACAAGTTTTCATAAGACACGTGTAGGTACCGTTAGCATGAGTTGTCAATACAAAAAAAGTTTTCGAATACTATCAGTCTGCGGGCTGAGTCACCTTCGTTTGTGGGTGTATCTTTAATTGAATCGTGGTCTCTGGGTGCTGTAAATCAGGTGACAAACTGGTGGTAAGCGGCCGCTTCGCAGCGATGGCGCAGCGGTGCGGGTCTCGCCTTAGAAATATTAGGTCACGGGTTCGATTCCCAGTCGTGCTCACCACACATCTTTGTGTGAATTGTTACAACACCGCTGCTCAATATTGGTGAGGAAAACATCGTGAAGAAACCGTTATATCTAAGAACTAATCATTCGAGGACACACACACCAAACCCGCACTTGGCCAGCGTACATGGATTAGGGCCTACAGTCTCTCAACTCGTAAGATAATTGAGAGAAGACCCGTGCCCAGCAGTGGAACACTAAAAATGGTTGAAGTGAAGGGGTTTGGCCGTGGTTCGTGACAATCCACCAGACAACACCGCACCGCCAACAGGCCTTGCGGTATTCCGGTGCTATATCTGGTGACATCATTTAAGAGAGTAGGTCGGAATTGTAGCTCCTCTATGGTTTTTGACCATAAGGAAGCTCATTCCAAAGCCACGTTCTCACCAAAGAACATTCGTAATTCCGAATGAATCGGTATATGGTTACATTTGAATTTATTATATTAGTAAGGACATTAGTAAATGCTGGGTCATCTCTTTGAATTAAATGCTGCTTGATGGAGACAAAAGCGAGGAGACCAGGCTATAGAAAGGTACGTAGCTAAAGATAATACTGCAGTAGACCTACCTGAAGATAAGTATCCTGTGATTTTCTTCAGTGGTATACGGGGAGGCAAGCCAGTAACCAGCCTTCAAGTAGCGATCCATTCTGGTTGATAGAGGGTACCAGCCGTTTAAGAGTTCAGGTAGTTTGTGCCGGGACGCGAAAAAATTGTCAATATACTCCTTAGATTGTTCCACTCTAAAACCTCGAGCAATTAGCTGACCAAGGATCATACGGTCATCTGGAATCAAAATAATTATAATCTACATAATTGCCAGCCTTTTCGGGCCACTTCTAGATATAGGCCTTTCCTAAAGGAAACCACTGAGCACGATCTGTTGCTGTTTTGATACAGGAAAATATTTAAATAGTACTTTTTTGTGACTGTGAATTAATAATAAAGCACACTTCATTATTTGTTTAACACATTTTTTTATTCTTTTTTCGACATAAAATCAGAAAATTATGGACAATCTAGTCGTATAACATCAATGGAAGCGCGCGGCGTAAAATTAGCAATCAGTGAGGGTCATTGACCGCACGGTTGATACGGCAGCGAGAGGGCGACCATACCCTTAGTATCAACAGTAAACTTTTTCCGTTAGCGATTACTTAATTTTTTAATAGTAAGAATAGCAAAATAAAGACTAAGTGTTTAATAAAATTTGATAAAGTTTATTTTCTTAAAGTTTGCGTACTGGTTAAAACTTTTATTGTTTACTTTTGCCCGTAAAACATGTTCCCTACTCAATTTTTTTACTTGACGTGTTTTTTTTTATAGTGGGACATTAACACACACGGTCATCTGATCCCAAACTAAGCAGAGCTTGTACTATGGAAACCAGATAACTGGTAATATACTACATATAATACTTTTCTTTTGTAAATAAATACTTAAATATAGATAATTACACCCAGACACAAGACAAACTGACATATTTAAATAAATGTTTGTCTCGGGTGGGAATCGAACCCACGACCTGCGGCGTGAAAAGCAAGCATCTTACCGATCACGCCACCAGCCCGTCAAATTTTAATTGATATATAAATATTTAGAGTACCTAATTTTTTATAATTTGCCAAAGAGTTGTGTTGGCAACTGATTGCATAATATAAGTAGCGACCACGGAAATGTATAGATAGATCTACTTCTTGTTTATCGCTATCTTGCTACGTTTATTATGAAGTACTGGATGGTAGGATGGCAGGAAGCTTATTCAAAAGTCACCCCAATGTAATTTAAAACCTTTTTTGTAAAAAAGTAATGTTAGTTATATGTGACCTATATTAGAATTATTTCTTATCAAAGTAGAATTATTTCGTCACAACAAAATACCACCTGAACCAGAAAGGCAGACTTTACTTGAAATTGATTATTATTATTATATTTTAATACGATTTTTGATATACCAAGTTTCTGCAATAAAATTACGCCACCCGGCCCTAATCAGCTGTATTTCTGAACTTTCTTTGACATAATAAAAGATGTGACAAATGAATGATAGGTGGCGGTCTCTTCAAAAGCTTGAGTTGTCGGAAATATACGATTTGTTTCAAAAAAATCTTGTTAGACTCTTTATTTAAAATGGACTTTGTCTCTTTTTTACTACAATATCTGGATGAAAAAAAAATACCGAGCAAAGGTTGCTCGGTATTTTTTTTAATGACATTTTCTAAAAATCATTCCTAGCTAGATCGATTTATTGCCCCCGAAACCCCCTATATACTAAATTTTATGAAAATCGTTGGAGCCGATTCCGAGATTCCAATTATATATACAATAATAATAATAATAATTATACTATCTTGTATATATATATATAAGATAGTATAAATATAATATAATAATAATAATATATTGAGACATTAACACACACGGTCATCTGATCCCAAACTAAGCAGAGCTTGTATTACGGAAACCAGATAACTGGTAATATACTACATATTATTATAATACTTTTCTTTTGTAAATATATACTTAAGTATAGATAATTACACCCAGACACAAGACAAACAGACATATTCAAACAAATTATGTATAATGTTTGTCTTGGGTGGGAATCGAACCTACGACCTGCGGCGTGAAAAGCAGGTTTATGACGGTTATGAATACGGGGCTTAATGTTTTATTTTGTAAGGGATGGTCCCTTTTCTTTTTAATTGACTTATTAAAATTTAAACGTCACACGTACTATAAATGACCCAAATATCGTAGAATTTTAGGTATAATATAGACTTTCCGGTTCACCTTGTATAATGCTGCTCTGTTTAGTGTAGTCAACAACTAATTAAATGCCGATAAAATCGTTAACCGTGGGAAGATAATACAAAGGCGGGACAGAATAATTCTTCTTCAACCGTCATCTAAAAATATAATTACATTTTATTAAATTCTCAAAATATGAATATTTGTTTTTGCGTTAAAATAAAAAGTTCAAAAGTTGTTAAAAAATAAATAAAACAAAACCTTTAAGTTACTTTGTTTAATTAAAAACATCATGGAAAAACATTAAAATGGCAACTAAAATTCATTCGTATTGTCTTCCGGGAACGTACTAGTAGCATTACGGCGCTGAATTGCCATGCAAGTCTTTTTTTCGAGATTTTATTTTTATTTTATTTTTTATTGTATTGATTAACATAAAACAATGAATAGTCATATCTTCTTCTTCTTCTAAATATATAAAAGAAGAAACTGACTGACGGACTGACTGACTGACTGACTGACTGAAGATTGCACTAAGAAAGGATTCTTTCCTAAGAAAGAATCCTTTCTTAGTGCAATCTTCACTAAGGGGGTCAAACGGAGTTCCAAAGTTTGTATGGAGAAACAAGATTAGTGAGATCAAATTTCGCGGGCGAAGTCGCGGGCGGAAGCTAGTCAGAACTTAATGCGTAAACATCCAATCCAATTCCATTTGTCATGAAATACATACACCTATATACGTATATATGAACAAATTCACGGGCCGGTGGTGTGGTCGGTAAGATATTTACTTTTCACGCCGCAGGTCGTGAGTTCGATTCCCACCAAAGACAGACATTTGTGTGTTGACTACGTTTGTTTTTCTTGAGTCTGGGTGTAATTATTTATATTTAAGTATGTATACCTATTTACAAAAGAAAAGTATTATATGTAGTTATCACAAGCTCTGCTTAGCTAGAGACCAGATGACCGTATGTGTTAATGTCTTACTATATTATATTATTATTATTACTGTTTGTCTTTTTTTTTATCTCGGAGCTATGGAGCTCCAGACTTTTGGAAGGCGTGCGTGGGGCCGAAGCCAACACGTAGAGGCCCGATTGACAATTTTGCTCTAAATGTAATGTGGCACCAACCGACGATTATCCCTGTTCGCACCATATAGGTACAACAAAGGACAATCCCCGGTTAGAGCAGGACTATTGTAGAATATAGGAAATATATAGGAAATATATATATAAATTCTAGGTTATGGTGGTGGGTGCTAATGGATTTGGTAACTAAGACTATGGATGGACTATGGCCCCTGCCTGACCAATGCAAATTAACACGGATAAAATGGCAGGGGATGACTCGTCCACTCAATAAATGGGCCCCCGTATGGCCGCTAAAAGAAGCGACAAGGGGCAACATATTCTGAGGGGCTAGAGGAGTAGAGCGGTGTCCCACGGCATTCTACCCGTTCATTGGCTATTATTATTATTATTATTAATGGTATTGTAGTTTCTACACATTCTTCAAAGTGGGTTGTTCTGAAATACATTGTTGTTATTCATAGGCACATTATACAATTATGCAGGCCAGCTTTCCTGATCAGTGGCTGTGGAGTCTAGGTGGCGTTTTAATAATTCTTTCAACAAGGAGGGCTGAGCTTCAAGGCCCTAAGTGTCCCAAGATTTGACTGAGTTCCAACATCCGAATTTCGTCACGCGCCCTTTTTTATTCTTATATAAACTTGCGCTCGACCTCAACCTGCCTATGTTAAGCAATGATGTAGTCTACGGTGGAACGCGCCTGCCTGATATAACGATTAACTGGTGTTTTTTCGTGAGAAGGTGGCAGTGGAATGAGGCTCCATATAATAAAGAAAGAACAATGCCGACACGCTCAGCTGCCGCTTGGTAGTAATTTCGTTTGGTGGGTGGCCAATAACCACGGCCGATTTAATCACCTAATTTGCACCACCTGGGGACCACGTGTGGAGATTCATATTGTTCAACGTCCCGCGGTACAGAACCAATCTAGTATTACATTCCCCAATCGCACGACTTACATCAACATACAACAGTTGGTGGAAGCGATTGGGACTAGATATTTATCACGACCAACCCACGCTTTTTAAGATCAAAATTTTAAATCTCAAATAACGACGAGTAGATATTATTATTGTAAACATTTTTAACAATGATCTCATTTCATAATTTATGTTTTATTATTAGTTTTAGTTAACTGTGGATTCTTAATTATTCAATCAATGTTGTGCATATTTCTAAGTGATGTAAAAATAAGTCCTAGTCATAAGTAATGCTACATGTTAATGTTTGTGTTTACATTGTTGATGTGCCATACAATAAATAAATAAAATAAAATAAAAGTGCACTCCCACGGACGAAGGCCCTCAGCCCTGCTGTTAATCCTGGTTTACAGGAGCAGCAGTGGTGGACTTATACTGCTATACTGGTGATAGTCTCAAAGACATATATACTTACGCAGTTGTCCTTGAGGCAGATGTGGTTGCTTGCTGTACCAGTCTTTTATACCAGTTATCATGGTTTCCAGCGTACCGCGACTGATATTATACTGTTCTAGAAGTTTGTCAAGATCTTCTTCCTTCGTACCAAGTACTTTTTCTGCTCCTTCTGAATAAGGAAATTCTTCAGGGTACTGTTGGCAAGAAAACAAATAAAAATATAAAAAAAAAATGGATGTAAACTCTTCGATACTATAAACAGAAAGATAACAATGTCAATGGGATTTGGCCGGGTTTGAATCCCGAGTCTCTTCACAGCGCCGCTGTTGATGCTGGTGCACAGGAGTAGAAGTGGCGAGATAGCCCTTTAGTGGTAGGTTGAGACGCTTAGTGTCCCACAGCTGTGCCCAGGTCTTCTCCCAACTATCTTGAGAGTGAAGAGACACGCTGGCTTTCTTTGGATAATAATAATTACTATCGAAACGGTACGCAGTGGCGATGAATAAACAATTCATACAAATGTGTGAGTACTCAAGATCTAACCCATGACCTATGTTTCTACCACACGTCATAATATAGAAAAAGAAAATACTTACAGTGAATTTGTAATCAGCCAGCATTGTATTCTCTTTAAACAAAGACTATAAACAGGAGTGGTTTTGTTAACTACTTTATAAAATATGTGTAAATGTTAAAAGGTACAATTATACAATTAAATTGCGCTAAAGGTCCATTTTTGTGCATCGCTACCAACCGCAGCCGCGCGCGATCTATCGCGTGTAACTAACGCGCGCGGCCATTAGAACAATAGTCAAATCTTCTAACTGAGCATTTACACTGCACAACAAAACATGATACAAGCATAGTCTTATCTCTTTCTACTCATTTCTAAACGATAGAGATAGACAGTACTTGCAACATGTTTTCTTGTGCATTTTACGACAGTGGAAACTGGGGGTTAGATTTACGCGAATATCACACATTGGAATAAAACTACTTTGTAACGGATTTTATCGAGGTTAATTTTAGATTTCAGATCCCGACGTTTCAAAGTCTTTTCAGACTTCATGGACTTCAGTCCAACCGTGACCTGTTTTCATAAATACTCGTAAAATAAACGATTCTTCTTAGACAAATGCACGAACCCTAACAATATCATAAAGATCTGATCAGTAGGTTTTGAGCTATATCAAAAGAAGTGTAATTTTTTACTCTAAGCCCATATTTCCTACTAAAATTATACGATTAATTGTTCTAGACGCATACGGTTTCGTGTTTTAGTTGCAAAAAGTAATTCTTAAAAACTAGCTTCCACCCACGGCTTCGTCCGCCTAGTACTAATTGGGATAAAGAGTAGCCTATGTGTTAATCCAAACCATAATCTATCTATATGCTAAACTTTATCCAAATTCGTCTTGTAATTTTAACGTGAAAAAGTAAGAATCATCCATACATTCTTACAAACTTTCGCGTTACAATATTAGTAGGTTCTGGTCAATAACATTTACATACCTACAGTTAACCCGGTAGTTATGTCTTGCAAAAACATAATTTTTGTTGCTTATTTCCTTCTCGCAAAATAGATGATGTAAGATTTCATTTTGATATTTAAAATATAAATGTATACCTATCACTACATAGTATAAAACAAAGTCGCTTTCTCTGTCCCTATATCCAATATAATTTAATCTAATGCTTAAATCTTCAAAACTACGTAGCTGTGGCGCAGCGGTACGGGCCTTGCCTTAGACAAATAAGGTCGCGGCTTCGAATCCTGGTCGTGCCCACACATCTTTGTGTGAATTGTTTCATCTCCACTGCTCAATATCGGTGAAGGAAAACATCATGAGGAAACCGGTATGTCTAAGAACTAATCATTCGAGGACATGTGACATCCACCAACCCGCACTTGGCCAGCGTGTGTGGATTAAGGCCTAAACTCTTTCAATTCATAAGATAGTAGAGAGAAGACCTGTGCCCAGCAGTGGGACACTAAAAAAGGGTTGAAGTGAAGTGAAGCGAATCATGCGGTTTATTTATCATATAGAGTGATTCTAGAGAAAGGTTTATGTATATAATACATGCATAATATAGTAGAGAAAGAACTTTCTGATATCATGTCGTAAATTAACGCATTTTTTGCGCTTACATTGCAAACGCTGGCTAAACCCTACGAGATATATCAAAATAATGTACTACAATATTACACAATATTTGTGTAACAACAAAATTTGTTTCGGTGTCTGGTTGGTTGAGGGACTACCCTGCGTGCCACATTAAGCCGTCGGTCCCGGTTGTCATTTAACACATCTGTGACAATCGTTACATGTAATCTTAAGCTGAATCTGATACCTGGTCTAGCAATTAACCATCTCATCTACTGGTTCCCTACGGGTTTCGATGTCTGATGGCAGTCGCTCGTATAATTCTGGTAGCTAGCCGCATCAGGTTAGACTGGAAGCCGACCCTACTAGAAATAGGAAAAAGGCAAGGGGAATGATGTTGATAATCTTAATATTTCTTCTATTTCTTGTGTGCGTGTGTATGTGACTGAACTAAACCTAAACGACTGGACCGATTTTGATGAAATTTTTTGTGTGTGTTCAAGGGGATCTGGGAATGGTTTAGATTCACAATTTTGCGCGGTACGAAGTTCGCTGGGGCAGCTAGTGATTAAATATATTTTAAGCAGCGAGTGTACAGCGATAATCAGCCGAGGGAATCAAGAAAATACAGCACAATAATTAAGTATAAATTATTTATTTAATAGATAGTACACTTAAACTCAAGACAGACATATTCAGGCACACAAAATGTCTTATCTTGTGTAGGAATGAAGTATCTTACTGATCACATTAACGGCCGCGGTCGCTCAAACCGTCTGAGACCAACTTTACCCAGTATTTATTTTGTTACTAGTAAAATTATATAAAATCATATTTTACATGGAACAATAAAACGGTTTTGGGGTAAGCAGAAGCAATCTTAGTCTAACTCCAATTTTCTAAAAGACCCTGAAATGTATTCTTGATTATAATGTTCGTTAATTCGTTTTTCTTCGTTTGATACAATCTTCATGGAGTCTATTAGTAAAGCTTTAGTCTTCGTGTTTCTTATTTCTTTTTCATACATATCTGTAAAGAAAAATGTACTTACTTAATACACAAAGGTTGCTATTTAAATATCCATTGTATGTTTTTTTTTATTCAGCTTGCCCTTCCTTATAAATGGTACAGTAATGCTTATAAATGACACTGTAACTTTTTTTTAATAATATACATTAACACACACAGTCATCTGATCCCAAACTAAGCAGAGCTTGTACTATGGAAACCAGATAACTGGTTATATACCTACTACATATAATACTTTTCTTTTGTAAATATAAACTTAAATATAGATAATTAAACCCAGACACAAGACAAACTGACATATTTTAAACAAATGTTTGTCTCGAGTGGGAATCGAATCCACGACCTGCGGCGTGAAAAGCAAGTATCTTACCGACCACGCCACCTGCCCCTTTTAGCTTCTCCTGGAATAATTCCACAATTGTGCCAGTCAAGTTTAAATAAGTAAATTCATAGTTGTTGGAAATCCCAAAACTGTATAAATAAATACACGATTATGGAAATATTTCTTTGTTTTTACACATAACCACAAACACAAACTTTAAAAAGATTTGTCTTTTCTCAATTTATGATTATTATTTAGATTGTCGTAGTCAAAGGAGTACCCACCATAGACAAGTTGTGCATATGTCGCAGTAAGATAGATCTAGCCGTATTATAATTATATCCCTAGGGATATAATTCTAACTTAAACTAACCCACAGCACTTTCGAGTGGGTGGGTTTGTTTTCGGGACTACAAGTCTCCGAACAGCACACTCCAAAAGCTATTTCACTAAACCTAATCTAGTAATAAATATCACTAAACTTGTACCGTTTTATAACTATAGTCCGGTATATAATTATATCCCTAGGGATATAACTATATTACGGCTTGATCTATCTTACTGCGACACATAAATACACTTTATTTTTTATTAAAGTTTAGTATTGTTCTTTAACATAATTAGAATAATTTGAAAAAAAACACCGACTTCCTGAGACGTTTTTTTTCGCGGCGCTTAAAAATATCATAGTTTGTTTTGTTTTTGTCATGTGATTTCAAAGTCTACTAGAAAAGTACAAAATATTTTCAGCTACCTTCACCACCTTCTGCCACCTTCTCATAGATAATCATTCGTAATCACGAGTGTATCGGTGTTCTAGGCTGGCGCGTTCCATCGAAGACTATATCATTGCTTAACATCAGGCAAGTTGTAGTCAAGTTCTAGCCTATCGCAGAATAAAAAATAATCTTCAGTCTAACATTTATTTATTAATCCCCATAAGGTACAATTCCTTGCGCGATTAATAGCATGTGACTTCGGTCGGCCGCGATACATGGTAATGTTTGGTGTATACTTTTACTTCAAAAATTAAAGATATTTAACGCGAATTAACCTTTGAACTCAGCCAGTGGTCTTTCATAGCCACCATAGTCTTCGGGCAAATATTCTTTTGGTAGATGCTGATGTAGATCCTCATAAGAGTCATGAACAATAATTCTGTCAAGCAGTTTTGGACTTAGGAATTGCCTCATAAATGTCACCACGTGTGTTAAGAAGGATGTTGGGTTCACTACGTGAATTGCTCCTATTCTTATCCCAAGTCCTTGCTGAAAAAAAGAGGTGTTTATTACTAAACAGCTGCTATAGCGGACTTCGTACTTTGAACTTGTTAGAATATTTAACATGGAAGTGTACTAAATGGATTCCGTCAGTTTTGGTGGAGGCGAGGTAACTACGCACAGCACACTTTATATACTCACGCGCACTTACAAAAAGATGAAGCGTCTTTACAAATACAGATGTTTATAAAATCAACACACAAACACAAACTGTTCATGTACCTCATCATCATCATCAGCCTATCCTAGTCCACTGCTGGAAATAGGGCCTCTCCTAAATCACGCCGCTGAGCACGATCCGCGGCTACTCTCATCCAGCTCTTACCAGCCACTTTGCAAAGATCGTCACTCCACCTAGTCTGAGGGCGTCCTACGCTACGTTTGCCAATACGTGGTCTCCACTCAAGAACTCGTTTACTCCAACGGCTGTCGGTTCTGCGGCAGATATGACCGGCCCACTGTCACTTCACCTTACTAATCCGGTGAGCTATGTCGTTTACTCTGGTTCTCTGTTGGATCACTTGATTGCGTATTCGAACATACAGCTCTTTCCATAGCTCGCTGAGCGACTTTAAATTTATTGACCAGTCCTACCGTGAGTGTCCGTGTGTGTCATGTACCTCAGAAAAGGCGAACGCGAGTGAAAATTCTTAATACTTACTTGCATTAACTGTGCAGTTTTTTGTACCAGTAATGGGTTAAATTTCAGTAAAAAACTAATACTCATGTTCTTTAAATCCACCACCCAAATGTCCTTCAAGAAGTAGTCGTATCTAACTTTTATATCTGATAGCTGAAAAAAGGTGCAACGTGTTTTTTAGTCTATTTGACCCTTATATAAAAATCAATGCCGCTTTTCGTTGTAATTTTATAACTCAAAAACGGGCCATATTCAAACCAATTGTAAGCATAGTTTGGACTATTTAGTAGATAGTTTATGTGAAGTTTGCACAAAATCGGTTGAGCGGTTCATTATTTATCACATTTTTTGTAAATTGTTGAGTGGGCTGAAGCTACCCGGGCGAAGCTGGGGCGGGCCGCTAGTAATACATACATGTATTAATAATAAACTAACGCCTGATGAAATTACAATCGCATTGGTGAAGGATTGGAATTTTGTGTTGCTAATGTTTATTTTACAGGCTCAGTGTTTACATTACAGTCCATCAAATCTAAGTAATAATACCGTTTGATGTTTCACTGTTTTCTATTAAATTAGCTTTATAGAGGCGTAATTCAAACTATTTTTATTAGATTTCCTGTAAAATAATTGAATTATGAAGCTATTTTTATTTTAACATAACATAAACAATTTTCGTACAAAAAATAAAATTCTAAATGTACTACGTTTAGAACTGTCAAACGGTACTTCTTAGATTTGATGGACTGTAGTATCAAGTAAGTACCTACTTAGATAATATGATATTTGAAAGAGACATTACTACCAATACCACAATAAAATTACTCTTAGGATAGTTGAGAGAACACCCGTGCCCAGTTGTGGGATGATAATGGTGTAATATTGTTATTTACTGTCCTATTTTAAATCAGACATACCATAGGACTTACCATAAATGTGTTCCTTAGAAAAGTTTCACTTGAGAAATTGTTAGGATCAGGATCAGTGAACGTTGTTACAGTTATTCGGTTACCTTTGTATAGTTTCGGCATTACTATTTGGACACTAGAAATTAAAAATATCATTAACATCATCATCAGCTCATTTGAAGTCCAATGCTGGGCATATACCTCTCCCAAATCACGCCACTGAGCTCGATCAGCGGCTACTCTTAGACTGCCCGCCCACGACCGATTTTTGTGTCCAATGGCCTTGACTTTTGTATTGAGTTGCACAAAATCGGTGGAAAAATCGGTCGTGTGCGGGCAGCTTTATCCAGCTCCCACCAATCAATTTGTAGAGATCGACACACAAGGGCGTCCTACGCTACGTTTGCAAATCCGTGGTCTCCACTCTAGAACTCTACCTCAACGGTTGTCGATTCTACAGCAGATATATGACCGGCTTTCTGTCACTTTATTTTACTAATCCAGTGGGCTATGTCGATTAAAAAAAGGTTCTCTATCAGATCACTTCATTGCGTATTCGATCCTCCAGAGAAACTCCGAGCGTAGGCCCCATAGCTCGCTGAGCTACTTTTGATATATGGATCAGCCTTCTACCAGCTTATAAGCTGTTAGGAGGTTTCGTTCTTTTTCTTCTGCTACCATGCCCTAAAGAGCGTCGGTGGGCATATTTACAAAGTCTTTTCTATTTCTATATAAACAAAAGAACATATATATAAAACTACGAATAGAAAATTAAAATTCTTCTTCTGAGTCATCGTCATCATCATCCACATGAATGATGAACTCTTCGCATAAATGTGCTTTTCTTAAGTCTTTATCTTGCAGCAATTCTGCATGTTGCACACATTTTTGCCAATTTTCAATGGAGACATTGCACCGTTATCGATAATGGCCTTGCGCGCGCGAAACTAGCGCACATCTCTACTCCAATTATGATTTATTTATTTATTTATTAGCGAGATTTTAACTATACTATAGATATATGTATTAGATGACTTCTCATCAACCGAGGACCACGTATCAGGATTTTTACTTTACACTCTCAAAGCCGAAGGTGACTCCCCCCCTCTCCCAATTAGTAGAATACTTACTAAAATGTCCAAACATCTTTTGTGCTGTTTAAAAACTTTTCTCTGTTTTGAATAATTTCTGGCGCCAGGAACCTGTATTTGTAATAGTTGTCAATCCTTTTTTTAGCCGTTTCTATTGACCCTCTAGTTACCAACAATACACGTTCAACGTAATTTCGATCTGAAAATTAAAGAAATATAATTATAGTCCTAAAATTTAATTAAACTTCGACTATGCAGCCCATCTAAGCTGACTTGCCAGCCGCAGCAGTTATTATGGGACATACCATGTTAGTCTGCTTTTATCTTTAAAGTAAATTTATATGTTGTTGTTATTATTAAGTTTTCGTTGAGTATACAATAAGTTTTTTTTTAATAATAAGAAGGCTTTCGAATAAAAATCAGGATTAGTAGTCAAGGTCGCGGTAGTGTCACATCGTGGTTCCCGCGGCCCTGCTGGGTGCACATGCGCCTTCGACGCAGCCGTCACGGAATAAGTGGCGGCTGTTTCTGCGGTTCATGTTCACCAAGGTGAAAGACGGAGCGCTGTGGGTTTAGTGAGTATCGCCCCCGCCCGCGGTGTTGCATAAAGCAACATCGCGGTCGGAGGGGCACCGCTTCTCGGTGCCACGAGTCTCACACACCCCCGCCTAGGGGCGGGACAGTGCGTAAATGCATTCCCACAGCGGAAACAAAAAAAAAGGATTAGTAGTCAACCTTAGGTAGGCGTAAATTTATCGGGTAAGTTGACGGTATTCCAATAAAATAACTACGGCAAATATCACTTCACCCCGATCTCTTGATAGCACAATCATTAATTCTTCTAGATAATTACAGATCGCTCAGATTACATTGGATTAAAGGTAACGTCCATAGGGCACGTGGTTGCGTGCGCACGTGAGGCCGCGGGCGGAAGCTAGTACTATATAGTTATCTGGTTTTTATTTACTGATAAGCTGAGTTCTTAACTATCTTACGAGTTGAGACAGAGTTTAGGCCTTAATCTACACACGCTGACCAAGTGCGGGTTGGTGGATGTCATACGTCCTCGAATGATTAGTTCTTAGATATCCCGGTTTCTTCACAATGCTTTACTTCATGGAATTGAGCAACGGCGATGAAACGGCAATGACACAAAAATGTGTTAGTACGACCGGGAACCGAACCCACGACCTTAGATTTCTGAGGCGAGGCCTGCGCCACCGCTGCTGATTATAAACTTACCTAACCCGGCTTCAACTAAATGTGGTTGTTTTGAGAACCAATCCATGATAGCATCAATGGCCTGATCAATGGTACTCTTCTTCAAACCTAATTCTGTTCTCACTTCTTCTATTTCTTCCAAAGTGATTGGGTAAATGGGGTGCACCTCTTTCAACGACATCTGGAAAAATTTGCAAGATATAAAGCTGGTCTTCTATTTTGTTACTAACATAGTTATTTATAATAACAATAATGTTTTCACACATACACGGGCCTGTGGCGTGGTCGATAAGATATGTACTTGCTTTTCACGCCGCAGGTCGTGCGTTCGATTAGCACCCGAGACAAACATTTGATTAAATATGTCTGTTTGTCTTGTGTCTGGGTGTAATTATCGATATTTAAGTATATATATAAAAGAAAAGTATATTTTAATATATATATTACCAGTTATCTGGTTTCCATAGTACAAGCTCTGCTTAGTTTGGGATCAGATGACCGTGTGTGTTAAAGTCAAGCTATATTATTATTATTATTATTATACACACAGCGCCATCTATTCCAAATTCAGGAATTATATTTGTCTGTGTTATGGGAACTAGGAACGGATATAATACTTACATACATTTCTTTTTATAGATACATGCATAAAATAGATAAATTACACCCAGACAGATTTGACCCAGAAGATTTGTCCTAGGTGGGAATCAAACCCACGCCACCAGGTCAGTCAAATATTATATGAACATAAGCTTTCGCTAATCGCACTTTTTGCGAAATTGGATAAAAAATATTCTTTAAATATACACAGACAACAGACAAGAGTTAGTTTCGTATTTATCTATTAGGAGCACAGATAATATAATACTATTAGGAGCGACTATATTCAGGTTAATCATTTGGGGCTGAGTCACCTTCTTCCGTGGGCAACCTTTAATTGAATCCCCACACATGGTCCCCGGGTGGTGCAAATTAGGTGACAATCAAATGGTGGTAGGCTTCGGCCGTGGTTATTGACCACCCACCAGACAAAGCCGCACCGCCAAGAAGCCTTGCCGTGTTCCGGTGCGATGTCTGGTGACACCATTCAGAGAGGGTGGGTCGGAATTGTTGCTTCTTTAAGGTTTCTAACGGTATGGAGGCTCATTCCACTGCCACCTTCTCACCGATAATCATTCGTAATCACGAGTGAATCGGTACACTGGGCTGGCGAGTTCCATCGTAGACTACATCATTGCAAGTTGTAATCAAGCGCTATCGAAGAATAAAAAAAAATCGAAATATAGTGAAAATATTTTTTTTTAATTAAAATTAGATTAACTTTTATTTATCCAGTATTAGGTATCTAAATAAATTCCTTTTTTAAAAAAGGTATACGAATAAATGTTATTGAACATAAAACCTTAATTTAAGACTACATTCATTATTTTCTCGAGGGTCGAATTAATATTGTTAGAATATTTTTGAAATTACAATTTTCATAACATTTTATTTTTTAATAAAAATCACATGCAAAAATATAAAAAAAAGATATAATTATGTATCGTTTTTCTACACCTTTTGGATGTACATAATTATTTTATTTTTAATTATTGTTAAGTATAAAAACTTATAAAAAATATATTGAAGGTAATGCAGATACTTTACCTACTTATACGTTTGTAAATTGAAGCGTAATTTTGAACTATAGTATACTTATTAACCTATTCAAAATTACGTCAATGAAAGAAAAACGTGAGAGAGTAGCCACTGACGCAGACAGCTAACTTACATGCAAAAAAAACATGACTTAAATCTGTAACTTCACAAATTTAATATTTAACATAATACAGGTTTTTAACTAGTAGGTACGCAGCAGTACGAGCCGCGGTGGAGCAGCGGTACGGGCTTCGCCTTAGAAAAATAAGGTCTCGGGTTCGAATCCTGGTCGTGCCCACACGTCATCTTTGTGTGAATTGTTTCATCTCCGCTGCTCAACATCGGTGAAGGGAAACATCGTGAGGGAACCGGCATGTCTAAGAATTCGAGGACATGTGACGTCCACCAACCCGCATTTGGCTAGCGTGTGTGGATTAAGGTCTAAACTCTCAACTCATAAGATAGTCAAGAGAAGACCCGTGCCCAACAGTGGGACACTAAAAAAGGGTTGAAGTGAACCAGTACGCAAACTTTAAGAATATACACTTTTTTAAATGACTTAGAAAAAAAATGAAGTCAACTCTAACGAAAGATGTTACTATTAATACTAATTGTACTATCACAAAAGGTTTCCTGCATATTTTTAATAAGTCGTGTATCATGGAAACCCATTAACCACTTTTTGCGCAGTAAGATATAAATTATGTGCTTCCTCATGTCTTAAACTATCCTCATGGCAAATGATGGCGGTTTATTTTAGATTTTAGATCCCGACGTTTCAAAGTCTTTTCAGACTTCATGTTCACGGGTGGACTGAGGTATTTGATGTCCAAAAATATTAATCACAATTATTACTGACTACCTCCAAACATTAATATTTAAGTTGCGTTCCAATTTAAGCAAACTGTTCGCGTAAATCTAAGACAATACTATGCCAACTCAATTCAGTAATTTTGGAGTGAAAGAGTAACAGAAAGACAGAGTTATTTTTTTTAGGTTATACTGCTTTAAGCGCGTTATGAAAAAATGATGAGTGTGAAATTTTAAGATGCGCGCGCATCTGTGACACAAAATTAACAGTATGAAGCTGTCTGCGTGAAATTTTAAGATGCGCGCGCATCTGTGACACAAAATTAACAGTATGAAGCTGTCTGCTTATTTAATGATGCCAAAGAAGTATAACTTCTCACGCGCGTACATAAGTACACGCACATTTTTTTTTATTTAGGGCTTCCAACAGAGGATACACACAACTTTGCCTTCGTGGTACCTGCATACAGGTCTACATCCAATTAAAGGAAGCCACAGCATGCATTACAATTTTAGTTATTAATAATACAAATATCAATTATAATTTTAAATTAAATAATAAAATACAACAATATTAAAAAATATAAAATAAGAAAAACAATAACTTTTATAATATCAATCATTAATAAATGTGGAGGCGAGAATAATAATAATCAGTTAATAATACAATTAGTGAAAATAATGACAATAATGACAAAACACTTACAGGTTACTTTACTAATTTATTATGTCAGTAGGTATTTTTCCTGTTAATTAAAAGCTTAGAGCATTTAAAACGGGAGGTGTTATACGATACTTCTGGTACTTATTCCTGACAGTTTTTGACGCAGGCACGTGCACAGCAGCGGCGTTAGGGCCACTGACACCCCGGGCAGTAATATTTAGGCGCCCACTTAAGTAAATCATTATCGAGTATTAATTTTTGCTGACCCAATGTGAACGTAGTTTATGTTCAGATTTGGGAGGCGGATAAAAGAAACGAATAGAGTGATGTATATTTATTATTATTTAGACTAGATACGATGTACTTCGATGTTCTATGCCCCAGACCTCAGCGCCCCCCAAATTTGGCGCCCCGGGCCGTCACTCCATCGCCCCCCCCCCCCCCCTAACGCCGGCACTGCACGTGCCCCACAATTTTAAAGTTGAAGCGTCTTGACATAATATGCAAAGACATAAAAGCAACACCCAAACACAAGACATGAACAGTTTATGTATCCAAACTGTTCATGTACCTCGGCAGAGGGGAACGCGTGCAATAACAGCTCCCTGTTGAATTCTCTACTAAGACCTTACAGGTAGACTGTGTGTTTAAATATAATAGGTTTGCGATCATCTCAAACAGTA
Source organism: Meganola albula (assembly GCA_936450015.1). Classification (NCBI taxonomy): domain Eukaryota; kingdom Metazoa; phylum Arthropoda; class Insecta; order Lepidoptera; family Nolidae; genus Meganola; species Meganola albula. The sequence goes on along the minus strand of OW388161.1, from coordinate 579,796 downwards.
CTGAATGAACTTTCATGTGGTTTTGCCAACAGACAGAGATTCATTAATGTTTGTGTGTGTCACTCTAAATTTATTTACAACATAAAGATTTTAAGGATATTACAAGAAAAAAACTTAGGTACTAACTTAGTCTAATAACAATTTAAAATAGAACATATAAAACATAACTAAAGCTGGGCGTCATAAAACTTCTCCGCATCGATGTCGGTTAGCCCCATACCACGAAGGCTGCATGGCCACGTTGAATTGAAACGATAAATTTTTCGCCTAAGTTAAAAAAAATCTTTTTTATTTTATTTTAAAGATTTTTTGTTTTAGTTTTTTTGCTTGCGCTTGACTACAACCTGATGCTAAGCAATGATGTGGTCTACGATGAAACGCACCTGCCTAGTAACCGATGCACTCGTCATTACGAACGATTTTCGGTGAGAAGGTGGCAGTAGGATGGGACCCCATATGGTTAGTAAACCTTAAAGTATCAAGAAATCGTCTTAAATGGTGTTACCAGACATCGCACCGGAACACGGCAAGGCCGCTTGGTGGAGCGGTCGTCTGGTGGGTGGTCACTAACCACGGCCGAAGCCTCTCACCAGTTATTACCAGTTGTTACTAGTTCATTGTTTCGAAGGTTTTTCGGTGTTTCTATGATTACAATCTATAATACAACGACCATTAATGATTATTATGTAAAGCTATTCCTCCTACTTAAATTTTTTGCACTTAAGCAATTAAAATAAGGTTCTGAATATTTATTAGACAATACGCATATGCAAACCTTGGTAATTACACAATTAAACCTTTTATTGTTGAGACGCTAAAAATGGTGCCGCCTATAGCGTATCTGCATTACCTTTGAAATATAAGATTGCAGGTTCGACCCTTTGGTCAACCTTATTTCTCGGCTGGGTACAGGAGTAAAGTATTATATTATCTGTGGCACGGGTCTTCTCTCAACTATATGAGAGTTGTGTTGTGTGCCTTAATCCACACACGCTGGCCAAGTGCAGGTTGAAGGATAATATATATCCTCGAATGATTAGTTCTGAGGCAAAATTTCATAATTATTTTAATTTTTTTTTTGTGATGAACATGTCTGTTTGTCTTGTGTCTGGATGCAATTATCTATATTTAAGTATGTATTTACAAAAGAAAACTATGATATGTAGTATATTACCAGTTACCTGGTTTCCATAGTACAAGCTCTGCTTAGTTTGGGATCAGATGACCGTGTGTGTTAATGTCCAACTATTATTATTATTATTTATTTGTTTACGGCACGGTAACAAAACACAAATTTTACATATGCTAAATTATTTCACTATATTATATAATACTAAATTTGTAATCCATTAACAACCGAGCACAACATTCAAATTAATTATATTATTTAAAAAAAAATATAATATATTATTATGGTAGGTTATACTCAACGAAATTCACAACATTATATTTATTTTAAAGATAAAAGTATTTGTGGGAATATGGACATTGCTGAAAATCAGTGTTGTGGGTCGCCTCTAGTAGTCACTCACAGCGTTTACTGAGCAATGTCCATGTTTGACACAGAAACAAGTAAGTAAGAGTAAGAGTAAGTGTGACCTACACTTACTCTTACTCTTACTTACTTGTTTTTAATTTTGTTTTACCAAACCAGCATGTCATAGAGCCACCAACCTGAACTTGGCCTGTATGTATGGGTTACGGTCTAAATTATGAAGTCGAAGGGACACTAAAAAGGGTTAAAGTGATATCTACTATTTCGCCCATCGGTCCTGGTTATCATTTAAAACATTTATGACAATCGCTAAAGGTAGTCAGAAGGTCTCACTGTTAGACTGACCAGATCGAGTCTTTTAAAGAAAACATTGATCTGGACTTTCAGTAAGTTTATTTATTTTCACAACCTAATTACACTACTACACTATTACTAGGATAGCACCTGTTGCCTTAATTTAGATGGCAAGACCTAACCCGGACAGCGCTATATTTCCCAGGTTGTAACTGGAGACCACAAAGTGGGGCGCAGATTAAGACCGCGTATTATACCAGCACTGGGAAAAAGCAACTAAAGTAACTTTCGAAAATATTAGCCTTTTCATATTGATTAAATGCTGAATTTCAGTGTTGAGTCGACGACAATCAATGAATACTGCAATCCAGCATATTGATACAGAAAGTAGGGATGTAACAGCGAGTTTAATTATTATTCTGGTACTTATAGTAGGGGAGCCGAAGAGGGGATTTTGGGATTTACTCCAGCGCGTCAGATTAAGAGATAGGGGGCACCTTGTGCTCTGTTGAATACCTACACTAAATCTTAGCTTCGTGTATAGAGCCGAGAGTAAATTTTTTGACGCTTTGGAATTAACGAAATCTTAAAAAAAAACTGAAAAATCTTTTACCACCACTGAAGAGATACACATAATGTAAAATTTTTTTCCACTTAAGCATTAAAGCCGACTAAGTATCGACGACGCTCGAGTAACTACACATTTAGCATCTTCGGCTCCCCTACTATTAGAGCCGCATTTAGTTAGACTAGGAACCGATCCCAATATAATTTGGAAAAAAGCAAGGGGAATGATGATGACTTTTGAGAACAGATATATAGGTAGGTATCTTGTCTGTGAGATGAAATTTTGCATGCGTATATAAATCGCGAGATGATAAAGTATTTACTGCACAATGGCTCCTCAAATATTATTTCACATGAAGTACTTACCTAACTATAGATATTTATCTGACAATTGTTACGATATTTTAATTTAAATATGCTTCGGTGCTGCTAAACAGCTTTGATGGTCCAGCGGTAAGCGTGTTCGCTAAACCGCAAGGTAGGAATATTCTAATATACTTAGATGAAAATCTTTAATTCAAACCCTTTTTTTTGTGTCCCACAGCTGGGCACAGGGCTTCTCTCACAAGTCCTCGAATAATTAGTTCTTAGACATTTTGCGGTTTCCTCGCGATGTTTTCCTTAACTGATATTAAGCAGCGGAGATAAAACAGTTCAAACAAATATGTGTGAGCACGACTGAGAATCAAACCCGCGACTTTATATATCTGAGGCGAGGTCAGTGCCGCTGCGCCACCGCTGCTAAAAGAATACTATTCTTAGAGTTACCTGCGACTTGAAGTTTGAAATTGTGCCCGATGAACGGTACCGTAATAAGATCTCCCTCTATTTTAATAATAATAATATAGTGGGATATTAACAAACACGGTCATCTGATCCCAAACTAAGCAGAGCTTGTACTATGGAAACCAGATAACTGGTAATATACTACATATAATACTTTTCTTTTATAAATACATACTTAATTAAAGATAATTACACCCAGACACAAGACAAATAAACGTGTTTATCACACAATGTCTGACTTGCGTGGGAAACGAACCCACAACCTGTGGCGTGAAAAACAAGTATCTTATATCAAACATTTTGACATTAAATTAATACTTTTAATTTTTAATTTATTTAAATATTTAAAAAAAAGATAAAAGATAAATTTATTATTACAAAACAAAAGACAATAATATGTACAATAATAATACTTAACATGTATAATACTTCTAATCTGTACAATAAAAGTTAGTGACCCAGTCTTTCAAATAAGGGTAACCTGCATCATAGGAGACAGAATTTAATACTTACAATAAAAAATATATATAAGGTAAATATGTTAATAAACTAAATATTACATAGACCTTAACATAGACGGCGAAAGGTAGATGATTTTCAACCGACTTCAAAAAGAAGGAGGTTCTCAATTCGACTGTATGTTTTTTTATGTTTGTTACCTAATATCTTTGTTATACGTGAACCGATTTCTATGATTCTTTTTTTGTTGGCAAGTAAATGCTTCCGTGTGGTCCCATTTAAATTTGATCAAGATCTGACCAGTAGTTATTGAGCTATGTCGAAAGAAGCGTCATTGTTTATGCTAAGCGCGCAGCCTTCCAAAATTATTAGTGCAATTGCCCTAAACGCATAATTCTAGGTACCTACAATTGAAGTCGGTTTTGTGTTGTTGTTGCAAAAAGAATTATCACCTCTGCTCACACCTTCGGGTATAGGTGTGGACAAGAATAGGACTGTTGAATTTCCTTGTTTTTTAGTTAAAAAAATATGCGAGGGTTATAACATTTTTAATTTAGAGTTAAGTGAAGAAAGTTGTATAGTAAAAAATGTTTTAAAACTGTAGGTACCTAAATTATGTTTTAGTTCATTTAATTTTATTTGTATATTATTAAGTTTTTAATAAAATTATATTTTGAAATAAAACTACTTTTTAACGGATTTTATCGCGGTTTATTTTAGATTTTAGATCCCGACGTTTCAAAGTCTTTTCAGACTTCATGTTCACGGGTGGACTGAGATATTTGACGTCCAAAAATTAATCACAATTATTACTGACTACCTTCAAACATTAATATTTAAGTTGCGTTCCTATTTAAGCAAACTGAGCTCACAGTGTCTTGAATTCTGAGTTGATTTTGCTTGGGTTTTGGTACAAGTAAATTAAGCACTGGGTCCCAAGCTGGTGGTATATTCCAACCATTTTCTCTGTTAAAATTAGGATGTTTTTTAATTTCAATAGCTTCGCGGATCATTCTTGGTAGGAACCGGTTGGAATATACCACCAGCTTGGGACCCAGTGCTTAATTTACTTGTACCAAAACCCAAGCAAAATCAACTCAGAATTCAAGACACTGTGAGCTCAGTTTGCTTAAATAGGAACGCAACTTAAATATTAATGTTTGAAGGTAGTCAGTAATAATTGTGATTAATTTTTGGACGTCAAATATCTCAGTCCACCCGTGAACATGAAGTCTGAAAAGACTTTGAAACGTCGGGATCTAAAATCTAAAATAAACCGCGATAAAATCCGTTAAAAAGTAGTTTTATTTCAATGTGTGATATTCGCGTAAATCTAAGACAATACTAAAATTATATTAATTTTTTTGCTTAAAAGGCAAAAGAAAATGTAATACAATTAGTTAATACATAAGGATATTTACTTATTTCGACTGGCCTGGTGGCGCATGGCGTAGTGGTTAGTGACCCTGACTGCTAAGCCGAAGGTTGTAGGTTCGATTCCAACCTAGTACATATCTTTGTGTGATGAACACGATTGTTTGTTCTGTGTCTGGCTTAGTTTATCCGTAACACGATCAAATATAATTACTTAATTTAGGACTAGATGGCGCTGTGTATGTGTGTAAATATTATTATTATTATTACTTATTTATGAATGCCAACAGTTACTACATTTTTTACAAAGTATAACCCATATACATATTCATAAACATCTTATAAGCTCATTATAGCTTTAATAGGGTTATAATTCGTTTGTCTTTGTCTGTCATCTTGACATTTATACTAGTAAGAAAGAAACAAAGTCCATTTTAACTAAAGAGTCTTTTATAATTAGATTTTTATGTCTAAGACCAAGTACACAAAGAATGACTTACAAACTAAAATGCATAACCTATTTATTGGCAAACACCGCATGCAATACAGATGTTTTTTTTTTGAAAATTAAAACAAAAAGATTAAAAAGATGACACACCATTACAATTATTTATTAAATAAAAGTGACTTATTTACACTCTATTTGAAAGTTTTTCTATAGCTATGAAGTTTATCACTGTGTACCTTACATGTCATATCTATGAAGTCAGATATACTTACAAAATTTATTAAATATATAAAAATCAAATCAACTTACTTTTGGTTGAGATAGCTTCTAAGTAAACAATAATGGCCTTATTCATAAAAAAGATACAAGAATCTTTAGTTAACATGAATTTTGTCTCTTTCTTACTAATAAAAATATCAAAATGATAGACAAAGCCAAAGGAATTTTATAGCTATTTTAGCTTTAATAAGCTGAAAATACATTTATGAATACCGAGGTCAGAGTGGGTTGCACCAAGTAACTAGAACAATATTTAACGTCTTGACCAGTGTTCCACGGCTGGGCACCTTCTTCACTTCGGCGTGTCTTCTCTCAACTATCTGACGAGTTGAGAGAGTTTAAACCTTCATCAACACACGCTGGCTAAGTGCGGGTTGGTGGATGTCACATGTCTTCGAATGATTAGTTCTTACACATGACGGTTAATTTACGATGTTTTCCTTCACTGACATGGAGCAGCGACGATGAAACAATTCACGCAAAGATGTGTGGAACAGTCGGGGATTGAACCCGCGACCCTATATTTCAAAGGCGAGGCTGATATGCTCCGCCACCACTGCCAATAGCCTTGATTAAATAGTAAAATCATACGGAACCTAAGTGTGTTGTTCAGACTCACACTTTAATAACTTTATTTGTTATTCTTTTAAGATGAAATAAAATAAATTTAATCATTAATTTTCTTTTGTTTAATTAATTTTGAATTTCTAAACAACAAGATGATTAGGTACATTAATTTATGTTTTAAGTCATTTTAATTATAATGATTGTATACATAATATAATAATTTATCTTAGCCGTTTTTCCGGCTACGGCGGCCGGTGTAAGCTGACTAGCAAGGTTACAAAAAGATTGGAGATTAATATTATTTATTTATTTATTTATTCACAACATAACTAACATTACAAGTTGCCCCAAGTCGATAGCGTGGGGTATAAAAAAAAACAATATAAAAATTAATTTTATATCGTTTTAAATATTATGATAGTTTTGTACTAATTGTTAGAGCAGCGGTGGCGCAGCGGTACGGGCCTCGCCTTATAAAAATAAGGTTGCGGGTTCGAATCCTGGTCGTGGCCACACATCTTTGTGTGAATTGTTTCATCTCCGCTGCTCAATATCGGTGAAGGAAAACATCGTAAGGAAACCGGCATGTCTAATAACTAACCATTCGAGGACATGTGACATCCACCAACCCGCACTTGGCCAGCGTGTGTGGATTAAGGCCTAAACTCTCTCACCTCGTTAGATAGTTGAGAGAAGACCCGTGCCCAGCAGTGGGACACTATAAAGGGTTGAAGTGAGTGAGTGAGTGAGTACTAATTGTATGGTCTTTAAGTAATTTGCTATTTTAACTTGACAGACGAAAATTTTTACCCAAATTTATAGGTACACCTAGGCTTTGAATTTTTTTAAAACTGCACATAGATTTGACAAGCTCAATTTATATTTTTATTTTGCTATTCCGATTTTAAAAATAATTTAAAAAGATTAGTTAAAATTAAAAAATAAAACGAATACTTCAAAATATTTATCTAAAAAGTGCCTGTATTTATAAAAAAAAAGGTGCAAATATTAAACAAACAATATATACCTTTTTAATATTTAAACTCGCAGACACACCAAATTTATCTGTTTTCACAAAAAATAATAATAAAATATTTTTTTTTTATAAATTCGCGAAATCCTTAGCACACGTGCAAACTTTAAAACAAATGAATACGATTTGATACAATTTTCCTTTGAACCGCGTGCTCAGTTGTTAAATTTATTATTCACCACTTATAAAGTATATTTTCATAGAAAAATAACCAGTTTAAATATAAAGGTAATATTAAATCGACGTAATTTATCGTCAGTACCTAAATTATCCTTTAATTACTCTATAAAAACCTTTGTAAACGTGTATTACGTAAAATAAATACATTTTAGTTAACCTTGTAGATTACTGAAAACATTTACGCGTATTTTTTTACGTTTTTCACTAACAATGGCGTTATATTAAGTTAAAATTTGTCGTGTTCTGTTCTGTTTTTAATTTGGATGACGTCAAAATCCACACTTTTAAACTCTGATTGAATTTATTTAAGAATTTCAACTAATTTTTTTTATTTTTTTATTCTATAATAGGTTGACCACAACTTGCCTGATGTGAAGCAATGTTGCAGTCTACGATGGAACGCGCCTACCTAATAAATACCGATTCACTCGTGACTTGAAGACAGGTAGATTATAGCTATCGGGAAACAGAGATGCCGGCAACGAATTCCACAACTTGGCAGTTCGCACAATAAAAGTGGAAGCAAAGCGCTTTGTGCGTGCCCGTGGAATTTCCACCATATAACGGTGGCGCATAGCCGTACCTCTACTTGTACGATGGAAGAACGGGGATGGGGGAATAAGATTGTGTAGTTCCAACGCACACTAAAAAACAAATTCAAAATAAATAAATATAAATAAAATAATTGATAAATAATGTTATTTAGTTCTGACTGTGTAATTACGTGATCAACATCTAGATTTAATAAATATGATGCTGAAGTAAAATCTATAAAGGAATTATATTAATTCCCATTTAGTTTTGCAAGTCTGTACTGCCCCACAGCTGGGCAAAGGCCTTCCTAAAGTCCTCTATCTAGTTCTGTTTCCCGCGACCTTAGCCATTATTCTTTTGTTACTTAAATTGGTTTGTACTTGACTGCAACTTACCTGATAAGCAATGATGTAGTTTATAATTGAAGGTCTGCCTAATATAGTATACAGTCAAGATCAAGATTGATTTTCGGTGAAGGTGGCACTGGTATTCGGCTCCACGGCAGTCACTTTGTTAAAGGGCCCAGCTGCCTGTACTATGAGTGTTTAAAGCCGCGATTATTATACGCATTATATGACCACATCCCTTTGTGTCAAGTAAATAAATAAATAAATATTCTGGGACATTAACACACACGGTCATCTGATCCCAAGCTAAGCAGAGCTTGTGTTATGGAAACCAGATAACTGGTATATACTATACATATAATACTTTTCTTTTGTAAATATATACTTATAATAGATATTTACACCCAGACTCGACACAAACACAAATGTTCATCATTAATGTTTGTCTCGGGTGGGAATCGAACCCACGACCTACGGCGTGAAAAGCAAGTAGTTATCTTACCGACCACGCCACCGGCCCGTCAGATAATAAAGCGAAAATGTATAGGATTGACATGCACCTTCGAAAAGTCACGTGACAATGGTGTCGTAATATTTGTTTAGACCCCTGGCTCTGTTTGACCATAAACACGTATGCGACGCCCAGTGGGTTGCTTTTTCTCTTTGCTCTTTATTAAGATTGCGATTGACCACAACTAGCCTGTTGCTAAACAATGATGCAATCTACGATGAAACAAGCTTACCCAGTAAATACCGACTCACTTGTGACTTGTAGACAGGAAGAATATAGTTATTGGGAAACAGAGACGCCGGTAACGAATTCCACAGTTCAGGAAATTTCGTTTTCTTTTTCTTAATTTCTTGGGGAATAAAGATTATGGTGTTCCAATGGACACACTTCGAAGTGTACTATGCATTTCAAATAAGAATAGAACTGGACTTGCGGCTAACTTCATACCAAAAACCAAGCAAAAGTAACGCCAGCAGATGATGTGTGGGCGTGATTCGAACTCACAACCTTTTATTTCAAAGGCGAGGCTCGTACCGCTGCGACCCCGCTGCGACACCACTGCGACACCGCTGCTTACCTTAGTCACATAATAGATAATATTGAACAAGTAAATATGTGCTCTATTTAATAATGAGACATTCAAAACAATTGTCATTCACGCGAATATCACACATTGAAATAAAACTACTTTTAACGGATCAAAGTTTATTTTAGATCCCGACGTTTCAAAGTAATAACAAGGTAAAAGGTCGGTAAGGTAGTCAGTAATAATTGTGATTAATATTTTTGGACGTCAAATACCTCAGTCCACCCGTGAACATGAAATCTGAAAAGAATTTGAAACGTCGGAACCTAAAATCTAAAATAAACCGCGATAAAATCCGTTAAAAAGTAGTTTTATTTCAATAGACATTCATTATAGATTAGTGATGTTCAGTCTTGATCAATAATGCAACGCATCGATGCAATAACAGTATTGTTGCTCTAATTCATTGCAACAGTTTCAACGGTGATTGCAAACAATAATTGCATATTACATCGACTACCCATCCTGGGATCGTACTAAAACATTTGTATTAAAATAATAGTTGGTTAACAAGCATAACGAGCAGTCTGCTGATAACCAAATAGCGTAGCATAATATGAACACTTACAACACCAGAGGAATCACTCGTACGATTCCAACATTTAGGTATCGAAAGGAATGCCTTCCTTAATCACACCCAGGAACACATCATCATCCCCATCATCAGCTTATTTTAGTCCAATTGATATAGGCCTCTTCAGCACGCCACTGAATCCTTCTTTGTGGAAATGCAGCTGATATGGAAACCATCTTTATTTTACAACTAGCGGATCCCGCAGACGTCGTCCTGCCCGGTAAAGCAGTGCCACCTACCGGGTCCGAAAATAGATTACGGCCGATTCTCAGACCTACTGAATATAGATATAAGTTTTCATAATAATTGTTCAAGCCGTTTCGGTGAAGTTTGTTCTTTTTTTAAATTTAATTTAAAGTCTACGTTATGTGAGAAAGCGTATCATAAAATTACAGACTATCTAACGGATAAAAACGCTTGGAATTAGGTCGCTCTAATACAACACATTAAACAAAATTTCATAGATATAAGTACTTCATTTAAAAAAGAAAAAATGCTTCTGAGTTTTTTGGCAGGGTTTTTCACTAGTTACCAGTCATTCACTGCACTGCATAAAAATTGGACAATTTTTAAGTAGAATCGCGTTTAAAAAAAAATCATATTTTTATTTTATTTAGAAAGGACCCGTATAGAATCATTTCGCTGTCTGTCAGCCCATCTGTCACAGCCGATTTGCTCTTAATAATAGTACCCATTGAGTTGAAATCTGCTACACTGATGTGTATTAGTAGCTTGAAGTGGAATATGGTGTGTAAAAAAATGAATTTCAAATGTGGGAGCCATTGAGGCTAAATTTGGAAATTTAAAATAAATATTATTTAAAACAACAGAATTCGACGTTAAATGAAAGTTTAATACCTTCTATGAGGGACTAAGATCAATATTTTTTTGTAATTTTTAAGCACACATACTCGGTACACTAGACTGGCGCGTTCCATCGTAGACTACATCATTGTTTAACATCAGGCTAGTTGTAGTCAAGCGCCAGCCTATCACAGAATAAAAAAACATAATTTTGACTTATTTGAGAAAATTGATGTTTCCCTCCTGAGCAATGGTGGCGCAGCGGTACTAATCTCGCCTTAGAAAAATAAGGTCGCGGATTGGAATTCTGTTCGTGACCACACATCTTTGTGTGAATTGTTTCATCTCTGCTGCTCAATATCAGTGAAAAAAAACATCGTGAGGAAACCAGCGTGTCATAGAACCACCAACCTACACTTGGCCAGTATGTATGGGTTACGGTCTAAACTAAAAAGTCGAAGAGACACTAAAAAGGATTGTAAAAAATGACTACATCTTTTCAGGCTTCTATACCTCAATAATATTAGGGAAATCTTTCAAATAATATTAGGGAAATGATTATTAACAAAATTTAAATAATTGTATAGTCTACGTTATGTGAGAAAGCGTATTTTTTTTCCTTTATTATCACTTAAAAATTCTTATAATACATTGTATATATGTAAGTAACTTAACATAAGAAAGCCACTAAGGTTTATAATTATGCTAAGTATTAAGTCTACGTCGATCACAATAATAAACAATAGTACAAAAAATTAAATTAAATTAAATTACAGACTATCTAAGGGATAAAAACGCTTGGAATTAAGTCGCTCTACACAACACATTAAACAAAATTTCATATATTTAGGTACTTCATTTAAGAAAAGAAGAAAAAGCCTACTAAGTTAGACAAGAGAGAACCGGAAAAACCGGATTGTTTAAGAACTAATGCTTGAAGGACATGTGACATCCACCAACCCGCACTTGGCCAGCGTGTGTGGATTAAGGCCTATACTTTCTGAATTCGTAATATAGTTGAGAAAAGACTCGCGCCCAGCTGTGGGACACTAAAAAGGGTTAAAGTGATGTTTCTCTTCTTATTGTGCGAATCTGCCTCGCTCTTGACCAATTTTTTATAAGAAAGGATTTTTGTATAAATTATGTATATTACATGAAGTATATATTATTATTTTTAATAATATATTATTTTATTAAGTACATTATATTTATTTGCTTGATGAATAAATTAATTAGACCACTAAGTATTATGGGTACCTCATTAAATAAAGTATTTCTAACAATTACCTTAATTTGTATGTATGAGTTTTGAATAAGGCCGAATTCAGTTTGTTGCTGAAAACTAAACTTTTTTGCAAGTAGGTAATAATTTTTTTTGGTAAAATTGCCTATCTTAAATGAGGCTAGAACGAGGCCAAGTGATTACACAAGCGCTTGAAGCAAGGGCAATAAAATCACAATAATGTTATAATTTAAGTAATTATTATGAATAAGTATGTTTTATTATTATTTTAAGTGCTATTTTACGATATTGTTACCAATTAAATGCAAACTCATACTCATCATCAGAGGTCGGAGTAGGTAGATTGATTTCTCGTCATTGACGTCAAACGTAGAGATTAATAAGGATATGACTCCAAAATACCACAATTTAGACACAATTCAAAAGACGTCAAAAGGAATACTTTAAAATTAGAAAATACTGAAAAAATTATGATTATTTATTTTAATTGTATTAACGTTGAAAGCCAAAATATGGAAATTGTATCCGATGAGGATTAAAAATAATTTATTTATGTTTTTGTTTAGTTAAAAATAATTGTTCATAGAATTCAATCAATCATCTATATAATAACGATTTTGTTAGCCGATTTTGTTGTATGCTTTTATTTTATTTTATTCCATAATTCCAATCCCGGAACTTTTTCCGGTACTTTCCGCACATTATGGATAAAATGACATGTCCATATTATAATATCTTGACGCAAGTATATAAAGTCAATCTACCTACTCCGACCTCTGCTCATCATTTTTATAAAAGAATATTCTAACTTAAAGTAGTTTTATTTCAATCTCCTTGTCATGTCATTTTGATAATTTTGGAGTTCTGCCGTTGGAGCACCAGAGGTATCGTATGATTTTATTTGATATAAAACTATGGGAAAACAATTGTTTTAAAAAAATAAAACAAGTATATTATTATGATAGGTATAATAAAATTTATTAGTGTTATAAACATGCATAAAATTCATAATTTGCATTGTTAATGTCTAGCTCTGGTATTAGCTCTAAAAGGAAATTGGCCAGCACCTCGGACTGGCGGCTTAACCTTATCTTTGGAGGATGAGTCACCTTTGTCCATGGAGTGTTAGAGTATCTTCAACCTGAATCCCCACACGTTCCTGCGTGAGGCAAATCAGGTTGCAATAAACTCGCCGTGGCCATCGCCTTGGCTTGGCCGTGATAAGTAGCCTAAGCCTAACTATTTTAATTTTTTAAAGATGATAATTATGATAGAGCAGAGGTGGCGTGAGCACTTCGCCTTTGAAAATTAAGATCACTGGTTTGATGCCCGGCCGTCATAAATAATTTTATCACCGTTGCTCAATATCGGTGAAAGAAAACGTCGTGAGGATACCGCATGTCTAAGATCTAATCATTTACATGTCATATGTATACATGCACTAACCCGCACTTGATCAGCGTGTGTGGATTAAAGCCTAAACTCTCTCAACTCGTTTTATAGTTGAGAGAAGACCCGTGCTCAGCAGTGGGACACTAAAAGGGTTGAAGTGACTTGGCTAGTCAGCTTAGACTAGCCGCGGTAGCCGAAATACGGCTAGAAAAGTACTAATATTTTATTAGTGGACCGCTGAGGTAATTACAAGGAAACGTTTTTTTTCGTTACGCTTAAATTGCGGAACATTGCTGTTGTTTCAGACAACCTCGTATGAGGTGTTTTTTCACGCTTTTTGATTTTATTTTATTAACCTGTCTTTATCTTTACATCGTAGGTACATATCTATAAAACCAAGTCGCTTGCGCTATCTGTACTCTTAGTACAAGTTCGTAAGTACGAAAGAAGTTTGTTGAATACCATTAGTAACATGTCAAGATGATGAGTTTGAATATTAAATTATGAACAAATTATTTTCCATTTATTATTTCCAATTCATTTCATTATATTTATGCAGTTTACTTCCAAATAAATGATTTCAATAAAATAAATTAATTTGAAATAGTATTTTGACAGGTTTAAAGTTGTATTCGAAAATTGAAATAACACTATTTTCCACACGTGACCTAGCCTGAAATGACTTTGAAACGTCGGGATTTATACCTAAAATATTCCGTTATAAAATAATTTCATTTCAATTCGCGATATTCGCGTAAATTTAAGAATATATTCGATACTTTTGACGAACTAGATCTACGGGTACAGTTCACGATCATTTCAAAAACTAGCAAACAGATTTTCTAGCGGTTTTTACCCATAGGCAGTGAATCTTGAGGAAGGTGTATAATTTGTACTGAAGCGAATTCGGGGTTAGTTGCTTGTTTAATATAATACAATATTATCTATTCTTATTGTGTGAATTTATACACAAAAAATTTAAACCATCTTATATTAAATTTAATCGCTAAAACATATTTCAAGTTTAAGGAAATAAATCGTGAAACGAAGTTTACATTTTACAAAAAAAATGGCTAATTGTGTGCCTATTACTACACTCTAAATGTTTTTTTATACAAAACGTAGGCGAATAGAAGGTACGAGGCCAATAGAAGGATACAGCTAGGTTGGGCAGCATATGGAAAATTACGTCGACTCTTCACGTCGCCTGTCCCACAAAGTCTGAAGACGAAAATCTATAATCAGTGCGTCCTACCCGTTATGACATATGGAGCTCAAACGTGGACACTCATTGGTCCAGAAATTTAAAGTCACTCAGCGAGCTATGGAAAGGGCTACGCTCGGAGTATCTCTGAAGGATCGAATACGCAATGAAGTGATCCGACAGAGAACCAGAGTAATCGACATAGCTCACCGGATTAGTAAGCTGAAGTGGTAGTGAGCCGGTTATATCTGCCGCAGAACCGACAACCGTTGGGGTAAACGAGTTCTTGAAGGGAGACCACGTCTTGGCAAACGTAGCGTAGGACGACCTCAGACTAAGTGGATTGACGATCTTTGCAAGGTGGCTGGTGGATCGTGCTCAGTGGCGTGCTTGAGGAGAGGCCTATGTTCAGCTGTGGACTGGCTGATGATGATGATGATGATGGGTTTGGAACCCTTAGGGTCCGAGCGCTCATACACTTTTCAATGAAATTCCAAGACGTCTGATAGACTATTCCCGTGACCAGAGGGCTGGACTTTATTTCAGTCAAGAATTAGTATTGCCAGCCTTCGAAGGAATTTTGTAACAACCCACCTATCTAATTTATAAGTCACAATTTAATTGTATTTAAGTTGTATTTGTTATTTAAAATAAAAATAAAAATTCCAGTTTATTTATCCTGTTAACAAAGGAGACGTTCAAAAAATGTATAGAGCCTGGGATTAAGATAATTGTAAATTTGAACAACAATCTGAGTTACATAGGTTAATAGAGCATAATTATTTAAAAATTTTGGTGCATTTAAAATAATTTTACACCCTCCCGTTTTATTTTAAATTGAAACTGAAAATGAGAATCCTTAATGCAATATTTATGATTATTGCAATTGGCAACCCCATGGCCAAATGACAATTGAGCAACCAAAAAAAATAAAATTATTTAGAACGCTGTCAATCAAACTGATCAATGACAATGACATCATGACGTTTCCCATAATAATCTTTTTTTCCACGCGTTTTGTTATTACATTAATAAGATAATTAATATTTTTCGTCATAATTAACTACATTAAACTGCAGCTAAAATAATATTACAAGAAAAAAGTACTTTAACACAATGCAATTATTGACATGATTGCAATATTTATACTGCTTAGAAAATGAATAATTAAAGGTAATGTGCGTTTTGTTTTTCTGTTACATTTTTTAGATTTTTACAAAAATGGGTGCTCCTAAAATTCGTGTTTAGTTAAATTCTAATAGCTTATTAAATAAGCTTTCCAATCAGGTATATCACATTGGTGTTCAAAATGCTATCCCACTTTTGACCTCTCCTTTAAATACAAATCGCCTTGTAACTTACTTGTTAAATAAATTGGATTTTTTATTTTTATTTTAAATAACAAATACAACTTAAATACAATTAAATTGTGACTTATAAATTAGATAGGTAGGTTGTCACTACTCCGAAGGCTAACAATACTAATTCTTGACCGAGATAAAGTCCAGCCCTCTGGTCACGGGAATAGTCTACTCCTGACAATCAGTATGAACAATCAGCATATCACATCTCGTGGGAGTGTAGTCTTTGCCTGTAGTCAAGGATATAAGCTACTTTTTATCTTACCGCTGAACACGATATAAATCTTAATGTAGTTCACTCAGGCGGAACTGCGGGCGGATAGCTAAATACGTAAAAAAATAAACACAATGTTTTTTAATTTCAAATTTATGTTATTTATTACTTCAAATTAACAACACATTTTACAAAAAAAGTCAGTGTCAAGGTTAATACTGTTTTTTAACCTACTTAATTAACTAGAGGTTTTATGTTCGGTTTTTAACCCCCGATAAAAAAAAGTGTTATAAGGATAATAGTTTTTTTTCGAATGACCTAACCTAATCGGCCAGAAGGGCGTTTATTGGTTCACCGGACTTTTTCGGTGAGACGTCCGAGGGTGGCCGAACCGATCAAGTACTATAACAACTACCATGAGGGCTCCCCAACTATCACTAACATACACCACACACCAACTTGCAGCACACACTGACATACACCTCACACCGTTATACACCACACACCTTCATACAACACTGACACACACCATTATACAACACACAAATCTATACACCACGAACTTACACCACATAACCTCTTAACTCTTTCATCTCATTATTATTATATACCTTTTTAAGGTTTAATTTTTATTTTATTTTATTATATTTATGAACTATTACTATGTCGAAAGAGACTGGACCCTGCAACACGGTATTCTAGTGCGGGGCCTATAGGCCGACCGTTTAACTCGCGTATTTAATCTCAGGTACAAAGTCATAAAACATTAATTAAATCTCTTTAAGAACTATTTAACCACAGATAAAAGTAATGTAAGACTATTCGTCACTAATATCCATATCGCTTGAATCATCATCACTGTCTGTGCAGCTTGAGGAGTTAGAATCTTGGCGATAGGCGATACGCGAGTTAAACGGTCGGCCTATAGTGTCATTAACATTCTACTGAAACTTAATATGAAATAAATAAATTTTGTATTTTTGACGTGACAACGTCTTATAAATTGGTTTGCCGGGTGACACTTCAAGAAACTGCGTTACGCTCCGCTCACGTTATGCGCTCACAATGAGAGCGAGTGAGAGGCACGCGTCCCTTCCACTCGGGCATGGTTAGCCCGCCTAAGAGCGAGAGAGACAGACATAAAAAGTGAAAGGCACGCGTCCCTTCCACTCGAGCACAGTTAGCCCGCCTAAGAGCGAGATTCTTTGTATAAATTAATGTTTTAAATATGTATAATTCTTTGTATAAATAAATGTTTTAAATTGTTACTATTATTTCATCCTTCTTCCTACTATACGAATGAATATTCACATTAAAATTATTTTACCACTCAAAGTCGTTGTCACGTAAAACTTTCGCCCGTATACCGACTTTACAGGCAACCATTTTATTTTTTTTGTAAAATTGTAAAACTGTAGATTAGGGGATCTGGCTGTAATTGTAATATTATGTGTGTATCTATCTGTATACAAGTTTATTGTCACCTAGCGCCGGATGAACGGTTTCTAATGCGTTATTTTACTAAGGGGCCGCGGCCGGTGCGGTGCGGAGTACTTGCTTTTTAACGGACTTCGAAAAGGACGTTATCAATTCGACTGCAAGTTTTGTTATATGTGTTTAACGCAATAATTCCGCTATTATCGATTTATGGATATGGATTTTGATAACTTTTTTTTTCGTTTCAAAGGGTACACGTCTTTCTACTTTCTAGTCTCATTTCGACTTTATTAAAATCAGTTAAACAGTAAGAGGTCACAGGTCGTTTGCTTGATTCCCACCCGAGACAGACATTTGTGTGATGAACATGTCTGTTTGTCTCGAGTCTGGGTGTAATTATCTATATTAAGTACCTATGAGCAGTAGAGCCGCAGCGGTACGGGCCTCGCCTTAGAAAAATAAGGTCGCGGGTCCCAATCCTGGTTATGCCCTCACATCTTTGTGTGAATTATTTTATTTCTGCTGCACGATATCAGTGAAGGAAAACATCGTGAGGAAACCGGCATACCTAAGAGTTAATCATTCTAAGACATGTTACATTCACCAACCCGCACTAGACCAGCAAGTGTGGATTAAGCCTTAAACTATTTCAACTCATAAGATGGAGAGAAGACCCGTGTCCAGCCATGGGACACTACAAAAAAAATAGTAGGTACGTAAGTACCTATAAGTATGTAGTATTTTCTTAAATTTACGCGAATGTCACACATTGAAATAAAACTAATAACTGGTAGGTATGTGTACCAGTTCTTGAGTGGAGACCACGTATTCGCAAACATAGCGTAGGACGCCCTCAGACTAGCTGAAGTGACGATCTCTGCAAGGTGGCTGGTAAGAGCTAGATGAGAGTAGCCGGGGATCGTGCTCAGTGGCGTGCTTTAGGAGAGGCCTATATCCAGCAGTGGACTAGGATAGGCTGATGATAATGATGATGATGATGATGTGTACTTATTGTGTTCCAGTGGCGAAGGGTGGAAGTCTCAAAAAGGGAAGCCGGAGCAAAAAAGTTCTTACTTAGGAATATAATATCTATTCACTACCGTCACAGATCGTTCGTACACTTGATGCTATACTTATTTTTGTTGCTTATTGAAATTTTTAAGCGTTACATAATATATTATTAAGTACATGTGATATTGATCATTTCCTAAAGGGAAGCTGATGGGAATCGGCTTGTACAGACTCTTCGCCATTGATGTGTTGTAATAATCAACTATATGGTTTCCATATCAGCTCTGCTTAGCTTGTGATGATGCTGTGTGTTAATGTCCTAGAAGATTAATATGAGAAAGCTGAATTAACTGATTTTATAAAACTACGTTTCAAAGTCTTTTCAGACTTCATGTTCACGGGTGGAAAAGAAGTCTGAAAAGACTTTGAAACGTCGGGATATAAAATCTAAAATAAACCGCGATAAAATCCGTTAAAAAGTAGTTTTATTTCAATGTGTGATATTCGCGTAAATCTAAGACAATGCTAACTGATTTTATTTATAAGAAATGCGTCGGGGATTATTAAAATTTTAATTAATATTTATAAATGTAATTTCTAATCCACACAAAGTGTTTTAAATGATCCAGGTGTTCCAGAATATTCTTCATTAAACTTTGAAGGTAGTCTTAAAGATTCATCAACTGACGCTTCCTCCAAATATTTGACTCTGGCTATATGTTCATCTGTACTGAGTTCTTTAAAATCTAACTCTGCAATTAAAAAAATAATAATTAAATCAAAACACCATGTCGATGCACGGAGGGTAGATACTAGTCCCTCGACCAACCTGACACTGAATACAATTTTAGTTGAAATAAAACTACTTTATAACGGATTTTATCGCGGTTTATTTTTAGATTTTAGATCCCGACGTTTCAATCTTTTCAGACTTCATGTTCACGGGTGGAAAATAAGTCTGAAAAGACTTTGAAACGTCGAGATCTAAAATCACTACATAGTATAAAACAAAGTCGCTTTCTCTGTCCCTATATCCCTATGTATGCTTAAATCTTTAAAACTACATAACTGATTTTCATAGGGTTTTTATCAGATAGTGATTCAGGAGGAAGGTTTATGTATATAATACATGCATAATATAGTAGAGAAACACTGATAATTTTAGAGGTTTCTGATGTGATGTCGTAAATTAACGCATTGTTTGCGCTTACATTGCAAACGCTGGCCTAAACCCTACGAGATATATCAAAATAATGTACTACAGTATAGCCATAAAAAAGTCAACAAAAAAGTCTGCAATGGTATATGTCTATCTCTTAGGGATACCCCACAATAACCATTTTTTTATCTTTTACTTTTAACCAAAAGCTTATTTACGAAGCGATTATAAGCAATAATAAGCTGTACTAATTCTTATTTAATTTAGTATTTTAAATGCTTTGTGCACTCAATATAGATCACTATTGTCCTTTACAGCTTGTAATTAAAGTGAATAGTTTCGAAGATATTAGAGATTTAAAATAGCGGTGCGGCGGTACCTGCCCGGCGCGGCGCCGCGCGCGGGTCGTGCTGTTTGTATTGTCTAATTGCAAAAAAGCTGTAAACCTTGTATAAAAGGACATTCTATAAATATACCTCAATATATTTTGTATCAGCATTTCACCCGTGCGAAGCCGAGGCGGGTCGCTAGTCTAAAATAAACCGCGATAAAATCCGTTATAAAATAGTTTTATTTCAATGTGTGGTATTCGCGTAGACCTAAGAAAATTGATCTTTCCTACTAGTATTAATGTCAAAATAACAGATAAAGACAAACAAATTATAAACCTATTTTAACTTTAGTGGGCTTTAACTACGTTTAAGACACGGAATAGAAACTTGTTTTTTCTATTCCGTGGTTTATGAGTACTTACCTATATTCCCTATTCGATTAGGCTTCAGAATAAGTGTCCACAAAGAATGTGACGTTTTATATACAAGTTGTTAGTTTGCTAGAATAAAAATAATATTCCGGGACATTAACTGACTGGCCTGATGGCGTACTAATTAGTGACCCTAACTGCTAAGCCGAAGGTTGTGAGTTCAATTCCCATCCAGGACAAATCGTTGTGTGATGAGCACGAGTATTTGTTCTATGTCTGGGTGTAATTTATCTATAATATGTATGTATTTATAAAAATATGTACATTAAACATTATATTCATTCCACGTACCCATAACACAAGCAAATATTATTTCATAATTTGGGACTAGATGGCGCTGTGTGAAAATATTATTATTATTTTAAATATATCTTACAGGCCGCTGGTCGTGGGTTCGATTCCCACCTGAGACAAACATTAGTAATAAACATTTTTGTTTGTGTTGAGTCTGGGTGTAAATATCTATTTATAAGTATACATATATTTACAAAAGAAAAGTATTATACCTCTGTATAGAAACCAGTTATCTGGTTTCCATAACACAAGCTCTGATTAGTTTGGGACCAGATGACCGTGTGTGTTAATGTTCCAGAATATTCATTTATTCATTTATAATATTAGTAAGGATTAAGGATTATTATCTTACCACTTATTTCCTTCATACTCCTTTCATCACCTCCCAAGTCTTTGGGTAGAATACTTTTGGGTACGTGTTCATACAATGATTCCAAAGTGTTATGGACTACCAATCTTTGCGATAGTTTCCCAGTGAGACCGGTTTTGAAGACCAGCAAAATTGCTTCAAAAAATGTATCAGATGCAATTATGTGGATTTTCTTCATTCTCTGACCGAAAGCTTCCTAAAAAATAATAACAAAATAAGTAGGCTTACTACCGACAGTATCGAGTTCAGAATCAATAGATTAGATTTGCATATTAATAACATACTGATATGTATCTAACTGAGGTAGGAAATAAGGTAACGAGTGTCGCGTAGAAACATCCGTTGATTACTGAGTAATGATTGGTTGCAACTTGCAACGGTACAGGCGATAGATACAACAAGGTATAGCTACTTATATGTCACATACTCAGATCAAGAAATTGGTAAATGAATGAAAGACTCAGAATAAAGAAAAGTCACTTCTTGTTTGAGACGTCTTTTTACTTTCAAACGTTATACGTAACAGCTTGTGACCATCATGATACATTGGACTAATAGACAAGTACCTTAATTTTGTACTTACGACTATCATTGTTAGAGCCTTGTGAATAATAATTGGATTCAATTTCTTCACAATAGACAGCGAAGCACCTCTAGGGTCCGCAATTAGTTCATAACCCAAGCAGTAATCGTTGTAGAGAATATACTCACTCATCTAGAAAGAAATAATTCTTCTTTAAGTGTGTTTATCACCTAAGTCCTCATAGACGGCTGTACCGATTTCACTAAATCAGTATCAGATTTTTTTTTGCTTAAAATGATACTTTGTAAAGTATATATTTTTTAAATCCACTTCACTTCAAACCTTTTTATCTTGTGAGTTGAGAGAGTTTGAGCCTTAATCCACACACGCTGGCAAAGTGTGGGTTGAATGGCACATGTTCTCGAATGATTACTTCTTATGAATATTTCTTACTTTACTAACGTAAGTATCCATACTCCAAGAGCTCCAGATCACACAGCGTCTATCGACGGTGGTACAGTCGCGCATACTACAGTATTTTGGACATATCTAAGCGAGATAACGACTCCATTGAGCGGCTGGTTGTGCATGGAAAGGTGGAGATAATAACACTACTTTTGAACGAATCTTATCGAGGTTTATTTTAGTTTTTAGATTCCAAAATTATCCAAAATTATTAATCACAATTATTACTGACTAAGAACATGAAGTCTGAAAAGATGTTGAAACGTCGGGATCTAAAATCTAAAATAAACCGCGATAAAATCCGTTCAAAAGTAGTTTTATTTCAAAAATCTTAATGAAAACATATAAAAATGTTAAACATAGAACACTGCCGGCTTATTCAAATTTTTAAACATAAACAAATTAAAGCAAAACGTGACCTTTGATGACATGTTATAGGTGGTTATGGATACTATAAAAATGCAGAGGCCATAACTAAAAGAAGAAAACCAAAATAACTTACCACAACTAAATACCTATAGTATTGTGTGATGTTCCACTCCTCATCTTGATGCCCAGAGACATTGGTGATCAGCACCCGATAGTTATCAGATGTAGGTGTGGGCATAATAGAAGTATGGCTGGAAAACAAAGAAAAAGGCCACTTTTTATGATTTTTTTTCAACTTAATAAGTAGAAGAAATTTACAGAAATTGCCTTAAACATGGTTAAAGTGAATAGACCGCAATGACTAATATAAGATAAATCATGATGTTGTCAATAGACATTTTATTGTTAAACTTGTTCGCACATCCGCTTCTAAGTACATCAGCTGTCATTTAATACTGTCATAGAGTTCACCATTCGAGTCAGCTGTCACTCGAAATGTCAACCTGAACGAACAAATAAACACCGAGCACAGGTGAAGCGGCCATTTTAGAAGAGCTGACACTTAGTGCTGGACTTAGTGTTGGACCGTTGCGTCGTTGGGAGGTGCCAACGCAACCCCGTGCTCGGTTACGCTTTTAGCTTAAATCCAACTTATTCATAGCTATCTGTAACTATCTAGTACAATGAATTACTGTGCTATCGAGAGATCTAGGTTAAGTGATAATTGCCGTAGTTATTTTATTGGAGTACCGTTGACATATCCGACAATAATAATTAATACTACTTAAAGATGTCTGATAATAATTTTAATCGAAAGCCTTTAAACTCAACAGTTTATTTACAAAACATACATGATTAAGATGCGATTACGTCAGATTCTTAAAATAATTACAGAGCTTCACGACGGCATTCGTCTAGCCACTTAAGGTTTAATTATAACCCACACAGAATTGAAATAAAACAAAATAAAACTACATATTAAAACACTGTCTAAAATTAAATAACAAAGGAATAAAAACTACATAATCTTATATCTTTAAATGAGCAATTCTTGTATATATATAATTGGAATCTCGGAATCGGCTCCAAAGATTTTCATAAATTTAGTTTAAAGGGGGTTTCGGGAGCGATAAATCGATCTAGCTAGGAATCATTTTTAGAAAATAACATTTAAAAAAAAATACAGAGCAAAGCTCGGTCATCCGGATATTAAAACTTAAAGTAAATAACGTAGAGTTCATTTATGTATGGGCACAACCGTATCGAATTCTAGACCTACGTCGCACAACGCCTGAGCTAAGTCTAATAGACAATCGTGTTGAAAACATTGCTATGGAAGTTACAAACTGTTATTATGTTATGTTAATATCAACTGTCGATATCATCTTCATGCTAGATTTTATAAAAATAAATTTAAATCTGATATTAAAAAAGTTTTATAATATCTGTTGTCTTGCAATAGTTACTTGTTTACTATACAAAGGAAGTAATTGCAGTCGGATGGCGATTATGATAAAATCATATAAATTACGTGGTAGATTTGGTTATTAATTTAGATATGATATGTCTAATATTATTATTTTTTTTCTTTGACATATTACTCTGACATATTTTGGTTTTGACATCTAATTAAAAATTGTTTTTTTTTTACATTTCTATTACAAGTTTGTGATCTTTTGACATGTTTGTGTGTCATTCCGCCCGTTATCGGGCAAAATCTTTAACCTTTTTTTTTAAGAAACGTAACCTCAGTACCGTATATTCTTGCCCGGGTCTCAAACTATCCCCATACAAAATTTCATACAAATTGATTCAGTAGTTTAGGCGTGAAAGGGTAACAGACAGACAGACACAGTTACTTTCGCATTTATCCATTTTTTCCGTCATGGTTTAAATTTGATGCAAATTGCAAATAGTGTTTTTTTTAAACCTACCAGATATTATGGAGATGAACAAATTCGTTCCGTATGTCGAAATTCCTTAAGAACTCCGGCATCAAATTGTTGAAAGTACAGAATCTGTCAAATTTTCTCTTTGCCTTCTCGATCGAACCCTTGCTGTAGATTAAATACCGCTCCAGGAAACCACGATCTGGAATTTGAAAATAAAATACAGATGCATAAAACGCTTAGTAGATACAACACATTATAACAAGGCTGGTCACCAGACTCCATCTGTCATCTTGGCTTTTATACTAGTTACAAAGAAACAAGTCCGATTAAATAAAGAGCCTTAAAATATTTTTATGATTAAGACTGATTATGATATATTTTTTTATTTTTTTATTCTTCGATAGGTTGTTGCTTGAGTACAACTTGCCTGATGTTAAGCAGTGATGTAGTCTACGATGAGACGCGCCCGTCCAATATACCAATTCAATCGTGATTATAATTGATTTTCGGTGGGAATGTGGCAGTGAAATATGGCCCCTTAAGGATAGAAACTATAAAGTGGCAATCGTTTAGAACCACCGTCATAAATGGTGCCACCAGACATCGCACCGGAACACGGCTAGGTCGCTTGGCGGTGCGTCATTGTCAGGTGGGTGGTCAATACGGCTTCTAACCTTATGGAGGCTCATTCCACTGCCATCTGCTCGCCGATAATCATTCGTTTTTTTTTTTTTTTTTTTTTTTTGCTGATGACCTAACCCAATTGGCCTGAAGGGCCTCTATTGGTTCACCGGACTTTTTCGGTGAGCCGTCCGAGGACGGTCGAACCGATCAAGTACTGTGGCAACTGCCATGAGGGCTCCCCATGTGGGGACGGACCTCGGCTCAGGACGTTGCCGGACACTCTAGTTTTTTAGGGGATCGGGGGGCATTTCGCGTTCGCGCGGTCCGGTCCTGACCGGAACCGTAATCGACTGAGGGCCTATCTTGGAGGGGCGCGGCGCGGCCCACGACGGCGTGGGCGATATCTCGGCATGTGTTGTGTGCTACTATTTTGGTTGTCCCTACCTACTCTAGCAGCGGATCGGAGTTCGCGGTCGCGGGCGATCGCAAGAGTGATCTCGTCGTCAGAATCGGTGAGTACGCTTCGCGGACGTCGCCGTTTCGCGCCTCTGAACGGATTGTAGTCGCACGCGGATACGACTAACTTATTCGGGTGTTTGACACCGGTGTCGAAGAAGCGTTTGGATGCGTTCTTCATCCACTGCCTGATGGTCGGCAGGTTTAAATCGATGTGTAGGTTTTCATTGCGTAAGAACCACGGAGCTCCCGTGGCTCTACGCATGAATCGATTTTGAAGAACTTGCAACGGTTGCAAGTAGGAGCGCTTAGTGTGCGCGAAAACGGGTGAAGCGTACGTCATAATGGGTCGTACGCACGCCGTGTAAGCTCTCACTTTATTACGAAGCGAAAGTTTACTTTTGGCGTTGATAAGGAAGTGCAGTCTGCTGAGGACGAAACGCGCACGCTTGCGAACAGAGGCAAGGTGCGGTTTGAAAGTGAGTCCCTGATCTAGGATGACACCTAGATATTTGGCTTGCTTCTCCCAAGGGATCCGCTTGCCAAACATGCAGATGGAACGAATAGGTGGAGGGATAGACCTAGAGAAGAGTACGGCGGCACTCTTCTCGGGATTCACCTCGATTCTCCATGTCCGGAACCATTCGCCTAGGGCGTCGGCTGCGGATTGGAGTGTACGGGCTATTACTTCCGGGCAGCGGCCTCGGTAGTAGAGAGCTGTGTCGTCAGCGAAGAGAGCCAAGCAAGCTTTCGCGTGACGAGGGATGTCGCTAGTGAAAAGCGTGAACAGGAGAGGCGAGAGCACGGAGCCCTGAGGGACTCCGGCGTGAATCGGATGCGGCGAAGACAGGGAGCCTTCCACTCGGTAACGAAAACTGCGACCAGTGAGAAAGTCTCGAATGATGAGCACGAGACGGTCAGGCACACCCAGTTGGTAGAGCTTATATAATAAGCCCGTGTGCCACACTTTGTCGAAAGCTTTCGCCACGTCGAAGAAGAGAACCCCGGTTAACATCTTACGATGGAATCCTATCTCAATGTGCTCCGTGAGGCGGTGCAGTTGATGGACGCAAGAGTGTTTGGCTCGAAAGCCAAACTGCTCGTCGGGAAGGAGGTTGTGGGCGTTGACGAAGTTCAACAGCCGGGTATAAATGAGTCGCTCATAGAGTTTCCCAATGGAATTGAGAAGGCTTATGGGGCGATAGCTGGTAGGCTTAGACTTGGGCTTTCCAGGCTTGGGAATACCAATAACGGTGGCTCTTTTCCACGCTTGTGGAAAGGCATTATGTCTCAAGGCCACATTGAAGATGAGAGCCAGGAGAGTAATGAGGGAGGCAGGGAAGTGCTTCAAAACCCGATTGGTGATACCATCGGGACCGGGTGCCTTCCTTGGATGAAGGGCTTTTATCAACGCTTGGACCTCGGCTGGGGAGGTCGGCGGAAGCGGATCCTCGACGTCGACGCCGTCGGCGCCGCCAGTACCTCCGCCAGCGCCATCGTCGGTTCCCCTCGCCTGCTGGGAGGCGGCGGGAAGCGGCGGCGGCGGTGTTGGCAGCGGTGGTGGCGGCGCCGGCGGCGGCGGCGGCGGAGGAGAAGACGAGATCGCGTAGTTGGTAGCGAGAACGGAAACGGGTCGCGGCGCGGCCAGAGGTGTCGAAACGGCGGCGGTGGTAGGTGGCGGTGGTGGCGCGGACGCGAATACGGGTGGTGGCGCGGACGCGAATACGGGTGCCGGCGGCGGCGGTGGCGGAGGCGGCGGTGGGTTAGCTAATCTACGTTCGACTTCGGCGTTCACCTTAGAAAGGTGAGCCGCGGCTACTGGTAGATTGCTAGGAGAACACTGAAGTTCCAAGCTGTCTGCTAAGCATTCAGCACGCTCGTCGTCATCGAACGCGAGTTGACCGGACGAAGTGACCAACGGAGGGATCGAATCCTCGGTAGGAGACTTGAAGGTGCGAATCAGTTGCCAGTAAGCCCTGTGTGACGGTCTTATGTCACCGAGCGTCTTATCCCACCGCTGATCCCGGAGTTCCGCGAAACGACTCTTTACAGCTCGCTGTAAAGAGCGCAAGCGAACTCTGTTCTCGTTGGTGCGATAAGAGTCATAGGCTCGTGCGGCTGCGTTCTTCTCGGTTAACAGCTCGCGCGCATCGTCGGGAATCTTCCAACGACGGTCATCCGTCGTCGGAATCTCCCGAGAGCACTCGTGTACAGCGGTGCACACGTGAGCCGTTAGCGAGTCGATGGCTTTGGTTGCATCCTCGAGGCGATCGAGGTTTTCGGGCACGGTACTTAAAATTTCAGACGAAGTAGCATTGAGCGCGCTCTCAAGTCTACTCCAATCTGTGATTATCTTGGTGGGGCCTTTCGCGGCCCCCGCGTCTGGTGGACCGTTGGAAACGGCGGACAGACTCAACACTACGGGCCTATGGTCAGAGTCAAGCTCGTGCAGCACCTCTATAGAAGATAAACGTAAGTTTATGTTCTTCAGAAGGGCCACATCGAGAATGTCCGGCCTATGGTCCAGAGTGTCAGGGCTGTGCGTCGGCTCCAAGGGTGTTACTAAATCGAAGTTAAGGCGGTTCGCGAGAAAGTCAAGTGTTCTGCCTCTCGAGTTCGTCGAGTTGCAGCTCCATCTGACGTTCTTTGCATTGAGGTCGCCCGCCACGATGACGGCGCCTCCTAAACCGAGCAAAGCTACTAGGTCGCTTTCGAGCAGATCCTTATCGGGCGGCAAGTAGGCCGATACGATATGAATCGGTCCGTGACCGGTCATGCCTAGACGGCATATTGAGACCTCCAGGTTCGTTAGATCTGGGGGATCGACAGCTACACAGTATAGAGCCCTTCGGAAGTATATGGCGGTACCGCCAAGCCTCGATGTTGTCCTATCATTTCGGACCATCTTGTAGTTCGAAATGTTAGGACTGCGATGCGAAACCTTCAAGAAGGTCTCCTGTACTAGTAGGAGGTCCAGCTGGTGACGTCGGAGGAAATCTCCAACCTCAGTACGCTGGCGACTAAGGCCCCGAGCGTTGAAGAAGCCAACGCTGAGGCCTCTCGGCTTGATTCTGGAAGCCGGCTGGTTTAAGGTCGGACCTTCCATTGGGATTGCATAATCCAGTAATTGCGAAGCTCAGCGACAGCTATACTGGCTGCGCATTGAGCTCCAGCATCGTGGGGATTTGCCAACGCTCTCTGAGAGTAGATCAGAGCGCGTGTGGATATATCAAAGTTGCACCTTTGGGAAAAGGCGGCAACAGGATCCAAATAGTGTGGAGGGCGCGACACCGCTGCAGAGGGCGGCGGTGGCGGCGACGGTAAGGGAGCGGCAGTGGCTACTGGGGTAGCCCCGGCGCTTACCGTTGATTTAAGAGGGCTGGCGGCGGCCTTGGACGAGGTCGCCGGAGCGGTCTTAGATCGCAACGGTGGGAAAGACTTGTCTGAGTATGAAAACTCAGGAGCTGAAGATTGGAACGAGAGTTTGTCCCAATGAGGTGGTCTCTGGGGAGTTAGAGACATAAGAGGAGGTGGCGCAGTGGTCGGAAGGGAGCTGCGCGAGGTTTGGGGCTGGTTCCTAATGCCCCTTTTCCCACCAGCCTTGCGCTGTTTGGGAGCTTTGGGACAGCCGCCATAATTGGCGGTGTGTCCCAATTTCCCGCACAGAACACAGCCGGGAGGTTCGGTGCACAGGGACCTGTCCTTGGGCCTCGGGCAGTCCTTCGTGGCGTGTGGGAGGAGGCACTTAACGCAGGCTGGGTCAAGCTTGCAGTTTAGGGATGCGTGCCCATACATCTGGCAGTTGTGACACTGTCCAGCGAAGGTGTTTTTCCGGGGGGTTTCCACCCGAATGCCATCTAAGATGACAGACCGGAGATTGAAGATCTCCTGCCCGGCTTTGGTCTTGTCGAGAATGACAAGGACCATGTCTAAGACCTTACCGGTCTTGGTTTTCATGCGATGTACATCGCGAACGGGCAGGTTTTTGCCGATGAGGTCAGCTTTGACCGCTTCGGGCAAGATGCTCGGGGGCAAGCCGATTATTACAGCGCGGAGCATACGTTCCTCCGGAAGGGAGTACGTGAAATAGCGGACTTTGTTCTTCTCGAACATCCGCGTGACGACCCTGTGCTCATCGGAGCTCGACAGTTGGATCCGGAAACCCTTCTGTCTCGCGTCCCATGAGGCACGGATGGGGACAATATTTTTGGACTCCATGTCCAAACGGATTTTGAGCCAGTCCTCCTGACCCAGGAGGACTATTGGCGGTGGGCGAATAGATCTCGGCCCTTTAGGAGGGCGCGCGACCTGAGAGGGTTGAGTGTCTTCGGTCGGAACCGGAGACGAGGACGGTTTGGGCGCCTTGGACGGGGCGGACCCAGAAGCGGAGGCCCTTTTCCTCTTGCCGAGGACAGGGGTGAAGGGTTCCTCCGATTCGTCCCCGGAAGATCCGGAGATCGAGTCGGAGGCAACCGACGACGCTTCGTCGATGGTCTCCATAGGGGAGACGCATCGCCGGGAGGGTGAAAGGGAGCGGGGGCGAGACCGATAGAAGGTAACGAGGGAGGCGGGGGGATCGCGGAACGTGACGGGTCGCGAGGTGGGGGTCGCGGGCCGCGGTTGTGACCCAACCTTGGCGTCGGTAGCGGAGGGGGCGGCGGGGGTAGGTACCTGCGCTTTAGGAGCGCAGGTAGCCTCCGGACCAGTTTTGGGTGCCGGGTTCGACACCTTTTTGCGCGGAATGTTATTATTATTATTTTCGCGCGGACCGGATGAAATTTTGGCGCTTGGCTCAACAGTTTTAATGTCTTTCGACATTTTGTTACTGTTGAGCCAAGCCTCAAACATTTCCTTGAATTGCGGTAATTCGGCCGCAACCGTGTTGAGGAA
Organism: Meganola albula; assembly: GCA_936450015.1. Taxonomy (NCBI): domain Eukaryota; kingdom Metazoa; phylum Arthropoda; class Insecta; order Lepidoptera; family Nolidae; genus Meganola; species Meganola albula. The sequence goes on along the minus strand of OW388161.1, from coordinate 549,291 downwards.
CGCGAGCAGCTCCTTCATGTTGAACGACATGTTGGGCTGCTCGCGCTCTACGTGCGCGAATGATTTTATAACCTACTACGTGTACGGCACACGTAGTTGGTCCTAAACTGATTAAGAACGAGTTTTATAACTACTCGACTTCGCTCGCGGTGCGTTCTCGGCAGAAGAAGTCGGAAGAAACTGCCTGAGCGATCGCACACTATCTGGCCTAGCTAAGACCTACACCTAGGAGACCTACAAAGCCTAACTCCCCGGGGGGACACCCGGGGATGTGTAGTTCGACCCTCCCTGTCGGGTATAGACAGGGAGGCGTGTGTACCTAAGGTGAGCCCTAAGCTTGCACGTGAGCACGCCTCTCCGCCAAACTTTGTGCAGAGAGGTCCCTAAGGTCGTCTGGGTTCAGTGGGAGCCGAACTTACAGACTGGGAACGGAAACAGGGCTGTCCCTGCTCCGGGGAAAAGGAAAGGGGACCCTACGGGCAAGGGTTGACTAGGGGAGACCCCAAGGCCAGTGGTCCAAGCCCTCGACCGACGGATTGCCTTGTCCTGAAGGGACGCAGCGAGCGTGTCGGGTCCACGCCCCACTCGGCTTCGTTGGCACCGTAAGGTATCCACCGAGGACCACGAAACTGTGGTTTTACCCAGAAGGGGCAAGCACAGTTGACAATTGACGAATATCCGATGAAATAATTATAGGAGCGCGCTATTCTGAAAAGAACGCCGCGCTCCGTTAACACAAGATGGCGGCCGTAGACGCCGGAGGACGCGTTGCGCAGGCGCAGCGTAGCGGACGGAGATCGCGATGCGTTGCGGCAGACGACAGCGGAGCGCGGACACACACGTGTGTTCGCGACGGCGGCCGGGCAGCAACTTCAACCTAATCATTCGTAATCATAAGTGGATCGGTATACTGGGCTGGCGCATTCCATCGTTGCTTAACATCAGGCAAGTTGTAGTCAAGCAACAGCCTATCGAAGAATAAAAAAGTTTATATCATTATTAGTATTATTTTATTTAAAATGCACTTGTCTCTTTTTAACTAGTATAAAAGTCAAGATGACAGACAAGGACAAACGAATTATGAACCTATTTTAGCTATAATGAGCTAATAAGATGGTTATGAATACGCGGGGTAAAAAAAATATAAATTTTTTTTTTTTTTGGTATATCCTTTTAATACAAGTCATTTTCATAAATAAATCGATTTAGTTAAAAAACAACTTAAAATTTAGCATAAACGATCGGCTACTTTGAGTTTTTATTTTAAAACAAACTTGTCTGGGGACTTTTGACAATTAAGACGAATCTAACGATACCTCGATGGTCGCAATCCATTGAGCTGTTTGAGAGACCTGAGGTAGCAAAGAAATTTACATCCATACATACAAGATACGCGCAAAAAACATTACACTCCTTTTTTTAGAGCTGGTACTGTATTATGAGTATTTAAAACTATTGTGATTCATTAGAAAGAAAGAGTTTAAGTTAAACAATGTATATCCCTTTCATTTGACGGGCCGGTGGTGTGGTCGGTAAGATATTTGCTTTTCACGTCGCAGGCCGTGGTTTCGATACCCACACAACTCAGATATTTGTGTGATGAACATGTTTGTTTGTCTTGAATCTGAGTGTAAATATCTATTATAAGTGTATATTTACAAAAGAAAAGTATTATATGTATAATCACTTCACTTCAACCCTTTATAGTCTCCCACTGCTGGGCACGGGTCTTCTCTCAAGTACCTTAAGAGTTGAGAGAGTTTTAGGCGTTAATCCCCACTCGCTGGCCAAGTGCGGGTTGGTGGATATCACATGTCATCGAATGATTAGTGGCATGCCAGTTTCCTCACGATGTTTTCCTTCACCGATGTTGAGCATCGGAGATGAAACAGGTCACACAAAGATGTGTGGGCACGACCAGGATTCGAACCCGTCCTTATTTTTTTAAGACGAGGCCACCGCTGCTTTAAATGTATAATACCTATATACCAGTTATCTGGTTTCCATAACACAAGCTCTGTTTAACTTGGGACCAGATGACCGTATGTGTTAACGTCCCAGAATATTTATTTATTTACTAGCGGACCCGGCAGACGTCGTTCTGCCCTGTAAAACGGTGCCATCTACCGGGTCTCAGACCTACAGAATATAACTAATAATAAATAATGGGTATCTAACCCGGTTTTCGGCACTTCTACGCTTTCAAAATTTTTTTTATTTTTATTTTTCTGTGTAAGAACCATCCTCGTACTTAAAGGAATATTTTAAAAAAAGAATTAGCGAAATCGGTCCAGTCGTTCACGCGTGATGTCGTGACAACGGAAAACGGGTTTCATTTTTATATAAATAGATTCAACGGAATCACAAACACTCATAATACGCCAGATGAACAGACTATCTACTTTCTACGCCAGCAAAGCAGTCACGTGCATATCTGTAGTTAAATTAATTTAATTATTAATTATATCAATAAATGTACCTAAGGAATTGTGTTTAGACAATAGTCTTTGCCTTTCGTCGTGGGAAAATGGCGCAATTGTGTACACCAATTTATTATTTGATTCTTTGGTTTATTTCATTAGTGTTAAAATAGATTGTAATTCTGTGAAAAGAAAGGGATGCGGTTATTAACCAAATTAAGCAAGTTTAACACTCATAGAATAGCACCTGGTATGGAAAACCTAAATTTGAATAATTAAACTAGGAAAATTGTATTCAGAAATTATGTAGATTACAAGTAGGTCCGCTAAGACTTAGCCTTTATCAGTACAAGCCTAAAATTTGTCAGCGAACGATAAGAACGATAGACCTATTAACAACGCGTTCCATGCTAATTCACGTAATTAAATAAACCGGTAAGTTCAGTTGCAGCGCAAAGTTTCGATCAAAACAGCCCATTTTGTGTTCTCGTAAATTTGACAACCGCTGTCAGATACAATCGTTACTTTTTAAGCAATGATGTAGCCTACGATTGAACGCGCCAGCCCAGAATACCGATTCACGCGTGATAACGAATGATTATCGGTGAGAAGGTGGCAGTAGAAAATGCCTCCACAAGGTTAGAAACCATAAAGAAGCAACAATTCCGACCCACCTTCATTCGACCCGACATCGCACTGGAATACGGCTTTGTTTGGTGGGTGGTCACTAACCACGACCGAAGCCTAACACCAGTTGATTGTCACCTGATTTGCACCACCTGGGGACCACGTGTGGGGATTCAATTAAAGGTGTACCCACGGACGAAGGTAATTCAGCCCCAAAATTAGGTAAGATAGTTTTTGATTAGATATGACAGCTAAACAATTACAAGAATACCATTTTGCACTAAGACGAAAACTTAATTGCAACTGCACCGCAACTTGATCGGCGCGTCAAGAAATTAAGTGAATTAGGGCGCAATGGCGGTGTTAGGGCTGCCCCAATTCTGCAGCGCATCGGTAATGTTCGTAGCAGCGGCAGCGCAACTGATTGCTTCTACGTAACTATGCGAAAGATGTGCGCGTCCCTGGTGCGCAGGGTAAGGGCCAGCTCCAATGCCGTTCTGGCGATGATATCAGTACCCTTATACGAGTTCAACACTACGAAAAAAGCTTTCGAATACTATTTTGAACTTGTCGAAATGCATTTTCAAATTCATTTTTTTTATTCAAAACATGCGTTAAAAAGAAAATATTATTGCTAAATATAAAATAAATGGAAAACAGAATAGGTAAAATAGTTTGTAGATTAATTGCATTTTCGACTTATTATCTTGACATGTTAGTGATAGTATTCGAAAACTTTTTTCGTATTGACAACTCGTACTAAAGGTACAGATCGTGTGGACTCCCACTATATACACTGGTGCTGTGGCAGACATTTCATATGCTGGGTAGAGCGGTGTTTATTTAGGTACGATTATTAATAGATATTATTTTTCATATTCTTTTGTTAATCATTAATTTAAAATTGTAATATCAGTCCATTGTTACCTGAAATTAATGAATATTAATTTAATTTAATTTTGAACTTTGGCTCATCGTGAACATAAATGTACTAAATTATAAAGTGTCAAGTTTTGTTTTCTTTTACGGTTTATTCTTCACATGAAATGCATTTAGATGTATTTCCGCAAAGGCTTGCAATTGGCATAATGTAATGTATTCAGTTTTACAGTTCATCAAATCTAAGAGGTACCGTTTGACGTTTCACTGTTTTCTATTAAATTAGCTTTATAGTGGCGTAATTCACACTATTTTTATTAGCTTTCCTGTAAAATAATTGAATTATGAAGCTATTTTGATTTTAACATAACATTAACCATTTTCATACAAGAAATAAAATTCTAAATGTACTACGTTTAGAACTGTCAAACGGTACTTCTTAGATTTGTAACCCTTCTTCTGTGTTTGTGTAGAAAGCAGCGGTGGCGCAGCGGTATGGGCCTCGCCGTAGGAATATAAGGTCGCGGGTTCGATTGCTGGTCGTGTCCACACATCTATGTGTGAATTTTTTCATCGCCGCAGCTTAATAAAGCTGAAGAAAAACGTCGTGAGGAAACAGGCATGTCTAAGAACTAATAATTCGAGGACTTGTGATATCCACCAACCCGCGCTTCGCCAGTGTGTGTTGGTTAAAAGCAAACCACTCTTGACTCTTAAGGTAATTAAGAGAAAACCCATGCCCAGCTGTGGACATTAAAAAGGGTTGAAGTGTTAACTGAAACTGCGTACTAGCTCAATTAAGAATAACTCTGCCAAAGTTGATAGGCTACTGGTAACAATAACACATCAAGACTAACATAATTTCCGTGGTGTGGTCGGTAAGATGCTTGCTTTTCACGCTGCAGGTCGTGGGTTCTATTCCCACCCAATTCAAACATTTGTGTGATGAAAATGTCTTTTTGTTTTGAGTCTGGGTGTAATTTTTTTAATAAATAATAATAAATAAATAAATATTCTGGGACATCAACACACACGGTCATCTGGTCCCAAGCTAAGCAGAGCTGTGTTATGGAAACCAGATAACTGGTATATACTATACATATAATACTTTTCTTTTGTATATATATACTTATAATAGATATTTACACCCAGACTCGACACAAACAGAAATGTTCATCACTAATGTTTGTCTAATTAATTAATTATCTAAATTTAAGTATATATTTACAAAAGAAAAGTATTATATGTAGTATATTACCAGTTATCTGGTTTCCATAGTACAAGCTCTGCTTAGTTTGGGATCAGATGACCGTGTGTGTTAATGTCCACTATATTATATTATATGTATTTTATATAATTATATTATAACTAGTTTTCCGCCCGCGGCTTCGCCCGCGGATGTTGGTTATCGCGCTAGACCATTAATCCCTTTTTTCGCAGTCGGATAAAACTATCCTTTCCCGGGTCTCGAACAATCTTCATACAAAATTAGTTCAGTAGTGTAGGAGTGTAAGCAACATTTTGAAATCGTCAAGCGCCCATAGGTATATCCATAAATCAATAGGCGTTTCTTAAAAATACTACGGCTCTTAGACCATACTTATAAGAAATGAAATTTAAATTTCGAATTCTATTCGTAGCATTGAGTTATCAAACATGTCATTGTGTCAAAATAAAAAGTAATTTAGATCAAAATTACGAAAGAGTCATGATATCAACTTTGAAGAAAATCACCCTCAGAATAATTTCTCAGGCTTTGCCCGCTTAGTATTAGGATGAAAATAAAAAAAATTGAAAAAATAAAAAACATGTGTTTCATTATTTGTTTTGAGCTTTATTTATACCAAATTTGAAGGAAATCGGACCAAGGACTAAACAGTTATGGAATATTTAATTTTTCCAAATAAACTCATTTAACACCCCCACCGGGGGTAGTTTTGGAAAAATAAAAAACACGTATTTCATGATTTTTTTTAAGGTATATGTGTGCCAAATTTGGAGTGAATCGGACTTGAGACTATACAGATCCAGAGAAAATTTATTTTTACCAATAAAACTCATTATCCACACCTCGTAGGGGTAATTATGGAAAAATAAAAAACCCGTATCTTATTATTTGTCTTAAGGTTTATGTGTACCGAATTTTAAATGAATAGGACCAAGGAATAAAAAGTTGCATACAAACTTCACACCTCTATTTAACCCTCTTAGGGGATGATTTTTGAAAATATTGTTAGCCTATGTCCGATTCTAGGGTATACACTACCTACATTTAAAATTTTAATAAAATCGGTTGAGCGGTTATGGAGATACGCGGTAACAAACCTTCACACACACACACACACTTACTTTCGCATTTATAATATTAGTAAGATAGTAGGAGTATAGGATAGGATAGGATTCAAGGTCAATTTAGCAAAATGTAAATAATGCATTAATCAATCTTATGCATTAACACGAATGTAAATAAATACACTATTCGTCAAGATCATAATAAATTTTATTTATTTTTGTTAGAAAAAAATATGTACCCGTGACATCATAACTAGTAACGTTTTGTTTATCCACGTGGTTCTAAGTAACCAAAGAGCGTAGCGGTGTCGATACGGTATAGATCTCGCCTTTGAAATTTATGGTTGCGAGTTTGATTCCCAGTCGTGCCCACACATCTTTGTGTGAATTGTTTCATCGCTGCTCAGTATAGGTATAAGAAAAAATCGTGAGGAAACATGTTTGTGACATCCACCAACCCACACCTGGTCAGCGTATGTCCATTTAATGCACATATATACAAGATGGCCGCTAACATAAGATGGCGGCTTATTAAAAACTTTTAGTACTTAAAAAACCGTTATAAAACCGTTTCACATAAAAACGTTTTGTAAAAGATTATTTACTACATACTAGAAACTATAAAATCGTAAAACCATAAAAGGTATTGTATTTCTTTTTGTCGCCTACAACCCTTACAAGTGGTACCACCGACCAGATACTTATAGACTCAGTTGTTCCTCATAAATGCAATTTTTATTTAATTTTACATGCAGATAACTAAACACCGCGTATTGAACTTGGAAGAACTTTTTGGTAGACTACTTTTTTTAGTTGAAACTTAATAACGACGACCTCGGTAGTCGAGCGGTGTAAGACGTCCGATTGGGCTATGCTGTGCCCGGGAGGTCATGGATTCGATTCCCGCCCCGGACAATATTTGTGTATCAACAAAAATTTGTTCCGGTGTCTGGTTGGTTGAGGAACTACCCTTCGTGCCTCGGAGAACACGTTAAGCCTTCGGTCCCGGTTGTCATTTAACACATCTATGACAATAATTCCATGTAGTCAGAAGTCAATATAATCTGACACCTGGTCTAACCATTTCGGCTACTGGTTCCCTACGGGTTTCGAGGTCCGATGTCAGTCTCTCGTATAATTCTGGTAGCTAGCCGCATCAGGTTAGAATGGGAGCCGACCCCAATAGAAATGGGAAAAAGGCAAGGGGAATGATGATGAGTTGAAATTTAATATCGCTCAATTTTCTTGTATTATCATTATTATTATTATTATTATTATTATTATTTTTTGTACCCTGCTGGGCCCAAGCGCTCGCCTAACTTATGTGATATCCCGTATCATCCAACAGTCATGTTAATTTTGATGGGTTTATTCAGGGACGAGAACATGAATGAACCAATGAAAATTAGCTATCCTTCCTACCCTGCCAACTTTTGACGATTACAATTTCATACAATTGTGGAGGTGACTGGAGGATCGGGTGGTAGTGACCCTCCAGTAAAAGATCTTCCAGCCGAGCGGGTTGTAATGCCCGGCGACTGCGGTACTCCCTCCGACTGTTCTTGTCGAGAAATTGTATATATGCTAATAGTCGGTGAAACTTTGCTTGTGCGATTTAGGATTGCTATAACGTCATGTCTCTTGAGAGGCGTTAGGTATGACGCCACACAATATTTGAACAAAGTGTTGTCTGTAGATATCTAGTCGCTGCATTGGGAGTACAATCAGGAATCTCGAAAAGTTTATCGAATTGTATTAGTGATATTTATATTTATCATAACGTCCAATTAACGCCCTCAGCTTTAATTTGGCTTTACGCTTCGACATGGGTTGCACCGGTCGTAATCACAAGCAGACCAACAATCAAGTCTGCAAGTCTGCTTGCAACCACGACCGGTGCAACCCGTGTCGAAACGTAAAACCCAATTAAAGGTGAGCGCGTCAAGTGCCCGATATGATAAATATAAATATCAATAATGCAACGCGAAAGTTGATAAGTTTAACGATTTTCTTTGCACTTTGAGCAGAACACACGCTAAGCTAATATGCCTCTGGTACTACAAGCGTCCATAGAATTCGGTGACCGCTTATACATATTTAGGTGTGCCTTATGCAGAGCAGCGATGGCGCAACGGTATTCGCCTCGCCTTTGAAATATAAGGTCGATTCGATTCCCGGTCGTAGCTGCACATCTTTATGACAATTGTTGAATCGCTGCTGCTCAATATCGGTAAAAGAAAACATCGTGAAGAAACCGGTATCTGTAAATACTAATCATTCGAGGAAATGTGACAACCATCAACCCGCACGCGAGCGTGTCTTGATTAATGCCTAACCTCTCTCAACTCGTAAGATTTTTCCCTCCTGATCGATGAGATCGACACTTGTTCCCAGCTGTAGGACAGTAAAAAGGGTTGAAGTCTTAAGCTATAACTTACCAAACTGCTTTAACTTAAAATGGTTCTGCTTCCTAATCCAGTCATCGAATTGCACAACATCTTGCTCCAACTTATTATCATCATAACCGATACTTTTACGGACGTTAATCAGCTGATTATCATTAAAATTTATTATGGAAGTAGGCTTTAATTCCTGAATCAGTGTCATCTTTTTGTAGTTACTTTACGAAAGTCGAAAGGCAAATGAACATAAAGAAAATCTCTGCCCTATATATACAATGATTTTGATATGTACTGTCACGGCATGTAAAAGCTTGTCAGTTTGTAATTTGAATTATTTAAATTTATTAAAATGTTGTTGGGTTGCGACTTATATTTTTTTTAGGGAAATTCCTTTCGCAAACCGAAATGGGCTCAGGCTGACCAATAAAATTCCACGGTGTCCGTCAATTGGCCATAGTGCCGAGCTGATTTGAGTAGGTACAGTATTCACCGAACAGCCCCGGCTTTGGTTCGCTCCTGAGGGCTAGCGTTGTCGAATGTGTGAGGCTCAGCCCTACTGTTCCTATGAGTGATAGGGCCATCAAGAGATTGGCCTTATTGATATTTATGAGCAGACCTAGGTTACGTTGAGTGAATTATTCAGTTGAAACTAAAAAGTCTGCCTCGGTGGTCCAATAGGCTTGAGCTTGACTGCAACTTGCCTGTTGTTAAGAATGATATATTCTACGATGGAACGCGCCTGTTCAATATAAGGATACCTTCGTGATTACGAATGATTTTCATAGCGAATAATCCTGGTTTGGTTCTCAGGTCTAGCAAAAATATTTGCTGGCGGTACGGGCCTCGCTTTAGAAATATAAGGTCGCTAGTTCGATTCCTAGTCGTGCCCACACATATTTGTTTGAATTGTTACATCGCCATTGCTTAATATCGGTGATGGAAAACATCGTGAGGAAACCGGCATGACTAAGAACTAATCACGCACTTGGGCAGCGTGTGTGGATAAAGGTCTACAATCTCTCAACTCGTAACACAGTTAAGAGATAACCCGTGCCTTGCAGGACACTAAAAAGAGTTGAAGTGAAGTGAAGTGACACCTGTTTAAAAAATCTTAGTTGCAACTTGAATTTTGGGATTGTTCCTGTTGAATGGCAATAAGATCGCCCCATAATACATATGGGATGTAAACATAGCCAACGAGAAATGGTAAAACAGCCGTTTAGTAACGATTTGTATGTTACGATTAATAGTAACCTGTAAATTATTCTGGGACATTAACACACACGGTCATCTGGTCCCAAGCTAAGCAGAGCTTGTGTTATGCTTGTATGGAAACCAGATAAGTGGTATATACTATACATATAATACTTTTTTTGTAAATATATACTTATAATAGATATTTACACCCAGACTCGACACAAAAATAAATGTAAACAAAGTTCTTAATTTCATGAAATTATTTATTAACAGTGTATTTATTATTACCTATTCAATTGTTAAAACTAGATTTATATCGTTAAAACTTTCTTACAGTTATTTACATCAAGTTTAAATTTTGAATGTGTTGCTACCAGGCTCTTAAGTACATCCTACCTACCTACATAACATACTAGGTAACCTATATAGTTAAACTAGCTTTCACCCACGACTTCGCCCGTGTGCGAAATTGCGATATAAATAGCATACGAGGGTGCGTTTTTAAGTTCGCGGAATGAGAGGGTTGTGGGGGGGGATTACACTCATTAGGGTCGTAACGTATTCAGTGACTCATAATTAGTATAAATACGAGGTTTCATTGCAATTAGACAATTAGTCTTTGAGTTATCGTCAATCAAGCAACATAATCGGGAGTGAAAAGTGAAATATGGAAAAAATCGAATATCGTGCCGTTATAAAGTTCCTTACCAAGCAAGGAAAAACAGTTGCGACCATAATGAATGAGATGGCATTGGTTTACGGTGACTCTTGTCCAGGAAAAACCATGGTCTACAAGTGGCACAATTTATTTAAACAAGGAAGGGAATCCATTGAAGACGATCCGAGGCCGGGCAGGAGTATCGAGGTGACCACGCCAGAACTTATACAAAAAGTTGAAAAAATTGTACTGGAAGATGCTCGACTAAAGAAGAAACAACTCGCAGAAATGGTTGGAGTATCCGATACAACCATTTTTAAAATTCTTCATGATCATCTTGGCATGACTAAGGTCAGTGCAAGATGGGTGCCAAGAATGCTCACGCCGCCCCAAAAACAACAGCGCGTAGAGTGTTCACGTGCATTTTTGAACCTCTGTAATGAAGACAAGGATGATGTATTGAGTCGAATTGTTACTGGAGACGAAACTTGGGTTCATCATTATGAACCTGAGTCGAAACAAGACTCCATGCAGTGGCATAAAAAGGGCGCAGCACCCCCTAAGATTATTATTACCCCCCTATTTTGTAGACAAAGAGAAATCTTTTTTTTATGAGGGTATTAATAAATTAATTGAAAGATCTGAAAAATGTATTCGTCTTGCAGGTGAATATATTGAAAAGAAAAAATAATTTGGTTTTTTTATTTCCACTCTTTATCCCCCATTCCGCAAATATAAAAACGCCCCCTCGTATGTGTTAATACAGATCATAATTTATCTCTATGTCAAATTTCAATTTCAATTTCAATTTCCGTGGGTCGGAATTGTTGCTCATTTAAGGTTTCTAACCATATGGAGGCTCATTCCACTACCACTTTCTCACCGATAATCATTCGTAATCACGAGTGAATCGGTATACTAGGCTGGCGCGTTCCATCGTAGACTATATCATTGCTTAATATCAGGCAAATTGTAGCCAAGCATCAGCCTATCGCAGAATAAAAAAAAATAGTTTTTGTGTAAAAGAGCAGCATCCATACATTCGTTGAATGTTAGTAGGATTAAATTAATGTTAGGTTTAATTTACATTTTTTTCTATGTATCCACAATTACACACTCAATGGTGACAACAACTTTGTGTCAACTACAAAACATATTATTCATATTGATGAAAATTTTTTTGCCGTTACTGTACTTAGCTGCAATGTCTGTGTTATTTATGAGTTGTAAGTGCAGAATTTAGTTAATTTTTTTGTTGTTATTTCTTATTTCCATGTCTAACAAGGTTTTGCAATTTATCAAGTACGTTACGATCCATTAATGTTAGTTTGTACGAGTAGGTATGTAGGTATTGAACAAATTGTTTTTCAGTTTAGCGGGCTTACTATTGTATTTTTTGTATATTTTTTTCTGGAAATAGCTTAATTAGGCTGTTTCATCAAAGATAGTGTTGTTCAATGCTCTGTTACGAAGTACCTTAGAGTTTGGGAGAATCATTTGGAATTCGCAATATGCCGTGCATTTACAACGGATTGAGTCAATACAACGTTCTTTTACTAGGCACTTGGCATTCGTGAATCCTGGAATCAGTATTAGATCCTATGATTCTCGACTTGCATACTTCCAAATGAACACCCTCAAGAAAAGACGTAATGTGTTGGACATACTATTTCTTCAAAAAATAGTAAAAGGAACATCTCAGTGTGATGGGCTTTTGGATCGCATTAGAATTAAGTGTCCCTAAATTGAACGCTAGAACCAAGTCGGTCCCATTCTTCAACGAACCAAAGCACAGAACTAATCTGGGATCTTAAACCCCAGTTGCAAGAGTCACTGCGACGTACAACCAATGCTGTTTAATTTAGACATAACAAATGACCACCCCACACGCTTGCGGATGAAATTATAAAAACATAATAATCATAATTGATAATTATATCTTAAATAAGCACTGAACAGTAAATGAAGCAATTTATTAAATTATTCGTTATTGTAATGTAGTAATTATTATAAAAAATTAATAATTTTTAATGATAATGTTGTGCGTGTCTATAATTGGCTTAAGCACAAGCCCTTGCACTTGCCATTGATTTTATTGTAATGTTGGTGTTTTATACTGTTGGCATGCCTTATAAATAAATAAAATAAAATAAATAAATGATTTTTAATAGGAATGTTGTGTAGGTACAGCTGTATTTAGATGTCAGATTTACGCACTATGTTCTGATATGACTATTCATTGTAATTTGTTAGTCTGTGGTCTGTATCTGTACCTACTTATTATAAAAAAATAATATTACTTTTTTCTTTTCTTTTATTCTTTTAGTCAACAGTCATATTTCTAAAAGAACCCGGCATTCCCATATATTCTTCGTTGAACTGGCATGAGTGTCGAAGGTTCTCATCAGTACAAGCTTTGCTCATCATCATCATATACTGCTGGTGATCAGAACTGCTTAGTTCTTTAATCCAATCCTCTGTAAAAGAAGTTTTGAAGTTATACTTCTTTAGGCGCGTTATGAAAAAATGATGAGAGTGAAATTTTAAGATACGCGCACATCTGTGACACAAAATTAACAGTATGAAGCTGTCTGCGCGAAATTATAAGATGCGCGCGCATCTGTGACACAAAATTAACAGTATGAAGCTGTCTGCGTGAAATTTTAAGATGCGTGCGCATCTGTGACACAAAATTAACAGTATGAAGCTGTCTGCTTATTTAATGATGCCAAAGAAGTATAACTTCTCACGCGCGTACATAAGTACACGCACATTTTTTTTCATCATTGCATAACAATAAGCCAATTTGTGGTCAAGCGCAAGTCCACTATAGAAATAAAAAGAGTTAGAAATAGCTTTGTAACTAGTATGTTATTTGATATCTTACCACGTAATTCAGCGAGGGCCCTTTCATTTCCGCCATATTCTTTCGGTAGTATTTCTTTAGGAATGACCTGATGGATGTCTTCAATATTAGGATGGACATGCAATCGATCTGCTACCTTCTTGCTTAAAAACGGCTTCACAGTTTTTACAAAAAGATCAACAGCTTTTGATTGTGATAACAAATGTATTCCTTTAACCCGAGCACCATACCCCTCCTGAAAAATAAATAAAACTAATTAAAAAAAATAAACCAACTTCAAAAGATAGAAGTAAAGGAAAGGGCAAAGTCCAAGTCGCCTTGAATAAATTGTGCGAAGGCAAAAAATGGCACAGTGGTAATAAAAAGAGTTTTTAAAATACAGTATTTTAACAACATTACGCATAAAATAGAATGTCATAATTTATTTTGTAATGAAATAATGTTACCTATAAATTATATAAATGCATAATTGTGTTCATCATAAGAAAATTTTGAATAACGAACATAATATTTACATACGCCATATTCATCACGCCTAATACTCAGTATATTTATGCATGATATCATGATAAAACAAAGATAAATAAGTATACATACGTACATAGTATATATACGTAGGTATTTATGCTTTATAAGTTTTATGCAAATCCATTATTCCAAATTATAAAGTATACTTATATGAAGGTCAAAAGACCTATAGTTTTTTAGCAGTATATCAAAAGTATTTTATGCAAAATTCGTTTATGTCTAACTCATTATGCGAACAAAGCATTTTATTACTTACAATGAAAATACTCATAAACTGCTGCAAATCTGTTGTGTTCAACTTCGTCACCAGATCTATTAAATTGACGTCTTTAAAATCGTAAACTATAATCACTCCGTTAATGTAATCACATCTTTTCAAATATTCTATCAACTGAAATAACAAAAATATTATAAAAACCAATAATTATCATGGTTACTATAGTAAGATTGGCTCATAGAATTATGCCCTTGTTCAAGGTGACTTTTTGGTGCGATGTTGTCGCGCGGGTCGTAAACGTGCGACAGCATCGCTACTAACGCACGTTAGTTGCATTTGCAACGCGTTACAGAAGCGATGCTGACGCGCTATTAACGCGCGACAGCATCGCTACTGTACCTATCGATGCAAACGCGCGACGGTGTCGGATGACAAAACGTCGAAAATGACATTCTTTAACAACTTCTGAATACGTTTTTTTAGTACTTTCAAGTATCTTTACTAAATAGGTGCATCTAATATTGGCGCTGCTTTTATTGCCTATTTTTTAGCTGCTTACGTAAAAGCAGCACTAAAGACGACGTGACTAATGTTGCCTCGATTGAGTCTACTATGCAACTGTAGGGTTTGCTGGCAATTTTGTGCTGTTACTGAATCAGGTTTGCATCACGTTTGTAATGCGACTGAATCAGAGTCGTGGGCGAGGACAAACAGCTAGCGACAGCATCGTGGTTTTGCATTGTGACTGAATCATAGAGTCGTGGGCGAGGGCAAACAGCTAGCGACAGCATCGCGACTTATCGATGTGAACGCGCGACAGTATCACTAACTCCTTAGCTGCAATTAGTCGCCGAGGGCGAGAGCGCTAAATTAACTAAATATTTGATAACCCCTTACGCAAATTTCTTTTATGTAAAAACCATTTTTGTCACTGCAACTTTCGAAAGGAAACAGCATCAAAATCGGTTCATCTATTTATGCGCTACGTGGCAACATTCTTGTATACACGGGTCATACATATATAACCTCTCTCTTTGTTGGATATAAAAAATAGTTATCAGCCAATGCGACAGCAACACCTGCTTAACCACCGAGACTTGCTAGAGGGCTAAAGCAACGGCTTTACCATCATCCTAGGCACCAATTTGGGTAATTGTAATCTATATTATTGTAATAGTGTCAGTGGGCTGGCCATATCTGATGAAGAACTGACAATCGCTGGGGAAAGCGAGTTCTCGAATCTCTCTCGAATAATGGAGACCACGTCTCGGCAAGCGTAGTGTGGGACGCCCTAAAGCTAAATGGAGTGACGATCTGCGAAAGATAGCCGGCAGTAGCTGGATGCGACAAGCCGAGGACAGGGTGGCACTTATTGGGAGAGGCCTATGTCCAGCAGTGGACTGCTATAGACTGACTGACTGCTGTTCGATATCACTGTTTTTAGTTGATTATCGACGTCTGAATTTTTAGAATAATACTATTTTTGAAAGTTAACATGAATTTATTGAGTAATAAAAAAGTATTTATAGAAACGGTGGGCTCGTAGGCGCGATTAGAATCGTTCTCTTTTCTGGTTTTAACAATTTTTATTTTATTAATTTTTCTTCTACCGTCAATGACGGAACGCCTGCCAAAATTTTATAGCAAGTTTACTACTAATTATAGTTCTACGTCTTGTGTCGAAGGCGCGCCGCAACAGATAATGATGTTGATATTATTGCAAATAAATGTTTCTTTAAAACACAAATGTAATGAGAAATCATTAAACGTTAGAGACATAATACTTACAATACAACTAAGCTGGTAATACATAAAAAAGTGTTCTGAAGACATTTCTTTGTTGTTTATTTTCACAAATATGACTCTTTCGTAATCTGCTGTCAGTATTGGTAAAGGAATCAATGTTCTGAAAATAATTAATACTTATTACCATTATAACTTCTTACCATGTAATACCTGCCTACTATTCCAGGACATTAACACCCACGGTCATCTGTTCCCATTTAAGCAGAGCTTGTGTTATGGAAACCAGATAACTAATATATCACTTCACTTCACTTCAACCCTTTTTAGTGTCCCACTGCTGGGCACGGGTCTTCTCTCAACTATCTTATGAGTTGAGAGGGTTTAGGCCTTAATCCACACACGCTGGCCAAGTGCGGGTTGGTGGATGTCACATGTCCTTGAATGATTAGTTCTTGGACATGCCGGTTTCCTCACGATGTTTTCCTTCACCGATATTGAGCAGCGAAGTTCAAACAATTCACACAAAGATGTGTGGGCACGACCAGGATTCGAACCCACGACCTTATTTTTCTAAGGCGAGGCCCGTACCGCTGCGCCACCGCTGCTCACTGAACTGATATATAATTTAAATTAAATAAAAAAAAAACACTGTGGGACATTAACACACACGGTCATCTGGTCCCAAGCTAAGCAGAGCTTGTGTTATGGAAACCAGATGACTCCTACTATTCTTAAAATACTTTTCTTCTGTAAATAAATACTTATAATAGATATTTACACCCAGACTCGACACAAACACAAAGGTTCATCATTAATGTTTGTCTCGGGTGGGAATCGAACCCACGACCTGCGGCGTGAAAATCAAGTATCTTACCGACCACGCCACCGGCCCGTCAATTTAAATAACTTTAAATATGTACACGAATGTATGTCTGTCAAATTACCTGATAATAAGCGAAAATGAGGTCATGGAACGCGCTTACCCAGTAAATTCATTCATTCTAGAATCATCGCTAGTTACGTCATTTATCTCTCAAGATCAAGAAGAGAATTTTAAATAGAGTACATACTTACGAAGGTACTTAAGATTTTGTAAATATTATGCATGTCACAACAACCACTCTTAGAAAATATTGTGTTTACTATAATCTTGACCTTAGCTTTGTTAACTAACATTAAAATATTATTTCAAGCTTGTTATTCAGAGGCGTAGGTAGAGGATTTACTTATATATCCAAAACATTGCATAAATAAGAAAAAAACGTAGTATTTTCGTAGATTTACGCACATTGAAATAAAAAATAAATAAAAAATTACTAAGTACAGAATAGACCACCTGCTTGGGACTTAGGGCTTAATTTACCGAATGTACCAAAACCCAAGCAAAATCAACTCAGAATTCAAGAGACTGTGAGCTCAAATTGCTTAAATCGGAATTTGTAGATAGGCAGTAATAATTGTGATAACTAATTTTGGATTTTATATACCTCAGTCCACCCGTGACCATGAAGTCTGAAAAGACTTTGAAATGTCGGAATCTAAAAATCCGTTATGAAATAGTTTTATTTCAATAAGTAAAAACAAATAAATAAGTAAATGATTATAATTAATTAATTCCCATCTTTCAAGCACCACTGGTCAAGCAGGTGCTGCTGCCGCATCAGCTGAGAGCGCTAAGCGGCGCAAATACGCAAACCTTGCACGAAATTACGTGTTTGAGCTGTTTGATGTTGAGACTCTGGGTCTGTGGGGCCCCGAAGCATGTTAACTTTTCAAGTAGTTGTCAAAACACTTTGTTCACAACGCACGAGACCAGAAGGCTGTTCTTTTCTTGTGCAAAGGATCGCTTATGATATCTAAAGTGGCAATGCTACTAGCCTTCTGGGTACGTTCCCGGAAGATAACGATGCGATAGAATTTTTTGACGCATTAGTTTAGGTTAGGCATTAATTAGTTTAGTTTATAATTTAGGTTGAGTAGTGTTGAGAATTTTATTGAGTTTACTACTGTTTTGTCCACTGTATATTAAAGTTGTAAATAAATTCATTATAATTACAATTTGGATTAATATTCTGGTTTCTATAACACAAGCTTTGTTAGCTTGGTATCATATGACCGTATGTGTTAATGTCCCAGAATTTTATTATTGTTATTAGTGTTGGATAGTTATTAATAAACTTACGCAAGTTCTAAGACACTGTGTAGTTCCTTGATGTTGGAAACCGCGAAGTATTTTGGTAACAATGTTTTCATGGTGCAAAGTCTATCAATCTGTTTCTTGGCCTTCTCAACAGATCCTTTACAAGATAACAAAGTGATTTCCAAATATTGATTACCTGAAATTAAAAAGTAGAAAATCAATGAAAGGACCACACCAATTATGGGCTGAGTCACCTTGGTCCGTGGGAGTGCAACTTTTTTCTGAATCCCCACGCGTCCGCGGTGTGCAAATTAGGACGATAATAGAAAGAAATGATTTATGGAATGAAATAGAATCAAATGATAAAAAACACATGAAAAGAGAAAAATAAAACATAATTGAAAACAGTTAAAAATAAGAAAAAAAAACAAAGAGTAAGTTATTTTGGCTGTGGTTAGTGACCCATCAGACAAAGCCGCACCGTGAAACCGTACCGTGTTCCGGTGCGATGTTTGGTGACATCATTAAAAAGGGTGGGTTGAAATTTTTGCTGCTTTATGATTACTAACCATAATATTATTAAGCCTCATTCCACTACCACCTTTTCACCGAAAATCATTCGCAATCATCAGTGCATCAGTATATTGGGCAGGCGCGTCTCATTGTAGTTTAACATCAAGCAAATTCTACTACTTGCTTGATGTTATAGAATTTCCAAGCGGAAGGAATGATTAATTTTAGTCCCCGAAATTACAGAGTTCTAGTTCCTTATGTCACGCTGTACCTACCTTTTTCATTTTTGCTAAAGGTGGAATCAGATTTTCACTAATGTTAGTCCTTTTTTCTAACTAAAGCAGCACTTGTTTTATTTTGTGTTTTAATTTTGTCTGTTGTGTTAAATTTTTGTGTGAACTTATGTACAGAAGTAAAGGAAACATTAATAGAAGTATCTGTCTGATTACCAGATTAGATTGAGGGAAAACGTGGCAAAGCTGCTAACTTTTTAGGCTAGTTCTCCCAAGTTTTGGATTCAGAGAAATTTTATGACTCCCTAACTAGATTTCACATTGGAATTTGAATTCGATAAGATTTTATTTTAATTTTAATGACAGACATTCTGGACATTAAAAACCGATCTGGCTCTTGTTGGAGGACACACTCGAACGACCGAACCACACAAAGAATTTACTTAATGTATCTTTTAACTTTCTAAGACCATCCAAAGTGACATGCTTATTATTCTATTTGTATAAATGTTTTTAAACCTACTACACTTATTTAATATTTAGAGAAATAAATTTATCGAAATAGTCCTAAGCAGTAAAGATTATTATTGAATATCATTTAACATACCTAGTTATTAAATAATATATAAAAAAATTGCATGCTAGTTGTAAGGCGAAATGCACACATGTACAATTGAACAAATCTAAGAAGTACCTTTTGACGTTTCACTGTTTTCTATTAAATTAGCTTTATAGAGGCGTAATTCACACTATTTTTACTAGCTTTCCTGTAAGATAATTGAATTATGAAGCTATTTTTATTTAAACATAACATTAACAATTTTCATACAACAAATAAAATTCTAAATGTACTACGTTTAGAACTGTCAAAGGGTACTTCTTAGATTTGATGGACTGCAATGACTTATTTAATTTTAATGTACCTACCTACATTCTGCGCAAATAAATTGTATTCTATTCTATTCTATAAAGCTGACGCTGATTGCAGATGAACATAGAGAAAGAAATAGTGAAATATGTAATAATAACTTACTGAAATCCTTTTTTACTATGTGCTCTTGTTTAATAATCCATTCTCGCAAAATATTCACACCTTCATCCATTCGTCCTGGCTTGTCCAAATTGTACAGTTTTTTGATATTTTCCTTACCATTCTTTGGTATTGGTAATAAAGATGATTCCATAATTACTGACATTCACTGTTAGCGATACTGCTTCTATTGTTTTAATCAAATTATGTGGACTTTTATAAGGTTTTTGTTGTTGGACAACTAAGGCTTCTACAAAAGGACTACTGAACAATCGCTACCGGTTAATGGCAGTCAATCTATACTAAATCAATCTATACAATAAGACTGATGGGTCACACTAATAAGACAAGATAAAGACAGTACTAAATAAGACAAGATAATGGATATTTGCTAGAAACATGGTAGGTTAACAAATATTTGCATGTGTTAAACAGAGTTCGACATGTTTCGTTCATTTTAGTAGGGGAGCCGAAGATGAGATTTTGGGATTTACTCCAGCCCGTCAGATTAACAGATAGGGGACACCTTGCGCTCTGTTGAATACCTACACCAAATCTTAGTTTCTTATATAGGGCCGCAAGTTTGCAGTAGCCAATCGAAATATTTCTAAGACATATTTGTTTGGTAAAAATACTCGAATTCGTCAGAATAATGTATGGTACATTTGAGTACATTTCATGTTTATAAGTGTATATATCAAGAATCAGGCGATTTGAGCCAGGAGCAAGGAAAAGGGAGCGCTACAAATTCACGATGCTTTCAAGTCCCCTGGATCCACTTCAGTTTGGTTAATTCTCTTTTTTTGTGTAAATAATTTTAAGATGCCAGGAGAAGCACACACTGTAATTATTTTACGCTTTGGAAGTAAAGAAACCTCAAAAAAAACTGAAAAACCGTTTGCCGGTAACCTTTTTTTTACTATCACTTAATCTTTAAAGACAACTAAGCATCGACGACGCTCGAGTAACTACACATTTAGCATCGTCGCGCGTCGGCTCCCCTACTATTTGTTTTGTAATGATTATACATGCTTTATGTAGTTAATTCTTAATTAAATATAAAAGTGTTAGGTGCTTTAGATTATGGAATTTCTTTTCGGCGACATTTTGATGCAATGTAAATAACTTTAAAATTTAGGTTCTAGGTTTAAAATAGATGATTAAATAAAAATATTCTTGCAATTCGAAACAAAATTTATTAAAAGAAAGTTCTGTGATTGATTTCGGAAAAGAAATAATATGAACACATTTTTATCGAAATGTTTCTACTAACTAATATTATACAGCTAAAGAGTTTGTTTGATTATCTCAAGGACTTGTTCCGATTAGAAAAATTCTTTCACTGTTTTGTAGCTCATTTAGTGAAGAAGGAGACTTTTTATCCTAATATTGGGCGTATTAGTTATAATCTATGATTGCTTTCTACTCGCTGCTTCGCCCGCGTGCTATTAGGCTCAAAAATAGCTGTGCTATTTCAGCATGTCTAGACGCAGTTTTATCTAAATCCGCTCAGTAGCTTTTTCGTGAAAGTGTTACAAATTCACACCACACATACTATTATTATATTAATTATGATTTACTGCTTTAATCAGACTTTTATCTTTTTTTGAAAATCGTAGTTTTTCAATTTTTATTCTTAGTTTTGTATATTTAAAACTAACTAACTTCCGCCCACTGTTATATGGTATACTTATTGAGACAAAAAGTAGCCTCCAGATTATATAATCTACATGCAATACCACCCAGCAGTTTTGGCGTGAAAGAGTAACAATCATACATCTAAAAATTTTTATCAATTTTAATTAGCAGTATTTGTGTATTAACTAAATTTTGTCTCAACCAACCAACTTTGCATAAATACATAGCCCATATTTGTTAAAAGATATATTGAAATAAAACTATTTTTTTAAATTTTTAATAAAGAAAAGAAAGGAATAAGAAAAACATAACAAATAAACATTTATTTGAGACGGGATCACGGTTTACTACGGGATTTTATAACGGTTAATTTTAAATCTCGACGTTTCAAAGTCTTTTCAGACTTCTGGTCACGGGTGATGAATTGTTTAGGCTACGATGGGACTGCGAAAAAGTCCTTTTAAAAAAAAGACCATTCAATAATATTTTATCTTGAAAGGGCTGAGTGGATAAATTTGAAACCTAGTACCTTATGAACTTTCACAATCACTTGCTCTACAAACAAAAAACCTGAACAAAATTGGTACAAAAACTTATACACAGACACGTAAATTATCTGCAAGTTCTTAAAGCACTGACGATATAAAACTTGCTACTTTGCTTATAATCATCTTAAACTAGGTACTTCAGTTATCGTTGAAATTGGACAAGAGTACTTCAATAAACTAAACCTTGAATATAAATATGTTATTAGCTGTTTGAAATCAGCTAATATTATAAACGCCAAAGATAATAAGAATGTTTGGAATGTTTGTTGCTCTTTGGTTCACTCGTAATTTGAAGAGAAACAAAGATGCCAGCAGCGAATATTTTAATTTAATACTTCTCAGTACTAATAAATGAAGAATTTGTTGATCAAAGGTTTAATATTGGACACCATTTAAGAGGATGTGTCGAAATTGTTGCTCCTTTGTGGTTTCAAACCATAAGGAAATCATTCCACTGCCACTTTCTCACCGAAATTCATTCTTAACCACAAATGAATCGGTATAGTGGGCAGGCGCGTCCCATCGTAGACTACCTCATTGCTTAACATCAGGCAAGTTGTAGCCAAGCGCAGGCCTATTTCAGGATAAAAAATAAAATAAAAAAATGAACTAATCATCCGTGATCCGCTGTATCAGCAGCCGCTGATGTTATTAATACATCGTCCATAAATTTCTGATTTCATGTCTTGATTTCATAACTTATCTTTAGTCTGAATCTACACGTGATCCCCGGGAGTTGCAAATCAGATGACAATAAACTGGTGCTCAGCTTCGGCTTGGTTAGTGACCACCGACCAGACAAAGCCGCATCACAAAAGAGTAAGTCCCAAAAAAAAAATCCGTTGACATCTAAATGGTCAGAACCGGACAGAGTGATGCCTCTGAAGTAAACGTCTCTAAACTTTGGTGGCAGCATCAGATGGGCCATGTTTTTTTTTTACTTGGTTGGTAACAGTACTTAACCCACCACAGCCATTCCACTATTGCTACTCCTCTAAGTCAGGATCAACAGCACCGCCGTGAAAAGACTCGGGCAAATCTCTGGACACCTAAACTGTCTTGGATCCCGAACGAATTTAGTCAGAAAGATAATACAAGTTGAAAAGTTAGATTGTCCACTTCCTTCCAGACAAAGCGGGAGACGGCATAGAGAAATAGAAAAAAGGTTTAAATTGCCTCATCTTGCCCAGACATCACGGGTAATGGGATAAGAGGACCTACCGACTTGGTAGGTAGTATAAAATGGAAATGATGAAGTATGATGTAGAAAAAACTGCTGTACTGTTAAGAGTTATAAAGAGTTGTTGGTACAAGCTGATCAGTCGCGTGCCGCGTTGCCAATTAATTCGTGCGTGTTAGTCGTAAGTCCAGAATCACGGAAATCAACCTCAACATTGTCGTAAGTAAGTTAAGTATTATTATGATGTAACTGATTCCTAATGTTTACTTTCAACTACTCAATCAAATCAAATATATTAAGTATTTAAATAGAATAATTAAGTTTTACCGCGTGACTTTGTCTGGTCGCAGAATTCACTCCATTACAACCCTTTTAGTCCATTGCTTGGCACGGGTCTACTTTTGAACTATATTACGAGTTGAGAGAGTTTAGAACTTAATTTACGCACACTGGCCAGGTGCAGATTGGTAGATGTCACATGCTATTTCCGATGTTTTCATCGGCGATATTGAGCAGTAGCGACGTGATAATTCACACAAAGATGTGTAGCCACGACCAGGGATCGAACCCGCGACATTATATTTTAAAAGCGAGGCTGCTCATACAGCCGAAGCCTACCATGAGTTAAATGTATAGTGCAAATCAGGTAGAACGTCCGATAAAACGTTCCACGACCAAAAAAAACTGAAAAAAGACACGCTGATATATACCTATGGTGGAAATTTACGAGTGTACACAGAGCGCTTTGCTTTACTTGTCAGCAATTACAGTACAGGGTACAGCAGTACAGAGCATTGTGCCCTTTCCTAACTAGAGGCATACATACCAGTAACAAAAATATTTGTATTGCCATAGAACGTGGTAAGGATGCCAGTATTTTGTAATGTACCTAAAAAGCCACGTATTCATTGTAAACATTTCTTTATATACATGGTTACATGAACTAAGCGACACTCGTAGAAATACAAGAAATAAGAACGATCTTGTAACTCTTTTATCGGGTAATGTATACGTTTGTACAACAAACTTCCATAACATATTACAGAAATGACTATTAACAAATTTAAAATAATTATTAAATCCACGTTATGTAATACGGCTTAATATAATTTTTTTTACTATTTATATGACAAAGACTCATAGAATTAGATTGCTCTAATGCAACACACAAAATGAAATGTAATATTATAAAACTATTCCATTTGAAAAGAGATAAAAAAAAAGATAAAATTGACAGTGAAATTGTAAAAAAATTATGGAAAGGCCCTCTCCAAGAGAAAAAGAATATTTTTATTTCATTTCAAACATAATTTTTGCCGAGTTTCTTTTAACATTTTGCCATCAATGTAGCAGAGTTGCCATCAATCGCTGTTGTTATTAATTTAAGTTGTGTGTGGACGTGTTTATTAGCAGTTTTAAACATTGCAGTAGTTTCGAACAATGAAAAAACAATAAATTTAGTGAAATCATTTCAATCTAATACAATATTTTTGGATTCTTCTAACACAACACCTTTTTTGCCACTTCCTCAGGAAATATTTTGATGCAGATGCAGACGCAGTGTGTGGACGGAAGGAGGTATGGCTGTAAACATTGTTGCCAGTAACTTTGATATTGAGAAACAATGATGTTGACCAAGTTGTGCCAATGTATGAAATGAATACGTGGCTTTATACTCCAAGTACAAATGACGGCTCAAGTCGCAAACCGTAATCCATTTTTATCCTATACCAAGATTTTGACGGCAATAAAAAGATAATTTTGGAACGCATTTAATATAAAAACCCGCGAAACCTCCAAAAAAATCGCAATAGTTTAAATTAATCATAGAATAAGTCTTCAATTTCGTTAAGTTGTAGGTGTCTACTGTAAAATTTGGTGCAACGGAGTTACGAGGTTTGCTACTTAATCCGACAGCAGACGAATTGAAATGAAGGTGCAAAAAAATTTAATAAGTTTCACAAAAATTTAATCCACACTTAACAATCTAAAAGAGCCAGGAGTTCCGGTGTAATTATCGTGGAAATGTTCTGGTCTTCTGTATTTTTCGTTTGTTCTTCTTAGGTTCATCTCATTTAAGTAATTGATGAATTCTGAAGTTGTCACACTGTCAATCCACATTTCTGTAATATTGAAGAAAAATTAATTAACAAAACACGACTTCGAACTGAGATGGGGCCAACAGAAGACTTTTATGGAAGTCAGACGTCCTCGAATGTTTAAAACTTGCTATTATGCCCAAGATGTTTTCCTTTTACGACATATCCGGGAAGACCCCGTATATTATTCTAATTTAATGTAGCACCAACTACAATTTGTTTATTTTTACTCCGCTCTTGACCTCAATCTGCCTGATGTCAAGCAATGATGCAGTCCACGATAGGACATGCCTGCACAATATACCGATTCACTCGATATTCGTTAATTTTAACTGTCCATCATCATCATGTCAAGTATCCTCCATTAAATAGGTAAATTTATTTTACTTTTTAACCGCTGCGCATGATATTATATTAAAATAAAGATGTACCTACATACAGTTAAAAGATAGGTGGCGATTGACGGGCCGGTGGCGTGGTCGGTAAGATACTTGCTTTTCACGCTGCAGGTCGTGGGTTCGATTCCCACCCGAGACAAACATTAGTGATGAACATTTCTATTTGTGTCGAGTCTGGGTGTAAATATCTATTATATGTATATATTTACAAAAGAAAAGTATTATTATGTAAAGTATGTGTTTCCATAACACAAGCTCTGCTTAGCTTGGGACCAGATGACCGTGTGTGTTAATGTCCCAGAATATTATATAGGTGCAACGGTTGAAAATGCAACAAAAAATCATGTATCATATTTTTGTCACATAAATGCGATGCGGGCAGTTAAAAAGTTATATATAGAAAGATGATAGACAATTAAGAACTAGTTATTCGAAAACATGTGACATCCACCAACCCGCACTTGGCCAGCGTGTTTCATAAACGCTGACCAAGTACGGGTTGGTGGATGGAACTCAACTCGTAAGACCTCAACTCGTAAAATTGTTGAGAGAAGACCCATGCCCAGCGAAGTGATAAACAATTGACAAGAAAATGTTACAAAAAACCCTATATAAGACGTTGTAGAAGAACATAATATCGAATCTAATCCCATTGATGATGTCCTTCTAAATTAAGTAAAGGGGAAGCAGCCGCACTATAACACCGTAAAGAATTATGCAGTTTTATGAAAGAAAAGTAGCACTACCGCTATACAATTATAGCGGCATCTCTCTTCCGCAGCTCTTGCTTTACTGCTTTGAGCTGTTGTTTTACCACATCAGATTTATTAACAAAGTAAAGGTGAAGGTATGCGTTGGCAGTTGTATATTCAATTTTTTATGTGGGAAATAGATATGATACTGTATGTACTAAATACCATTTAATTCTTTTAAAGGTATGTTTTCTCCGCCATAATCCTTTGGGAAAGACTCTTTTGCTGTCAATTGATACAACGTATCAACAGTATTGTGCACTCGCAGTCTAGCTCCAAGCTTCGCTGGTAACACTTGTTTGAAGAAATTTACCAAAGTGTAGACTGCTTTCGAATCAGATAGCAAGTTGATGCTTTTAATCCTAAAGCTGTAGCCTTCCTGAAACGTAAATCTAGGTACAGACTGATGCTAAATTCCATACATTTGTTTGAGGTCTACACACTAAAATCTAAGTAGATAATTTTTCTGTAAAAAGTAAAATGGTTCATAATGAACCACTGTTTTTGATGATTTTCCTTTGTTTGACTTTTAAACCTATCACCATAATTGTAGCAAAACTAGTCTTCTAATAACGCTTAAAAATCAAACGCCACGCAACAGAAGAAATCATGGTTAAGAATTATCCAGAATTGGACAGGAGTAGCCAACGCAGTAGAAGAGATTCCTACAGTCGTAGTAATCAGTAAAAACTTACCGTTGCTATTGTAAACAACTGCGTCACCGTTGTAAGAGATACCTTAGATATAAACTTCATTATACTAAGATATCTGAAGTCCAAAATAATAACAAGACCACATTGATAGTCAAACCGGCATAGATATTCAAAACCCTAGAAAAAAAGTTTCTAAAAATTTATTGTTTCTCGAACACGTTAGCCTAGGGAATTTGAAATACTAGTTTCAAAAAACCTTCTGCTTAACCGTTACTGGCAGGGTGATAAGCTGGTCAAATCAAAAGTGTGACAGAGGGTTAGCTATAAGGTCCTGTTGTAACCTTTATCTATGAACCCTAAAATGAAGCTAATTAAAATGTAGTACTCCAAGTGGTACAACAGAATTGTTGTTCATGATGAGAAAAGAAATAGAAATGTAGCGTTACATAGCATATTATGAGGGATTCGCACAAACCTGGGGCAAGTTGATAGAGTATTGTTAACACAAAAGCATAAGAGAGTGTTTATTACTTTTCACTATAACACGGCTAAACAGACTGAAATCTGCATAACATAGTTTACGGATTCATCATCATTAGCCTATTTTAGTCCACAGCTGGATATAGACCTCTTCTACAAACACACCACTGAGCATGATTCTCGGTTACTCTCATCCAGCTCTTATCAGCCACTTTGCAGAAATCGTCACTCCTCCTAGTTTGAGGGCATCCTACGCTACGTTTGCCAATCCGTGGTCTCCACTCAAGAACTCTATTACCTTAACAGTTGTAGGTTCTGCGGCAAATATGATCCGCCCACTGCCACTTCAGCTTACTAATCCGGTGAGCTAATAATAATAATAACTCAACTAAATTGTAATGGTTCCAGGTGGTCAGGAATGAAAGTGGAAGTATTTTTATAAGTCGCTGATTTATTAGATTAACTATATAGAAAACGTCACGTAAGTACGGAGCGGTGGTCCAAGGCGAAGTCGTTTTCGAATGCATGTGCGCCGCGCGTCCGTCCCGCAGCCCGCGCCCCGCCGTAGCCGCCATGCCGCCGTAGATTCAGCGGTAGTAGGCGCGCGGCTTATGATGTATGGCGAGAGTCGAGGTTCGATTCTCGACAAAACTCTTTAATAATAACTCTTTCCATAGCTCGCTGAGGGACTTTAAATTTACTGGCCAGTCCTATCGTGAGTGTCCACGTTTCTGCTCAGTATGTCACAACGGGTGGGATGCACTGATTAATAACTTTCGTTTTGAGACTTTTTGGAATCGGTGACGTGGAGACTCGAGGTAATTTTCCGCTGCCAACCTAGCTGTAATATTCTAGTGGTCTCTTTCTCGAAGTTGTTTTTACCTATCTATAGTATTTGTCCGAGGTATAATATTCTGAAACATCTTACCACTCGGGAAACCTACTACCACCACCACTCTGATGCACCACTCGGGCGCTGTCGCCGCTTACTGACTAAAAAGATCAACAGTTTTTCCTCATTTATCATGACTTTTGTTTTATCTAGGTTTACCCGGAGACCGATGCATTGTGAGAAATCAGCCAAGTCGTTTAGCATATTAACGTTCAAATTAGATTGTGAAAGGTTTTTTACATCTCGGATTGGGACATTTTCAGTATTATGACTAAATAAATGTTTGTATAAACTCACAGCGATCAATTGTCGAAAGTAAATGTCTAGAATTCTGTCATCGTAGTTATCAAAACCCCTGTACATATAGACTCTGTAATGGTCATCCGTTAGTTTTGGCAAGATAGTATGCTGCCTGAAAACATGAATTATATTTAGGGTGACTGGTAAAATTAAAAAGGGTTGTCTTTAAAGTCGGTTTACTGACGATAGTTGAACGTGACAACGTCATGAGAAAATACTATGGCTAACTCAAGTAGGAGAGAGACAGATTTCGAACGCCGCCGAACGCGAAGGCCGATTGTGCCTCTTTGTCGCTCATTACGCGCTCTCGCTTGCACTTCAAGCCTTAAATGGAACGTCTCAGAGCGAGGTAACGCCGCATGTGTCATTTTTTTTCATGCGTGTAGCCGGCTCCATCGAATTATAAGACGTTGTCACGTCAAAAATGGACAATAATTGGCGGCCAGTCCAAGTGGGTAAACTTACAGAGAATTAACCATAATCAGTAATTCTTCTCTACTTATAGGCTTAAAAAATTCTGGCATCAGTGTTCTATATGTGCATAGGTGTTCAATCTTTTGTTTAGTCCTCTCTATAAGGCCTTTGTTCATTATAAGGTTCCTCTCCAGGTATTCCTCAGCTGAAAATAGAAAAAATACTCTTTAGCAGCTGGGACTTGAGTCACACATCGTTAACTGATCACTAAGATGAGTTTGTATGTACGAGTACTTTGAAAACCAAATTAAACCGACATAATTCTATATAAACTGCTGTCTTTTTGGGGCCTGAGTCACCTACATCCGTGGGAGCGCACCTTCAATCTGAATCTCCACACGGCGTTCTCAGGTGGTATAAATGAGGTAACTATAAATTCATGGTAGTGGGACGGTCATATCTGCCGCAGAACCGGCAACCATTGAGGAAAAAAAAACGAGCCTTCCGAGTGTTCCGGTGCGATATCTGGTGACGCCATGCAGAGAGGTTGGTTAGGCGTTGTTGCTCCTTTATGGTTTCAAACCATAGGGGGGCTCATTCCACTGCCACCTTCCCACCGAAAATCATTCTCAATCACGATTGTTCGGTATACTGGGCTGGCGCGTTCCATCGTAGACTGCATCATTACAGGCAAGTTGTAGTCAAGCGCCAGCCTATCGCAGAATAAAAAAAAGGTAAACGAGTTCTTGAGTGAAGACCACGGATTGGCAAACGTAACGTAGGACGTCCTCAGACTAGGTGGAGTGACGATCTCCGCAGGTGGCTGGTGAGAGCTTGATGAAAGTAGTCGCGGATCGTGCTCAGTGGCGTGCTTTGGGAGAGGCCTATGCCCAGCTGTGGAATAAAATAGACTGATGATGATGATTATGTTATGGGTGATATGCCACGGCCTTGGTTAGTTAGACCTTGGTTAGTAACCATCCACTAGATTGTACAAAAACACAATAGGTTAATGCGAGATTATCTAAACTGATTAAAAGTTAATTAAAATTTATTAATTGAGTACCAAGTTTAGTCCATAATACACACAATATGTTGTTTATTTGTGAAGGCCGAGCTAAAATACCTCTAATTAACTGCATTGTTATTTATGTAGGTACATAGAATATTAATTTTAGTCTAGATTAGCTTTTCGCTGGCAGCTTCATTCGATTTTATATCATGCCCAGCAAGCGGGTGGCGATGGCGTGGTCTGTAAGATACTTGTTAGGTAGCATGTCTTTTTGTTTCGAGTCTGGGTGTTATTATCTATTTTAAGTATACTAGCTTCCGCCCGCGGCTTCGCCCGCGTTGTGTTAGGATAAAAATTAGCCAAGTTACAGATCTTTAAGAAACCTTTATCATATTTTTTATTGGTCTTAAATCAGATCATGTTTGTTTCTTTTAATCGAAGACGTCTTACTTCATTTTGGAAAATTATTTTTGTACCATTTAAGTCTTGTTAAAATCTTTAGTTCACCAAACTTTGTTAGGAATTTTAAAAGGGTTATTCCCGTCGGAAACCAATTAGGGTTATTCCCTCTAGGCAACATCCCCAAGGAACCCGTTTTATATAAAAATTATAAACAATTTATTTTTTTTTACTTTTCCCGAACGTTTGTGAATACTTAAGAAATTCTACTCAAAACTATACCCCACACGGTATACCGGGTGGATAGGACCGTCCTCCACAAACTGATAGAGTGAAAATATACGGATTTCACTCTATTAGTTTGTGGAGGACGGACATACTGAGATGATTGGTACATGAAATTAGGTCAGAAACTTTGTGGATATTCACTAATCGTGCTTTGTTTTGTAAAATTAGACAGAATATATCGATACCTTAGAAACCATCAAAGAAAACCGCCAACCTTTCCACCATGAAGTCATTTCACGCATCGTTCCTCAAACTAAAGCATTGATGAATGTTTTATTTTAGCTTTCATTCATTCAAATTAAGTTTCGCATACAGAGTAGCAATTGTAAATGAAAAAAAAAAACAAATCAACATAATTTAAATAATTCGAAAAAAAAATCGTTGAAAAATCATTCTACTTAAACAGTTGAGTACCTACACCCGCTCAATTTATCGGTTCGACGGTCCCCGGACGGCTCACCGAAAAAGTCTGGTGAACCAATAGAGGCCCTTCCGGCGATTGGGTTAGGTCATCAGCAAAAAAAACCCTCTCAATTTGTACACAGATACATAGATATACGTTTCAAACTTATTATATCCCTTTTTATGGGGGGTTAAAAACTCAACTTGATCGATTTATCATCATTGGTTATTATTAACATAGCGCTCATTACTGTACTATCTGAAGATGAAGGCAGAGATGAATATCACCCACATTTTGTCGGCTATGTTTTAAGTCTCATACGTAAAATAAGGGTCAATTGACGTTTAACGGACACTTTACCGAACTTCGAGCTGCTATCCTACAAATATTTATGTTTGGACCAACTACTGTCTAATCTACCGAATTAGCACCGACTTCAAATAACAGATGTAAAGAAACTAATTTTTAAATTTTATAAAGCGGTCATTTTTTCTAAGAAGTTTTATTTTACATTTTTTTGTGATGCACCCCGTACTTTCCCCGAATTATTGTAAAACCTTATGAAATGCCACTACCAACGATACCCCGTACGGTATTTTTAATCATGGAATTAATAAAAACCTTCAACCCCTATGACAGACATTTAGGGGTTGATTTATGAAAAAAGTAGCCTATGTTTGAACCATAGTTTTAAAATATATCCCTACAAAATTTCATCAAAATCGGTCCCGCAGTTTGGCTGTGAAAGTGTAAAGTAATAAAAACCTTCAACCCCTACTACAGACATTCAGGGGTTGATATTTGAAAAAAAAAGTAGCCTATGTTTGAACCATAATTTTAAACTATATCATTACAAAATTTCGTCAAATCCGTCCCGCAGTTTGGCCGTGAAAGCGTAACAGACAGACAGTACATCGGTAAATCCATATCGGCCCAGCAGTTTGGCTGTGGAAATGTAAAGTAGTAAAAACCTTTAACCCCTATGACAGACATTTAGGGGTTGATTTATGAAGAAAAAAGTAGCCTATGTCTGAACCATAGTTTTAAACTATATCCCTACAAAATTTCATCAAAATCGGTCCCGCATTTTGGCTGTGAAAGTGTAAAGTAATAAAAACCTTCAACCCCTATGACAGACATTTAGGGGTTGTTTTTTGAAAAAAAAAAGTAGCCTATGTTTGTACCATAATTTTCAACTATATCCCTACAAAATTTCATTCATATCGATTCAGCAGTTTGGCTGTGAAAGTGTAAAGTAACAAAAACCTTCAACCCCTATGACAGACATTCACGGTTGATTCTGGAAATAAAAAGTAGCCTATGTTTCAACCAAAATTTTCAACTATATCTCTACAAAATTTCATCCATATCGGCCCAGCAGTTTGGCTGTGAAAGTGTAAAGTAGTAAAAACCTTTAACCCCTATGACAGACATTTAGGGGTTGATTTATGAAAAAAAGTAGCCTATGTCTGAACCATAATTTTAAACTATATCCCTACAAAATTTCATCAAAATCGGTCCCGCAGTTTTGCTGTGAAAGTGTAAAGCAATAAAAACCTTCAACCCCTATGACAGACATTCAGGGGTTAATTTTTGAAAAAAAAAGTAGCCTATATCTGAACCATAATTTTAAACTATATCCCTACAAAATTTCATCAAAATAGGTCCCGCAGTTTGGCTGTGAAAGTGTAAAGTAAAAAAAACCTTTAACCCCTATGACAGACATTCAGGGGTCGATTTTTGAAAAATAAAGTAGCCTATGTTTGAACCATGGTTTTAAACTATATCCCTAAAAAAATTCATCCATATCGGTCCAGCAGTTTGGCTGTAAAAGTGTTAAGTAATAAAAACCTTTAACCCCTATAACAGACATTTAGGGGTTGATTTATGAAGAAAAAAGTAGCCTATGTCTGAACCATAGTTTTAAACTATATCCCTACAAAATTTCATCAAAATCGGTCCCGCATTTTGGCTGTGAAAGTTTAAAGTAATAAAAACCTTCAACCCCTATGACAGACATTTAGGGGTTGTTTTTTGAAAAAACAAGTAGCCTATGTTTGTACCATAATTTTTAACTATATCCCTACAAAATTTCATTCATATCGATTCAGCAGTTTGGCTGTGAAAGTGTAAAGTAATAAAAACCTTCAACCCCTATGACAGACATTCACGGTTGATTCTGGAAATAAAAAGTAGCCTATGTTTCAACCAAAATTTTAAACTATATCTCTACAAAATTTCATCCATATCGGCCCAGCAGTTTGGCTGTGAAAGTGTAAAGTAGTAAAAACCTTTAACCCCTATGACAGACATTTAGGGGTTGATTTATGAAAAAAAGTAGCCTATGTCTGAACCATAATTTTAAACTATATCCCTACAAAATTTCATCAAAATCGGTCCCGCAGTTTTGCTGTGAAAGTGTAAAGCAATAAAAACCTTTAACCCCTATGACAGACATTCAGGGGTTGATTTTTGAAAAAAAAAGTAGCTTATGTTTGGATCATCATTTTAAACTATATCTCTACAAAATTTCATCCATATCGGTCCAGCAGTTTGGCTGTGAAAGTGTAAATTAATAAAAACCTTCAACCCCTATGAAAGACATTTAGGGGTTGATTTTTGAAAAAAAAAAGTAGCCCATGTTTGAACCATGGTTTTTAACTATATCCTTAAAAAATTTCATTTATATCGGTCACGCAGTTTGGCTGTGAAAGTGTAAAGTAACAAAAACCTTCAACCCCTATGACAGACATTTAGGGGTTGATTTTTGAAATAAAAAGTAGCCTATGTTTGAACCATGATTTTAAACTATATCCCTACAAAATTTCATCAAAATCGGTCCAGCGGTTTGGCCGTGAAAGCGTAACAGACAGACAGACAGACAGACAGACAGACAGACAGACAGACTTTCGCATTTATAATATTATAGTATTATATAGTATGGATATGGATATTTACTAAAGAATAGTAGTACATGTATAGTATAATAATATACCAGTTATCTATGACACATAATTTTCATTGTTTTCAGATTTTTAATATCGGTACAGTTAGGTTATTCTATTAAATTTATTATTTGAAACAGACAATAGTATATTCTTGAACATAATCTATATATATATATATATATATATATATATATATATATATATATATATATATATATATATATATATAAAAATGAAACCCGTTTTCCGTTGTCACGACATCACGCGTGAACGGTTGGACCGATTTCACTAATTCTTTTCTTGAAATATTCCTTTAAGTACGAGGATGGTTCTTACGCAGAGAAAAATTAAAAA
This sequence comes from Meganola albula, assembly GCA_936450015.1. Taxonomy (NCBI): domain Eukaryota; kingdom Metazoa; phylum Arthropoda; class Insecta; order Lepidoptera; family Nolidae; genus Meganola; species Meganola albula. The sequence continues at coordinate 514,785 of OW388161.1, read as the reverse complement.
AAAAAGAAAATTTAGAAAGCGAAGAAGTGCCGAAAGCCGGGTTAGATACCTATTACTTATTATTGGTTATATTCGGTAGGTCTGAGACCCGGTAGATGGCACTGCTTTACCGGGCAGAACGACGTCTGCCGGGTCCGCTAGTTATTATAATAAAAATGGTGACCCACGGCTATACCACATGGAGGAAAAGAATGGAATATTTTATTAAAAAGCATTATTTAAATTTAAAAATCAACTGTACCAATCAAATTGTGTCGAATTGGGCAGAACGACGTCTACCGGTTCCGCTAGTAAAAATAATAAAATAAAAAAGGACTGCTATATCACCGCAATTTTTTCAACAAACATTTAATTATAGTATGCTAGAAAATTCTACGCAATTATATTTAAAGGTGTGGGACTCTTATCTATTGTTTAAACTGTATGAACACCACTTCCGCCTTGCTTTTAATCCACGTATAAAAAATAGTTCTTAATTCAAACTGTAAGTAATTAATGGTACGGCAACACTACCTTCGGATTCTAAATATATATGCTGTTTCGTAAGTGTAGATATGTAATTATGTTTGTTTGTCTCGCGATTTCTCTAAAACTTACCATCTGATAGCAATGATTCTTCTTGTTTTAGATGTAATACCTTCCAAGTTAAGGTTAATTTAAAGTCTCATCCAAATCAATTCAGTGATTTTTAAGATACAGACATAAGTTTAAAATTTTCAAGATTATCGAGGGTGTAGGTTTTATTTTAAGATCGAGATGGCAGATGACTTTTTGCCCAAAAAAATATATAAAGATAAAATTTATAGTTTTAGAAGATTACGAATATAATATATCGATGTAGCTTGTCCGAAATAAATGGTATTTTTTTTTATATATTTTTTATTTTCTACGGAATAATAAATCAAACTCTAACATACAAAAAAAACTTCTTAACCAGTGGTCAAACTATAAGAAAATAAACTTGAGTAAATTTAAATTAACACGTATTTTATAACTTTTATATCTTAGTACAAAAAGAATAAGTAATCGCTAAATAAAGATGTTTACTATACTAATATTTCTGTTACCCACGAGTCGCCGTATCAGCTGTGCGTTCGCTAAAGTCATTGACCGTTAATTTTATGCCGTGCGCTTTCATTGATTTATTTACAAATATATTACCTCGGTTTTCTGAATGTATGTCGAATAAAATAATTAAAAATGTATTGAAAAATCAATGGAAATTCGTATTACTGATCCAGTACAACCAAAGCAAAGAAAAGTGTAAAATAATAAATCACTTCAACCCTTTTTAGTATTCAACTGCTGGGCACGGGTCTTCTCTCAACTATCTTACGAGTTGAGACAGTTTAGGCCTTATTCCACACACGCTAGCCAAGGGTTGGTCCATGTCACATATCCTCTAATGATTAGTTCTTAGACGAGACGGTTTTCGCACGATGATTTCTTTCACTGATATTGAGCAACGGAGATGAAACAATTCACACTAAACTGTGTGTGTGGGCGACCGGGAATCGAACCTTATAATTTCTAAGGCGAGGCCCTTATCGCTACGTCACCGCTACTCAAAATCGATAAAGGAAACCTCGGCATGTTTAAGATATGTCTCACCAACCATTCGAAGACATTTGACATTCACGAAACTACACGTGGCTAGCGTGTATGGGTTAAGGCCTAAACTCTCTCAACTTGTAAGATAGTTGAGAAAAGGTCAGTCCCCAGTTGTGGGACACTAAAAAGGGTTAAAGTTATGATGAAAAGCCTACCTTATTAACTTTATATGCTAAGTAGGTACTTGTTAGAGGTCGGTTCGAAAGTATTACTTCCCTACCTAAGTGCTTAATACGTAGGTATTTGAATACTAACTGCTCTAACAATACATTATAAAGAATGGAATAAAACCGTATTTTAACTTCTTACAACAACATTGAGTAAAAATTTCCTTTTGCAGTTAACTGATACTAACTGCCCACCCCAGCTTTGCATGGTTATGTTAAAACATAATATATAGTCTACTAGCTGCCCCAGCGCACTTCGTACCGCGTATTTATTAAAAAAAAAATTCACTTAGGGGTATGAAAAATAGATAGTAGCCGATTCTCAGACCTACTGAATATGCATAAAAAATTTCATAAGAATCGGTCGAGCCGTTTCGGAGGAGTTCGATTACGCACATCGTGACACGAGAATTTTATATATTAGATAACACAAATCGCTCAGCGAGCTATAGAAAACTCTATGCTCGGAGTTTCTCTGAAGGATTGAATACCCAATGCAGTGATCAGACATAGAACCAGAGTAATCGACATAGCTCACATTATTAGTAAGCTAGAGTGGCAGTGGGCCGGTCATATCTGCCACAGAACCGACAACCGTTGAGGGAAACGAATTTTTGAGTGGAGGCCACGGATTAGCAAACGAAGCGTAGGACGTCCTTAGGTAGATGAGGTGGAGTGACGATCTCTGCAAAGTGATTGGTATGAGCAGGAGTACCTGCGGTTGGTGCTAAGTGGCGTGTTTGAGCAGATGCCTTGAACAGCAGTGAAATGAATGAAAATTAATTTTAATAATTAATTTAATAAATTCGATAATAACCTCTACATTCTATCAAGCTTTATTGCTTTATAACGTTCTATAATTACCGGAAAACTTTTCGAACGCAATGATGACGAAGGACGTATGAGTAAAGAATAAAACTTACGAAAACTTTTTTCAGTGAAATGTTCCTGTTTTGCTATCCATTCCTGTAAGATGGCGACTGCGTCTTCGATTCTTCCTGGTCGGTCTAAGTTCACATCTTTTTTAACTGCTTCTATAACTTCTGTAGGTATATTCTCCAAAAACATTGTTACAAACGAGTAAACGTTCTAGAAGTCTTCAAGACAATAAACTTAAATGTTTGTTGTATTGTGAGTGTTTTTGTTATATTTTAATTGTTTTAGTTTTAACAATATCAAAAGCCCGGTTTTACACGAGAACGTTGCACCTTCAATTTAAGGATTTAGGTAACTGGTAATCTAATATAATATATGTTACCGGAAATGTATGAAATCTAGGAATTGTATACAATTCCTAGGAAATGTATGTAATTCCTAAAATCGCACGGAAATGTGTGAAATAAATTATATTAGACACATTTCCAAGATAGCAATCGGAAATGTAAAATATTTGAGATATCAATGGATAAGCGGGGATATCGGGGGGAAGGGTATTGCTTCGTCTGATCAGGCGATCACGCTAGTGCCGCGTAAACTTTCAGTGCGTGCGCAGTGGTAGCTGTCGAAGAGTGCCAAAACCGAATCAGTCCCTGTGCGCTAGTAAGTCCCAAAAACAAATCCACCCGCTCCGAAATGCTGTAGGTTAGGTTATGTTAGACTTTTAACCGGCACACACGCGAGCGAAGCGAGCGTGCCATGTAGTGGTAGCGGTCGAACAGTACCAAAACCAAACGTGTTTTGTTACTTTCTGTAAATTATTTTTATACATTTCCTAGGATTTGTATACAATTCCTAGATTTCATACATTTCCGGTAACATATACATTATGTCACAATGTTAGTTACCATACTCCTCCGAAACGGAGGAGTATGGTAACTATCGGTCAAGCCGATTTTTTTGAAGTAGGTCCGAGAATCGGCTACTATCTATTTTTCATACCCCTAAGTGACAAGGGTTATCCACTCCTAACATTTTTTGGACAATTATTTTTATAATGTGGCATTAAAAAATACATACAACCCTAAATTTTCACCCATCCATCACCAACCCCTATTCTTTAATAGTGGTTTTAGAAATATTTGATCATTTTAAGACAGGTGAGAAATACGAGGTACTAAGTTTGTTGGGGCAGCTAGTGAGTGTTAAATACTTTATCATATGGTCCATAACAACTCAAACAACTTTATCTTTACTTAAAATAGACTGTCTCTTTCTTACTAGTATAAATGTCAAGATGACAGACAAGGACAAACGAATTTTAAACCTATTTTAGCTATAAAGAAACTCTTTTGGGGCTCCTTTATTAAAAATTCAGCTATTTTACACGGAGTCGCGTAGAGTCTGAGAGAGTCAGTCGGCGTGCTGCGCGACTTCCTCTTTTCCAGTTTAATATGCAACCGCTTGCTATTATAATAATCTAACCATGTCTGTTTTATCATGACTCTGGGTGTTATTTTTACTATCTTTATCTTCTTAAATATATAAAAGAAGAAACTGACTGACTGACTGACTGACATACCAACGCAGAGCCCAAACCGCTGGCTCTGTAGACTCTAAATTTGGCACATAGGTTCCTTATGGGGTCTAGGGGTGCACTAATGATTTTTCAAAACTCACCCTTTAAGGGGGTGAAACGGGGTTCCAAAGTTTGTATGGAGAAACAAGATTAGTGAGATCAATTTCGCGGGCGAAACTGCGGGCGGAAGCTGGTAATTTTAATGTATGTATTTACTAAAGGAAAGTATTTTTATGTATTTAATCTTGTTTCCATTGTACAAGCTCTGCTTAGTATGGGATCATTTTAGTAATTAAATAAGTTCAATTGCAGTTAAGTTTCGATCAAAACCCTTTTCGCATTCTAGTAATTTTGACAACCGCTGTCAGATACCCTCGCGTGGCGCGAACGCTTTACACTAGTTATGACAGTTAAACGATTACAAGAATATTTTGCACTAAGACGTAAACTTTCCTGCAACTGCACCGTCACAAAATCGGCGCGTCATGAAATTACGTGAATTAGGGCCCAGATGACCGTGTGTGTTAATGTCCCAGAATGTTAATATCATCAATACGCGTACTATCCTGGAAAGGCCGCCCAAGCGGTTTATTCACAGGTGCGTACGAGGGCTAATTAAATATATTAGAGTCCCAAAAGTTCCTTACAACATTATTTTACACAGTCATAGAAAAACTACAGAAATAAAAGCGCGTTTGAACAAACATAACAATAAACCTATCTTTCAATATCAATATTATACAGAAACTTGAAAAAATTATGAAGGTTTTTAATTTTAATTGTGTAATTATAATTCAAGAGCAATTGTGTTCATTTTTATCCAGTACTAGCTGAGTGCACGGCATCGCTCGCATTAAAAAAAAGTCCATCAAATCTAAGAAGTACCTACCGTTTGACAGTTCTAAACGTAGTACATTTAGAATTTTATTTTTTGTATGAAAATTGTTTATGTTATGTTAAAATAAAAATAGCTTCATAATTCAATTATTTTACAGGAAAGCTAATAAAAATAGTGTGAATTACGCTTCTATAAAGGTAATTTAATAGAAAACAGTGAAACGTCAAACGGTACTTCTTAGATTTGTTGGACTGTAAGTAATGAAACAAAAATGAAATATAAGGATAGAAATGTAAACGCGAGCAAACCGAAAGCAAAATTTTGATTAATAATACGGAAAATAGAGCTAAAATGTAGCCTATGTGCTAATTCGAACTATAATAATAATAAATATATAGTGGGATATTAACACACACGACCAACTGATCCCAAACTAAGCAGAGCTTGCATTATGAAAACCAGATAACTGGTAATATACTACATATAATACTTTTCTTTTGTAAATACCTACTTAAATATAGGTAATTACACCCAGACAAGGTAAACAGACGTATTCACACAAACGTCTGACTTGGGTGGGAATCGAACCCACGACCTGCGGCGTTTGGGCCGAGTGCTCGGCTGAACACTCGTAGCTACGTATGTATGGCCGAGAGCACTGTATTCCCGTTTGCTCGGTACGTGTAAATCCGATCTAGGGAGATTAGTAGAAAGAGCCAGAACATGTTTTGTAGTGCACTACAAACGCAAAGTCAATGAGATTTGAACTATATTTGAACTGAAACCTGTTGCTAAGCAGTTGTTGGTACTACTTCATCAATTACATCACAGAGTACCTTTAAGTACATCAAAGTCCATCGTCAAAAATCAGTTTAAATACTCAACGTATTTGAATATTAAGAAGTAGAGATCAAACAAGAATTTACATCGTAATATTTACTTATTTACGTCAGTAAGGGACAGTTCACACGGACTGGCTTAAAGAGTATCGGATGAAACAGCGCGGCATACGGCACTGTTCTTTTGACCCAGACCGGGTCTACCGTTACCGTCGAAGGCACATTCGTAAGGAAAAGTGCCAACCCGTTATAAAATTTTATTAAAACAAGTTTCACAAAATTAATCCACACTTAACAATCTAAAAGAGCCAGGAGTGCCGGTGTAATTGTCGAGGAAATGTTCTGGTCTTCTAAGTTCCTCGTTGGTTCTTCTTAGATTCATCTCGTTGAAGTACTTGGAGAATTCTGGTGTTGTAAACGTGTCTATCCACATTTCTGAAACATTATTTTAAACTGCCATTATTATATTATCATAATTCTATGTCAAACAAGTATCAGTCAGTAGATAGGTTAAACCATTTGCTACCACCTACTAACTACCAATTTTCTACTTGGGGGCTGAGTCACCTTCGTCCGTGGAAGTGCACCTTTTATCAGAATCCCCAAACGTGGTCCACGTGTGGTGCAAGTCAGGTGACATTCAACTGGTAATTATGTTTACTGGTAATTAACTGGTGGTAGACTTCGGCCGTGGTTAGTAACCAACCACCAAACAAAGCCGCACCGCCAAGTGGCTTTGCTGTGTGACACCGATGCGAAAGGTGGGTCTTATTGTTGCTCTTCTATGGTTTTTAACCATATGGAGCCTCATTCCACTGCCACCTTTTCACCGAAAGTCATTCGTAATCACGTGTGAATCGGCATAGTAAGCAGGCGTGTCCTATCGTAGACTACATCATTGCTTAACAAACTACAAAATTACGTAATCTCCTAAAAAATTATGTAATCCGGTGGTGTACAATCACTGAACACCGGCGCGCCGCCGTGTCAGCTGTGCGCTTGCGAGGTCACTGGCCGCTTATTTTCCGCCACGCACTTTCATCAATACTGTTACGTTTAGATCGTCCATAGTTTGTTGACCTTAGTAGAATAATAAAACATTTTGGAAATGTGTTCTATCACGGATACAGAACCACTAAAATTTGCGCACTCGTCAAAGAGATTTTTTGTGTAGGCCGACCGTTTAACTCGCTTATCGCCTATCGCCAAGATTCTGACTCCTCAAGCTGCACAGACAGTGATGATGATTCAAGCGATATGGATATTAGTGACGTATAGTCTCACATTACTCTTATCTGTGATTAAATAGTTCTATAAGAGATTTAATTAATGTTTTATGACTTTGTACATCAGATGGCGATACGCGAGTTAAACGGTCGGCCTATAGTTACCATATAACTCTTTCAAAGTCTTTTCTTCTCCACCATAGTCTGCAGGTAAATACTGTTTAGGTACAACATCATACAACGTATCAACAGTATTGTGCACTCGCAGTCTATCTCCAAGCTTCGCTGGTAACACTTGTTTGAAGAAGTTTACTAATGCGTTGATTGCTTTCGAATCAGATAACAAGTTTATGCTTTTAATCCTGAAGCTGTAGCCTTCCTGTAACAAAAATTAGGATTCAAAATCGCTGCAAAAATCCATATTTAAACCAAGTTGTACACATTTGGACCTTGGTTAGTGAAATGGTCGATATTTTCTAAATTACCTCTACTCTTGAAGACATTCTTTGGGTCTTTAACCCATTAAAACTGCTGCTACTAGTAGTACTGTCACAGTACTACACATGAGCAGACTAGTGATCTGAAACCCAGCTAAGTCCTAAGAAACCTGAACTGTCTTGGATTACTTGGATTAAATAACATATTTGGAGTATTGGAAAATGTAGTTGTTTTATTGACTTCTGAAATCCATGTTCAACACCAAAAGACGTTGAAAGGAAATATGCACCTGTTTATTCTTCTTTTAGAAAAAAATAAAATTTTAACAATGCGGACACAATGTCTCTTCCCATGACGGTCTGTCTGTGTATTCAGTAACTTCTAAGAACATGCAATGAATTTTGAAACAGCTTAATATTCTCCGAACGTACGATTCTTTCTAAAGTACAATACAGCTCATTTAGTACCACCCAAGGTCGTTTAGGGTCATAAAGGAAATTCCTAGCAAGCTGAGTCAGGAAGACATCAGTTTATAATATATACGCATGGTTAAAGTACTCACCGTTGCTACTGTAAATATCTTCGTCACCGATGTAAGAGAAACTTTACTTATAAATTTCATTATACTAAGGCATCTAAAGTCCATGATAATAACAAGTCCACATTGATAGTCATAGCGGCATAGATATTCGAAACCCTAATAAAAATAATTAAGTCATATTAATAAGACATTGGAACAACGCATGCAACGAGTAACTTAAAATACAAGAAAGAATATAACGTAAAAACTAGATAAAGTGTCATACAACTCCTCTGAATCGAGACCTTTGAAGAATGTGCCTAAGGGCTTCTGCCTTCAGTCTTTAGCCGTCTGGTTAGCAGAACTGCCACGTTATAAGGTAATGCAGATGCTCAGACTGAGATGTAGGCCAGTCTTTTGGTCACGTGAAGAGTATTAAAGGCCTAGAAATTTCGTTGAAAAGCACACGGGCGCTCGGGCTCTTATGTCCAAGCGTTGATACGCTATGACCTTGGACCCCGCGCGCCCGCAGTCTTACTAGTACTAGGAAGGTGCGACGGGGCCAGGGTGTACGCACCAAGGGCCTACCAACCTTCGATGGTAGCAACGACATGCAATCTGGCCTCTTGCCATCGTCGTGCGTCATGAGAATGTCACAAAATTTTAGAGCAAAAAAAATTTCCGCTCAAAAATTTAATAATTTGATTCTACTTAGTTTTCGTATGCAATTATCTTACTGGAGTTTTTGGTGAACCAATAAAGGTCGGATAGATGGACAGGGCAGGTTTAGTAATAGTATTCCGTCGGTATCCATTGGATGCATTACCCTCAAGTAGATGCGCATGTTATCCAAAATTGATCATGATAAAATTGTGTAGTAAAAGTAACGTCGTTGTACATTTTAAGTCACCCATAGGGAAGCGGAATGGGTCAGCATTCCTACTTACTGTATATTCATTTGTATGTCGAGATGATTTCATCTTTAACACTCAAAAACTGCTAAATAAATTTGAATGAAAATAATATAAACTAATTATGATATAAACTCACTGTGATTAATTGTCTAAAGTAGATATCTATATCCCTTTCATCATATGTATCAAAACCTTTGAACATATAAACTCTGTAATGTTCTTCCGTCAGTTTTGGCAAGAGAGTTTGATGTCTGGAATAATAGTTCTTTATTACGAACTTACTTAAGTGCAATGACAAGCTGGCTCCTTCTTGCCGTATTCTAGCTACAGCAGAACATCATTAATTGACAAACTAATTGCGGAAGATATTATAAAAGATATTGTAGTAAAAACACTTAAAATAAAAAGACACGTCGGAGACCGTGACCAGGAGCGTGTGATTATACGTCATCTTTCTTCCCTTTATGTTATAGAACAGCTAGATGTGGGAAAGGCTTATATTCTTCTGTTGTCAATCTGTCTGTTTTTCTTGACAAATATAGTTTGGGTCTTCTAGTATCTCTACAATTAATACTGACCCGTACCTACTTATACCTTCTTATTCTTCATTGTCACCAGGTAAAATTGGGGACCTATGTCCTTTTGTGTTGTGCTGTTACATACAATTAAAAAATGTTTAAGATTGAAACTTACACGCAATTCAACAAAGTCAATAACTCTTCTTTACATACAGGTTTAAAAAATTCGGGCATCAAAGTTCTGTACGTGCATAAATGTTCAATCTTTTGTTTTGCACGCTCTACAAGTCCTTTGTTCATTATAAGGTTCCTCTCCAGGTATTCTTTAGCTGGAAATAGAAAAACAACTTTTTGGCACATAAGGTACGCAATATTATGCTCGGACTTTATTAAAACATCACCCACTGATCACTAAGATAATTAAACCAACATAGTTCTACATAAACTGCTATCTTTTTGAGAGTTGAGTCACCTACATCCGTGGAAGTGCACCTTCAATCTCAATCTGCACACGGCGTCCCCGTGTAGTACAAATGAGGTGGAAATAAATTGCTGATAGGCTATGGCTCTGGTTAGTGACCACCCAATAGACGAAGCCGCACCACCAAGAATCCTAGCCGTGGTTAGGTGCGATGCTTGTGAACCCTATTTGAGAATCATTGCTCTTTTAGGATTTTCAACCATACAGAGACTCATTCCACTTCCACTATCTCACTGAATTTGATACCGTAATCATTTTAATCCCGAATGCATCGGTATATTAGGCAGACGCGTTCCATCGTAGACCACACTGCTTACATTACACAAAGTGTGCAAGCTTATTTTACAATATAAAAAATATGATATACTTATGACCCGTTCACACCCGGCAGCAGTGCCGTCACGCAAGGCAGATGAAAAGCATATCCATAATGCGGCGTTTTTATCCCACGAGGACGAGACATTGATAGATGTCGCGGTTGCGTCGCTGGCATCGGACAGCTAGGAGTAATTTGCGACAGGCGACCATGAGCGTTTAGACGAATGGTCGCGGCCGCTAACAACCCAATTACCAGGAGCTGAACATTGCCAGTAAAATGTGGGTAATATCCACTTCTGCCCACGCCTTCGGATAATACACACAAGAGTGTGACAGCTATATGTTAAGTAAGTCGATGCTAATTATTTCTTGTTTCCAAAAAAAAAAATTATGATTAGATTATTAAAAATAATTGAAATAAGACGTGATACTTAGAATAAAAATTGATTTTAATTTTCTTTTAATTTCATACCATTTTAGTCTTTGCGTCACCAATTTACATTAGTTACCAAATTTTTTATCGGTACTGTAGTTTTGAATCAAATCGTTTGTGACAGACGGTCAGATAGTAACGGGCGGCGAGAAAGACTATTTACCAGTTACTCAAAACTATCTAATAATAATATGTATGTACTCTAGACATACCACATAGCGATGCGGTGCCGGTAAGGAAGAAAAGGACTGGAAATCCGCCATGTTGGAACGGAATGCGCAACAACTTCACATTTTTAATACGGTGCAGCGGTGGGTAAAAACGTTTGTTCCATGTAATAATTACATCCAGATGAAAAAATATTGCGTATTAACTTATTGTTGTTCGAGTAATTAAACATTTGAATTTGAATATTTGGTACGAACATAATTTAGTACTTTACGAGGAAAAAAATCGGTGTTTAACCTGTGTTTACATCCGCTTAAATTTACTTAGGTAGTTAGTTGTATGTAGCTATATACCTACGTAAACCCCTTTTCCATACGTTTTAAAATAATATTACTGTCTGTGGTTTGATATTTTGTGCTAACGGTACTTTGAATTGGTTTTGGGAGTATAGTTAGCCACGAATCCAGGCCTATTCTTATTTAAAACGCATAGTAAAGTTCGCATAGAATAAAAAAGGGTGTGTATGGAATTGACGGATTGTCACGTAAAATTTAAAGGTTTACAATTGTAATTCCATACATGTTGGCAACGTTGGATGACGTAGGCGGCGCGAGAGTAGCGGCTGCCAATATGACGAGCGAGATCTACTAACACTTGCTCATTCATTCAGAACGGAGTGATTGATTGGTTCTTATGGCTTCTTTGATGCATTCTTTGGAGAAAGCGCGCGACACATTGTAGTCGGAATTGATATTGGATTTATAGGCGGTTGAAATAATTTATAGAACAATCATATAGATACTTATTGATTAGTTGTTGTTAGTAGAGTTTAATGTGCAGGTTTTAGGTCATAATAGATGTTGAGTTAACATACATTTTGTTTTTGTTTTTTGATCTTTCGCTATCGCTTCGTTATGGAATTGTTCTAGAGGGCCAGCTCGTTGTACTTGACCGGATTCCTTTTTAACTTACTGCCAAGTTAATACTTACGAAAACTTTTTTCAGTGAAATGTTCCTGTTTTGCTATCCATTCCTGTAAGATGGTGACTGCGTCTTCGATTCTTCCCGGTTGGTCTAAGTTTACATCTTTCCTGACTGCCTCAATAACTTCTGCAGGTATATTATCAAAAACCATTATTTTGTAGGTATGTAAACGTTCTTCTAACAAGACTTCAAAACTATAAATGTCCTTATAATAAGATTTTCTATTCTTATATTATCTAATTATAATACAAATGTACTGTTTTTTTTGTTTCAAACAATTATTATTGTAATTTGTGACAGTTTTTGCACAATTTTTTTTTATTACAAACATTAAAATATCTGCCTAATTATTTGAATAAAAAACTTACTTTTCATAATTCTCGTTGAAAATTAAGTGAATCCCAAGAGCAAAACAGGTCAAATAGGTTTTTTTTTATTCTGAAATAGGCTTGCGCTTGACTACAACTTCCCTGATGTAAAGCAATACGATGGGACGCGCTCGCCGAATATACCGATTCACTCGCGATAACGAATGGTATTCGGTTAGAAGGTGGCAGTGGAATGAGGCTCCATATGGTTAGAAACCATAAAGGAGTAACAATCCCGGCGAAATCAACGCCTACACATATCGTCACAGCAATGTAATGAGTGTCTTTGTTGCCGTTATTCTGACGAACATAAAAATTCGACTGTAAAAAAGTTATTTAGTACTATTTTTTTTTATGGCAGCTTGTGCTTGACTTTAACTTGCCTGATGTTAAGCAATGATGTCTACGATGGAACGCGCCAGCCTAGTATACCGATTCACTCGTGATTACGAATGATTATCGGTGAGAAAATGGCAGTGCAATGAGCCTCCATATGGTTCGAAACCTTAATGGACAACAATTCCGACCCACCCTCTCTTTATGGTGTCACCAAATATCGCACCGGAACATGCCAAGGCCGCTTGGTGGAGCGGCTTTGTCTGGGGAGTGGTCATTAACCACGACCGAAGCCTACCACCAGTTGATTGTCGCCTGATTTGCACCACCCGGGGAATGAATTTGAATCCCCATACGTGTATGGGGATTCAATTAAAGGTGTAGGTACAGCCACGGACGAAGGTGACTCAGCCCCCACAAATAAAAAAAAATAAAAATGTCTAAATAATAATAGCTATATAGGTTTATAATTCGTTTCTCTTTGTCTGTCATCTTAACTTTTATACTAGTAAGAAAGAGACAAAATCCATTTTTAAGTTACCTATAGAAGCTGATAAGATTTTTATGAATAATAGAGCACGTTTTATTCGATTTCAAGATTTAACACCCACTTTTTTAACGAATTATTATCTTGTATCCCTTTTATAATCATAATAATTATAATCATAATCATAATCATTTATTACTTATTTTTATTATTTACTGTTATATTATAATAGTTGTTATATTAACTAAAGGTTTTTATTTAGCATTGTCTTAGATTTACGCGAATATCACACATTGAAATAAAACTACTTTTTAACGGATTTTATCGCGGTTTATTTTAGATTTTAGATCCCGACGCGACGTTTCAAAGTGTTTTCAGACTTAAATAAACCGCGATAAAATCCGTTAAAAAGTAGTATTGTTTCAATAAAGATTTTTATTTAATTTTTTTAATTATTTATTTATTTATTTTATTTGTTTTTAGATTTTTTGTATTTTATTTTTTTATTTTTTCCATATTTTGCCGTTTTATATTTCAAACTCTGATTATTCAAATATATGTAACACATAACTAACACAAAGCACAATAACGTATAAAAAATATTAGATTCATTATTACATAATCTCTAATATTATAAATGCGAAATTTAATGTATGTGTTAATGTTTGTATTTCAAGCAAAAAATTCTAGACGGAAAAGATGAAATTTGGCACAGAGGCGTTTTTATCATAACGCTTCGCGGGTGAAACTACACACATCATCGTTCCCCTTGCCTTTTCCCATTTCTATTGGGGCGGGTTTCCAGTCTAACCTGATGCGGCTAGCTACCAGAATTATACGAGCGACTGCCATCAGACCTCGAAACCCGCAGGGAACCAGTAGCCGAGATGGTTAGACCAGGTGTAAGGTTATATTGGCTTCTGACTACATGTAACGATTGTCATAGATGTGTTAAATGACAACCGGGACCGACGGCTTAACGTGCTCTCCGAGGCACGGAGGGTAGTCCCTCAACCAATCAGACACCGAAACAAATTTTTGCTGTTACACAAATATTGTCCGGGCGGGAATCTAACCTCCTGGGCACAGTATAGCCCAATCGGACGGCTTACAACTCGACTACCGAGGTCGTCTAACTATACACAAACAAACAATGTAAATATTATTTTTACATATTTATTAATTGATTTAATTTACAAGAAGGGGTTTATACTGAGATATTAAGAAAGAATTTGGTTTCAGATGGAAGTCGCGTGATTGGATAGTATTTTAGTCGACACTCAATAACCTAAATGAACCAGGAGTACCAATGTAGTTCTCGTTAAAACAATCTGTTCTTCTTAATTTCTCGTCTGTTCTCGCTTTGTTCATTTCATCAAAGTATTTAGAGAAGTCCGGAGATGATAATTCTTCAATCCATTGTTCTGTAACAGTAACATTAAGTTAACTACTAAAATCAACAAGATAAACGTTCAAATTATTTGATCAAACTGTTTGATCTAGGTTCCCAATACCGGTGTGCCTCTTTCCTTGCCCTCCCCAATTGCAAGGCGGTTCAGTTCAGGCGTTATGTTCAATGAGACTTTACCCCATCTCCACAATCCCGGTACTTTACTCTGAATCCACAGCAACCCCACAAAGAGACTCGAAATTTGAACCCTGCCAAGCCCCGGAACACCTAAAGTGTTTTGGATTCCGCACGAATTTAATCAGAAAGTTAATGTACCGTGCATATACGGAAAAAGAAAATTCTTAAAAATTACACAGTACAAAATAACGTTAGGTGATAAACAAATAAATAAATAATTTCATTATTACATTATTGTATGTTTAAGTATTGAACATTGTGCATCTCTATAATTGATGTAAATAGTTCTAAATTCTCTATTTCTAGAAATGTCTGTGTTTATGTTGTTGATGTCCTTGCCTACATATATAAATAATAGGAGGAGATAAAAAGATTTTCACTGAGAACTGTTGATATGTTTATCAAGGGCGCTATGTTAACTTTGCAAGTCCCTTCCCTCCTTGCAAGGAAGAGGCATACAAAACTGGAAATCCAGCCTCTACATCCCCAGTCCATTTAATCTTTCCACCATCTTTAGTAACGCCATTGAGTCTACTTAAATATTAAATCCCCGCTTTGAAATATAAGGTCGCTGGTCTCCAGACGTGCTCACAGATCTTTGTGTGAATTATTTTATCGCCGCTACTAAATATGGGTGAAGGATCATGAAAACCGGGATTTGTAAGAACTAATAATTCGAGGACATGTGACATCCACCTACTCACTACCACCGCACTTGGCCAGCGTGAGTGAATTAAAGTTTAAGCCCTCTTAACTCGTAAGAAAGTTGATAGAAGTCCCATGCCCAGTAGTGTGACACTAAAAATGGTTCAAGTGAAGTTTAAACATACCGTTTAGTTCTTTCAGTGACTTTTCCTTCCCTCCGTACTCTTTTGGAAACAACTCCTGTGGCACATGTTCAAATAAACTATCAATATTTTTATGTAAACATAATCTGTTTCCAAGCTTAGCACTCAGGATTTGCTTGAAGAAACTCACCAAAGCATCAACTACTTTAGAGTTTGATATCAGATTAATGCTTTTTATCCTTAAACCATAACCTTCCTGTAATCATAAGAACATACCTACACATCTCGCCCGTATTACCGTAAGGCAGAGGAGAATATCTCTATTCGTTTGCAATGCTTATGCCCCAAACGTATAACGAGCTTATTGCCATTCATCATTCACAATTTCAAACTTCGAGCTACAAATAAGATTCTGGAAGTATATATGACAGGTCTTTTTGCTCTACCCGGGAATCGAACCCAGGACCTCGCGGGTATTAGGTGAACACATCATCATCATCAGTCTGAGGACGTCCATAGATGGACATAGGCCTCCCCTTTAGAATACCACAGCGATCGATGGCCGGCCGTTGCCATCCATCGGCTTCCCGCAATTTTTAATAATGTCATCAGTTCACCTTCTAGCGGACTGGCCGACGCTGTGGCGACCATTGCTTAGTCTCCACTCAAGAATCATTAAGTATTTTTATTTTTCTGTACCAAGTATCAGACACAACTTTAAAATGAAGGCTTTCGACCAAAAAAGAAACAGGATTAACAAACAACTTTAGGTAGGCATAAATTATCGGGTAAGAAGACGGTATTCCAATAAAATAACTACGCCAACAATCACTACAGCCAGATCTCTCGATAGCATAATCATTAATTCTACTAGATAGTTACAGATCGCTGACATTAAGTTGGATTAAAGCTAAAAACAACGTCCACCGAGCACGTGGTTGCTTGCGCACTTTCTGGACGATTCAACACAAAGTTTCAGCTCTTCTAAAATGGCCGCTTCACACGATCGTGTTCAATGTTCGTTCGTTCGTTCATTCATGCTGATATTTTTGAGTGACAGCTGACTTGAAAGGCGGTTAACAGTAAAAGAAGACACCATGTATATTGAGAAGCGGATGTGCCAACATAATAATATAAAATTACTTACTGTAGCTATTGTGACGACTTGTCTCATAATAGTAGGCGGTAATCTGGTAATGAAGTTCAGTATGTTAGCGTCAGTAAGATCAAGGATTAGGTAAAGACCACTGTGGTAGTCATATCGTTTGAAATATTCACACATCTAAAATTTCAATAAACTAAGTATTGTACAAGATAAATACACAGTGTATAGAGCAAGAACCTTTGTCCGAATCTTTGACTGGCCTGTTGACCTAGTGATTACTGATTATGACTGCTAAGCCGGAGGTTAAGAAGTGAGGAAAATAGTAGCTAGGTGAATTTCATTACTCAACCAAGGTCAAAGATATTGTTGAGTACTACCGTGTCAAGACCAAGTTCGCTCTCAGGGTCCAACGCTTGGAGTTTCACCATAATATCAACTTCCCAACGAGTACCTACCGAACATCTGGTTATCACAAAATAAGAATTTATGCCGAAAAATGTTTTCGAATACTTTCTTGAACTTGACAAATTGCGTTTTCAAATTCATTTCTTTTGTTTTATTTTCATAAAATTTATATTAAAATAAATAAACTAATTCTAAAATTCTATCATATAAACTAGATAAGGCGTCATAAAATTTGTCCGAATCGACGCCTTGGGGGAATGTGCCCAGAAGGCTGGCAGTAATTCTTTGACCATTTTTCTTTATTTGTATAAAGTGTTATATTTTTTAAGGGTCCCTGTAATAAATGTTTATTATTATTAAATGACTACTTACCGTAATGATATATCTAAAATAAATCAATATATCGTTGGCATCAAAATTCTCATCTTTCACTTTGAGTAAATAAATTCTGTAGTATTCTGAAGTAAGTTTTGGTAAATGAGCCTGATAGCTAGAAAAAAAAACTTAGTTATAACCACAATATTTATAACCATCCACTATAGTAGGTATAAAATGTCTTCCAAAAGATTTATTCCTCCATTTATTTAATGTTGGGATTGTCATTTAGATATTTCTGTGTATAAATTATGTAAGTTACTACCTTTGATATAACTACTGATATTATAAATGCGAAAGTAACTCTGTCTGTCTGTTACGCTTTCACGCCTAAACTACTGAACCGATTTGGATGAAATTGGGTATAGAGGTAGTTTGAGATCCGAGAAACATATGATAGTTTTTATCCGACTGCGCAAAAAGAAGGTAATGTTTTGGCGCGATAACCGACATACATGCGGGCGAAGTCGCTGTCGGAAGCTAGTATTAGAATAAAATGTAGCAAGTCCTATTTCAGACTAAAATCTAGCTCCGTGCTTAATTTCACCTTAATCAATTTAGTAGTTTTTCCGTGAATGAGTAATAAACGTCTATCCACACATCAATGCAACGCACCGTACGTTAATCTATCAAAAATTCTTGATAGATTGTTGATAGATTACTTTTTCCTAGTCAAAAATTAAAATTTCTCGATTTTTTACTGCGTTTTTTTTTGCCAGGTAGGTACCCTAACAAAGTTTGACAGGTATACATAGTCTTAGATTTACGCGAATATCACACATTGAAATAAAACTACTTTAAAGACTTTGAAACGTCGGGATCGAAAATCTAAAATAAACCGCGATAAAATCCGTTAAAAAGTAGTTTTATTAATTAACCTGTTTTTATGTATGAAGCAAGCAAATTTTATCTTATTATGGGTCGATTCCCTATGTCTAGTTGCGACTTACAATTTTCTTTCATTTACATAGTGTTATGAGAGGTCGACACCTTCTATAATACAAGACAAATATATTAAAATACTTACGAAAATTTAAACAGGGATAAAAACTCTTCTTTATTTATAGAAACAAAGAATTCAGGCATCAAAGTCCTATATGTGCATAAATGATCCATTTTTTGTTTAGCTCGCTCTACTAAACCTTTGTTCAGTATAAGTGTTCTTTCCAAATAATCTCGAGCTGAAAAAAAAAACCAGATATTATAATTTACTGTAATAACAAAGTGTCACAGGGCTTACACCTGTATTACCCAAAGTGGCAGGCAGAGGTGGATAAATCCCACTTTTGGCTGGCTATGTTAAGGTCCCATATGTAAAGGAAAACATCTCGTGGAAACCGGTCTAAGATCTAATAATTCGAGGACATGTGACGTCCACTAACCCGCATTTCGCCAGTGTGTGTGGATTAAGGTGTAAACTCTCTCAACTCGTAAGATAAGTAAGAGAAGACCCATGCCCAGCTGAGCTGTAGGATACTAAAAAAGGGACGAAGTGACGTACGGGCAGGCCCTTAAAAAAATTTACACGGAATGGTATTGCGTGCGTTCCCCTCTGCCGAGGTACATGAACAGTTTGTATGAATAAACTGTTCATGTCTTGTGATTGTGTGTAGCTTTTATTTACGTGTGAATTACGTGTTCGACAGACAGAAAACTAGAATTACTTAAAACGAGATTCACTATAATTTAAACTAACATTATAAGATCTTAAACCTATCTAACCTAGGTGGGGTTCGAAGTTGGAACCACACTGCGTGCGCAACTTAATTATTAACTTGAAATTACTTAACAAATACTGTACAACTAGGGCTATCTAGGTGACATGTTGTAAGAGTCTTGTCAGCAAATCAGCTCTGGCACGAGGCAGGCCATCGATGTCGCATATTTTGATGACTTCCGCCCGCAGCTTCGCCCGCGAAATTGATCTCACTAATCTTGTTTCTCCATACAAACTTTGGAACCCCGTTTCACCCCCTTAAAGGGTGAGTTTTGAAAAATCCTTTCTTAGTGCACCCCTAGACCCCATAAGGATCCTATGTGCCAAATTTGAGTCTCCTGACCTAGCGGTTTGGGCTCTGCGTTGATATGTCAGTCAGTCAGTCAGTTTCTTTTTTTATATATTTAGAAGATGTGCTTTGGTGATGACGCTTAACCTTTTACATGGGTGCTGTACGTGGTTACCTCGCCTCCCCCAAAATTTGGTAGAAATAAGAAGAATTTACTAGAAGTTGCGTTTAACACCTGTCGTGATAAATGCTCTAAGAGCGAGCCTGTTGCAGTTCATCGGGCACCATTCCAAACTTCGAGCTTCAACTAAAATTCTCCTATATATTAGAAATGGCTTTCCTCGAACCCGGGATCTTGCGGTCACTAATCTAACACGCTTACCACTGGACCACCGAGGCAGTTGGATAAAAAATAAAAAATAATAACCGAAATAGATCTAGTCGTTCACGAGTGATGTTGTGACCAAGGGAATGTCTAAGAAATTAGTCCATGGGAAAAAAATTCTATAATAGGTAATAGACAAGAATTATTTCCTTATACAGCCTTGTTTACCTTTAGAAATCAATTGAAATTGATCTACCTAGGCATGCGATAGCGTGTCCAGCCGAGTTCGGAAAAAAGGAAGTGTAAGCTAATCCACGTAATTTCTTGATTCGCCAATCAAGTTGCGGTGCAGTTTCAATTACGTTCACGTCTTAGTGTGAAATGGTATTCTTGTAATTGTCATAATTATATCATGAACGTCAAAGCGCTCGCGTGACGCGAACTTGACGCGAGCGTACCTGACAGCGGTTGTCAAAATTACGAGAGTACGAAAAGGGCTGTTTTGATCGAAACTTAACTGCAACTGCACTGCCACTGAACTTATTTCATTACGAGAATTGGCCTACTGGTACCGCGCCATGTGTAATATTACGCAAACTATTTTGAGCTAGGTACCTTTGATCTCTTCACAACTTGGAAACTACTTAATCTAAATACATTAAATCACATTTATAACAATTCCCGAGAATTATTGCTGAGAATTTAAAATATTAGTTTAGCTGAAACGGTCCATATTATTTATAACAATTTTATAACAAGCATTTACATGACTTTTCACTCATCAAAACCCTAACCTACTTCTAAATTACCCAGGAACTTGATATTTCGGACCAAGGTAGAACTACAAAGTACTGAAGATTTTGATATTTTTTACAATATACTAATAAGTACATGACTGTGATATTGATCATATCCTTAAAGTGTGGACTCTTCATCACACCACTGCTAAATCTATATATATAAAAATGAAACCCGTTTTCCGTTGTCACGACATCACGCGTGAACGGCTGGACCGATTTCGCTAATTCTTTTATTTAAATATTCCTTTAAGTACGAGGGTGGTTCTTACGCAGAGAAAAAATTAAAAAAAAAAGATAATTTAGAAAGCGAAGAAGTGCCGAAAACCGGGTTAGATACCTATTATTTATTGTTGGTTATATTCGGTAGGTCTGAGACCCGGTAGATGGCACTGCTTTACCGGGCAGAACGACGTCTGCCGGGTCCTCTAGTAGTATATATTTATATCGACTCTTCTGTCAGTGAAGTTGACAATCTTTATCATAACTTATCTTTATCTTATTTCTTCCAATTATTATAACAGCGAATGTTTTTATGGATTATTTACGTTTTTACGTATGGTATTTGTTACTTTTTTAAAAAACTACTAGACACGTATGTAGAAAAATTGATACAAATATAGATTACAGTCTTATAAAGCACCTAAGCTACTTTTTAACCAATAAAAATAATTCAATATTAATAGTAATAATATTCACACACATACAGCGCCGTCTAATTACGAGCTAAGCAATTATATTTGCTTGTGTAATGGGGACCAGGAACGGATATAATACTTAAATACATTATTTTTTATTTTTGTAAATACATACATACTATAGATAAATAAATAAAATAAATAAAATAATAAATATTTTGGGACATTAACACACACGGTCATCTGGTCCCAAGCTAAGCAGAGCTTGTGTTATGGAAACCAGATAACTGGTACATACTATACATATAATACTTTTATTTTGTAAATAAATACGTATAATAGATATTTACACCCAGACTCGACACAAACACAAATGTTTATCACTAATGTTTGTCTCGGGTGGGAATCGAACCCACGACCTGCGGCGTGAAAAGCAAGTATCTTACCGACCACGCCACCGGCCCGTCAAATTACACCCAGACACAGAACAAATAATCTTGCTCATCACACAAAGATTTGTCCTGGGTGGGAATCGAACCTACGACCTTCGACGTAGCAGTCAGGGTCACTAACTACTACTTCACCAGGCAAGTCATATTGAACTTGGCTCTCATTTCACATTATTTTTTGATAAGAATATAATCAGCTGCTGTTATAAAAACGTTGCGTTGCTTGCGCATAATAAGCGAGCTAGTAGAATTATAATTAGTGAGCTAACTCACTAATTATAATTGTACCTACTAGCTCGCTGCCCGCGGCTTTTGTCCGATTAAAACAATGTGGTAAATATGAACATCACCCACATTTCATTGGTCAAAGATTGGTCATGTGGCTACTTATTTTTGTAGGGGAAAACCCACCAACCACATTTCTACTTCTGCTACTCCTGTGATCCAGAATCGACAGCAGCGCGATTAAAAGGCTTGTGTTTTGACTAGTTGAAGTAGACTGTGTACTACAGTCCATCAAATCTAAGAAGTACCGTTTGACAGTTCTAAACGTAGTACATTTAGAATTTTATTTTTTGTATGAAAATTGTTTATGTTAAGTTAAAATAAAAATAATTCATAATTCAATTATTTTACAGGAAAGCTAATAAAAATAGTGTGAATTACGCCTCTTTAAAGCTAATTTAATAGAAAACAGTGAAACGTCAAACGGTACTACTTCTTCTTCTTTTAATTATGGCCTCTGCAGAAACTATTCCGCAATTTTGCCAATGTCAAGTTTAAATAAGTATACAAGCATTTAAAAGATTAGTATACTAAAAAACTGATAAAACTTCAGCGGTCTTGTACGGTCATTACATTAAAACTATCATTATATAAGTATACAAGGTTTTAAAAGATTAGTAGTAAAAAAACTAAAAAAACTGCGACGTTCTAAGACGCCATGATAGCGAGCTTCAAATCGGTACTCCTTCACTTCACTTCACTTTTTTTTTTAAATTTGGCGTCCACCGTCTTTGACAGTGATTCTGCCAACGTCAAGTTGAAAGAGACAGTGCAAAAAGAAAAAAGTTGTACGGTGTGGGCACGGTACTTCTTAGATTTGATGGACTAGTGTAGTAGAATGTTTTGATTTTCAATTACATCTGCCATATTTTCGACGTTAGCGTGCTTTAGACATTTATGTCTTCACTGGCAAAATTGTGGTAGCCTTCCACAACAGGCTAAAAATGAAAAATTGAATTGAATTGACATTTATCTCTAACAGGTCGAAAAAATGGCGGATGTCATTGAAAAACAAAAGTAATCGTCATTTTTGTTAGACAAAAGTCTATTAGATATAAATGTCTTAAGCGTGAGAATCAAGGTCCTGGGATATCGAATATCTCTTGGATCCCGCACGAATTGAGAGCTTACTACACTCCAAGCAACAAATACAGCACAATATGCATGATTCCGTGGTACGCAACAATTTTAATTAGCAAATGTATCTAGATCTAAATATCTGTTCACTTTTTAGAAGAACCGCCTTTTATTTCTCAATGTCTTTCACATTTTTTGTGGTGCATCCCATCCCTTCACTTCAACCCTTTTTAGTGTCCCACTGCTGGGCACCGGTCTTCTCTCAACTATCTTAGTGTATGAGTTGAGAGGGTTTAGGCCTTAATCCACACACGCTGGCCAAGTGGTTGGTGGATGTCACATGTCCTCGAATTATTAGTTCTTAGACATGCCGGTTTCCTCACGATGTTTTCCTTCACCGATATTGAGCAGCGGAGATGAAACAATTCACACAAGAATGTAGGCACGACCTTATTTTTCTAAGGCGAGGCCCGTACCGCTGCGCCACCGCTGCTCAGATTAATGTCTATTAGATATAAATGAAGACATGAGTGGATTAAGGTGTTATGTCGCACTTTTTCAAATTTTCGTTTTTTTTAGAAATGAAGGTGTTATGTCGCTATTGAAGTCATGGCACCCTCAGATTTAAGTTTTAATAAGCGTAAAGCCATAAAAATAATGGATGAAGGGTATATGTACACACAACACTCAACTTCTTAGTGGATAAATGTGCTAAGGGCACTTAACACTCGATTTCAAAATAATATCACAAAACCGTCTAGTGGAAGAAAGTGTTATGTTCCTACTTAGCTCCTTCCTTCATGATTTAACTAGCTAAAAATTGAGACATTGATCATACAATACGGAAGAAAGTGTCATGTTATATTCATAACGCTTTCATTCGTGTGTCAAAGTGTTCGTGTAAGTAGTAAAGGTATAGTGGAAGAAAGTGTTATGTCCGTACTTAGCTCCTTCATTTACGATTTAATTCACTAAAATTGATACATCGATCTTATAACATGGAAGACTGCATCATGTTATGTTCATAACCCTTTCTTCATTTTTCAACTTGTTCATTTGTAAAGTTTTCATTCAAAAAGTTAACGATTGCTCAACAGTTTATTTTAAATTTTAGATGCCGATGTTTCAAAGTCTTTTCAGTCCACCCGTGACCATGAAGTCTGAAAAGACTTTAAAACATCGGGATCTAAAATATAAATAAAAAACGGCGATAAAATTCGTTATAAAATACTTTTATTTCAATAATTATTAAACGAAAATGTCTCGGGCGATGTAAATGTTAAATTCTGTAAGTGGTAGTGACGTGAAAAACACAAGTGTTCAATGGACTCTATGGAGAAATAGGTATCTTGATCTTGTATCCTTTGCATGTGCTAACTATTTCATTAATTTGGATTTGAAACTTGGTATAGTTACCAAAACTCCTATTCCTGAACCATCTACAAGTGGTTTGCCACAAAATTTACTGATGAAAAGAGCATAGCTCCAAAAAACGTCACAAAACCCCTGAGCACTAGAAGAAAAAAGCAGCAGCATTAGTTAGACATAAAGGAGAAGAGTTCTTGTCATACAAATATTCTATTGGGCGCAAAAAAGATAGGTAGAAAATAGAGGTTTGTTGTGCAGAGAAAAATGCAGATTACGTTCAAGTGTTCAGATAATTTTTCAGTAGAAAAAAAGAAGCGGATTTTAAAAGAATTTTGCTCATTAGATGTTAACGGAAAAATGCACTACTATTTATCAGTTTAGTAAGTAAACCAACAGCAAGATTAAGAAAAGGATCTATAAAACAGTACCTAACCTTTAAACATTTTGTCACTCATGACAGTATCAGACAAGAAGTTTGCAAGCTTGACCTTTGTGCTTTTTAAGAGATTGGGCGAAAGAAAGTGGATATTATTATAGAAAAGATTAAGAGCGGAGCTTTAGCCCCAGCTCCAGACCAAAGAGGAAGGCATTCCAACAGACCTCATATAATGTGTGGATATAAGAAGAAACTCCAGACCCGATGATTTTATTTTAGAAACTGTAACAGGTAACTATGGCACAATATCAACAGAGAAAAAGGATAACATAGAGACCAGTTCAAAAATGTGAAGCCAGAATATGGTTATTTCTACAAAAAAAATCTAAATTAATGATTAAGTTTCAGATTTTGATGGGTTTTTATTACATAAAACACGTTCATAAATTAATCTTGTTTTATTTACACAAGTGTCATGTCTGTGAATGAAGGGGTTATGTACATTATTTTGTATATATTACCCACTTATACAACATATTATTTCAAATAGGATTATGTACTCAAATAAATACATAATTATCTACAACTTTTATAAGTCTTAGTATCTTAAGTTAAACATTACCATTTCTACAACTAAAAAACGTTTAACGTTAATTTTCTCGAGTTTTTGTTTTTGTTTCATATCACCTTCATCCACTCATGTCTTCAAATGTCTGAAGCATTAGAATCAAGGTCATGGAGATCTCTTGGATCCCGCACGAATTAATATTGAGAGCTTTCTACACTCCATGCAACAAATTCAGCACAATATGCATGATTCCGTGGTACGCAACAATTTTAATTAGCAAATGTATCTAGATCTAAATATCTGTTCACTTTTTAGAAGAACCGCCTTTTTTTTTCTCAATGTCTTTTACTTTTTTTGTGGTGCATCCCATACTTTCCTCGAATTTTGGTAAATACTTATAAAATCTTACTTGTAACTATACCTTAAGGGATTAAAAACACCCTCCTTTCCCTTTGTTAGACTACTTGTCGCGGCTTTACTGTAATCCTGGGATGAGTTCTGTTTTCTATCACCAAAGTCCATTATCAGTTCAAAATATTTTTCATTGGGATCAACAAAAAAAAAATATTAGAATCGGTTCACAGTAATTGACAGAGTAATCGGCAAACTTAAATGAATTCAAATAATAATATACACACGAGTAGAACCTCCTCCTTCTTTCAGAAGTCGGATAAAATTCCCAATTTCAAACTAACTAAACTACTAAGATTTTTCTATAAGATCTTTTTTTCTCGAATTTTTATTCGAACTCAGGACCTTGCGATTATTAAAGCGCGTTCTATACGGAAGAATTCCGGCTAACTCATCCAATGTATGTACATTCTAAAATGCAGATGCAATCCAAATTTTACTATGACTTTTAGCGTCATTCGATTGAGACATCATTTGTAGTTGAAACGTGTGTATTAAAATGAATACAACCAGGCACCGCGTAACCAGGCCCCCAGCTATGTCATATCAGAAAGAAAGAAAGAAAAAAGAAAAACATTTATTTGTCAGGGACAGGACACACAGAACCAAATAAATAAAAAAGCACATGAAAAAAGAAATAAAAAACTTAAATGAAAACAGTTAAAAAGAAAAAAAGCAACAAAGAGTAAGTGTGACCCATCAGTGTCAAACATGGACATTGCTCATCAAACGCTGTGAGTACCTACTAGAGGCGACCCACAGCACTGATTTTCAGCAACAGTCTTACATTATCTACTTACTCTATCACTAGTTAGGGCAAGACCTTGACCGAACTTTTAAACTTATACTACTTTTAACTATCTTTCCCGATACCCCGCCAACTTTTGACGGTATAATTTCATACCATATTTGAATCTAATGTGATGTCTAATATGTATCTAGACGGTGCTACACAGTCACTGCAACCCTTTGGTAAAAAAAATCTATCAGTTACTTCCACAATATCTAGAGATATAATAATAATATATTTATTTATTATTTCACCACAATGTAGGTTACATATAACTAAGCTTAGTTCATACTATTAAATAAAACAGAACATTGTGGAAGACTGGTGCCTGTAGTAGGGATGCAAAACAACCTGTGTCACAGGTCACCATGCCTCCACCCGCAGTTACATTACACTGTTTTTAAAAAGGTGTTCAAGGTGAACCAAGTACCTATATGCCGAGATAATATTAGTATATTAAATTAGTGGAAATAAATAATAAAATAAAATAAAAAATAAAAGCAAAAATGTTACTTACAGAAGTCCTTCTTAATAAAATGATCCTGTTTTGCTATCCAAGCTTGCAAAAGATTGATAGCCTCATCAATTCTACCATCAGAGTCCAAATTAACTTCTTTTCTAACCGCGTTTATTACTTCAGGTTTAATCCTTAACATAGTGTTAGCTTCAACTGTCCTCTTGAACGGATATTCATAAACTGTGTAAAGTACATTTCAAGTTGTATTTATATTCTCAAAGTCTTTCAACTGTACTACACTAGCGGCCAAATGAGATACACTATTTTTAAAAGAATTATTATAAATAATATTTTGAGACATTAACTTAAGCAGAGCTTGAGTTATGAAATCCAGATAACTAGTATAATACTTTGACCGACGAGGTGAGTTTTGGAAACTCCTTTCTTTGTGCAGCCCTAGACCTTATACGGAATCTATGTGACATATTTGGAGTCTCAAGACCGAGCGGTTTGAGCTGTGCGACGATATGTCAGTCAGCAGTTTCTGTTTTATATAATGAAACTACTTTTCTTTTTCTTTGCAAATGCATAATTTTTACAGATAATTACATCCAGACTCAAGGCCATGCTCATCATACAAATCTATGACCTACGGCGTGAAAACTTACCACGTTATGGTCAGATTTGGTGGCTAAAATGGTCGTGTATCTGTGTATTTTTTACCTCAGACGAAAAAGAAGGGTGTTAGAAGATTGACCTATTTAAATTATGTGTGCAATACTGCGTCTATCGTAGCCATGGAAATAAGAATAATTGTTCTTTTTATAACGTCGTAGAGCCTCAAGATCAGCGGTGGCGCAGCGGTACAGGCCTCGCCTTAGAAATATAAGGTCGTGGGTTCGATTTCAGTCTCAGTTCAGTTCAGTTTCATTTTCAGTAGTATTATACAAAAAGTTAGTTTTTATACTTTTTGTATATTACCAAAACACTTCTGTAAGCGCTTGTGTAAATCTGGCAAAGTAAAACTTAAAAAAAATGGATTTTATTTCGAACACAAGGATTCATATCACGTTAGTAACAATATGCTTAGGACTATGTTAGTAAATAAGTTAATGAAGATTTAAACAATATTATATTGAAACCAATTGTGTGGCAGACATGCATCTACGCACACAATGGTTCAATATAGGCGAGTCATACCTCATGGCCATCATTTGCAATATACTCTATTTTGTATTAATCTATCAATCTAACTAAAACATGAAAGGACTTTTTTAAGGATTCTAAAAATAAATCTAATATATTCTGAACATTATAAATTACTTTTAACAAAGAAGAATAATGAATTATATAATAATTAACATACAGGCTGTTGTATTTTTTTCAAGTGGCGGAGGTTGTTAAAAAACATAGCTGAAAATAATGGCGAGCTATCGAGCAAATTTCTGCAGCAATCGGAATTCGAAAACGATAACGTTTGTTGTTGCAGCATTAAAAATCCTAACTAGTAGACAGGCAAATATAAAAAAAGAAAAAAATATTTTTCGACCCCGTGGTTTCAAAGTTGTTGGAAGTTATCTAATGTACTTACCGTTTGACACTGATGTGTCCTACTTTTATTCTTTTATTTTTTAGTTAATTAATTATTTTTTTGTGTTTTTTTATTTGATTGTGAGTTTCCTGTTTGTGCTGAATAAATGTATTTTCCTTCTTTCTTTTTATCTTTACTTTCTTATCCTTAACCTTGAACTATCATATACGGGACAGCCTGTATAATCGTAGTACGTCTTATTTTATCTTTTTACCTAGCTACAGGATATTTAATTACACAACAAATTACGTCTGGCATTAATATATATGTAACTAGCTTTTTATCGCGGCTCCGCCCGCATGAATTACACTTTTATATCGTGCCCAGGAGTTCCATACTCGTACCAAGCCTTCCTCAATAGTGCAAGAATTTTTCAAAGCGGACAATTTGTTCCTGTGATTATCCCGTTTAATGAAATAATTTCTTTCGGTCTTATTCATTAAAATCTTATAAAACTCTTTAGTTAAAATGGACTTTGTCTCTTTCTTACCAGTACAAACGTACAGGTGATAGACAAAGACAAACGAATTATAAACTTATGAATCTGTAATAAGCTTATAAGATAAGCTTGACGTAGATAGTAGAATTTACTTCACTTCAACCCTTTTTAGTGACCCACTCCTGGGCACGGGTCTTCTCTCAACTATCTTACGAGTTGAGAGTTTAGACCGTTTTCTTTAGGTAGTTTATCCGCCACCACCGCCACCGGGAAATCACCAACAACGAGATGACGGCGCCGATTTAGGACGCGGTAGCGGTATCTCACGCGGGCACGAAACAAATCGAAAAACCCTGAGCCCCAATTTTCACTCCATAGACATTTCTCTTAATAGGTATTTGTCAAACAAATAATATGGCGATTTCTTTTGTTTTTCAATGACATCCGCCATTGTTAGACAAATGTCGAAAAAATGGCGGATGTCATTGAAAAACAAAAGAAATAGCTATTATTGTTTGACAAATGTCTAAAAAAGACAGAATCGAGGCGCTGGGCTTTCGGTAATTTCGTGCCCGTAAACTTAGTTGAAGCCCGACGCGATGACGACGTTGCGAATTCTGCTAAACGGCTATTTTGAAATTTCGCTGGTTACAAAGATGTTTAAGTGTATTTATAGTAAAGTGCAAGTCCAATTACATTTGCACTTTACCTTCGGGTTGTACAGCCGTGAGCGTTATCTTTAATACATGAAGGAAATTCTATAAATGGCGTTATTAACCCAAAGCATAGAGTTCATTATTGATTTGACCTTGCAACCAAGTTATTACATAGTCCAAGTTGATTATTATTTCTTGCACACAAAACCAATAAAATTATAAATGCCAGAGGTCGTTAATTGCATACACAAGCAACAGTATAGGTATGTACCTGTTACTAACATTGTCATAATACATTTCAGTCAATGGTTTGGTCCTAAAGAGTCATCACACACCTTGGGAGGCTTGATATTTACGATAAACCAGTGATGGCCTTAATACAAAAAGTAGTCATGTATAGGCCGATTTATATCAGACGAGCTATGTGCTCGTCTGCGTAAAACGGTTAGTACCTTTCTATGCTTTGGACTAACAATGCAAAGTAAAAACCTGTAGAAAAAAGAAATGAAAGCATTTCGATCCTGTCAAAAGTATGTTAAAAGGTCATATAAAAAGCGAACAAAAAGGGTTCCTGTACAAATCTATAGATTCAGCATTTTTTAAATTAATAAACAATAATTAATAATAATAATAATAATAATAATATAGTGGGACATTAACACACACGGTCATCTGATCCCAAACTAAACAGAGCTTGTACTATGAAAATCAGATAACTAGTAATATACTACATAATAATACTTTTCTTTTATTATTTATTTATTATTACAGTATTATAACATCCTTACAGCTAACCAATTCGATGTTACAATTTTCTTTTTTTCTATAAATAATGATAATAATGAAGGTACTTAAGTAAGTATTAATTATTTTTAGATCCATATTTTTGTAAATTCATACTTAAATATAGATAATTACACCCAAACACAAGACAAACAGACATATTTAAACAAATGTTTGTCTCGGGTGTGAATCGAACCCACGACCTGTGGCGTGAAAAGCAAGTATCTTACCGACCACGCCACCGGCGTTAATAATAGGTTACCAGTGTATGAATTGTTAATTCTTTTAATTCGTGAAATAGCTTGAGTTTAAGAGACAGCTTTATTATTATAAAGCTGCCTCTTAAACTCCTAAAATTATACTTTAGCGATAAGACACAAGTTACTCAGATTGAGAGAAAACATTGAATATAGACAGTCATGTCCTCTGATAGAGCCGTGGAGTACGGCATACTCCAGGGAAGTGCCCGAGGGCCATTACTTTTTTCTGGTTTAAATTTATTACATAAACTAGTTTCCCGCCCGCGGCTTCGCCCGCGAGTATATCGGTTATAGCGCCAAACCATTAACCTCTTTTTTCGCAGTCGAATAAAACTATCCTTTCTCGGGTCTCGAACAATCTCCATACAAAATTAGTTCAGTAGTGTAGGCGTGTAAGCAACATTTTGAAATCGGCAAGCTTGTCCATAAATCTATATGAGTTTCATAAAAAATATGAATAACTTGGTTGACACACCGCACCGGTGAAAGTCGATTTTCTACGGCTCTTAGAACATAATGTAAGGTTTTTATTTAATATCCAAGAACAAATAAAATTTAAATTTCGAATTTTAGTAGGTAATCGGATTGAGTTATCAAACGTCATTGTGTCAAAATAAAAAGTAATTTAGCTAAAACGCACGAAGGAGTATTGATATCAACTTCAAAGAAAATCTCCCATAGAATAATTTCTCAGGCCTCACCCGCGTAGTATTAGGATAAAGATTTAAAAAATTGGAAAAATAAAAAACACGTTTTTCGTAATTTGTTATAAGCTTTAAATATATCGAATTTGAAGTGAATCGGACCAAGGACTAAACAGTTCAAAAAAACTCATTTTACACTCCCCTTGGGGGTAGTTTTGGAGAAATAAAAAACACTTGAGACTAAACAGATCCAGAGAAACTCTAATTTTTACCAATAAAACTGATTTTCCACACCCCATGGGGATGATTATGGAAAAATAAAATACCCGTATCTTATTATTTGTTTTAAGGTTTATGTGTACCGAATTTTAAATGAATAGGACCAAGGAATAAAAAGTTGCATACAAACTTCATGCCTCTAATTAACTCTCTTGTATGATTTTTAAACATATTATTAGCCTATGTCCTATTCTAGGGTATACACTACCTACATTTCAAATTTCCATAAAATCGGTTGAGCTGTTATGAAGATACGTGGTAACAAACTTTCACACACACGCACACACACACTTACTTTCGCATTTATAATATTAGTAGGATATAAACGTACAGTGCTGCTATAAGTTAATATTCAAGCAACTCATCCATAACTTCTCTTACACAAATGTAGGTTACGTTATGTAAAGGTGTAGATAGGCAGAAGTAAATATCACCCACTTTGTACTGGCTATGTTCAGGTCCCATGTTCATCGGGCATAATTCCAAACTACGAGCTGCAACTAAGATTTTCTAAGCATATTAGAAAAGTCATAGTATTTTTTTAGATTTACTATTTTATAACGGATTGTATCGCGGTCTATTTTCATTTTGCATTATATTTATGTTAATGATATGACATTTTATTCTATTACTTCTCTTTATTCTAGACTTCTTGCATAACGAATGACAATAAAAGGCTGACATGTATAAAATTCAAATAATTAACATGATAATATCTCCGTAATGTTAATAAAATTTCCTTAAGACATTTTTAAACTGTCCCAAATATTTTAAGAAAGCTTAGTATGTAACATTCTAGATACAGATATTTATTTATTGTTCAAATTATCGTTGTGTATAAAATTCTAAATTTAAGTTATCAATGACCTTGTACGCCTCACGGCAGAATAGAGTAGGAACATACCTTTTTTGTAACATATTTTTTACCTGTGTTTCACAAAAATAAATTAGAATTGCAGAACCTAGACTATAGAACGCCATCTGATACGATCAAAACATACTTCGTTAACTTCATTAAAGCTATACATCTAGTCATACATGCGACGCAACTGGCTGTTTTAAAGAACATCACCGATGAAATCAGAAAATGGCCTCCAAAGGGGTCCTCTTCCTGCGTTTCCACTCTCTTCTGCCGTGTGTACAGGGTTATTTGACGGACCTGTGGCGTGGTCGGTAAGATACTTGATTTTCACGCCGCAGCGCAGGTCGTGGTTTCGATTCCCACCCGAGACAAACATTAGTAATGAACATTTGTGTTTGTGTCGAGTCTGGGTGTAAATATCTAAAATAAGTATATATTTACAAAAGAAAAGTAATATATGTATAGTATATAACCAGTTATCTGGTTTCCTTAACACAAGATCTGCTTAGCTTGGGATCAGATGACCGTGTGTGTTGATGTCTTAGAATATTTATTTTCAACAGGAGTAAATAGCTCACACCATAAGGAAAAACTTTTGTTCTACGAGTTTTGACATAACATAATACAAGTTACACGACTCTAACGCGTGCTTGCATTCCATATGACACTTTTACAAACTTCTCCAGATAACCATCTGGTTGATATTATTTAATCAAGATTTGTAGGCAGTGAGTATTCACAGTTCCTCCATAGTTTAGATATTATCAATTTAATATTAGTTGTGTATGAAAAACGACTGCCAAAATATCAAGAGTCTTAAAACAAAAGTTATTGAATATGATTTCAACTATCTACTCCTAAGAGGATGGTACTGTTTTTAAAATAACCCTATTTACCTATGTCAATCGTCTATCATCCATCCTGTCCACATGACCAAATCACCTTAGAATATTTTTTACAACCTTACTCGTAGTATGTATATTCCTTGACTTGCTTTGTCACTACATTTTCTTTCATACCACAGCGTTTACTAATTAATTAATTCCTAAATAATATTATTCAGAGTTATCAGATTACTTATCTAAAAATTAGTATGGTTGTCCTTGATGTTTCAATCCAGTTGTTTCAGACCACGGTCGGCGCAACCCAATCTATATATTGTCTAGATATTTTTCATTGAGGCTTTATAAAATTTTAATAGATAAGGTACATCATACGTACCATTTGACGGGCCGGTGGCGTGGTCGGTAATATACTTGTCACGGCCCAGGTCGTGGGTTCGATTTCCACCCGGGACAAACATTAATGATGAACATTTGTGTTTGTGTCAACTCTGGGTGTAAATATCTATTATAAGTATATATTTACACAAGAAAAGTATTATATGTATACTATATACCAGTTATCTGGTTTCTATAACACAAGCTCTGCTTAGCTTGGGACCAGATGGCCGTGTGTGTTATGTCTCAGAATATTTATTTATTTTTATTGATTTATTATTGCACCTATTATACGATTGTCTAATTTAAAAATAAAACTAGAATAACTACATTTTTTTACCCACCCTCTTATATAGTGTCACCAGACATCGCATCGGGACACGATAAGGCCGCTTGGCGGTGCGACTTCGTCTGATGGGTGGTCAATAACCACGGCCGAAGCCTACTATAAGAATTACCAGTTGTAAACATAATTACCAGTTGATTGTCACCTGATTTGTACCACCCAGGGACCACGTGTGGGGATTCTAATTAAAGGTGCACTCCCACGGACGGAGGTGACTCAGTCCCCCAGTTTACCATTACAAGACAAGAATAGAAAACTGAACTCCAGTATGTCATTTTTACTTAAAGAATTTAAATTAATCAACACTCAGAGCTCTGAAAGAACCCGGCATATCCGCATATAGTTCACAAAATTTGTCCGCTCGTCTCAAAGATTCATCTGTTTTCATTTGATGTATATTATCCAGAAATTCATTTGAAGTTATAACTTCTTGCCAATCACCTGAAAATAAAAAATATTATGAATGTAGGTACGTTTAAAAAATATATAAAAAACAAATACAAAAGTTATGTTTTTCTAATGTTGATTGCTGTAAATAAAAACTCGGTGGTTCACATACAAAAACATTGCAGATTACAATGGTAAACCATCGATTTTTTTTTTGCAGCAATTAGAATTATATAACGTAAACATTAGTAGTCACAACATTAAAAATACTGACTGGTATCTAGTATAGCATTATATTATCATTATATTATAGTATAGCATTGTATTATATATGTATGTATGGTCTCAAAACTCTGATATACAAAAATAATTTCAGAAGTTTCTTTTGTGGTGGGGTGTCATATTCATTAAATGACATAATCGCAACCTAACGCAACAATAATAATTTTTTTATGATCGCGATAAATTTTTCTATTAACATAATTAATAAATTTATATATTTTTTTAATAAATAAATAAATAAATATTCTGGGACATTAACACACACGGTCATCTGGTCCCAAGCTAAGCAGAGCTTGTGTTATGGAAACCAGATAACTGGTATATACTATACATATAATACTTTTTTTTTTAAATATATACTTATAATAGATATTTACACCCAGATTTTAATCATTCAAATATTTTATTGTTGAGATTGCTTATTCGCTGACATATAAATCTCCTATTTCAATTTAATTTAATTTATTATTGACATCTGATTAAATTGTTTTACTCAGTTTACGCAATTGGTCTCCGGTTTCACTTGTATTTTTTACTAGCGTTTTTTTTCGCAATAAAAGGTAGCCTATGTTCTTTCTCAGGGTCTAAAGATTGTCTGTACCAAGTTTCATCAAAATCGGTTGAGAGGTTTAAGCGGGAAAGCGTAACAGACAGACAGACAGAGTTACTTTCGCATTTATAATATTAGTAGGGATATTGCTGCTGCCTGTCTGCTTATTTATTAAAACCCTTTGTAATGACATAAAATTAGGATATTATTATTATTAATGCATGTCTTAGATTAGGTAGATATTATAACACGATGTCAATTGTTCATGAATAAATTTGATTTGATATCTTTACTACCAAATTTCACAACATTACAATATTTCACGGCCCAACAAACAGTTTTCACAGTTTGTCTGTGGGTACACACATTCAGATTAACTATGTGTTATATGTTATAACAGTGCGTAACATTTTAACACACTATAGGTCAGTATAGGTGTACACTTATACAGTATTCAAACGGCTAAATAAGAATTGTTTATGTGATTTTACAAAGTATTGTCTTAGATTTACGCGAATATCACACATTGAAATAAAACTACTTTTTAACGTATTTTATCGCGGTTTATTTTGAAAAGACTTTGAAACGTCGGGATCTAAAATCTAAAATAAACCGCGATAAAATCCGTAAATAAGTAGTTTTATTTCAATGATTTTACAAACTTATTTTTATCGTCCATATCCATAGATGGGAAAACATAATCTTTCTCATTTTGTGACTCGGTTGTTTCGGAATACTGATGAAATAATTGTTAGAAATAATCTAATGTACCATCTCCTTGATTTGAACATCATTATGTAACATTATCATGTCTATGCTTAGTTCTTATAAGTGTCGTCTTTTAGGGGCGAAGCGTCTTTCAAACCTGATTCCTATCGGTTTCACCATCTCACGGTTTACATTAAAACATTTTTTTCAAACCCACTTTTACCATTACTTGAAAAATACTATTTTCAGAATACTAGTAGTTTTTCCACCTTTGTCACTTTTGATGGTGGTGATGTCTTTCTAAAGGGACATATGCGTAGCACTCATAATCGAAGCATGCATGATCATGTACTCTATGCCTCATTACGCAATAGAAGTGCGTTCAGATTGTAGCAGGTGGCGCTCTATAGTCTTTGCCTACCCCCATTGGTTTTACCAATTAGCGTGATTGTATGTGTGTAGTACCTTCATGTTTAGTAAATGTGTGTTAATCGCCACGAGATATCAGTGACGATAGTAAAACATATACGACCTTATTCGTAAAAATCTTAGAAAACTCTTTAGTTAAAATGGACTTCATTTTTTTTTCATTTATTTATTCATTAAACAATATACATTGTGTCTGAATTAATACCTTTAAATTATTTAATTAACATATAAACAAGTTGTAAAATTATAATAATAAAGGTAACCCTGATTAAATTAACAGTTATATAAACATTAATTTTATATAAACATATTAGATTATTGAAAATTAATACCATATTTAAAATTAATAATAATAATAATAAGTAATCAATTTAGATTCATTATTTGTCAAATATGTCATAATAATTCCATTATAAGTCATATATTGAATATAAACATCGTTCTAGTAAAAAGTGTCTTCATCTCTTTCTTACTAGTATAAATGTCAAGATGACCGGTGAATTACTCAATACTCAAAGACTTTATTGCTTTACCTTATGTAAATTGGTGGTAAACGTAGGTGAAATAAATATTATAAATCATTAAGTACCCTGTCGGGCACAGTAAGTGTTAGACGAGAGGAAACTCTGATTTTACATGATAATAAAAATAGAAAGTTTCAGGTTATGAATACGGGGGTAAATTTTTAGTCTCCTCTTTTTCAGATTTCCACTTCACGACTGCCTACTTAGAGTAAATACTTATATACTTACAATTCAATTCTTTTAATGTTTTCTCGTTGCCTCCATAATCTGCTGGCATTATATCCTTTGGTACATAATCATATAGTGTGTTTATATCTTTATGTAGATACAATCTTTCATCAAACGTAGGATTTGAAAATAGCTGTTTCAACACTGTAATCAGGACCTCTATTGTTTTAGAGGATGATATAAAATGGACTCCTTTTATTCTGCCACCGTAGCCCAGCTGAAATTAGTGAACATTTCTTCTTTCATCATCATTAGGTACCCTTGCCTTTTTCCCATTTCTATTGGTGTCGGTTCCCAGTCTTACTTGATGCGGCTAGCTACCAGAATTATACTAGCGACTGCTATCAGACCTCGACACCCGTAGGGAACCAGTAGCCGAAATGGTTAGACCAGGTGTCAGATTATATTGGCTTCTGACTACATTTAACGATTGTCATAGATGTGTTAAATGACGACCGGGACCGACGGCTTAACGTGCTCTCCGAGGCACGGACATGTCTTCTTTTATTTTGGACATTTATTATTTTTTCACTTCAACCCTTGTTAGTATCCCACTATTGGGCACGGGTCTTCTCATAACTGTCATACGAATTGAGAGAGTTGGCCAAGTGCGGGTTGGTGGATTCACATGTCCTCGAATGATTAGTTCTG
Organism: Meganola albula; assembly: GCA_936450015.1. Classification (NCBI taxonomy): domain Eukaryota; kingdom Metazoa; phylum Arthropoda; class Insecta; order Lepidoptera; family Nolidae; genus Meganola; species Meganola albula. The sequence goes on along the minus strand of OW388161.1, from coordinate 477,037 downwards.
AGACACGCAGGTTTTCTCACGATGTATTCTTTCACCGTTATTGAGCACCAGAGATGAAACAGTTCACATAAAGATGTGTGAGCACGACCAGGAAACTAACCCGCAATCTTATATTTCTAAGGCGAGGCCCGTACCGCTGCGTCTGCTTTTTTATTATCTTTATATATATAAAAGAAGAAACTGACTGAATGTTGACACCAGATTTCCCACACCGACATTATCACCGCACAGCCCAAAACTATGGATCTAGTGACTCCAAATTTGACACATGGCTTCGTGCGAGATCTAGGTGCACTATGAAAAGTTTTTTTTTTTTTTTACATTAACACACACGGTCATCTGATCCCAAACTAAGCAAAGCTTGTACTATGGAAACCAGATAACTGGTAATATACTACATACTAGCTGCCCCAGCGGACTTCGTACCGCGCAAAATTGTGAATCTAAACCATTCCCAGATCCCCTTGAACACACACAAAAAATTTCATCAAAATCGGTCCAGTCGTTTAGGAGGAGTTCAGTCACATACACACGCACACAAGAAATATATATATTAAGATAATACTTTTCTTTTGTAAATATATACTTAAATATTGATAATTACTCCCAGACACAAGACAAACAGACATATTTAAACAAATGTTTGTCTCGGGTGGGAATCGAACCCACGACCTGCGGCGTGAAAAGCAAGTATATTACCGACCACGCCACCGCCTCGTCAAACTATGACAAGATATTTCAGAACTCACGTCAGGAGGTAAAACGGGGACTACGCGGGCGTAGCTGTGTTTGGAAGGTAGTTGTTTCTACTAGTAGAGACCATTATTGCCAAACGTAACTTAGGATACACTCTAAATGCTGACTCAAGAGAGGTATTTACTAAACTCTTCGGGTATTTTTTTGCAGTGGCCATGACAACAAGCTCACTTCTCGTCAGCTCTTGTCAACCTTGCAGAATAGGAATGCTGACATTTTTTTAGTTTGTGCTTCAGATAAATAAATTAAAAATATTGAACCCGTATTTTTTTTTTGTGTGATTAATCATTATCCAAACGAAACCTCGAATGATGTCACGCTTAGGTAAGTTTCATGCCTCTGTATGACGTAGCGCTTTCCCACTCCTTAACATTAATACGTTTTATCTATTGTTCCTAGCGTTGTTGAGCAGCGGTGGCGTAGCGGTACAGGCCTCGCCTTGGATAAATAAGGTCGCGGTTTAGAATCCTGGTCGTGCCCACACATCTTAGTGTAAATTATTTCATCTCCGCTGCTCAATATCGGTGAAGGAAAACATCGTGAGGAAACCGGCATTTCTAAGAATTAATCATTCGAGGACATGTGACATCCACCAACCCGCACTTGGCCAGCGTGTGTGGATTAAGGTCTAAGTTGATTAAGACCGGTGCCCAGCTGTGGGACAAAAAGGGTTGAAGTAATATTGTTCCATTTTGATGATACCTAAAGCAACATTTTTTTTTATGATCTTACTGACGGACTGATTAAAATACAATATTTCATAGCTTGATATCATTACTTTGTATTGTCAAAAAAAAGTAAAAAAAAGTCCGTTAAAAATTAGTTTTATTTCAATTTGTTATAATTACTATTCGACAGTTTAGGAGTATCTAAAGATACTTACCGTTATGAGGGTCAAAATTTTTCTTAGCTCTATCGGATTGTTCCTTGTGATAACATTCATAATGGTCTTTATCATTCTAAAATCTAATATTATTACAAATCCACTGCTGTAATCTGTTTGTAACATATATTCACAAAGCTGAAAAAAACAAGTTTTTTTTTGTAAGAAAGAAGAACGACGGCTGGCCGTGACGGGCCGGTAACGTGGCGCATAGCCGTACCCCTACTTGTCTTATAAAAGAAAGGGGAAGAGAATTAGTTGACATCAAAATTAACGGCAAACTTGTTAATAACCTACGATACGCTGACGACACTGTGTTGATAGCCTCCAGCGAACGAGAACTGCAAACTGCTGTAAACAGAGTTCACCAATACAGCGAAAGAGATAGCTTGTCTATTAACACATTGAAAACCAAAGTGATGATAATATCTAAGTTGGCTAATAACCCTCGCATCACAGTTGCAGGAGCTGTCTTGGAGCAGGTCCGTCAGTACAAGTACCTATCTCGGTACTTGAGTGAATGAATCATGGACCTCTGACCAAGAGATAAAAGTCCGGATAGAGATTGCCCGAGCCTCATTCAACAAAATGAGAAAGGTTCTGTGCTGCCGGAGTATTGATCTAAAGCTCCGAACTCGATTCCTCCTTTGTTACATATGGCCCGTAGTCTTATATGGAAGTGAAGCATGGACCGTCAAAGACGATACTAAAAGACGCCTGGAAACTTTTGAGATGTGGTGTTATCGTCGTATGCTTCGCATCAGTTGGACTCACAAGGTTACAAACGAAAGAGTTCTACAGCGTATGGGTCGTGGTCGACAATTACTGATGACTGTCAAGAAGAGAAAAGTTGAATATCTCGGTCATGTGCTCAGGCAAGAAAGATATCAACTGCTTCAATTAATTATGATGGGCAAGGTAATGGGTAAACGCCGCGCTAGCAGACGTAAAAAGTCATGGCTTAGAAACATCCGGGAATGGACAGGAGTAGCCAGCGCAGAACAACTATTCCGCTGTGCACAGGAAAAGAAGAGTTTCCAAGAGCTGATAGCCAACTTCCAGTAGTGGAGAGGCACTAAAAGAAGAAGAGAATAAGATTGTGTAATTCCAACACACACTCTCCGGACACTATTTACTGTTTATTTACTGAACGGATTTAGATGAAAATTAGCACAGAGATAGATATGGTCTGAAATAACACAATGACATAAGCTACTTTTGTTTCTTCCAAAAAGAACCCCGAAGAAGTTAGTTAATATATAATATAATAATAATATAATATAGTGGGACATTAACACACACGGTCATCTGTCAGTTAAATATATTAGGTAACTCACCATGGTAACATATTTATAGTAATTAGTTAATAGTCTTGATTCAAGATTTTCTGAAGTTAGTTGCACCAAATATACTCTGTGGTGACCAGGAGTTAACTGAGGTAGGAGGCTTGCATGTCTGAAAGAAAAAAAACCGACTTCTATAGTCGAAATAGAATTGAATAGAACTTATTAAAAAATTAATCCGATTTCAAAAAGGTCGAAGTAAAGATTTTACACAGTTATTTAAATCCAATAATTCTAAGCACAAGTGTATGCATAACCTTTTTTTAGTGTCCCACAGCTGGGCACGGGTCTTCTCTCAACCATATAACGAGTTGAGTGAGTTTAGGCCATAATCTACACACGCGTGCCAAATGCGGGTTCGTGGGTGTCACATCTCCTCAAATGATTAGTTTTTAGACACCCCGGTTTACTCACGATGTTTTCCTTCACGGACATTGAGCAGCGGTGATGTAACTATTCACACAAAGATGGGCATGACCGGGAATCGAACCCACGACCTTATATTTCTAAGGTGAGGCCTTTTTTTGTCCTGCTAAATAATTTTTTGAGGTCGGTGCCAGGTCTTGAGTAGTTATTTAATTCGGTTGAATATGGCAATATATTTCAAATACAAAATGGTTATCAATTCGACTGAGTGTTTTCTTTTTGTTTATTTAATATACCTTTTGTTGCGAAAAAACCGAAATTCACGCGGACGAAGTCGCGGGCGGCCGCTAGTAAACAAAAAATGAAATCATTTGTAATGTTATAAACAAGAAGTTGCTTTGTATTACTGGAGTTTGCGTCTAGAATAAATTGCCCTAGTGATATATTTTATCCCCTTCACACTTTTCTATTGTAACCGGCCAGAAAGAGAAAGAAAAATTTCTTGTCTACGATCATTTATTCTAGACGCAGTGATATACTTCTTGGTTATAAATTAAACTTTAGTTATGTTCTTCTGTTGTATTAATGTTTAAATATTGCGTATTTTTAGCACTAAATAACTTCTCTGAGTCAGTGTGTATGATCTTTATAATAATTTAAGTACCTACTTACATGAATATTTCCAACTCCGCGAAATCTGCTTTCAGATTGGCAGTCGAAAAATACTCCGGCATCAAAGTCTTACACGTACATAACCTGTCAATTCTGCTTTTGGTGCGTTCGACTAATCCTTTAGCAGCAATTAACATTCTTTCAAGAGAACCGCGACCTGCAATTAGTTACATCTTTATATATATAATTCTTCTGTGAGTGTGTATGTCACTGAACTTCTCTCAAACGACGGGACCGATTTTGATGAAATTTTTTGTGTGTGTTCAAGGGGATCTGGGAATGGTTTAGATTCACAATTTTGCGCGGTACGAAGTTCGCTGGGGCAGCTAGTCTATATATATAAAAATGAAACCCGTTTTCCGTTGTCACGACATCATGCGTGAACGGCGGGACCGATTTCGCTAATTCTTTTTTTTAAATATTCCTGTACGAGAATGGTTCTTACGCAGAGAAAAATTAAAAAAAAAAGAAATATTAGAAAGCGAAGAAGTGCCGAAAAAAGGGTTAGATACCTATTATTTACTATTGGTTATATTCGGTAGGTCTGAGACCCGGTAGATGGCACTGCTTTACCCGGCAGAACGACGTCTACCGGGTCCGCTAGTTTTTAATAATTGTTAGTTTGCAGGTACTAGTTGTACTAGTAAATTAGCACTGTACTGTGAATTAGTCATCATGAGTTTTTTGACAAATCTCGAAATAGACCACTGGGTTTGACCCTTTCCTAGCTTAAGTATGGCAACATGCCCAGGACCATCGAATAGTTGTTACATAATCAGCCTATTCCAGTCCACAACTGAACATAGACTTCCTAATGTACGAATAGCGGCTTTGTCATCCAGTTTTTGCCAGCCGCCCTGCTAAGATCGTCACTCCACCTAGTCTGAGGGCGTCCTACTAGTTTTTCCAATCCATGGTCGCCCCTCAAGAGCTAGTTTACCCCAGCGTAATATTTTTTAAATGATTAAAAAATGTTTAATAAATAATAATTTATGATAATGATTATAAGTGGGACATTAACACCCGATCATCTGATCCCAAACTAAGCAAAGCTTGTACTATGAAAACCAGATAACTGGTAATATACTACATAAAATATAATATAATACTTTTCTTTTGTAAATATATACTTAAATATAGATAATGTGGCATCAATATGTTAAATTACTTTCTCTTCATACCCATTTTTTAGTGTCCCACAGCTGGACACGGGTCTTCTCTCAACTTCTTTGACGGGCCGGTGACGTGGTCGGTAAGATACTTGCTTTTCACGCCGCAGGTCGTGGGTTCGATTCCCACCCGAGACAAACATTTGTTTAAATATGTCTATTTGTCTTGTGTCTGGGTGTAATTATCTATATTTAAATATATATTTACAAAAGAAAAGTATTATATGTAGTATATTCCCAGTTATCTGGTTTCCATAGTACAAGCTCTGCTTAGTTTGGGATCAGATGACCGTACACGTGTGTTAATGTCCCAAAAAAAAAAAACTATCTTACGAAGAGAGTTTAGGCCTTACAAACACGATTCCCAAATGCGGGTTGGTGAATATCACATGTCCATGAATGATTAGTTCTTAGATATGCCGGTTTCCCCACGATGATTTCCATTACTCATATTACGCAGCGGCAATGAATCAGTGCACACAAATAATAATATGTGTAGGTACGACTGGGAATCGACCCTGCGACCGCTGCGCCGCTATCTACTGTTGAACATCACTTACTGAAGTCCTTTTCAATGAAATGTGGTTGCTTTTGAATCCAGTCTTCTAGAATATCAATAGATTCTTCTAGACGTCTCGGGTCATCCAGATTCACTTCTCTCCTTACCGCTTGCAGTGTATCTGGGTGGAATTTCAACAGGCAATTTTCTTTTAGACTCTGCATCGTGTGTAGTGAATGACTTAAATAATGAAACTGAGCAACTTTGTACACTTGCTAAGCAACTGTTATTAACTGCAATCTATTTTCTAACTACTTAATTAGATTAGATTAGGTTTGACCTACTCTTGCCCTAACCTTTGAGTTCAAAGGCTCTACAAAGGCCTTCCTTATATTTGCGCAAATATCACACATTGAAATAAAACTACTTTGTAACAGATTTTATCGCGGTTCATTTTAGATTTTTATAACCTTCAATTTATTTATTCATAAACAATTAATACATTGTGTCTGAATATTGTACTTAAAAAATTAAAAATAAATAAATAAAATTAACCATTACATTACATTAAAAAAAATAAAAAAAATAATTATATAAACATCACATTACAATCTGACGTTTCACTCTATCCGTGACCATGAAGTCTGAAAAGACTTCTTTTTAAATTCTGAAATAGGTATGTGCTTGACTACAACTTGCCGGATGTTAAGCAATGATGGAATCTAAGATGGGACGCGCCTGCCCACTATACCGATTCACTCATGATTGCGAATGATTATCGGTGAGAAGATGGCAGTCCGTATGGTTAGAAACCTTAAAGGAGCTACAATTCCAACCCTTAAATGGTGTCACCAGACATCGCACCGGCGCGGCGCGGCGGTGCGGCTTTGTCTGGTGGTTGATCACAATAATTAGTTTTATTTCAATGCCTCTACAAAGTTAATAATTGAGTTTTAACTTCCGACAAAAAAGGGGTGTTATAAGTTTGCTACGCGTTGTAAAAGTTTGATGCCACGGAGCGTCTAAACAAAGGACCGTGTTTAATAAGGTTTTATTTATTCGAAAGCTGAGTTATAGATATGGTTCGTTGCTAATAAATGTATGCGTTCGGGATTAAAAATTTTTTAATGTTGGGTTAATTTCATTTCATTTCCTTTATATATTCAATAAACAATATACATTGTGTCTGATTTAAATTATGTATTTAGAATTTAAATAATTTATAAAATTATATAGGTAACCCTGATTACGTAAACATTATAAATAAACAAATTATATTCAATTTTATACTATTATTTTTACGATTTTTATATTAATTCATTATCTATTCATTATTTTTTTTATTCATTAGGTACTCTTAAACCTATAGAGGGCACGTATGTATTGCCCAAAGGCATAGGCAGAGGTGTATATCAAACACATTTCGCCTGCTAGTTTTAGATACCATACGTATGTATACGTATAATAGAGGGCGATCCAAGGGTCAATTCCAATCATTGAACAGGTTAACTAAGGGTTAACTATGTTTATTCGAGAAGTGATTTTGCTCTACCCGAAAATCGAACCTAGGACCTCGCCGTTATTGTGAAGCAACGATGTAGTATCTGATGGAACGCGCTAGTTTAATATACCGATTCACTCATGACTAAGTATTCTTTATTCGGTAAGAAAATTTGCTGTGAAATGAGGCACCATCTGGTTGGAATCCATAAAGAAGCAACAATTCCAATCCAACTGGTACATGCACGCTTTTTTATAGAAATATCTAGCAGCTGCACCAGCGAACTTCGTAACTAGGAGTGGCGAAGAGTCCATAGAAGCCGATTCCAATCGGCTTCCCTTTAGGAACTGCTTAATACCGTTTACTTCATTAAAATTATGTAACGCCTAAGAGTTTTAAATAGCATCAAAAATAAGTACATTCCTGTGATATGAAGGTGGTGGTCGCTAAACATCGGTGACGATATTGAAAAAAAAATTTAAAAAAAAACCATTCATAAGTAACAGATTTTTTGCTCCGGCTTCTCTTTTACAGATTCCACTCTTCACCACTGGTACCTAGTAGGTATTTCTCACCTTTTAAACCTCCTTTAAAATTGTTAAATTATATTATGGTAAAGAGGTGAAAATTTAATGTTGTATTTATTCTTACATATTACCACATCATCTATTATATAAAATTTCCGTTTGTTTGTTACCGTACTCCTCCGAAACGGCTTTAGCGATTTTTACCAAATTTCATATGCGTATTCAGTAAGTCAGAGAATCGGCTACTATCTATTTTTCATACCCCTAAGTGATAACGGTTGTTCACTCTTAAAACTTGGGGTTAACTTAGAAATACGCTGTACGAAGTTCGCTGGAGCAGCTAGTAAAAATATAAAAATTAAGAAAGGAGACGTTCAAAAAATGTATAGAGCCTGGGATTAAAATAATTGTAAATTTGAACAGCAATCTGAGTTACATAGGTTAATAGAGCATAATTAATTAAATTTTTTGGTGTATTTAAAATAATTTTACACCCCCCCGTTTTTTAAAAAATTGAAATTGAAAATAAGAATCCATTATGCAATATTATGATTATTGCAATTGGCAACCCCATGGTCAAATGACAATTGAGCAACCAACTTCAACTTCAACTTTGATGGTTATGGCTCCATCGTGACAACGATGATTCTGCCAATGTCAGGGTTAGAAAACACAGTATGTCATGACAAGAAGGAAAGTGCGGAAAATAGTAGAGCAGTAAGAATACAAGTGATTTTAATGAAAAAGGGTAGAAAAAAAAAAAAAACGATAAATGAGCGACATACACATGCAACATAAAAGGGAAGTAGGAAATGTAAGTAACATTTACAGGCGGATATTGTTAGATGTTAAAAATTTGACAAGGGCTTTATAATATGAGGGATAGGCAAGAGAAAGGAGAGCATTAACGTTCACAGGGCGAGGAGCATCATTAGGAAGGCAGTCATATAGGGGGACATTGATTTTTGAACAATGAAAGAAGATATGGTTCACAGTTCCGTCCTCAAGGCCGCACTCGCAAACAGAGCTGTCTCTAATCCTTAATTTGGCAAGGAAGACGGGAGAGCAAACATGACCCAATCTTAGACGAATTATACATGAAGTTATGCTTTTAGGGGCATCGCGGAATTTATAAAACCATGGTTTAGGCGGGATCGTAGGTTGTAGGTTTCCGTAATGATTTCCCTTCATTAATCTAGTAGTTTGCCATAACTCATTCCAGGATTTCATCATTGCGGATCGAGCTGTGGATTTGAGGTCGTGAGAGAAACACTTGTCGAATTTGACAATGCCCAAGTTGGTGGCTTCTTTAGCATGCGTGTCAGCGGATTCGTTTCCAGCAATGCCACAGTGCCCGGGAATCCAGGCCAACACTATGTCAATCCCGGATTGGAAGCATTTTAATAATAGGGATCTGATTTTAAAAGACAAGTATGAGCGATTCCTTGATCGAAAGGGGGGTTTCATAAGGTCCTGAACTAAACTAAGAGAATCTGTGAATATTATAGTTTTATCAAGTTTGTGGGAAAGAGCGTATTCTACAGCTTCTAGGACAGCAATAGCTTCACCCGTGAAAACCGAAGAATGCTCGTGGCATTTATAACTTAGAATAATTTTATATCTTGGAATCCAAACGGCAGCTCCTACAGGGCTGTTCTCACATAACTTTGATGCATCAGTAAAAACAGTAAGCCAGCCAGACCAATCTTTGCCAACTGTGTTCAGGAATTTTTGGTTAGCGTTAGGGTCCCCTTTGCTGATCCCGAAGTCTAGAATAATTCGGGGCCTATGGATAAGTGATTCATACTCAAATAAAAATAAAGGGTCTTTAACTACGTGAAAAACTGACGAATTTTCAACAAATTTATTATAACTTAATGTGAGAGGCGGAGAAGATTTATTAGTCCAGTATCTGGATTGAGAGGTCAGACGAGAAAGTGAGTTCAATTTGCCATAAAGGATGTGGGTAGGATTTTGGGCAACATTGGATAAGAACCGATCACATAAGTATTGACGGCGAAGAAACAGAGGAGGGTCCAGACATTCTACCTGTAGGGCATTAATTGGGGATGATCTCATAGCTCCGGATATGATACGAAGTGCTTTTGATTGAATTTTATCCAACTTGGATAGAGCTAACTTATTGCAGGGCTCCAGAACGAACGAGGCATAGTCAAAATGGCTGCGAATAATGGCATTATAGAGGATTTTTTGTGAAAGTGGGTGAGAGCCCCAACGGACTCCAGAGAGAGCTCGAAGTATATTGAGGCCTTTTTCACATTTGCCTAGAACAGTATTAAGGTGGTGCACGCCTGATAATTTTGAGTCAAGGGTAATGCCTAGGAATTTAACTTTTTCTTGAATAGGGATATCCTCTTCATCGACTGAAATTGTGAAATCGGGTGTGAGTCTCTTACGAGTGAACGCCACAACACTACACTTTGGGACAGACAAGGTTAGACCATGGTTGTCTAGCCAATCTTTGAGGTAGCACAAAGCAGCGTTGAGACGGTTAGATGCACTTGAAAAGGACTTAGAGGCGGCATACAAGGCAATGTCGTCGGCATATTGCAGGACACTGCAGAAGCTGTTAACACTTTGATCTAGGTCTGCAGTATATAAGTTGTATAATAATGGGCTTAAAACAGAACCCTGGGGAAGACCTTGCCAGACGAGTCTGGGAGAGGAAATATTACCATTAATTCTCACCGAGATGGACCGATTAGACAATAGGTTACAAATGGCAGCGGTTAACTTCGGAGGAATACTCAGCTGATGCAGCTTTTGCCTGAGTAAGGGAAGTTGCACGTTGTCATAAGCCGATGAGATATCAAGGAATACTCCTACAAGGTTCTCATCTTTAGAGAATGCCCGTCTAATATCTGTAGTGAGGACACTCAAACTGTCAACTGTGCCCATACCTCTACGGAAGCCGAACTGGGATGAGGGGAGCAGGTTTTGGTTTTCTACAAACCATTCAAGCCTGTTTTTAATTAAATTCTCGAAAATTTTAGTAAGAACAGAAGATAGAGCAATAGGACGATACGATGAGGGGTCATTAGGGTCTTTTCCTGGTTTAAGGATAGGTATAATAATTTGAGTTTTCCAGGTCTCCGGGAATGAGGAAGAGAGGAATATTTGATTTAAAATGTCTAGTAAAAATGATTTTGAATTAAAAGAAGATTTGGAAATAAAAGAATACGGAATGCCATCAATTCCAGGAGCCGAATCTCGCAGGCCGTCAAGGACACAGACGAGTTCTGCCATAGAAAATCGGTCATTCATAGCATCTGAAGATTTACCTCCTGTATTTGAGGGAAAATGATCCAGGTTGGGGACAAATGGAGGGGCTAATTTGTTGGTGAATTCTGAGAGCCATGAGGAACAATCGTTGGACTCTAATGAGTGGGGGGATTGAGACCTTCGAAAAGCTTTAATTTTTTGCCAAATTTTGGTGGGTGGGCATCGGGGCGAAAGCGATTCGCAGAAATTACGCCAACCGAGAAGCTTCTTTTTGGCTAGGAACCTTTTTGTTTTGGCTGTTGTCTTGCGGAATAGGATGAAGTTTTCCATACTTAGATCGCTAGCGTATGTTTGTTCAGCATTGTCCCGATCATTTACGTGAGCAGTGCATTCAGAGTCCCACCAAGGAGGAGAAGATAGTTTACGTTTAAAGGAGTTTTTAAGGGGTATAGCAGAATCGGCGGCGACTATGATCGCGTTTATATAGTTTGAATATGATGTTAGAAAGTTATTTGATGTAACAGGGCAGAAAGAAGAAATTTTGGAGTCAAGAATAGAGGAGAATTTGTCCCAATCGGCTTTGGCTAATCTGTATTTAAGTAAGGGAGAAGGGTCCGGGATAGGTGAGAATGAGTGGCACCATTTGACAAAGATTGGGAAATGGTCACTCCCCAACGAAAGTGGGAGAACGGACCAAGATATGGAAGGGGTAAGGGATGGGGAAGCAAGTGAGAGGTCGATGACGCTAGCATTTTGCAAGGGCGACACACGTCTAGTGGGGGAACCATCATTAAGAACGCACACATTTAAATCATCAAAGAGGTCAATTAAAAAACCAGACACGGAGTCACAGTAATGGGAGCCCCAAAGATAATTATGGGAGTTAAAGTCTCCCAAGATTATGTATGGACCGGGTATGTGTGAGAACAACTGGCGGAGTTCAGTGATTAGACTCAGGTTAGGGTGTGGGATGTAAATAGAAACTAAGGTGATACCAAGCACCTTAGCAGCAGCCACGTGAAGGCCTGGGTCGTGAGAAGGTAATGGAATCCTGGAAAAGGATAGGGAATTGCTAATGAGAAGGGCACATCCAGCGTAACCGTCGTCTCTGTCATCACGGAGACATGAGAAGCCGGACACCCTGAAAGCGAAACCAGGCTTAAGCCAGGTCTCGGAAATGGCTAGAACAGAGAAATGATGGAGATTAATTAGGTTTATGAGTTCAAATTTTTTATTTTTGATATTTCTACAATTCCATTGTAGGAAATTTAGAGCCATTTGATGCGAAGTGGGTTAAGAGGTCCTTTAGCAAATATAAGACGTTATGGGGAATGGCATCAGAAAATTTCTCAATGATGTTAACAATCACTGACAACAAGAGTTCGATTAAATTGTCATTAGGACTCGGAGATTTCGGAGGGCAGGCAGGGCGATTGATCCCGGAGCAGGAAGGGGATTCATACCTTGGAGGAGTAGAAGGATAGGCGCATCCATTTGGTTGTGATGATTTGGGACCTTGTGAGAGCTTGTAGTGTTCCACAGGGTCATACCCTGGTTCAAGGATAGGGCGGGGGCGACGTTCAATAAAGACGGTTTTTCTGTAAGATTTAGACAAAGGTTGGGCTTGAGGTGACGAGAAAATATCAGGAGATTGAGAGGGGAGGGGTTGCGATTGAGAGTAAGGGGGCGAGGATCTGACTTTGTCAGCAAAGCTTGTTCTCACAGGGCGGAACCTTTGTGAAGCTTCCGAGAAAGAGAGATTCTCTTCCGTCATCACCGCTCTTATGTTTTTTTGTCGGATGTGTTCAGGGCATTGAGGGAAAGTGGCCACGTGATGGCCTGAGCAGAATAAGCAAGTGGCCTGGTCTTCTGTTACGTTGCAAGTATTACCACGGTGAGGCTGACAACATTTGTAGCACCGAGGTTGTGATCGGCACTGGGATGACACATGACCAAATCTACAACAGACACGACATTGAATGGTTGGCAGCTGGTAGACATCGACTGGCATTGAAGTATTAAAACAAAATATTCGTTCTGGGAGTGATCTGCCGAGGAAGGTTAGGACAACTGATGTACTAGGGTCCCATTCTGTTTTGCCGTCTTTGATAACTTTTTTGTTAAGTCTGCGAGCCTTGATCACTTTCCCGCAGGAGCCATGGTAAGAAAGACCCTGAATAACCTCTTCTAGCGACCAGTCATTAGGAACATTCCTAATAACGCCGCTTCGTGTAACATGAAACCTAGGGATTGAGGCAGTAAGATTGTGAGACTCTAAGGAATTATTGTTGACAAAGTTGTTGGCGTTGTCAGAATTGTCAAATTCAACTACTATTTTATTGCGACCTAAATGCTTAATACCACCTTTTGAAATACCCGGAATGTTAAGCTTATGGAGAGTTTGGGCAAGTTTGAGAGTCTGGATAAAAGAAGTTGACGTTGAAGCTACATGGACCAAAAATGGGCCCACGTCTGATGAACCATATCTTAATTCCTCGTCATATTCAGGACAACAATAATCCTTTTGAACCGACACAGCTGGTGATTTATTTTTCTTAGCGGAACTTTCTAGTTTTTCTGCCGGTCGTTTTAAGCTCGGTTTATTAGGCGTCTCCCTGTCGGGAGGGTCATTATCGGTTAACATTACGGCGGTTAGTTAGTAGAATGAATCACTTACAGCACAACACAGTACAAGTATAACAAACACGAAAAAGACAGAGGAAAACGGGAACTAATGCTCAGATATGGTCTTATTACACTGAATATTCACAATAACAACGCGAACACGTGTGTAAGCTAACCAATCCAAAAAAGCAGTCATTGTAATTAATTGAGCAACCAAAAAAATCAAAATTATTTCGACGCTGTCAATCAAACTGATCAATGACAATGACATCATGACGTTTCCCGTAATTATATTTTTTTCCACGCGTTTTGTTATTACACTAATAAGATAACAAATATTTTTCGTCATAATTACATTAAGCTGAAGCTAGAATAATATTACAAGAGAAAAGTACTGCAACAGAATGCAATTATTGACGTGATTGCAATATTTATACTGCTTAGGAAACGGATAATTAAAGGTAATGTGCGTTTTGTTTTTCTATTACATTTTTTTGATTTTTACAAAAATGGTTGCTCCTAAAATTCGTGTTTAGTTAAATTCTAACAGCTTATTAAATAAGCTTTCCAATGAGGTATATCACATTGGTGTTCAAAATTCTAGCCCACTTTTGACCTCTCCTTTATCCTAAATAATAAAATGGGGTGGACGACCCATATTACTTAGGTGTATGAAAAATATAAGACGTAAGACCTACCAAATAATGATATAAATAAAATTTCATAAAAATCGGTCTAGCCGTTTTGAAGAAGTTTGGTAACAATCACCGCGACACGAGAATTTTATTATTAAATAAATTAATAATAAATAACGTGTTGGCTCTGATCCCACACACTCATTCCAAAAGTCGGGAGTTTCATGATAGCTCGGAGATATACTAAAAACAAACAAAATTATATTTTTTTAAACAATTTTTTTTCTAATGTTAGTAAAAATTAATTGTTATAAATAAAATAAATAACTAAAATATACAAATTTTGATGAAATATTTAAACTATGGAATAAAATGAAAAAACTTTTACAAATCACAATGTATTTCAGCATTGTTCATAATACATTTTCAGCAACAATTTTAGCTAGACCTATTTTTCTAGTATTGTGTCCCACAGTTGAGCAAAGGCCTCTCCCAAAGTCTTCCAGCTTATCTGGTCTCCGGCTAAATCTACAGTTCTTTTAGACTACAACATTAGTTAGTATTGAAATAAAACTAATTTATACCGGATTTTCAAATAGAAAAATCCACTTAGAATGTGAGCACAGTTTGCATAAATCGAAACGCAACGTCAAATACCTCAGTCTTCCTGAAGCCATGAAGTCTGGAAAGATTTTGAAACGTCGGGATCTAAAATCTAATACTAAACCGTGATAAAATCCGTTTTAAAGTAGTTTTATTTCAATATGTGATATTTGTGTAAATTTAAGAAAATACTACAGTAGTAAGTAGTTAAATAAAATCCTCACTCCCATTCCCTTCCCTATACAATTAATTACTATCAATATGTTTGTAATTTTAATTGTCTAGGGCATCCCACCATAAGTAAAAATTGATCATATTTTAACCCATTTCATATTTTATTGATCGTATTCATAAATGTATTTTAAGCTCATTCTAGCTAAAATAGGTTTGTAATTCGTTTGTCTTTGTCTGTCATCTTGACATTTCTACTAGTAAGAATGAGACAAAGTCCATTTTAACAAAAGAGTCATAACTTTTTTATGAATGAGGCCGTATATATATTTTTCTTCAAAAAAAAAACTTGTTCCATTTGAAGAAAAAATATATTTCTTAAACTTACTAAAAATTTAAATTATGATATTAAAATTCATTATGAATAACCAAATTCTGTACAACTCGTGTTTATAACTTGTGTATATTTTAAGCCCCAGCAATAAAATAAGGAAATCATAAGTTGTTGAGTATGTACAAGTTTAGTTGTACAATTAGTTATCGCGGGAATTATTTAAACAAGTTTAATCTTTGTTTAGAATATTGATAGGTACAACTCTGTTCTTGCGAATTACAAACTCATCAACACCTCAACTTGATTCTTCTAACCAGACGCTTCGTAAAATTTAATTCCTGATTTTGATGTTTCAATCTACACTCAAAGCTCTAAAGGAGCCAGGCATGGCCGCGTACAATTCAGTAAACTTATCTACTCGTCTACAAGATTCATCTGTGCTTGCTTTGGTCATTTCTTTGAAGTACTCCACAAATTCCTTTGAAGTCAACGCCTCGAGCCAATCGTCTGAAAAGGAAAAACAAGAATATTTAATACAAAACTCTGCAGGACACTCTGATGTGGACTCTCACGGCAGCGCTGTTCATTATCCTCGTAGACTCTTTGAAGGATTGAATATGCAATGAAGTGATCTGACAGAGAACTAATATAATCGACATAGCCCACCGGGTAGTAAGCTGAAGTAGCAGAAGGTCGGCTATATCTGCCGCTAACCGACAACCGCTGCGGTAAAAGAGTTCTTAATTGGAGACCACGAATTGGCAAACGTAGCGTAGGACGCTCACCACGTTTGCAGGAAATTGGCACCGGCACGGCCCACGATAGTTCGTCGTCATATTGGCCATCAGGCATTTGTGCTAAGTTCGAGCTGGTTGAGAATCACGTCAACATACACAAACACACACATGATACGTTTGATATTAGCGAGTTGCCGCGCGCGTCATCGCTAGCTAACCTGCTACTTAGACGTGCGTTTCCTACGTGAACACGTGGCAATTACTTCATAATAATATGTTTGATATATGTATAAACTTTCAAATAATGTTAGGGCTGACTACTTATTAACTTTAAAATAATTATAAAATCCCTATGTCTCTCTAATACAAAACTCTAAACAAAATAAATGTAGTAGAAAAGTACTTCATTTAAAAACGAAAATAAACCTACTCAGTTTTTTTGGCAGTGTTTCTCAGTAGTTGCCAGTCATTCACTGCACGGTAGGAAAAGAAATTAAGAAAGAAAGAGATTCACTCGTGATTACGAATGATTATCGGTGTGAAGGTGGTAGTGGAAGCCTACCACCAGTTGATTGTCACCTGATTTGCACCACCCGGGGCCACGGGTGGGGATTCAATTAAAGGTATACTCACGGATGAAGGTGACTCCAAAAATGGACGTGGTGGAATGACTTACGAACATACTTACTGTGGCAATCTTTTAGCGATTTTTCTTTGCCGCCAAAATCCTCTGGCAGAATGTCTTTTGGTACATAGTCGTATATGGTCTCGAAGTTTCTATGGGTATGTATTCTGCCAATTAATTTTGAACTAAACACCTGTTTCAGCATTACTACCAGGGACTCCACCATCTTGGATTCAGATACCACGTGGATTGCTTTTATTCGACAGCCGTAACCTTCCTGTCAAAAAAGTCCTGAAAAGTCAATTGACTCCCACGCCGCCTTGTGCAAAGGCTGACCATCGCCATTCAAAGAGCAGCCCGTGCCCGTGTGATGGGCATTTTTACTCCGGGTACAGTACGGGGCAGGCTTTTTCAGACGAGCATTTTATGTGATTATTTTACACATGTGCTCAAAAGCAGTTTGCTTTAATCTTTTGGCAGGCGTTATTTGGGCGCTTACACAAATTATTATTGTATAAATTAATTATAATTATTGTTATAATAAATAATTATAATTATTATAATAAATAATTATAATTATTATTATAATAATGAACAAATTATTATTATTAATTTAAATTTTAAACAATTAATTTATAACGACCTTATTAATTTACTTACTGTTATTAAGGTAATGATTTGTCGCAATTCAATCACATTGACTTTAGTTAGAAAATTCATAACACTCTTTAGCTGTCTGTAATCTAGAATAATTATGTAATTGCTTGCGTATTCAACACGTGCCATATATTCACATAACTAAAAAATAAAAATAGACAGTATGTTAATTAATATAGCACATAATGATACTAAAAATAATAATTCACACAAAGACGAAGCCTACACAAGGCACGAAGGGAAATCGGACCTGCGATCGTTTTCAACGGCGAGGTTAATACCGCTGAGCCACCACTGCTGGTTCATGATTATTTTAAATATGTATAATCAAAATCGGCTTCTAGTTGAACAGAGTTGGACACAGGCTTCTCTAATAAGCGCCATTCCTTGTTTATACTAATAAGTAAGCAACTCAGCATAGGATCGATCTAAAGGTTCCTTTTGAAAATCGAGGACGAGTGCCTAACACATAATTTTTAGTACTGGTTAAACAAAAAATACTTACTAAAATTAAATATTTGAAGTAACTAAACACCAACGCAGAACTAATATTATCCGAGTTAAATTTAACTAAATATATTCTGCTGTGTTCCGGAGTAAGTTGAGGCAGATGAGATGAAAATCTGTAATAAATAAATTAAAAATACATCTTCCTACTCATAACGAGACTGAAATGAATTAACTAATAATAAAAATATTTATGAAAAAATAGAAAAATATATTTAAAGGCAAGAGACCCGAAGGTATCTCATTGCTGTCTTGGAAGGTGAAAGGCCGTTGGCGTGGGATGCGACATGCGTCGATACCCACGCGCAGTCTCAGCTTTCAAGCACCGCGGGTCATGAAGGTACTGCTGCCGCATAAGCTGAGAGCGCTAATCACCGCCAATACGCCAACCTTGCAGCCGTTTGGTATTGAGACTCTGGGTCCATGGGGCCCAGTAGACTAATTCACATAATTAAATAAGTTGAGTTGCAGTGCAGTTGCGGTTAAGTTTCGATCAAAACAGCCCTTTTGACAACCGCTGTCAGATACTCTCGCGTCATGTTCACGTCACGCGAGCGCTTTAGCGTTATTTAAACGACAATTACAAGAATTCCATTTTTCATTAAGACGTAAACTTAATTGTGATTGCACCGTAACTTATTCGGCCCTTCAAGTAATTATGTGAATTAGCCTACTGAAGCACGTTCACTTTTCAAGGAATTTTCAAAACACTTAGTTGACAACACACGTGACCAGAAGGCTTGTTTGTATCTTGGGAAAAGGATTAGTATTGCTATCCAACGCAGCAATGCTGCTAGCCTTCTGGGAACGTTCCCGGAAGACGTTTATGAGTACGGGGGTAAGTATTTGAAAATATATAATAATATTGAAACTCTCAAAGACTGATTATAAAAGAACATGATTAATACAGCATGCAGTTAACCAGGAAAAGAAATTGGAATATTTTGTGCGGCACAAGTCAAATTAAAAAAAAACGTTAATTACTAACAATTTCATTTCAATAAAATTTAAACAAAACCTTAAACCAAATTAAATTAATATAGGTTAATAATACTACATAAAAATAAGTTTTTATGCCATTTTAAGTAAAAAGTAAAAGATTTTTTGTATTTTTGAGATAACTATTGTATTGTCATTGGTCCTTGACAAGAGTGCAAACTTTCAAATGAATCTGACATTTTGAAGTGGGTAAAAATTGAGTTCGAAGAATAATAATAAAAATTAACAAAGATAAAATGGCGTCTTAGAACGTCGCAGTTTTTTAGTTTTTTACTACTAATCTTTAAAAACTTATATACTTATTTAAACTTGACACTGGCAAAATTGCGGAATAATTTCTGCAGAGGCCATAATTAAAAGAAGAAGAAGAAGAATAATAATAAAAATTGCGGAATAATTTCTGCAGAGGCCATAATTAAAAGAAGAAGAAGAAGAAGAGTTCAAAGATTTCGTTACATACATACAAGTAAAGCTAATATGTAATTTTTTTTTGATTTTCCACTTATTAAACTATTGTATTGTCATCGGTGCTTGACAAGTGGGCATTTCAAATGGATCTGAGATTTTCAAGTGGGTAAAAATTGCGTACGAAGATTCCGTTACAAAAATGCAAGTGATAAAGGTGAATCAAATTGATAGAGGTGTTCTCGGGTCGGTGAACATACTTGTATAAAAAAGATTCAGATGAATTAAGAGCCTCCTCTGAAGTTGGTTATAAAGAAATTACTTACAAGATTTTTTCTATAGCTTCAAATTCAGTTTTTGAAGAAATCGTATAAAATTCTGGCATTAAAGTTTTGAAGGTGCATAGTTTGTCAATCATCTCTTTGGTCCTTTCGATAAAGCCCTTTTTTAAAATGAGGGCTCTTTCAAGGTAATCACGAGCTGAAATCAAGAAAATATTAAAAAAATAGCAGTGTTTGGTTTGGCTGTAGTTGGTGACCACCCATAGGACAAGGCCACGCCGCCATGGGGTGTTGCTTTATCTGGTGTATGTCTGGTAACATCATATAAGAGTTGAGTTGAGAAAGAAGAGAGAAGAGATGTTGGTTAAATTATGAAGCCTCATTCCATTCTCACTGAAAATCAATAGTAAACCTGAGTGAATCGGTAGGTATAAAAAGCAAAAGGGGTAACATCTGAGTCAGCATATTTATTATTATTATTATTATTTATAAATGAATAAAATAAGTACTGTGGAGAATTAGATTTTTAACATATCGTATTTTGAAATGAATGTTTTTGCCATTTCCTGTCTTAATTTAAACTCACAATTATTAGTCTTAATTTTGGTTATTAGAAGCGATTAGAAGTCAAAACTGGGGCTTTATTTAGTTAAGATGAGATTTAAATATTGATACTGCTTCAGGAAACGTAAAAATCTGATTTCACTAATTAAAGTAAGTACTTACAGAAATCCTTTTTAACGAAATGTGGTTGTTTTTTCACCCAATCCTCTAAAATATCAAGTGATTCATCTATGCGTCCAGGTATGTCTAGATTTACTTCTTCTCTTACAGCTTTAAGAGTATTTGGCCGGTATTTTAACACTCTATCCTCTTTTAAATACTGCATCGTGTTAACGCATTGGCTTAGAATTTTGAAATGAATGAAACATAACAATTCCTATTTTATATGGAGAAGGTTTACTCGTGACAGGTTTAAATATGACGTAAAATATTAAATTATTCGGTTTGTGAACGATTGACGGATTACTACAATATGCTATACTATTGTTAGTCAAAAAAAATGCAGGTATATTTAATAGGTAAATATCTTGAAGGTGCATAGTTTGTTAATCATCTATCCTTTCTTTACTGAGTCCTGTAGTTGTAATAGGAGTTCTTTCGAGATATTGAAGAGCTGTTATCAGGATAATAATATAAAATCCTGTGTGGTCATCATCATCGGCCTATAGGTTCACTGCAAAACGTAGGATTGTCTAGAAAGCACCATATTATCTTGTCATTTGTTTGCTTGTCGCTTCCAACTTGTACTAAATCACAGTCCTTATGGTCGGTCGGTATGTATGAGTTCTTTGATATCCATGAATTGTTTTATACCTCAATACTAATAAAGGGAAACTCGTGAAGAAACCTGTTTAGAACCAAACGTTTGAAGACACGTGTGTATCGCCTAAAGTTAAAATCTTTTAACCCTTAGATAATTAAGAAGACCCAGTAATGGAAAAGTAAAGGATACTCAGGTAAAACATATTAACACATTTTTACTAACAAATTAACTTCATACTTATTTGGGACCATTATGAAATTACCTCTTTAAAAATATGTCCATATAAGCCCTATATAAAGGAGTCAGGCACAATAAATAAAAACTTTAAGCACCTGAATTGATAACCTTTTTTAAAGTCGGTCCAAAATGACTTAAGTCAATTATGTAGTTTTGTTTTTAGCATAATTTCGTACTTACTAAGATTTATACTCTACTCATAAAAATCGAAATTACCATAGCTAATTAGGTGTTTTTTTTAATGATAGTGTCTATGTTAACGAAAAATTTATGTAATTCGTCATTGTAAACGTAAACAATTCCTAGTTATGCACCATCGATCTATGGTGGAAATTCCATGTACGCATACGTTTTGCTCCACTATTATTGTGGGAAATGCTAATTTGTGGAATTCGCTGTCAGTATCTCTGTTTACTTTAAGTAGGTAAACTATAATCTCCCTGTCATCGAATTACGATTGAATCGATATTTACTATCGTATCGTAGAACTTTATCATTGTTTAACAACAGGAAAGGGTTGGTCAAGCGTAAACCTATTAGGTATGGGATAAAAAAAGCGAAACTAGCTTACCGCCTGTAGAAGCCGGCGAGTGCTAGAACACTCACAGAATCTTCAAAGCATTATTTTACACATTTCCCAAGTTTACTCGGAGTTGTATACAATTCCTAGATTTCATACATTTGCTGTAACACCTATATGTAAAGATTTATAGGTTAAAAAACAACAACAAATTAGTAGGTATAATCTTAACTTAAATCTCATAATTAAGTTTATGCATCTAAATTACTCTGTATCTATGAATATGCCATAAAAGTTGGCATTTTCGTATTTCGTAGATCTTTTTTGCCTGTTAGAACCGGACACCAATCTATTTTTGTTTGTACTTCTATGTCGGTAAACAACACACTTTAACCAAATGATCACACCAAATGATATTACATCAGATGCATCACTTACGTGTAGCTAACCTTTTATATGTTGCCGGGCTAGGGACTAGCTACCGTGGTGTTTTTAGTGGGTAGCCCGAGCCCACCAGTGTGGACAGGAACTCCTACATACCCCGCTGCACCCTCAGTAGCGGGGACCCATAAAGGTATTCACCACGGAAAAAAAAGGCCACCTTACTAATAAGCCCATCGACACATGCCGTGTCCTGTTTGTGTTTCTGGGTTCGTGTGCTAAAAGGTTGAGGTACTTCCCCAGTGAGGCTGCCCTTAGAGTGAATCAAATCCGCTCTGCCCTACCTCGCCTAATAAGGCTTAATCTCATCTTACAGGAATTGGTAGTTTTGAGACTGATTGGTCTGTTTTGCAACGATTTAAGTGTCGAAAGAGTTAAGGGCTTAATCCATTCAAATTAGACAAGTGCGGGTTTGTGAATGTTACACGTTTTTGAATTTAGTTAGTTTTTAGATATGCCGGTTAGCTTAACATATTTATCTTCACTGATATTGAGAAGCGGCTATAAATCCATCCACATCAATATAATAATTGTAAACGTAATTGGAGACCGAACCCGTACACTATTACAGTTCGAATTTATGATTTACCAATTTTTAATCCCAAACCTTAACGGCTTATCATATTTTAAGAAAATCTCAATGAAAAGTCCTCGACAAATAAAAACTTAGTGATTTGCCGCAATAACTGGTTTCTAATCGATTGATCAAGAACATTTTAGTGTAATTGCTTTAAATTATTTGCATAATCGATTATTATCTAAGACCAATTAAAAACGATGTAAACAAGAAACAATTATCTATAAATCTTTGTTATTTGTGTAAAAAAGTGAAGCAAAAAATATAACACCTTCACTTGCTTTGTATAATTTTGCACTGTAACACAAAATACATACCGTGGTTTTGCTTAGGTGTTTTGTTATTTTAACATTATCTGCGTTTCATTAACAGACATATTTATGCAGATATATTTCTATTAAGGGTAGGAATCGGCCTACAACCTATGACTTGAAAAACATATAAATGGCTAAATATTAGATACTCGCCCAACTATTTGGTAGAACAACAATAATTCGTACACCAATACATCATTCCTCTTGTCATTTTCCCATTTCTATTGGCGTCGGCTACCAGTATAACCTGATGCGGCTAGCTACCAGAATTATACAAGCGACTGCCATCAGACCTCGAAACCCGTAGGGAACCAGTAGCCGAGATGGTTAGACCAGGTGATAGATTATATTGGCTTTTGTATACATGTAACGATTGTCATAGATGTGTTAAATAACAACCTGGACCGACGGCTTACGTGCTCTCCGAGGCGCTGAGGGTAGTACCTCAACCAACCAAACACCGAAACAAATCTTCGTCTGGGGCGGGAATCGAACCCGCGACCTCCCGGGCACAGTATAGCCCAATCGGAAAGCTTACACCGCTCGTAACAAATTGACGCTAGTATAATGTTTCCATTTTCGTGCTTAAGTCTATTCGCCTGTACTTGACAAATATTTTATCGTTGCGGGCATTAACTACCTTAGAGCCTACTTTGTACCATAAAACATTAATTGACGTAAGCAAAATTGTCAATAACGTCATTTTTAATTTGACTTTGGCTAATAAAACCTTACATAATAGGTGTTAAATTGATCGAAACCAGCTTGTTACTTGTTTTATTATATCTTTATTAAAGAGAATTTGTAATAAAATACACTAAAAAACTTGTTCCGTTTTTCTTTCTTGTTGATAACGGATCTGAAAAAGAAATGTTTTTGTACTAACAACATACTCTAGCCTAGTATTGTCTTAGATTTACGCGAATATCACACATTGAAATGAAACAACTTTTTAACAGATTTATTTTAGGTATTAGATCCCGACGTTTTAAAGTCTTTTCAGACTTTATGTTCACGGGTGGACTGAGGTATTTGACGTCCAAAAATATTAATCACAATTATTACTGACTACCTCCAAACATTAATATTTAAGTTGCGTTCCGATTTAAGCAAACTGAGCTCACAGAAGAACATGAAGTCTGAAAAGACTTTGAAATGTCGGGATCTAAAATCTAAATAAACCGCGATAAAATCCGTTAAAAAGTAGTTTTATTTCAATACTCTAGCCTCTCTAAGTTTGTAGGTATCACGCTGGGCAAAAAGGAGTGTTCGGATTTCTCTAATTCCTCAACTAGTACATATTTATCATAACGGGCAATTAACGCGCTCATCTTTAATTTGGCTTTACGTTTCGACACAGGTTGCACCGGTTGTGGTTGCAAGCGGACTGATCCAGCATAAAAGCACCGTTGATTAGTAGTCAGTCTGCTTGCGACCACGACCGGTGCTACCCGTGTCGAAACTTAAAACCAAATTAAAGGTTAGCGCGTTAATTGCCCGTTACGATAAATATATATTCCGCAACTAGTGTTAGGATATATGTAGTAAGGAAACTACAGTCCATCAAATCTAAGAGGTACCGTTTGACGTTTCACTGTTTTCTATTATATTAGCTTTATAGAGGCGTAATTCACACTATCCTACTTCCTACTAATATTATAAATGCGAAAGTAAGTGTGTGTGTGTGTGTGAAGGTTTGTTACCGCGTATCTCCATAACCGCTCAACCGATTTTATTGAAATTTGAAATGTAGGTAGTGTATACCCTAGAATCGGACATAGGCTAATAATATTTTCAAAAATCATCCCCTAAGAGGGTTAAATAAAGGGGTGAAGTTTGTATGCAACTTTTTATTCCTTGGTCCTATTCATTTAAAATTCGGTACACATAGACCTTAAGACAAATAATGAGATATGGGTTTTTTATTTTTCCATAATTATCCCTATGAGGGGTGGATAATGAGTTTTATTGGTAAAAATTAAAGTTTCTCTGGATCTGTATAGTCTCAAGTCCGATTCACTCCAAATATGGCACACATATACCTTAAAAGAAATCATGAAACACGTGTTTTTTATTTTTCCAAAACTACCCCCGGTGGGGTTGTTAAATGAGTTTATTTGGAAAAATTAGATATTCCATAACTGTTTAGTCCTTGGTCCGATTTCCTTCAAATTTGGTATAAATAAAGCTCAAAACAAATAATGAAACACGTGTTTTTTATTTTTTTATTTTCATCCTAATACTAAGCGGGCAAAGCCTGACAAATTATTCTGAGGGTGATTTTCTTCAAAGTTGATATCATAACTCCTTCGTAATTTTGATCTAAATTACTTTTTATTTTGACACAATGACATGTTTGATGACTCAATGCTACGAACAGAATTCGAAATTTCAATTTCATTTCTTATAAGTATGGTCTAAGAGCCGTAGTATTTTTAAGAAACCTTCATTGATTTATGGATATACCTATGGGCGCTTGACGATTTCAAAATGTTGCTTACACTCCTACACTACTGAACTAATTTTGTATGGAGATTGTTCGAGACCCGGGAAAGGATAGTTCTGCGAAAAAAGGAATTAATGGTCTAGCGCGATTACCAACATCCGCGGGCGAAGCCGCGGGCGGAATAATAAAAATAATTGAATTATGAAGCTATTTTTATTTTAACATAACATAAACAATTTTCATACAAAAAATTAATTCTAAATGTACTACGTTTAGAACTGTCAAACGGTACTTCTTAGATTTGATGGACTTTAGTGATGGGACATCCTCATGCCTAGGAGGGAATAAAAAAATATTTATTTTAAATACAAAGTTGTTTATTACTAGTGTTCTACAAGACTATTACAATTATAATTATTACTAATAAACTTAATGCTAACAGGACACTATACACTTGCACGCGCCATCTATCGGAGCTTGGACAGCAACTTATGTTAAGGTGCAAGCAGACTGGCTTGCACCCTTGCAACCCTAGTCTAGACAAATTATAATAAAACGATAGTTAAAATTTGATTAGAAATTAAGAAACATTTCGAAGTTAAACGTCAATCCCATAAATTTTCTTTTCGATCTTTCGTTATCGCTTCGCTATGTAATTTATCTGGGCCTAGGGACAGTTACTCTAGCTACCGTGGCTGGATGACGTCTAGAAACTAATTATTGCCAGTAGTAGGTAAGATAGGAACTGAAATACCTTAGTTTATGCAGCCAGCTTAAGGGTCGAGTGCTGAAAATATTAATGATTGGTATTTAGTAAAAACACATTGCCTATTTAACTTACTAGTCTTCAGTGTCTTGAATTCTGTGTGATTCTTAAAACAGATAAAATTTCCACTCAGAATTCAAGACATTGTGAGCTCTGTTTGTTTATATCGAAACTTGAATTCTGAGTGATTCTTGAAACAGATGAAATATCCACTCAGAATTTAAGACACTGTGAGCTCAGTTTGTTTTTATCGAAACTTGAATTCTGTGTGATTCTTGAAACAGATTAAATATCCACTCAGAATTTAAGACACTGTGAGCTCAGTTTGTTTAAATCGAAACGGAATTATATGATATAACTAATGATTGCAGGACAGTAATTGTAATTATTACATTAGGACGTCAAATCTTCAGTTTCTCCATGACCATGAAGTGTGATAAAGATTTTGAAATGTCGGAATATTAAATCTAAAATAAAATGATAGATGATAGGATTCAACTCGGTAATTAAGCGAACACCCTTCATCATCATCATCATCATCAGCCTATTTTAGTCCACTGCTGGACATAGGCCTTGCCTAAAGTACGCCGCTGAGCCCGATCCGCGGTTTTTGCCAACCAGTTCTAGCCGGCCGCCCTGCTGAGATCGTCACTCCACCTAGTCTGAGGACGTCCTACGCTACGTTTGCCAATTCGTGGTCTCCACTCAAGAACTCGTTTATTCCAGCGGTTGGCAGTTCTACGGCAGATATGACCGGCCCACTGCTTCTTTAGCTTACTAATCCGGTAAGCTATGGCATTTACCTTAGTTCTCTGTCGGATCACTTCATTTCGTATTCGATTATTCAGAGATACTCCGAGCATAGCCCTTTCCATAGCTCGCTGAGCGACTTTAAATTTGTGGACCAGTCCTACCGTGAGTGTCCACGTTTCAGCTCCGCATGTCATAACGGGTAGTACACCCTTACCACTAGGTTTACTCAATAAATACACTATCTAACAGTGCTAGATTTTCTCTAAGCTCCTGAATTTGCACGTTTAAACAAACAAACACCTCAGCCTCACCTCATAATATTTGTATCAGTAGGTAGATTAACATAAAAATATTTAAATAAATAGTTAAGTAGGTACATACGAGTTCGGTTGTTATTATCTTTCTTCTTTTTACATAAGCATACAGCTGTGCAGCAGCCGCCACAGATCAGAGAGATACCCGACACTATGATCACCAACAATCTCAACGGGAATGTACTCTGAAAATACAAGATAAGTATATTTAATGTAATGTACCTAGCTCGTAAGATCAATTTTAACACCGTCTTAAGTAACGGATTTGCAAAATATTTTTTTTGGTAATATTCATTTCATTTGAATTATTATGTGAATTAATATTCAATATTTTAATAATGTTATTAAAAATGCGCATATTAATAAATTTACCACAAATACAAGTAGCAGTAAATATTAGATTCAATAAATATAACCAAATAGCGCCTGCTTGTTTAAATAGATTTAAAATGATATCAACGTAAGGTCTGCCGTGCAACTTGCAGGCGTTACCACTTTGTATATTGGTTACATCGTGAAAACGTTCCAAATTAATAAAAATAATCATTTATTCATAACCCAACACAGAAATTGACAGCAAGGTGAGAAAGTACAGAGATTAAGGGTGAGAATAGTTACTTTACACAAAGGAAATGGAACCCTGACTCCGAAACTAGGTTAACTGTACTATCAGAGTCAGTGATTTCTCATATAGGAGCGCCAATGATAATAGAAATTTACACAATAAAAATAAATGTATCTAAATATATAAGAGAAGAAACTGACTGACATATCAACGCGGAACCCAAACCGCTGGGTCTGGAGACTCCAAATTTGGCACATAGGATCCTTATGGAGTGTAGGGGTGCACTAAAAAAGGATTTTTCAAAACTCACCCTTTAAAGGGGTGAAACGGAATTCCACCAATAACAAATAAAAAAATGATAAAGGTTTGTTATAGATCTGTCACTTGGCTAATTTTTATCCTAACACTACGCGGGCGTAGCCGCGGGTGGAAGCTAGTAAATGTATAAAAAAAACACAATTTAGAAAAAAAAAGGACAAAAAATGAATAAACTATTGTATTCAGTTAGTGTGTATGTCAGGAAAGTGTATGTATTTGAGTGTTAGAATGTTTATGCATTATTCTGTGTGTATGTGTACTATACTTATACGTATAATTGGTAAGTATTTAAATTTCTAAACAAAATTGGGAACACCTCGGACAACACTTCGAAGTGTTTAGCTACTTGTAGTACTATATTGATTCTGGCTTCTGGCAGATTTTGGGGGAAGCGGGGTAACTACCTACGCACATTTATAATGCTCACGCACACTCTCTTATTTACTCTTACATACATAAAGCGTCTTCACAAATGGACACGTATATAATAGCTACACACACACATACACAAAACATATTGCCACCCGATCCCCTAAAACTAGAGAGTCCGGCAACGTCCTGACCCGAGGTTCGTCCCCACATGGAGAGCCCTCATGGCAGTTGCCACAGAACTTGATCGGTTCGACCGTCCTCGGACGGCTCACCGAAAACGTCCGGTGAAAAGGCCCTTCCGACTTGGGTTTTACAGAAAAAATAATATGCACAAACTTCAACTAACTCGGCAGAGGGGATTGCGTGCGCTCACAGATCCTGTGTTAAATGTTCCTAAGCCTCGGACTTACTGAGCCGAGCAGTTCAAACAGTTCAAACTCAAAGAGAAAACAGAGGTTTTCAGGTATTTATTCATGATGTGTATTGTGAATTTTTTTCAATTTATAGTCATTCAGCGAGATATGGATAGGGTATGCTAGGAGTTTCTCTGAAGGATCGAATACGTAATTTAAGTGATCCGACAGAGAACCAGATTAATATATGTAGGTTAGCGGATTAATAAGCTGAAGTGGCAGTAGGCCATATTTGCCGCAGAACCGACAACCGTTTCTTGGGGTAAACGAGTTCTTGAGTGGAGACCACGGATCGGTAAACATAGCGTAGGATGCCCTCAGACTAGGTGTATTGACGATCTTTGCAAGGTGGCTGGTAAGAGCTGAATGAGAGTAGCCGCACGACACGGGTCTTCCCTCATATCTTACTAGTTGAGAGAGTTTAGGCATCCACACACGCTGGCCAAGTGCGGTTTGGTGGATTGTCACATGTCCTCGAATGATTAGTTCTTCGACATGCCGGTTTCCTCACAATGTTTTCCTTCACCGATATTGAGCACCGGCGATGAAACAATTCACACAAAGATGTGTAGGCACGACTGGGATTCGAACCCGCGCCCTGATATTTCTAAGGGGAGATCCGTACCGCTGCGCCACCGCTGCTCTCAACATTAAACAATAAATAGTATTAAGCAGAAAACTTACGGAATTAACTATTTAATAACTACCTACTACGGCAGATTATAAACACGATTCGCAGACTGAGACGATAAAATGACAGAGAAGGTCTAAGTTTATCGCAATAACTTCGCGATATGGGGCCCACCGAGGTTAGACGTACAAAAAATATTAAAAATATTTTTAACGTTTCACGAGACAGAATATAGGACCCACCCGTGGTTAGACTGCACACACAGCTACAACTCAACTTCAACCTTCAACTACCTTTCGTAAATAGGAAATCATGTACTATTCGTTTCAAATAAAAATAGGATTGGAAATCCGCCATGTAGGACTGGAATGCGCAACAACTTCATATTTTTTATTACAGTGAGCAAAAATGTTTGTTTGATATTATAATCACTTAAAGATGAAAAAAAAAATGCGTATACCTTATTGCCTATTGAGCAAGATTGGACATTTGGAGTCGAATATTTAGATACGAACATATTTACTTCCGACGACAAAAATCGGAGTTATAAGTTAAAATTGGGTTTTTATCCGTGTATATGAATTTGTGTGCAAGTTTGTGGTATCCTAACCTTAAAGAGGCTCATTCCACTGCCACCTTCTCACCGATAAGCATTCGTAATCACGAGTAAATCGGTATACTGGGCTGGCGCGTTCCATCGTAGACTACATCATTGCTTAACATCAGGCAAGTTGTAGTCAAGCGCCAGCCTATCGAAGAATAAAAAAAAACATTGCCACAACTAGGCACACAATTGCTACTTCTATTTGCCGGTGTAGGTACTTACATTGTCAAACCTAAATGTGAACTGTACTTCTAATGTTATTAGGTAAGTACCTATTAGGCAGCAAATATTGAAGTTATTATACTATACATTGCCACAACTATGTACACAGTTGCTGCTGTTAGTGTCTGGTTTAGGTACACTATTGTCATTGTTTTTATGTTTATTGTGAACTGTAGTATTAATGTTATTAGGTAAGTACCTATTATGCAGCAAATGTTGAAGTTATTATACTATACATTGCCACAACTATGTATGTTGCTGCTGTTAGTTTACGATGTGCACTTACATTTTCCTCTTCTTTTGCTTTTTCCATAAACTCGTCATCAAGTTTCCGAATCAAATCTGGATTAAGTGTAACAGGCGGCATCTAAAATACGAAAAAAAGTTTAACTAACAAACCTTTAGAGTCATCGCTGGTCATCGGTTTTTCTTTAATATCTTAAAAGTTGAGAGAATTATTTTTAAGATAACATAGCATAGTACGCTTGGAATTAAGTCGCTCTAATTCAACACACTAAACAAACGAAATGTAACAGATATAAGTACTTTTAAAAAAGAAAAGAAGCCTACTGAGTGTTTTGTAAGTGTTTCTCAGTAGTTGCCAGTCATTCACTGCACGCTAGGAAAAGAAATTGGTCTATTTTTATGTAGACTCGGGTCTCAAAATAATAAAGCATTTTTGATTTCAGAAAAAACATACCGCTTACAAGCCTCGCGATCACTGAATATAAACCAGATGGTTACCTATATGGAGAAGTTGGTGAAATTTTCGTATGGAGTGCAAGCACGCGTTAGAGTCGCGTAACATGTCATGTATTGAGTTATGTCAAAACTCGTAGAACAAAAGTTGTTATATATGGTGTCAGCTATCTAGCTGTAATATATTTATACAGAAAGATATTTAGTATAGTAATTTAATAATAATATATGTAGAGGGACATTAAAACACATTGCTATCAGATCCTAAACTAAGCCGAGTTTGTACTATGGAAACCTATCTGGTAATATACTACATATAATACTTTTATTTGTAAATACATACATAAAAATAGATAATAACATCCAGTCTCAAGACAAACAAACGTGTTCATCACACATGTTTGACTTGAGTGGGAATCAAAATCACCTCTTTAGAGAGGGTTAAAATGCAGGCCTAAACTCTCTCAACTCGTAAGTTAGTTGAGAGAAGACCCGTGCACAGCAGTGGAACACTAAAAAGTGTTGAAGTGAAGTGATATATATGTATGCTTCATTTACATGGTTCAGACGCCAGTGCCGCTCCAAATCCTGAATTACTTCATTGGGTAATGTTTTGTCTCGATCAGCGTTAAAATCCTGTTGGCAAAAGACAAAAAAAAGTTAGAATATATAATATTTTATTACATTTTCGCAAACATCCCGTAAAAAACTAAAAAGACTACGTTATTAATAATATTCAAGCTTTTATACTATTTTCTTTTATTTCAAGGTTATCCCTTATCCCATCTGATGAAGTTCTCCCCATTCGGCTCGATCTAGAGCAGCTTCTTTCATTTCCCTATACGTCATGACACCAAGCTTTTCCTTTATTTGGTTCACATAGCTTATCCTTGGCCTTCCTCTTCCACGCTTTCCTTATATCTTTCCCTCTAAGATGGTTCCTATGAAGGTGTCATGTCGTATAAGATGGCCCATCATCCTTCCTCACCGGTTTTGAATGAATTCTATTAGCCTTCTTTGATCCTTTACTCTTTCTAATACGCCTTCATTCGTTACCATATTATTATCTATCCAGTTGATCTTCTCCATTTTATACTACTTAAATAATTTAATAAATTATAATAAAAGACTAGAATTTTTTTTTAAGACTTCATAGTTATGGGAGATTAAAAATTACTCGCGTTTTTTAGTTTCCTTTTATAATGTCCGTTCTATTTATTTCTTAAAAATATTTTGATTCACAATTTTTAATAATAACACTTATGGGTGCAAAGTTCTCATTTAAAGAAATGAATCGAGTCCAAATAGAAGGATACTGTAAACCGTTGAGGAGTTCCCTTGACTGTCGTTCGTCTTCATCATCAGATCAATAATGACAGCCACAACATATCTAGGTGTAATAGTTTTTATAAATACAGATTAATCAAGATCAAACTTCAGGTATTTACTGTAAAGCGTTAAGGAGTTCGACTGTTTCGGATCCATCATCAGATCGACTCCAGACCTTCGTTACATTGTAATACATTCAAATATTTAATGAGAAAATTACCAAAAGCACTTTCGATTCGATTTCTCTGGGATATCATAATCAAATAGGTGCATAACTGACGAAAACACACAAAAACCGCGATTTTTTGGGATTCCATCATCAGGTCCTGACATGGTGCACATGGGAGCACCGCAGAAATATGTATACTCTTTGAAATAAAAAATAATTTTGAGAATTAAAATATAAATAAATAAATATTCTGGGACACTAACACACACGGTCATCTGGTCCCAAGCTAAGCAGAGCTTGTGTTATGGAAACCAGATAACTGGTATATACTATACATATGATACTTTTTTTTTATTCTCAAATTCATCATCATCATAAGCTTATTGTAGTCCACTGCTGGACATAGGCCTCTCCTAAAGTGCGCCACTGGGCACGATCCGCGGCTTTTCTCATCTAGTTCTTGCTGGCCACCCTGCTGAGATCGTCGCTCAACCTAGTCTGAGGGCGTCCTACGCTACGTTTGCCGATTCGTAGCCTCAACTCAAGAATTCGTTTACCCCAGCGGTTGTCAGTTCTGCGGCAGATATGACCGGCCCATTGCCACTTCAGCTTGCTAATCCGGTAATCTCATATGGTACATATGTAGATACAAAAATACATACCGTAGAAAATTAACGAAGTCGGTTTAAAAACTTTATTATTTAGTATTATAATCAATTTAGTTACCCCCATAGCTTCGTTGGTAATGACTGTCGCAGCGATGAGGAGTAAACACCATACAGAGATAAAACGAGGGCCCATTGTGATCTGAAAATTTTAAAATGAACTTAATAATCGACATCAAAAACACGACTGCCCTGCTGGCGTAGTGGCTAGTGACCCTGACAGCTAAGCCGACGGCCGTGGGTTCGATTCCCACCCAGGACAATTTTTTGTGTGATGAGCATGAATGTTTGTTCTGTGTCTGCGTGTAATTTATCTATCACTAGTGGCCCACGGTGAGCAGCGGTAGCGCAGCAGCCCCATACCCCTAGCCCTGTGTCCTCATGGGACGAGTGGATCCACAAAGAATTTCCCCTCGGCAAAAGAAAGGCAAGCAACGGTGGCGCAGCGGTACAGGCCTCGCCTTAAAAAAATAAGGTCGCGGCTTCGAATCCTGGTCGTGCCCACATATCTTTGTGTGGATTGTTCCATCTCCGCTGCTCAATATCGGTGAAGGAAAACATCGTGAGGAAACCGGCATGTCTAAGAACTAATCATTCGAGGACATGTGACATCCACCAACCCGCACTTGGCCAGCTTGTGTGTGTTAAGGCCTAAACTCTCTCAACTCAGTTGAAAGAAGACCCTACACCTAACAGACACTAAAAAAAGGTTGAAGCGAAGTGTAGTGTGATGCTTAATCAATTTGAGGTAACTTAAACCTCTTTTTCTCTATGCTGTCTCCCGTTTGATCTAGAGGGAAGTGGTTAATCTAACCATCCAACTCTTAATATCATTCTGATTAAATTCATGCGGGATCCAAAACAGTTTAGGTCTCCTGGGAATCTTCTGGGTTCAAATATTGAATCTCTTCACGGCACCTCTGTTGATTCTAGCTTACAGGATTAGCAATATTGGTCTTGTAATGGTGGGTTTTAACCTCAAGAGTTATTCAAATAAATATTTGTATAACAGTACACTAACTAGTAATTTTTGTGATGATAACTTATCAATTATAGTTAAAAATATTTGTTATTCCTAAACAAGGTCATGTACAATCAACGTTGAACTGTAATTGAGCTTAGGGCGCATCTGTCAACTATCTCAGTGGTTTAGTGCGTATTCGCATGCTAACTATGAGGCTCGCGAGTCGAGAAAAACACTCTTTTCTTTTCTTTTCGCTGTGACAAAAAAAAAGAATTGCAAATCCAATCAAAAGTATATGGACACAAGCGATTCTTTTTTAAATGAAGTACATAAATCTATTACATTTTGTGTGTTTATTGTGTTGAATTAGAGCGACTTAATTCCAAGCGTTTTTATCCGATAGATAGTCTGAAATTTTATAACACGCTTTCTTACATAACTTAGATTTTACAATTATTTTAAATTGATTAATAGATTTTAATTAATTTATTTAATATTATTTGGAAGTTTATTGTAGAAACGTATACACTGCCCCATATAAGAGTTAGTGATTTTGTGGAGGCGAGTATGATGTGCTACCAGATCGTTCTTATTTCTTCAAATCATGTGTGTCGCTTATATTTTTAAATATTATATATTAATTTACCGCCGCGGTTACGCCCGCGTGAACTACATATCATGCCCAGCAGTGGAAAAAGTGTAAAAAGAAGCCTACAGCCTTCCTCAAAAATAGGCTATCTAACAGTGCAAATCGGACCAGTAGTTTCTGAGATTAGCGCGTTCAAACAAACTCTTTAGCTTTTATTAGATTTTGTTTTGGTACTATTAAATGGCGCATGCGTGATAGCTTTGTGGATAACTACGTCACATAGCTATTAATATGTACCTACTTAGGTGCGGCCAAGGCCAAACGGGATCTCGTTCCTAAGTCATTGTCCTTGCTAGTCAAATTGCGTAGAAACAAGTCATTGACGGCCCGGCGGCGTAGTCGGTAAATATATGCGAATTAATAAAATTGTAATCCTTAAAGAATATATTACGAATATATGAATAGATATAATAGGTACTAATTTTAACTTAAAATATTGACACATTGTTAAACTTAATTGCCGTAATCTATTTATATAAAAATGAAACCCGTTTTCCGTTGTCACGACATCACGCGTGAACGGCTGGACCGATTTCGCTAATTCTTTTTTTAAAATATTCCTTTAAGTACGAGGATGGTTCTTAATCAGAGAAAAATTAAAAAAAAAAGAAAATTTAGAAAGCGAAGAAGTGCCGAAAACCGGTTTAGATACCTATTATTTATTATTTGTTGTATTCGGTAGGTCTGAGACCCGGTAGATGGCACTGCTTTACCGGGCAGAACGACGTCTGCCGGGTCCGCTAGTTATTAATAAAAAAAATTTGTTTTAATAATTATAATAATAATTTGCACGCTCGAATGTAGAAAACAATGACTTTTACGTACATAAGATCTGACCCTGTAAAAAAAGGTAATGTATTCTTTGAAAATAAATAATTAATTTGATTTGATATTCTCCAATTTTGCAGATATAAAAAAAAATGTATTTTGCATTTGCATCGTACCACTTACCTAAGCGTGCTTACTGGTTTCAGTAAATTTAGATTGCTAGAAGACACTGAACAAGAGCGTCCGTCCGTGTGATGTTGTGTGAATCTAGTGCCGTACTGTGGACAAAATTACGTCACCCACCACACCATACCACTTCCTAATCTATATTCCCTATTTTATATTCACTGTTTATTCACAAAACACGACAGTATTCAGCGAAAAACAAAGTGCGTATTATAATCTATATAGGGTGACTGGTAATAAGTGTAAAGTATCGGCTCCGGGGGCTGAGTCACCTTTATCCGTGGGAGTGCACCTTTTTTAAGAATCCCGTGATCTATGGATAAAGTAAAGACACACCGCCAAGCGGCTTAGCCGTGTTTCGGTGCGATGTCTGGTGACACCATTTAAGAGGGTCTAAATGTTGCATCATTATAGTTTCTAACCATATGGAGACACATTCCACTACCACCTTCTCACCGAAAATCATTCGTAATCACGAGTGAATCGGTATATTGGGCAGGCGCGTCCCATCGTAGACTATATCATTATTTAACATCAGGTAGATTGTAGTCAAGCGCAAGCCTATTTCAGAATTTAAAAAAATCCATCGCTACGTTTTTTGATTGATTACAAACAACTTCTGCAAAGAAAGAAGAAGAAATTACAAACAACTCTTTTTTTTAATTCTATAGAGCTTACGATAGTAGAACGAGGTGACGCGCCACAGAGGCGCCACCGCGGGAGGGCACGTGGTGCGTCTCGCGCCTTAGTTGTAGTAGTTATATTACTGTGGGAATATGGACATTGCTGAAAATCAGTGCTGTGGGTCGCCTTTAATAGGCACTCACAGCGTTTACTGAGCTATACAGTCCATGTTTGACACTAGTGGGTCACACTTACTCTTTGTTTTTTTTTTTAATTTTTTTTTCTCTTTTTAAATGTTTTTTTATGATTTCATTTTGTGTCCTGTCTTTGTCAAATTAACCTTTTTTTTTAGTTATCGTAGTCTCGCTCATATGCGATCAATATTAAATAGCTAATTTCTAGCCGTGCCCACTCGTCTTTTATCACCTCTGCTCTATATAGGTGTGGGAAAACACCGTGAGAAAAGACATATCTAAGAACAAATCATTCTACAACATGTGACATCCACCAACCCCACTTGGCAAGGGGGGTTTGGATTAATACCTAAACTCTCTCAACTCGTAAGATAGTTCCTAGTTTCCACTAGCGAAACATGCACAAGAAAATATGTTGCAAGCTATCTATCTCTATCGTTTAAAGATGAGTAGAAAGAGATAAGACTTTGCTTGTATCACGTTTTGTTGTGCAGTGCAAACGCCCAGTTAGGGATACCACTTGGCAAAGTACATACACACACACAAACAAACTTCGACCACGGCTTGGGCCTCGTCTCTACTATCTTACGAGTTGAGAGAGTTTAGTCCTTAATCCAAACACGCTGGCCAAGTGTGTGTTAGTGGATATCACATGCCTTAAATGATTAGTTCTTAGACATGCCGGTTTCCTCACGATGGTTTTCCTTCACAAAATTTTATTCAAAAGCTAAGCCAATACCGTTGCTCTCGTTGTCTCTACTACGCGGTTCAATATTAAAATAGCAAAATATGCGAAAAAAGTTGCTCCAAAAAAGTATAGAAAAGTTGAAATAAAACTACTTTTTAACAGATTTCATCGCGGTTTTTTTTTAATCTAAAATGTAAAATAAACCGCGATAAAATCCGATTAAAAGTAGTTTTATTTCAATGTGTGATATTCGCGTAAATCTAAGACAATACTATTTAGAAAAGTTGTTGATAATTACGAGGGCTTTATTATATTGAAAAGTATTTTGTACAAATTACCAGTCACCCTATAATAAAATATATTCAAACTTTTTATCCTAACTGACATTCAATCACATATGTCTGTTTGTCTTGGTGAGGCTGGGTGTAATTATCTATATTAAGTATCGACCTAATTCACCGGATTAGTAAGCTGAAGGAGCAGTGGGCCGGTCGACCGACAACCGTTGAGGTAAAGGAGTTCTTGAGTGAAGACCACGGATTGGCAAACGTAGCGTAGGACGCCCTCAGACTAGGTCACGATCTTAGTAAGGTGACATTACGACCTGGATGAAAGTAGCCGCGTATCGAGTTCCGTGGCGTGCTTTAGGAGAGGCCTATATCCAGCAGTGGACTAGGATGTGCTGATGATAATGATGAACTTATATTATCAGTTATCTAGTTTCCATAGTACAAGCTCTGCTCAGTTTGGGAGCATTTGGCTGTGTGTGTTAATGTCCCACGATATTTTTACCTGGAATACTGATGTACGGATGTGAAGCTTGGACACTTACACAAAAAGAGGAGAATAAACTCCTCATAAAAGAAAGGTCCTCCGCAAAATCCCTGAGCAGAGACTCGATGAAACATGGCGAGTTCGGAAAAAAGCCGAAATCGAAGACCGTGTGGCCTTTCCTAGTGTCATTGGAGAATAGTGTTGCAGCAATATATCGAACTATCGATAGTACTATCGATAGTATCGATTGTACTGGTGATAGTCACAATATCGATAGACCTATCGATAGTATCGATAATATCGATACTATCGATACTATTGTTAGTATTTGATATCCAATAGTATTGATAGATATCAATACTATCGATAGTATCAATAGTATTGGTTTTAGATACTATCGATGGTATCGATAGCATTTATATTTTATAATCAATACTATCGATAGTATCGATACTATCGATACTATTGTTGATCTTATTTCAATAAACAATCGATACTATCAATAGATCTAGAAACTATCGATAGTATTGCACTATCGATAGTTTGTAAAAATTCAATAGTATTACCTTTGCATTATAGTTAACATATAAATAATTCTTCCTGAAGTATCTTAAGGAAGACATGTAAAGTATTCTGTTGTTGTGGTTTTTATTTGACATAGTCCTTTCCTTGTTATTGTGGAATTGATAACGAACTATAATTATATACTTAAATATAATTTGGTTTCCTTAAATTGTGAGTGCGTACGTATGTACGTACATCCATATTTTTTTATTCTTTTTAAACTTTTTACTTTTGACATAATATAGGTTATAGGAAAATTAAATTAAATAATCGTTATTAGAAAAAGTACAAAAGATTAGCCAATTTGTGAAATTAAAAAAGAAATGTGGGTAGTAATAAATTGTTGCGCGTGTACGATGCTGTGTTATTATATTACAGTTCAGTCAGAGGTCGCCGTCTACTCGGTATACAGGTATGTAATCGTTAAGTGTGTCCAGGGGATTATTCCGTAACTATTACAGATATCAATAAACTTTGATACCGAAAGTACGTTACCTAATGAGTAAAATGGCATCAATAACTTTTTAAAAATCAAACGAGAGGTATCAACATTTTGACATTAAACACTTCCATACATTTACTATGAGATTAGTAGAAAGGTTTTAGTTTCCTTATTTAAAGAATATTATAATTATAGAATATACTCTATAATAATAATATTAATTATATAATACTAGCTTCCGCCCGCGGCTTCGCCCGCGTGGATGTCGGTTCCCGTTGAAAGACATTTTTTTTATTGGTTATTCTGTTAAGTTAGACTGAGACGAATCCAATACAGCAAGAATCACGAAAATCCGTTCAGTCGTTCTCGAGTTTATAAGTAGTGTAACTAACACGACTTTCTTTTATGTATATAATAAAGATTATTATTATAGATTATTATTGATGTCATTTTACTCATTATGTAACGTACTTTCGATATCAGTTTAAAGTTTTTTGATATCTGTAATAGTTACGAAATAATCGCCTGGACACACTTAACGATTACACCCACTTACGGTAGCGTTATATGAAACATAAAGGAATTTGTTTTTAAGGTAAATTGCTATTTAATTCAATATGGATGAATCTCCACCAAAAATTAGAAGGAAGTCTTCAATGTGGACATATTTTACGCAACAAAGTGACAAGCAAGTGAAGTGCAATTTGTGTAATCGTGAATATAAATACAGTAACAATACATCCAATTTAAAAGATCACATAAAAAGAAAGCACCCGGAAAAATTAGTTGAGCCATCAACTTCTAGCTCAAACGCTGTTGAAGGTGAATTACAAGTAGGTAATGACAGTGATATCATCACAGCAGCAAAGTCGAGTTCAAGTGGAAAATATCACATAAATTCTTCTAGAAAGAAGTATCTTGACACAGTTTTTGTAAAAATGATTGCGTTGGACATGGAGCCACTCCGACTTTCAGAGAGACAGGGGTTAAAAGAATTCGTTAAAGCATTAGATTCCCGTTATGAGATGCCTTCAAGAACTATTATAGCTGATAAATATTTACCAAGATTACACAACTCAATGAAAGCTGAATTAATAGAGATACTCGACAAAGTTACAAATATAGCAGTCACTACCGACATGTGGACCTCGATAAGTAACAAAAGCATTTGTGCTGTGACATGCCACTTTATTTTACGAAATGAACTACATTCATGTTTATTGGAAGCCGCGGAGGTAGAAGGAAGTCATGATGCTAATACTATATCCGCAGTGAGTATAAGAAAACCTCTACATTTTTGGATAATTATATGTACTTATTAGGACAATATCAATCATCAGTACAGTCATGAGCAAGTACCTAATCACATCACGCCTGTTTCCCATTATTGAGGTCGGCAGAGGCAATAGAACGCCACTTGCTACGATAAAAACATATCTCTTACCGTACTTTACCAAACCAATTTAATGCTCCGTTAATCAAA
Organism: Meganola albula; assembly: GCA_936450015.1. Lineage (NCBI taxonomy): Eukaryota > Metazoa > Arthropoda > Insecta > Lepidoptera > Nolidae > Meganola > Meganola albula. Next base: position 436,481 of record OW388161.1, on the reverse strand, counting down.
CATGGTTAATAAAATAACCAATCATTATTTTTCTTGCTATATCACTTTCACACAATTCACACATTCCGTCCCTCGTGAAACCAGACATTTTGATTTTATTCATTATTACCTATATTTTATGATTGTAATATTTATTTATTTTATTTCAGGTTCTTGACAGAATTCTCGAAGAATGGAAATGCCGTCAAAAAGTAATAGCTGTTGTTACCGATAATGCTGCAGTAATGATCAAAATGGCAGATATTTTAAAAATACGCCATATTCCGTGTTTCGCACATAGTTTAAATTTAGTTATAAAAAGTGTTCTAACAGAACCAGTACTTTCTGAATTGATGAGTAAATGTAAGCAGATTGTGGCATTTTTCAAACATAGTTCATTAGCTTCAGGTCACTGACAGATAATCAAAAAAGAATGAACAAACCAGTGTTGAAATTGAAGCAACAAATTGATACAAGATGGAATAGTGCCTTGTTAATGATTAGGAGGATTCGGGAAGTACGAGAAGAGTTAACAATAGTTTTGAATCAAAATCCAAGAGCACCGACAAATTTAACCGCAGATGAATATTCATTATTACAGGAAATCGAACAAATATTTGATCCGATTGAAACTTGCACAGTTGCGGTATCAGGGGAAAAGTACTCAACTATTTCCCTTATACTGCCTTTGATCAAGGGTTTGGCACTACAATTAAGCCATTTAGAGAGACAAAACTTATCAGATTCTGCAATAGTTATCCTACAACATGTTAGAACTGCTATCAATAAATATTTGAAACCGTATGACACAAGAAGTGCTTGCATTATATCAACACTACTGAACCCACATTTTAAGAAATTAGGATTTAAAACCGACAGTGACGTCGAGAAAGCCGTATCTTGTGTTCAAAGAGAATATGCAACTTTTCTTCGATCACAAAACTCGGTAACTTCCACGATGGAACCGTTAAGTGCTCCAGTATCAGAACAAGAAACGGCAACGAAAACATCCAAATTAAGTAACTTACTCAGTTATCTTACTGAGGCTGGTAGCAGTAGATCGGTTTCAACTATATCTGATGCAATAATTGATATTCGGCGGTATTTGGAAAAACCTATTATACCATCGACTGAATATCCGATTGAGTATTGGGCGTACAGTGAAAATAACCTCAAGCATATTGGATTAAAGTATTTGTGCATTCCTGCCACATCTACACCTTCAGAGAGGATATTCTCGAAAGCGGGACAAATTATGACAGAACGACGTAATCGTCTGAGTAGCAAACATCTGAATGCCATTTTATTTATTAATCAAAACAATTATTTACTGGGTAAAAAAAAGTGATTTATTTCTATATTTACATTTAAAATACTATTATTAGCCTATATAATTATGATACGAACAAAAAAACAAATTACAACGAGATTATACCTATAAAGTCCTAATTTATTTACATGAACCCTTTGAACACATGATTGTAAAGGTTGGGAATTAAACAGCATTCACTATCGAACTGACGACTAGTTATGACAATTTTGTATGGAATATCTTTTTTTAGATTTACAATCGGTCCCTTTGTGAAAGTGGTTTGTATTTCCCTACACAATGTTTTGCCGTACACAATCACATGTTCAAAGTTTATAAATAAATTAGGACCATTTTGATTATTAGTTGAGGGAAATAATCAAGATAAATCATGATGAAAACGAAATGATAAGATACTTTAAAACGTAAATTTATACACTTTGCTTAATATATGTCTAATTTGACAATTTAATCTAGAACTAAAATTTGCAACTAATATTTTGTACGAAACAATTCTTTGACATTGTGTGAGAATGTGTCTTATAATATTGTTTCCTATATAATAAGTAATTTCTTAAGACCAATGATAGTTATTAAAGTAGAGATCAAACGCATCAATCATGTCAAGTGTGAAAAAATATTAATTGTCAAGAAATAAGTCAAAGCAGTAAGTTTGACTTACCTATTTCTTGACAATTAATATTTTTTGTGAGGAATATTGATATTCCATTGACTTGTTGGAAATGAAGACTGAAAAATATTTATGTTCAAATTTTGTAATAAAGCAGTTAAATAAAAATTGAATTGTATTTATTTTTATCCAGTAAAAGAAAGTAATTTTCATAACTGCGTAGTCTAGCATTTTTATAAAATTGAAAACTACCTAGGTTCAAGTTTCCTTAACATACAAACTTATGCACTTTTATGTTCAATCAGTTTTATGATCTCGTACATAAGATGTCTTCTTTTAATTTGAGGAACGTTTTCCAATTCTCGAGCGATAAACATTCCGAAAAATTCATTTGCAGATTTTACATTTTCGCTCTTGCAATTTGATTGAGTACTTGCATCACATTTATTGATCTGATCATTTTTATAGTTTAGAGGTATATTTACAGGTGTTTCTTGACTATTTTCGTTATTAGTCTGGGTACTTTTATCTTTAGCAATTAAAGAAACTCCACTGTATCTGCCTCTTTTTACTTCAATTTGGCTATAATCCCATTTTTGACTGCATCCATAACTATTATCTACGGGAAATTGTGATTGAGTTTCAACTTCTTCGCTGTCATAAATTACTATTGGTTGTTTCTTAGCTGAAATTAAATGACACAATACCATTGTCAATAATATTTACGAATAGAAAAGTAAAAACAGTTAGGTAGCTACCTTAACTATGATACTACTAATATTTTAATTGCTCATTTTTATTAAGAAATGTATTTATGTAGTAGCAGTGTGAACCGAGCAACGGCAAAAGGGCAACCGCTTGTATTATTTATAAAATTCATAAAATTTATTACTTACCCATTTTATCGAAAAAATTAAGTTATTGCTGCTGCCGTTACTTCTTAATAATGAAATACGTTATTGATCCCAACTCGAGAAGAAGACAAAGACAATGCACTACGTCGAGTTTAACATTAACAAAAAGCAATATTGTTCTACGGCGTAGAACAATATTGCGTAGAATCTACGCCAGTAATTCACCGGCCACGTAAACCATAAATGCAAAGGTAATACTATTGAATATTTACAAACTATCGATAGTGCAATACTATCGATAGTTCTATAGACTATAGATAGTATCGATTGTTTGTTGAAATGAGACCATCAATTGTATCGATAATATCGATACTATCGATAGTATTGATTATAAAATATCAATACTATCGATATTATTGATAGTATCTAAAACCAATACTATCGATGCTATCGATAGTATTGATATCTATCAATACTATTGGATATCAAATACTAACAATAGTATCGATAGTATCGATATTATCGATACTATCGATATGCCTATCGATACTGTGACTACTTTTCGAGGTCAACTATCGATAGTCAAAGTATCGATAGTTCTGCAACACTATTGGAGAAGCGAAAGCGCTCACACTCCGTTGGCTCGGCCATATTGTGAGAATAGCAGAGGATCGCATCGTAAATAGAGCGCCTTGATCAACCCACAGGGCGACGTCCAGTGGGTCGACCGAGATATATTTTTTTATTTTTTTTATTCTGCAATAGGCTGGCTCTTGACTACAACTTGCCTGATGTTAAACATTGATGTAGTCTACGATGGAACGCGCCAGCCTAGTGTACCGATTCACTCGTGATTACGAATGATTATCGGTGAAAAGGTGGCAGTGGAATGAGCCCCCATATGGTTAGAAACCATAAAGGACAACAATTCCGACCCACCCTCACTGCATGGTGTCACCAGACATCGCACCGGAACACGGCAAGGCCGCTTGGCGGAGCGGCTTTGTCTGGTGGGTGGTCACTAACCACGGCCGAAGCCTACCATCAGTTGATTGTCACCTGATTTGCACCACCCGGGGACCACGTGTGGGGATTCAACTAAAGGTGTACACCCACGGACGAAGGTGACTCAGCCCCGATATCGGGGCTGAGGCCCGATATCCGGGAGCTTCAAGCCAGCAATTGTTGAGAAGATGCCAAGGATCGCGGAAAGTGGCGAAATCTCTTATCAGAGGTCAACACACATTTTCGGACGTTGAGCCAATGGAATAAGTAAGTAGTATATAAAATTGAAATTATAAAATTGCGCGCGTTCCCCTCTGCCGAGGTACATGAACAGTTTGTATGCATAAACTGTTCATGTCTTGTGTTTGTGTGTATTTTATTTACGTGTGCATTTGTAAAGACGCTTCAACATTGTTCATGTGTGCTGTACGCTGGCTAAACCCTACGAGATATATCAAAATAATGTACTACAGTATTGCACACCTTAAAAAGGTCAACAAAAAACTCCGTAATGGTATATGTCTATCTCTTAGGGATAACCCACAATAACCATTTTTTTATCTTTTACTTTGAACCAAAAGTAATGACTTATTTACGAAGCGATTTTAAGCAATTTTGCATTAATCCTTAATTAATTAAGTACCTTAAATACATTGTATATTTAATATAGATCAATATGGCCTTATACAGCACATAATTTAACTGAATATTTCCGAAGATATTACAGATTTAAAATAGCGGTGCGGCGGTACCGGCCCGGCCGCGCGCGGCACGTGCTCTTTGTGTTGTCTAATGGCAAAAAAGCTGTTAACGTTGTGTAAAAGGACATTTTTTAAATATACGTCAATATATTTAGTATCAGCGTTACACCCGTGTGAAGCCGGGGCGGGTCGCTAGTATTTACATAAAGAAAAGTAGTACTTATATTTATCATGTATATTATCAGTTATCTGCTTTCTATAGAACGAAAGAAAGAAAACATTTATTTGACATAGACAGGACACACAAAATTAAAATCATAAAAAACTCATGGAAAGAGAGAAAAGGAAACACAAATGGAAAAATAAAAAAAAAACAAAGAGTAAGTGTGACCCATCTGTACCAAACATGGACATTGCTCAGTAAACGCTGTGAGTGCCTATTAGAGGCGACCCACAGCAACCCACCTATAGAGATGCTTAGTTTTAAATCTGATATTTATTACCTATATTTTTTTAAACCAGACTTTTATAAGAAAACCATAAATTAAAAATAACATAAACAATCACCTTTTATTTATTGAAAATCATTTATAAAATTAATTCAATTATCTTATAAAATTATTTTGAATAACATATTTTCATTTACAAGACTAAACTTGATACGTTCTTCTATTCTTCAACCTAGTGGGCAATGAATCTGGAAAAAAAAGGAGTTGTTATACCAATAGATGCATGACTGGAGATTGAACTTGCGACCTGTATAAATAAATAAAAATCATTTATTTCGGACCGGAATCCATAGTGTTAGTTACAATGATCTTACAAACTATGTTAGTAATAAGTAGGTACATACATTGCTAAAAAAAATCGATTTAAGGATAATAAAGCTGAGGCCAATGTTATATACCCAGAACCATGCTATCACTGCTCAAAAAGAAGGATTAGAATTGTCAGGAAAAGTGAAATAACACGTTGAACGCTATTAGGTAAAATAGAGTGATTCCGTTCAGGCCTTTGGCTCATCTGTGAGCCACTTCGAACATATAACACAGGAACTAATAATACTATAATATAGTGGGACATTAACACACACGGCCAGAGCAGAGCTTGTACTATGGACACCAGATAACTGGTAATATACTACATATTATAATACTTTTCTTTTGTACTTTTTTTTGTTTTACATACTTAGTATAGATAATTACACCCAGACTCAAGACAAACAGACATGTTCATCACACAATAAATGTCTGACTTGTGTGGGAATTAAACCCGCGACCTGCGGCGTGAAAAGCAAGTATCTTATCAACCACGCCACCTGCCTGTCAAACTGTTATGCGCATGAACAGTCTTTGAATGTTTTGTTTGTGTGTAGCTTTTATTTACGTGTGCATCTGTAAAGACGCTTCAACTTTTTGGAAGTGTGCGTGAGCATTTACATGTGTGCTGTACGTGGTTACCTCGCCTCCCCCAAAAACTGGTAGAAACAATTTAGTACCAGAAGTTGCGTTTATATTTTCCCGTGTTAAATGTTCCAAGCAGCGTTGGCACAGTGGTACGGGCCTTGCTTAGAAATATAAGGTCGCAGGTTCGAGTCCCAGTCACGCCCACACATCTTTGTGTGAATTGTTTCATCGCCGCTGCACAATATCGTTGAAGGAAAACATCGTGAGGAAACCGGCATGTCTAAGAACTAATCATTCGAGGACATCTGACATCCACCAACCCGCGTTGGCCAGCGTGTGTGGATTAAGGCCTAAACTCTCTCAACTAGTAAAATAGTTGAGAGAAGACCCGTGCCCAGCAGTGGGACACTAAAAAGGGTTGAAGTGAAATGTTCCAAGAGTTTGCCTTTTCTTACCGAGCCATTTGCGAGCCGTCACAATGGCGAGCGGCAAGTCATTAAATCGATTAAAATGTGCACTATTATTTAATCATATTTATGTAGCATTTAGTACGAGAAGTGAAAATAAACTTTTTATTCGTAGTTTACAATGCACAGTCATACAACACTTTTGTATGAAAATTTTATGTTAAGATGTTTATTAATATTGAATCTTTTAACCAACTTTTGTAACTGACTGTATTTTGTAGTATAAAAAAAAAATTGTACGTACGTGCTGGGTGATCATTATTTTTCTTAGAACTTCAATAACACCCACACCAGCATAAACACCAGTATCGTTGTTCCAAAAAACTGAAAATAAAAATTTAGTACAGAGGAAGAATTTTAAAAATCTACCAACCAATTATTGGCAGTAAAATGCAATAACTCAAATTTGAAAATTAGTGACCCAGTAAAATGAGTAACACAAGAACGGGGGGAAGGGACAGCCCTACACAAATTAAGAAGGTGAAATCCGTAAATCTATCGAGATGATCGGTACATGAAATTAGTTTAAGAACTTTATAGGTATCCAATAATAGTGATTTAATTAACTAATAGCAAATGGCCATCTTTTCCACTATGGGGTAGTCATTCCTACCAAGCGTACTCACGTCACGTCATTTCATTTCATTATCGTTTCTTAAACTAATGCTTTCTTTCATTCAAATCGAGTGCTGCGTGCAGAGTAGTAAATGTAAATTAAAAATAAAACAAAAAAAGCAATCAAAATAAACTGGAAAATGATTTTAATTAAGGATCTGAATGCACCCTGTCAGTTTGTGGAGGGCTGTTCTTTCCACCCTTTATATTACTTGGTATGAAAATTAGATCCATTAAATTTTCATTAGCAGCCTGATTGGGAATGTACTTCCGCCTTACAGAACACAGTAATAACTGTTGGTTGTATTCATGCGTGTTAATAAAGTAGCCAGTGTTCGACTTTTAAAAGGTCGGCAACACGCGAGTAATTCCTCTGCGGTCGTGGGGTTAGACTGCTGAACAAACTATGGTAAAAAATGCGACACGGCTGTTCGCAATGTTAAATTTTGACTGGTTGAAAGTATTTTGGCGCAATTACACTTGGTCGTTTGTTCGTATTCATTACCAATGGAATTCGGACAACGACTTAAGTGACAATAATCGGAGTCGAATACGCCCTGAAACACCAAAAAGGGTTTGAATTATACGTGATAATGTAGCTTTCGGTGTATGCACACTTACGTCAACGTTCATTTGTTTCTTGACATCTTCCAAGCTATCTTTCAATTTCTGTATAAGCTAAAAAAAATGGACTTAATTAATCAGAGTTCAGTTTCCTTGCGTTTTATTTTCTTCAAATATTTTAAAATTTACTAATTAAATGCAAATTTTAATACAAAGTTGCATAACCTTGCTTCGAATTTAACCCCCTTGTTCATAAAAAATACAAGCCTTGGATTTTGTCTCTTTCTTACCAAAAACAAACTAGTTAAAAACCTATTTTTTTTTCAATTAAAAGCGTAAAGGATGTTTATGAATAAGGGAGTTCGACCTTATTAATGGTAGTGTTACTTAATTCGACTTTTTAAAGTCTTTAACTTTTAATATATTTTTTAATTAGGTAGTTTTAATCTTGCTAGCATCTGGACACTGGCTTTTAACATGATAATAATACATTGTTCATATATTAAAAGATCACAATTTACAAATTCATAAAATATCTGACAATTTAAAAGACGAAGTTTTTTTTTTATATTTTGTTACATTAACACACACGGTCATCTGGTCCCAAGCTAAGCAGAGCTTGTGTTATAGAAACCGGATAACTGGTATAATAATATACTATACATATAATACTTTTCTTTTGTAAATATATACATATAATAGATATTTGCACCCAGACTCGACACAAACACAAATGATCATCACTAATGTTTGTCTCGGGCGGGAATCGAACCCACGACCTGCGGCGTGAAAAGCAAGTATCTTATCGACCACGCCACCGCCGGTCCGTCAAGTTGAAGACGAAGAAGAAGTTGTAAATGAATGAAACAAAATGAATATGTACCAATATAAGCTGACCTCTAGTTGTACGGAAATCGTATACAATGCGAGATCAGCTTATACTGGAAATATATAGCTTGATGTGTAACCGAGTACACCCATGGAAGAAAGAAACAAAAAAATGATGTGGTGTCGTGGGACACCAGGTAGGAACGAAGTTCCTTCGGCTAATAAAGAAAGAGGGAGAAAGAGAAAAGTATTATACACTACTCGCTTGTGTATGCGACTGTCGCGCCTGCGCACGTCTCATTTAACGGTTTTATTCCACGCACTTTTTTCCATGGATTTTTTCTTACGGTTTTACTATCACATTTTTTTCAGTTCGGTCGCGCAGCAAAATCCCTATCCCCTCCAAGCCTGCCGTAAGGAACTTCGTTCCAAAATATTTTTCTAAAAATCCACCAATCAACATACGACATGCAACAAGTAGTCTATAACAGTTGACATTCTAAGTAGATTACTTAAGTTTTCAGTCAATATTCACTTTTTTTTTTCGATTATATCGAGTTCGAGATAAATATCTAAAGTGCTGAGAATCGGGGTCCCGGTCTTGCAGCAAATTCTCAAGTAGCAGTAGTTTATACACGGCACACATTAAGCTATACATTTCCAGTATAAACTGATCTCGCGTTGTATATGATTTCCGTACAACGAGAGGTCAATTATTTTTTGTTATTCTGCGATAGGCTGGCGCTTGACTACAACTTGCCTGATGTTAAGCAATGAGGTAGTCGCGTTTATAACGCGCCAGCCTAGTATACCGATTCACTCGTGATTACGAATGATTATCGGCGAGAAGGTGGTAGTGGCATGAGCCTACATATGGTTAGAAACGTTAAAGGAGTAAGAATTTCGACCCGCCCTCTCTTTTTGGTGTCACCAGACATCGCACCGGAACACGGTAAGGCCGCTTGGCGGTGCGGCTTTGTCTGGTGGATGGTCACTAACTACGGTCGAAACGTACCACCAGTTGATTGTCACCTGATTTGCACCACCCGGGGACCACGTGTGGGGATTCAATTAGAGGTGTACACCTACGGATGAAGGTGACGAAGCTTTTACTGAATTTGTATAGCTCGATTAGTAGCCGTGTGTACAGGTAATTTTGTTGGTGTACGCACATTTTCATTTTTATCTTCTGTTCGTTCAATAACGTTAAGGCGATTAAATATCTCTCTCAAACTTTGCTTTACTTCCACATTTGTAACGCTCGGCTGTAAAGAAATATAAAATTTATTCAGTACAAAATTGACAGTTGCACACTGCCGCCTGCCGGGCACGGGTCTTCTCTCACACACGCCGACCAAGTGCGGGTTGGTGGATGTCACATGTCCTCGAATGGTTAGTTCTCAGACCTGCCGGTTTCCTCACGATGTTTTCCTTCACCGATATTGAAGCAGCGAGAATGAAACAATTCACACTAAGATGTGTGGGCACGACCGGGAATCGAACCGGCGACCTTATATTTCTAAGGCGAGGCCCGTACCGCTGCGGCACCTGCGGCAGAATAAATATTTAACGTTCTTTGTATTTAATATTTAAATGAATATACTGTTGGATCCCGTGCAAGTCAGACATCTGCTGGTAAATTAAGAGACCAATTTGAGACGAAAAGTAGAGCGGTCGTGTGAGCGGCTAACCTACCTTTTATCATAGTTTTACTTACTGAATCCCCTTGACTCCATAACAGTTAATACTATGCTAGGTAGGGGGTACTACTCTGGGCGTTATTAAAAAAAAATAAGAAAAGTTTGTAAAATCACTTAAACATTTTTTTTTATTCCGGGACATTAACACACACGGTCATCTGGTGCCAAGCTAAGCAGAGCTTGTGTTATGGAAACCAGATAACCGGTATATACTATATAATACTTTTCTTTTGTAAATATATACTTACAATAGATATTTACACCCAGACTCGACACAAACACATATGTTCATCACCAATGTTTGTCTCGGGTGGGAATCGAACCCACGACCCGCGGCGTGAAAAGCAAGTATCTTACCTACCACGCCACTGGCCCGTCAATGTTATTGTTTAAACATTGGAAATAAGGTATCTGCTTAACATTGTAACTACTTAACGATTGTGCATAACGAAGTTAATATCAAAGAACATCAGATGTGTCAGAACTAATCATTCAAGGACATGTGACAATGTATTGTCGTAGATTTACGCGAATATCACACATTGAAATAAAACTACTTTTAAAGGATTTTATCGCGGTTTATTTTAGATTTAAGATCCCGACGTTTCAAAGTCCTTTCGGACTTCAAAGTCACGAAAAAAAAAAACATAACATCCTAATTTTAACAGAGAAAATGGTTGGAATATACCACCAGCTTGGGACCCAGTGCTTAATTTACTTGTACCAAAACCCAAGCAAAATCAACTCAGAATTCAAGTCACTGTGAGCTCAGTTTGCTTAAATCGGAACGCAACCTAAATATTAATGTTTGGAGGTAGTCAGTATTAATTGTGATTAATATTTTTGGACGTCAAATACCTCAGTCCACCCGTGAACATGAAGTATGAAAAGACTTTGAAACGTCGGGATCTAAAATCTAAAATACACCGCGATAAAATCCGTTAAATGTAGTTTTATTTCAACATGTATTGTCATTGTGACATTCATTAAACCCGCACTTGGCCAATGTGTGTGGATTAAGATTTAAACTATCTCAAACCCGCACTTGGCCAATGTGATATGTATGATAGTTCAGAGATGACTTGTACTCAACAGTGGGATACGAGAAAGGATTAAAGTGATTAGTTGGGTTAGGTTATTGATCACTTGAGGTTGATCCACTCTTTGTCTGCGCTTTGATTGTTTTTATTATTGGTTGTTCTTTTGTCCTGGGGTTTATCTTGATAGGGGGGCCTTTTTGTACTAGGCGGGGTACCTGTCGGTACCTCGCTTGGGTGACTTTTTTTTTTTATTAATTTTAATTTCTTTTAATTTCTACGGGCAGTTACCCGCTGGATGAAATCCGGGTCGGTGGCCAACTGCTCGGGTATGCCCGGATCGGGGTCAATTACGGTCCGGTTGGACGCCGGAAGTCGGGACGGAAGTCGGGATGGTGGCGACTTCATGAGCCTGCTGGAGGACGGCCAGTCCTCGGGTGCTGGCAGTCGCAGGCGGCTAAGAAGCGCCACCAAAAAGACGTCTGCCCCGGCGCCGAAGGATATCCCGGCGTCGTCTCCGGCTAGCCCCCGAAGGTCCCGGCGTAGAAACCGGGAATGCATGGACTCGTCCTCGGACGGGTCTGGGACGGAGGTGGCGGCTGCGGCTGGCAAACCTTATCCGGCAAAGGTGCCGACGACGGTGAAGCGCGGAGGGTCGCACTCTGTCGGTCTCAGCCGTGCACGCGGTCAGACGCGGGTCTCGTCCGAGGACGAGTACTATGAGGACGCCCTTGTGGTGACGTCCCCGGTGGCAGGCGCGCCCAGTGAGCTATCCAGCTTGGCGGCGGCGGACGTCCTCGCCCGGGCCCTCCACGACCTGGAGAATATTGAGGACGTGACGCGGAGGTCACGGAACCTTAAAGGAGGATGTGTTAAGGTGATCCGTGACGCCGTCGCGTCCATCAAATCGGGAGTGGAGGCGCTCGCCACGAGGTCTCCTAACGAGGAGATCTCCCGCCTGCGCGCCGACAACGCCCGAATGGCCCAGGAATTGAGGAAGCTGAGTGTGGAGACGGCGGCTCTCCGCCGAGACTTCCACTCTAGGAGGGCCCCGCCCTCCTCGGCGCCACGCCTACCCCCTGGGCCAGTGACGGGACCTGCTCCGCGCCCTGTACCGCTCAGTGAGCAAGGGCTGGAAGCCAAATTTGAGGAGTGGGCGGCGAAGCTCCACCGCTCGATCGGAGGCATGGTGCGGGCGCACCTAGAAGGACTATCCCTGCCGGATGTGCGCCCGCCTCTGGCGGCAGACAGGCGTAGGGCCGGCGCCGCCAGCTACGCCGCAGCGGTTCGGGGCTCAGCCCCCCCTCCTCAGCCGAGAGCGGTCCCTAGACCCCGGCGGGAGCCTGAGAGGCCGGCTGAACCGGCCACAGATGGGGAGGGTTGGACCACGGTTACAACCCGCAAGGGCCGTAGGGCCCGCAAGTCAGCCCTCCCCGCGGCAAGGCCCAAGGCTGCGCCAGCGGCGAAGCCCAAGCTGGTAGAAGCCAGGACGGCGGCCATCGTCGTAGCGTTGACTCCTGAGGCAGTTAGCAAAGGAGTCACCTATGCCGATGTGCTAGAAAAGGCGAGGCGGTCTGTCGACTTAAAGACCGTGGGGGTCTCGAGGCTCTCGTGCCGTACATCGGCCACGGGAACGAAGATCCTCGAGATCCCCGGTGCGGAGAGGGCTGCTCTCGCGGATCGTCTCGCCGGTCAGCTGAGAGCCGTCCTGGCAGAAGAGGCCACAGTAGCCCGGCCCACCAAATTCGCGGAGGTCCGCATCGGTGGGCTGGATGACTCAATGTCCCCTGAGGAGGTGGCGCGTTACGTCGCCGCCGAGGGGAACTGCGGAGTGGAGCAGGTGCGCGCCGGGCCATTAAGGCCTGAGCCGGGTGGCACCTGTTCACTAATTGTGCGCTGCCCCGTTTCGGCGGCGAAAAGTATTGTTGGGCGCCGCCTCTTAATTGGGTGGAGCTCGGCGAGTGCGCGAGTGTTGGAGCCCCGTCCCATGCGGTGCTTCAAATGTATGGGTACGGGGCATACAAGCCCGCTGTGCCCCTCTGCGATAGACCGCAGCGGCTGTTGTTTCCGCTGCGGTAAAGAGGGGCATCTTAGCGCCTCGTGCACGGCCGCCGAGCCACGCTGTGGCCTCTGCACCAGCCTGGGCAGACCTGCCGCACACATCATGGGGGGAAGGAAATGTTGCCCTCCCCCCACAAAGGCCAGGAAAACTGGCCAAGTCGCCGCGCCCATGGCGGCAGCCGCAGTGCGGGGCACCCCGCGCCTGGAGGACGCTGAAATGGTAGTTTAATGGACCTACACCCACACAGCGTCCTCCAGGGGAATCTTAACCACTCCGCCAGGGCGCAGGATCTCCTCCTGCAGACTGTGGCGGAGTGGAACATCGACATCGCGGTGGTCGCGGAACCCTACGCCGTTCCCGACCAGCCGTCATGGGCAGGCGACCCCAATGGGTCAGTGGCCATCGTGGCGCGGCCTTCGGCGGCGCCGCTCTCCTTTATAGAGAGCGGTGCCGGATATGTTGTGATTTCGTGGAGGGGTATCTGTTTTGTTGGGGTGTACTTCTCACCCAACAGGCCCCTCCACGAATTTGAGTCGTTTCTCGGCACTCTCTCCGCCGTTCTGCGTCGAGCTGGGCCACGTCAGGGAGTCATCGTGGCTGGCGATCTCAACGCCAAATCCCTGACGTGGGGGAACCCAGCGACGGATGCTCGGGGCCGGACACTGGAACAGTGGGCGGCTGCCTCCAGGCTATCCCTCCTCAATGTGGGGAGGGTGTTCACCTGCGTGCGGCGGCGGGGCGGGTCTGTGGTGGATGTCACGTTTGCCACCGCCGCCCTTGCACGCAGCGTCACGAACTGGCGCGTAATGGAGGAGGTGGAGACTCTCTCGGACCACAAGTATGTCCGGTTCGAAGTCTCCACCTCTAGCGGCCGTCCAGCCCCGGTTCTGCCCGGGGCACCGTCCTGTTTTCCCCGCTGGGCCCTTTCCCGCCTCGATTGCGATCGCGCAGTCGAGGCCTCTATCGTCCAGCGGTGGTGTTCCGGCCCTATGGACGGGGAGAGTGTTGACGACTCAGCTCTCCGCCTCCGCTCCGCCCTTGGGGCGATATGTGACGCGGCGATGCCCAGGGTCCATGGCCTGCCGCAGCGCCGTGCCCTGTATTGGTGGTCGCGGGAAATAGCCGAGCTAAGGGCGACGTGCGTCGCGAGAAGACGCGCGCACGCTCGTCACCGCCGGCTCCGCCGATCCCGCGACCCGCAAGAAGAGGCGTGGCTCTACGCGGCTTATGTGGAGGCCAAGGCAGCCCTGGCAAACGCCATAGCGTCCGCAAAGGAGAGCGGGCATGTCGAAATGCTGGAGAGTCTCAACCGAGACCCGTGGGGGAGGCCGTACCGCGCAGCGCGAAATAAAATGCGTGCGCGCGGCCCCCCACTGACGACGACTCTCCAGCCGGAGTTGCTGGGCAATGTTGTTCTGTCGTTGTTTCCCGGCGACTCCGGACATGCCCCTCCTCGGATGGCTCCTGCATCGGAGGGCGGAGATGATGCGGAGGGCTCCCTCCCCATAGAGGAGGAGGAGCTTGTCGGCGCTATCGGCCGCCTTAAACGAAAAAGGACGGCCCCTGGTCCGGATGGGGTACCCGGCAGGGTGCTGGGTATCGCCCTCAAGCATCTCGGAGACCGGCTTCGGGAACTAATGGACGCATGTCTACGCGTCGGACGGTTCCCGAAGCTGTGGAAGGACGGACTGCTCTACCTGCTGCGGAAGGAGGGTCGACCACCTGACTCCCCTTCCGCATACAGGCCGATTGTGTTGCTGGACGACGTCGCGAAGGTGTTCGAGAGGATTATTGCCTCTCGACTCGTCCAGCACATCGGCGCTGGCGGTCCGGACCTCTCCGAGGTGCAGTACGGCTTCAGGACGGGGCGCTCCACCATCGACGCCCTGATCCGTCTGAGGGCTGCTGTGCGGGATGCTGTCCAGAGGGGACAGTTTCTGCTGGCGGTGTCTTTAGACATCGCCAACGCTTTCAATAGCATCCCGCACAGTACCATTCTGGAGGCACTCCGTTTTCACGGAGTGCCGGCATATCTCCAGCGCCTGCTGAGCGACTACCTCAGCGGGCGCGACGTCCTATTTGTCGCTGGTGAGGGCGGCCGATTGAGTCGGCATTCGGTTGAGCGCGGCGTTCCACAGGGGTCCGTTTTGGGACCGCTTCTGTGGAACGTCGGCTTCGATTGGGTCCTCCGCGGAGTTCTGCTTCCCCGGTGCTCCATCACGTGTTACGCGGACGACACGCTGGTAACCGCCCGGGGAGCGGACTCCGTGGAGTTGACGAGGCGGGCGTCGGCCTGTGCGACCCTAGTCGTGGAGCGGATACGCATGCTCGGTCTAGAGGTCGCACTCCACAAGACCGAGGCCATCCTGTTTCGTGGCCCTCGGCGCAGAGCTCCCGACGGTGCGGCGGTGCACGTTGCGGGCGTTCGAGTTGAGCTGAAACCCCAGATGAAGTATCTGGGGCTACTCCTCGACGCCCGCTGGAAGTTTGGTGAGCACTTTCGCCACCTCGAGCCGAAGTTGATGGGCACTGCGGACGCCCTGGGAAGGCTTCTGCCGAACATTGGCGGTCCCAGTGCACCATGTCGGCGGCTATATGCGGGGGTTGTGCGCAGTATGGCGCTCTACGGGGCACCCGTCTGGGTGGATGCCCTCGATGAAAGGACGAAAACCCTGCTGCGGAAACCGCAGCGGGCAGTCGCATTGAGGGCAATACGCGGGTACCGGACGGTGTCCCGTACAGTTGCGTGCGCAATAGCTGGCACACCCCCGTGGGAGCTAGAGGCGAAGGTGCTCGCCGACGTGTACCGTCGGAGAGCCGAAGAGAGGGCGACTGGCATCCAGCCGTGCCCTGTGGAGAGGCGCGCCTCAATAGCAAGGGCGCGCGCCGATCTGTTTGAGGGATGGGCCAGCGGTCTAATGGGGGCGACGGCCTCCGGTACACTCACACGTACCGTTGAGGCGTTCCGCCCCGTGCTGGACCGCTGGGCGGACAGGCGGCATGGGTCGGTGACCTATCATCTGACGCAGGTGTTGACCGGGCATGGATGCTTTGGAAGATACCTGTGGCGGATTGGTAGGGAGCCGGCTCCTGCCTGCCACGAGTGCGGCGATGCGATGGACACCGCTCAGCACACACTCGAGGTGTGCGGGGCGTGGTCCTCGCAGCGCCGCGCTCTAGTGTCCGAGATCGGCGCAGACCTCTCCCTCCCGAGCGTGGTCCACCGTATGCTCGGGAGTGAAGCGGCCTGGAATGCAGTGGTCGCCTTCTGCGTCGAGGTCATGACGCAGAAGGAAACGGCAGAGCGCGTCAGGGAGAACGATCCCTCCGCTGACCCCTGCCGAAGAAGACGGTCTGGTCGGAGGCGGCGGGCCTATATTCGCCGTCTCTGACCGGTGGGCGAACTGCGGGGAACGGGCACGGGAAGCCTGAACCCTGCATTGCACTAGTTCGCCACCGTTGAAGCCGTCCCAAAATCTCCGGGGCGCCCACTCCCCCCCACTCTCACACTGGGGGAGAAGGAGGAGCTCGCCAAGTTGGCGAGCTGTCACCGGCGGGGTCGCGGTAGTGTCACATTGTGGTTCCCGCGGCCCTGCTGGGTGCACATGCACCGTCGACGCAACCGTCACGGAATAAGTGGCGGCTGTTTCTGCGGTTCATGTGCACCAAGGTGAAAGATGGAGCGCTGTGGGTTTAGTGAGTATTGCCCCCGCCCGCGGTGTTGCATAAAGCAACATCGCGGTCGGGGGGGCACCGCTTCTCGGTGCCACGAGTCTCACACACCCCCGCCTTCCCCTAGGGGCGGGACAGTGCGTAAATGCATTCCCACAGCGAAAACAAAAAAAAAAAAAAAAAAAAAAAAAAAAAAAAAAAAAAAAAAAAAAAAAAAAAAAAAAAAAAAAGGTTATTGATCACTTACATAATTGCTGTCCATTCGTTCTTTCGTAAGTACTTTTAACATATCTCTTATCTCTCGGACAGTGTCATCATCAGTACTCATCCGCTGCAAAAAATAAAAATATTATAAGAATAAAACTATTTTATAACGGATTTTATCTGAACGCAACTTTTATGTTTGTTGGTAAAAAAAAATATTAATGACTAGTAATTTTTTTTTAATCGGCTAGCGGTTACCTGCTGTTAAGCAATCAAACAAAGCAAGAGGCGCGCCAGCCTAATGTACCAATGCACTCGTGACTACGAATGACTTTCGAAGAGAAGGTGGCAGTGATATGTGGCCCCATATGGTTGAAACCGACGAAAAACGAAACGAATCCCTCGTCAAGGCTAATAGCAAAGCCTCAAGCGTCACCGCATGGTTGCTAGTCTTTCGGTCTTCTATCGAATACACTTCGGAGAGTGTGCATTAGAATTACATATTTCTTATGCCCCCATCTCCGTTTTTTAATCGGATAAGTAGAGGTACGGCTGTGCGCCATCGATATATGATGGAAATTCCATGGGTACGCACAAAGCCCTTCGCCTTCACTTTTATTGTGCGAACTTCTAAGCTGTGGAATTCGCTGCCGGCATCTCTGTTTCTCGATAACTATAATCTACTTGTCTTCAAGTCACGAGTGAAAGGGTATTTATTGGGTAAACACGTTTCATCGTAGATCGTTTATTGCTTAACAATAGACAAGTTGTAGTCAAGCGCAAACCTGGCTTTGGATTAAAAAAAAACTTAATTTTTGGTGAAATTGATAAACACAAACTACACGCCGTATTTTTCCCAAAAATACTAGCTATCTTGTAAGCGAGGATCGATGGTTCGATGGCGGTATGCGTAAAGAGGAAAACCGCATTAAAATCGGTCATTTGTTTACAGATTGTCCATACTTTTTCCCTGATACACGTTAAATTTATAACACCCCTTTTATGGTGTTTGTTGAAAAGGGGGGTGCCAGCGTAGTAATTCACAGAATAACCATTAATAATACCTAATAATTTCTGTCACCTTCTCATCCAGAATTATTGGAAATCACGGGTATATTGGGCAAGCAAGTCGCAATAATCCCTACTAATATTATAAATGCGAAAGTAACTGTGTCTGTCTGTCTGTTACGCTTTTCCGCTTAAACTACTGAACCGATTTGGATAAAATTGGGTATGGAGGTAGTTTGAGACCCGAGAAAGGACATAGGATAGTTTTTATCCGACTGCACAAAAAGAAGGTAATGTTTTGGCGAGATAACCGACATACACGCTGGCGAAGCCGCTGTCAGAAAGCTAGTATTATATATTCCCGGTGGTTCTAGTGTCTATTCTGACAGGAAATATATTGGCCTCACTGTATAAAGGGCCATGGTTGTCACGATTTTATAATAATTTTTTTTTTAATATATATTTTTTAATAATTTTAAACGCACACGCCACAGACCTTTCGTCCGTACCGTTTTTAAACTTTTTTCTCTTAAAGTCATTATTTTATAATATTAATAATTACTATGCCCTCTACTCCCTGATGTTGTCGGGAGCATATACAGTATTCAGTCATGTGGTCCCCTGATGTTGATAGTGTCTTATTGTCTTGTGTCTTATTCCATTTCGTTGTACTCTCTGGTGTTGTTCGGAGCTTGTTGTCTTGTAAATTACACAATTAAATGTTCAATGCTTAAAGAATGACTAGCTGCCCCAGCGAACTCCGTACCGCGTATTTATTAAAAAAAAAAGTTCACTTAGGGGTATGAAAAATAGATAGTAGCCGATTCTCAGACCTACTGAATATGCATAAAAAATTTCATAAGAATCGGTCAAGCCGTTTCGGAGGAGTATGGCAACGAAAACTGTGACACGAGAATTTTATATATGCTTAAAGAATAATGTATTCAATTCGACTGTATGTTTTTTTATGTTTAATACCTTTTTTTTTACCTTTCCTAACCTTTGTTATACATGAACCGATTTTTATGACCCTTTTTTTGTGATCCAATTTAAATTTGATCAAGACCTGACAAGTAGTTTTTGAGCTGTGTCGAAAGAAGCGTCATTGTTTACGCAAATCGCCTGCAGCCTGACAAAATTATAAGAGCAACGTTACTGGAATCACCTTTGCTGGATCCTCCATTTTGATTTTCTTTTCAACTCGCATAAATGTCGCCGGGTCGCAATTCGTGTCGCCATTGTTCTCAAAAATGTTGTCGAATCTGTTCTAAAAGGCGTTATCGGTGGAGTCGGTGTGGGTTCACATTGATCAAGTCTTCTGACGGTAATGCAGTGAGTGGTTATCCGATCGGGAAATGTGCAGGAGTCAAAGGATCGAGGTCGCATGGATCAGATGATAAAGAAGGCCTGGACTAAACTCATAATTCTAGGTACCTACGTTTGAAGTTGGTTTTGTGTTTCTGTTGCAAGTGTTATTATTTTTTTTTATTCTTCAATAAGCTGGCGCTTGACTACAATTTTACTGATTACTTTTTTTTTTCTTTAAGCAATGATGTAGTTTACGATGGAATGCACCTGCTCAATATACTGATTCACTTGTGAGCAGCGGTGGCGCAGGTGAAGGAAAACATCGTGAGGAAACCGGCATGTCTAAGAACTAATCATTCGAGGACATGTGACATCCACCAACCCGCGCTTGGCCAGCGTGTGTGGATTAAGGCCTAAACTTTCTCAACTCATAAGATAGCTGAGAGAAAACCCGTGGCCAGCTGTGGGACACTAAAAAGGGTTGAAGTTAGTGACTTGCGATTACAAAATTAAATGATTTTCGATGAGAAGAACACGGCAAAGCCACTAACCACAGCTGAAGCTTAACACTTACATATTTCTCATCTTTAAGCTCCTTCGTAAGCTCTTTGAAGCTGGCTTGGCTGCTCGATGCGCAAATCGACGTTTTGTAGGTGTGGCGTAAGGTCTTTTGAACTATCCTTCCGAACAATGCCATCTTAAGTATGTAGCAACTGCAAAAAAATCAAATTTAAATTTTGTGACTATAAAATTAAATTTGGGTGACACTGAATAACATGAGACATAGAAGCGGGGATAATGCATCGCCTTAAAAATATAAGATATAATTCAAATATAAAAATTAGTTCAATTTCTAGTCGTGCCTACTCCTCTTTTATCACCGCTGCTCTATATAAGTGTAAGAAAACACCGTGAGAAAAGGGAACTAAGAACAAATCATTCTACAACATGTGATATCCACCAACCCGCACATGGACAGCGTGTTTGGTTATAGGCCTAAACTGTCGCAACTATCGTTTAGAGATTAGTAGAACGAGATAAGACAAAGCTTATATCATGCTTGTTGTGTAGTGCAAACACCCAATAAGAAAGACGTGTGCTCAGCGGTGGGAGACTAAAAAGGGTTAGAGTGATACCATATTCAATAACTCGAGTCAAATAAAAGAAATAAATAAAGAACAAAGAAAAAAGAAAGTAAGAAAGAAACATGAAAGAATAAATAATAAACATTTATAAAAGAAGAAAAAATAATTAAAACAGCTTATAAAGGAAAAAACAAAAAGTAAATAAATAAAAAAAGGGTATTCTTCATTCAAACATTTGGTGAAAAATATACGTATTTGTTTTATACTTACTGTGTTTTTATTAACGATGGGGCGTTTACTCACACTGAATATAATTGACAACAGTCACCAACTCCAGTCAAATAAACGAAATGAATAATTTGATTATCCCTAACTTAGGTACCTAGACTGAATTAGGATCCAATGTAATGACGCATTCTCACCGCAGTAACAGTGGTCTCGAACCTACCGATTTTTCGGTATTTTTACCGATATGGGGTCTGTCCTACCGAAATACCGAAATGCAACGATTTCTCCGCGATTTCATAGAATACAAGGAAATTATATAGATTTTTCTACCGATTTTACATTTCTTAGTTAGCAACCCTTTTAATTTGTTTTTGGATACGGGGAATCCCTCAATAGTAAGAATGGATGAATAGTTAGTTATTGCAGATTACGGAATGTTCCATATATTTTGGGGAATACCCTTGAGTTGAGTCCTTCAACTTGATGTTGATAAGGGATTTCTCGTTTTTCGTTCGAAAATACATTTGTCTATATAAATAAGTAATAATTTACAGTACAGTAATTCCGGTTCTATTTTTTCATTAATTTTCTTAACTTCGAATTAATTCAAATATCACCGCGGCTATGGCCAAAGAATATTGGTATGATCCTAAAGATAGTAAATAATAATTATATTTAAGTGTGTAAATAATTAGGCTTAGTTTTTTTATATAAATAAACGTGTTTGATTGAACATAGTATTTTTTTTGTCATATCCCGACTTTGGGTACAAATATACCGATTTTTAGTGGGCAACTCTACCGATTTCGCTCTTTGATGTTCGAGACCACTGCCGCAGTTAACTTTTGTGGAGTAACATTGTGCAACACGGTAACAATAATAAATAATAATAATCTATATAGTAAAAATGAATCACTAAATGTGTTGTTGGATTTATGTCTGTATTTAAAAAACTGCTGAACCGATTATGATACGACTTTAATTTATCCGTAAGTCGGAAGGTTTTATATCTAAAAAAATCATTGCAATCTGATAGCTAGTTTTAGACTTAGAGTAATATACACTTACAAAACTTGGTATATGTGTATATAAGCTCACATAGACTGTCCCAACAATATTACTTTTGCATCATCTTACATACAGTTAAGATGGTACATAGTTGAGGTTTAGGTATAGATCGAATTGATAACTTCTCTATTTTTAAGTCCTTCCTACTTGTAAGTGACTTCCATTAAGTTCCATGTTTTGCTGACGCAACGGCTCAAACTGTTACATTTCGATTGGTTTCTGGCGCTGATCGCATGTGAGCAAAATTCGGTCGGTTGTTATGACTAACAGTGTAGGAGAATCTAATAATAATATTATATAAGTAACACATACGGATATAGCTTTTCGCTTAAAACAGTCGTGTTTTTGTCAATTCAGTAAATAAATAGTAAATACAATAAAACAGTGGAAGTGACGCCATTTTGTCTCGGCTTGTCATTGGAAACAAAATATTAGATGCACAGACGCTCTTGTTCAGTTGGTAACAGCTAGATTGCAAACAGGTAAGTACTTAAGTTAAATAAAATAATATACCTACCTACTTTATAGGCTTCGAATTCACTTTTATTGTGCAAACAGTAGTGTAGTGAAAAAAAACCGTGAAATATGCCTGAAAAATAAATATTTTTGAACCAAAAAATATTTTCCTTTTTTTATTTTTCAATAGGCTGGGGCTTGACTACAACTTGTGTGAAGTTAAGCAATGATGTAGTTTACGATGGAACGCGCGAGCCCAGTATACCGATTCACTCGTGATTATGAATGATTACCGGCGAAAAGGTGGCAGTGGAATGAGCTTCTTTAAGGTATCCTTAAAGGAGCAACAATTCCGACCCACCCTTTCTGCATGGTGTCACCTCACCAGACATCGCACCGGAACACTGTAAGGCCGCTTGGCGGTGCGGCTTTGTATTTCTGTCTTTTGCCGTTGCAATAAAAAACCTGGACCTGAATCGTGTGATTCCCACACAAAGATTAAAAATATCTGAATTTATAACTTCTCTTGGAACACAGTTTAAATTTCATGACAATTATTCAGTTTTTTATTTTAAATTTTCAGATCACAATGGGCCTTCGTTTTATCTCTGTATGGTGTTTACTCTTCATCGCTGCGACAGTCATAACCAACGAGGCTATAGGGGTAACTAAATTTACCATATTTCTCTTCAAATCTATTTCAATTAAATAATAAATTTATTGTATTTATTATGTTATATTGCACATCAGATATGAATAGAAACTGTTGAAACTTTTAAAATCGTATTATCATTTGTAAATGTACACAGTTCAGCAATAAAGTCTTATCTTATCTTATCTTATCTTATCTTATCTTATCTTCAACCTTTTTTAGTGTCCAACTGCTGGGCACGGGTTTTCTCTCAATTATCTTACCAGTTAAGAGAGTGTAGGATTTAATCCATACACGCTGGCCATGTGCTGGTGGTGGATGTAGGCGAGCAAAATTTTAATATTCAAATACAACAAAAAAAAATTCAGCCACACTGTAATAAGTTTTCTCTTTTTTAGGTTTAGGTTTAGAATATCTTTATTTCTCTAAGAATTAACATAAATTCACTTACTGAGAAAACACATAAAAACACATATATTATAAGCATACAGAACTATAGTAGGTATTCTACAATAACATCATTTATTTACAATCTATAATAATTTGGAAAGTGGGTAGACATCTAAAAACTCACTCGCAAAATCGCAATCAGTGACAATATTGCGTGCCAAACACGGATGTACTTAAAAATCTTAAGCTAGATGTGACATCTGCGGTAAAAGGTAAGTTAGTAGAATTTGTTATCCTTAGATTATTGACGAACTATTTTATTTATTATTTTTCAACACTTAGCTTTTAAGACATTTTTTCTTTTTTACGATTAAATAGGCTTGCACTTGACTACAACTTGCCTGATGTTAAGCAATGATATAGTCTACGATAGCACGCGCCTGCCCAAAATATCGATTCCAATCGTGATTACAAATGATTTTCGGTGAGAAGTGGATTGGAATGGTTAGAAACCATAAAGGAGCAACATTTCCGACCCACCTTCTTAGGTGGTGTCACCAGACATCGCACCGGAACACGGCAAGGCAGCTTGGCAGTGCGGCTTTGTCTGGTGGGTGATCAGTTGATCACTAACCACGGCCAAAGACTACCACCAGTTAATTACCAGTAAACATAATTATCAGTTGATTGATTGTTACGTGTGGGGATTCAGATAAAAGGTGCACTCACACGGACGAAGGTGACTCAGCCCC